>OV049926.1:7224610-8575639 GCA_920104205.1 Eupeodes latifasciatus
TTTTTGATCCATCTGTATACAGGTTAATTGAATCGTCTTTCAGGAATGCCCTATCATCCAAGAAAGGTGTAGAAGGTATAGAAATCTGGAAGTTTTTGTCGAATTGCAGTTGGGTGGTTTGTAGTCTGTGAATTGTCGGCATAATACTAAAAGTATTTCTTAAAACATTTTGGACATTTTAATGCTCACAAAATTAATTACGAAAAACCTTTTTAACGATTTTTGAAAAGAAAGAACATAAAAAGAGCTTATTCGGGAAATATTATAGATAGATAGATAGATAGATAGATAGATAGATAGATAGATAGATCTTTATTCAATATAATAATTAGTACATAAAGTCATTGAGAAAATCTTGAATATTTAGGGGCATGACATATCTGTCGTCTGCCCGAGTGGCAAAATTGCTTGAATCTTTTACAATATATTTTTTTTTTTTTTTTTTTTTTTTTTAAATAGTTAATAGGTCTTTTAGTTTAGCTAAAACAAAATTTAGAGATATTTTTTACACATCATGAGATTTATTTTTTTTTTTTATAAACAATTTTTTTAAATAGTTGATAGGACTTTTAGTTTAGTTAAAACAAAATTGAGAGATTCTTAATACGCATCTTGAGATTTGTAAAGGTTTGATTGATTTCAAATTGATTCTTTCTTATATATTTTAAAAGGCTTCATTAATTACTTTGGATCTGTATGTGCTGGCGTCAGTATAATAATCAAAAAGTAGCTTCCAATCACCACCATTCAGAAAATCATGCACCTCTTCCTCCTCTAAAACATTTTTGCCGAAGTAGACTCGCCTTATTTCCTTTAGAATTGGACAGATTCCGATGAAGTGATACACATCTTCCCGTGCTTGTAGGTTACACAAGTTGCAAAGACCTGGACCCTCGTTTCGATGCGGCATGGCGTTCAGCTTGATGAGCTCCCCTCTGATTTTGAAAATCGTCCCAATGACATAGCAGGAATAACGACTGTTGAAATAGTTGAGCTCATTTAGATTAAGGTTAGCCTTTGAGTAATACACTCTTTCTGTCGACGCACGAGCTTTTTCAATAAAGGCATATCTTTCATTTTCGTCAGTGAGCATGATGACTTCGTATAAATCCTTTTTCCAGTTAGCTATGTTGCTCACTTCCCAGTTCATCGTAACACCACAATCAGCCGCTATCTTTGTCCATTCCTTGATAAAGAGAGTTTTATTTCGTATTGCCTGGCGCATTATCAAATTAGGCAGCCTGGAATTATTCATTTTTGCCACCCTTAATAGATAGTCAGCATTCAATTTTAGAGTTGAGATGAACATTGTTGGCAGACCAGATTCTAAATTATACATATACTTCGGTGTATTAATTGGTAAGAAAAAAACTTTTCTTAGAAAGAAACGTAGTAAATATTCAACGATTTCGAATTTCTGTGCACCCCACACCTGCGCTCCATAAAAGAGAATGGCCTGTGCCGTTGCATTAAAGACTTTATACTTTGAGCTAAAAGATATCAGTTTGTTGCAAAAGATCCTTTTCCAATTCGAGCAGATTGCTATCTTAGCTTTTTCTAGTTAACTTCCCATAGGAAGTTATTGTAATGGGTCCGATTTGACAAATTGAAAATTTTGACATTTCTCGACGTTTCAAGGTCCCTAGAGTCGAAATAAAAGATTTTTAGAAAGATGTCTGTGCGTGCGTACGTCCGTACGTCTGTACGTTCGCGACGTTTTTTTCGTCGTCCATAGCTCAAGAACCAGAAGAGATATCGACTTCAAATTAATTTTGTTATACAGATAATAAGGCAGAAAGATGCAGAAAGGGCTCTCAAGAAAATTGCGTGGGTGGTTTTTTTACCATAGCAGTTTAAAAAAAAGGTGAAAATTTTGGTTAACCCTAAATATCTCATGAACCAATGACGCTAGAGACTTGAATTAAATTTTGTATTATATATTGTAACGTGATACAAAACAATTATATTTTTTGAAAAAAATTCAATTAACGGTTTTTTTTATAAATCAAAAAAACTGAAAAAAAAAATTTGTCACTTCGAAAATTTTACGACTAAAATATGATTTCATCTCCAAAACAATTTTGTGCAACGAAGAATAATGTTTTTGACATCTGATAAAATTTTGAGAAAAATCGAATTGACAGTTTTTTTACAAAAAATAAAAACCTAAAAAAAAATAAAAAAAAGTTGGTAAAAATTGAGTTTTGACTCAAATATCTTTTCAAAACTTTGAGATATTGGCTTTAAACTACTTTTATCTTTCAAAAAATATTGGTTTCAACATTCAGTAAAATTTTGAAAAAAATAGAATTGACAGTTTTTTTACAAAAAATTAAAAACCGAAAAAAAAAATTAACAAAAGTTGGTAAAAATTGATTTTCGACTTAAATATCTTTTCAAAACTTTGAGATTATGGCTTCTAACTAATTTTATCTTATAAGAAATATTGTTTTCAACAGTAGGAAAAATTTTCAGAAAAATCGAATCGACAGTTTTTTTACAAAAAATAAAAACCTAAAAAAAAAAATAATAAAAGTTGGTAAAAATTGATTTTCGGCTCAAATAGCTTTTCAAAAATTAAAAATATTGGCTTCAAACTTATTTTATTTCACAGAAAATATTGTTTTTTATATACAGTAATTTTTTTATAAAAATCCAACAGTCCGTTTTTTCATAAAAAAAAATAAAATCTACAAAAAATAGAACGCAAATTTGGTAAGAATTGATACATTTAGACAAACTTTTAAGCAAGACAAATCGATAGACGGGATGGGAAGTTATCAGTGTGGGTCGCATCCCAGCCTCTTTTTTAGTTTTAAGGTGTTTTTCCATTTTTAAATTAAATGTCAGATCCATGCCAAGATAAGAATACTTTTTAACAACCTCCAGTGTTTGTTCTCCAAATTTCCATTTTTCACCTCTTGCTAATCTGCCAGCTCCGTTTTGAAATATCATCACTTTAGATTTTGCGACATTAACTTCCAAGTCCCATAGATTGCAATACTCAAACAGTTTATTGATCATCATTTGAAGAGCGCATGGAGTCTCTGCGAGTATAACTATGTCGTCTGCGTACATTATAGCTTTTATTTTTGAACTTGCAACTTCAACTCCACACGGTAACCAATCCACTATATCATCCAAAAATAGTGCAAATAAAAGGGGGCTCAGATTACAGCCTTGTTTGACTCCGCTGTTTATTTCAAAACTTTCAGATTGCTCTTGACCGTTGTATATTTTCGCTGTAGTTTGCTGGTATATCTTTTTCAACGCTCGCACGAATTTAGACGAGATTCCGAGGTCGAACAACTATATATTATATCACATTTCTAATCGTAACGAATGTTTGTGCAGGTCTAGTGATTTTTAAGTTTCGTCGGTTCAAAGGTGGAAATGTTTATGTTGGAATTTCATAACGTTGTATAAAATACACGGCAACACCGTTTCTATTATTACTACTTCCCGACAACTGTCACACTAGTCATCTGCCATTCTCTTATTTACTTTTCTAGAACTCGGTTGTTCCTTTTTGTATTCACGAACTATCGAAATAAAAATCTAATAATTCTTGTTAAATCAGTCTTTTATTTCAACAGGTCCAGCTTGTTTTAAATACGGGAAAATATGGAATTAAAAATATGTTTTTAATTTAATAATGTAGCTTGTGGTAAAAGAAGCGTAAAAATTGTCCTAAAATCTTTAAGGAAGTTAAAACATTTGAAACTTGCAATCTCTACCATCAACAACTTATCAAATTGCACAGTGCGTATTTTTCACCATCGCACTTTACAAAAATGAACGAAAAATAGTTTGAAACACTCAACTAGGAAGAACTATTAAATCCTGCTTATTCTCCAGTCCAGGCGCTTTACGACTACAGCCTGTGTCCGTCAATGGGCTTCCCTAGCACCGAAGACGTTCGAAAATGGTTTGACGAGTGGTTCGTTTCTAAAAGTTAGGAATTGTGTTGGCATCCACATATTGCCCGAAAGATGGAAGAAATTTGAAACCAGCGAGGAAAAGTGCCTACTTTAAATGAAAAAGCTTCTGCTTTCTTTAAAAACATATGTTTTTTTGATCTGGTTATTTTTCTAGGGTACTTTAGGGATCCCTGCCCACCATCCTTACCATTTTAGGCTTGATAGAATTATGGAATAAAAGGTATTGAGGTGAAGAAATCACTAACGATATGTTTTACCGTATATTGTACGAGTTTAACTATTAAGTCCAATATTCTAGATATTTATTTTGAGTCCTCTTTTTATACTATGAGTATTTTCAATAAGTCTTTTTAAATCTTAAGATTGAAGCATTAAATTAACTCTGATGTGTGTCACCTAAGACCCCAATAAAAATTGCATAGTCATTCATTTTCGAAAACAAAAAATATACCACTAACTACGAGTAAAATGCAGTTTTGATGGTAATTTCTGCGAAAATAATAAGTGCTTCTCATAAATCTCTGGGTAGGTAAGGTACGTTACCAACCTACCTACTTACCTTGACATGATGCAGTTGCTGAAACATTCGGTTTCATCAAAACAACACAAAACAAAAACTGCAATATAATTGGAATTTTATGGGACTATTAACTTAAAGACTCTAACAGAAGACTCTGCATATCTCATATATTATATCTTTTCGTCGTCGTCGTTAACATGATACATAAGACTTGGATTTGGACTTGGACATCATCAGTTAAGTCTTCAGTAGGATGACACAAAACGACACACCAGTGGCTATCAGTGTCGTCGTTGTCGGAGATGCAAAAATTCCTCACAAAACTTGCTTTTCTCAGAACATCAGCTTCAAAAACAAGACGCACATCAACAAAAAGGTACATAAAGTCAGTTTATTGTCAGTTGTCGCCACAGCCTTCGTAATCGGCGGCGTCGTCGGCGTCGTCGTCGTCTCATCAGCGACTGGACTCTGGTGTGGTTCATATGTGAGATATGTCTTTGTGCCTTTAAACCTACTACAAGGAGTGACATATGACATCGTTCGTGAATAGGTCATCGTAAAGGTCGACATATTGACGATGCACTTTTGTTCTTTACGATCTGACTTATATTTCCTAATCATTCAATCTAGATGATGATGGTAAAATCAACGCATAATGTTGAAAGAATTATTCGGTTTTGCCAACATCGTCGTCGGTTTGGTCCCTGTCATTATCATCATCGTCATCAGAATCATCATCAAAGAGATAAGTGCAAATCTAAAGGACGACCAAGGAGAAGACAAGATGGCGCACACTTAAGACTCTTATGTTCGTCCCTTGAAAGCTTTATTATGGAAATGTGTTTTATTGCTTAAATTTGACTGAGGTCGAAAATGTTTGCGATGCCTTTTTAATGATCGCTCTTCTTCTTCTTCTTCAAAAACAAAAAGAAAAACTTAATCCACATTTGCGTATATCTTCCTTTACGAAATTTTTATTTTAAAATTTGTTTTAGTAAAATGGTGAATTTCGTCAGATGTACGTGTTTTCAAAAATCACTGATATTTTTTCAGTCGAGCGATTGGAAAATGGAATTTTGAGGATTGATGGTTTAGAATTTTAATGTTCTAGATATATATTTCAATGCAGACATTTCTTGAAATATTTTAAGCCACTTATTTAAAAATTAGCCTTGCACTTTACGGTCCCTTCAAAATTAAGCTCACTTTCCTTTTTAATTGTTGATGAGATTCTGAATTTCGGAGCTTTAAAAGCTTATAACAAAGGTATGCCTCAAACTAAGACAATAGGTACACCATATTGTTGAAATATTGCATAAATCATTGTTATAACTAAACAGAAGTTACATCTTACACACCAATATCACTTACACCAGCCATTGCAAAAGTTTTCGAGAAGCTGCTACTGAAAAGGCTCAGCAAAATGAATGAAGAAAGAAGACCAATTTCGAAACATCACACTCAAATAAAAAAAACTGGTACCGGTGACCAGATTTTCCGCTAAATTTATCCAGAAAAAGTGGTTTTTAGATTCCTACCAGGCGTCTTGGTAAAATTTACCAGAAAATCCTGGTAAATTTTACCAGGAGATTTTTTGAAGAATTCCTGGTAAAATACACCAGATTTCTGGTAGAATATACCAGGAGAATTATTTTTCCTGGTAAAAATTAAATCGGGAATAGACCCAGTATTCAGGTAGAATATACTAGGAATATTTGTTTTCCCCGGTAAAATTTTCGCCAGTATTCCTGGTAAAAATATACCAGAATTCTGGTAGAATATACCAGGAATATTTTTTTTCCTGGTAAAAATATACCAGAATTCTGGTAGAATATACCAGGAATATTTTTTTTCCTGGTAAAAATATACCAGAATTCTGGTAGAATATACCAGGAATATTTTTTTTTCCTGGTAAAAATATACCAGAATTCTGGTAAAATATACCAGAAATATTTTTTTCCTGGTAAAAATATAGGTACCAGAATTCTGGTAGAATATACCAGGAATATTTTTTTCCTGGTAAAAATATACCAGAATTCTGGTAGAATATACCAGGAATATTTTGTTTCCTGGTAAAAATGTACCAGAATTCTGGTAGAATATACCAGGAATATTTTTTTTTTTGGTAAAATGTAGGTACCACAATTCTGGTAAAATATAACAGGAATTTTTTTCGGGTAAAAATGTATACCAGGCAAGAAAAAATATACCAGACAATAAAATTCCTGGTTTTATTTACCAGATAAAAGATAATTTTTAGACTTCCGGTATTTCTGGTAATAAGTACCAGAAGACTGGTTTTATCTACCAGGAAAAAAATATACCAGACAATAAAATTCCTGGTTTTGTTTACCAGATAAAAGATAATTTTAAGACTTCCAGTATTTCTGGTAATAAGTACCAGAAGACTGGTTTTATCTACCAGGAAAAAATATACCAGACAGTAAAATTCCTGGTTTTATTTACCAGAAAAAAGATAATTTTTAAACTCCCAGTATTTCTGGTAATAAATACCAGAAGACTGGTTTTATCTACCAGGAAAACATATACCAGAAAATAAATTTCCTGGTTCTATTTACCAGATTCCAGATAATCTTCATTTTACCAGGAAAAAAAATAGTTTCTACCAGGACGCTGGTAATATTTACCAGAAAATTTTCTGTCAAAAATTTGACCAGGAAACCAGATTTCTGGTAAATAAAACCAGATTTCTTTTTACCAGGAAATCTGGAGTTATTTACCACGAAATCTGGAGTATTTTACCACATTTTTTCCTGGTTTTTTTCTACCAGGAAATCTGGTTGGTTAAAAAAAATTTCTTCTGGTACTTGGTAGATTCTACCAGATTTCTGGTTTTTTGATTTTTACCATGAAATCTGGAGTTATTTACCACGAAATCTGGACTATTGTACCTACCAGTTTTTTGGCTGGTATTTTCTACCAGATTTAGCCTACCAGGAAAATTTTTTGAGTGCAGTGCCTTTGATAAGGTTTGGCACTTTTGACTTGAGTTCAAACTGCATGGTGACCTTCCAAAATTATTCGGAAGTAAGGAAAATTTAAGCTGGTCTACCACAAAGGAACCGAACCGAAGGCTGCAAAGACGAAAATAAAAACATCCATAGAAGAACCGCATTCAATGCTGAGGATATGGAAGGACTACTTCTGCAGATTGTATAACGGCGAGGACTAACCGCTGTCAGTCAGTATGATTTATTCAATATAGACGACGAAGGGAACAATCCCGTCTTCCCGACTTAGACGAAGTAAAGATTGCCATATCAAAGCTTAAGTGTAAAAAGCCGCTGGAGTAAGTAGTCAAGTACTACAAACGAGTATCCTAGGACCAAACTTGTACAGACATTTCTACGCTCTCAGCAAAAAATCATCTGTCGATCTTTCACAGATTGGTCACGTGAAGCGTATTCTCGAAGAGAGAATATTAATGCGGGACAAATATTTCAAACATAAAACAAAGCGATCTTTACTTGATTTACTGAAAATCACAATTGAAGCTTCCAATATTTCTGATAAAATTGTATCCATCAAATTAGACAACATAGGAATTTTATTTGAAAACCTTTACGTATGTAAGCTTGTTTATGGTGAAATTCTCATTTTTTTCTGATCTACACGCATGATGTACGCCTTCCGTCCGCGCATTAATCCGAAAGGCCCAAAATTTACCATCATTGCCTTAATGACTTTTTCCAACTCGAAGGCATATAGTCAATTAAACGTTTAACATATCACTGATATTGTGTGTATGCAATTTGATAAGCAAATAACCCTCAGCTTAATCTGCGGTCTGTCATGCGATTTTCGGAGAGCGAGAAAAAAAGAGAACCATCTGTCTGCAGAACAGAACAGCAGCCACCCAGATAGCCATCTTATGGGCCGGACACTGGATCTGGATTATTCGACTTTCGGCAGCGTGGATAATCCCTAAGATGATAATGCTTTGGCTGCTGCTGCTTTGATATGCGCCTTCTGCAGTAATAACTCAATTAAATTTTGAAAATGGAAAACCATCCAATCCCTGAAAGTATCTCAGAGACGTTAGGACGGCGGCGCGGCGGCGGCGATATTTGGACAGTTTTGTGTAAAAGTCTACCCCGCCGCCGGAGGATCAACAGAAAATACATATTTATTATATTGATCCTGAGAGCGCATCTAATTGATACTCAATTACAAGCGGGATCATGTGGCATGGTGGTTTTTGTTTGCATTTGCTGCGGTATGTTTATATTACCCGCCTGCGGTTCCGCGAAAAATGGTCACGAAATTGATGTTGCAATGGCATCAAGTTGTAGCATTCTAAAAAGCTGTTCCGTCTGGTTGTCTTCGTTCGTCTGATGATGCAGACATACAATGTTATCGTTGATGAATTTGTCTCTCAGACTTCCGTCGAGGTCATGACGTTGCCCTATGGAAGTCTCCTCTCTTTCCTTATTTTTTCATAAGTCTTCTATATCTTCTTGGACTTGGAGCCCGATGGTAATTCGAACGCAATTTGTGTGACCTTTGTTGTGCGAAAACGAAAAGGCTTCATTTCATTCATTCACTCAAGAGTCTTTCTTCAGGAATAAATCTTTAGTTTTTTTTTGTAATTCAAGATGTAATTGCTCGTGGAATGCGTTCGCAAGGAGTATGCGGACGGTGGATAAATTACTTTGGCCATCATCATCGTCGGGGGTCTTAAGCTATTCACTGGAAAATCATCGTCGTCATCCGCTTAGCGTTAAATTGGTGGTGCACGTTTCTTCATCCTGTGGGCTGAACAATTGTTGAGCAATAACAGTGATTATCTGCATCAAGCTTAAGAGAGACGCGAGATGTTTGCAATTGCAGATTCAACAAGAAAAAGGCTTCGAGACGAGACGTCGTCGTCGGACCATTGAAAGAAAACGCATACTGCATCATATGAAGCTTGCAAATGAAGACCCAAAAATGGAGTTGGAGTCTGATGGGTTGTTGGTTTAAGCAAAAGTCCTGGATGCTTAATGGCTCTGAATTTGCGAGTTGCGATGCAGAGTGAAGCACAGCTGCGGAAGGTACTCTTGCTGATACAAGACGGTAATTGTTCACCATTTGCAATATTGCAAGGTGAGCTTCTGGATTGTGCTCAGGCCTAGGCGCGCTATAGGACCACAGAGACCACACTTTGTCTATGGAGAATTTGACTTATGGAGAATGTAGACTAGAATTCAGGAGTAAGCTATTGTTGGAGGTATAACACAGAAATAAAGGTGCTCGAGAATATAAGACGAGGTTAACACGAGCCTAGAAAAGACCTGTTATTATAATTCAATTATATTCACGCGCTGCAATTTGGTTTATGACTTTAATAATTGCCAGACATTAGTTGTATTCATGCGATTCAAAAAAGGCTAAATATGGCTTCGCAAATAAAATCAGAGGGCATTGTGGGCGGGTAAAAGAATAATGTTTAATGTTGGTTTTATAGTTGTTGATAGGAAGACATAACCTTTTGTTTTCATAGGCTTCATGAAAGCATAAGTTACATTTCGTTTAAAGATATCATTTTAAGAAAATTGCAGTTCAGTATCAGTCCTTTTCTTGAAGAAGTCGTGTTCACAGAATTCTTTGTATATGTACTTAGGAATAACAATTAGTACAATGTTGGTCCCAGGACACTTCCTTGTGGTACACCAGCTGCAATTATTATATATTATATTTAGTTAGGAATTTGTATGGTTGTATCATAATCTAGGGAGTTGTTTGGTAATATTATGATTTCAGTGTCTCGAAAAGTTCCTCTACAGTTTATACCACAGTTCCAAGTGCCAAAACTTATAAAAGCCTTAAGCAACTTGGTCTAACGTGAAATGTTTGTTTTTAAATGCAAACTGATAGATCGGAATTCGTCTTCTTTCTTCTATTACTTTGATGGGCCTTTTTAGTAGAAGTCTTACTAAAACTTTTGGCAAGATTGGCTTAAGCGAAATCATTCTGGAAATTATTTTTTATAAAATGACTTAAATGTCAAAAGGAATTTCACATTTGTCGTTTATAATAAGGAACTATAAGGGATCTTTAGCTGTACCTGCTGGGATGGCTCTGAGACGTTCGCGAGATTTTCAGCATAAACATCAGCTTTTTTTTGATAGAAGCTTCCGTCGGTTTCTAAGACTTTTCCGGAATTTATGAAGTGATTAATTTTTGAACTCACTGATTCTTTTTTTGTAGTTCGATTTGAAACTTATCATTTGCAAATCTCGTAGCCACTTCCTTCAAGCTCTTTGTTTTTTCAAATTCGGCTCTTTTGTTTCGACGGGATATTTTACTTCTATTTCACTCGCATTTGAAATAGTTGGAGTACTAGAGAGGCTAGCTTTAAATCTAAAGTATTTCTTCGAAAGTGTAAAGCTTTTAAAATCATCTATATAAATTGAATTTCCTTGGAGTTTATTCGTTTTTGGAAATGGTTTTTCCAAAAACTTTTGAAAATAAAACAATCTTTCCCTGAGAGTTCTTCATTAGCGTTGTTAATGTTTTTTATTGAAGATGAAGAAACTTATACAACTCAATTGCCAAGCCAAACGCAATTTCTCATTCCAAAATTTTTTTGAAAATAGCTCCTCACACACAATCTTTTCTTGCTAAGAAAAACCAAGACAAAACAGTAAATTAGATCATGTTCTGTGCCATTACTAATGTAAACGCATGTTCTTCTTCCATTGTCGAACATGAGTTTGAACTAATGGATTTGGTCTTTTCTCTTCTGTATTCGAAATGCCAAAAGAATTTCTTCAATTGACTACGAATATTTGACATCCATTTGAACCTGTGACCTTAGAGACGCAAGATAGCAAAACAACAATGTAAGTAAAGGTTCAAGTATAAGAATCCTTCCTTTCCCTTCCCTCCAGCAATGCCATCGACAACAGTGCTGCATTTCAAATGGTATTGACAGAAAAAGTATTTAAATATCTATATCTACCTACTTCCCATAGATGGAATTTGAAGACCTCATGTTCTGTCGTCCTTTTTGCCCTGCACGTCCGACAATGACGACCACAGCGGACTACTTTGAAGGATGTCTTTAGCATGGCTTGGCCTTATATTCAACCTCCCACTCTATATACATTTTTTTTGCCTGATGTTGTCAATAATTCATCATGGACAAAGGTGCGCACTCTTTAGTTAGTCCAATCACGTACTGGGCTAATATGCCTTAAGGATATCATTAAGGTTCTAAAGGAATGAGAGTTTTCTTCTTCTTATTCTTCTTTTCTAACTATATTCACAGAGCTCTATAGAGAGCATAGCTATTCTTCATTTCTATTCCCCCGCATCATGTTTGTATGATGTTGACGTTGAGCCTGGCTGGACTCTTTTTACTACGCTTGCAATGGCACTGGCTGAATGGAAGTAAATTTCGTATTTCCTCACGTTTGGATCCATACAGAATAGAAACACTTGGCCATATGGTTGCCAACAAAAATTTGTTAAAAATTTACAACTTGTTTGTATTTGAAGACATTTAGAAATGCTGTTAACAATTTTACGGAAGATTTCAATTTATCTTAATTTGTTTAGTAAAGATTAGCCTGTTGAAAACGACGTTGACAAATCAGTTGAAAGTCGTTGATACGCGCGCCGCGCCGGTTAAAAGCAGTTGATAAGCTGGTTAGAAGCATTTGATAAGCCAGTTGAAAGCTGTTGATAAGCCGGTTGAATGTTATTGATAAGCCGTTTAGAAACAGTTGATAAGTCTTTGATAAGCTGGTTAAAAGTCGTTGATAAGCCGTTTAAAGGAGGTTGAAAGCCGTTTATTAGTCGGTTAAAAGTAGTTGATAAGCCCGTTGAAAGTCATTGATATGCTGGTTAAAAACGTTAATAAATCGATCAAAAGCTGTTGATAAAATGGTTAAAAGCCGTTAATAAGGAGGCTAAAATCCATTGATAAGCCGGTTGAAATTCGTTGATACGCCGCCGGTTAACAGCCTATTAAAAGACGGCGATAACCTATAGTTCAAAGCCATTGATAAACCACTGAGTTACCATTGATAAGCCAGTTAAAGCTGTTGTGAGCTGGTTAAAAGTCTATTAAGAACCGTTGATGGGCTGAAAGCCTTTGATTAGCTGGCTGAAAGCCGTTGATTAACTATAAGTTGCCGTTGATAAGCCAGTTAATAGCTGTTGATACAATTTAACAAGAAGATAAAAATAGCCAATGTACGCCACAGAATCAGAAGTGAAGAGTTAGCAGTCCAAAAGGTTCTACCAAAAAAGGAAGCAACCAAGCAACCTAAAAACTATCAATCCTGACAAGTATCCCAGCCGTCAATTGATGCTTGATAAAGAAACCTTTATCAAGGAATCTTAATACAGAAAAACCTTTATACTTAAATTTTCTGCAACTTTTTCTAAATTCGACGAAAGTACTTTCATACTTTGAAACTTTGAACCCGGCGGGTCAATAAGTCCGTGACTTTTTGAATTTCTGACCTCTTTACTGAAACAGCAACACTGCTTCTGTCAACAGGCATCTGTCAGTTGACTCCTGTCAAAATTTAAACTTGCTGCGTCAGTTAGTTTGTATTCGACAGCTATTTTTATCAGACTACTCACTAATTTGAGGAGAAAATGGAAAGAAGTGAATTTCGTGTGCTTATTAAGCATTATTTCTTGCGAAAAAAAACCAGTACCGAGACCAAGGCTAAGCTTGATAAATGCTATGAGGACTCTGCACCATCGATTTCAATGGTAAAAAAGTGGTTTACTGAATTTCGTTGTGGCCGTACAAGCACTGAAGATGCCAAACGTCCTGGACGCCCAGTTGAGGTCTCTACACCCGAAACAATCGAAAAAATTCACGATATGGTGTTGGCCGACCGAAGATTGAAAGTGCGAGAGATTGTGGAAGCCGTAGGGATCTCGCATGGCTCAGTGGTTTTAATTTTGAATGATCACTTGGGCATGAGAAAGCTTTCCGCAAGATGGGTGCCGCGTTTGCTCACAATGCAAGGGTGCACACATGTGCAGTTGCCATGGCAAAAATCCATGAATTGGGCTATGAATTGCTCCCTCATCCAGCCTATTCTCCAGATTTGGCTCCGAGCGACTACTTCTTGTTCCCAAACCTGAAGAAATGGCTTGGTGGAAAAAGATTTGACTCCAATGATGAAGTCATCTCGCAAACAAAGGCCTATTTTGAGGACCTCGACAAATCATTTTTTTGGAAGGGATATAAAAATTGGAGAAGCATTGGACAAAGTGTATAGAGCTCAAGGGAGACTACGTTGAAAAATAAAATTATTTTTTTATCAAAAAATCTGTGTTTTATTCCAAAAGTCACCCGCCCTCTTACATCAAATGATTCTTCAACAACAGTTTGACAGCTGAAATTTGTGTCAAAAGCAAGCTATTGAGTTCGAAATTTTATGTTTCAGGGTTTTCAACACCTTAGTACAAAAATCAAATTTACCTCGCTTCTCACGTAACTTTTTGGACACTCCTTATTTTCTTTAATTTCCAAAGTTTATTGTCTTAAAAAAATAATAGAAACAGTAATTGAATGGAATTGGTCAACTGCTAAGGAGGAATTCCAGGCCTAGACAAATAAATGTTATTTAATACCCGTTGGCAACACTGCAACTTTGTGTAGGCAGACGGGATGTTATGGAAAAGATAGATGCTCACAAAAGTAGACGTGACTCCTTCGTCTATATGACAGGAGAAATTCCAGTAAAGAAGACCAAAGGCATTCATTTCTGTGCGATTCGATTATTATTTGACGAAATTGGAATATTTTTTCATCACATTCACGTTCGAAAACGTATTTTTTATTTCTTGTTTTCTTTTTTTTTTAATTTTCAAACTTGAATGGTATCGAACCGACCACATGTACGATGCGGTACGGTACGCATTAAATTCCCTTAGGTTCCTCAAAACACGCCAATAATTCCCACAGTCAAACCTTCATTATTTGTAAAATTAAAAAAGGTAAAAAATAAACGTCATAAAATAATTGCAGCTAATAGATGGAGAATTCATTTGCCCGTTCGTTCCCTTGGGTCTTATTTTTTCGTTCTCATTTTCAAAAATAATCCTCCCACTCGCTTGTCACGAACTTATACGGTAATAAAAATTAAACGAAATGCATAGGATGTACAATTTTAAGGTGAGAATTGCTTGGCAATGATAGCATCGCGTAAAAAACATATAAAATGCCATTTTGAAAAGCGAAGCAGCGCTGCGGGAGTAAATGGGTAAAAGTGCTGAACTTGTATTGTTAGTAACACCTTCTCTGCACTTTGTACCGCCCGCCCTCAGGATACTTCTGATATGGGTTCGCCTAGCGCTATATTGGGTTTATTGGGATAGGGAACTGCTTTATGCAGAACGCTTTTAGTGAACCATTTATCGTCCTTATAGCAGGCAGGGAGGTGATTGTGATTTGGAGTCGAAATGAAGAGGAGTTTTGTTGTGATTCCGGGGCGCAAGCTAATCCAACGTTGAGATCTCATTAAATTTTGAAATGGATTCCCGTGTGTTAAGTTTTGAAGTCATCGCCTTCAGTAGTTCAGCACGGAAATTGTTTTGTTGTTGTTGTTGTTAGTAATGTTGTGTTGTGTTTTTTTTCTTTTTCTTGATGATCCAACTCAACTCATTTGGTGTAACTGAATGGTGCGCTATTGAAAACGGGAGCAACTATACCATCGTTATGGTATTCACTTCTTGGTTTTTAAGAAGTTGGTTGATAATCAGAACTTTTTCTTTTCAAAGCAAAGTACATATTCTAGTCCAATTTAAAAATTGGTTACTTTTTCAATATGTAACATAAAAAAAATAGTGGAATAGCTGCGGTGTGGCGGAAGAGTTCAATTATAATTTGGGATGAGTGCACAATGGATCAAAAATATTAAATCGAAGCATTGCATAGAATTATGCAAGATTTAATTGTTTTAAGACCAAAAATATCAGTCGCCCCCATACAAATTTTTCAGTCATAAATGGAAAATTCGAGTTTTTTGAAAAAATGCCCCGATAGATTTGCATACAATTTTCTCTTAAATTTTCTTGCAACATGGCTTCGTTTAATATAAGAAATATATTTGAGTAATTTTTTTTTTTAATAATATTGGATGCTAAAAAGTGTCTAATATTTTTACAAAATCCAACTATAACAAAACCTTAACATTCCTTGAACATCGAAGTAATATTTCATAACTTTAATGGTCTTGTCGGAATTTGTACATACAATTTTTAACCAAAATACCAATTTTCATTTATCCTTTAACCAATTCTGACATAATATCTGTACTTCCAGAAATACTGATCAGTTTAATCTTAAGCTCAATTTTAAACGTGCAGTTGAGTATAGAGATTTTTTTCAACCACACATCAAGAATGTTCAATTTTTTACTCAACTCTGTTTTCTCTCTTATTTTAATATTCAAAACTTCCGTTTTTTTACTTAGACTCGCTTTATGTTTAAACACGATTATTGAATTTATACACCCCTATTATAGAATTCGGTGATTAAGTCAATTTGGGCCTATTTTGAGACGAATCTCAAGTGGATTTTTAGTCAAACAAAAATTTCAAAAACTTAAGCTTAAAATTTTTACCATAATCGAAAAAAGATTTGGAGTTTATCTGCCCAATGGTAATTTGTACATAGATGAATGAAAACTTTTTCAAATCAGCATTTAATATTTTTAAAAGTCCATTAAAATCTTTTATTCGAAAGTAAAAATGAAAAACGCACTCTAATAATAAACATATACATGTTCCAATAAGTAAATTCGAAAAGTAAATGTGTGTAATGTCGATTCTATTTGATACTCGTTTTTAAAGCATCATTCAATACGATTGACCATTGGCACTTTTTAGTATTAGTCCTAGGTAATCCTAGGAATCGACAATGTAGTTTATTTGACGAATTTTATAAATAATTTTCACAACCAATGCTTAAGGTCAGTGGATTGAGTTGACTCAGCGGAAATAAAATTCTTAGAATTCTATAATCGACAGATGATCCTTTTTATGCAAACAAATTATTTAAAAAATATCTTCAGTTACTTATCAAAAATTATTTAACTTTAGTTTGAAAGAAACAATAACCCTATCCAAAAAAATCTAAGGTCACCTATCCAATTGGTGTTTAATATCTTTGAGTTGGGTTCACCTAAATTTTGGTAGGGTCATATTTTTTGGATAGAAAGGAGTCTTAGAAAAAGCAGAAATAATTTCTCACAATTATCAGCTGTTATTCTAAATCGAAAATTCTAATTACATTTGTTTTCAAATTTACAATATTTTAGAATTTTTCTGTACGAATTTTTTATTTCGGAAAATTGGTTACTTGCTATTCACTGTCCGTGGAGATAAAAAAGAAATCCAAGTAACGTTCAATATCATTCTAAAATATTTCTTCCTCAAAACGGCGCAGGGACATAACGCCCAACTTTTTTTTTGGGCTTATGTCTCACATCGGTGGGACATAAAACCGAAATCTTATTTGGGCCCTAAGTCCTACCCAAGTAAGACCGAAGCCCCAAATAAAAATTTTGGGACTAATGTCCCACTTAATAAGAATCACTAAATGACACAACTTGGAGCACAATACCACAAGATTTTGTTTTGTGGAGTTTAAATCCTGAGATCCCACAGATGCTTTTATTGAAAGAAGTTGTTGATATAGGCGCCTGCCTGGCGACTTTACAAACCCTAAGCGGAGCAACGGAGTTGCGTGAGCGGGTGTGACCCCGAAAAAGGGAGTTAAAATCCTGAGAACCCAAGAAGCGGGCCACCTACAGGTGCTTTTATTGAAAGAAGTTGTAGATATAGGCGCCTGCCTGGCGACTTTACAAACCCTAAGCGGAGCTAAAATCCTGAGATCCCGCAAATAATGTTGAAAATAAACTTTTTTGTTTTTCCTAATTTTTGTATTATCACCGTATCAAAAAATTATTGTTCATTGTATTGAAATACAAAAACTTTATATTCTTTTTTGGCTCTGCAAAAATTTTGGGACAATGTCCCATTTTTAACAAAACAAATTTGGGACTTAGGTCTTACTTGGGTGGGACTTAGGGCCCAAATTAAATTTCGGCTTTATGTCCCACTCGGGTGGGACATAAGCCCCAAAAACAAAATTTGGGCGTTATGTCCCTGGGCCTTATGTCTCTGCGCCCCTCAAAACAAATACAAATAAAAACTTAAGACTCATAACTTCCAAACGCTTTGTACTTAACTTAAATCTGGATATGTCCTTATTTTTACTGAGATGCAGAGTTTTGGGAAAAATACTAAATATTCTTAAAATGTTGTTAACTCAAGGCTTTAAAATTCTTAGCCCATTGTTAATGATGCCCAATGCAGCATTTTAAAATTCAATAAAAACTCAAAAAAATTCGTTGATCCTTTATGTTTTCGGCGCAGGGACATAAGGCCCAGGGACATAACGCCCACATTTTTTTTTGGGACTTATGTCCTACCCGAGTGGGACATAAAGCCGAAATTTAATTTGGGCCCTAAGTCCCACCCAAGTAAGACCTAAGTCCCAAATTTGTTTGTTAAAAATGGGACATTGTACCCAAATTTTTGCAGAGCCAAAAAAGAATATAAATTTTTTGTATTTCAATACAATGAACAATAATTTTTTGATACGGTGATAATACAAAAATTAGGAAAAACAAAAAAGTTTATTTTCAACATTATTTGCGGGATCTCAGGATTTTAACTCCCTTTTACGGGGTCACACCCGCTCACGCAACTCCGTTGCTCCGCTTAGGGTTTGTAAAGTCGCCAGGCAGGCGCCTATATCAACAACTTCTTTCAATAAAAGCACCTGAGGGTGTCCCGCTTCGCGGGTTCTCAGGATTTTAACTCCCTTTTTCGGGGTCACACCCGCTTACGCAACTCCGTTGCTCCGCTTAGGGTATGTAAAGTTGCCAGGCAAGCGCCTATATCAACAACTTATTTCAATAAAAGCACCTGAGGGTGGCACGCTTCGCGGGTTCTCAGGATTTTAACTCACTTTTTCGGGGTCACACCCGCTCACGCAACTCCGTTGCTCCGCTTAGGGTATGTAAAGTCGCCAGGCAGGCGCCTATATCAACAACTTCTTTCAATAAAAGCACCTGAGGGTGTCCCGCTTCGCGGGTTCTCAGGATTTTAACTCCCTTTTTCGGGGTCACACCCGCTCACGCAACTCCGTTGCTCCGCTTAGGGTTTGTAAAGTCGCCAGGCAGGCGCCTATATCAACAACTTCTTTCAATAAAAGCACCTGGGGGTGGCCCGCTTCGTGGGTTCTCAGGATTTCAACTCCCTTTTTCGGGGTCACACCCGCTCACGCAACTCCGTTGCTCCGCTTAGGGTATGTAAAGTTGCCAGGCAAGCGCCTATATCAACAACTTATTTCAATAAAAGAACCTGAGGGTGGACCGCTTCGCGGGATCTCAGGATTTAAACTTCACAAAACAAAGTCTTGTGGTATTGAAGTGGTCCATGTCCTACTCGGGTGGGACATAAGCCCCAAATAAAAATTTTGGGCGTTATGTCCCTGGGCCTTATGTCCCTGGGCCTTATGTCCCTGCGCCTATGTTTTCCCATTTCATATGTAGTCCATACGACCAAAAAAATGTTAAATTGCAGAAGTTGTTTTTAAGCATTATTTTTCATTCCAAATAGGTATGCTCTTAATTTGTAAAGTTTAGCAGCATAGTTAAGATTTCATTTGTACCATAGTTTTGTAATCCAGGTCTGTTGGATTTTTTCTTTTCTTTGAGTCAATTTGTACCTCAACTCATTAAATCCAGATTTCTTACTACTTTACTCTTAGTATTCTCACAACACACGGGATACGGGAACTTACCTTCTCTGGAATAATATCCCCATTTTCTACCATTCACTTATCATGCACCACACAAATTTATAAGAAACGAAAACGAACCAACGATGGAACAACAAAGACTCGGCACCTCAGCTCCAACCATAGTTCCATCCATAGCTCCATCATCATCGCAGCTCTTAGCTACAGCTACCTCAACTTACCATCATCCAGAGCACAGAGGATCTTATATAGTCGTCTTATCGAAATGTAAAAATCAAAAGGAACACTTTGTGTTATTTAGCGAAGACTGCTGATTCGCATGTAGAGCAAATCTTTGGCTTCCAATTCCATTTATAGGAATGCCATTCAATTCAAACAAACCACCATCATATCCAGGTTAGGTTAGGTGTGGAAGAAGACTCTTGAATCTCAATCCCCAATGGATTTTGTTATTTTCTCAATAAATTTACGATGATAATTAAAAAAATAAAAACAATATAGAAAGAGAGAAAATCCTAATGACAGTCAGACAGGAAGATCATAATATACAATTTCAAAAACACACAAAAACAGAAAGCATATAAAAATAAGCTTATAAGATATGTAAGAGGTGCGACATGACAATGTATCTATTTGACCATCTTCGCAGCACATATCTATTTGCAATCAATCAGAGACCTTTAAGCATGAAGATGATGGCAAAATGGCAATTTGAAGAAATAAGATGTTTATTCCAAGAATTGAAGTTTTTGAGAAAAAGTGGAAATTAAGACCACCACGTTCGTGCGTCGTCGTCGCGTCATCGTTTGTGAGTTGTGATGTGATGCTATTTCTCAGTGGGGTTTATTCAGCGGTAGATCATAAGTTGTGTCGTTTCAAGGCCATTTTTAGAGAACTTGTTCAAAATTACAATTTATTATAAATTAACTGACTAATGATTCTTTTAACTAATTTTGTGTTTTTTAGCCAAATAACATTTTGTGCTCGTGGAATATAAATGAATCTAATCAAAGAAAGATACTTATGATTTTAAAATGTGGTGTATTGTATAAGTATATAGGTATATTGTGTAAGTATACTTAGGCAAGATTTTGAAGTGCATTAAGTTATTTGAGATTAACTTGAAGAAAACTTTTTCTGATCTTGCTTGCTCTTATTTCTTTTTCTTGCTCAATTATATGCCCGGTATTGAATCAACTATAATTAGTTTTTCTTTTAAAGGCAAAACGGGAACTTTATTTTGTTCGGTTGAATTTTGAAAATTATAAGCCTGTTTTTAAAAAAAAAATCAGTTATAAAAATTATTTCAAATTTTTATGGAGTGATATGAGGTAAATTTAGAAACAGAAAATAGTTCGAATTTTATTTTTTTAAATTTTGAATGGTGATGATGATGCTTAGAGAGAATCATTTTGGATATAGAAAAACATAATGTGAGTATTGAGCATTATTACGGATTTTACAATTCAATATTAGAAATGGGTCAGTATAATAATAGTAGTTTGAATGTTTTCATGGAAACTTTAAGAATCCCGTTTTCAAACATTTTTAATTTTCTACAGCAAGGTATGGTAATCGGGCTGACTTGGTCAAATTGAACATTTTGACATTTCTCGACTATTAAAGGTCCTTAGAATCTAGATACATGGTTTTTAGAGAGTTAGACAACTTTTACATTCGATCGATCTGAAATTAACTAAGTTTTACGGATAATAATACCCGGATATGTAGAAAGTACTTTAAGAAAAATAAGTTTGTGTTTTGACTTGGATATAGTTATAGGAGCTAAATTTCAAATATCGCTTCGTAAAAACAGTCGAACTTGAAAATTTTATCAAATACAGTACGTTCTCGATTAACGCAACTCTCGATTCACGCAACTTCTCGATTTTCGCAACAGCTGAATTTTTATCATTATTGACGCGGTAATCGCTACTCTTCTAAAAAAATTGACTCGATAAGTGCAACTTTTGTTTTAATATGCATATACTTATTTACACAGGTTCTTTGCTATTTTTGTTTTTACCTGTTGCGTTACATTTTGTGTCGGCAGTTATTTTACCGCTAAGTTTGAGTGATGGGTACGATGAAGTTGTATGAATGTACATTTATGTATCTATAAAATGCAAAATGTTCTTATTAGTTTTAATGAATTGTGTTCAGTGAGTTAAAGAAAGCTAAATGTTCCAATTTCCAGCGAGGTCCTAAAAACAAAAGCTCATTGCATGAAAAAATTAAAGAGAAGCCAGAATCTTTTAATGCGAGCAATGGTTGGATGACAAATTTTAAGAAAAGACACGGAATTTGCCTGTTGAAAATTTGTGGAGAAAAACTTTCAAACAAACCGCAGCTTGTAGATCCATTCTTGATTAAATTTATGGAAAAAGTCAGAGAGCTCGATTTGACACCCAATCAAATTTGTAACGCTGATGAGTCTGGGTTATTCTACCGACTTATGCCCAACAAAACCCTTGTAGCTTTTAAGGAATCGATAGCTCCTGGCCGAAAGACAAGCAAAGAAAGAATCACATTTCTCGCTTGCACCAACGCATTCGGTTTACACAAAGTTAAGCTATTCCTCATAGGTAAATCTGTAAACCCACAATCATTTAAAAATTTTGACCACATGCCCGTTGTATACAAGGCAAATAAAAATGCTTGGATGACGTAAGTATTCTTTAAACAATTGCACTACAAAAAAAGTCTATTGGCGTTCTTAGTTGGATGTGAGGGAGCAGACCTTGAATTAAAATTTAAAGCATTCAACCTTCGAAATGCAATTTGCCTTCTATCCAACGCATGGAATGGATTGCAGGCAGATCCAATCAAAAAATGTTGGAATGTGTTGATGGACTCTCATTATGATTAGGAAGATGAGGATAAGCTACCTTTGAGCACAGTTCGAGCTCAAATTATTAATGAACTCGCGGTCGTAGAATCCATATCAACTCTCTTCAATGAAATTTCCGTCAACGAATCCATTTCGAATGAAGAAACGTATGATTGGGTACGCTAAACCATTTACAACAATGAGGAAGTCTACGAAGACAATGAAACATGTGAAATATGAAATGAAAGTGGGTCCGAGGTTGAGATTCCTGCTCCCAAAATAAAGGCTGAAACTGCAATACAAGCAATACAATACAATACATACAGCAATTAAATGGGCTGAATAGAATTCAGGTCCTATTGAACAAATTTCGAGTCTTCAAAAACATCCAAAAAATCCAGACAAAAGTGTTTGTTTATCTATTTTTATATCTTATAATGAATTAACCTATTTTAGTTTTGTTTCATGGTGCATTAAATAAGTGTTGGTTTTCTGATTTTCACTTTGAATCTCGAATCTAGGTTAGAAAAATATTTATTCGGTTATTGCAACAACCTCAGTCATTGCAACCACCCTTGTTTTAATTAGTTGCGATAATCGAGAACGTACTGTATATCAATAATGGTAGAGAAGTCGAAAAATGTTGTTAATTTATTTCGCAAATATATTTTTAAATATTGGTATTATTTTTAAACAGACTCTTTGGATACAGGAGCAAGTTTCTGTCATCCAGTTGTGATTTTATTCTTAAAACTATTAATACTTAAAAACATGTTAAAACCAAGAACATTACGAGCCACTTTAATCAACGAGAAATTATCAAAGTACACATTTTTTGTTTCAAGGCTCTGAATTCCCAACAACCAACACTTTGAACCGTAAGATGGCATAGCAGTCTTTCAACTTAAAATCCTAATCGCCATACTATTGAATCGTTCTTGGAGACTTTTAATTCTTTATGAATGATTTGAATAAAAATGCATTAGTTTTTCAAAGTAGATCTCACGAAAATATTTTGAATTGCGATTTATAAAACAAAATTTGCTTCACAAATAAAAAAATCAATGTGATTTGCTGAGAGAGAAAGTTAAGAGTCAAATTATTGGTCCCGAGATTTTGATTGATTTCATACCACATGGAGAGTTTGTTAAGTTCATTTTGTAAGTAAATGGAACCAACATTTAATCTTACTCTATAGTTAAGTTTGTATATGGTCAGCGTACATCAGACACTCACAAAAAAAAAAAAAATGAGGACCTAGGTGACTACTTTCAGGGACACCAGAAGTATCATAGACGGGATCGGGACCTTAGTATATATTGGGGCCTACCTGGATACTACCATTTTATTTGTTTAAAAACACAGAATTAAATAGACTTGATCCACGCGTTCTAAGCAATTACAGCTACATAATTTTTAAAAAGCTACACAATTCTCTCAAATAAAAAACTAATTTCTTTTAAACAATTTTTTTTAGTAAGTATTTTAAAAACTTAGCGGTAGTAACTCACTTCATTATTGGTGAGGGAATTAAAAATTGGGTTAGTAAAAGATATTTTCCAATCATCCAGGAAAAAACCTTCAAGAAGAGATCGGTTAAAAATAATAGCAAGTGGAAAAACCAAGAAATTTGCATACTCCTTAAGAGCAATACGTAGAATTTGGATTTTAAAAGGGTTTCTAAGTGCTAAAATTTCATTTTGAGGTGATATTAAAAACAAGAAACATTACTTAAAAAAATTGTTTTTGAAAACAAGAGATTTTTAAAAAGCTTGTTATATTTGATTTTACTTAACTTTCGTAGGGTGAACGGTGAAGTGGAGTAGATTGTAGATTTTGAATACTGACGTTAATAAGTTAAGTGTTTCTAGAGGATCATTTTGAACATAGAAATCAAGATTTTTTCAGACTTAAGCATTGCATAGGCTCAATAAAATTGTGTCCTAATTTTTCCAGATAGGGTAAATTAACTTAAAAGTTAATTATTTAGATATTTAGTCTTCTTTTTTTATTGAAGGACGCGAAGTTAAGAAAAATAATTTGAGAGGAAATTTTATAAAAATCTTTTAGTTTGTTTGTGAAAAAATTCAAATTTTCCATTTTTGACCAAGAAATTTGTTTCTTAGAACCTTAAGTTTCAAGTTTGAACTCAATCGAACGAAAGGTTAAGGCTGTAAAGGCGAAGACAGACAGACAGAAGAACTAAATTGGGGGACCCACATTTTTCAACCTCTCTTCCATCGAAATGTCATGTTTGATTAAAATCTCGATTTTGATATTTTTTACGAATTTATTTTAATTTTATTTTATTTATTTATTTACATCACTTAGAGATTTTAAATCTACAGTTAGACTACCGAATTCAAATACATGCTAATACATCGAGATGGACTTATAGCCTATTACATACAACAAAATATTTTTAATAAAATAAAAATAAACATTAACAATTTGACAACAGTAAAATTATATTGTAAAATTAAAAATCAATTTTAATGAAAATACAATAACAATCTATTTTTTAAAGAAGATCTACTCAGATGAAAGTCAATTTCAATATGAGACGCAAAAAGATTAGTTTCACTGACACAGCGGGTTATAGGTTCATTTTTTGCATAGTTAACTCTATGATCATCTTCACGAAATAAAGAACGTACTCTCAGTTGTCGCGATGGAGCATATAAATTATGTAATTAAGGATAAAAGAAATGGGCACTTGATATGGTACGATAAAATATCACTTATAAACATAACTGAATACATTTTTCGTCTATTTACAAGTGACTGCATACCTAAAATTGACATCTGGTAGTATATGATGGAGTTTCGATGTTCAAACCTAATTTCCGAATTGCGAACCTAGTAAATAACACAGCAGTATTCTAATATTGATCTGACATAAGATGAATAGAGCGATTTAAGAGCAAAAGGGTCTTTGAAATCTTTACTATTGCCTTTAATAAAGCCTAGCATGGAATTTGCTTTGGAAACACTGAACTGAATTTGGGAAAAATTACGACAAAAAGAAAAACATTCGCACTTAGAGGCATTTAAATTATAATTGGTTTACAGAGCACCATTCAGATAATTTACAAAGATCATTTTGCAACACATGACAATCCGTAATAGACTTTATACATCTAAATAAAATAAATAATAAGGTGGCGCAACAGTCCATGAAGAACCAGGGCCTAGTGACTTACAACTCTCAACCATTCCTGTGTGCGAGTAATGTTGTCAGAGATGGAAGGGACCTACAGTTTATATGCCGAATCCGAACGGCTAATTTGAGAAAGCACTTTTCATGACAAGAATTACTCTTGGAGAATTTGTCAATTCCTCGCAAGAGGCAGTACCCGTGAAAAAAGTTAGGTGGTACAGGCAGGGATTGAACCCAAGACCCCTTGCATGACAGTCCAACGCACTAACCATCACGCTACGGGTACTACACTTTATACATCTAAAAAACTTTAATTCATCAGCAAATAGAAGTTGAACAGAATTTTCGAAAATATCAGGTAAGTTATTGATAAAAATTAGGAAAAGAAGTGGCCCAAGATGGCTACCTTGGGGAACACCTGAGGTTACCAAAACTGGACTTGAAACCATATTTTCAGTTCTAACAAATTGAATACGATTCTTAAGGTAAGAGTCCAACCATTTTAATAGATTTGAATGAAAACCAAAAGAAATTAATTTTCTCAACAAAATTGAGTGATTTACTCTATCAAAAGCTTTCGCAAAATCTGTGTAAATTACATCAATTTGGTGACCTTTTTCAAGTTTATTTAAAATAAAATTGGAGAACGTAGACAGATTGGTGGCTGTTGATCTTCCCGATACGAAACCGTGTTGAAATGGTGAAATCTGTTCTTTCACGAGGAAAGCTAACTCATTGTATATCAATTTTTCGAACAGTTTTGGTATACATGATAATTTACAAATTGGACGATAATTGTTTATTTGATGCTTTGATCCAGATTTATGAATTGGAATTAAAAATGATTTTTTCCCCACTGATAGGAACTCACCATTAGATAGAGAGCTTTTGAAAATAAGAAAAAGAGGTTCTATAATTGCTTCTTGTCTTCATTCAAACTCAAAAGGCCACTTTCTATTTCAGACATATTTATCTCTATTTGGCCAATATTCACCTTACAATCTTGTGCTTTATTTACACTAATTCCTTAACACTTTCTTCAAAATACGTCTTATTTTTAACCGGGGGCATAACAATACCAATAACATAATTTATTTTTTTTTAACTGTAGATACACAATCTTGTATATTTTAACTTAAACAATATAATATATTACCACTTTTCTTCTTTTGATTGCAGAAACTCGGTCGAAGTTGTTAGGGTTTCATAAAAATCATATGACAAATAACATCAAGACCGATTAAAAGAAAAATGAACTTAAATGCACGAAACCTTTGATGGGAAAAGAACAAAACAACGTTGGACGGGTCACCTAGTACCTAGACAGGAGACATGCATTTTTTTATAATTTTGATGCAACTTTTTTTGCAAATAATAACCCCAACGGTTTTTATGTGATAATTGTAAACTTCAAAATTCGTTGCATTGGCACTACATTAACTTTATAACAACATCAAGAACAACAACAAACAAAATTTTCCTTTAAATGAAGATATGTTTGTTATAGTTCCTCAGCTGGGATGCAAAAGGGGAAACATTTATCTTTTAAATGTGTTCCATGTGGATCTTCTTGTACTACAAAAAAAAGAGGAATATCTCTCTTTCGCTGGCTTCGGGCTTCTGGCAATCTGTTGGCTTTATCTCAAACAATATGACAAAGATATGCTATAAAGTCATTAAAGTCCCGTGTGGAATTAATTCCAGCATTTGTTTCAACGCATCCACCAAACGACACGATATGATGTCGACGACAAGCTCTCGAGTTGATGTCTCCGTTTACGTCTGCGTTACGTCTTTGTCGTATGTGATGCTGCTATATGTACGTTTTCAGCTTCACCATACTATACTAACGTTAACGTCTGATATGGGTTGGTTTAGCCTTCTTGGAATAATTTCGAGCATTTCCGCTTACCGCACCTCGTATCAGCTACTGGTTGTCGTCTTGGTCTCATGTGAGTGATTTATTTGATACGATGTGCTTATGATGCACAGTAGCAGCTATGTAGCAGCTATAGAAGCAGCAGTACAACATCAGCATCAGCTCAGGACCAAGAGAAAAACATCGAGTAAAACAATGAAAAAAAACAGCTTCATCTGTTGGAGGTAGGTATATAGGATGCTATGGGAAAACGGCAACGGAAAGGGCAACGAAAAGAGGAGGATTTCCATCAACCTAATCCCATACGACATTTTAAGTGTCTTCTTTATTATTTTGATTAAACAATTTTTAATCCGATTTATGCGTTATTCCCTTTCAATGAAATTTTAATTTCTTTTTTTTTCAGCTTTTCTGATGTGTACAAGCTACGCATGCATAATGAGCGGGTGTGAGGAAAACACTTCAATAAACGACTTATATCTGGGGAGGGGGAGCATCGAGAAGAGATGCGTGTAGTATAGGTACGTTTGTGCGTATTAGAAATATATGGGGTGGCCCGTCTTGTGTACTCGTATGGTGAGGTGCGAGGGTGGTGGGTGATAATCCTTAGATCTTGTGAATTGCATCTGTCACTTTCAGACTTGAAGCCAGCCGAAAACTGGAATTTAAATGTTATATGGCTGCCGAATGGCATTTAAGAAGAATTAGTTTATACGAGCTCTAAGCTATGCATATACCTACCTACAATATATTATACAGAAAGGCAGAGGAAAAGGATTAATTTTAATTTTAATTTTAATTACACGAGTGTGACAGGAAAACTAACCCTTAGAAAGTGCTCAATATATACTCTTATACTATGAGTATAATAATATGTAAATCGTTTAAGAGAAGAAGATATACCTATATACCCGTACAAGGGATAATGGTCGCGGGACCCGTGACATTCAAGTGCGAGTTGACAAGAAATTTATTTGGGTTTTTATGTTGCTCACTTGCCAAACGATAAGGCTCGAGAAGAAGGCTTTTCTAACAGACAATTTGTAAAAACTAGAAACAACAGGGTAATAATTGATTTTATTATTTAAGGGATTGTAAAAGTCGAATTTAAATGTTGACAGCTTTATTTAATTAAATTTTACCCTAGAACTTGTAAATTAAATAAATTGTATATAATTTAACATTAACGAGTACATATTTCAAAGATATTAAATTCGGCTTTATATAAATACAATTGTCTTTACGACTATTTTGCTCTTCATCAGACAAACCCTTACACCCTCTTTTCATTTCAGGTTGCTACAAAATGTCAAATAACATTATACCGTTATTCGGTAAGTGTATAAAGTTATTACCTACATTTTTTTTTTAGTATTCGAGCAATGAAAGTTAAGTTCAATAGTTTGACCGGTAAAGGGGTTAATGGACTTCATTAAATGGGTCCTTATTTAAAAAATTGTATGGAGCTTCGAAGAAACAATTAAATTATAGCTTTTAAATAATGTCTTTTTTCCTCTAAACCTGGCTGTCTAATAAATAATATTGCAAGTATTGCATACGTAAGATATTTCGAACCCGAGATTTTAGTAAAACATGACATAGTAGTGAAGTCGAGGCATTGTCTCTAATTATTGAAGAGACATTTAAGTCGAAAATAAAATTTTAAAAACTTTTGGAAGTGTTATTTTTAAGGTTTTTATTTTTTTGTAAACAAAAAACTATTACTTCCATTTTTCTCAAAATTTTACCAAACATCAAAACTATTATTTTTCGTTACTTAAAATTAATCCACAGGTATAGTAGTAGTGCTTGGTGCCATTATTCTTCTCACACCATGGTCTCGCCATATTATATTAGGAATGATGTTGCATATCAACTTTTACCACAATACGGTCATTGTACCAACTCCCTTTTTAATTTTATGTGGTTAAAACTTTCCGTGAATAAGCACATCATTCACTATTGTTTTCTTTATCGGAGCCCAAACCTGGACAGAGTTTCAACTTCCCAGGAATTTGATGCTCTGTCTGACTCCATACAAAGAATTGTCTCCCTGTATCCTCACACTGAAATCGTTATTACGGGCGATTTCGCTTTGCCATTCGGGCCAGACAACGCCCGAAGGAATGTGTGCTGAGATTTTTGCTGAGTTTAACCATCTTATACTCAGCTTGTCAATGAGCCTACTCGTATATCAGACGTTAACGGCCGAGCAGAAAATACACTTGACTTGTTTCTCACCTATGATCCTGATAAATACACAATCAGTGTATTGACGCCTCTAGGCACATCGGACCACAGTGTCATAATATCTGCTAATTTCTCGTGTCAAACAAATCCAGTTAAAGAAAGAGCTCCAAAGAGAACCGTTTGGCAGTACGAGAAAGCCAACTGGGACGGTCTCAATAATTTCTTCAGGATCTTTAACTGGTCGCTATGCTTCCTCGGTAGAGACGTTGACTCCAGTGCAGATATGATTTCTAGTATGATTCATCTGGCAATGGAAACGTTTATCCCGAATAGGGTTAAAAGTATTAAACCCAAGGTTAAATCATGGTTCGATTCGAGCTGCAAAGAGGTTATCAAGGAGAAAGAGGTGAGCTTCCGATGTTTTAAAGCCAACCCAACTGAAGAAAACCGGAAAAAGTTTAAGCAAGCCAGGAAGGCCTGCAACGCATATATTCGAAGGACCAAATTTGTACATGACCAAAAATTACGGCGAAAAATACTGCAATGTCCCAAAGGCAGTAAGAATTTTTGGTCATTTGTAAAAAATATGAGGAATTCTTCCTCTTCCTCGGTTCCTACGCTTGTTGTCAATGACACTCCTTTAGTAAGCTCTATTGATAAAGCCAACTTATTTGCAAGGCCGAAAATTCCACCTTACCAGATAGTGTCATGACTCCCCCAGTTCTTGAACGCGTAAATGATTATATGGGACCAATCTTTTTTCGTACTCGAACTGTGGCGAGAGTTCTTAAAGATCTCAACATTCATAAATCCGCTGGCCCAGATGGTATCCCCGTTATTATTCTGAAGAGGTGTTCTTCCACACTAGCAAAACCACTGCGTAAGCTTTTCCATCTATCCTATTCTTCTGGGCTCGTTCCGAGTAGTTGGAAAACTGCATTTGTTCAGCCAATCCCAAAAAAGGCGAATCTGCTTCTCCCACAAATTACCGACCGATAGCACTAACGTCCCTTCTTTCTAAGGTCATGGAAACGTTGATTAATTACCAGCTTAAGAAATATCTTGAGGAACGGAAGCTTCTTAATGACCGGCAATATGGCTTTCGTAGCAATAGGTCCACTGGTGATATCATGGTTCATCTCACCGAACAGTGGAACAAATCTTTACATCGTTTTGGAGAAGTTTTGAAGATTATTGCACTTGATATTTCAAAGGCATTTGATAAAGTCTGGCATCTTGCTCTCTTATCGAAAATGCGTGCTTTCGGTATCGGCGAATCTCTTCTTCGTTGGATTAGAAATTTTCTTTCGAACCGTTCAATACAAGTTGTTTTGAACGGATTCAAGTCTGAAACTCATAAAATAAATGCTGGTGTGCCCCAGGGCTCCGTTTTGTCTCCGACCCTCTTCCTCATTTTTATAAATGATCTCCTGTCTGCCACTTCTAATCCAATACATTGTTTCGCTGACGATAGCACTCTTAGCTTTTCATATTCGTTTCCAGACTCACAACCCTCCTCTTCGGATGTGGAACTGCAACGACAAAATATGATTAGCTCATTAAATTCCGACCTACAAAGCATTGTACAATGGGGAATAAAAAATCGTGTGGAATTTAATGCTTCGAAAAAGCAATGCTGTCTTGCATCGTTAAAGCGAGATAAACCCTCTTTGCCGCTATCTATGAGTGGCACTTGCATCAAAAAAAGAAAATCTTGACATCCTCGGAATGTGCATCAGCAACCACCTTTTGTGGAACGATCACATGATGATCACGCGATGTTACCAAAAATGCCGTAAGATGTCTAGGTTTTTTGAGACGTTGCAAGAAATTTTTCTCTCCGTCTGATCTGGCTACAATCTATATACGTCCGAAACTTGAATATAACTCTCATCTCTGGACTGGTGCTCCAGTAACTTATTAAAGCCTCTTGGACAGTATTCAAAAAAGAGCTTTTAAAATGATTAGTGACATTAACATCATTAACTCGTTTACGTCACTCGAACATCGACGCAAGGTTTTTTGCCGCACCCTTTTTTACCGTTATTTTAACGGACTTTGCTCTAGTGAAATAGCCAGTTGCATTCCTCCCCTTAAACAATTTAACCGTAATAACCGCGCTTCTAGGAATGCCCATCAGTTTATCCTTGAGCCCAACTTCGGCCGTACTATGAAGTATAGAGATTCTTTTTTTAGCCGTACTACGCGAATGTGGAACGCCTTGCCACGGTCTATCTTTCCCTGTCATTGCAATGTTCAGAAATTTAAAATCAATGTACACCGACACCTGCTATCCAACCCTTCCCTCTTTTCCTAATGCTCACACTGTGTCTTTGGCATATTAAAGGTATACAAAACCCTTTTAGTGTTCGCTAATTATAAAAAAAAAAGTCAAAGAAATCTACTTTTTGAAGTGAGTTTGCATTAGATGTTCTAGAACTGAGATTTAAACACGAATTTCAAGAATATTTAAGTTTTGTGGGCTCCTTTAAGATCAAAATACTTTCAAGCATCAGTTCCAATCTACGAGTAAACAGACTGATAACGATAGTAATAATACAATCCCGAAAATTGAGTTAGAAAAAACCACGTCATTAAAGCCAGAAAATTCTTAATATCAGATTCTTTCTCATTTTCTGGGTTTTTGAATTTTTGTAACGTTTTTCGAATTAATATCAGGTGATTTTTTAAGAGCTTGAGAACTTTTTTTAAAAAAAAAACGCATAAAATTTGCAAAATCTCATCAATTCTTTATTTGAAACGTTAGATTGGTCCATGACATTTACTTTTTGAAGATAATTTCATTTAAATGTTGACCGCGGCTGCGTCTTAGGTGGTCCATTCGGAAAGTCCAATTTTGGGTAACTTTTTCGAGCATTTCGGCCGGAATAGCCCGAATTTCTTCGGAAATGTTGTCTTCCAAAGCTGGAATAGTTGCTGGCTTATTTGTGTAGACTTTAGACTTGACGTAGCCCCACAAAAAATAGTCTAAAGGCGTCAAATCGCATGATCTTGGTGGCCAACTTACCGGTCCATTCCTTGAGATGAATTGTTCTCCGAAGTTTTCCCTCAAAATGGCCATAGAATCGAGCTGTGTGGCATGTAGCGCCATCTTGTTGAAACCACATGTCAACCAAGTTCAGTTCTTCCATTTTTAGCAACAAAAAGTTTGTTAGCATTGAACGATAGCGATCGCCATTCACCGTAACGTTGCGTCCAACAGCATCTTTGAAAAAATACGGTCCAATGATTCCACCAGCGTACAAACCACACCAAACAGTGCATTTTTCGGGATGCATGGGCAGTTCTTGAACGGCTTCTGGTTGCTCTTCACTGCAAATGCGGCAATTTTGCTTATTTACGTAGCCATTCAACCAGAAATGAGCCTCATCGCTGAACAAAATTTGTCGATAAAAAAGCGCGAAACACATTTCGAACCGAACACTGATTTTGGTAATAAAATTCAATGATTTGCAAGCGTTGCTCGTTAGTAAGTCTATTCATGATGAAATGTCAAAGCATACTAAGCATCTTTCTCTTTGACACCATGTCTGAAATCCCGCGTGATCTGTCAAATAATAATGCATGAAAATCCTAACCTCAAAAAAATCACCCATTAGAAATGCCAATAAAAAAAGAATATAGCAAGAGCAACAAAAACCCTATTAGCTATTGTGTTTAGCTCTTACATAAATATGGCGTATTTAGAAAACTGTTGGAATCTTGGAATGCTTTCATATGTAGGGAGTCGCCCAAATTAAATAGATAGACCATATCTTGCTGGACAATAGTGTTCTAAAATAATCTAATAACTAGAGTTGTATCTTTACCCCTTAAAATATGTAAATGTAAGGTTAACATAAACATTATGTTATTTAAATATTGTCAGCTTCCTTTAGAGAAAATTAAAGAACATTTTTAAGCGGTGAGTAAAACCTCGTCTAATGTTAAGTGTGTGAGCATCCCTTGATTAAAAGTCTGATATAAAGTAACTTTTCCAAAGAAGTGGAAACACACAAGAAGATATTGCGAAATTAAAAGGAATGGACAAGAAAACGATAGATGACTTTCACAGTTTTTCAAAATATTAGATGGATTACCACCAGGACCTGGTGTATAAGTTTCGTCAAGATTAAACATAAACCTTCCCATGTTAAATTAGGTGATGCAACAGTCCATGAAGAACCAGGGCAAGGGCCTAGTGACTTACTACTCGCAACCATTCCTGTGTGCGAGTAATGTTGTCAGAGATGGAAAGGAAATGGAAAGTTGTTAACAACAGTCAAGTTAGTAAAAGATCTTTCCCGAATAAATGTATTTAGTGATCAAATTAATTTCTGGTTGAATATCTTCTCCAATGAGTATTATTTCAATTTGATGTGGTTAAAATGCTGACGGCAATATCAATACTTATTTCTTTTGAAATGAGGAAATTAGTGTTACGAAGCCATGTGCTAACTATCTAAACCCCGATGACATTTGATTGCAAGAAGACGGCGCAACATATACAAATACAGCGCGTTTAACCATCAGCTAACTGCAAAATCAATTTCATCCCAACTTCCAGAAGTTGTCCTGTTACACCACTAAGCCAATATTTGAGCCAGCATTCACGCCATGAACAGATTTATTGGAAAAAATAGTAAAAATTTGAAATTTATTATTGTGTTGCATTATTGTTCAAAATTCTCAGGCTCTAAGAAAATACTAACGGGTATCAACATTAAGCGTAAAGAATGCAAATATTCCTTGTTTTATAAACAAAAAATAATACCTTATTACATTTTATTTAGGACAACAATAAGTGTAGTGTAGTTTCCTGAAATCCGGTTTTGACCTTTGTGGGTACAAATAAATTCACCTTGCTTCGGGAAGGAAGTTCAAAAATGTCTCAATCGAATTAAAATAAGGTAGGTACTCGTACTAAACAAATTCACTAAATTTCTGTTTAGCTTGTCAATTTGTCTTTTGCGCGCGAATAACTTATTTTCTCACACACCAAAACTTCCTATACCAACTACTTGCTTCTTATTTTTGTACATAAATCCTTTATAACCCGTATACAGTTATTTTTTTTTTCTTTGTTTAAATGCGAGATTCTTTAAAGCGAGAAATAAACAAAATCCTAGTGCGTTGTCGTTATCTCCCACGTTGTGATGCTGCTCACATCTTCAGCAAGCACAAATAACACAGCAATTAAATTAAAACTCCCAGCATCCCAATTCCAACCATAGAGCCACACCATCACACCATTTGTACACCATCCCAAAGCCCAGAGCCCAGAGCCCCGAGCGAGTCCCCAGAAAGGCGCAAGTAAATAAAATGACTCAGGAGTTTTGCATTAATTTTAATTAAGGATCCCTGCTGTTAAGTCCCAATAAAAATAAAAATGTAAAAATAAACAACAACCAAACAGAAGAAGAAGACAAAAATTAAAAAATAAATAAATAAATGAAAAGAAAATAAAATAAAAGAAAAGAAAACAAATCAATGACTTATCTCATTTTGCAGAACATTAAGAGTCGCGCACCGAAATGCAAGCAAAACGAAGACAAACAACGCCAAACGAAACAACGCCAAGAAAAACAAACAAACTTTTGTGCGCAGCGCAGCGCAGAGTTAGGAGACGCTGGCTGGAGTTGGAATTGGAACTGGAGTTGAAGACCTAGATCAACAGCACCATCTTGCCTCGCCATCCAGCACTAGAACTAGCACCAGCAGCATCCACATCCAGGACCAGAAGCTGCATCACCATCACCTTGCGGAATTGCACCTGATAAAAATCTGAACTCATGCGCGCGCGAAAAAGCATTTTGCACAAAAATTCCCCCACAACAAGGCGAACAAAACAAAAACATGCCACAGAAACGCGAACGCGAGCGAGAGTGAGGCCAGCGAGTTGCAACAATCCGAGCTAGAGCTGCAGAGAAACGAGGAAGCAAGGCAACGCGAGGCAATGAGGAACCAGAAGCAGGAGCAGAAGCAGAAACAGAATCGCTTCGACCAAGTTCAGGATAAAAATTCTAGAGTCATGAGCAAAACTAATGGACCGGTGTCACGCAATGAAATGTTGTTTCTCGAAACCAAGTTGTCTTATGCGGAGTTGAGTTCTGAGAGTTGCGGTTGCAATTCGGCGAGGAACTACCAACTACCACTATTTCTATACCTTACCTATATAACTTGGTTGGTGGTGTGAATGAAGGGCATCTTGCACTTTGCTACAAATTCCAATGCGGCGAGATAAATTTTTTCAACCGTGTTTGACTTGACTTGCTTCGAAATGGAGAGACGAGGACGCGAGGACCAGCGAGAGGTATCGCGACGCGACACAAATACGGAAGGGTCCTCGAAACTTTTAATTGGTCCATTATTTATTTTTGCCCATGAACTTGATGAGGACGCGGCGCAACGGTGCGGTGTGGTGGTAGGTAGACTGAGGGAAGGGGAGACAAGAACACGCGTGATATAGAGTTGATTTAGTATACCAGCCGGTTGCTCGGTCGGGTCGCAGTCGCAGTCACAGGTCCTACGCCACCATACTCTATATAAGGCATAACATACCTACACTCGAAATGATAAAGTGCTATGACGAATCATTAAAAAGCCATCAGGGTGTGAGATTCGAATGCTTCTGTTTTCTGTATTGGCCGAGATGTCACGAATATGATTTATGCATTTTCTGCTGATTCGGTTCGCAACTAGGTATAATCTTTCAAAAGGATGCAAGAAAAATAATAATTATTATTATTATCTTATTTTAAAGCCTTGACACGAGTTCGATTTGTCAAGTAGTCTACAATGCAATTAAGACTTTATCTCTATCTCTCATAAGAAGTAGTCTAGGATGATGCATATAAAAAAGCACCTTGCACCAGACCTATTTGTCATTAATATTAAAGTCAAAGTCGTTAATAAAATTTATAATCAATGCAGTAAATCGGGTGTGAAATGGGAAGATTGTAACAACTTGTGACAAATTTTGTTGTGTTACTTTGGGAGTATATGTACAATTTAATTTTGTACAAACATCGATGTAAAATGGTGCTTAAATAAGAGAATGTGAGGCTTAAACGGAAAACTAAAGTTAGATGGTTTAAATCCGGCTCGAAGGACCAATTAATTCAGATCAAACGCTTTGGTTTGGAAAACTTAAAACAAGGACTCTTTTTAGCATTTCAAGAATTTATTTATTTTTAATTTTTACAATAAAATTTCTATCTGACGAAGCAATCGATATATATTAGTGCACATGGGCGGACGCTGAGAAATGTTTTGCGTTCAACTTAGGTAATTTTTGGTATGAGTTAAAAAAGATTTAATGCTATAAAGATTTCTGTTTCGAAATAAGATACAGTAAGCTTGAATTTCGTTTTTGTCGTTTTTGACGATCTTAACATTGTGCAAAAAGGCTTATGGCGTCGTTAATTTTTGGATGTGAAAAGTTGTCAAATCAGTTTTTCGAGAATATTTCATTTTTTGTAGCACACCACAGTTGGCTCGGACGTAGTCATTATATCGGCAATGAAGTTCTGGGCAATCATTTTTAAAGAAGTATAGATGAATTATTCTACTATCCTATAAAGTACACGTCAGACGTCATTCTCTTGGGAATGTCAAGGCAGAGTTGCTAACTTAAAGTTTTATATCTGAATAAAAAACCCGTTTTAACAGACGAATTTTCCATGATATAAATCACGTTCTTAAGTTTCCATTGAAAGTTATTGTTATGACTTGTCAAATTGAAAATTTCTACAGATCTAGACGTTTAAGGGCCCTAGAAGGCCAATGTTTCTGTACGTTCTGGAAGAAAAACATATGAACCTTTAAAAAAATCCAGTGGGTGTTTTTTTACAACTTTAAAAATAATTGAACAATTTAGTTGACAAAAATATCTCACGAGCCAATAACTCTGTCGACTTAAATAAAATTTTATAATATACATTTTAACGTCCTACCGAATTGTTTTGATTAAAAAAAAGAGGCTGGCATGCGACCCACACTGATGACTTCCCAATCCCTTCTGTCGATTTGTTTTGATTAAAAGGTTTCTAGGTTTTCGAGTTTCGTTTAAAAAGTTGTCAGTTGAATTATTCTTAAAGATTTAAAAATTACCAACATTATAATGAAATAGTTTGATTTTAAAATCTATTTTTGTTAACGAAATTTTTAGTCGAAAACTAATTTTTACCCATTTTAGTGGCATTTCTTAAAAATTGTATTTCTTATATACCTAAGCAAATACAAATTGGATGAATGAAATTAGTTTGAAGTCAATATCTTCTTTTGTTCAATTTTTACCAAATTTGCGTAATATTTTTTGTAGTTTTTATTTTTGTATGAAAAACCGGACTCTTGGATTTTAATAAAAATTTACTGAATGTCGAAAACAATATTTTCTGTGAGATAAAGAAAATTTAAATCCAATATTTTTAATTTTTGAAAAGGTATTTGAGTCGAAAATAAATTTTTACTAACTTTTAGTAATGTTTTTATTTTTTGTAAAAAAAAACTGTCAATTCGATTTTACTCAAAATTTTATCGAATGTTAAAACAATATTTTTTATTAAATAAAATTAATGTGAAGCCTATATGTCAAATTTTTGAAAATATATTTGAGTCGAAATTCAATTTTTACGAACTTTTAGTATAGTTTTTTTTAGGTTTTATTTTTTATAAGAAAAACTGTTAATTCGATTTTTCTCAAAATTTTACAAGATGCTGAAAACAATATTTCTTATAAGAAAGAATTAGTTTGAAGTCAATATTTTTAATTTTTGGAATGATATTTGAGTCAATTTTTAACAACTTTTAGTTATGTTTTTTGTAGGTTTTCATTTTTTATAAAAAAAATTGTCAATTCGATTTTTCTCAAAATTTAACTAGATGTCAAAAACGTTATTCTTCGTTGCACAAAATTATTTTGGAGTTTTGTTCGTAAAGGGTTGGTGATAATTTCCCACAAGATATAATCCCCAAATTCATAATCTCCAAAACGAAATCCCCAGCAGCAAAATTCACAAGAGAGAATACCCAGGGCGGAAATCCCCAAGTGAATATCCCCAAAACAATTATGCTCAAGTAGTGAATCATGCGATTAAATCGCGCGCGCGATTTTAATATATTTAATATATTAAATTTCATTTATATTGCATGAAATGCAATCCAAAGATCTGGAAACAACAAAATCATTCATTTCAATTTTTATTACAAAACAAGTATGGCAGTATGGCACAACAAAACAACACTTAAGCATCTTGCACATGAGCTACGAACTGCGAACTGTGGATGTTCGCATATTTTGACTTTTCTTTCACATGAGCTTTATTTCTATGCGCAGACAGCGACGAATTGTCAACCCTTTTCTCCATATTTTCCTCAGCCATGATCTTTCTCACAAAAACAAAACAAGAGTGGTATAATTTTGAGGTTAAGTTGAGCGCGAACAATTTATTCGTTGCAGTGTGGATGGTATGTGGAACGCGAATAGAGTTTGACAGTTCGTAGCAACCACACTGCAATTCGTTACTAACAAATTGTTTTTACAAAATTGTCTTGTTTTAGAGAACAAAATGCAAATTTTATTATCCTAACATTATTGTCAATTGGTATCTTATAATTTAAATGTGTTTTTGTTTGGAATTGACTTTTTGAAATATGTAAAATCACGTTTGTTCGTCTATTCGTTCATTCGTTGTTCGCTCTCATGCACAAGGCCCTTAAGCAAGCACTACGAATACAATGATTCTCTATGAATACTAAAGTCAGACTGAGAAGTGCATGCCTTCATAGTGATTTTTTGTTTAGAAATCATTATTATTTATAAATATCACAATAAGAGAATTTCATAGGAGTTTTTCTAAAAACTGCATGCATAAATGAAGATATGCACGGATACTGGGGATTTGGAGATTTCGTGGGGATTTTGGCGAAATAAATTATTTAGTTGGGGATTTTGTCCATTTGTCTTACGTCTCTGGGGATATTATCAAAATGGATTAAATTTGCTTGGGGATATTATCCCGTGGGGATTCTATTTTTTGGGGATTCAATACGACACCCGTTCGTAAAATATTCGAGGAGACATTTTTTTTCAGTTTTTTTTGATTTATAAAAACAACCGTTAATTTGATTTGTTTCCAAAAATATATTAGTTTGGTATTGCGTTACAATATAAAATTTAAAATTTAATTCAAGTCTCGAGAGTTATTGGTTCGTGAGATATTTTGGGTTAACCAAAATTTGAACCTTTTTTAAATTGTTATGGTATAAAAACCACTTTCTCATTTTTTTTGAGAGTCTTTTCTGCATCTTTCTGCATTATTATGTGCATAACAAAATTTATTTGAAGTCGGTATCTCTACTGGTTCGACGACTATGGACGACGAAAAAAACTTCCCGAACGTACGAACGTACGTACACACGCACGCAAGACATCTCTCAAAAAATCTTTTATTTAGACTCTAGGGACCTTGACACGTCGAGAAATGTCAAAATTTTCAATTCGACAAATCGGACCGATTGATATAACTTCCTAAAAGGAAAGGCAAAAATGGAAGAATAAATATTTTTTAAATCAATCGAATGTATTAAAAAATAAAAACAAATATTTCCTCCAGAATAATTTTGACATTTAATGTAATTTTCAGAAAATTCATATTGAAAAATGTATTTAAAAATTAAAACTTATAAAAAATGCAACTCCTATTAAAAAAAAGAAAAAAATATTTCGGACTAAAATATCTTAATGAGAAGCAAACATTTTTGGCTTCAAAATTATTTTAACTAATAGAAAATAATATTGTTAACATTTGGTAAAATAAAAAAATTTAATTGACAATTTTCTTACAAAAAAAAAAAAACAATAAAATGAATTACTAAAAATAATTGTAAACATTGATTTTTGATCTTAAAACTTTAAGATATTTAGTTCTAACTTCTTTCATTTTAAAATATTGTTGTGAACATTTATTTAAATTGGCAAAAATGCCAATTGAGTGTTTTTTTAATAATGAAATTCTTACCAAATTAAAAAAAATCGACTTCACGTTTTGAATATCTAGATGGAAAATAGCTTCAACTTCAACTCACTCATATTTAATGATGAAAATGTGGAGTGCTTAGTCTAAAGCTCATTTGAGTTTCCACTTAATAAATTAAGTTAACAGTACAGGTCCGAAATGGCTGCCTTGAGGAACATCTCAATTTTAATGTATTTGTATATTACCTACTAAATCCAATCCAGCAAGGTAAAAAGTACCTGATTCTGAATGATTTGACTCAAAATTAATCCTGTATAAAAATGGAAATGATACCTACTAGAATCACTTTAGCTTTGATTAGCACAAATTGTTCATTTATATAGTTGTGAATTTTCTAAAATCTCTGAATTTAGCCCCTGTTCCGAGATATTAAAATAGCTCATAATGTTTTTTAAACCCAACAAAAGCCGTCTCAAAACTCCTGAAATCACTTTGTAGTTTTTTAAAACCCCATTCAATTGAAAATTAGCACTAAAGCTTTGATAAACATTTTCATCCAATTCTCAATATAATTACATTATGTCATAAAAGTATTGCTAAGACAATCTTTACTTTTTCATCTCAAAAATCTTGTTTCACTTTTTAATTAAATCTGCATTTATAAACATCACAAAAAGAAAAGGATACAAGATATATGTATTTGTAAAGTGCTTTTCTTTCAGTAAAAAAAAGGACACACATAAGAACTCTACAAAGCTTATCTTTCTACAACAATTATTATTCTCAACTTTTACGATTCCCTCCAATTAGCTACCACTATAACTGTAAGGACGACTCTAAATCCCTGAGGCATTAGCAAATGGCAAGTTTCAACTAAAAAAAAAAAAAAAACTCACAACCTGCCACTACAAAACTTTCCAGACGAAACAATAAAAATCCTAGACATTTTTAATTCCATTTGGGGGTTGTAAAATTCCATTACCCCATTTAAAGTGTATGAGATTTACTTTGAGTTTGTTTGAAAAACCAAAAAACCAAAATCAAAAAAAGAAAAAAAACTAAAATGCCAAAAAATCAAAATACAATCGCATATGGCAGCATATGACGCCAATGTCCTCGAGGTAGGTTTGCATCTTTGATGCATTTCCAGATTTTCTAAGGACACATTCATGAACTTAGCTACCGTTACGACGAATCCTTCCTTCCTTCTGATGATGCTAACATAAGGGTTGATCAAAGTTACATTACTTATGCAGCCAGTTCAAGTTTTCCCTTATGGATATACATAGATGGAAATGGATATAATATGGTGATGGTGGGTGATGGCGTTTCTGGTGGCTTCGTGGTTTTATATCCAAACAGATGTTATCCTGGAATATGAGTATGCGAGTGTAAATAATTTATTATTTTACCCGAACAGAAAAAATACATCTCTGGCGTAATTCTTGCTTCTGTGTTTTTTTCGTTGCCTCGGTGGCGCTCCATGATGCCATCGAAATGGCATCGGGTTTGGGTTCCTGTTCGGGTCGGTTTAGCTGATAGTATGGGTTGTAGCTGAGCCAGCTTAGCGCTGCTTTATAAATATCAAATGAAATGTTGTTTTAATAACATGGTGAATTTTTGATCCGGACCACTTTATATGAACAAGCGAGGAAAGTATAAGTTGCTCTTCGTTATACGCTATCCAAAAATTCCAAAGCTCAAGAACACAATTCGCACCGTTCTACCACACCGGATGCCCAAAACCCACCCAAACCTTATACAAGTATAATCCAAAACCCATCAACCATCATGCGCCCACTGACTCGTTTCTCTATGCTAAAAAGGATAATGAATTTTTAGTTGTTGCATTATTAATGCGCTTAATATGAATATACCTGTGGGATCCTTGGGTGCTGAGTCCGGAAATTAAATCAAAGTTATGGAATTCATTGGTAGCAACCTGTCAGCGCGTAATGAATGATGGCCGAAATGAGTTGAGTTGTGTTGTTGAATGTTAAATGATAAAACTGAAGCTCAAGCTCGCTCAAGGTAGGATATATTTTTATAATGGGGATGTTCCTGATATAGTTTTATGTGCTGAAGCGAAGCTGATAGCCTCGCCATATCAGGATCACGCTGGCACTGTTCTTGTTGTTCACCATAGGATAAAAAGTATTTTATTTATATTTTGAGATTGATGCAATCTGGATGGGAAAGGTTTTCAGGAAATAAGATGGATTTGCATGCAAGAGGTTCGAAAGGATAATCGTTAATTATTAAGTTGATACTTTAAGTGCCGGACTGGAGGGATTTCGAAGAGTTTTTTTTTTGTTTTACATTAATATTATAAGTCCGATATGGATATGATATAAACATGACTTTAACCCCACGTACTGCGGAAATGAAAATATAGTACATACATATACATATATTTTTAGGTATATGAAGTCATTTGGAATTTATGAGGAAATTCAATTGATCCCTTGTTGAAAGTGGGTCATAATTTTGATGTTAATACGAGAACGTCTTTGAAATATTTAAGAGGAATTTTTATTGTTATGTATGCGGAAGCACCTTGAAATCCATCTGTAAGGAGGGTATCCCAAAATTTACGGAAGATTTGAATATTTGTTTTTTTGTATTTAATCATAAAGCACGTTATATAAGCTTTTACCTTTGTATATGAATCGTAACAATGGTTACATCGAAATTTATACCTACACTTTGTGAAGTTCTACAATTAGGCCATAGTAAGCTCAGTAATTGTATCTGCAAGTGTGTGCTCGATGTCAACACACTTTAGACAGAACTGATTTTATTCACGAGGAAACGTAACATTCCAATTATAGAATTTTCTACAGTTAATGGTGTTCCAATGTTTAAAATATGACAAAGATTCAGAGAGTAGCATGAACTACTAGTGATATGAGAACTTTACCAACTGTCGCCCCCGAGACAAGGACCTCTAGATATACATATTTGTCAAGAAACGGCCAAAAGCGCATTTCGTCTAGTACAGTATAATAACTAAAAAAGGGCTGCTTTTGGTCATATAATTATAAAAACACTATCGACATTGACCCAAAAATTCAAACAGACTATATTTTAAAGGCAGTAGCCCCAACACAAATCCCTCCTAAGGAGAAATGGATTCAAAAAAGGATCATACAAAACAAATTAAGTATCCGTTTTTATGGATGGGTTCAAAACGGAGGAAGGAGTAGGGTCTGGTAGTCCCTAGAAAGATCAATAAAAATCCCGGACTACTGCAGTGTCTTTCAAGCAGACGTGCTCGCAATTCCTAAGGCTAGGTTAAAGACCTTACTTCCCACACTTTGGTAAACAAAAACATAGACATTTTTATTGATAGCTAACCAGCAATCAAAGCCATAAAGTCAAAACTGGTGAATGGAGCTACGTTCACTCAGTAAGGTCAATACGAGATTAAGACCTTACCCTTTTTTTGGATCTCAGGGCACTGTGACATTAAGGGAAATTAAAAGCAACCAAATTGGCCAGGAAAGGATCCATGCTTCTTCCGAAGCCAAAGTATTGCTATGACCTATAAGCTAATGGACCTAAGACCAAAGTTTTCTTGAAACCGCAAACAGCAGGTTTTGAAATTTTATAGGAATCTATGGCCAAATATTTCGAAAGGAATAACAAACTACATTTTGCAACTGGGCGTTACTCAATTTTCCTTATTGATGGGTATCCTAACAGGCCACAATACAATGGGTACCCATATGAGCAAAATGGGTGCGAAAACGGGGAAATTAAAGAGGACACCTTCCACTTGCTCTGCAAATGTTTAAACCCAGCTATAATAAGAATGATGAGATTATTAAAATACTTTTTCGACCACCTGTGCAACGTGTCATCCTGCCACTTGACGACATTCTAATATTCTCACAAACGGATGGTCCAGGAAGGCACCCTCAACCTCAAATCCCCATCAACTTTTCTGTACCTTACCATATCCTCCAAGAATATTTCATGTCATAACAAAGTGTTTTTCAAATTATTCATACGGATTTGGCATATAAACTGTGGGTCCTCTTCATTCCTGACATGACTCTCGCACAGAAATGGTTGAACTTATAAGTCACTATAAGTCCTGGTTCTCTTCTATCTAAAGTGCCACCATTAAAATATGAAAGTTGCAAATCAGCCAAAAATCCTGATTTTTCTGCAGAAATAACATTGCAGATTATTGTTGCAGTTGAAATCAGCATTTTTGTCCAATAAACCGAAATCTGTTAAAAAATATTTTATCAGGAGATTTTAGCAAAAGTAGTTTGAAGCTTACGGTTCTTTCTCTTCTTATAACACTGCACTCGGGGAACTTCATTTAAGAACAAAATTTATTCAGGCACGAAATTTATTTCAAAATATTTACAAAGACTTTCCTTTAAAAATCCTCAAAAATGTATCAACTTAACACAGTAACTACTACCTATCGAAAACCGAAAAAAAAAACTTAAAAAGTTAATTCGAATTTCCATAAAATCCTCTTTCCAATTATAAGAGCTTTTCCAAAGACTATAGGTAGATATCTCTACCTATGTATGTGGAAGGTATGGACCGACTTAAAGATAACTGCTGATGCAAATATTGAAACAATGTGCCAAAGACTGTCTTTTGGTTCTGTATCTATAGATTTATGTGAAGATAGTATATCATTCAACTTATACCTACTATACTTGTACTTTCACACAGATTATGGCCATTTCCCAGCTATATGGCTTTGGTGTCTTAGAAAAACATTTCACCATCACACCCGGTTCGAATCCCACGTTTTTGTCGTCGTCGTCGTCATAGTTGAGCTACTTTCACCACACCATCATCGAATCCAATGATGACGCCTTACCTATAGCCAGCTCAATCTTCCGAAAAAGCGGCTTTTGAACAAATGTTACTAATACCGTCTTTTGTATACCAAGCGATTTCCAACCCTGTTCTAAGCCAAGCCAAGGTAGAGAGGTATATCTTTATGCTGAACCAACAACGACATCAAGGACGACGACGGAGAAGAACTCCAGCAGCCGCAAATTAAAAACAAACTTTATCCTTCGTTTTGTATTAATTTAAAGAAGGTCTTACTCATTCCTCAACACTAAAAGTAAGGTAGATATAGTGTTTGGTGATTGGATGGGAAGGGGAGCATGAGAAAATCATATTCAAACAGGTGTAGCTGCCTCAAAAATATTCACACCGCAGATCTTTGGAACTTTTAAGATTCCGCCCACTGCCTCTTTCTTAAGAAATGTTGCAATCGAATTTTCAAAAAGACAAACTTTTTCTTTAGCCAGAATATTTTTGTACACACACCGAAACGACACACCGCCCAAGTTTCTCTCTGAAAAACAAAGACGTTACCGACCGAGAAAGACAATATAAGGCCATGGATGATGACGATACGTTGGCGACAAAGTCTACTACGACGACGACGACAATGACGATGAAGACGATGTTCCAAAGAGAATGACAAATGCGTGCACCAGATCCTGGCCAAAAGGAAAACAAACCAACCACCAAGCCAAGACTAAGTACAATGCTCTTGTCAAGATGAGTTATCTTAGAAAAGGTTCCTCTATTACCTAGTTTGGTGGTTTAGTTTTATGGGAATTTCACCAACATATAGGTTATCTTATGTGTTTCTAAGGTTAAAGAATTTAAGATAAAATTTAATCGCGAACGAATCAAGTCAAACCTATGAATGTAGACCTCTTGTTGGGCGCCATTTTTAAGTTAAATTAATTTTTGTTAAAGAATCTAAGATAAAATTTATTCGCGAAGGAATCAAGCCAAACCTATGAATGTAGACCTCTTGTTGGGCGCCATTTTTAAGTTAAATTCATTTTTGCTAAAATAACTTGTTAGTTTTATTACATTTTCATCTTTTATAGTTTGTCTTAACATTTAAATGACAATTGTTAAAATTTTTTGAAAGTGGTATTAAAATACTAGAGCGGGACGCTGCAATGATCGTGTTGGGTGTGGTCGAGATTACGTTGAATAAAAATAAAACGTGTGTTTTCTTTGTTAGGCCTGGAACTTGCAGCTAATGTGTTATAAAACTCAGTTTTTAAGAATTTCTATTATGTACAATTTTTGTCTAAAGTTGAAAACAAGAGAGTTATTTAAGCAAAATAATATTTCACTTCAAAATGGCGCCCAACAAAAGGTCTATAGAAAAATAAAAACTCAACCTTCACCACATTGTAAAAAATCATCTTATATTGAACAATCCCGTATTCTTTGTTCATACATTTCGACTAGGACAGGCAGACTTTGTTCAAACGAATACATAAAGATGGCGCCCAACGGAAGTAGACTTTTCTTAAAGGGACACATCGAAGTGGCGCCCAACGGAGAGTCGATGGAAGTACGTAGGCTTCCCTGAAACTTTCCAACTAAATAAAAATTGTCTTGTACTTAGCGATTTCGGTTTTTGTATACATTTTGATTAGGTTAGGCAGACTTTTCACAAGGGGGTGCAGCAAAATGGCGCCCAACGGAAGATCGAAAGATAGATGAAAATGTAGATGTAGACAACTTCCTATGAACATCCACCCAATTAAAAACAAATTATATACCATTGAGCAATTCTGTTCTTTCATACATTCCGTTGAGGAAAGGCATACTTTTCTCTAGTAATTCAATCAAAATGGCGCTCAACGAAAGGTCATTACAAAGATGAAAACGTTTGGAAAAAAATTTACACAAATTGGTGAAGTACACCTTAGCAATGACATCAACAAAGATATAGAACAAACTAAGGGAGTAAGTGGAAGGTGGACTTTTCTGACACTACCGGTAATCCACAGGCACTTGGGCGATATCAGCGCAAATGACAGCGAAATGATGCAAATTGGGACAAATTAGTTTATGCTACTTCCGAAATGTAAATCTCACCTAAAATATAGTAAATATACGTACAGATAAGCAAATACCTATGAGTTTTATATATTATATTCAAGTAGGTTACATTCAAGCTATGATGATGTTCCAGAGGCTGAAACTTTTACTATAGGGAGCAATAGTGAACGTACGAACGAATGAACGAACCAACTAACAAACGAAACGAAGGTGATGCGGTAATGGTAAATGGTGATGGTGGGTAATGGAATCTTGTCAAAAACTTTGCCCCGTTTCTAGGTGCTACACTGCGTAACGTAGGTTTATACGTATATATGTACTTAAAACAACGCAAATCGCATGATGATATAGCACTTTGTTACCCTCTGCACTCTATAACTCCCCCCCCAAGACGTCCCTCACTCCCGATACCTCTAATGTTTAAGGAGCAAGTGTAGAAAAAAAGAGAATATATAAGCATACCAACTTGGAAAACTAAAAGTGGAAATAGAAAATTAGAGATAAAAGTTTTCCATCTTCTGAGGAGGACGAGGAGGAGGTGTAGGAAGTGGATGTGGTGTAGCTGATGGAAATGAGTGTGGGTTGGGATGGACAAGTTTCTTACTACACATGCACTCTTATACTTGTCTCCTTTGAGTCTTTTGCTCTGCTGCTTATACAGTACTCGTATAAGTTCATGTTCATGTTCACTTCTTCGTTTCCTAGTACATATCGGAAGCTGATGGCCTCTCTATGTTCTCTTTCGGGGCTCCTTGAATAACGTCGTCGTTGTTATCTTCGTCGAATCCAACATGGCTTCCATCTCAAGGGAGTTTATGTATTGTGAACAACTTAATTAAGAATCCTAATTTCGCCGACGGGTGACAGTTAGGCATGTTATATTGTATATACACTATGTACAAGAAATATAGAATAAATATACTATACCTACATACCTAACTTCGAGGAAGAATAAGGAAGAAGCTCCTTGATGCTGCTGCTCCTACACGATGGGAATCCATTTAGTAATTCTCAATGTCGTGTTCTTGGATGTTAGTCTCGTGTTCGATATCATGTTGTAGTCGATGGATACAATACCACTAACATCCCAGACAACAGTAATCTCAAAGTGCATTCAAAAGAAAAGAATATTGTAAGACAACACATGAAAGTTGGGTGGCATAAGGCTGTATATCTATCTATACACAGACCTACCCATATCCGGATCCGCAGACGAAAATTATATAAGACCTAAATCTATATATGTAGATAGAAGAAAAGCCGCTCTAGAGAATTTTCAGCATGTGTGTTTATCCTTTGAAAAGTTGCGAAGCACTGAGTATACCTACTTTCAGGATATAGAGAGAGTTCTTGTCAGTGGCAAATGGTTGCATTGTCGTTTGATTTGAAGGATATCCGCTTTTGTTTGAGATTGGAATGTTAAGTTACATCAAAACCTGTTAAAGGTTAAGTTTTCCCAGTAAGGAAATGACGGTAGAAAACATTCAAAAGCTTTAAACTTGGTTTTTCGGTTAATTATTCTAGTTTTATACATACCCATCAATAGTCTTCTGTAAAGCCTTAAAAACAAAAGAAACTTTTTTGATTAATGTGAAGTTTAAGCCAAAAAGATGCATTTGAATAAAAGAATCCACAAATTTTGTATAGGAAAGGCCTTAATTATTCAATGATAAAGCTGGATTTGAAAGAAACTGTTTTATCAATGTTATAAACAATTCATTTGGAACAATTTTTGTAAGATACATTTTAGCCTTAAGATGAATACAAGAGAGTTATTTAACTAAAACGAAATGTCAGTTCAAAATGGCGCCCAACAAAAGGTCCATAGAATAATGAAAACTATTACAGGCATTGTATGAACTCCTTTCATGCATGTTATATGTTGGAGTTGTGTATATTTATTATACAAATCGACTAGGCTAGGACGACATTTCTTCAAGGAGTCATTTCAACTAAAATAAATTTCGTTTATAAATGGCGCCCAACAAAAGGTCCATATAAAGAATAAAACTTTTGTAGGGTTCCTATGAAACTTCCCACGACTCAATACAAAATATCTTATAAACACATATTTGTACGCATTTTGACTGGACTGGGGAGAATCTAGGTAGTTTTACAAATACATCCCTCTTTAAAGCCAGAACCTTTTTTCATCAATATAAAGTTAAAGTCCATTTAACAGCCTTGGGTTAAAAAAAACACCTTTTAAGATAACGTCTGATATATTCTAAGACCCTGCATTGATTCTAAAACCCTTTTAAGACCCAGAAAAAAAGTTAGAATGATAGACACAAAAGAAAGTCTTCTAAAAATAAAGTTCAGGCCTACACATTAAGAATTCAGGTATTTGAGGAATTTTTGCTTTATAAAGCGAGATCTTGAAAAAAAAAAACAAACTTCAATCCAAGTTAAATATAAATAAGTATCATGGTCAAGAAAACCAAGAACTAAATAAAACAACAACCACAACAAAAAAAAAACAACAAAACGATAATGGAAGAAGAAGAATTTTCGTTGTCTCCCACAGAACATCAATGTCACCACACACAATCGATTGTGTCGCTTGTCACTGTGACAGGCACTGCAACAAACAAAAATGCCAATTCAAAACATCGACATCCTCTTCAATATATTATTATTGGTGGTGCGAAGACAAACGTGAACGATTCACCAGAAAAACAAAGCCACAACCCATCGATCATTTGCCGCCATCATCATATACATATACAACCATCTCTATATATGTTTCTTCCTCAACCTCAAGTTCTCTGTTATCTAAAGGTATATACTTTGTATGTCGGTCCCATAAATGTTTCGCGCTTGACCATAATACCCCGACGCAACTTAGGACTCATTAGTATTCTGCTGTTGTTGAAATCACCTCTAAATTAATGCAACCGCTCCTGATGGCAGCTTCACATTCGCAGACAGAGTCCTCGTGTGTACTCGAAATGATCCAGACAGTGGCTAAAACGACGATGACGACGAAGACTGGCCAAAGGGTCGGTCTCCCATCAACATCACCATCATCGTCATCATCATCGACAGCATCAGGTCCCAAAAACAAAGCAACACACCAAAAAACAAATCGAACACTGCAACACGAACAATTTCAGGTATTCACATGACACCGCCTAAAAATGATCCCTTTTTGGGGGCACCCCAGTTGCAGGGGAGATGCGGACGAAGACAATGCAACTCTAAAGAAATTCCTCAAGTGGTGTTGATGCTTCTGTGTAATGTGTTCAGAGACATACTTGTGAAACGCTGGGCCTTAATTCTTTCTTAGAACGCAGCACAAACTCACAAAACTCTTTTTTCCTAAATATCGAAGCTTACCGCTGCTAAGTATCACATAAGCAAACAAATACAAGTTACAACTTGAGTATTTCAAGCTGTTCTGCTGCACTGATACCATAAAGATCAAAACTCCCACAGAACGTATTTATCAAGGTATGTAGTCAATTTTGGAAATTTCAAATCAAGATCTCACATAACTTCTTCAATTTTATAGCTAAGAACCTGGCGATAGCCGCACCTCAATTTAATAGTTTAGTTTTACGAAGAAACTAAACGGAGCTTGGAAATAGATCTTCCGAAATGCTTCAAACATGTTCAAGATCTTATTTTTAATGTTCAGAAATATAATTCGAAGGCTATAACCCAATGAAACCTCTTCCTCCTCTTATTTTCAACCGATTACACCTACGTACCTTTTTTCCAAGGTCTTGGAAACACTCATAGATTATCAGTTCAAATATAATCTCAAAAATCAAAGGATTCTTAAAGACCTGCAGATACGGTTTTCGTAACAATAGGTCAACTGGTGATCTCATGGTTCAAATATTTAATATCGTTTAGTACTTGATTGAAATGCATTAAGCGTTAGAAACTACCTTTATAACCGCTTAAGTTAAAAATTACAAATAAATGCTAGTGTACCACAGGGTTCTGTTCTGTTTCCTACACTCTCTCTCATATGAATTAATGATCTGTTTTGAGAAATTCCTAATCCACTTACCTGCTTCACTGATGATATTTCTCTTAGATTTTCATATTCGTTTTTAGACTCACATCCCTCTTCTTCGGATGCGATCTCGAAAGCCCAATAAGTATTACTAACCACGTAGAATTAAATGCCTCAAGAATTCAATGCTGACTTCTGCCAGAAAAGCGTAACCCACCCCAACCCAATGCCGCTATCAATGAGCGTAACTTGCATAGAGAAAACTAGTCTACTTTCACTACTCGGCATGTGTATCGCAGATCACCTCTTCAAGAAATTTCATCGGAATACCCTCACTTCGATACCCTTGGATCAATTTCGGACGCACTGCTTAGTATAGAGATTTTTTTCTTAACCGCACATCAAGAATGGTGAGTGCTTTACTAAGCTCTGTTTTACCTCCCATTTTGATTTTAAAAACCTTAAAGAAATTTGCTCAAATATCTGCTTTTTAATCCCTTAAAATGTTAAGGGTATATTAGTAACCTTTTTAAGGTGTCCCGATTACAAAGCAAGAGTAATACGGGACTTCTAAAAAGCTCTTTCCAAATGCTTCAAACATGTACGTTGTTTCGTCTTCGTTGGCTTGTAATAAAACCGCTACAAAAGAGTCATCCAAGAACTTCTGGGGCCCTAACTTGACGACCCTGATGAGAAACGCTCCTGTGCCATCAACAACCCATGCCAAATGGACAATGACAAGACAACACCAAAGACTGTACGTATGTATGCCCGATGCACAGCAACTCAAAGAAAAAAAGAAAACAGATATTATACCAATGGACGATGACAACGACACTTTTTATCGCCTAATTACACGTACACTAGCCATAAGCATTGCAAATTCCAGTGCAAAACGTCTGCGCGCTGTTGTTTCATCCAATCCAAGTCCAAAAAGGAAGAAAATAAAATTTCAGAAAAAAAATCTCCAACTCTTCCAGCATCCGAAGAAGATCTTTCTTCTTCAATTCCATCTGCAGTATCATCGTCATCATCACTTTACAACTCCTTTTCCTAAAGGTAGGTACTGATGATGGTGTACACCATCATACGGTGTGGTGGTGAAAGAGAGTGCAAGCGAATCCTTAATAAATTGATAATTAATAAAACAAGTAATGTACGACACTTGGTAGAGGCAACATCCTTGGAATACCAAATAGTCGCGCAGTGCCATCAGGCGATTCGGGCGAGCGAGTAGAGTGGTGTTTTGAAACTGGCACTTCTCTGGTGGCCCTGTCACATCGGTCACTTATGCACTATGCCAGGCCATGCCACACCATCAGGTAGTTCCATGAAGTGATGAAAAATGCATCGCAGGCGGATGGTGCAGCACTCGGGGTGTTCCATTCGCATATATGGAACTCATAATTCATGTGGCCTGGTCTGGTCTGTTCGGTTCGGTTCTGTTCTGTTCTGTTGTTTTGTTGCGCCTGATGCACTGCGATTGCATAGTGTGATGGAACAAGTTGTAATTCGTCTTCGTCTTCGACTCTGATGGTGGTGCTTCGATCGGGCATCTTGAAAATTATGTATGTGACGATGATGTTGAGTCTTGACTATACGAGTAGCAGGTAGGTAGTATATGCTTTTGATGGGCTGAATGAGTTAACTTAGTTGAAGGTGTCAAGAATGCTGCGGGGGGAACTGCAACTGGTTCTCGCCAATGGATCCAATGCTACCAAATCCAGGTAGGTAGGTGTCATTACTGACTGCGCGATCGAAGTGATATGCCATACGCCAGCGCAATCCACAAAAACAATTATTAACTGTTGCAAGTAGCAAGAACCATAAGAGAGCAGGTACCTATACGAGTACAAAACATAGACATTGGTATCATGAGCGCGCGAGAAAATTTATTAGGGAACAATTATGGGCAATTAGCGATGGATAAATTGGCTGAAGGTGAAGTGGTTACATTAATCAAAATATTACCTTACCACCCGAAGTTATATAGGAACTGAGGTGACAAGTCAACGACGATGAACGCATCACGAAGCAAGGAAGTTCTTACACTTTTGTTTGTGAAAATGTGAAGCGTCAGGAAAAAATGTGATTTTAAAATCTACATACATATACATTTTTTTGAAAATAGCTAGGATGAATTATTATCATGTACTTTGTCAAAAGCTATAAAAATGATTGCAAACTTTCAATTATTGAGCATCATCGCCCTTAAGGCATATTAGTTATCATGTTAAAGAAATATTAGGAGCTAGAATTTTAAAACAAAAGATAGTTAAAGATGGTTTAGAAAACTCTTGCAATATCTTTAAATTTCTAAAACATTAACTAAAAAGTTCATATGAATGAAATGGAGCACCTTCTTAAAATTCAGTTTCTCGGATCAAGTTCTGTTCTGAAAAAGAAAGAAATTAAAACAAGAGTATGTACAAAAATAAAAAAAAAAAACAACTTAATAACAATAAATGTACGTATAGCAAGTTAGGAATTTAAATTAAATTAAAATTCTTCGTTTATAATTTTTGTTCTATAAGCAAGCGATATTTTAATGTAGTTTGCCAATTTGTTCCAGTCGTTGCCATTGAGGATTTCGAAGACTTCGGTGAGATCAAGATAGTTCTTGTGCCATATCAGTCGACGAGCTTCTACCAACATAGGACATTTCGCAAGGGATTGAACTATATTTTCTCTTTCCTGGGTATTGCACATCGAACAGATGATAGGTAGGTCATCTCTATGCGGGATGAAATTAAGCGGAAGTAGTTCTCCTCTAGCTCGGAATATCAAAGATATTTTTTCTACGCTAAGTTCGTCTTTTAAATTGTATTCCAATCTCGAGTAAATTTCTCTATGCAGCGAACCTTTCGCATTTTCAATGTTTTCGTTCCTCACTTTTATGTGTAGATTTTCAAGCAAAGTATCCAGAAAATTTTTCCAGCTGCCAAGGTTATCCATGCTTAAAGAGAACGGTAATGAGCATTCCATTGCTAGATTTTTCTCCATTCTTGGAACCTTGTCTGTGTGGTCAAACATAAGCTTAAGGATATAATTTGAAGTGGAGTTCAAGAGCTGATAAGTATAAGGGAGAATGGGACATCCTTGCTGCAATATACTTTTTGCCAGACAGTTCCAATGGCGTTTTTTGATGCCAATAATTTCTTTTCAAGATGCATCTCCAAATTCATATTGTTTGTCACAGTGAATCCCAAATACTGGTATTCCTTAACTGATTCTATTTGTTCAGGTCCGTATCTCCATCTTTTGTTCCCCGCTAGCCGTCCACCCCCTCTCCTAAAGACCATTGTCTTAGACTTTCTAAGGTTGACCGTCAAACTCCACTGTTTGCAGTAATCATGCAACTTATTAATCATCAGCTGGAGCGATTCAGGAGATTCCGCCAATAACACCAAATCGTCTGCATACATTAGCATTTTGATTTGTAAACCATCAATGTTAATTCCACACGGCAAGATTCTCAGAAGATCCTCGATATACAAGCAGAAGATTAACGGACTTAGATTGCATCCTTGCTTCAATCCTACAGAAGTTTGGAACCAGCCCGATAGATCCTTGCCATACCAAATCGCGTTTAATGTTAAATTGTAGAGACTTTCAATGACTTTTCCAAATTTAAGCGACAGTCCATCTCTGGGCTTTTCTATTTATTGTATCGAATGCTGATTGAAAGTCCACAAAGAAAGCGTATAATTTCTTGCGTTTTCGCAGGTATATATCTGCTATATTCGTTAGACTAAAAATGTGGTCAACCGTCGAGTAGCCTTTTCGAAAGCCTATTTGAAATTCGCTGAGAAGATGATGGCTATCAACCCATGCGACTAAGCGACATCTCAGAATTTCTACAAACATTTTTAGAGCGGAGTTCAAAAAAGAAATAGCGCGATAGTTCGATGGATCCATTCTATCCCTTTTTTTGAAAATTGGGAAAATTATTGATTTCTTGAAAACTTCAGGAGCTTCTCCGGACTCGAAAATTTTGTTGTAAGCTATCCGTAGATGAGAAAGGAATTCGTCTGAGGCATATTTGAAAAATTCGTTTGGAATTCGGTCACTTCCTGCAGCTTTGTTATCCTTTGCTTTGCTAAGTACTAACTTAAGCTCTGATAGCGAGATTTCTCTATCTAGAATTTCGTTTTCAAACGATGGTTTAGCGTAAAGGATATCCTGAGACTGGAGGTGGATGTTGAAGACTTTCTTCTCAAAATGTTCTCGAAGAGTTGAACAGGACAGAATTGGGATTTCATTAAATTGGTGCATTCCCTTGATATTTTTAATAGTTTTCCAAAAATCCGACGAGCTTCTACAGACGAGAAGATTTTGAACTTGTTGTCTCTCATAGTGTTGTTTTTTCCGTTTACAGATATCTTTGTACCGACGATTAGATAGCTAGATAGCTTTTTGACGTGACAACGTCTTAAATTAGGTTGCGGCTGGGAGTCACTTATGAAAAAGTGTAACGCCCGGTAACGTTACGATGAGTCACCGAACGAGAGAGAGGCCCGCCGAATGCCTTGCGTCTCTCTCCCACTCAACTATGATCGGTCTGCCGCGCGCGCAGCACTAGAGAAATAGGCGCATTGAATCGGCGCATGCTTGTGTCTCTGTCTTTGTCTTTCTCGAACGTTCTTGGCGTTGGAAAAACAAGAAAGCGTCATAATACAAGTTCACACGTGTGGCTTAAGTATCGTCAGCTGTGTCTGTAGTGAAAATGTGGAGTGCTTAGATTCGTCATTTACAACAACTACAACAATAAAGGTAAATAATTGTACACTGATATTTCATTATCGTAAACTAGGATTGATTGATTAATTTTTAGATTGACACAAAAGTTGAGAAACTGAGTTTATAGGTTATGTCATACTATTGATAAATGTTGATAGTGATAAGTAAATTATTAGTTTAAAAAATTTGTGCAATTCTTATTTTCATTCAAGTCCTTGTTCGTATTGTGCAATTTAATTATATTCATATCAATAAATATTCTACCGAGAAAAAGACGTTGTCACGTAAAATCTTCGCCCGTAAAACCGACTTTACAGGCAACCTTTTTTTTAGGCAAGGAGTGCAATATTTATGAAATAACTTAAGAAGATCAAAAGATTTCTTTCTTGCTGAATCACACTCTAAGTCGAACCATGGTGCACATTGCTTCTTGCAATCCGTTTTTATTTTGCGAATAATCGCTGAGGACACAATTATTTGCTGAAGAATGTCAATTGTGGTGTTAGAAGCAGTAAGATGATGAGCTTCAATATTTCGAGGTTTCTCCTATATGAGACGGAGTCCTTGTCTCTCCAGCTTGATACATTTTTATAAAATCTTCTCTATTTTTTTTCTAACTTAGAGTCTTTAAATAAAAAAAAATATTTTTGTATTGCTCATGAAAAACACCCCCTTTAGAACGTTATTTTGTTTAAAATTTTGTCAGTAGCAAATTAACCGCTTTAATAATTTTTTGAACTAGCTCAATGATCAAAAATGTAAAATATTTATTTTTGGATTTATTTAAAATGGAATTTGAATTTTTAAAGACAAACTTTCTTTGCAAGTAAATTTATAAATATTAAAGTTTTCTTTCAATTAAATTTTTACACCATTAAAAATTTGTTAACTCATTTTCAGCTTTATGTTTTGATTCTTAAGACTTCAGCATTTTAAGGCCGTGTCTCTAAAACTCTCCTAATATATAGAATTCTACATGGTACAAATTTGGAGTATAGTAAATGTTCTATTTGAATCCTAAAACGATTTTTTTTCGAAATTTGATTTTTCGATTTGTCTCGAAGTTTGATCGGAATATTTTTGAACATAGGAAATTACACAATACGACGATTTATGATATTTTTGCTTGAATGAAAATTGACCATATTGAATTGAAATACGACTATTTTAAATTCAATAAAATACGACACCATTTTTAAAGATGTTGATATTTTTTGAGAATCTTAGGCCATTTGTTTTGAAATTAATTTGTTTTGAAATTAATTTTCTTGGGATTCATTTCTTAAATTGTTTGACTTCTTATTTATCAAAATATATCTACTTGAAATGTTAGTAGTATAAGCTAGAGGGTGCGAGGACACCGGTATCACCGGTACCAAATTGGGTTCTGATCTATGCTATGGTAAATACCGGTGTTATTTTGGGTTCTAGACCATGCTTAGCAAACGTTAGAGCGCAAAAACGTAAAATTCACGTTCACCTTAAAACGTAAAATTCGCGTTAAAACGTAAAATTCACGTTCACGTTAAAACCGCAAAAACGTAAAATTCACGTTAAAACGTAAAATTCACGTTCACGTTAAAACGCAAAAACGTAAAATTAACGTTTACGTTAAAACGCAAAAACATAAAATTCACGTTCGGAACGCAAAAATCACCATAGGAAACTGAACAAAATCATGAACAGACCATGATGTTCGAGAGTTAAGTTTTTCAGAAAGTGTGGTCCACATGAGTGAAGAGAGAAAAGAATCTTTAAGTAAAAAGACATGTTAATTTTTTTAATACATTTTTATTTTTTAATTAAATTTTAATATTTAAAAAAATAGTTAAAATTGCTGGTAGGGAGCTTACATCAAACCCCCCTTTATAAGCTTTTATTTTTAAAGCATACAGCAGGTGGGCCACTGCCACAAGATCAGTTTTATGTTTCATTTTCAAATTCTATTCATATTTCGTCCTTGAAAGATGAAGTTTCAGCCATTTGGTGGTGTTTGGTTGGAGCAATTGAAAAACACGTTTAGACTTGTCGATTCAGGTTGAGGTCGCGTATGACTTTATACATAGACAAAGAGAAAAAATATGGCCGACTCTTTTGACTCAATTATGCTAAATCAACACTTTTCTTATTAATAAACAATTTTTAACTTGGTTGAATGTTTTTAAATTTTTGCAAAAATTTAGACGCGACGTTCTTCGGTAATTTAACAAAATTTAATGTTTAACAATTTCTTGCAATTTATTAAAGAGTTTTTTATATACTCGTATAATTCACTAATTTTCTTTTATATTGTTGTTTACTGTTTCGTTTTCCTTTTTTAAATAATAACATTATGATTTTTGCATTTTAATTTAATTTAAACAAAAATAGAAAAGAAAAATTAAACTGATAAAAGGGCAATGGACTCGCTTGCGCTTGGTTTTTTGTTGTTTCTCTTCTGGACACTTGTCGGCTTTGTTAACTTCCCATAGGAAGTTATTGTAATGGGTCCGATTTGAGAAATTGAAAATTTTGACATTTCTCGACGTTTCAAGGTCCCTAGAGTCGAAATAAAAGATTTTTAGAAAGATGTCTGTGTGTGCGTGTGTACGTACGTCCGTACGTCCGTACGTCTGTACGTCCGTACGTCCGCACGTTCGCGACGTTTTTTTCGTCGTCCATAGCTCAAGAACCAGAAGAGATATCGACTTCAAATAAATTTTGTTATACAGATAATAAGGCAGAAAGATGCAGAAAGGGCTCTCAAGAAAATTGCGTGGGTGGTTTTTTTACCATAGCAGTTTAAAAAAAAGGTGAAAATTTTGGTTAACCCTAAATATCTCATGAACCAATGACGCTAGAGACTTGAATTAAATTTTATATTATATATTGTAACGTGATACAAAATAATTTTATTTTTGGAAAAAAATTCAATTAACGGTTTTTTTTTATAAATCAAAAAAACTGAAAAAAAAAATTTGTCACTTCGAAAATTTTACGACTAAAATATGATTTCATTTCCAAAACAATTTTGTGCAATGAAGAATAATGTTTTTGACATCTGATAAAATTTTGAGAAAAATCGAATTGACAGTTTTTTTACAAAAAATAATAACCTAAAAAAAAATAAAAGAAAAGTTGGTAAAAATTGAGTTTTGACTCAAATATCTTTTCAAGACTTTGAGATATTGACTTTAAACTACTTTTATCTCTCAAAAAATGTTGTTTTCAACATTCAGTAAAATTTTGAAAAAAATAGAATTGACAGTTTTTTTACAAAAAATTAAAAACCGACAAAAAAATTTAACAAAAGTTGGTAAAAATTGATTTTTGACTTAAATATCTTTTCAAAAATTTATGATTATGGCTTCTAACTAATTTTAACTTATAAGAAATATAGTTTTCAACATTAGGAAAAATTTTGAGAAAAATCGAACTGACAGTTTTCTTACAAAAAATAAAAACCTAAACAAAAAAATTAATAAAAGTTGGTAAAAATTGATTTTCGGCTCAAATAGCTTTTCAAAAATTAAAAATATTGGCTTCAAACTTATTTTATTTCACAGAAAATATTGTTTTTTATATTCAGTAATTTTTTTATAAAAATCCAACAGTCCGTTTTTTCATAAAAAAAATAAAATCTACAAAAAATAGAACGCAAATTTGGCAAGAATTGATACATTTAGACAAACTTTTAAGCAAGACAAATCGACAGACGGGATGGGAAGTTATCAGTGTGGGTCGCATCCCAGCCTCTTTTTTTATTTTATGATGTGCCAAAAAAAGATGGGAATAAACAAAGAAGGCATACATTCACAATGCTGGTTAATTAGTCATTTTATATTAAGGGTGTGATAGCACTTTGATAATTAGTTAAGTACTATTCACACTTAACTTCTTCAAATGGGTTTTATATTGAGATTATTAAATTCTTTTCTTAAAAACAAAGTAACTGAAATTTTTGTTTGGCACTACAATGTGTGAGACAACATTTGTATAATTGAGACTCACAGATTTATGCTTTGACAGTTGTTGTTATACTCGTATCAGACGTGTTCAGGAAAATAAAATATGTATTTTGATCCTTGAAATCCTAGATATGGATTGCTATGAGGCAACTTCACTTCGATGTTATTAATTCTTTAAGGACATTAGCTTTTTTGAAGGTGAAGCTGAAATAAATGAAATTAAATCGTAAAATTTAATTTAAAACAACCAAAAAAAGCAATTTAGTTCTGAATTCTAGAATTAAACAAATGCAAACAATATTATCATGAAATCAAATTTCGACTTCCAAACCACAGACAAAACTACCACCAACATCGATTTTGTTGCTTTAAACTAAAAAAATAAAATAATCAAATTTAATTAAATAAAATAATAAATGAAACATATGCTTTAGTTGACGAAATATAAAATTGAATTTTAAGAGCTGTATATGACTAGGAAATAAGCTTCTCACACCATAAAGTTACACTAATTGCGTGTGTGGCTTGTTGCCCCATCTTGTTGATACCACGTATCCTCCAATTCCTGACGTGTGTAGTTTTGATTATAAGACCTAAAATGACAGCTGACTTTTAGGCTACGCGCGCACATGCAACTTTTTCGAAACCAAATAGTTCGATCGTTAGTTGTTTCACAGTTTCGAAACTAAAAGTTGCATGTGCGCACCTAGCCTTACAGTTCTCAAATGCAATCCACTTTACAACCTTTGTTTAATATTTAATAGGGATTTCAGCACTTTTTCATCGATTTTTAAATTCAAAAGTCAATTAAAATACTCAAGTAACTCAAGCAACTTAGAAGGTTTAAATTACAACTGAACCACGGATTAAATATTGAAACACGATAACTCAATTTGAGGAAAGCGGTCATAGTTGCACTTAAAAATGTATTTAGTAGAATTCAGAATGTCGTCACGACATTTTGTTTTTCTTCATTCTGCTGTATTGTAAAATGTTTTGAAGTTTCCAGCGACCAAAAATGTGGCATTATTGTTCTGAAAAAAAGTAATTTCAAGCAATTTTATCATTGTGACAATTATTTTTGTAAATTAACAACTACTTTGAAGAACAACTAATTATAAGAAAACAAAAGTAAGAAGTAAGCACCGGCATCCATTAAACAACTTAGTTGCTAACAACTTAAAGTTCCCCAGAGTCAAAGTTGCCAACGAGCAACTTAATTTAAGATTAGATTTTTCTTTATTAAAAAATGTCAATTTAAGTCAAAAATGGTTTTTCACTTTCCATATCAAATTCTTTAAATAAATTTATTTACGCTGCAAACAAAAAAACTTACATATTTTGACAGTTCCATTATGAAGAAATAAATGTATTATAACATGAATACCCTTATACTATCCTTATTAGATAAGGCTTTATTATTTGAAGAAAAATTAATACATTTGAAAAAGCTGTTTTAAAATTTTAATTTGTTATAAATCGTGGGATACCCTATGTTAAACTAGAAATTAAATAAATCTCTACGGAATTTGTTTTTTCCCAAAATTATGAAATTTCGGAACATTAAATACATTTTTGACAGTTTTTATCCTTATCTATCAAAGACTGCATATGTTTCTAAACTGAGCACTATAGACTTATATGAGAGTCCGAATTCCTTAGTTTGTGTCACAAGGAATTATAGGTAACTGCGCGGACATTCAACTGAATCGTTGAATAATTTTCTGTAAGTGGAAGAGAGAGAAAAATTTAGTCAAGGTGAATAAATGTTTCCTGTGTATTGGTTTATTTCGTTGATTACTTTCGGAGTTGCTTATGCGCGCGATGTTTGGGCAACTAACGATTGAACTATTTGGTTTCGAAAAAGTTGCATGTGCGCGTCTAGCCTAAAAGTCAGCTTTCATTTAAAGTCTTATAATCAAAACTACACACGTCAGGAATTGGAGGATACGTGGTATCAACAAGATGGGGCAACAAGCCACACACGCAACTTAATGTAACTTTATGGTGTGAGAAGCTTATTTCCTAGTCATATACAGCTCTTAAAACTCAATTTTATATTTCGTCAACTGAGACATATGTTTCATATGTATATTATTTTATTTAATTAAATTTGATTATTTTATTTTTTTAATTTAAAGCAACAAAATCGATGTTGGTGGTAGTTTTGTTTGTGGTTTGGAAGTCGAAATTTGATTTCATGATAATATTGATCGCATTTGTTTAATTCTAGAATTTAGAACTATATTACTTTTTCTGATTGTTTTAAATTAAATTTGACGATTTAATTTCATTTATTTCAGCTTCACCTTCAAAAAAGCTAATGTCCTTAAAGAATAAATAACATCGAAGTGAAGTTGCCTCATAGCAATCCATATCTAGGATTTCAAGGATCAAAATACATACATATTTTATTTTCCTGAACACGTCTCATATAACAACAACTGTCAAAGCATAAATCTGTGAGTCTCAATTATACAAATGTTGTCTCACACATTGTAGTGCCAAACAAAAATTTCAGTTACTTTGTTTTTAAGAAAAGAATTTAATAATCTCAATATAAAACCCATTTGAAGAAGTTAAGTGTGAATAGTACTTAACTAATTATCAAAGTGCTATCACACCCTTAATATAAAATGACTAATTAACCAGCATTGTGAATGTATGCCTTCTTTGTTTATTCCCATCTTTTTTTGGCACATCATAAAATAAAAAAAGAGGCTGGGATGCGACCCACACTGATAACTTCCCATCCCGTCTGTCGATTTGTCTTGCTTAAAAGTTTGTCTAAATGTATCAATTCTTGCCAAATTTGCGTTCTATTTTTTGTAGATTTTATTTTTTTTATGAAAAAACGGACTGTTGGATTTTTATAAAAAAATTACTGAATATAAAAAACAATATTTTCTGTGAAATAAAATAAGTTTGAAGCCAATATTTTTAATTTTTGAAAAGTTATTTGAGCCGAAAATCAATTTTTACCAACTTCTATTAATTTTTTTGTTTAGGTTTTTATTTTTTGTAAAAAAACCGTCAATTCGATTTTTCTCAAAATTTTTCCTAATGTTGAAAACTATATTTCTTATAAGTTAAAATTAGTTAGAAGCCATAATCATAAATTTTTGAAAAGATATTTAAGTCAAAAATCAATTTTTACCAACTTTTGTTAAATTTTTTTGTCGGTTTTTAATTTTTTGTAAAAAAACTGTCAATTCTATTTTTTTCAAAATTTTACTGAATGTTGAAAACAACATTTTTTGAGAGATAAAAGTAGTTTAAAGTCAATATCTCAAAGTCTTGAAAAGATATTTGAGTCAAAACTCAATTTTTACCAACTTTTCTTTTATTTTTTTTTAGGTTATTATTTTTTGTAAAAAAACTGTCAATTCGATTTTTCTCAAAATTTTATTAGATGTCAAAAACATTATTCTTCATTGCACAAAATTGTTTTGGAAATGAAATCATATTTTAGTCGTAAAATTTTCGAAGTGACAAATTTTTTTTTTCAGTTTTTTTGATTTATAAAAAAAAACCGTTAATTGAATTTTTTTCCAAAAATAAAATTATTTTGTATCACGTTACAATATATAATATAAAATTTAATTCAAGTCTCTAGCGTCATTGGTTCATGAGATATTTAGGGTTAACCAAAATTTTCACCTTTTTTTTAAACTGCTATGGTAAAAAAACCACCCACGCAATTTTCTTGAGAGCCCTTTCTGCATCTTTCTGCCTTATTATCTGTATAACAAAATTTATTTGAAGTCGATATCTCTTCTGGTTCTTGAGCTATGGACGACGAAAAAAACGTCGCGAACGTGCGGACGTACGGACGTACAGACGTACGGACGTACGGACGTACGTACACACGCACACACAGACATCTTTCTAAAAATCTTTTATTTCGACTCTAGGGACCTTGAAACGTCGAGAAATGTCAAAATTTTCAATTTCTCAAATCGGACCCATTACAATAACTTCCTATGGGAAGTTAACAAAGCCGACAAGTGTCCAGAAGAGAAACAACAAAAAACCAAGCGCAAGCGAGTCCATTGCCCTTTTATCAGTTTAATTTTTCTTTTCTATTTTTGTTTAAATTAAATTAAAATGCAAAAATCATAATGTAATTATTTGAAAAAGGAAAACGAAACAGTAAACAACAATATAAAAGAAAATTTGTGAATTATATATAAAAAACTCTTTAATAAATTGCAAGAAATTGTTAAACATTGAATTTTGTTAAATTTTTGCAAAAATTTAAAAACATTCAACCAAGTTAAAAATTGTTTATTAATAAGAAAAGTGTTGATTTAGCATAATTGAGTCAAAAGAGTCGGCCATATTTTTTCTCTTTGTCTATAAAGTTACATACACGACCTCAACCTGAATCGACAAGTCTAAACGTGTTTTTCAACTGCTCCAAACACCACGAAATGGCTGAAACTTTATCTTTCGAGGACGAAAGATGAATAGAACTTGAAAATGAAATATTAAACTGATCTTGTGGCAGTGGCCCACCTGCTGTATTTTTTAAAAATAAAAACTTATAAAGGAAGGTTTGATGTAAGCCCCCTACCAGCAATACTAACTATTTTCTTAAATATTAAAATTTAATTAAAAAATAAAAATGTATTAAAAAAATTAACATGTCTTTTTACTTAAAGATTCTTTTCTCTCTTCACTCATATGGACCACCTTTTTTGAAAAAATTAACTCTTAAACATCATGTTCTGTTCATGATTTTTAGTTTCCTATGGTGATTTTTGCGTTCCGAATGTGAATTTTACGTTTTTGCGTTTTAACGTAAACGTTAATTTTACGTTTTTGCGTTTTAACGTAAACGTAAATTTTACGTTTTAACGTGAATTTTACGTTTTTGCGTTTTAACGTGAACGTGAATTTTACGTTCTAACGCGAATTTAGTATTTAAATACAACTTTTAGGAACTTTTGTGCAAACATTTTATGTTATGACTTAAAGTCTGGATGTTTCCTGACAATTTTGCTTATTGATGAAAAGGGCGGATCCAGACTTTTAATCACACACTTAACATTAAGACGAGTTTTTGTGGCATATCGCTTAAAAATGTTCTGTAAAGGAAGCTGATAAAACTAAAATAACGTAATGTGCACCTTAACTTAACATTTACATTATTTTAACAGCTAGATTGAGTTTTTTTGTTTTAAACATTGTAGTCCAGCAAGGTATGGTCCCACAGTTTTCTAAATATGCCCTATTTAAGAGCTAAAATACTTTGGAGGTGTTTGGGTGCATTTTGTGCAAGAATGTTAGAAATTCTGATGAAACGTAGCTCAATTTCAAAAACAATATATTCTGTTCTTGTTGCCATTTCTATGAATTTGAGGAACGCTACAAAAAAAATGCAAACAGCCAGAAAATGAGAAAAAATTGATCTTTTTTCAGGAAAATAAAACAAAATTTAATTGTATATATATTTTTTTTTCTGACGCAATTTTCGGGAGTCTGGTATTAATATTCTTTTCAATCTTCTTACTGATGGTAGATTTCAGCTAATACTAGAAGACAAATTTTAAAAAAGGTCTGCTTTGAATGAATCTTTTACAAATATTTTCATCAAAAAGGAGTCAACAAATCTTTGAAATTTGAGAGAGCTAAATTTGTGTTCCTTGAATTTAGGGAAATAGGTGCATTTAGGTACATAATACCCTTAATTATTAAAAACAAACAATGTAAGGTAAAAGAATATGTTGGAAAGAAACTATAGTGTGACACTCAAAAATTTACTCGTGGCAGAATCTTAACCGATTTTAATTCTCGAGAGGTTCAAAGCTTTTGTATTAAATTAATAGATATGAATAGTTTATTATGTTTTCAATAAACCTAACACTTTTGCTGTTTTTAGGACATTTACATTTTGAAATTTATCTTTAAATCTCAATTCTAGAACGTCGAAAGTAAATTCACTTCAAAAAGTAGATTTCTTCAATTTATTAAGATCTGTAAAGTTTTTGTATTTAATAGATAAACAATTTTGAAAACAAAAAAAATTAAGAAAACCTTGAACTCCTTATGTTCGTCAAAAAATGTATGGTGGAATTGAAGACCAGTTTTATTAATGTAAAGGCAACTTTAGTTTGTGTTAAGAGAATAAAAAATGCTGTTTTCTCAGAATATTACATCAAATTGGAGATTTCTTGTTCAAAGGTTTTTCTTAATAAAATGAATATTTGCTCAGAAACATCTCAGAAAACATCTTATTAAAATAATTTAAAGCATAACTAAAGTTTTTACAAATTTAAAATTTTATGAATATCTTTAAAATTATTACGAATCTATATATATAAAAATCAATGCCACTTTTCGTTGTAATGTTATAACTCAACAATGCCTTTACCGATTTGGATAATTTTGGTCTTGAATTATTCGTTGAAGTCGAGAGAAGGTTAGAAGGTTTGTACGTAGAGAAAATTTGAAAAAAAATCTTGAAAAAGTGTTAAATCAACATCTTTCTATACTCCCATATACAAACAATTTGTACTAATACTTAAAAGCCAATTTGAACATTTTGCAAACAAGAGAAGATAAAAAAAGTGACGTTAGTTCTGTCAAACAAATTTAATGTCATCATATGTCATTTCATTTTATCAGCGATAATTATTGCTTTATTGTTTTTATATTTTCCAAAATATTGTTGAGTTATTGCTTTGTGTTTATATTTTCCAAAATATTGTTGAGTTGTTGAGTAAAGGTAAAATGCCACGAGCAAGAAGACCAAACATAGGCTGGCGAACGCGTAATGCAAATCAAATGGCATTATTAAGACGATCTCAGACTACAGATGAACGCGCACAAGCTAATGCATCGCAGCGTGAACGTACTGCACAGAATAGATCTGTTGACCCTGTACCTGTGCTTGGTCTTGCACGGCGGCGATCACGAATACATCGTGCTGTTTTGGATGAAATGCTGCGTGCTGCTTTTAATTAAAATAGTCAGATTGAATATAGTATGTACGGATACATTGGAATGATGGACGCAATATGTTCTCATTGTGATACGGCTAACTTTCAAGGTGAAAGCCCGGCATGTGTTGTGCTAATGTGCTAAATGTAAGATTGCCAACATTAGAAACTCCGCCCAAACCATTGTATTCATTTATTTTTGGGACATCTCAAACGTCGAAGCAGTTTTTGAGTAATATTCAACAATACAATTCGGCTTTTCAAATAACTTCTTTTGGTGCTACTAAAATTATTACCTAGATGTTCCAAATTCAACAAAAACATGTATATGACACAATCATGCAAGCCGTTTCCAATAACGCAGGTGGATTATATTTTTTGGGTGCATCTGTTGGTACAGGCAAAACTTTCGTTGTACCATTGATTTTAGCGACTATTCGATCGGAACAGAAAATTGCATTGGCACTTGCATCTTCGGGAATTGCTGCTACATTACATTACATTACAATCTGCATTAAAATTGTCATTGCATGTACAGGTGATTGAAACTCCAACTTGCAATATTTCGGGAAATTCTGCTATGGCAAAAGTTCTGCGATTAACGTCAATTATTTTATGGGATGAGTGCACAATGGCGAATAAAAAATCAATAGAAGCATTTAATCGAACAATGCAAGATTTACGCAGTAATCAACAGCTTTTGGTGGTGCTCTGATATAGCTGTCAGGGAGACTTTCGTCAAACATTGCCTGTCATTCCTCGATCAATTTCTGCTGATGAAATAAACGCCTGTTTGAAGTCATCAGTTCTTTGGAGATATGTAGGAAAATTGACACTGAACATTAATATGCATATTCACCTACATAATGATGCAACTGCCATGAGCTTTCAAAACAATTGTTAGAAATTGGTGATGGTTTCAAAAAATTAATATTATATTATTTTTTATTTTAAATGTCAAGTGTTTTTTTTTTTCTTTTTTGGCACTATTTTATATAGGTACTCGGAAACATGTATGAATAAAAATTACATACATACATATATACACATATGACTTGCTTTCACGATTGGCAAAACAGTTTGACTTAAACTTAATTTTTATATGCATTATGCATGTATAAGTTTGTATACCTTATTTCCTAGTTGCCGTTGCCGATCCCATCATTCTTAGGCTGAACTCACACATGAATAAATGTGAGTTACAGAACCTAAAGAGATGAGGTGAGATTTTTCTATTTTCACAGTTCTCTTTGTTTGTTTGCGCATATTTAAATTTACCGTAGATGGCTAGATTGAATTTTGAAATTGTCAAACACGTTTTTCTTAAAAGCACCATGAAAATACTAGAAATAATGATTTTGAATGCGTTCCGAACCTTTAGACCGGAGACATAGGTTCATATTCATAGTTCCTTGATAAGTTCTGATTTTGTCTTTGCTAAATTAAACTTAAGTTTATGTTATTCATAGAAAATATAAACCCATTTTAAAACGATAATCTGGAGTCTAAAAATAAACACGACGGAACTCATGTTTAAGCTGTTTCTAAATCTATTAACTGTCAAAAATAAACAAACTGATTGAGAAAATTAAGTTACGAGACATAGTTTAAAGGGTTTCAAAGATTTTGGCTCTCCAGCTAACGCAATTTATTTTGTTTGTAGTAGAATATGCCTTAAACCTGTTTCTTACTAAACAGAGCTGGCAAATTCGCATTCAAATGTTTAAAAATATTGAATTTAGAAGACATCACGTAACTTTCTGTATTAATTTGATTCTTGTTCTTGAAAAATAGGGAAAAAACGCGATAAAGGCAAACAGGGTTGCTGTTTTTGTTTTAAAATATTCTTGTGTCACAATTTAAGAAGTGAAAAAAGTTAAGTTAAAAGATTTTTTTTAATTTACAATTAAAACTAACATTGTAAATGGACCGAACAATTTTTCGGTGTTTTGATATTTATTTTTTTTTTAAATGTGTCATAAGTGGCCGTGAGATCGTTTCAAAAACGAGTACAACAAGGTCATTTTCTGTTTTCAATTTTTCATTTTTAGCCATAAGAAACATGGAGAAAGAGAGCACCTCTGTGTTTATAATAATACTTAGTTTCATACAAAAAGTTAAAAACCCTTCATCTTCTACCTCAGTGTTGAAAATAAAAATACTAAACATTTTAATTGTTAGTATGAATGAAAACAAGAAAAATATTTTTCTTTATTTACCAAAAAATATAGAAATACATAATATTGTTCTGATTCAGCGTGTTTGTGTTTTGTGCACAATTTTTATCACCGTAGCAAATTTATTACAATTTTTCGTTTAACATAGTTTGAGAATTTGAGTTGGAAATAAATTTTGTACCATTTCGGTTTTTTTTTTCTTTTGAACAATAATGGATATTTGATAACTGCACATATTCTGATATTTTTTTGGGGGGGGGGGTATATCCATTTTGTAATTTGAAAAGTAAACGTAAATAAACCACATATTAATTATCTTTTTTCATGAAATTTCTTTTTTATTAAAATAATTAAAAGTTGACATTATTTGTGAAACACTGAACACAACACCATTTTGATCATCCCCACGCAAAGTGTTGCAAGCATCGATTCTTTTGAGGTAATTTTCAACCACTTTTTGACACATATTGTTTGGTATCTCCAGCCATAACTTGACAAATGTTGGTTTTTAAATAAAATAAACAAGGTTTTTTGCCTAGTCCCACAAAAATAAGTCCAGCGGTGTCAAATCGCATGATCTTGGTGGCCAGTTGATATCGCAACAACGAGAAATTACTCGGCCAGGAAATGTCTCTTGCAATAAAGTAAAATTCGCTCGAATTGTGTGGCATGTGGCACCGTCTTGTTGAACCTACATATTTTCCAAGTCGTATTCTTTAATAGCAGGCAAAAAAAAAGTCGGTTGCCATATGACCATAACGCTCCGAATTAACGGTGACAGTTTTCCATCGTCGTCGTTTTCGAAAAAGTAAGGTCCAAAGTCCAATCAAATCTCCGGGCCAAAGAGCGCACCAAACAGAGACTTTTTGTGGATGTTCTTCAATTACTTGAGGATTCTCAGAACCCCAAATATGACAATTTTGTATATTAACATACCCACCGAGTGAGAAATGTGCTTCGTCGCTGAAGAAAATGTTGTTCGAAAAATCGCCGTCCACCACCTGTTGTTCAAGCACCAATTCGACGTATCTACGACGTTGTGAATGGCTGGCTTCAGTTGTTGTGTGAGCTGGACTTTCGATTGATCTAGGTGTAGAACAACACATTCCGGTCTTCGCCAACACTTTCACTTACAGAGTTACAGCAGCGATATTTTCAGTGGTACGAAAGAAACTATAATGCTCAGGTCTCATAATATCTGTAACCAAAATAGTCTCTCCAAACTTCTTCACAATAAACCATAATCTCCTTTTAAAGCACGATAGATGGCTGTGGTAGAATTGCCATTTTTGTAGTATAGGTTTTACCAATTTTTATAAGTTGTAAAAGTCAGACTTTCAACTGAAAAAAAAATTGGTTTAACAAAATATTTTGACAGATGTCGAATTCCAGCCCTATACTTTTGAGTCCGCAAAATAGATAACCCGTTGCATACAAATTTTATTTTAATATATAAAAAATTAATAGTTTAAAATATATGGGGGTCATATTCAATAACGCAATACGATTGGATTTGAATTCAAGGGAATTCCTACGAAAATAAATAAAAATACTCTCCCCTGGATTTGCAATTGACTGACGAAGCCATATTACCAGAAATATGAGCTTCATCAGTAAACACAATCCATCTCTTTAAACTTCGTGAATAGATTAAATTTCCAAAATTGTACGTTAAACGATTCATGGAAAACTATCAAACTTTACTGAAAAGAAATGTCAACACATTTTGACATTCTCAACTGTTTCATTGCCCACGAATACAAAAAAGTCAGAACCTGATACCCAAGCCAAACTTTTAAAAGAAGGTTAATTTTAAACAATATTTGCCTCCTATTTCGGAAAACAAAGTGAATTGTTAACCTTTCTGAAAGCTGACAAAATTTTACTTTACTTGTTTGATTAAATATGAATTTTAAATTTTCGGGAAAAAAAGTGTGTTCAAAAACAAAATTTTAATTACATTTATTAATCTATGTTTTTTTTTCTATGATTACAACAAAATATTTGTCATTTTCAATATTTACCAAATATTAAAACAACACAGGTTCACTGGAACTCAATAGAAGCAAACTTTTATGAAAATATCGTCATTTTTTGTGTGTCTTTTATAAAAATTTTTTGTCAAAGCTAATGTTTTTTTTTGTTCCTTATGATAATTAAAATTGATAAAAGCTACACTACATATCCGTTCAATTAAAATATGGTTATTATTTAAAAATATGTATTTAAGCAAATATTATTATAAATTAATATAATTTGTATATTATATACTTATCCTATTGAATCTATTAACAAACTTTTCTCTTTCAAATTAAAAAAAAAAACATTAAATATTAACATTATGTTCAACTCCAATAACCTCATCATTTCAAATTATGTTTTGAATTTTTCAAACTAAAAACAAAAATAACAACAACAACAACAACAACTAAAAATAAAACGAAAATAACAATTTTTTGATGGCTTTGTTGCTGCTGCTGCTGTTGTTGTCCATAAAAATAAAATTCCGCTTCAACTCATTTAATTGCTTAGCTCTTGAAAAACTTTTTCATAATAATTTTGTATATTTATTTTTCAGTTTTTATTTATTTATTTTATAACAGCCTATTGAAACAATAAATCACGCATGATTCGTGATGATATTCATGACGGTTAAAAATTAAAAATATATATATATGTATAAGCTGTTATAAACAGCCTGTGAATCAATAAACCTCCCCATCATCAGAACCGCACATCGCTCTACATATACGACTCGATTTATTCCATAAAAATCCATAAAACCGCTCGGGCTTCACATCCACATCACATCGAACCAAACCGAAACGACTTCAATAAGTCAATCAAATTCATAAGCGCAAAAGTTACGAAAACAACAAAATTAATTTTGCATTTAAGAGGGCAACTTAATTTTTGCCCTGAGTCACCATCGCATCATCCATCGCCAATTGGTCGTCTGTTCGTCCGTTCGTCGTTGTGTCGTGTAATTTCTGCCGCTGAACTTCCTGTTGGTCTTTTTTGAGATTCAATAGCCTCATAGCCGTAGCTGTATAGCGTAGTTACCAAAAGTCTGGGGCTTGGTCTAATCCCTGATGCTGAACTGTAATTAAAATAAACGGTGATCCATCATTTTCTGTTTGATGGTTCTTCTTTTTCTCTTTGTTAATCGACAAAATTGGCCAAAAACTTATCCGAAATTCTTTGGCAAAATTGTTCGGCTTGAAAATTGGTCCATGATGTCCGGAGCCTGTCAAAAATTCGTTATAAATAAAAGCGACAGCATGTTCCGTTGTTAGACCCACGGCATTGAACACCTTGCTTCCTAGAAAACCCATTTTTAAGAGGCAAGGATCGGGCGGTCTTTTCGCTCGTTTGCCGCTACTACCACTGTTCGCCGTCTCGCGTCACAGCAACCGCTTTGTTTTATCGATAGATAAAAGTTATTTTGTATTCCGCAGTCATTTTTAATAGCTACACAAAACAAAGACGACGGCGACGCGACGTTGAACAGCAGTGTGTGACCCAGAAACAAATTTAAGATTTTTTTTAATCGTCCACAAAAAACTCAAGGAACCCCAATTAAATTTGGATGTCTTGGATCCACAAAGAATCTGCGATGTTGTCCGCGGCAGCGACGCTCCTCATCATCTTCATCTTCGTGACCATCAGAAGTGCACATGATCTTCATCAAAAAGGCAGGTGTGGATGGAAAAATTTTTATGAGGAGGGGGGGGATGAAGTTATACAGTTGTATAGAGAGCTTTTACTTCGATCTTTTAAAGCGTCTGCGTTCTTTATTATCCATAAAATACAGCGTTAGAAAATATAGAAGCCATTACTTTTATTCATGCTTCTAGGCGTGGCCAATGGCCATATCCTCAACTCTGAACTGTCAGTTAAAAATACTGATCTTCTGAAATTCTTTCAACAATACGTAGATTATTTATGGTACACTGAGGCAAAAATCACGTCGTAAAATTTAGTTACCTCATACTAAATTCAAAGTTTTCCCCATTTAAAAAAAAACTATTTAAATCAAAGTAAAAACATTTTGATTTTCAATCAAAACGCGTTTTCAAAGAATTTTGTTACCAAGGATCATTGAAACAAATAGTTAACCAATTTGATTTAAATGCGTTTTTATTTTAGTCGTTAATTCTTAATCAAATATGAAATAACAGACATTTTAAAAAATATTAAGACAAGTTTCCTAATTTTATGAGTTGGTTTAACACCGTTCATTTATTTAAGTTTTTTCAGCTACATTATCAAAACGAATGAACTTTTGAAACAGTACCTTTACCTATTCATTTCAAATTGATTTATTTCTATATGATTCAAATATGTAGAACCATATTCTCTATTTTGAATAAAGTATCACATCATAAATATTCATGCAATAAATATCTTGCCAAATATAAAGCTTCACAATTTCAAATAGCCATTTTGTCTAAGATACATTTAAAATCAAAAATTATAAAATTTGAATAAAATGCTTTTCTACTTTATATTGAAAAGGGATAACCTTAAATCAAAGTTGAAACGTATTAAAATCGACGTCACTGCTTCATCTGTAAAAAACAATAACTTAAAATCAAAGGAAAAACGCATTTAGTGCTTTGGTCGTTAACTGGTTTGTGTGTGTTGAATGTTGGAGCGCGTTTGTAATAAAGTGAAAACACACTTAAAATAAACACAAACGTCTTTGGCACCAGAAAAAATAACTGTACTGTTGTTATTTTAACTACGTTTTTTCGTCTGGAATTGCATTTGTCGTTCGTCTCCATGATTGCCGGTTGTGTTTCCTTAAAAGTGAATTATTAAAGTTTTTGAGAACGAAAAGAAGTGAAATTTATGAACAAAAACATTGGAAATTTTTGTATAATACACTTATTTGTGTATCTTTTACAAATATACCAGACCAAACGTTTTACTCAAGTTGAATTGCGTCCATAAATGATTTTGAACCTTCTGGAATCACCATTCTGTAAGAAATTTTCAAAATAAAAGGTAAGTAATTGTGGAAACAAATATATATGTATATTTATGTAGTAGTCATTTTCAATTTATTTTTGTTATAATCACACCCAAACATTGCTCGCAGTCAGTCTATTAGATAAAAAAAGCTATTCTCGTTTTTACTAAACTGTGGGGCATTCGAATAGATAGAAATTACCATAGACGTTTTAAGCTGTTATCTTTTTAATAGAACTAAAATATATTAAACTAACTTATTTGTTTTTTTTTTTACATTTATATATTTGTATGATTTTTTTCCAAATAAAACACAAACATACGTAAATTGTTCTTTCAGATTGAATTCGATTTCGATTTTTTGTACCCCAATAAAAAGCATCTTTTGCTGTCCAAATGGGAAAATTAAAAAAAAAATATCAAAAACTATTATGAAATCAACATCCACAACGAAAGCTGCAGAAAAAGGTTTTCATTACTAAAAACCAATTCAGAAATAGGAAAAGGTAAGAAAAATATATTTAATTTATTTATTAATTGTTGAAAAATATTTCCTTTATTTTAGATTCTGAAGACTTTCTACTAACAATCCTATTGAATTCAGTAATTCCTCCAGTGTCAAGGTTTAAGGACAAACGAGGAAGCAACAAAAGAAAGGTCACCATCAGCGATGCCCAAGAGAGTTTTATTTTGAGACTTTCTCTTATATTAACTTATAACCAACTATAAGGAAAAAAATAGAAGAACTGGTGAATAAATATTATAATGTCAAACTTACAGTACAACCATTTATCATAGTAGTTGGGGGAGACGATATAAGTTTAAATTCTTTTTTTGTTTATTTAGAAAAAACATTATATACATTTGATTCTTTTATCGAAGCTTTTGATAATTGCTTCAAAATTATCCAAGTTCTATCGTTAAGTTATCCATTAGGATGCAAACCTAGTTGGATTTTTATTCAAAAATATTTTTACAACATTAATACTCCTTTCGATATAAAATCACCGAACATTACAGCGCTTTTATCATTTTTAAATTTCGCAAACAAACAAAATTAATTATTATGTTTGTTTGTTTTAAATGCTTTAAAGAATTTCTCAAATTAATATCAAAGAATTAAATAAACACTTTCAAGCCTACGAAGTTGGGAAAAACTTAAAAAACATAACATTAAAAAACATTGATTACTTCACAAGTCCGCCTTTACATCTTTATCAAATTAATAACGCCAAGACTTATGTAAAAAAACAAATATATTTAAGATTTTTTTAAAAAATTTTTGTTGTTTTCCATTAATCTTATGAATAAGAATTTTACTTCTCTACTACTATTTAAGTTTATTTTTGTGAAATAAAATGTTCTTTTACATTAAAATTTTTAACATTAATTGTACTCTGTATGATATAAAATAAATAAATTCAATATTATATTTAAAAATGATAACCATAATATGTATTTTAATTCATTTTGGATATGCTTAAGCTTTTTGGTTCTTAAGCTTTATGTTTCACAATGAAGATGGTTCTCTTTCAAATAAAGTATGTAATGTATATGTATATGTATAAAATTAATGGGTGGGGTGACCCTTAACATTAAAGTTTAATAAAAAGTTTTAATCGAATCCTTTTGAGAGTACACAGAAAAAAAAGATGTTATTGAATTACAATAATGAAAATAAAATTACTTTGTTACACAAAATCAAATACATTTCATAGTGAAAATAAAGAACATATCGTGAAACTAAACCAGAGTACCAGAAGCAATTAATTCCAATAATCAAAATCTAAAACCCATAGTTTTAAATGACTTACAAACATACCAGGAGCAGTTATTGTTCTTAAAGAAAGTGGAAGCTTGTTAAATAACCGAAACGATGAGATAGAATAAAAATTCAGAAACGCAGTTGTACGGAATGTGGGTACGGTAAGGATGTTCGAAGAGTTTCCACGTAAACTATAATTTGAAATTAAACGGAAATTACGATTACCAGACTTCATAAAAAAGGATTTAAGCACTTTAAAACAATACAAATGACGCACTGGAAGAATTTTTTAGGTCACAAAAAAGAGGAAAACTCGGATATCTACTTGGTTTACGGCAAATTTTTCTAATAACATATTTTTGCAAAACTAATAAAGGCTGAATTTTGTTGAAGTAGATACCACCCCAACAAACAATTCCATATTGTAGCTTAGACTGGAAAATGCCATAGTAAATGGTTTTTAAAAGCTCAGTTGAAACTAAATTTTACAAAAAGTAGAAGTGCCTCATTGTACACCTAAAGTACTTTCCCAAGTTATCCGTGTGAATTGAGAATTTCATTGTGGAATCAATTACAAGACCTAAGTATTTAAAATCATTCACTTTTTCTATTGAAAAACAATTGGACGCACAGTTTTGGTTAGTATAAGTTAGATAAGTCTTGGTCCCGGTTAAAAAGTTACAGTTAGGAAGCTTGAACTTTTGACATTCTGGGGCATGGTACTGAAAATCCACTTCAAAGTTTTGGAAGGATGATAAGCTGAACAACATTAGCTTCGTTTTCGAACTAATAACCAAATTATGAACCGAAAACCATATTCTCAATAACTCAAGGTCCCAATTTATATCTGAGATCAAATCCAATCGACTGTTAGTGCCATAAGAAAAACCAACATCATCCGCAAACGCAGTTGGTTTACCTCTGAAATCAAGAGTTAACAGAGAGTTTATGTACACTAGGAATAAAATTGGTCCCAAAACAGATCCTTGGGGTACACCGAGGTTGAGAAACATAAATTCGCTTCTGATCTCATCCAACTTCACTCTCTGACACCTATTTTCAAGATAAGATCCAAACCACTTTAACATAAAACCACGGAATCCAGCATTTTCTAATTTTCGCAGTAAGATTTTATGGTTAACCATATCAAAAGCCTTTGTTATATCAATAAATAAACCGGCTGTGCACTTTTTTTGATCTAAATTGCGCATTATTTGATCACAAAACTGTAATAACGCTTCTTTAGTTGATTTTCCCTGCTGAAACCCAAATTGGACAGGATTAAAAAAATGTGTTTTGTTCAAAAAGCTAAACCAAACCATCCTTGTTTTTATAACTTTTTCAAAAATCTTACTAAAGACGGGAAGAAGAGATATAGGTCTATAGTTGCACATATTACTGGCCGAACCTTTTTTAAATAATGGTATGACATCAGCATTTTTGAGAGCATCAGGGAAAATCCCTGCAAAAACACAGCGGTTAAAAATACAGGCGAGAACATCAATTACGAAACAAGAAATTTGTTTAACAAACAAATTTGATATACCATCAGCCCCAGACGAATGCGAATTTTTTAAATTACCAATAGCTTTAAGTATCTCAAGAGAAGATATGGACTCAAAAACGAAACTGTTGCTTTGCATCGGCTCAGCGTCACCAATAGGTTGGCATTTATAAAAAAGTCATTAAACGCATTAGCAATTACACATTTGTCAGTAACTTCACAATCATCAATGCACATAGTTTTAAGACTTTTTGACGTAGAATGTTTGTTGAGTATGCTGTTAACGATTTTCCATTCATTTTTCAGATTACCTCTTGAGGAGTTAAACTGATTCCGGTAAAAGTTATCACGGCAAAGCGGAATTTCTTTTTTAAGTTCAGCACACAGCTACTTATAATTACGTTTAAGAATAGTATTATTAGGGTTCTTATAGCATTTTATTCTTAGTTTGTTTTTTCTTTTTACTTTATTTATCAAATAACTTGAAATCCATGGCTTAAGCCTTTTATTTATTTTTTTTGGAGAAAAAGTTGAAGAAGAATTACGAATATGCTTACTAAGTCAATCAATAAAAAGCGAAGCATCTAAACAAGAATACACATTTTCCCAAAACTCATACAAAAGCAAATGTTTTAACTTATTATAATCGATTTTCATCAAGCTATAAGAATTTTCTGAGATTCCACAATTTTTTCATTTGGAAATATCAACTAGAATTCCTGTCATTGAATGATCGGATATCAACAAATCAAACACACCCGATTCACAATTACCAACAAACACATTACTGAAACGGCCGTAAATGTGATCTATACAACTGCCAGATGAATTACGTGTAGGCTCATTAATAAAAGAATATAGACCATGAGAAGCCAATAAGGTTAAATAACTAGAACAAGTTTCATTATTTTCCAAAATATTAAGATTAAAATCTCCTAGTATAATCAAATTTTTTGACCTTTCTTTTTCCAACAGACCAGAAAATTCTTTCACGAACTCTAAAATACTAAAAGAATAAAATCTGTAGACACAAAGCAAAACATAGGTTTCATGGTTTATGGAAATGGAAACTCTTAAAATATCAGCGCACTCAAAAACAACACAAACGACATCGAGCACTTTGTATTCATCCTTAACAAAACATCCAACACCACCGGAGGCATAATTATCATTAGGATTTGAAATAAAGTTAAACCCGGGCAAGCTATAATCATCTTTTTCAAAGGTATAAATCCAGATTTCTGATACAAAAACAACATCTGGAATGCAAGCAAAAGAATCAAGAAGGGTAACAAAATCTGCAAAATTAGTTCTTAAGCTTCTGATGTTCTGGTGAACAATAAAAATTTTGTTATTACAATATGATCTATTTGTAAAAACATTATTTATATCAATATTAGCATTACTATTATTGAGAGAAGAAAAGTCTTCGATTAAATAATAATCTTCATTCATTGTTAAATTAAGAGAAAAAATAAAAAGTGATAAGCTCTAAATACGAGCAATTTCATTTAAAGATTTAATAGATATTACTTTTCCCCCCTCAACTTTTCGCAAAAGTATTTGATTATCTTTATACCGTACATATTTTATACCTTTTTGTTTAGCCATCTCTTTTGTTTTCATAAGTAAAGCCTGGGTATACTTCGTGAGGGAGTCATTTATAAAGATCCCAGTGCCAGTACTTTTGCTGCTACTGATGTTGACGCTGCTGCTGCTGCTGCTATTGTTGAAGTTGTTGTTGTCTCTGTTGATACTGCTTTTATTTTTGTTGCTACTACTGATACCACCAGCATATGCATTTAAGTTTTTTTTGTGCATTGTCTTTGCGCTCATTTATGGACTATAAAGGTGACTTAAATACCCCTTTTTGTATACGCACCTGAATATAAATCTTTTTCCATCTCCATCAGCGAGATCGTGGTTTGGTCGGATGTACCTATATGGGGATCTGTCTCTAGGGCTATACGCATTCATCTTCGTCATAATTATGTTTTTGGGCGGTTGTCGTTAGTTGTTGTTTTGCATGTTTTTGCTTCGAATCCGAACTTGAATCCAATCGAAGGTGCGCAGAAGAGAGCATAAAGGGGAAGGGGCGAGGGTTTTAACGTTTTGTAGTTCTTTGTCGTATAATATTATGATGAGCATCCCAGATGAGAAAGAGTCTCAGATTACTCGAGATGTTCTTATTTTGAGAATCCTTTCAGCGGAACGTCATCAGTTTGTCGTGGCGGTGTCATGCTACAAAAGATAAAAACTATACGTACAACAAAAACCTAAGACTCAAAGCGTGCATCCAAACTAAAGAAAGCGAAGATGAAGATGAATTCGAATTCCATTCCATGGCTAATCAAAAGATAAATTTATATTTGTATACCTTTACCTACCTGATCTGTTGCAGAATGGCGAATTAAATATACATATCTATACCTAGCCTATAACCAACCAACCTTTAAGACGAGAATGCGAAGCTATAAGGCTGGGATTACACGTTTCTCTTATGGCTTAAATTCAGGACCAGATATATGAGTTGACGGAGATACAGCTAATTGTGTTTTTTTTTTTTCAAAACGTCGGATGTGAAATTTTAAATAAGGATATCTATTGTCAAGAACTGCTGAAAAGCTATGACATCTTCTCTGTGGAGAGGGGGAATGGGTAGGGTAGGTATATAATACAAATAATCGAATAGGACAATAACAGCTTGATCGTAATCCTTCTCATTTTGTTGCGAAATCAAATCCTCTCCTTTCCGACACATCACATCAACGAATCTCTTTGCTTTGAAAAAAAAGAAAGATATCTGAAAACACGTGTATCTGTCGGATTGTTTGTTTGTTTGTCCAACTGTCAATTTACTGCACGGATGAATTAACAAAATGAATTTCAGAATCATTTTCTTCTTCTTGATGTTGTTGTTGTTTTTGTTTTTTGTGTTAAATTGTCTATGCGTGTTTTTGAATTTTACAAAATATTTGCAAAACAGATACACAGAGAACATCAAGACAAGATAGACATAGGTACATTCCCTTAGGGAACTATACAACATGGCTTGGCCTTGGAGTCTTGTGTTAATTGCGTAAACATTAGGAAAATATCTTTCTTATGGTGCATAAGACGTAAATGAAGATTAAGACGAATTCAAACACCGAAATGATGTTCATGTGGGAGAAAATGTTTTGCTTTTCATGTTTTATTTTTAGTCTTTGTACAATTTTTTAAATGTGTGTGTCCAATTGGTAAATTTGAAAATATCTTTCTAATTTTCGGATTAACCTCAGAAGGGCGTACATAAGTCTCAAATCGTTTTATCTAAAATAGAAATCGTATAATGCTTCAGGTACATAGTTTTGCTGAGAAATATTTGGGAGGTTATACATTTGGAAAGATACTTTCAATATTAAATATACGGAAAACTGCATTTTAAAATTATGTGAATTTTCGAAGTAGTCTTTTAAAAAGATATATCACACCGAAATATGAAAGGTATATGCATGATATTGCAAGAAGTTTTGGTAGGTATGGGTACGTGTAACTTTTGAAATAAATTTTCAAACTTGTTTTGCAAGTGATTTCTCTTATAATTCAAGTGGCTTTGAAGTAAAAAGTATTTTTGTACCAGGGAGATTTTAAGTTATTTTCTTTTATTAAATAACAAAATATCTTACCCATCATGTACATCTTCAAAAATGAAATATTATTTTAAAGAATTTTCTTTTCGTATGCTAGATTTTCAGATTTTGAATAAAATAAATAAAGTTTTTCTTAAAAATAAAAAAACTAGTCTTTGAATGAACATTTTAAGAGTTATTTAAGGGAAAATATTTATTTGAAAATGTGTAGGTATAAGCTTTCAGTGGCCAAATAAAGATGGATTTTAGTACCTTTACGATATTGTATTGATACATTATTTTTCAAATTTAAGTATTACCATATTAAAACAAAGAATGTTTAGAAAAATAAAAGAGAAATACTTTTTACGGAATATTTTGAATATAAGGATACTAATATTTTTAAAAAAGAGGCTGAGATGCGACCCACAGTGATAACTTCCCATCCGTGAACGTCTGTCAACTTTTCGAAAACTTTAAGGAAATAATAATAACAATATTTTGTGTGATAGAAAAAAATTGATTAATGGAATATTCTAAAATTTTTGTTAATTTTAAAAATAATTTTTTGTGTAAGATAAAATTAGTTTGAGGGCAATAACTTTATTTGTTGCCGGGATTATTGAGTCGAAAATCAATTTTGTTTTGTTTTTCTTAGGGTTCTTATTTTTTTTTGAAGAAAACCGATACTTCGATATTACTCAAAATCTTACCAGATGTCAAAAACGTCTTACTTCGCCATTTCTGGAGATAATATCAATCATTGTTCGGAAAAAATTCGAGGTGACGGATATTTTTTCCGGCTTTTTTGAGTTATAGAAAACTAATTAATTGATTATTTTTCAAGATTATACTAATTCGGTATCACGTCACATTATATAAAAAAGAGGCTGGGATGCGACCCACACTGATAACTTCCCATCCCGTCTATCGATTTGTCTTGCTTAAAAGTTTGTCTATATGTATCAATTTTAACCAAATTTCTGTACTATTTTTTGTAGATTTTATTTTTTTTTATGAAAATACGGACTGTTGAATTTTTATAAGAAAATTACTGAATATGGAAAACAATATTTTCTGTGAAATAAAATAAGTTTGAAGCCTATATTTGTAATTTTTGAAAAGCTATTTGAGTCGAAAGTAAATTTTTACAAAATTTTTTACTATTGTTTTTTTTAGGTTTTTATTTTTTGTAAAAAAAAACTGTCAATTCAATTTTTCTCAAAATATTATAGCATGTTGAAAACAATATTTCTTACAAGATAAAATTAGTTACAAGCCATTATCTCAAATTTTTGAAAAGATATTTACGTCGAAAAACAATTTTTACCAACTTTTATACATTTTTTTAGGTTTTTATATTTTGTAAAAAAAACTGTCAATTCGATTTTTCTCAAAATTTTTATTGTTGAAAACAATATTTCTTTTAAGTTAAAATTAGTTAAAAGCCATTATCTCAAATTTTTGAAAAGATATTTGAGTCGAAAATCAATTTTTACCAACTTTTAAAAATTTTTTTGTTGGGTTTTTATTTTTTGTAAAAAAAACTGTCCATTCGATTTTTCTCAATATTTTTCAGAATGTTGAAAACAATATTTGTTATAAGATAAAATAAGTTTGAAGCCCTTATCTCAAGTTTTTGAAAAGATATTTGAGTCGAAATTCAATTTTTACCAACTTTAATTAATTTTTTTTTTAGGATTTTATTTCTTATAAAAAAAACTGTCAATTAGATTTTTCTTAAAATTTTATCAGATGTCAAAAAAAGGATTCTTCGTTGCACAAAATTGTTTTGGAGATGAAATCATATTTTAGTCGTAAAATTTTCGAGGTGACAAATTTTTTTTTCAGTTTTTTTGATTTATAAAAAAACCGTTAATTAGATTTTTTTCCAAAAATATACTTGTTTTGTATCACGTTACAATATATAATATAAAATTTAATTCACAACACACGCACGCACAGACATATTTCTAAAAATCTTTTATTTCAACTCTAGGGACCTTGAAACGTCGAGAAATGTCAAAATTTTCAATTTGACAAATCGGACCCATTACAATACCTTCCAATGGGAAGCTTAAGAGGAGCTATAATTCGCCAGAAGAACCAGCCCTTGGGTACTTACAACTCTCAACCAAACCTGATTAAAAGTTATGTCAGGGATGGAAGAGATCTAAATTTGTTTTGACAAAATTATAAGCATAATTTTTTTCAGAATGATTTATTTAATTTACTCGTTATTAAAAACATAAATCTGTGGGTACAAGGAATAACAACATTAGTCAAATTATGTCTAAATTGAGTATACTATCGAATACGCAACATGCGACTCTCTATTCGTCTATTTATACGGATTACTCATATGTAAACGTAGCCGCTGAGATGAAAATACATCCCGTCATTTCAGACTAAAAGTGTTTCCAAAAACGCATGATTGGGGCTTCACTGAACTTTGTTTTAAGTAAATCTTCAATTTTGTCTAGTGTTGTAAGCGCAAAGCTACTTATTTTGTTTTACGGAAGTATGATATCTGTCGAGATTTCGTAAGGCCGTTAATGGCAAAATAACATGTGTTTTAAAAAGTCATGGTCAATTTACTGTCTTAAGAGATCAAACGACAACATACCTTAAAATACTACAGTTAAAACTGGATATGAAAATGCAAGTAATTGCTTTAGAAAAGAGTGACTTGAGATGAAGTTTGAAAAAAAAAAAACATATTTAAAAGATATTTAGATACATTTTACATTAAAAATGGTAAGGAAATATTTTATAGAATGGCATGCCTTCTTAACCTAAACGCATTTGATAATTAGTGACTATTCATTTACTTTTTTAATTGTTTAATTTGATGTATACCTATCCAGTCATAAAATATCAAGATAAATTTGAGGATAGCTATATCAAGCCCTACAAACCACTAGATTTTTCAAGCTTTATATAAATGTTGTTTAGTTATTCTCAGCCCAATTTTCAATGGACTTTTGCTAGTATCATCTCGATCTATTAAAAATCTGAAAAATTCAGTCCCGTCTCTTTGTCCGGTTGCGTCTCGGAAGATTCAAAAGTCGACCCATAAACGAAACCAAGACTAGTCTCGTCTTCTTGTCAGTCCTGAATTAAACGCAAGTAAAATTTAAACTTATAGCTGTTGGCTGTTCCAAATTTCAAACTTTTTATTCCTTGGGAAAGTAATTTAAAATTAAATTTGTCCTCGTCACTAGTTGTATAAAATTCTGTAGAGAATCGGAGCCTATATGGACATACAAATCTCAACAATTCTTTTGTGCGAGTCATATTAGCGATGGAGGGGACCTACAGTTTATATGTCGAATCTAAACGGATGTCTCTTTCGAGGAATTGAAAAATCCTCCAAGAGTAATTCTTGTCATGGAAAGTGCTTTCTCGAATTAGCCGTTTGGATTCGGCTGAAAAACTGGAGATCCTCTCCATTCCTGACAACATTACTCACACACAGAAATGATTAAGAGTTGTAAGTAACTAGGCCCTAGTTCTCTACGGACGTTGCGCCACCTAATTTATTCTTTTAGGTATATGATTATTTGTTATTAAAAAGCGTGAAGACCGGCAACGAAATATACGAGTAGTTACAATTAACTTTCTGGTTGAAATATAACTTTTGCACAAATACTAATGTGGCATTAAAAAATTTAAAAAAAATTGCTTTTTTCATGAAAATAAGTTAAACTAAGGAGACTTAGGCTTCAAAGCCTTGAAAGCAATCAGTTTTTTAATACGGAACTAATTGTTCAAATATTGATTGTACACCTCATCTTTAATGATTTAAGCCTTAAGTTATAACTACTGAAGACATTTTTGTGTTATTCAGCAGATAATTGTTTTATTTGATCAAAAATTGTACAAGTTGAATTTTCTTTAAGCTAAATTCATTAAATATTTAAAATTATATTTGTTGGCCTCCTCAAATTATTTAAATCAATTTAATGTCTTGAATTTAATTCAAACCATGAAAACGAATTTTGTAAGAAAGTCATAAAATTAGTTCTTGAAAAACAGTACATAATTAATTAAACACAATAATTTCCAAGGACTTGTTGGAAAACAGTTTAAAACGAAGCTTGTTTTTTTTTCATTTAAGTACCTAACTGATTTCAGGAACAAATTTCATGCTCTTTAATATTTTTCTTGGATTTTTTGAAGTTTTCAAACATAAAAAACACTGCTCAACAAGGTAATGTAGGCCAAATCAAATTATGCTTTTTTAATGGATTTAGATTGCAATAGTTCGAACCCAACTTTAAAATCAATCTATTACGTCAGGTTTTTTAGATACAATATTTCATGATGCGAAAAAACCTTATATTAGGCTCTTTGAAGCTATGTAAATTCATGAAGTAGTTGTTTTTTTTGGTGCAATATATTGCGTGAAAATTTTCCAAATCTACAATCGAAATTCAGTTTAAAAATATTCAGTATCTTACTTACTATCCAAAAGAAAACCTTATTAATTCTAAATCCTTAACTGCCATACATTAACTTTAAAAGAACTCTTAACCATTTATGCTAAAATGGTTCTAAACAGAAAAACGCAGAATTCCATAAAAGCAATTTTTGATCTTTTTATGAATTTGTAGTCTTAAGATTATAACGCTAAGTTTTTGAAAAAAATTGATAAAAAAAAGTGGAGAACGGGTATTTCTGAGTTGAAGCACATAATATGTAGGTATAGCTAAATTCGTAATCAGCACTTAAAATTAACCCTTAAACGAATTATTCAAGAAAATAAAGGAATAGCCTTCAAGGTTTTTCAAAACTTCAGATAGAGTCAAATAAATGAAGACCCAAACGTCATCTCATAACTAATACAAAAAAGAGGCTGGGAAGCGACTCACACTGATAACTTCCCATCCCGTCTGTCGATTTGTCTTGCTAAAAAGTTTGTCTATATGTATCAATTTTTACCAAATTTGTGTATACTATTTTTAGTAGATTTTATTTTTTTATGCAAAATGGACTGTTGGATTTTTATATCGAATGATATATGAATATCGAAAACAATATTTTCTGTGAAATAAAATAAGTTTGAAGCCAATATTTGTAATTTTTGAAAAGCTATTTGAGTAGAAAGTAAATTTTTACCAAGTTTTAGTATTGTTTTTTTTAGGTTTTTATTTTTTGTAAAAAAATTGTCAATTTGATTTTTCTCAAAATTTTTCTTAATGTTGAAAACAATATTTCTTATAAGATAAAAAAAAGTTTGAAGCCATTATCTCAAATTTTTGAAAAGATATTTGAGTCGAAAATCAATTTTTACCAACTTTTATTAATTTTTTTAGGTTTTTATTTTTTTATAAAAAAAACTGTCAGTTAGATTTTTCTCAAAATTTTATCAGATGTCAAAAACATTATTCTTCATTGCACAAAATTTTTTTGGAGATAAAATCATATTTTAGTCGTAAAATTTTCGAGGTGACAAATTTTTTTTTTAATTTTTTTGATTTATAAAAAACCGTTATTTAATAAAATGATTTAAAATCATGAAAATCATGAAAATAAAATAAATATGATCCAGCAAGTGTTCATATATGCGTTTCGCCCCGGTGCAATGGCTGGGCTCATCAGAAGATGACCATTACACCTTGTCTTGATATATTATTATATAATTCGCAGTTGCTCTAAGTAGCTCGGATTATATGGTATCTCGATTAATTCGGGAAAATATGCATCAAGACAAGGTGTAATGGTCATCTTCTGATGAGCCCAACCATTGCACTGGGCGAAACGCATATATGAACACTTGCTGGATCATATTTATTTTATTTTCATGATTTTCATGATTTTAAATCATTTTATTAAAAAATAAACAGTGTTCAGGAAAAAAATACTATTTGACTTTTAACAGTCAAATATTTCTTTTTCAAAAACCGTTAATTGGATTTTTTCCAAAAATATAATTAATTTGTATCACGTTACAATATATAATATAAAATTTAACTCAAGTCTCTAGCGTCATTGGTTCATGAGTTATTTAGGTTTAACCAAAATGTTCACCATTTTTTTTTTAAACTAGCTATGGTAAAAAAACCATCCACGGAATTTTCTTGAGAGCCTTTTCTGCATCTTTCTGCCTTTTGTATCTGTACAACAAAATTTATTTGAAGTCGATATCTCTTCTGGTTCTTGAGCTATGGAAGACGAAAAAAACGTCGCGAACGTACGTACACACGCACGCACAGACATCATTCTAAAAATCTATTATTTCGACTCTAGGAACCTTGAAACGTCGAGAAATGTCAAAATTTTCAATTTGACAAATCGGACCCATTACAATAATTTATTCTTTGGGAAGTTAAAAATTATGAAAACTAGCTGAGATACTTAAATGATTCAAACTATCTAGAAGATAAAATTAGTACTTTGCAAAGTCATCATATTGTTAAGGGATATGCAATACAAAGCCTTAAAAAATCGTTTTTGATTGTCCTTAGCACTTTTAGGATGGTATATTTAAAAAACTGATTACTGACGTGGTAGATAGGTATAAAGAAAACGTGAGATTAGAATTTAGGAAATCTGAATCCTTTTATTGTGCTCCAAAAATAAAAACCTAATTTTGTCCACCTATGTAATAATTAAGAAAAACCTACGCCAATTGACTTATAACAAATCAAGTATAGGCAAATATTAAGTGTATATTTAATTTTTAATGCAAACAAAATAAATACATATATAAATTGTGTAGAGGTTTGTATGTATCTATGTAAGTTTAATTTAAATTTCAATACTAAAACAAAACATTTGTCCCTTCTTCGTATTTTGTTCTTAAACCTGATTCACCGGTAACATAAAATTCAAAATATAAAATTACAAAGTACTTTACCTATATCGTCCCTAACCTATCCCCCCATAACACAACACTATCATCTCGCTTGATTCCCATTTTCCAAATGAAACTTATTCCACCGCCATCTATTTTAGTTTTTGGCAACAAATAAATTGAGATTTCAGATTCATGTAAGAAGAATCTAGGAGAATCTAAACATAATTTTAATTTCTCGGGAACACCAACAACAAAACCAAAAACGAACAACATTGTATTAAACCGTCTCCTCTTAATCCGAATCCGAAACAACATTGTTCGAGTTCGATTAGCTTCGTCGCACTTGAATCTTCGAAAAATCTCTACAGCATCTGCACAAAAAGGGGAAATTCTCTCTAATTCGGCAATGGGGCTCCTCTATATTCTCTTAATCTAAGGGGAATTGTTTACAATTCTCTGGATCTGCAAAAAATCTGTTTGTATCTTTTTATTTTACCATTAAATTCAATCTATACTTCACTTCAGTGTTCAGTGATTTCATAAAACCCCCGCAATAAATTCAGATTTCCCCATTTGATTTTATTTTATTCTTATATTCTTATATTCTTATTGGTCTAGTGGTGAGAGAATCCACTCACTGTTTGAATTAGGCAATTAATGTTATTCTCTTATATCCAATTGGAAGAGTAAATTCCCAATTGATTTTCCCATAGCCGTGTCCGAGTGAGAGCGGCAGCGGCGGATCACCCCGGACATAATTGAGCCGTCTGCAAACTCTAGTTTAGCGTAGACTCCCTGACGTTTCGGTTGTTGTATTGTCTAATGCCGTGTCGGATAATTCACCAATAACAAAATAAAAATTAATAATAAAGAAAAGAGAAACTTAATTAAGAAGAAAAAGAAAATCCATATAATTAAATTTTGTTTTGTATCTTGTTTTCTATGTGAGAGAGTGTAAACAAAATTTAAAAAGCAAAGAAAAGAAAACGGAAGCAAATACCTACCTGCTTCGTAATAATCCCCTTTGAAGAAGAAAAAGTCTGTGGTGTCCTTTTTTTCTTTCGTTTTTTTTTGGTATCGTCGTCGTCCTTGTGTATCGTCCTTTTTAGTGTAAACAAAGTTTTTGCCTTCCTTCCTTTCTGTTTTTGTTGTTGTTTGCTTGATTCGCCCATATCGATTGGTCACAGTGGTCGTGTGGTGTGCATCAGTGTCTTCTTCGTCCTTCGGCGTGTCGTCCCTCTGCGATCTGCGAGGAAGAAAGATTAGTGAAAAGTTTATAAATTTTCTTTTTGCGACAAATAAAAGAAGAAAAGGAAATAAATAAAATGTCCTTGAAGAGCTGTTTTGCTGTGCTTTTGCTTGGATTATGCACCCATGTGGCGGCGGGTGGTTTACAGGAAGGAAAATATGACCTAACAATTCGAGTGCAGCAGTGTCGGGGTGGATGCTTGGGGAAGGTAAATATCCTTCGATTTTTAGTTTTTTTTGTTGTTGGTTGCTTGTTGTGTTTTCGTAAGTTTGGGGGGGGGATTGGGGAGGTTGACTATATTCCCCACATCATGAATGTAAACAGCATTTTAAAATAACGTAGGTACGTGATTTGGCATTTAATTGTCGAATTTCTGAGAAACGAAAGTTGATATTGAAAGGATTTTATTGCAATTGTATGCATGTGTGTGTGTGTGTCTCCCTCTATCTCCGATCCCCAAAAAATACACACAAAAATGGAAATCATCCTCCATAATCCTAACTTCCCCCTACCCCCTCGTCTCATGGCACCTTACAAAGTTGCTTTCTGAAACAATCCCCTATATGTACATTTGAACGGGTTAGGAGGATACGTACGAATCAGGGGTAGAGGAGAGGTGAAGGAGGTTTTATCACTTTAAACTTCTCGTCCTCCACATGGAATGGAATTGGAATGCAAATTAGAAAATGAAATAGGAAAATGGGGTGGTTTTTGTTCAAGTCGAGTCGAGTCGAGTTGAGTACGAGTAGAACTAGAGAAACAAGATTGTTCTGCGAGCATAATGCAGCTGCTATACTTATGCTCGTTCTATAGCTTACGTCGACATCGACATCGAAATGAAGTCAAAGGGAGACATTATTTTGGTTACAGAGGGGTTGGAAGTTGTATAGTATCTAAACATACATACATAGGTATGGCTGTCTCTGTGATGATGGGTTTTATTTTGCAAAATGAACATTTTCAATTGATTTGCATTCCCTCAAGGCTAAATATGTTTTCCTTTTTATCATTTTTGCAGCAAAAGCAACAGCAGCAGAGGTTTCAGAGGGGAATAAAGTAAATCGATATTGTTTTCCTTTTTTTTTCGTTTAATTTTATAATTCAACAAGGAATACTTATTAAAGATTTTTGTAGGGTAAATTATGGTAGGTATATTTTATTATGAAGTGAAAAGTTGTTGTCAATATGTTTTTCTCAATGTGGATGTGGAGTGGATAATATGTATATTGATAGTGATGGAACAAAGGCACAAAGATACTCTACCATATGTTAGCTATTTTGAGAGTTATCGATAACAAAAGGGAACAGCAGAAGAAGATATCGTCTTAGGAGGTCAATTTGGGTTAAAGATAAGCTTGGTGAACAAAGACTCACAAATATTTTAGTTTGTTTTGGTTTTGTTTGATGTAATTATCTGTCAACAGAGTAAAATTATTTTAAATCGATAATTTTCTTTGTAATTTGATAGAAAATGTGTAACAAAATTTCAGTATTTCATAATTATATTTTAGTCTGAGTAAACCTTTATAGATTCTTTAGTTAAGTGTGAAAAATTATAACCTCCTTATTCTACGTGGCTTACCTACCTCCTCATTTAAGTAAATGTGTCACACAATTTACTGATGGTACCTATTATAGTCACGTTATTGAAAAGTGTTTTGACATTATTGAGGTTTGTAATAAGAATTTTGAAGGAATTTTTTCCCAGAATAATGTAAAATTGGGGTTATAATTTTAGTTAAAGTTTAAATATATCCACTAAAAGCTGGAAAAGCCTTGTTCTTGTGGTTCAAAGGTACGTTGTATGGATCAACGGTGTTTTAGACGTTAAGGTATTGTATGTACTTATTTTATACAATTTCAGTTAATTTAAATTAAATAATATTGCAGTCAAATCTAAAAAGTTTAGATTAAGTAAGTCAGAAACATGTTAAAGGTGTAATTCACTTAAAGTAAGAACCCGATTAAGAAATTGAATTTTGAAGAATTCGTTCAATTACATCTCAACTTTTACTTTTATAGGGTTCTAAATTGAAGGTGGGTTGATTTTAAAATTGAATGAAATGAGTTGTTGGTTTATGAGATATCAATAAGGTTTTATTTTTATTAGAGAGCCATATTAATGACATTATGTGTGAAATAAACATCGTTTAAATGTCTGTAGCGGCTTTGCTGGGTTGGGTGGCACGTCTTCTACAGGTCCAGTGTTCGAAGACTTTGGCGCAAAAGTAAGACTAAATTCGACAGATGGAATCGATTATGTTGTCTTTGAAGGCAGCAGTGGTTTGCGGCTTATTTGCAAAGACCTGTGACTTAAGAAAAAATCTAAAGGGGTCAAATCACATGATCTTGTTGGAGAATTCACGTCGTTTTGACGCGAGATAACCATGAAACCGATCGCGAAGAATATAGATTGCGTCTTGACCTGTGTGGCAGCCATCCTGTAGAAACCATATGTTTTTGGTGTCTATATTATCCAATTGAGGCGTTGGTGATCATCGACCTATAGGGATTGCCGGTGATGGCCTTGGCCGGCATCGTTTTCGAAGAAATACGGACTGATGACGCCTCTAGCCCAAAATCCAGACCAAACAGTAAGTTTATTTAGATGCATGGGCACCTCGTGGATCTTGTGTGGATTGGTGACAACCTATATCAGCCAATTTTGCTTATTCACGTACCCATTCATCCAACAATGGAATTCTTTGCTAGAGATGATTTTTTCACCAAAATTTGGGATCAACTTCCAACTGCTCCTACATCTGATTAGCGAATTTTCAGTTCCTGGATCAGTTGATTTTGTCTGCCACGAGTTCCTATTGAAAAACCCTCTATAAGAACATTTCACAGGCTCGCACCTTTGTCAGGCTAAGGTGAAATGACACATTTAACCGGGTTTGCCTGTAATTTTGATTTTTATAAAAATTATTTCTATTAAAGCTTGTAATGCTTTGATGCCAGAGGTCTGTGGTTCAGTCCCTGACTGCGCTGCCTAAAATGTATTATGTTTTCACAGGTACTGCCTCTTGTGAGGAATTGACAAATGATTTCTTAAACGAAAGGTTCGGATTCGGCATTAAAACTGTTGGTTCCCTCCATTCCTGACATTAATCGTTGTACTTAGGCCACTAGGCTCTAGGTCTTTAATAGCTTTTGCGCCACCTTATTTATGTATTAAAGTTTCTGTATTTTATCTAGAGGGTGTTTTTTAAGCTGCGCAACGACAGATAAATGGTTGTAACCTATAGAAATATATTGTTCCTTTTGATCTAGTTTAGCTGCCTGCTTTTATAGTATTTACGAGCTTAACGCAGATGCAACAAACGACGAAAAATCTATTGGGGATCTACATATGTACAGTACATACCTCATTTTAAGGAATTTGTATAATCAAATTTGTTTAGAAAGAAAAAGTTCTTTCAAATTAGCTTCAGACAAGTTAAATGTATCTTATCTAAAGGGTGTTTTTTAAGCTCCATGAGATGGTGGTTTTCTATGTATTGACAGTTGAAAATATCAAATTGTTTTTAAGATTTGACACTTTTCTTTAATTGTTTAGCTCAAGAACAACGCGCTTTGGAACTGTGGAAATTTACTTTGAAAAACTAAAATCTTTTCGCGGATTTCGTAAAGCCTTTTGCTAATTTTACGGCGTTTTATGATGAAGCTTATTTCTGTTTGAAGAACGAAGACAATCTTCAAGCCGTTAAAGAATCACTATAACATCCATTAAAATTGACTGTTTGAAGCTTCTTACATGCTGGTGGCATCATTGGTCTTTATTTGTTCCGAAATAAAGATGGAGCTGACGTTACAGTAAATGGCAAGCGCTATCAAGCTATGTTTGTTTTCAAAAATGAATGAACAACTTTTGAACCTGGAAGCCAATATTCTAGGCACTTTTGACGCCATAAGGTCAGATTTTGTAGAAAAATAGTGAAAAATTAAACTGGTAGACTTGACTATGTAATTCTTAGCCTCTGTGGACATATCCAGGGCCGTCTTTACACTTTTGGGGGCCCTGGGCACTTTTCGAAAATGGGGCCCCTGTATGATTATATAAAAATGTTATGTTGTGTAATAAAGGTATACAGTAAAAATCACATAACTTTGAATTGATATTTATTCTTTTAATATTTTAAATAAATAATTAAAAATTAAATAAATAAATTTTGTTAATTCATTAAAAAATAAATAGTTATTGCAGCATTTAAAACATATACATTAACAATGTAAAAATAAAAACAAAAAATAAATATGTCATATAAAATTCAAAAATCAACAAAATTTAAATAAGTTATTGAGAATGTAATTTAAAAAATAATAAGTGACACAGACTATATCTTTCAGGTAAAAGGAAGGAATATTTATTGAAGGGGTCTTTTTCTTGATTTGAGATTAGTAAAATCATTGATCACATCTTCAAAATCGATGCCTCTGAGGATGTCGCTTTCGATTGACATCAGCGACAAACATGTCAATCTTTCTTGAATCATTGTAGTTCTGAGTTCGTTTTTGATTCTTTTTAACTTAGAAAAGGAACGTTACCCACTGCAATTGGTCACCATCATACTTAAGAACATTCTTAGTGCAATTTCAACATTTGGAAATTCATCTTCAATTTTATTAGTTTTTAAAAAATTATAAAATAGAATGTTGTCAGTTTTTCATTTTCAAGTAGTCTTTTAAATTCAGGCATTCAGCATGTAGTTCATCTCCGTTCACATCTTCGGTGTAAAATTTAGCAAAAGATTTGCAGTTCTCTTTTAAGTCTTCTGAATTCAGATTTTTTAATCGAAAAAAAAGTCAAAACTTTGGCCAATGTTCGTATACGAACCTAGTCGCTGTTTCAAATGAACGCTTAGTGTTGCGACAATGGGAAGAAAGGTTTCAATTTTAAATCTTTCTTTCCCAGTTAGAATTACTGAGGTCCAGAGCCGTCAAAAAAAGTCTGGCGTGAGCTTCTACACCTCATCCTTTCAGAAAGGCCCTTATATTCGGAATCCGGGTTTTTTTGTCTGACTGATGAATCAAAGTTATCAAAATTGTCCCTGAGCCCAATTATAAATTCATATATTGCACACAGCAAATTTATTGCAACATCCAGGGTAATATTTTGTCTTTGAAGTAAAGTACTTGTTTTATTAATTCTTTGCAATACAGAGTTCCAAAGTTCTGTAAGTATGGTAAATTCAAGCTTGGGCATTTTTTGCAAAAACTAAATCTATGGCCTCTCGTGCCTGTCCTAAATCATTCGCGATAGACATCAAAGCTTCTTCAATTTCTTGAAGTGCATCAGTTCGCGCTGACCATCTTGTTTGAGAAAGACTTTTTAAAACTTTTTTTGGACCTAAATGAGCAGTCAACACACTCCATCGATGAGAAGATACCGAAAAAGGTTATACAATTTTTGAATAATGTCAAAGCATTTGGTTGGTTCTAAAACACACCCAGTGGCATGCACTCCTACCAAGTTTAATGATTGCCCTGCACAGGGTACAAAAGTGGCAAATTTACATTTTTCTTTTATTCTTGCCTGCAAACCAGAAAACCTTTCTGACATATTTGCCGCGTTGTCGTAGATTTGGCCTCTGCAATCTGTTATCGAAATGTCATGATCCTCCAAAACCTTCAGTATGGTTTCCGCTAAATAATCAGATCTATGTTCGTTAATTGGAATGAAGTCCAAAAACCTTTCAACAGGCTCGTGATCTTTTACGTAACGAATATTAAATGTTAGTTGATCAACATGAGACAGATCGGGTGTGCTATCAACGCTTACTATTGACCTATAGAACAAATAGTGAGAAGTGTATTCTTTCATCTAACTCATTGAATGGCCAAAAACAAAATCTCTTGCGTTGATGCAAACTTGTATGCGCGTTGCAAATATAGAAACACCATTATCTTTATTTTTTCATACAGATACAGTGATTGATATTCAAAATGTGTGTTTTTTTTGTTTCTGTCAGAAAGCAAACTGCATTGCAACTCAGTTAGTTATTCATATTTCTGTTTTAATTTGAATATAATTTTGCAGGGAATGTGCTTTAAATTGTTCAGCAAAGGTTGTTGTTCAGCGAGGAAAGTACGAATTCTGATCATTCTTTATGCATCTAAAATTGTATCGAAATATTTTATTTGTTTTTCTTGAAAATAGACCAATAGAGGTTAAGTGATGTTTCAGCAATTTGGGGGCCACTGGTGATTGCGGGGCCCTGGGTCTGGGCCCAGTGGGCCCAGTGGTAAAGAGGGGTCTGGACATATCCCAGAAATTACTCGTATATATAAAATATAAATGACATGATATCGTACCAGATTGTAATAGTGACAAAATTTGTGTCTTATATTCTATTTTTATTTGGAGTTCTCAAGCTCTTAAAAAACACCTGAAATCAAAACTCAAAAATCATATAATTCAAAGAATTAAGGAACAAAAACAACTCCTTGACTTCTATAAATTCTTCAATTTCCAATGCTCGTAATCATGATTCTAAAAAAGTCATACTACTGTCAAAAATGAAGTTAATTAAGTTCTCCTGAAAGCTTTAATTGTATAAAGTTTTATTAAATACCTAAATTCTGCACATTATGATAGACAGAGGTTATTTCAAAATATTTTTGTCTAATTTATGATTAAATTTGATAGAATTTAAAGTTTAACTTCACCAAGTCTTGAAAAGGATTGCAGCTGATGCATTTCAGAAAAGTACTTATAATTATAACTTTTAAACACACTCTATAAACTGCTCGAAACTTACATTTAGTTAAGAAAAAGTAATGAGTCACAAAAAGTTCAAAAGTCCTCATATTCATATGTGTACTCGTATCTGTATACCTTTAACGTACATTTAAATTCAAAGCCCTCAGGAGTCGCTGAATAACACATCATAGGATACAAGATACAAGCGAAAGACATTATTTTGTTGCCATTCACTATACTTTTATATAGCTTCAAGCTCCTTAACTAAATTATCACCTTTTGCCATTTGCCATCAGTCATCAGTCATTGCAGAAGACAGGGTCTGGGCCACCCAAATTAAAATTCACTCGTTCTCTTCGCCTCTTTGCGCTTCTAACAGAAAATGCACTATGACATTGCTGCATGATTGAAAAAAAAAAAAAAAGAAATTAAACTTAAAAAAGTAAAACAGCAATTTAATCAACTTAAAAAGGGAACTGCTGCATGAATTTTAATTTGCCACACAGGTGAATAAATTTTCCCTTAACTGGCCGCGGGTGAGGCTTCTATATACATACACTGACTACCTACCTATACCTTACCTACCTTTTATAAGTTTATAAGTTTCATTCGCAGTAAAGAGACAGAGACTATATCAATGGCAATGGCAGTGGCACTGCAACTGCACACAGTCATCAAATAGCATTTCGTTTTATTTTGTTTTTATTTTATTCCTTATTTTTAATTAATTCTTCAGTCAGGTTGATTTTCATTCCCTTCAGCCGTACTATCATATCCAATCCTGATGTAAACGCTACTCCACTGTCCATCAAAAACGGCGAACTTGACATCGCCACGGAATTACTATCCCTAAGGCCTCCTTACCTTATGTGTAGACGAGTGTCTGATGATGGAACTAGAAAATAGAGTCTTGAAGTTTATCTATATAGTCCAACGAAACGAAATTCCCTGTAATAGACGACCGTCGCCGTACGACGACGACGATGATGACGACGACGACGGCGACGATGGAATCAGTGCAATCGGGGAATGCTGCTTTGTTATGCTTGTGATGCCTGGTAAAGAATCTCCCTGCTGCATCTTCTCACTCCTTGAGCCTGATAGGATCCGACGACGACTACGATTACTATAGGACTATATAAATATATGGATACGTATACGCAGTGTTGTACCATGTACATGGTGGCATCGGTGATATGGTTCATTGCTATGCTATGTGAGTTTATACTTCCCTTGGGAGTTCGGTGTACACTCTGTACACACTCTGGATGATGCTCCAGCTTGTTCTTTAGTTCTCCACACTCCTGAAATATGTTGGCTTGATGGTATAGAAGATGGTATAGTTTGTTGAGACTTTTGGAGAATCAAGCTGAATTTCTAATTCCTTCCTTCCTTGGTTTCCTTTCGGTTTCAAAAACGCATATCAGCTTTAGCGTATAGCAGCGTAGTGTGCAGTGCCTTGCCTGTTATGGCACTCCAGCTGTTTATTGGAATGAGCTTCTCCTGGTCGCTCATGGTGCACCAGCCAGCACCAACATCATCAGGAACAGGACAACGTGTAATTATTTGCTGCTGCTGTTGCTTTTGCTGTGTTGCTGTGTTGCCGTGTTGATGATGCTCCAGGTTCTATAGCCTTGGTATATCTTTTTGTATTAATTACATACCCTCACGTCTTATACACTCTGAGTATCTACTCGTATATTTATATGTATCTATACTCAGAATCGCAGAACATGCTCCTCTTCTTCCATGACTAAGATATAACGTATCGGTTTTGGTGTTCTTCTTCTTCAAGTGTCCATCATCATTACCGCTTGCAAGTTTGGTGTATCTCATAGGTATCAATGTTGATGTTGGTTCATGATGATGATGATGGAGGTTGGAGGCAGCGCGGTGGTAGCGACGCGGCGGCGGCGGCGTGGTATCCAACTGTGACGTAGCCTGTGTTGCAAGTCAAGTGGACACCATTGGTGCAACATAGCGCAACGAATTAGAGTCCCGACTAGACCATGATGGACGATGACAGAGAACCCTATAGATGCTGTTGTTGTTGCTGTTTGAAGGTTGTAACGCCGCCCGCAGCGGTGTGGTACAACAAGCATTACCAACCGCAGAATTTGTTCTGCAGTCAGTTTTAAGTTGAGTTTACATCGCACGCGTTAAAAGTAATCGTGTTGCACGAAACTTTACCCACATAAGAAAAAAAATTGCAAAATCTTTTGTGTCGTCATATTGTTTTTGCTGAATTTGTGGTAAGATTGCGCGACTTGAGATTGAATTAATAGAGCGGATCAACGTTATTGGTTTCATTCATATTGTATACTTTAGAAAATTTAGGTTTTTCTACCGCATAGTTATGCCACAAGAATTTTACTAATTGGTTTCTATTTGCTCTTTGAAACATGCAAAATAAAATAAAAAACAACTGAACACCACAACCCTGAAACCACATTGCGAAACCATTAGCCAATAATTTCAAGCTGCTATAAAAGCGGTTTTCGTTTAGTCAAGTGATGTAAACTCTTCATATTCAGTTATAAGTATAAAAACAAAATATAATGAGGCAACAGCTATTAGGAACTAAGGCAAAGTGACTTAGAAATCTCAAGTATAACCATATGCGTATACTTAACATGGCTGAGACTCATTAAGCGAGATATATTTTAAGATAGTTTAATCCATATTTCTAGTGTAACTAGCAGCCTAGCCTATCCACAGACAAAATTATACATGAGTTTAGAAAAGTTACATGTAAACTACCTACAAAGTTGAACCGGAGTGCATAATTTTTCTATCGTCCTTAATTTAATGGTGGCTTGAATATTGGCTTCCAAAGCTTCAAGAGTTACAGACCTAGTAAAGCAACAAAAAAGATATCGAGTGGGGTTATGTCTGTATGACAATGACAGTTGCACCGTCTAGTTGGAAGCAAATGTCGTTTAGTTTTGTTGCTGTTTAATGTCTGGAATAAAAAAATCAGTGAATATGTCTCCATAGCACTGGCTATTCAGTGTAATAGTAGCAACTTTCTCATCTATGCTATGTAATATTAAAAACCTGAAGAGTTTGTTTGTTTGTTTGTTTGTTTGTGTGTTTGAACGCTCTAATCTCATGAAGTACTGGTCCGATCTGAAAAATTCTTTCAGTTTAGATTACATATTTATTGAGAAAAGTTATAAGTTATATAGAATTATGCTAAGACTAATACGAGGGGAGCACCAATAAAGAATGTTTCAAAATCCAGTATTTTTCCCGTTTTAAAAGCTTCCAGTGCATGCGCTATGGAATCGGTTAAAAATTTGTTAAAATATTATATGACAGAACTGCTCCCCTTAAATAGTATCTATCTTTTAAACTTGGGTCGCTGTATAACTTTTTTCATGCTAACCAAAATTGTTCTAAAATTATGCATGCGAGTAATGCCGCGAAGTAAGTAAGGAGTCATGGTGTCACCATCGTTTAAACTGCACCAAACAAACAATTTAAATAGATCTAATATCAATTCATTAATGGCTTGAGAATTGTCTTCGCTCTATGTACGATAAGTTTAATTATAAAGCCACTAAGCTTCATTACTTAACACCTTAAGATAGACAAAGTAATCTATGAACTTTACAAAATGATTTTTTTATGTGTGAAAGTAAACTTCCACAATTTGGAAGCGTTTTTCTGGCGTTAAACCTAACATGATGAATTGCCAAACCTCACTGAACAGAAATGTCAACAAAATTTTACGTTCTCAACTATTAAGTTTATAAGAAGACGAACGGATATATTAAGAAATCTTAATAAAACACATTCGCTTACACATTTTCAACATGAATTCAAAATTATTTAAGATCGAACAACATCTTAAGTATCATACTTTGATGATCGACAATATTACATAAACAATCTTACAGTTTCCGTTGTTTTTACTCCGTTTACGAGTAGCATTTATGATGATCAAAAGCTGTCGAAACCATAATAAAAACGTCGAGGACAGGCATCAAGATATGCGCCAAACATCAAAACATTGTAAAAATGACCTATACTCAAATTGATGAAGACATCACATAAAGAATCGATAAACTCACTTAGCAAATCGATTGATTTTTGTTTATCCAATGAAAATTGAAAATAAATAATAAACAAAATTTCATCCGCCAAACTAAATTATGCACCTTCCTATGAAGATGATGAGATTTTTGTATAAAAATGATGAGCTATTCCAAATATTCTCCAGCGTACAACTGCGACGTGTAAACCAAGTGTGTTTACATTCGCACTTTGATACAAAGCCACAAAAAAAAAAGATGAAATTTAAAATTGTATAAATTATAAAATCGGAAACTCTTTGCAATTCAAATAATAATATCTTCCATAAGCTATATACAAATAAAACATGAGTGATGAGGACGGGATTGGAGGGTGATAAGAGGATGGATATGTGTAATGCGAAAGTGTATTAATAAAAATGCGAAGCAGATAATAATTTTATTCCAGCGTACTTTATGCATTATTATGTAGGTACTTATACGAGTACTTGCGATATAAAATTTTAAGGCCGATGTAAGGGATTCATAAAAAAAAACTTTTCAATCATTATTTCTTAAGAATATTTCGGGCACTTTGAACAAAGTTTTTGTTTCATTATTAAGCTCGAAAAGAGAAATGTTCAAAATAATTTTTATTGAAGAGGTAAAAGACAAAGCCTTCAAAATTTGACTTCATGAGTATTGAAATAATTTCTGGCTTGAAGGAAGGGGATGTAGTTCTTGATTTTATACTAAGAACTTATCGTTCTCATCTTAAAAACTTCAATATTTAGCCAGTGCCCCAAATTATGAACGGACAGCAGAGTATATAGTTTCAGATAACTAATGAGCAATTGCGTATTGATCCCTAACATGTCTTTATAACTGCATTGTCTTTGAAGCGGTAGAGCTTGCCAGTTTGTAAAAATGTTCATCAATTAAATAAATATAAATTAGGTGGCGCAACAGTCCGTAGAGAACCAGGGCCTAGTGACTTACAACTCTCAACCGTTCCTGTGTGCGAGTAATGTTGTCAGGGATGGAGGGGACCTACAATTTATATACCGAATCCGAACGGCTAATTTGAGAATGCACTTTTTCATGACAAGAATTACTCTTGGAGAATTTGTCAATTCCTCGCAAGAGGCAGTACCCGTGAAAACTCTTTTTTTTTTTTTTTTTTTAATTAAGGTGGCACAGGCAGGGATTGAACCCAAGACCTCTCGCATGACAGTCCAACGCACTAACCATCATGCCACGGGCACTACCTGTTCATCAATTAAGAATTATTTTAAAGGAGTTTTATGGTTACTTCATTTCTTCATTATCAATAAAGGGACAGTTCAAGACATCATTTTTATTGCTTTATTGTCAAGACTGGCTTAAAATACGGTGTGCCATCCGGACCGGATGTACACTATTTCAGTATTGAAAAACATCATTTAAGTTATCAGTTGATATATTCCAAAAGAGGTGCTGGAATTCAGAGCTACTGTTAGATTTAAAGCATTTTTTCAGTCTAAAAATGCAGAAAATATGTCTGAAACACTTCTATTTTCAAAAAGACCACGTGGCATACGTTAGCACATCGCAGTCGATACAACCAAATTCTACTAGAACAAATTTCTAAGGCGCGTTGTATCAAAAAATGGTGACTTGGAGTGGCCTTCCCGTTTTCAGGATTAAACAGTACCAGAATTATTAATGTAGGTTATTAAAAAACTAAACCAGCAGAAAGTTGAGCTAGTAAACAATCTTCAATAGCTTCCTTTACGCCCGATATGCTGGCCAATATTATTCAGAGTGCCAGAATAACGTTGCATTATGTGAATCAAATATGGATGGAAATTTGATCGAGTTCCTAAACCTGGTTCAAAATTAATAACATAGAATATTTTAAACAAATTTTGTTCCTTTGTGAAGGAAGGCTAAAAATGGCAAAGTAATTCAATGCAGTACCCATATATAAGTTTTAGTTTACCCAGCAATATAAATAGTCATCTGATTTCTTAAAATTGATCTAGAAAATCAGAGCTTACCTCATATCCCCTTTTTCTGACTCAAAACTGGGCATGATTTAACCAAGGAAAAATGGACTTTGTTATAATGAACTAAATAATGATGACATCTTTGTGTACACAATGTATCTATGGATTTATTCATTTTATTGCATAATCTAGCTTAAGCTTGGAATAGTGCTAGAAGAGGAGAGTTACAGAGTGTAAAATTATTCCATAGTTAGATCGATATTAATATCAATAAGGATTCAGAAGCCTACATTAGGATTTTCGATTTTTTTATTTCGTTATAAATATACAAAAAGTCTTGAAAATGTCTGGATTTTTGTTCATACCTTTGGGTTCTGTTGTTAAATGCAGCTAAGGCTTATCAACTGGCAGCTGGACTGAATCCGGTGGCGAAACGCTTGAGCTCCTTGTGAATACTCACTTTCCTGTCTGCGTAGCTGATATCCGCAGTCCAGAAACAGAGTCTCATACAGAAAACCTAGTACCATCGGATATTATAACGGAAGAAAGGATAAAATGGGCAATTCACTCCTTTTCCCCGTACAAATCCCCTGGTCTAGACGGAATATTCCCTATATGATGCTTCAGAAATGCATAAACCTTATCATCCCACACCTAGCTAGCATTTTCAATAATAGCCTTAAATGGGGGTATGTTCCCTTATCGTGGATGGCGTGAGGTAAAGGTAGTTTTCATCCCTAAGGCTGGTAAACCTAGCCATACGGAGGCCAAAGACTACAGACCCATTAGTCTAACATCGTTTATTTTGAAAACTTTTGAAAGGCTAATTGATATACACATCCGAAGCACCCTGAAACCGGACTATATATCGGAATTTCAACATGCCTACATTAAAGGAAGAAGCGTTGAAACAGCATTGCACAGTGTTGTCAGCGTCATAGAAAAATCACTGCATGACAAGAAATACACCCTTGCAACGTTCTTGGATATTGAGGGAGCCTTCAATAACGTAAAGAACGAAACAGTGAAGCAAGCCTTGGACGACCACAAAGTCGAAAAAGCAATAACACAGTGGATAATGTGTATGCTCAGAAAGAGACAGATTAACTCTGAGCTAGCGGAAGAAAGGGTAAGAGTAACCACATCCAGAGGCACCCCTCAGGGTGGGGTTCTCTCACCGCTACTTTGGGTTCTTGTCATGAACGGCATACTCTCTAAATTGAAATCAAGTGGAGTAAGGATAATAGCCTACGCTGATGATCTTGCATTACTAGTGACTGGCAAGTTCCTACCCACTATCAGTGAACAAACCGAATACCCCCTCTCGTTGGTAAGCAAATGGACTAGGAGCTGTGGGCTGACAGTCAATCCAGCTAAAACAGAACTAGTGCTATTTACTAACAAGCGCAAAATACCTGATTTTAAAATTCCTTCAATTGAAGGCTGCCCTCTTAAAATCTCTGATCACGCAAAGTATCTCGGTGTGATCTTAGATAAAAAACTAAATTGGGGCCTGAACACCAAAGATAGATTCAAAAAGGCATCGATTGCCTTTTACTCCTGCAATAGAATTTTCGGAAAAACCTGGGGACCAAGCCCTAAAATTATCAGATGGATGTATTCGGCAATAATTAGACCAATACTAAGATATGGTAATTTAGTATGGTGGAAAGCTTTAGAAAAGAGCACGAACCTAAAAACTTTGACAAAAATTCAAAGACTTGCGTGCACTGGCATTACGGGAGCAATGAGATCCACTCCAACTGCGGGACTGGAAGTTATACTCAATCTGATTCCCCTAGACCTCTTTGTTCAAGAATCTGCGGCCAAAATGCCCTGAGACTTAGTCAAACTAAAGTCTGGATAAACAGTTCCATACGACATGCCCAGATCCTTCGTAAAGTTATGGGTCATAGTACTACAGCAGACTATAAAATACCCGAACTTAATTTTCACAAATTCCAGGCTGCCATCCCAAGCAGAGAGGAATGGATAGATAATATACCATACTCCAGTGAGTCGTCAATAGCTATCTATACTGATGGCTCTAAAATGGACACTGGTGTAGGGACAGGCCGAATTCCGAATCTCTCAAGTTGACCGCCTCGCTTAGGCTTCCAAACTACAGCAGCGTCTTCCAAGCGGAGGTCCTGGCAGTGACAACAGCTGCTAAAAAGGTATCAATGATGGCGATACCACGAGCTGATATCACCTTTTACATCGATAGCCAAGCGGCAATAAAAGCGATTACTGCAACTGAGGTAAAATCAAAGCTTGTTTCATGCTGCCGCGAAGAGCTTAAGGTTCTTGGCGCACAGCACAATATTAGACTCTGCTGGGTCCCAGGCCACAGCGATATACTAGGCAACGAGAAAGCGGATGAATTAGCAAGATTAGGGTCAATGCTTGACGAAAGCCAAGCTCAGCTAGTTAGCACCCCTACCTGTTATTTAAAACAGGAAATCTCAAAAAGAATAACTACTAAGGCCGATGAAAGGTGGAACCTTCTTGACACCTGCGGTACTACAAGAAAGATCTGCCCTGTTTTAACAAACAAAGATCGGAAAGAATTATGCAGCTACAAAAGGGATCACTTCGATCTATTGTAAGCATAATCACCGGACATAATCTGTTAGGTTTTCATATGAAAAAGATGAGAATCAGTTCAGATGATCTATGCAGAGGATGCAGTGACGAGGAAGTGCATGAAGACACTTCGCACTTTCTGTGTCACTGTCCCGCACTCTCCCATCAAAGGAAGAAACTGCTTGGCAACTTTTTCTTTGAGGATTTAAAAGAACTCTCTAGTACGCCAGGCACTAACATTCTGAACTTCGTCAAAGCCTCTAAATGGCTTGACTAACTGAACACATAGGTTTTTTCTTATTAGCTTGAGTATCAATACTCACGGGTATCACAATGGATCTGTATTGATCTAAGTGTGACGGTTAAGACACCAACTGTCAGCCCCTCAACCTAACCTAACCTAAGGCTTATCAGAGTTCCAATTTTTGACTTGCTAGTAATTCGGCAACTTTCTCCGACAATTTGACTTTCTCGTCTATGGCTGATTTCTAGATGAATCAGCAAATTTTGAAATTCTATTCAAGCCTTAGGTCCGTTTCAGACTTAACGGTTTCGGCCGTAGGGTTGACATCCGTTTCATGAACCATTGATAGTAAGCTAGTAATAGAAAAGAAAACCTGATGGAGACAGTTAAACAGCAGTCGTCTTAGCTACTGAAAAATATCAGCGGTCCAGGTGATTATATGGATTTTAACCTTACGGAAGAAACCGTCATTTGTGAAACAGGTCTTATGTACATTTGTTTCCCTTTTACTGAAGTTTCGCACTAAAAAATCTTAAAACCCTGTAAAATATCAATTTGAGCAAAACCCTGCGACGTATTCACCTTCCCCTATCTTCAATTTTATGTTTATTTAATTTTTCTTTTATATTGATGAAATGAAAATTTCACTAAGTATTCCTATTCAGTCTGTGCACGGAATTATCGATGGAATTTGCTCACATGCTATGCTCGCTCGAGCTTCATAAGTTATAAATACCCTAACTTTATTCTTTTTTCCGTCACTAGAGCTTCGGCTCGATTCGACAGAACACAGAAACATCCTTATTCTGCTTTCTAGGCTATACGAGTGCATGTTTTCAAGTAGTCGCCATCACCATTTGCCACCATCCACCATCATCAACGACCGACCAACGACGACGACGACTTTAGTCTCCATATCTTCGATGTAGTCTTTTGTCGGTTATTGGATTAAAGTTTAATGCAATTCAGACATTTTGCAAGCGTTGATTATCCCATAACCCAAGGTTTTTTATGGCACACACTTGTTTGGGTGATTGGTTCTTTCTTATTTTATTTTTCTGGCTTCACATATAAAACAGAACGCTCTTGAGTTTTGCACATTTTCGCTCTTTCTTTTTTTTTTTTGCTATTTTATTGCAGAGCTTGTAATAAAATTGGACTCATCTTGAAATTTTATTGCCTGATGGATGGAAGATGTTTAAGTTTTTCTTTTTATATATTTTTGTAGTTATTTTTATTATGTTGATTTCCCAAGAAGATACTCGTTGTATATTTAGAAGAAGCAGAAAGAAAGAAACATTTTAGTGCAATTTTTGTCACTTAATATTATGGAGATGATCCCTTGAAATGAGGTCAATTTGCAGAAGGAGATGATAGTTAAATGGTTATTCAGATGTCATGACTTAAATTACCATAATTTCTTATTAATATGTTATAAGGAAATGGTATATATGTAAGTATACACTCAGCTCTGGTGCACTCATATGTTGATAAAGGCAAAGGGTACTGATGGTCTTTTCCAATTTTTCTTTTTTATGTTTTAAACTCAATGGCAATAAAGAATCTTGTAAAGAAACTCTTAAAAAATGTAGAAATTATGTATCAAATAGTTCTATTTTAATATTTCTGCCAACAAATTCTCAAAACCTGTACTTGGAAGTATTTAAACCATTATACACCAACGACTAAGTGTTAAGTCACACGAATCAATCAATAGTACAACTTCTGGAAATAAAGTTGTCATCTAATTGATTTTGGTAAAAAGCGATATTTAAGCTATGAAAAGTTATGTTGTTTTATTAAAAACAAGAAATAAGTCATTTTCTTTTCATATTTCCAAAAAAACTAAGAACGATGATGCGGCAGCGTGTAAACCGTACTAAACTTTCAAACTTAGAAGCCTTTAGCTCGTAGATTAAATAAATAAATAAATAAATTTAATGACGATTCTTTAATGACCTGGCAGAAATGAACTTCATTACTAAGCACTGAAAAATGGACGAAGTGTAAAATGAATTTCACGTACACATTATATTTCCAAAGCAAATTTCAACAATTTGGGAGTCATTCTGGCGTTGAACGAATCATGCCGAATTTCCAAGTTTTACTGAACAGAAATGTCAACACTTTTTGACATTCTCAACTATCTTCAGCTTTTAAAGATTTTTAAATCCATAAATCTTCTTCCGACCTCTTAGGCGCGTTCAACATTAAGGCCTTGCAGAGAATTGTTGGCCACTTATGTGAGGAAGAACTATTCCGGAGACGCTTCAATTAAGAACTGTATGCAATCTACCTCAAAGCTGATGTTGTGAAAAAATTCAGCTCAATAGACTCCGGTGCGCTGGACATGGACATCTAGCTCGTATGAGTGAAGAGAAACCAGCTCAGAAAGTCCTTTGTAGTACATTTTATTGTAGGTGACAGCGTGGCAGACCATGCATATGCTGGAGAGATGACGTAAACCCGAAGGACCCCCAAGGCCAAAGGTGCTCAACTGGATAGCCACGGCTCGCGATCGGGATAAATGGAGAGACTTGTTGTTAGAGGCCATAACTGGATCCTGGTTATCGAGCCGATGAAGATGATGATCAGGTGCGATCATTACTTCAGCTCATTACACCTTTTTGGATAAGACCTCAATTAAGTGTACTATTGAAAATTGGTCAGAAAATTAGTCTTAATTTGAGGAAAATGTCTCGAGGCCAACTTTGCCTAACTGCTGTAAGTAAAGTACAGTTGTGTAACCGAAAAGAATCAAAATGTACGACTAGGTAATAAAACTGATATAAAAATAGAGCACTTTATGTTTCTTTGAACATAGAAAACTTACGTCTGTCTGTTATTTAAAGTTCTATAGCTGACTGACTTCTTTCAGTTCTTGTTTTTCATGAATAATCAAAGGATTAACAAAACTTTTATAACATAATAAGGTTACCTATAGCTTATTTTTAGAATTTGTCTACTGTTTGATTTTGAATTCATTGGACGTAAAATAAAAAATAATTTTATATAAAAATATAGTCGTACTCAATCCTCTCCTTAATCACACATCCTTTAAAGCGTTTTCTGAAGATTTTGGGGAAATTTGGCAACACTACTCAGGGTTAACCGCAAACATTTCTGCTGTTATGCTCACACTTCCAGGAATGTCCATTAAAATTTTAACCTTGAGATTCTTTTTTTAGCAGCATATTAAGATTTATAGAGATTCTTATCTCAACCGCACATGAAGAATGTGGAATATTTTATCAAACACTATTTCTTGATTTATTATAAAGTACAAAATTAAGAAATTGTTCCTTGAGATAATCAAATTTCCCATAGCGTCACATTAGCATCACAATGAAAGGAAAATTTTAGTAGGACATTTTTATAGGACCTAACATCATATTCCTTTAAAGCATTTTCCAAACATGATATTATAAATTGCAAGCGTGAGAGATTGATTTAATCTTTTCTTTAATCTTAAACCTATATAGAAGTCATAAAACAACCGCTTCAAAAACGAAAAGAAAAAAGAAAAACCGGATTCAGGTGGAAACCCTGATTGCAATATCTTCTACCTGTAGAGGCGCTTATATTGTCTGATGACGATACTCTACTATGCTCTACTCTGTGTATGGTGTGTGTCTTTTTGATTATACAATAAAACCATAGCCAAGCTGCTTGGCTCCATTATGATTTATTGGAAAATGGTGATTTTATTGGAAAACAAAAATCTTCGAATACTCTTTCTTTCTCTTAAGTGTTTATGTAGCCATCTAAGAAGGTATATATGAGGTGAGCATCGATCATAATAGAAACCTTCTTCGTTGTAATGTCTGCTTCGAGGTCGCCGTCGTCTGATGATGATGATGACAATTACAAGACTTTATAATCCACACGATAAATGTTCTTCTTCCAAAAACAAAAACCCCCCGTAATAATTTATCAGATGCGGTAAACCATATCTCATTGAATTGAGCTGCATCCAGTATTAATCACCTGATGCATAGCACACACCATTACCATCAAATTTTTAAACCCACCAACAGAAAACAATGCAATGTTATATCACCCTGCGGGAGGGAGGCAAAGTGGCCTAGCATTGTTACATGGCACCATCCACTGCCGCGCAACAATTTTACAATAGAGGTATTCACGACTGCGACCTCCGTCGAAGGTTTTTCGTGCTGCATATTGAAAGTTTGTTGCCGGAATCATGGTAGCAATTACAGATTTATGCCACAAAGTGTAATATTCATGCGAGTGCACTCACTCATTTTTGCCTATATACATATACTCGAAGCTAGACCATCAGACGACATTGCGCCATAAGAATATAATTCCATTGGTAAACAGAAGGCGACGACGACGACGATGATGGTCGGTAAGGCAGAGGAGATGGCAAGAAGTGAGACTTGCTGTGTCCACTCTTCGCCCAATATGATGGTAATTGTATGGACTGTTGCAACAAAGTTGAAAAATGCATACAAAATATAAAAATCTTTAAAGACTTTTCTTGGTTTGTTCAAATCAGAACCAGCGCATCAGCGTTGTGGGTTGTCGCAAATTGTAAGGAACAACTAGAAGACTTCTTCTGGAAACTCTTCTTAGCGTCTTGCGTCGGACATGGTCATAGTATGACAATCACCTGCGGCTGATCTGGGGATCTGAGACAACGACATGACCACCATAATAAGAATAATATATTATTTACTGGATGGAATATCGTTTGCTTTCCCCGACTTTGACTTCGACTTCAATGTGAAGAAGAGATGAGGCTACTGATGCTACAAGTTTCTGATGCAGCAGTTTCTACATCAAGTGGATGATGTGATTTGCTTCTTCTTCGTTTTTTTCAATGGTTCATTGTAATGGGATTTTTTTGAATTGGAATTGTGTGTTGATTGTAGTGAATGCGGTGAAAAAGTGGAATCATTTGAATCGTTGTCGTTGTCTTAAAGATGAAAAATTATGATAGATGTCACTAAGTTCGGTTTTTTGAAGGTAACAAAAAAGTGTTGGTGAAATGCTAACATTAAAATGCTAGAATTTTGTTGTTCGAAATCTTAAACTAGATCTGAACAAACAAAAACCCATATTATTTGATTTATTTGTAAACAAAAACAGAAATATAAAAGTTGAAGAAGCGTTTGTTATTTTTCTTCTATCGAGAAAGTGTAATAGTGCGAGTAGAAAAATGCACTCATGATTTTTTGAGTTAAGTCCTGCTGGAATACTTTTGTTCAAAATATGTCAAACATTTCTGTATTTCATATTTGAGGTTTGTATCTTTTTCTGAACTTCAGGGAGAGTTGTCTTATACTAGTTCTTAAGCCGATTTTAAAGCCCCTATCTAATGTTTAAGTAGTCTACATCTACACTCTACACTTATAAAGAGGAAAGATTTGTATGTTTGTATTTTTGTTTGTAACGAATAAACTCAAAAAGTACTGGACCGATTTTAATAATTCTTTTTTCATTAGAAAGCTACATTATCACTGAGTAACATAGGGGCTATATTTAGAACTAGATTACTATAGAAATCTTTAGAAATTCCTATTAAAACGAACCGAAGGTGTAAAAAATTAGCCATAAAATGTCTTTCATAGCATAGGCTGCGAAGAGTATTAATGATAGGACAAAAAAAATGTTTCCTAATTTAGTGATTCATGGTCGTATTAATTAGCATGCTTATAACTTAAATATCTGTACCTATTTATGTCTACCCGTGCGAAGCTGGGACGGGCCGCTAGTAATGAATAAGCTTACAAGAGGTTCAAATATTTCCAAATAAGTGCACCCCAAAAAATTGCATTCCTGTAAGATAAAGAGATTTTAAAGTGGAGAAATTTGGAACTTGGAGATACTTTGGAAACAAATTTTAAGTTACCCATCTAAAACGTTTGATAATTCCAAACGTTCGGAACTCTTAAGAAGTTTTAAGGAAGTTTAAAAGAAGATCAAAATTTTAAATTATTCCAATCATCTTGGACTTCACATGGATGCCTTAGGTTGCGTTAGGTTATAGATTGAAGAGGATGTGATACTACAAGAATCCTGAAGCCTTCTTCTAATCTCAATGAAACCGAAACGTAAGAGACTACGACTAGTCATCTAAGTGTGACAAAGATCGTTTAGATCGTTGTAGAAGAATTCTCCTAGGTAAGTCTTACGTCTTTGAGCTAAAGGAGGGCTAGGATCAGAATTGGCCAAATGTAGTAGAATGGGTAGTATTGTACCATTTTAAGCGAGTTTATCAGCTTTATAAAGCTAGGAAAATACTTTTTATGGCCAACAATTCTGCCTGAAACATGCTACAGTAATTGGAATTAGGCGGAATGAGAGTCTTAATTTTAGTCGTTCTGAAAACACGCTTCCACCAACCCCCACAACAGTTGTTTATCCATCTGCATAGAAGTGAATTGACTCGTCTTACAGGAATGACCTATCTCCCAAAAAGATCCGGAACGTATAGATATCTGAAACTATCTATCCAATTATAGTTTGGGGATGGTGTAGTTCATGTGCTTTAAAATTGATCCTAATTACATGTACACACACTCCCGCAGACATCATTCTAAGAATCATTGATGTTGATCCTAGGCACCCTGAAATGCCAACAAATTTCAAAACTTTCAATTTGACAAATGAAAACTTTTAATAATAACTTATAATTGAAAGTTAAAAAGGAAATTCTGACTTCTTAAAGATTAACTTAATAAGGTCTTATCGAAATTCTGTTAAATAGTTTTGCTATGATATCTTGATAGGTTTCAAAAGTAAAAGTTTTGTAGAAATAACTTTATCAGTATATCTTGAAATCGTAGGAAAATAATTGATATTAAAAATAGAATTCTTGTGGTAAGTTATTACTTCTAAAGAAAGCACTCATTTTTATTTATCAGTGAAAAAGATATGAAAGAGTTACTATTATCAGGTGCCCCTAGAACCAACTTAAGTCCTTAAGATAGAATCCAAAAAAAGCTACATAGGTAGAGATAAGCTATAGAACTGTAATCAACAGAAACATTAACTAAAACCCCACCGACGCGGACGCAATGTTTCATGTCTTTCGTTGTGATATCGAAAAAGCTAGTTGAATTCTGCTCCTAAAGTAATTCTTCCGTAATACTAGAAGTTCTATGGAAATACCGGCTATCTTTTTTCAGACGTACATCAAGAATGTGGAATGCTTTATCCTACTCTGTTTTTCCTTCTCATTTTTATATGAAAAACCTCGAGACCAATGTGAACCGTGTTAAGAGTGTAATGAGTGTTTGCAAACTATAAAACAAAGTAAAATTTTGACTGCTTGGGAGCGCCAAAAATGTCAAAATATTAATTTATCGTCAGTTTATTTTGAAAAAACAAAAAAATCTTCTAAAACGATTTTTTTTTATATATTTTTAAAGATGTCATCCGAGATGATCAATCTTATAAATTGGAGAAAAAAAGTTTCATACTATTAAATAACAAACCTTAACAATTTAACCTTTTTTTTCTTAAATTCATAATAAAATCAAATATTTTCCCATAAATCATAAACCCATAGTTCAGCAAAAGACATGATATAGCATAGAGTCCCGATGTGATTGTTGGTTTTTTGTCTGATGTATGATGGGGTTCATTGTGCACTCACAACAGCAGAGCACAGCGTAGCACAACCTCAGTATTAAGGCACGCTTCCATACTGTGAGCTAAAGGCGCCTGGGGGCATAATTCCAATCGACGTAAAACAACAATCGAGTTGAGAAAAAAAAAGAATGGGTTATGGGTTATTGTCTGAAAAGGAACAAAGAGCCTCAGACGATTTTTTAAAACAACATTGTTTTTCAATCTTTCTCTATCTCTGTCTCTGTCTCTGCGTCTTGAAAGTATAATATACCCTTTTTGGGTTAATTCCTAGAATTTGAGTGTTTCCTCTTTGGTCGTCCAATTTTGCGCGCTGTGATGCTTTGCTTGCCAGTGTCCTATTATACCTATATATGCATCATCCCAGGAACTCTCGACTTCCCCCTTTTCCCTTGGATCATCATCATCGTCATTATCATCAAAATGATGATCATTGCATTGATGATGCACTTGTTGCTGAATGATGTTTCTGTTTTGCTGGGAATAGGTTATAGACACTGCACTGCAGAGTGATGCAGATTACATGTAGCATCCGCACCGCACACACTGTAACTCCCACTTTTGTATTATTTACATTTCCCTTTGGTACATCACAGGCAGCTCAGGCAGAGGCAGCATCATCATCATCATCAACAGCAGAAGCCAGAGCAGCAGTAGTACCATAGAAACAGAAAAGCAGCAGCAACTAGCAGTCTTTGGCTGTGATGATGGTGTATCAAAAGCCAAGGCAGAATCAATGGCATATTGTGTTGTCTTTTTAGGCCCGAACCGAACCCGATGCAAGTGCATTTTCTCGTCTTGAATATCTCAAAGAGCTGTAGGGAAGGTATTCCGAGTGCCGCGCCGCGCCGCGCGCCGCCACCGATCCGAAACGTGGTGGTGTTATTACAGCACGTCGGTCGTCGTCTTCATCGTAGTCGTATTCTCAGATCTCGTATAAATGCGTTTTGAGGCTCTAGAAACAACAACGTGCATTTCTGCGTGCCTCGCCGCATGTTTCATAACTGTTTTAGGGTAATTGCACTGAAATGCATGTCCAAGTCCATTTCATCTCCTCTATTCTCCCCTTCAAACCTCGGTTAATATCCCACCTCGCCTGCTCGTATCTCATCAAAGATGAGACGTGGATGAGATGTTGATGATGGTGATGAGTTGAACGGATAGATAGCTAGATAGATGGATGGATGGATAGATAGATGGATGGATGGAAGTCGTAAAATGACATGGCAATGCGTAGCATCCCGAGAGACTTCCTATGAGAAAAGCATTTCCTAGTTATTATAACCAAAACAAAAAATAACAACAACAACTAGAAAATAATAACAACAACCTAGAAAAAGAAAATATAGATTGCTTCAAACTTTTTATGCATTCTCCTTCGAAGACGACCGACGACCAACGACGAGGCGATGGCATGATAAATAGACCATGGACCGGTTGGTCTTCGTTTGGTTTGACGAAGGTTGAACTTTCATTCTTCACACCTTAAATGAAGCCGAATATTATTAGCAGCAGAATGAAGGTACTTTGTCTGACCTGCGACCAGACCAGGTCATCATAATATGCACTACAAAGCACAGGTGGGATATAAGGGATAAATGAAAAGGGATATTATGTGAAACACGTGGTAGAAGAAATTACCTTCGTGTTTAATAATAATTGGACAAGTTATATACCTACCTATATTTTCAAAGTGATTAATGAATAAGTTGAGATTTTTTTTTTATCTTTTTGAGATGATGATGAGGATCAAATGATGAAGGTTAGAGCTGGTGAAGCTATATATGCTTTGTTTGAAGATGTAAAGAATCTTATGTTTCTTTTGTTGGTTAAGGGAAATAATAGAGGGCTTCTGTTATGTTGCTTTAATAATATAAATAAATATTTGAATTGAAGCTTAGAATTTTAGCTGCAGGGGTTTAAAGTTAATGTTAAATTAAATATATTTAAAAAATTATGAAAAACGTTTGCAATAAATGGCTTGTGATAGATCATCCGAATGTAAAACAATTTGTATAAATGCTTTTGAATAAAACGGATAATGAAGTTGAAAGAACTTTTAACTCTACAATATTTGATAACTTTTTCTTAAATTTGCATATCCCACTTGAATCAAAAAATTTCCTCAATTGGGGTAGATAAATTCCCATAGGACTGTCATGACAGAAATTTTGTGTTCAATCCCTGGCTTTGCAAACTACATTTTTTTTCACGGATACTGCCTCTTTGTGAAGAATTGAGAAATCCTCCAAGAATCATGAAAAGTTCTTTCACAAATAAGCCGTTCGTATTCGACATAAAAACTGTAGTTTCCCTTCATCCCCAATATTACTCGCACAAGGGAATAGTTAGGAATTGTAAGTCATTATATGACCTGAATCTCTACTAGCGTTGCGTCAACTAATTTGGGGTAGTTGAACTCCTCAACTGATTTCGATATAATTTTCAGAAGTTTTTATTTTAAATGGGATTTAATGATCAATCAATAATCACTTAAACACTTGCAACACTTTCGAAAATATTTTATTACGAAACATGTTGACATTTCTCTTCAGTAAATTTTGAAAACTTACCATAATAAACGCCACAATAACGCTTTCGAATTTTCGAAATTTGAAATGATAACTTCCCATCGGCGCGGCGCGGCGGCGCGGCACCCGTTAAAAATGTCCAAAAGCTTTTTTTGTGAAACAATGAAATTGGAAAAGTTGAAGTTTTATCTGGTTTCTGTCAGGATATTTTTAGAAAATTTTCATCAATATTGTAGTATTTTTGATAGGTTTTTTTATTTTTTTGATTGAAATAAAAACTTTCGAACAATTCTGCTAAAATTGATAAAAATTTGATTTCGCCTAAAATTCTAGGAAATAAAAACAGATACCTATTGAAATCAATTTTATGTTATCAGATGCAAAATATTGTTGTTAATGTTTGTATCCCATACAAAATATTGTTATTGATAAGTAGTAGTAGTAGTAGTAGTAGTAGTAGTAATAGTAGTAATAATTGACTTTATTTCATTATAAAAGTTACAAGCAACTTTAGTTTTCTAAGTCTATTTTGGTTTGGCCCAAGGCCGTCTACCAGATTGGCATTGATTTAAATAAAATGTTAAGTCTATGATTTATATTTATATTATTTTCATTTATACGGATGGATTAGAAGTCACCCTCGATTATGCGTTTTCTGTAGTGAAATGCACTTACGGTGTAGTTGTATAATAGGTCCCAGCCTTGTTCTCCGTTTAATATATCGATCTCAGCAACGTCATTCAGAACATATGAACCGAAAAATTGTTTTCGAATTACCTTTAAAATTGGACATATTGCTAGAAAGTGTAAAACGTTTTCCCTTACTTTCATATTACATATGTTGCATAATATAGGTAGTTCTGGTCTGTGTGGAATGTAATTCAAATTAACTAATTCTCCTCTCATTTTAAGAATAGTGCTAATTTTATCAGTTGTATAGCAGTTTAAAAGATATGTTTGTTCTTCAAGATTGTATTTAAGTTTGCTATAGTACACCCTGTATTGGGAAGCTTGGGCTTCATTGACATATTTTTGATATACAGTGTTGCTAGTTTTTTCTAATAAGTTATCAAACTGTCTTCTTAGAGATTCAAAATTATGATCTGGCGTATCTTCAAGGGCTACTCTACATTCAGAAGCTAGACACTCCCATTCTTGCATTAGATTTCCTTTTGTTCTTATAATATGTTTAAGGGCTTTTTTAGGTAACCTCTCTTCCTCCATCGCAATCACTTTTACCATGTAATTGAAATGCATTTTTAATGTGTTCAAAAACATAGGAGCCGTTCCCTTTTCTAAATGTAGCATGTAGTTGGGGGTACTACTTGGTAATCTAAATATTCGGTTAAGAAAGTAGCGTAGACATTTTTCAACTGCTTCAAATGAACAGTATCCCCACACTTGGGCTCCATATAAAAGAATTGTGGATGCTGTCGATTGGAATAGCTGTTGCTTAGCAGTGTGACTTACATGTCTATTACTTATGCTGGACAGATCGCGCGTTTAGCTTCAGATAACTTGCTTTTAAGGTGTTTGTTTAAGCTAACATTAGGAGTGATAAGAACTCCAAGGTACTTGTATTCTCGAACAATTTCAATATCTTCCGCCACCATTTCTTAATATCATCATTATGGATTTTGTTAGGTTTACAAAGATATTCCAAGTGTTGCAGTACCCATCAAGCCGGTTTATCATAAGCTGCATACATTCTACAGTATCTGCGAGAAAAACGATGTCATCTGCAAACATAAGCGTTGGAATACTTGTTCGGTCTATCTCAATCCCACTTCTTACGATCTTCGTTATGTCGTTTATATATAGTATAAAGAGTAATGTGCTCAATACACAGCCTTGCTCCACACCCATTGTAGTCTCAAAACCTTCGGACAAGAAGTTTCCATCCCAAACGGAAGCTATATTATTTGTATACATTGCTCGCAAAACGTTTATTACTTTTGTCGATATTCCATATCCATATAGCTTATAGAAAAGCGCCTCTCTAGAAACAGAGTCGAATGCTGCTCTAAAATATATAAAAGATGCGTAAAGCTTTTTGTGGTTCCTCTTGTAGATTTCAACGATGTTATTTAGCGTAAATTTTTGGTCGAATGTGGAATAGTTCTTCCTGAAGCCCGCTTGAAATTCATGAATGATTTTCTCCTTATCTACCCATTGAATAAGTCTGTTAAAAAGCACTGCACCAAAAAGCTTGGTTGAAGTATTTAAAAGAGATATTCCTCTATAGTTTGTCGGGTTATTACAATCACCTTTCTTGTGCAGTGGAAATATTATTGATTTCAAAAAACTCCCTGGTATATCAGTATTTTCAAAAAAGCGATTGAATTCAGATACAAGCGCTGAAAGGAATTCACTCTTACAGTTCTTATAAAATTCAAATGAAATGCGATCGTCTCCTGGGGCTTTGTTATTTTTAGAGTTAAAGATTACATTTTGAATCTCATCTAGAGTTATCGGTGAATCTAGGAATTCATCAACAATCCAGGGTGCTGCATATTGAAATAGCTGGGAGATTTGTGTTGTGTTGAGCAAGTTTTTAAAGTGATCTTTAAGCTGTTCCGCTTGCAAGCTTAGTGCGATATTGTTTTTTCTACCATTGACATGCTTAACAGCTTTCCAAAACTCTGCTGGGCATTTTCCTTTGTTTAAAAGGGCAATATTTTCCTCGTTAAACGCTTGTTTTTTAGAAAGGCATACGTTTTTGAAATGCTTATTTGCTTCTGCATAAAGTGTTTTTAACGTATTGGTGTTGTTCTTTCTAACAAGCTTGAGAAATGCAAAAGATGCATCTCTAGCTATTGATAATGTTTTGTTAAGGTTTACGAAAAATCGACAGCCTCTTTTTAGAAGATTAAAATTAGTTTGAATCCAATGTCTTTAATTATTGCCAAGGTCAAGAGTCCAAAATTAATTGTTACCAATTTTTTAATAGTTGTTTTGTTAGGATTTTCTTTTTTGCAGAAAACTGCATTTTTTTAAAAGTAACACCTTTACGCGAAAACGTTATTCTTCGTTGCATAAAATTATTCTGGAGGTAATATAATTTTCTGTTCGTAAAAAAAATTCTATGTGAAAAATATTTCTCTTAAGGTTTTGTTGGTTTTAAAAGTTAAAAAAAAAAAACAACATCCCTTGATCTTACTATCAGTAAAACAAAATTTAATTAAAGTCAATTTCTCTGCGGGTTTTTGAGATAAAAATGACATTTCTCTAAAAACCTTTGATTAAGATTCTTAAAAACCTTGAAACGTCGAGAATATCAAAATTTTCAATATGATAGTTCGGACCGATTACAATAACTTCCCATGCGAGATAAATAAATGCCTTTTAATTCATTACCACATTTTAATAGTACAAAATTAATGCCAACAGTATTTCTGTCCTTTATTATTATTATTTAAATTTCTCAAGCTTTTAAGTACAGCCAGTATAATTTTCAAAAGTTATGTACTGTATTGTAATATTTTCCTAGTTGTTTCCCTCGTAAAAAGCCATTTACTCAATAATTGATCAATTTCTGATTGAAGAAAATAAATTATCTGTACAACAATAATAAAAGTGCATACATGCCTAAGTGTGCCTTGAATATTTTGCTGATTTTCTGAGTAAGAAGAAAGCAAAACAAACTAACATGATTCAAAAGGGTGTCCATTCACACATAAGTTTGTACTTCCTTCCTGAAATTATCAATTTTTAATAACTCTAAACTATCACCATTCACATTAAGTTTTCTTAATAGTTTCCAACAATTAATTTTGAGAACACCCTGTAGGCATATCAATAGTTTTTTCGAATATACAAATTTCGTTAATTAATGATACAAAAAGTTGCCAATTGTTGAAGCGATATTTACTTGGTTCATTCCGAAGCTGAATCCCACTTCTGATTTAAAGTAACAGAAATATTTAAGGTGACTGAAATACTTAGAAATACAATGAATAGCGGAATTGTCCGTGATCTAGTCTTAGATGAATCTCAATTCAATGACCATTTTAAGCCCAGGTTTCAATTCCTTAAAGCTTCTTCAATAAATTATATAACCATCACTTGCTTTAAGACTTACCATAGTATATTTCTAACATTGTAGCAGGGTTATGACAGTTCCTAATAGCATAAGAACAAGCAGTATTGTCATGCATACCACTAATTTCGATATATGTATATGTTGGTACGGGGAAACCCAGACAATATCTTGTTATGGCCCTTATTATTCTCTTTTTTTGAGTTCTAGGAATTACCATATATACCAACCTTCCAATCCATTGGACATACAATAATAATGTAGGTAGCAAATGCAGCAGAGAGTAGTGATATCTATGGTACTTAACTTTTGGTCCCTTTTAAGGCTTCAGCAATGCAAACTAAACTATTTCACCAGAAATAGAAATGAAAACAACATTTTCCAACATTGTATTCGATGCTTGTTTTTTTTTTTTTTTTTAAGAACAAACAAAAATACCGACACGAAAGTTTTTCTATACAAATGCGACTTAGCTACATAAACTTACTCGTATAGCTAGCTATACGAATTAAGCTAAATCCTTCGTATACACCCTCTATTTTGGTCACTTTCAAATTTAGCGGAAAACGTATACTTATATACCCCACTGTCCACCGCTCCACCCACAAACGAACGACTAAAGGTACGAATGAACGGATGGATACAGAGGTTAGCTTGTAATGATCAACAAATAAAACATAAGCTCTATTTGTGTAAACTTGCAGAACGGGGCACTTATAGACGGTTATATATGCGGGGAACACTGCATGCCAATGACCCGAAAAGAAAAAAATTATGCATGAAACCTACTGATGGCAGTGCAGCGCAGCGTACGAGTGAAAGTAGAACGGACCGAACGAAAGACCCAGCAAGTCAGGGTAATCCCTAACCGACGACGACGACCGAGCGACCGATGAACGGTGGTGTTGCATGAAAATTCCTTGGGCTTCCTCTTCATTCATTCCTTTCCTCCTCACCACCTCGTTGGTCATAGTCATCGTCATCGTCATCATGGACGTTCGTAATCGTCATCGGTCTTCCACGTTGTTCATGTGGGAGTTTACTCTTCTTCGTCATGTTGTATATTACTTACAGGATTGGTAACTTACTCGTCTTGGGTTACCATCATAGCGTGCCCATTCACACCACGACTGCATCGTATCGTATCGGTGGAAGAACAGAGGAACACGGGAACACTACAACTGGATACCGTAAAGGTAGTATTCAAGGCTCTAGGCTTGGAGTTCGAGTTTATAAATACCCATATATTGAATTTCCCACCTAAGTTGAGTCAGAAGAGTCAGTTCGAATGGGGAATGATACCTCTACTCCTGATGAGATGTGAGGAAGAACGTCACCAACCAATATTGCGTGCTTACGAAGTTGAAGTTTACCCAGGGATTCTCACAGCCAGATGCTTCGGAAGCAAGTGCACGTTCAAGTCTCTTAAAAAGGTACGATATAGCAAACAATCGGATAGAGTACCTACGGCAGCGTCAGAAGAGGTGGGGAGGGTCAAGGGGTCCAGTGTGTAGGCGATAAATAAATTACCTCTTTACGGCAGTATTTTGAATGTGATATAAAGTATTCCCTCAGCATCAGATCCTCTTGATGGCTCCTCAAGTTCGTTCGTAGTTCGTCGTCGTCGTCGTTCGCTGGTAACGGCATCTCCTTTCGATCGCTCATATAACGATTTTCATTATGTTATAACGTTCTCACTGGTCATTCAATTTCGATGTCTGTCCGACTACGACTATGACTCCAACTCTGACTTCGACTTCGGCTTCAACCATATTGTCCTCCAGCTGGTCGGTTCTTGGGTAAACAATTGCGCTTGGCGCGCGACTCATAAACCTATCGACTTGGTTTGCTTTAGTATAGACGACGATTGAGAATGGGAACGGACAACGAAAAAGGAAGAATCTTATGGTGCGTTGTATATAAAGACGGAGACGGACTCACATCGGACGAGTTATTGTCGTGTATTGTGGTCATTTGATATCCATCTTTGGGGACACCACACAACACAAGTGGGCTATATGTGTGCTCTTCGGATATATTTTGCATGCGAAGCGAAGAGGCTGCGCTTTGTAAAGATATTTTGAATGGGCTCATAAAGTATCTATTCTCCACATATTCTTTTACCAATTGTGGGTTTTATGTGGTTTAAGAATTTTTGTTGCTTTCTTGTTTTATCGGGTTTGTTTATGGAGTTTTGTTTGTGATCAGCTACCGCAAAATGATAGTTTCTTGCGAGCTTTGATTACCGCAAAATGTGGATGTTCCAACTTGGGACAGTGTAAAGATGTTTTTGTTGTTGTTGTTATTTTTGTTGGTATGCGGTTGTCTGCGCACATTAAGACAATGGCACGATTGTTTCACCGTCGTCGCGGTTGTCGAAGTAATGTTAGCGGAAATGTTTTATTATGTTTGCGTTTCCGGCTAGTAATGGTTGGGTTTAGATTTGGAATTTGTTCTTCTCTCCCATGGAACTTATATGATAGGATTTTTGGAAAGTTGCTTTTTTGGTTTTAAGTGCTGAGGTGAAAATATTTTTATGTTTACGAAAATTATCAGGTCAAAAATATGAACAAGCAAATATAGAAAATTAGACGTCAATTTATTAAATTTCTTTTTTACCACGTACCTGCTTTTTCTTCGGTCAATGTCCCGAAAAATTAAGCTAAGGAAATGTCATAGATACAGTACTGTTCTTTTAAGCAGTTACCTATATAACATTAAATCTGCTGTTTACTCATAGATACATAGCTTTAGTGCAATTTTGACCTGTGGGATAAGAAGGTGTAAGAATCTTTTCGAGAAGGTTAAGAGCTGGTGAAACTATAAGTCTCCGCTGCTTTTGATAACAATTGGCCAAATTGCATCGTGCTCTGCGCAAACAAAGGCCACTTTATCTTATAAGACATGAAAAGCTTGGCGGCAAAGTATACCAATTCAACAGTCAAAAATGGTTAGAAACTACTTGGATGCACTCAACTTGGATAACTCTTGCTTATTCTATAGACCTGTCTCCTTTCAACTATCACCTTATTCCTTCAATCGGCTCGGCAAAAAGCACTTTGATTCTTACGAAATCTTCCTAAAGTGTCATGATGAGTTGTTTTCTTGTTATTATTTGATGTGGTATTTACACATTGCCTGAAAGATGGAACAAATCTGTAGCTTGCGAATCAAGCACGTCTAATTAATTTGCTTTTATTTTCCAAAAAAAGTGTGTTTTTACATAAAAACAGCAGTTTTGAAGTTGTGTGTCCATCGTATTACGGGCGTTTTTTAGAGATGCAGAACTCTAAGTTGGTAACACTATTTCAACTGGCAGCTATTTTGTCAACTGTCAAGTGATTTATTTTATATGTTTTGGTTTGACATTTTGAAATTTTTACGCCTGAACAACGTTGGCAAGTTGTGCAAATTTATTTTAAAAATTATGTTTCTGTTTGAAATACGTATCACGTAAATTTTGCTTAGAGATTAAGCTCACTTTTTGTTGAATGAATGCGTCAATAAGGAAAATTGCCATGTTTCAAGTCAAATTGTTCTGTACTTCTTTAAAAACGATGCTAGCCAGAACGCGTTACATTCAATGGTTACCGAAAAAGGTATAGGCGCCATGATTACTGACTTTTTCATTTATCAATTGAACGACCATGCAGTGCAGGAGGTGTGGTTTCAACAAAATGGTGGCGTTGAAACATGTTACTCGTGCCACAATTGATTGCATATTACATTGTTTTATATTACGGACGCATGAATTCCATCCAAATCGTGCGAATAACAGCGCTTCACTACTTTTTGTGGTAAGTCGTTGTGCGAAGTCGCTTGTCTGTGTCGATATGCACAAAACGATTGACCATTTCGAAGACAACATTAGCCATATTATTGCCGATATACATGGCCACAAATGTCTGAAAATTTTATCGAACATTAGTCCTCCAGATTAGACTACCTCGGAGCTGAACATGGTGGTCATATCCTAGAAATCTTATTTAAATTTCTTGTTCATTCAATTTCAAAGTTTTTTACTTCTAAAAAAAAACATCGCAATGTTGATGGACTATTTATTTTCTTTTTTCTTAAACGTTTTCAGATAGATGCATCATGCTGTTCTTTTATATCTTATTTTTCCCGTGAAATATCTTATCTCGATTCTACTCGATACAAAATTAATCTCAGTTTATTTTATATTAAACTAGCTTTTACCCGCGACTTCGTTCGAATTAGATAGTTTTTTTGGATAGCAGTATGAAAAAACCTGAGCTGTACTTTTTTGTACGTAGGTATGTTTGAATTGTGCCGAGATGAGATGAAGCCATACTAAGTGTGATTGTCATAGGTTAGGTTAGGTTAATACATTTTACGACGTTTTTTGTTTTTCCTTCCTTGGCCAGAACGTAAAGATTTTATGGGTTTGATACTCGTGAGCACGTTTTTTTCCAAATTTACACCTGCAACTTTTAGCGTTTGCCCCTGAGCTTTATTTATTGTTATTGCAAATGCTGCTTTCAGAGGAAACTGCACTCTTTTAAACTGAAACGGCAAATCGGTTGGAATTATCGGAATGCGGGAAATTAAAAAATTTGTTCCTTTTACTATTCCAGTCATGATTATAGCTTTTATAATATTTCGTCCTAGGTGAGTAATATTTAGTCGTGTACCATTACATAACTTTGATGCGTCAAAGATTTCTCATTAACAGGACTGGAACACCAACCTTCAATCTCAACTTATGAGAAGGGTTGGGAATGCGTTGTTTTCCCGTAATACCAATTTTATCCAAATATTATTCAAATATTTAATAATTTAGGAGTGAAAGCGATCAGATTTCCCGGAAAGTAATTTTTCCCATGGGAATGTGTTGTTTTCCCGTGGTCAAAAGTAACTCATGTTCTTTCTTAAGTCTCAAACTATCTCCTTACCATATTTCATTTAAATCTGTTCAGTAGTTTAGGCGTAAAAGCGATCGACTCACCTGAATTTTCCCATGCGAATGCGTCATTTTCCCGGGGTAAAAAGTAGCCTATGTCCTTTCTCGGGTATCAAAATATTTCCATACCAAATTTCATGGAAATTGGTTCAGTAGTTTAAAAATCCAAATTTCTCACTTTGTTTATTTTTAGCAAGATTTTCACGTGAAATTTATTTTCCAACACTTCTCCAGTGTTCTGTCTGATTCCACAAACTTTGTAGTTTTATTAGTTTTTCTATATAAAATAAACTCTCGTTCTTATTTATGAATAGACTATCGAAATATTTCGCAATTTTTTAGATTTTCCATGAAAAGTTTCTTCCAGTTGATCTTCTCAGTCTTGGTATTCATTTAACTTGTTTAAAACTCTTTTTTTCGTTCATTAGACGCTCATTTCATGAAAATCCTCGATTTTCCCGTACATTTTACTCCATAGTATTTTACGCTTACATATTATGTTCATCTAGGTAATTTGTATTAATTTGATTTTTTCCCGTGAAATTGATTCTTCGTTTAGTAAAAGCTCAAGGCACAAGCCGCTTCAGTTTAAGTCTTCTCGATCAACACGTTTTTATTTTGTATCCTTCTCTGTAGATTTTTGTTACCTATATAAGATTTTCACTTCACAAAAAATTTCCTGTGAAATAACTTACTTTGGACCGTCTCGGCCGATTTGAGGCTATTCCCTTAAGTTCCCCAAATTTATATGAACTTTTTTTTTAACTTGATCGTACTTGTTCATAATTACACATTCATTTCACCATTATATTTTTGGTTTTCCCGCGAAATGGATTTCATTGAATATTGCTAGGAATTTTTTCTTCGTTTCAATGTACGTAGATATTATTATCTTTTGTTTTTAATGGAATAATAATAATAAAAAAATTCAAATTTTTATTACATACACATTTTTTTAAATTCTTCCCTTGTTAATAGTAAATCATATTTCTAGCATTTTCTTCCACAAAAACGTTCTTTTTTCCCGATCTTAAGAAAAAAGTCATATTTCTAAAAAAATGTTAGATTTGTATAGTTTTGGGGTGTTCTATTCGCTTCTTTAGGAACACCCAGAGCATAATACTTCTCCCATATACCCCATTCCACATATATAGATAAAAACATGTTAAAGTCGATTGCTATTAAGTCATCCATTTTTTTAAGATCTTTTTTTTTTCTTCTTTTGATGTCAGCTTTCAACAAATTTTAGTGAGATAAAACTTTTTCCAAATTAATTTATCAGCCTTTTTGTTGTAAAACCTATTTATTTCCCCCCCTAAATGACCCCATAACTCCTATACTCCACCCTAAAGTTCCAATTAAGAATATTTTTTCACTTTTCAAATTAGACTATGAGTAGAAGAGTATATCTATCGAGTGAGCTATTTCGGGTTCACCTAATCCCCATCAACCATCAACTAGATAAGATCTGCATAAATCTTAACAACAACTCCTTTGGAACACAATTTTCAGGAACGGTGTGTCGCCTGCTGTTTGGGTACCGTGTTGTCGTCGGAGCCCGATATACGTACAAAAAAATACTGTCCCATTTTTCTTTCCATCAAAGCTCGATGTCGCATACGTTAACCCCTTAGATACATAGATACAGATTGTTTCCAAACGTTTTCTGTCTTTTGGCTGCGATGTGCATAAATTTCCCTTCCAATTCCAAAACAGTTCCCGCTCTAAGTCTGCTCCACCGTGCGTCGTCTTCGGTCGGTCGTCGCTCGGTCCGCTGTATGCTTCCCCAATAACACATTCTCCGGATCTAAAAATATAATAAATATTATCCCGCAAGATCCAGAATCAGAGCAATTGGAGCGTGCATTCCGCTTTTGCTTTCCATAGTGCGTAAACGTAGAATGTAATGCAAACGACCGACGACCGACGTGAAGATCAGATTGGAGGCAGAGCACACTGCGAGAACAAGCAGAAGATTCACTTTTTGGGATAACTCGCTCTTGGACAGATTTGTGGCTCCTTTGTTTTGTTGAGCACTGCATTACAAAAAAGTTTGAATGCAAATACCAAGAATCTTGCAGCACTAAGAAGAAGAAGAACAACAACAACAACAAAACACCGCTGGAGGAATTGCAAGAAAGAATGAAAACAACTGCGCGTCCTACGGGACACATCCCATTGTGTCCACTTTGGCACTCATTTCAATGGAACCATAACTCTTTCAAGTCGGATTTCTTCTAATTTGAAATCATTTTAGCTGGCTTCAATTTCGATTCAAGTTCGGGCTTCGGCTCTGACTCCGACTCCGACTCCGACTTCGATTTCAACCTTTTAGACTCAATTTTCAAATTCTGGTTCTTATTGTTCATTTGGCGGCGAATTTATCTCGATTCCGCTTCGGGTATGTAAATCGTGGTCAAATGATTCCTTTTGGTCATTTTTATTTCTTTTTTGTTTTACTACGTCACGTCCGTCGTCGTTGGTCGGTTGGACTTCCAATGATGATAGTGAAGTGGATTTGTAGTCTCTTGAGAGACCTGATGGTATTCCGCTTTTGTTTTCGGGTGGCGGCATTATTATGTACAAAAACCAAGCCCCATCCCAAATCCAAACCAGCCGGAGATATGTAATCTAACAATTTTGGACATTTTGCTTTTTGGTGGCATTCGCAAATGGACACTAAATGTGCCATTGGAGCTCTTTTAATTGTGTGATTGATTGATTTATAGATGGATCAGCCCAGGAGCACTAAGAGCACCAGGCAAAGCAGCAGGAAGACGAAAATGAACGAACGAACAAAACGACTTGTTCTATGTTAATGCTGACGATGATGATGATAATGATAATGATGATGACGATGAGGATTGTGATGGGAGGTCAGGGCAAAGGGAACAACAATTGATTGACTTTGGGGTAGGACTTTAGAAATTTAATACACAACGAACCAGCACGACAAAATCGTATACATATAGCCGTCCAAGTCGTCATCGTCATCGTCAACGTCTTTTTTGTTGTTATTGTTATTTGTGTTGTCGTTGCCGTGGCTATAAGGATTAGGATGCGAATAAGGATGAGGATGAGGTTGAAGACTCCTCTGGGAATTGAATTCGATTTTATTTCTCGATTGCTTTTGGTTTTTGTTGCCATTTTGTTTTTTTTTTTATTTTTCTTGCTTATGCTCTTGCTTAGCTTCCTTCCTCTTATAATGGTGGTGGGCTTTATTGTATAAAAGTTCTCGTATTACCAGCCTCAAGACCCAACAACAAAAAAAAAGTGATGGTAGTTCCTTACTCTTAGTCCTTTTTCCTATGTACTTGTGTATAAAGTTCGTTTTTTTTTTTGTTTTGTAATGTTGACGATGTGAAGTACTCGTCACCACCAGGAATTCGATTCGCAATTTCTTTCACATTTAATTTGAGTTGCTGATTGATTCCCGAAGGGCGGTTTAGTCCTAGTCATTGGATCAAGGTTTTTCTTTTTTTGATTTTTTTTACTTCTTCTTATTTTTCTTTTTTATTTTAAGGACACAAAATGTCGTGTGTGTGTTGTAAGTTCATGTAACTGGGGCGAGAAAATTGCTTTCAATTGTGTGGGCGAAAGTATCTACAACACGTTGTTGAAAAGACTTAGCTGTATGTGTCTATATATATATATCGATATGAAAATGTATGTATATTTATGTATGATGGGATTGTAAGGATAATATAAGTGGTTTTTAGCGCAATTTAAAGTGTGTATCGACAGCATAAATAGGGGGTTGATTTTTTCTTACACAAGTGAAGAGAAAGAGAGTAACAGGATTTGTGTTTAGGAAAGCAAATTAAGTATAAATGTCTACCTACTTTTTAAGTGGGTTTCTTTGCTTGGTTAGCAGTTGAGTAGTTGGTAGATGAAGAAAGCAAAGTGTAAGGTGGGGAGGGTTGAATACAACATTTTGACTTTAAAGGACATCGATTTTTAAGCTCATAAAGTTAAACAAAAAATCCGTGATTTAGCAAATTGATTTAAGAAAAACTTGTGGTATTTATCGATTTCTGTATTTCTGAACATTTATTGTAAATATTCAGTGAGTTGTGAAATATAATCTTGATGTGATTTTTTTAGTTTGTTTCCTAAAAATGGTTTGATATTTAAGCTTTGAATCAAATAGTTTTATTTCTGTATTTATTATAAAATAGCTTCTTATTATGTTCGTATGTTAAATTCAAATTCGATTGTGTAATATTAAAGCAAAAAAATCACCGATTTTGAAACATTCTTTATTGCTGATATTAAATAGCATATAACCTTCTTCAATAAATGGGATTTCTCAAACTGACACAAATTTTCAAATCGTACCAGTAGTTCCTGAGATAATCGCGTTCAAACAAGCAAACAAACACTTTAGCTTTATATAATATAAGTACAGTCAAACTTCTTTATAACGAACTTCTTTATAACGTAATTCTCTCTATAGCGAATTTCATTTTGTTCCCCTTCCCCTTAAGAAATATCCCATACGAATTAGGTTCTTTATAACGAAATTCTCTATAGCGAAAATCTCTATAAGGAACTAATTTTGTGGCCCGAAAGCAAAGTTGTTTCTTTATAACGAAATGTCAATTTTCAAATTTGAAAACAAAGTTTACTACGATTTGTATTCCTTATTTTAAAAAGGAACTTCCCGTTTTGGGAAGAATTTTCTTAAAGTGAATGTGTGTATGCATGGATGTGTAGTAGAAATGTTACGCATATCAACAGGTCAATTGTTTGAGATGGCATTTTAAGCTCGAGAATTGTTGCCAAAATGTCGAAGCGCAAAGCTATTTCGCTATCAGAGAAGTTATCGATGATAGAAAAAGTTAAATGGGGAGAAAAGAAAAAAGATGTTGCAGAAAAATTTGGTGTATCGTTTAGTACATTGTCGACAATTTTAAAGAAGCAATGTTAAAATGGGTGCAGATAAACAGGAAAAGGAATTAACCACTCTCGAACTCTATTATCAAACAAAAAGCTATTTTTTTTTAATCTGGATAAATTGTTCATGTGCATTCGAAAATTGATATGTTTTTAATTAAAAAATAAAAAGACATGTGTTTCTTTAAAATGAGTTTTTTTGTATACTTTTTTTGAAAATATAAAAGTACACTTGCAGTGTTAAAAAAATTCTGTATAACGAATTTTGTATAACACTTCTTTATAACGAAGGAATTTTGTGTTCCCTTGAAGGTTCGTTATAAAGAAGTTTGACTGTATATATTAAAAAATGTTTTTTTATTTTTTTTAGGAGCGTAATGTAATTTGTATGTTTAATTTTTTGAAAATATTAAAATTTTATCTCATAAAACTCAGGTCACTTCAAAAAGCAAATATATATATGAACAAAAATGTTTTAAATAAAATCTAATAATTTGTTTATCAATTTTTCTTTCAGTATGCAACACGGGAATCCCTTTGTGTTTTACATGCAGAATGCTCAGCGGTAAGTCCCTATGTCAATTTTGACTAAATTGTTTCTTATAGTGAATTTGATGACAAATTTTTGCAATAGTAAGGTTGATTAAAAAAAATTCTCAATTTCTTTTATCTTAAATCTTAAACTGCTATAATTTTTTTAACAAGAATTTTGGAAAATTGAAATTTTGTTTACCTTTTGCAAAAATTTTCTTTGAACAACTGTGACAGCTACTCGAATATATTGCAGTTGAAGGTGAACATTTTTGTAAATTTATATAAAAATAATATATTTATGTTGAATCAATCCCATTTTTTTAACGTAAGAAATTTGTTTTTCGGAGGCAATACAGTTTCAAATTTCAATTCAAAAAAAAGTTAGGAAACGACTGACTCTAAATATTTATTTTTTTGCGATACGGTAATTGTCAAATAAAGTTAATTATTTTTTTAAGAAGATAAAATAAATTCGAAATCATTATCCTTATTAATTTTAAAGATGTTGAAAATCTTAATATATTTTTAAATTTTTTTTAATTAACTTGTTTTAGTAATAAAAACTATCAATTGTATTTGACAAAAATATTTTATATAAAACAATTTTTTTTTTTCAAATTGAATATCATATTTTGTTCCCAAGGTATTTGAGTCAAAAACTAATAGTTACCAATGTTTATTTTTAAGATTTTTTTTTGTAAAATAAAACTGTTTTTCGAAAAATTACACAAAATTTCAAAAACCTTATACGAGGTGTGGCAATTAAGTTCCGGGAATTTGTCAATAAAAAACAAGAAAATGAAGTTTTAGGAAAAATTTTACTATCGACCTTCACAATAATCCCCTTTAACTCTTCACAACGATTCCAACGTTTCTCCCATGATTGGAAGCACCCTTGGTATTCCTCTGAAGTTAGCCCGTTTAACACCACGGTTAGAGCTTCTTGGACCCTCTGTACGCCGCCATGATGAGTTCCCTTGAGGTGCGACTTCATCTTGGGGAATAGAAAAAAGTCGCTATAGGGACGTTGGGATGTCTTTTTTTGCCAAACACTCTTGCACAACGAACGAGGAATGGGCCGGTGCATTATCGTGATGCAGCCATCCTTGGCGAGTTGGGGTCGCACACGAAAAACACGTGCCCGTAGCCTCTCCAAACAATGCACGAATGCTTAGGCGACGACGACGGTCAGACGTGATCAACATGCGCAAACGATCAACATTCGCGTCGGTACGAGCGAACGACGGGAGCTCTTTCACGTGGATTGTCTTCCATCGATTCACGTCCTTCCTTGAACCGCTTCGCCCATTCAAACACACGAGTTTTTGACATGCTATCGTCTCCATAGACAACCTGCAATTTTCGGAGGATTTCCGAGGGTTTTTCGCCAGATTTCACTAAAAATTGAATCACAACACACACGTTGCTTGTAATGTACGTCACACATTTTCACTACGCCACTAAAAAAGTTACTTGCAAAAAATCCGCATAAAACGCAAACCAAACATGCTATAGGTATACTTTAACTTTGAACTCTAACTAAAAGGAAGATCCCCCTTCTTAGACAGATGATAACAAATGAAAAAGTGTTGCCACTTTTCAAATTATAACTAAATTCCCGGATCTTAATTGCCACACCTCGTACCTTATTGTACCAAATTATTTTTGAGGTGATACCATTTTTTATTTGATATTTGTATATTCGAAGAGAAAAATATTTTTGTAAGTGTTTTTGAAAAACTCTTCAGATGATTCTCGAGTTCATATCAATTTAGGTATGACATAAAATTTAATTGAAGTCGATGGCCTTATTGTTTCGTGATATATAAAGGTTCAAAATTAGTATTTCATAAGATTTAAATATGATTTTTTCAAAACAAATATACATATATAAAATTTTCCAGTTTTGAAAAAACAAATATCTTTTTAAAATAAAGACTAGAAATAATTGATCATCAAATATTATTAAAACAATTAAAGATCTCTTAGAAAAAAAATATTCAAATCAATTCAATATTTCCTAAAAAAAAATTACAACGAAATAACGGTGCTGTGGCAATTTATGTACCTTCTGGAGCAATACAACAATATATTCAATTTATAATATACAAGTCAATTAATCTTGTAGCTTTTGAGAAAATTCCAATTTTTGTTTTTTGACCAAACAAAATATTGTATGTACGGTTTTGTAGGTGTTACAAAATGAAAGAAATGTCTAACGTGGATCTGCTTAAAACCCGTATTAAACGATTTGAATTCAATCAACACAATACTATAGGAACGAGGACAAACAGGCGCGAGGACTCGCCGGATCCACTTTGTTTCATTTCTCTGCCAGCTCTGTGAATTAACTCCATAAGAAATAACCCCTAAAGCGAAATATGAAGTAACGCTCCAAATTAGGACTTTATTGCATTATGAAACTAATCCCGAAATTTGAAAATGAAATAAATTCCCAAAAATGCATGAAATAAGTCCCCAAACAATAATGAAATAAATCTCCAAAAAGCATTGAAATAAGTCCCCGACTTTAAAAATTGTATTGCTATTTTTTTTCTTTACAAAAATTGGCATCATAGTACTTTTCAAAAGTTAAATAATGCCAATGTTCAAAAGTTTGTCATTTTGCTCTTTGACGAATTGAAACTAGGACAAATTACTTTGAGAAATAAGATCAACTTTTTTTTTAGCCAAGGTAAAATATAAAGCATTAATGTTAATAAAATATTGAGGTATGTATAGAGGGGGCATGCTGGCCTCGCACCTACCTGAAATCCTATATAGTGTGCCGGAGCGGAGGGTTGTCATAGCCCCCAATAAATACCTCAATAATCATTCGCTGCAATGCTGTATACAAACTAAGCCATTGAAAATGAAACACAAAAAAGAGGCTGAGATGCGACCCACACTGATAACTTCCCATCCCGTCTGTCGATTTGTCTTGCTTAAAAGTTTGTCCATACGTATCAATTTTTACCAAATTTGCGTGCTATTGTTTGTAGATTTTATTTTTTTATGAAAAAAACGGACTGTTGGATTTTTATAAAAAAATTACTGAATATCGAAAACAATATTTTCTGTGAAATAAAATACGTTTGAAGCCAATATTTGTAATTTTTGAAAAGCTATTTGAGTCGAAAGCAAATTTTTACCAAGTTTTAATAGATAGGTATTGTTTTTTTTTTTTAGGTTCAATTCGATTTTTCTCAAAATATTATCGAATGTTGAAAACAATATTTCTTATAAGGTAAAAGTAGTTTAAGGCCAATATCTCAAAGTTTTGAAAAAATATTTGAGTCGAAAATCAATTTTTACCAACTTTTATTAATTTTTTTTTAGGTTTTTATTTTTTGTAAAAAACTGTCAATTCGATTTTTTTCAAAATTTTACTGAATGTTGACAACAATATATATATTTCGACTCTAGGGGCCTTGAAACGTCGAGAAATTTCAAAATTTTCAATTTGACAAATCGGACCCATTACAATAACTTCCTATGGGAAGTTAATAAATCTCCAAAAAGCATTGAAATAAGTCCCCGACTTTAAAAATTGTCTTGCTATTTTTTTCTTGAACAAAATTGGCCTCATAGTACTTTTCAAAAGTTAAATAATGCCAATGTTTAAAAGTTGGTCATATTGCTCTTTGAAGAAGTGAAATTAGGCCAAATTACTTTGAGAAATAAAACCAACTTTTTTTTTTTTAGCCAAGGGAAAATATATAGCATTAATGTCAATAAAATGTTGAGTTTTCTAAGGGGGGCATGCTGCCCTCGCACCTACCTGAAATCCTATATAGTGTGCCGGAGCGGAGGGCGTCATAGCCCCCCATAAATACCTCAATGTTTATTCGCTGTAATGCTGTATACAAACTAAGCCATTGAAAATGAAACACAAATAATTTAGCGGTTTTTCACTTTGTTGGGGAAATAAGACCACCTCCTAAAAACTGTTCTTAATTCACTTCCCAAATTTAGGAATATATTTCTTAGTCAAATTTGGGGAGTAATTTCACTATGAAATAAATTAAAAATAAAATTAGCATAAATTAAATTCCATTCAATTGTCTTGGGTGTTATTTCATATTTTTTTGGGAAGTTATTTCTCGGGGAGTTATTTCTTCTTCTCTACAATTATACTGTCATGTTTGAATACATCTTGAGTTTTTCGAATGAAATATTTGCAATAAGCATAAATAAGGGCTTCTTTATGTCACAAGTAAAATAAGTGAATACTATTATTTGCAACAAATTTTCGTGTTTTCATTAAAATGTCAATGAATTTTTCACTAAATAAACGTTTACTTGTTTTTCATGTAAAAATATTTTTATTTTGTTCTGAATTTGTTGATTAATTGAATTGATTCAAGAAATTATACCTTTTTGTTATTTTTGTTTGGCATTGAAAAATGGTCCAATAATTTATACATTCACACAAATTTTCATTTTTACATCTCTTAATTTTAATTAATTTAATTTGATTTAATTTAATTTATTGATAAGAAAACAGCTGTACATTAAGAATAACTTATAAATAGTACAGGATGTATTACAAAACATTAACAAGGATATGCAAGAATGTATTATATCAAATAGCAATTATAGCAAAATTAAATAACAATTATAACAAAATATTACAAGTTAATTTTACAAAAGTAAATTTAAGCTTAATAAAGTTTTTAAATGAATTTAATAAAATTTAAAGCAAAGTCGCAAAAGAAGAAGATAAATAATAAATAATAAAAAAGTCATCTCAGTTCATGTTAGAAAAATATTCAAAGATAAGTTCATTAAACTTTTTGTTTTCGATTCCAGACCTCATGTGACTGGGAACATTATTCCACAGTCTGACAGCATAAACGAAAAATTGTCTGCGTGATGTCAAACAGGTATATATTGAGGAGCGCCATAGAATGGGACGATTTGAAGAACAGAAATTAAGTTTGGAAAATAGGTAGTTCGGAGTCTTATTAACAATTAATTTGAAGAGAAACAAACAACACCGATACATGAAGAAAGCTTCCAATTTACAACCCAAAAGTTGACGAGCCTGAAGCGAAATGTGATCAAACCTTCGAAGATTGAAAACGATAAACGATGATAATCAGGATCTGTGAACAACTCACACCTATATGATAATATGGGTAGTACAAACGATCTTACAAGCTTCAATTTGACTTGAGTAGAGAGTATTGTTTTAGTTACAGATAGTCCTCTAAGTGAACCATATATCTTGGCAATTATAGAATCAATATGAGTGTCCCATGTTAGTTTATTGTTGAAGATTATACCTAGGTTTTTTACATTGGTGACATATTCAATTTCGCATGTATTTAAAAGGAGGCGAGGAAGGTTTTGAAGGTTTTGAATGTGAGGATTATTTTTGGATATAGGGAAAGCTTTCGTTTTCTTTGGATTAAGTTTAAGTCCATTGCGGTTAGACCAGTCATATATTGAGCTTAAATCAATGTTCATGCTAGATATAGCATCTTCAACCATCCCAATGGGAAAACTAATGTATAACTGCACATCATCCGCGTAGATTAAAAAGCCATATCAATTCTTGACCAAAAAAGAAGGATCCTTGAAGAAGGATGTTTCATAATAAATAAAGATTTGCAATCATTATTTTATCAAAAGAAACACAATTTTGAAGGCTTAAAAATCACATTTGTTTTCTTCTTCCATTCGTTTAAAAAACATATTTTTTTCAATTCTCACATTAGTCATTTCAATAAAGGATCAGAGTCATCACCCAGATTTTAGCACCACAATCGTATTGAAGCTCAAATCCTCAGGTTGCATCTCGCACTTTATTTTGGAATATTTTATTTTGTATAGTATAATGAAATCGAAGTTTAAAGCTCATTGATGCATCCGCTCCACCCACCGCCGCCGCCGCCGCCGCCGATCAATCTAAGCCGAATATTAAAAAAGGCTTATTTTTTAATCGCCTGTCAATTGTAATTTACATCATGCAACTCAGAGCACCGCAGCGCTCACTGATGAAAATGACTCCAATAAATCGTGTTAATTACTTTGATTTTTATGTCATAAAAATCGTTGATTGCGTTTTTAAATTAATATACTTACATTATTATAAACTGAACGTTTTTATGTATTTATGTATCTGAAAGTCGTTATGACATAAAAACTATATTGATCGCATTTTTTCATGAGTTTAATCAATTTGTTTTTTTTTTTTTTTTCTGAAAGAAAAAAATTATGCCAGGTAAGCTGCGGATTTATTTGGTTTGGTTTTTTGACTGAATTTCTGTGATGGTAATCAAAGGTATTCGAAAACGATGACACAATATCCCTCGTCATGACAAACAAACCAAAAATTGTGTTACACCGAAGCAAAAACTAAAAAACGAAACGTTTGAAAGGAATTCTTCATTACGCCACACGAGGGAGAATTTTTATTTTTATTTTTTAAAAGGAATTTATCCATCAGCATCGGAAGACTGAACCTTAGAGAGTGGAACTCAAAAAATAAACCAGGAGATATACAAAAACGTAATAAAAAAAGAAGTTTGAAACGCCTGTTTACCGAATCGTTTGTCTTTTGTCTTTGAGCTCCTTTTTGCGCGAATCGAAAATCGAAATCCATCCATCCGTTCAACCGTTCGATTCCGGGGTCCACAATTCACGTCCTGGATGTTGGTTCACGTGAGAGCGTGGACCGAAGGGTGACGTAAGAAGAACGTATGCGTATGTTTGCCCATGGTCGATTTTTGTTTTTACCTTGTGGCAGGTTCCTATCCTATATATTGGATGCTGTAATTGATTCGTTCCTGGTGCAAAAAAGAGAATATCCAACGAGTCGTTCAAAGAGACGTGTCCAGGTCCACCATTTCTCTGGTCTCGATACGACTTTACGAGCGATGGACGCGGCAGCAGCGGTGAATGCAGCGCGTTTCGAATTGATATTTTTGTTGGAGTTTTATGGAATTAAATTGCGGTTCACTGTTAGTGGTTTATATACATTTTTTTTTTCGTTCGTTTTACTTATTTTTTCATCATTTGTGGTGATGGGTACCTACCTACCTGCCTCTTGCTTACCCCATACGAAATCCCCCCTTTCATACTTCGCCTTGCGATATACCTATCAAAAAAATTAAAGCTCAAAGTGAATATTTGATGGCGAAGAATGATTGGTTTGCCGCAGGGTTGCACCACGTGTAATGTTGTCTTCATAAATATTACGAAGTGAACCTTTTTTTCGTTTAAGGAAGGTAGAGATAGCCACTAGAAGCCTCTTACTTCGTATGTGGCTTCTTCGGTAATTCAATTGCACCACCGCGCAGCGCAAGTGGGTTTACACGCTAGCATCGCCATCGCCACCGCCGCGCCGTGTGACTATTTATTGGTTTTGAAGGTTGCAGCAGCGGGCTTGATGTTGTATGGCAATGGCGGTGATTAAAGGAAATAAATTTGTTTTTATTAATTTTTAGCGCGAAATTTAATTCAATAAAATTGCAAGCACATAAAGAAATTCTTATGAATTTTTCAAAATGAATTAATTCTATAGACGGAATAGTTTATGAGCGAGAACTCATAAAGTGTGATTACTGTGTGATGGTTGGTTTTGGTTGTTCCATATAAATTATTTATTTCAATTTCAATAATTGTGGAGGTATATTTATACGTTAATTTTTATAGATTGAAAATAATATATACAAATTAAGACATGCACAATAAAAACAGGAATAATATTAAAGTCAAGGCATTTCTTAAGGATTTTTTTTTTATTTTCAGAGACTCTCAACTATAAGCAACAAGTCTCAAAAATATTAGAAATGTCAATAATAAAACATATAAAAACTTAGTCAACAAAATTGAAAAGGTGTCCAATTTTGGGATTAAAAATTGAATAAATTAGGTGTCGCGACAATCCGTTGACAACTAGGGCCTAGTGACTTACAACTCTCAACCATTTCTGTGTGACAGCAATGTCAGAGATGGACGGGACCTACAGTTTTATGCCGAACCCGAACAGCTTATTTGAGAGAGCACTTTTCATGAAAAAGAGCTACTGTTGGAGGATATGTCAGTTCCTCACAATAGACAGCACCTAAGACCTCTAGCATGACAGTCTAACGCAATAACCATCACGGCACGTGTACTTTTGGAATTACAAAATTAAAAAGAGGCTGGGTTGCAACCCACACTGATAACTTCCCATCCCGTCTGTCGATTTGTCTTGCTTAAACGCTTGTCTATATGTATCAAATTTTACCAAATTTGCGTACTATTTGTTTATGAAAAAACGGACTGTTGAATTTTTATAAAAAAATTACTGAATATCGAAAACAATATTTTCTGTGAAATAAAATAAGTTTGAAGCCAATATTTTAACCTTTTGAAAAGCTATTTAAGTCGAAAGTAAATTCTTACCAAGTTTTAGTATTGTTTTTTTTAGGTTTTTATTTTTGTAAAAAAAACTGTCAATTCGATTTTTCTCAAAATTTTTCCTAATGTTGAAAACAATATTTCTTATAAGTTAAAATCAGTAAGAAGCCATTATCTCAAATTTTTGAAAAGATATTTGAGTCGAAAATCAATTTTTACCAACTTTTGTTAATTTTTTTTTCGGTTTTTAATTTTTTGTAAAAAAAACTTTCAATTCGATTTTTTTCAAAATTTTACTGAATGTTAACAACAATATTTTTTGAAAGATAAAAGTAGTTTAAAGCCAATATCTTAAAGTTTTGAAAAGATATTTGAGTCGAAAATCAATTTTTACCAACTTTTATTAATTTTTTTAGGTTTTTATTTTTTGTAAAAAAACTGTCAATTCGATTTTTTTCAAAATTTTACTGAATGTTGACAACAATATTTCTTATAAGATAAAATAAGTTTGAAGCCTAAGTCTCAAGTTTTTGAAAAGATATTTGAGTCGAAATTCAATTTTTACCAACTATGAGTAATGTTTTTTTTAGGATTTTATTTTTTATAAAAAAAACTGTCAATTCGAATTTTCTCAAAATTTTATCAGATGTCAAAAACATTATTCTTCGTTGCACAAAATTGTTTTGGAGATGAAATCATATTTTAGTCGTAAAATTTTCGAGGTGACAAATTTTTTTTTCAGTTTTTTTGATTTATAAAAAACCGTTAATTGTATTTTTTTCCAAAAATATAATTGTTTTGTATTACGTTACAATATATAATATAAAATTTAATTCAAGTCTCTGGCGTCATTGGTTCACGAGATATTTAGGGTTAACCAAAATTTTTACCTTTTTTTAAACTGCTATGGTAAAAAAACCACCCACGCAATTTTCTTGAGAGCCCTTTCTGCATCTTTCTGCCTTATTATCTGTATAACAAAATTTATTTGAAGTCGATATCTATTCTGGTTCTTGAGGTATGGAGGACGAAAAAAACGTTGCGAACGTACAGACGTACGAACGTACGAACGTACGTACACACCCACGCACAGACATCTTTCTAAAAAAATTTTATTTCGACTCTAGGGACCTTAAAACGTCGAGAAATGTCAAAATTTTCAATTTGAAAAATCGGACCCATTACAATAACTTCCTATGGGAAGTTAAAAATTGTACTGTTTCTTAAATTATGTACTGTGTAACTGGTATTTTCAGTAAAGTAAAAACCAAACAAAAAGTTTGAAAAATTTAAAATCTTACTATTTGTCAGGGTTCAAATTTCCTAAAATAATTTACTCACAAAACATGTACTTCTAAAAAAAATCTACTAATGAACATCATAAAAGTTTTGTAACATTTTATTTCGATTTTTATTCTTTGAATGAAATAGGATGTATACTTTTAAACTTATGTCACTCTAAAATCATAGTAAGTCATAATTTGAAACGCAATAAGATGCTCTTAAAAAGTAAAGGACAAAAAGCCGAACCTTGAGGAACACTACAATTTATTTTTTTTGTAAAGATATTCGGGACGCTTAACTAATTTAGTGTAACATCTTTACTAAATTTTTTATTAAAAACTATCCGTTAGTTTTTTAATTTTAACGAAAGGTAAAAACAAATTGTTATGGAAGATAATACAGGGTGGGGCGTGGTTACTTCCTTATCTGAAACTCTCGCAACTGAGCAGCTATAAATAGTAAAACGTTGGTTTATGGCTTGTTCGAAAGCACGTTATCTAAGGTTTCCGTTATGACTAGTGCAGTGTCAAAAATGCGGTGGACAGAGCAAGAGCGCGCGTTCGCCGAGGAGGCCTAATTTTCTTTCAGCCGAAATCGATTTGTTTGTGAGTGGACACGTTCAGGGATACCGGTAGTGTGCAGAAGAAACATAATGGACCTTCCAGAACCGTCAGGACGCTACAAAACATCAAAAGGGTAAGAGCGGTGATTTGGAAATCCCCTAGGCGATCTGCACACAAACATTCGGCTGTTTTAGGGATTTAGTCGCACAGTGAGACGAATTCTTCATGAGGAACTTAATTCTCACCCATACAAATTGGCAGTGCTGCAACAACTTAATCCACGCGATTATGTTGCGCGAAAAAATGCATGTGAAGCCTTCCTCGAAAACCTGCCTCAGGACGCCCTTGTTTTCTTTAGTGCCGAGGCACATTTCCATATTTCTGGATGTGTGAACAAACAAAACTAACCCGAGAGAACTCCATGAGCATTGCAGCCTCTTACACAGAACGTGTGATTGTTTGGTGTGCAATATCCAGAATCGGCATTATTGGCCCATGGTTCTTTGAAGAGAACGAAGGAGCAGTTACGGTCAATTCTACCCGTTATGTTAGCATGATTATGGATTTTTTTCTGCCCAAGCTTGAAGAAATGAATGTAGGGGAAGTGCGGTTTCAACAGAATGGCGCCACAGCTCACACAGCAAGAAGGTCAATGAATATTTTGCGTGAACACTTCCCCGAACGGCTCATCTCTCTTAGAGGCGATCTTAAGTGGCCAACACGATCACCAGATTTAGCCTCATGTGATTTTTTCCTGTGGGGCTACCTTAAATCGTTGGTATACGCTGATCGTCTAAAGACCCTTCGTCATCTTAAAAATAATATTCGTGCTGCTATCGCTGACATAAGCACAGATATGCTGGAAAAACTATCTCAGTGCATTGATGCGAACGGTGGCCACCTTCGAGATGTCGTTTTTAAAACCAAATAAAATAAAACTTTAAATGTACTTATATACACAGAAAAAATAATTAAATCAATATTGCCAATACTCTTTGTGTTATGATTTTTTAAAATAAGGAAGTAACCACGCCCCACCCTGTATATGTTTGAATAAGTTAAAGACTCAATTTTTTCTAAAAGAAAACTAATTTTTAGTATTATAGTTAAGCGAGGTTAAATCGCAAGATTGTAGAGCCTGATTCACGGGCCCGTAACGTGAAACTATGCGGTTACCAAACTTTTCCTTCAATAAATCAATTCAGGCACGAGCTATGTAACACGTTGCATAGGACCAAAAGAGCTTGAGCGTCTCAAAAATCTGTAATTTGTATGTTTCTTCGACAATTTATTTGACATTTATAACATACTACATATGAGGGGTATAATTTCAAAACTCTTCTCTTCCTCTTTTTAGAATTTTAAGTAAAACGAAAAAAACTATTAAAAGCTGCTAAAATGACATTAGCGATTAGTCGAAAGGCTAAATTTGAAGTTTGGAATGATCTTTATCTATTTCTTTTGGTTTAGAACCTATAAGATGAATCTAAAAATTATAAAAATTCAATTTAATTTGGAAAACAAGAGTTTTGAAAATTACGATTGGAATAGTTGAGTTTTGATTCAACCTATTTAGGAATAGAGGAGTTTTGAAAAGAAAGTAAACTTTTTTTTCATGATCTATAAATACAATATATTTAATTATTAAATATAAATCTACTTATAAAACATTATTTTATCTGCGAACTTACCAAAGATGTTTTCTTAACAAGAATTATTGCAACACTAAATAGTTTAACCCATGAATGCTCTCAAAACAACAAAGATTCCCGCCTTTTTAATGTCATTGGAATACACGAGTTTTGAAAGCGGCTACTTTAATTTGCATAGGAAAAGAAGAGTTTTGGTGCGGATTTTGGTTTGTATGGGAATAAATGAGTTTTGAATTAGCTAAATACATAAACGAGGGCTCTTCTAAAGAACACTTTCTCATACTTAACTAATTTTTGAAAAAAGTGGAATAGAAGGGTTTTGAAATTATACCCCTTATATCTTGCATACATGCTAAGTAAATATTTTATATACAAAAAATTTTCAAAATGTTGATATATATAATTTTGAAACAGAAAATTTAAGAATGAAGAAAAATCACAGCATAAATAACACTTATTAAATTGATAAAGTAGGTAAAATTTAAGTAAAACAGAAAATTTGTATGTGGCAAGGTTGCCAGACTTACTTTATAATTTTGTTTGTCTTAAAATGTAATGAAATTTTATTTTATTTATATACATAAATAATAATTCATGTATTAAGTTTTTTTTTTCATTTCTAGTTTGAATTCAAAAACCAAACATTTTTACCAGAAAATTGAATATAATAAAGTTGGTAAAGAGTTTCAAATTTAAATTCAAAACGGATAGGGTTGCCACTTTTATGTGTCATGTTTTTTTTTTCATAAAAATCCATATTAGAAATCAGAAATTTTTTGAGAACTTTAAATACTATTTTAAGTTTGCTTAAGAAGCAATAAATAATAATTGAATATAAATAATGAAGAGAATGAATTTGGAAGAAATGAGACATTGAAATAATGTACGAATGAGACACAGCACAAAAGAACTTGTTTTTTAAAAATGTATTGAAAGATATACTGTTCAAAGTAGATTTATCAAAATCTGTGAAGATGTTTCGAAAGTTTCAAAAATTCTGCCGAGAACGGAATTTTGCAAATCAAGTTTCTAGGATCTTCTAAGCATAAAAACAAATGTGTTCAATACATTTCTGAACCAAAACATTCCTACAACAGTTTGTGATTTTTCCAATAGCATTTGAATTCTTTTGGGAAGATTGTTGAATATTTATCAATTAAGGTTTGAGATGCGACGACGAAACATGATTAAGGATTAAGCAAGGTTCTAATTGGTGGATGTGGCAATCATGAAGGAAGGTGACGACCGAAAGGATGACTATAAGTTAGTATGTATTTCAATCCTTTTTTTTTTGAAAATCTGAGTATAGGATAAAATTTATTCTGTTCCGGGTTAACACAAACTTTTTTTTGCAAATACCTTGTGATGAGATGAGTATTTTGTTTTGACCGTCTAGTATAGAATTTAGATTGAAGAAGATGAACCTTTAAGTTTTGAGAAATACTAGCTAGGGGCTATTATAAGCAGTTGAGGGAAATAATAGCAAGGCCGTGTCATTACGATACATGGGTGGGCAACCTCGAGAGTCATTATCACCTCCGACTCTCCTCACGGTGGAAAATGGGAAATTATCAATCAAAGGCGAATTCGGGCTTCATATTTTATGAACCCCATTATTTTTTTTATCTAACTATGGCATGAAAACCGTAACAATCGTTCAGAGTTACAACAGCAAGAACCCCCCCCCCCCTACGACGAGCTAGGTTGTGCATTATGCAAGCATGCCAGCTTGTGAACCTGAACTTCCTTTTCTTCCTCTGCCAGGATCAACCCACTATACCTGTAAATAGTGGGCTGTAATGGTGGTTAATGGAAGGAAAGGTTAAAGGACTTCTCGATCAGAATTAGTTGTCAATGTGCTGTCGTGGTTTTGATTAAGAGTTTTAGCACACCTGCTGTTGAAGAGAATTACAACCAGTTGTAGAGAGTCCTTGCCGAGAAGCGGTTCCGTTACAAAGATGGCACGTGATACCACTTATACATCTCACGTGTAATTGAGCTGTTTCAAAAGTGTATTGAAACATTCCAATGATTAGTTTGTTAACATTAAAGAAGGATTAAATTTATAGGTTTCAAAGCTGAATTACAAAAATTTCCTTTTTTACACATTTTTACCTTAAAAAGAATACATTTTCTAGTTTGAGATCCCGTACTTATATTTTTGGTGCCAAAGTGCCGTCTTGTAAAAGCAACCTGAAAAAGTAAGTAAACATATCTCTATACGGTCGTTTTAAAAGTTGCACGGACCGCCCTGATGTCGAATCTACGCTTTGCTAAGTGATTCTGTAAGTTCAATCCTTGAAATTCCAAACCAAAATAAAATAAAATCACTTAACAGGTGGAAAAATAGCCGTTTAAAGTTCTACTACTTTTTGCATAGGTATGTTTATATTATTAACTGTAAGACAAATTCATTTGAAATCAATATCTGTGCTGATTTTTGAGATATGGTTTGTAACATCTTTATAAAAACTATGTATTTAGATTCTAGAAACCTTGAAACGTCCAGAAATGTTAAAACTGTCCATTTGACAAATCGAATCGATTGAAATAACTTCCAAGGAAAAATGTTTAACCCTACATAAAATAACATAAGTTATTAAAAATTATTGAATTTATCACCATTGTAGTAGATATCCCTTACTGAATCAATGCCCCTATCCCTCATCTTCGTAAGCAACTCAAGGAAGTCAGAAATCTGTCCTATTGTTGCAAACAATAAAATGTCATTGAATAAACATACATCAGGATCGATTCATATTAATAAGTATAAGCTTATAAGTTGTTGGTCGTTTATCTATATTAGCTATGAGCTGACAAATATTTCAACAAACAACATAAATAAAATCTCCAACCTCTCAAATAACCCAAGAGAAAATAAAAAAAAATAATATCCATTGAATAAAGCTACATACAATGTTTTTCCTTAACCACCCTGCCCAACCTATCTTAAGATGGAAAAAAGAACGAAGACCTCACACCAAAAAAAAAGGGTCCAAATAAAACTTTGAAAAGGCGTGGTGACTATTAATAAACAACCACCCTATTTCTCGTCTTTAATATCGCCATCAGAGTTTATATACTGTATTGTGTAGGTATCACCCTGTACCTTCTACCTTCTTCTATATAAACTTACTTTGCCGCCCACTCAACTCTCTACTATAGTCCTTAATAAATACTCAAATGATTAATTGCATTTCGTACAGGTCATGTTATGTGTATGTTTTACGTCAAATGACGTGAAGTGGATACACATCGAGTTCTTATGTGTGAGAGAGGGTAAGGGAAGAAATTTTCTTCTCCCCGCCCCCATCACTATGAAATAACAATCCACATCCAACTGCGAAAATAACAACTAAACAACAACAAAAAACAAAAAGGTCGAGTTGAAAGAATTAAAGAAGAACAACAACAAGAGAAGGGATACGTAATTATAGAGACACAAGAAGTAAAAACAAGGGAAAAAGAAAATAGGTATAGAGGTATGAATCCTTGCACTTGGTGTACGTATAAGCACCATATTTATGTTGGGTCATATATATTGCACAAAAATCCCCCCCCCCCCTTCTACTTTATTCCAAATACCTATAGACAAACATTAGCACAAAAATGGTGAAACGCAAGGGTGTCCCATCAGGATCCATCCCCATCCCCAAATATCACACAAAACAAAATGAAGAAGAAAAACAAAACAAAGAGAGAAGCAACAAAAAAAGGAAAGACAAGTCTTATACAACTTTGCGTGTTCTCTCAATTCTAACTTATTCACTTGTCCACTTCTCACACCCTCTTAAAAAATATATACGGATAGGTATAATGTAATGCTCTTCCCTAAAATAAAGGGCACATACATTTAAGCAAATACAAAAGCAACCCTTAACTTTTTATTTTTTCTTTGGATACACAATTTTCTGATATCGTAATAAAAATAATAATAAAAAAAAAGAAATAAAATAGAAAATATCGAAGGAAAAACTTTTGCAATATTGTATCTGCCCGTTTGTTTAACTTTTATTTTTCTTCATAGAGTTTTCCAGATGTCTTTAGCAGAAAATAGAAAAACATTAACGATGTTAGTGTGACCAGAATTGGTTTTAATATTGATCTAATAGTTTGCTTAGTTTGATGGTATAAAACGAATTATTTTTTCGACCAGTAGCGATATATCTGAATCAAAGACATATTTTAAGCTCTTTAATTTGTTAAATTTTAATTTAATTTAATTTTTTTAAATGGTATAAACTGGTATAAAATCACAGTTACTTGGTATAAATATTAATTTTTGTATAATTTTTTAAAAATGAATTAAGGGCTCTTAAGGGAAACCTTTATTATTGAATGGAATTTATTACTTATTTGTTTATTCGTATAAAGTTCTTATATTAATGATTTTCACTCGGAACACATAAAGCCGGATCGATTTTAAAATTTAAAAAGAGGCTGGGATGCGACCCACACTTATAACTTCCCATCCCGTCTATCGATTTGTCTTGCTTAAAAGTTTGTCTAAATGTCTCAATTCTTACCAAATTTGCGTTCTATTTTTTGTAGATTTTATTTTTTTATGAAAAAACGGACTGTTGGATTTTTATAAAAAAATTATTGAATATAAAAAACAATATTTTCTGTGAAATAAAATAAGTTTGAAGCCAATATTTTTAATTTTTGAAAAGCTATTTGAGCCGAAAATCAATTTTTACCAACTTTTATTAATTTTTTTGTTTAGGTTTTTATTTTTTGTAAAAAAACTGTCAATTCGATTTTTCTCAAAATTTTTCCTAATGTTGAAAACAATATTTCTTATAAGTTAAAATTAGTTAGAAGCCATAATCTCAAATTTTTGAAAAGATATTTAAGTCGAAAATCAATTTTTACCAACTTTTGTTAAATTTTTTTTTCGGTTTTTAGTTTTTTTGTAAAAAAACTGTCAATTCTATTTTTTTCAAAATTTTACTGAATGTTGAAAACAATATTTTTTGAAAGATAAAAGTAGTTTAAAGCCAATATCTCAAAGTCTTGAAAAGATATTTGAGTCAAAACTCAATTTTTACCAACTTTTTTTTTATTTTTTTTTAGGTTATTATTTTTTGTAAAAAAACTGTCAATTCGAAATTGTTTTGGAGATGAAATCATATTTTAGTCGTAAAATTTTCGAAGTGACAAATTTTTTTTTCAGTTTTTTTGATTTATAAAAAAAACCGTTAATTGAATTTTTTTCCAAAAATATAATTGTTTTGTATCACGTTACAATATATAACATAAAATTTAATTCAAGTCTCTAGCGTCATTGGTTCATGAGATATTTAGGGTTAACCAAAATTGTCACCTTTTTTTTAAACTGCTATGGTAAAAAAAACCACCCACGTAATTTTCTTGAAAGCCCTTTCTGCATCTTTCTGCCTTATTATCTGTATAACAAAATTTATTTGAAGTCGATATCTCTTCTGGTTCTTGAGCTATGGACGACGAAAAAAACGTCCCGAACGTACGGACGTACGTACACACGCACGCACAGACATCTTTCTAAAAATCTTTTATTTCGACTCTAGGGACCTTGAAACGTCGAGAAATGTCAAAATTTTCAATTTGACAAATCGGACCCATTACAATAACTTCCTATGGGAAGTTAATAACATCGTTTAAATGGTTTAATCGCGGCTTCGCTGGGTGGCGGGCGGTCCAGTTTTTGATGTCTTGGGCCCATAAATCAGGCTGGATTTGACAGATGATGGCACCGATTATGTTACCTTTGAGGTCAGCAGTGGTTTGCGGCTTATAGACCTGTGACTTAAGAAAGCCCCACAAGAAAAAGTCTAAGGGGGCCAAGTCACACGATCTTGGTGGACTATTCACGTCGCCTCGGCAAGAGATAAACATTCCATGAAACCGCTCGTGCAGAGTATCGATTGTGTCACGTAGCGCCATCCTGTTAAACCCTTTGTCTTCGGTGTAATTATTCGGGATGCAAGAAGTTGGTGATCATCGAGCTATAGCGATCGCCATTGACTGTGATGGCCTGGCCAACATCATTTTCGTAGAAGTACGGAAAGATAAAGCCTCCAGCCCATAATCCACACCAAATATATATGCATTGGCATCTCGTGAATATGGTGTGGATTAATGTCATCCCAAATCCGGCAGTTTTGCTTTTTTACGTATCTATTCATCCAAAAATAGGCCTAATCGTTAAAGAAGATTTTTTGACGTAAACTGCGATCAACTGCTCCAATAACAAACACACGACGCTGCGTAGATTCTTTTGGTTTCAGTTCCTGTGTCAGTTAGATTTAGGCCCAAATCATGACGCAAAATTCGACATGTTGTCATCTGCGAAATGCGACAGGCCAAGTTCTTATAGTTCACTGAGCCCCTAGACTCAAACTTGGCCACCAAACGTTAAATAGTTGACTTGGAAGGACGACCATGTACCCTATAAAAAGGACCCAATTACTACTAGAGAACGCCCGTTTTAATAATAAAGTTTTCGCATTTGCACGTTTTGATTGACGCTGTACTTTGATATGATCATTTGTCTTTTGTGACTGATTAAATGAAAATAATATGACAGAAAGTAAAAGAAACTATATTACCTCCACAAACTATCAAAATCAAGCTGTCCCTATTGAGAAACCGTTAATTAAGGTGTAGAAGCTTATCGGGAGTCCATCGATTATGAAACTATTACTATGGTCACACTAAAGCTCATCCATAACCCTTGGATTAAAAAAAAACAAATATTCAAAGAAAAACCTTATATCGTTTCACCCTCTTTTGAAAATCTAATTGAGAGGCAAAACATCAGAGTGGGGTTCTCTCGAATCTCAAGGAGCTTTTTGAATTATAATCAAAACTTTTTAATTAAACACATTTAACTATCGTTCCTACTCATCGTTTCAAGTTGAGCGTATGTTTTTTTTTTTTTATTTTGCTTATATGTATATTGATGTGTATGTTCTTCATTTTCCGAACAAAGTTAGCTTGATTAACTTAAAGACTTTAATTGGCAGCCCTTATGCACCTACCTATCCAACGCGCATACATGTTATTCATGTGAGCGTAAATTTCATATATTAAGAGGTACACGCTGCAATTTTCCACTTTTCGAGCACAAATCCTGTTGCACTTCACACTTTACCTTGAAAAAAAAAAAACAAGGATAAAGAAAGAAAAAAGAAAGTTTACCTTTATATGTATGAATGAACTCCTCCTATCTGCACATCATCCTTAAAACGGCGTACTTATAAAAATATATACGGTACGTATAAGTACACTCATGCATATAGTACAGGTACAGTTAGTCGTATAATTGTCACGAGACGACGACGCACGAGTTCGAGTCAGTGGGGTTCAGGTGCAATGTGCAATTATATTTTCTGTTCGCTTCCTAACGCAGCATTGAAGGAGAGTGTCCTTGGATATATATGTATGATGGAATATAAAAGAACTTCGTTGTATGTTGCAAGAAAAAGTGCATGATGCACTTGTGCACATAAATACATATATACATTATACACATTTTATAAGACTTCCTCTTGAATATTTTTTTTTGTATTCTCAATAACGCATAAGCCTTTAATACAATTTTCTTCTTTAAAGATTATTTTTTCTTGAAAGAAAAGAATGAACTCCCAAGCGAATGAACAACAAGAAAGCAACAAGCAACATATTGTGTAGGTTTTGTATAAAGCTCAAGGAACATATGTACCTAACAACTCTTCACATGCAATATGCAATAAGTGTGTTTTGATTTTATTCCTTCCATTTTCAAGACCGTAGCTCAGATAAAATTTAAAGCAATCAAATGAAAAAAAAAATAAAAATTATGAAAAAGTGCGTATACGCCCCAGTGAACATTTTTGAATGACGTTTTAAGCTAGGATAAAGCAACAGAGAGACTATCTATGGAGTTATTTTTCAATTTGAATCTAGAAACTGTCATCTGGATGTATTCTTCTTTAAAATTGAATAACTTTGCCGTTTTTGAGTATAAGAACAAAAATTTAAAAAAAGTGCGCATACGCCCAGGTGAATATTTGCATTGTCGTTTTAAGCGTAGATAAAGCAATGAAGAGCTATTTATTTTGGAGTTATTTTTCTGTTGGAATGTAAGGGATGCGTCATGAGGATGCATCCTTCTGTAAAATTGAATAATTTCGCCATTTTTGAGCCGATTTTCACATATAGTCCACGTTGGATCTACTGTTAAATTACACTTTTATATAACCAAAATATGCCTAATAATTCAAAAACTGTGTTTTGAATGAAATTTCAAAGATGTGAGTAGGAAAATTTATTGAAAGAAATGTTATCATTATTTTTTAGCTACGGCCTTGACTTTAAAAAAAACTTGAGGCAAAAAGGAACAATTTTATTTTATATAGCGATAAATTGCATTTAAGCTTATTTTCTACTTTAATATTCAAGCAAAATTTCTTTCTCTTTTCTTTCATAAATAACTCTTTAAGGCATCAAGAAAGGGGGTGAAAATCTATCTTATAAGATTTAAAACTAAATAAGGACAATAAATATGAAAAATCGTGGGTGAATGAGTTGAGGCACATGGCATATACTCGTATGAAGGAGAAAACGAGTATCTATGAGATTTTTCCTCAAACTCAATGAAGTAGATTTTCAAAAAGTCGACAACGATGTTGATGACGACGACGCTGACGATGGAGGACTGTCTAAAAGACGTTGCCTTTAAAGAAAGAAGATTATATTATTATTGTGATGAATATTTGCTTATAAAAATAAATATATAAGCATCATACATTCAACAGCCAACACACAAGACACCACACAACGCGTGCCAGGATAAAATTTATACACTAAGTCATCTTATATTAAAAAAAAATAAAAAACAAGGAAGCAAACAATTTGTTATTATTTTTCTGTGGAAATTGCAGTACGCGAAATGGAATTTGCATAATGCTCCAGTTTAGTATCGTCGTGATGTGAATTTTGAGATTTTTCGCTTGAATAAATGAAATTGAGTTTTTCTATTCTCTCTTTATCTTCATCTACAGCTTCGTCGTTGAAGTTGTCGTCATCAGCGTTCGTATTCGTAGTCATCGTAGTCTTTTTTCGCGATGTTGACGTTGATGAGTTTTTCTTCAGCTTAAAAAATGAAAAACAAAAAAATGAGAAAGTCATTTGCAATGTAATCTTGTATTAATGTTTGGATTTTGAAAGAATTGCGTTTAAAATGCATCAACATGGTTTTTGTGAGATAAGAGAAAAAAAGGTAGATCCTTAAGGGTTCCTGAGCATAAAAGAATCTTTATTAGGATTATTACTTGCTTTAGGTTGAAAAAAAATCTTGTTTTTTGTTTTTGTAAATGAAGTGCCTACCTCAGTATTTCGAAAAGATAAGGTTTTATCCTAGAGTTAAAAAGAATTTAAAATTCTTCATAACCTGCATAATAAGACAAACAAAAAAAAAATATTAAAACGAGATTTTTATGAACATAGATTTAAATTATTTATGATGACGAAAGCGTTTTCTTTTATTTTTAATAATGCTTTGAAACATAAAAAATAAAGCAGAGTGAAATTATCACATATTTGAAGTGGTAAAAAATTATTCCTCAAAATTTTTGATATCACTGTATTTTACGAAGTTTAATTCGTAGTTTTGGTGGCGCCATAACGCAGTAAACTCAAGCAATAGATTAAACCAGCTTACTCAATCTCTAGGTTGCTTTCTTCACTTTTGAATACCAAACCGGCGCGGCGGCGGCGGCGCGTATCGGCCTCAACTTGGTCGGTCAACCGGAGATTACGTCTGCCTCTGCTACTTCATTCCCTCTGGCTTGGTCTTTAACACTTTAAGAGCTAGAACTTTAATATATTCATTGGCTCAACATGATCTAACCATTTTGACCTTTGAACATTCAATTTTTTGACCAGTGGCAAGTCACTGTTTCGTGGATGTATCGTTTTCGCCAAGTGTGGAAGTTGACAAATATTAGTCCTTAGATCGTACGTAGAAACTTCCTCTCGAAAATAAAAAATACAACCTTCCTCCACCTGAAAGAGGGTAAATGTTTGGGCACCATGCAGCAAGACCAGGATAATAAAGGTTTTGTCCAAAGTCCACTTGGTACTTATCAATAGGGCCTTATTTACCGATTGCTTTCAGTGGTTAGCAAGAGTTATTCTACTCTTTGTTTCATTGTTTCAGCACTGGTGCCATTTGAAGAATTAACAGCAGTGTCCAGTTAAATCAATTCTTTGACCACCTCAAAGTTATACCTATCAATGGTCACGTTCTGACTAAGTCTGCAGACTGGGATGGAAAACGTGGCTCTTTGATGACAGCGTATACTTCGTTTTGTCCTCATTAATGACAAGGCCCATTTTTTCGCTTCAGACTCGATACTGAAAAAGGTACCAGTAGTTACTTGCTCGTTTAGTTGCTCCCATATTTTCGAAGTCATCTGCTTATCCAAAATATTGTGTAGATTTTTGAAAGATGGCCCAATTCATTTTGGCCGTAGAGTTCGTCACCTTGTCGTAATCCTCTGACATTTTCAAAGGTATCTGTTCATTTTTATACAAATTTTGAAGGAGCACCCAGCATTTTCCAACGTCATTCTAATAAAGCGTATCAGCTTAGCAGGAACACCAAAACTCGACATGAAACGGTATATCTCGTTCCTGTTGACACTGTCATAGGCTGTTTTCAAATCGATGAAGAGGCAATGCGCATTAAATATGTTTTCTTTGGACTTGTTCAGAATTTGGCGTAAAGCGAAGATTTGGTCGATGGTAGATTTTCAAGGCCTGAAACAACACTAGCAAGTGACAATAAATTCACCACTTAATTAATGGCATTTACATAACTTGTAACAATTTTGTGATGTTTAAAATGTTAATACCTCTGTAGTTGGAGCAGAGAAGGCGACCACCTTTTTTATAGATCGGGCAAATAGTACTAATGTTCCACTCCACAGGCATAGTTTCTTTTGACAAAATTTTGGATACAAGTTGGCGTATGTTCCTGACTAAATCATTTCTAGAATACCTTAAAAGTTTCAACTTTGGCCCATCATCACCGTCAGCTTTGTTCGACTTCAGCCTCTTTATGGCTGTCTTGATCTCATTTATGTTGGGTTGGTTGAACTCCTGATCAGTAACGACATGCATTTGTTGAGTCTGATAGTTGGACGGATTCTGGACTTTATCGACGCTAAGCAGCGATGGTTTAAATAGTCTTTCCAGATTTTAAGCATCAACTGTGTCTTCACTATAGTATTTCTTTCTATGTCTCTGTAGGACCTAAGGAGACTGGTGAATCCTAAAATTTTCCTTTTTTGCTCCTGTGTAGAAGTTCCGCTCCTGTTTTCTGCTAAAACATCTTTTGCTCTCTTCGACTTCAAGCTGCTCATGTTTTTTTTATTTCTTTTGAGCAATCGGTTTTTATCCCTTCTCTTGTCGATGCAAAACTGACGGGAAAGTGTAGGCCACTTCTGCCACAATCTGTGTGCCCCCGTATTGGCTTTGTTTGCCTGCGCATATTTAGAGTGGTGGTGGCTGTGAGAATTCTAGCAACTCTTCACTAGCATTCCTGATAAATTGTTGGCAAAGCTGCCAGTAGACTTCTAGACACAATCAGTGATAAGGTCTCACGACAGATCTAGATATATTTGATCGGCAAAGGTTTTGACAGTTTCTTCCTGCTGAAGTCTGTCAACATTGAATGTTCTCTTCGTTGTAATTGCTCGCTTGAGAGCTTCCATTGATATTCGCAAGCACATTTAAGCACCAACCAGGAAGTCGATGTTGACTGATCTGAACTTATAAATGCCAAGAATACTAGAGGAGTACCTTTCGTCTATAGGAACATGATCAATTTGATTACATGTTCGATTTATGGGGGGGCCGCCAGGTGCCCGTGTTGGTATTCGGTTTTGAAAATCTAGAGGTACTCAAAACCATGTTGTCTCGGCTACAAATTCGATAATCTTAAGTTCATTTTCAGACGTAACGTCCTGTACTTAAGTACAACTCTTTTATTGAAGAATGTGCCCCATAACATGCTTGCTTAAGTCTTTTAGACACCATGAAAAAAAAATAATATTAATTTTATACAAATTACATTTTGTAGTGAATTTTAGTCATGTGAAAATCATAAATTTTAAAAAAGGAAACAAGCCTGCTTTAAAAAGTACTGAAATCTAAAAATAATTCAAGTTCTAAAATTATAAAGGTTATTAATATCAATTCATTAAGAATCTATCAAAGGACGTCTACTTTACCGAATTTGAACTTTATTGTATACTTAGTTCCTGCAGGGATACAGTACTTCAAAAATCGCAAAAACCATAATTGACTAACTGATGTTTTAATGTTAGAGGGGTTTTAAAAACCTGCTTAAATTGTTCCTGTAAAGGAAGTAGTGCCAGAACTTTAATGCCCTTCGATTTATTTTATCAATATATCTCCCCAAATTAAAAAAAAGAACCTAATCCCATCCGTCACAAAAATTGTAATGAAACAAAATAATAAAAATGAGTTTCGATTACAAACAATTCTTACCCATGTTTATGTTCCTATATTATACTCGTATGTACAATGTACATTTAATTGAACAAAATTATACCATATCACATACCCCTTGGTGCCGAAAATTGTCACCCAAAGTTCGAAATCAAATGCCAATCAATCAATATCACTTGTCCAAAATCGAAGCTCATTTAATCGCCAACACGTGTCATCTGTCTCATACCTATCATCAGCAATAGGTCTCTGAGTACAAAAATAAATATATTTATAAAAAAAACATCAATAACAAAATAACCCCCCTCAAACATCATTGCCATCGTCATCTTTATCGTCACAAAACAATCTAATCCATCAGTATCATGCGAAAAAGTTTGACTTTATCGTAAACGAATTCCTTAAATATTTAATCCATTTTCCGTTTTGTGTGTTCTGGAAGGATATAACGAAGAAATAAAAGAAAGAACAAAAAACAGAAACATCGTCAAAATTTGAGAAGCTATAGATACATCTCCGTCTTCTTCGTCTTCTTAAGAAAGTTTGTTGATTTTTTTTCTCGAATTTTTTGATAAAAATGAAAAGAATTTTATTAATCTCAAACAATGGACACACAAAACGACCGACCGAACAAGCAAAAATCAAAAACTTCCTTTTTGTTCTTCTCCAAAAGGATCTATCTCTCGCTCGCTTCTGATTCCAAGTCCTTTAGGTACATAGATCACAATCAGTAGACGCCGGCCCACGCCGCCTGTGTTTGGATATATAATAAACTCAAGACTCAAGAAAAAATGGTCGGACATAGACGACAAAAATATATAATAATCTACTTTGTAAATATTTCCGCCTCTCGTTTTCAAAAAATAAAGCTCTCTTCGTTTTTTAAACCCTCGCACGACCATAATTTTTCTCAAGACAAAAAAAATAACACAAAAAGAGAAAAAGGACAATAGCACAAAACTTCAACTGCAGGATGTGATACATATAAATACTCGTACATTTTATACATAATACTTATTTATATCGAAATACATACATACATACATTGACTCGTATATATATGTAAAATATAATTTGCAGACAATGTCCGGAAATCCTATTAAAATCCCTTTTTATCATCAGAAAAGTCCTTATTTTGCCTTGTTCTTCGTCTTCTTCTGCTTCGCTTTTTTTATCGGAGATCATCTTCTATCAAAATAAAACGGAAATCATGCGAAAGCTTTAACTTTATCCTGTGTATTGTTTATACAGGGGCGGACGGAACTTATATACGAGAATATGGCTAACGATAAAGAGGCTCTTTGAAGATTAAGGATGTTTTTGAGGGCGAATGTTTACTAATCCTTTTTGTTTAATTATTTTCCTAGATCGGTCTTTTGTTTATGAGAAATCTTTGGCTCTTTACTCAATTAAGTGCCAACAACTTTCCAATCCCAAAAACACGTGAGTTTACAACTTGTTTGATCTGCGAGAAAACCCTTGAAGGACTCAAAGAGGAAAAATAAATTGTTTACTACATTCCAAACAATAAATCTGTGTCTGGACTCATTCTCAAAACCCAACACCAACTCTTTTTTACTTTTTGCATAATTAATCCACCTCTGTTTGTAGCAATTTTGTTTTGTTGTAAGACTTATGGACGTTTTAAAAGTAACTTATTCCGAACAAAAACTGAATAAGAAAATTACCTGCTTTTTGTTGTTGTAATTGTTTTTGTCATTGAAAATATCTATCTATATCTGAAAACAAGGATAACTTAAACAAAACAACATTAAGTCAAACATAAAAGTTATAAAGGGGTTGAACACGTTGAAGAAATATCATTCAATCCTCCCGCAACACCCAAAAACGCCATCATCATCATCATCAGCAGCAGCTTTGCTATGCTATATATGGATAGGGTTACCCTCTACCAACTCAGCCCTTCTAACTTAAATTCCCATAGCCTGTGCTTTCGTGAGTAAATATTTGTCAACCTAATTAATAATTATGCACAGGCCAAACATGTATACAAGCAGATAATTTCATGTCATACACGCGTCCTAGTCAAAGCAAACGCAAAAGCAAAAGAGGATATTTTCTCCCCATCAACCCCCACCTATACTCTTACACATATACACAACACAACATAAGCAAAAGACATATACACATAATCAAAGTCCTTATACCACCCCTTATAATATAGGGGAGAAAACAGTATGAAGTAGAGAGAGAGAGAGAGAGGTTAAAGGTGGTTATACTTTGTTTCTGTTAGGCTGATGGGGCGGACGGGCGAGGACAAACATTCGCTGCAAAGCATTACCGATCTGTGTTTGGTTTTAATAAACTTTGAAACGTAATTTACCGTTAGCGTGTCGTTCTTGTACACAATTTCCTTTCCTTTTTCCTTTGCTTTTGCTTTTACTGGCACCCATGAGGGTTGGAGTCAGAGTCATAGTCGAGTCGAGTCGAGCTGAAGGCAGACTTGGAAAATATTGTTTGAATCCTTTGATTGTGCTAAAGTAATAGAGAGAGAGAGAGTGAGAGGTTGAGAGGGATTTGGGGGTGAGTTTTATATTATAAAGCTAACTGTTAGAAACGGTGAAGTTTATGATGTACCTGGGAGATAAAATATTGAAATAGGATCCCTTAGCGATTCATTTAATACCATCATCTTATATACCATCAGAATAGAAAACCATCGCATAACCACGCAGGAAAATAAAACTCCTTAAGGCATCGCAGCTATACATATAAAGCAAATAAAGGAAAGACACAGAAATATACAAAGGAGAGAAAGAGAGAGAGAGAGGGTCGGGAATACAGTAATATTATAAGACAGACATTTCTGTTTGTGAGCCATGCGATGAGTTATATCTAAAGGAGTAGAGTATAGTGCCTGCGGTCCAGTTACTTGAAACGTTTGTACTGTAAATTGCGTAGAAAATTTTCGCTCAAGGACTCAAGTGACATCAAAGGAAAGAATAAAAGAAGAAATATAAATACAACAACAACAAAAAAGTTTGTAAATGTATATTAACTCAGAACTCTAGATATAAAGGGTGTCCCAAAATTAACGCAAGATTTGAATTAAATAGAAAACGCCGTTTTTAGTCTTTTGATAGTTATATTTTTATTGACTCGTAAAGTACATAGGATAGGGTTATGTATGGAATAACACATCGGACAAATGGCCTCCACGGCTTTGCATGCACATGCGCACTCTTTTGTTGAAATTTTCCATGACCATTCTGCATAAATGTGGCTGAATTTCGTTGATGCAGCGTTGAATCTCCTCCTTTAATGCACGGGTGGTTGTGGGCTTGTTGACATAGACTTGTGATTTCAAATAACCCCATAAAAAGAAGTCTAATGGTGTTAAATCACACGATCTAGGAGGCCAATTTTGATCACCGAAACGAGAGAGTACACGACCTGGAAATGTCTCATGCAGTAATTGAATTGTTTCACGGGCTGTATGACATGTGGCACCGTCTTGTTGAAACCACATATTGGACACATCAATATCATCCAATTTTGGCAGAAAGAACTGTGTAATCATGTCGAGTTGTGTTAATTGAATTTTTGTAAGCATGAAGACACAGATCTTTGGTGAGTATACGCTGTAGAGAAGTTCTTGAAATTTGCAATTCTTGTCCACGACGTCGAATTGAGGTTCCTGGATTGTCAGCAACACTCTCACGCACTGCTTCGACATTCACATTTGAACGGCTTGCTTTTGGATGACCAGTGTGTTTGGCGTCTCCAACGGATCCAGTCTCCATGAATTTTTCAATTAATCTCTTCACAGTTGACGAAGTTAAAACACTATTCCGACCATATTTTGTATGAAATTTTCGAACTGCAGCCGCCAAGCTTTCACTATTTTTGAAATATTCTTTAATAATGAAGACACGTTGTTCTCTCGTGTATCGCTCCATTTTTAATAACCCTATACTGTTAGCTGTCAAATTGCTTTTTTTTCAGGGTTGCCGACACTTCACTGCACAAATGGCGGCAAATTCAAATCTTGCGTTAATTTTGAAACACCCTTTAGCTTTTTGTTTATGACTTGGCTTTACTTTATATTTATGTAGATTTATAGGTTGACTGAGAATATAAAACAGTTTGATTAAAGAAATTTTGAATAGTAAAATGAAGTTGTTGTTTTTAAAACAGTAAAGTTCAAGGATGAACAAAAACACCTACACAAATACTCGTATGTTTATTAATGTAAGATATTTCTCAATTTATAAATTGCTTAGTTTTTCGAAATCTTTATTAAATATGGTTTAAACTTCTATAAAAAGGGTGTTTTTTTAATAAGCTGCATACGAAGTGTCGATGGTTGATTTCCATGGTTTGACTTTTTAGCTATCATTAAACATTATTTCCAGAAGTGGACATTTTAACTGGTCCCCTCGATCGTGTGACTTAATATCTTTCTTTGAATGGGTCTTTTTTTAAGTCATTGGTGTACATATGTCGAGAAACTTGCAATTTTTGAAGCATTTTTTATCACTTTTTAGTTGTTTTTGTGGGTTTTCGTTTTCTTGTGAAAAAAAGTTCTTTACTGGACTTTTTTTAAGAACATTCAACTAAAAATCAACAAAAGTATTTTCCATATGCTAAAATAAGTTTGATTTCAATATCTGTTTTTGTTACTGAGATATAAAGGGTTGCCAATGCTGAGATATAAATGTTGCCAATATCCTCCTCTTCAATTTTTGTGAACAAAAATTCGTTAAACATGGCCCGATAACGATCGCCATTGACTGTAACGGCCACTCCTTGCTCATTTTCGAAAAATGACCCTATTATGCCTCTGGACCAAAATCCGCACCGTGACTCGTTTCGGGTGTATCGGCTTTTCAATATATGCGTGCGGGTTTTCCGTGCCCCTAATGCGACAATTTTGCTTGTTTACATACCTGCCAAGATCAAAATGAGCTTCATCTGAAAAGATGATTTTTTTTTGGCAAAATCGGCAACTCTTCTAAGTCAACCGCAGGCAATATTTCAAAGTTTTGTTCAAGGGTATAGGGGTATGAACTAAGTGTTACCATTCACGAAATAAGCACTAAACGTTAGATGGCGGACCCTATATAAGTCGAAAACCAATATTTAGTAAATTGTTTTTGATCGTTTTTGTAATATTTTTACTTTAGATTTTTCGGAGAAAATTACTTTACCCTAAGAATAATGTTTTGTATAAAATGAAATAATTTTTAAGTATGGACGTGTGGAGGTTTTAACTTACGAACGCACACGAACACTTTTGTTTTATATTCTAGGGACCACCTTAAAACGTATGCTGAGAGTCTGTAAGTGAAAGCGTAAATGATTGCATGGAACCAATCCTTTTTCGCACTCGTGAAGTGGCCAGAGTATTAAATGAATATAATAAAAAAATACTCAAATCCGCTGGCCCGAGGTATTACTCGTTCCAAGTAGATGGCAAAAAGCACTTGTCCAGTCCATAACCAAAAAAGCCGGACCCTTCTCTAATTTTCCACCATTTTGCGCTTTCGTCCCTTCTTTCTTAGGTCATGAAAACGCTGGATTACTGTCAGAATATTTTGAAGACCGACGATTTCTTAATGACAGGCAGTATGGTTTTCGTAGCAATGGGTGCACTGCTGAACTAATACGGTCATCAGGCTCTCTTATCGAAAATGCGTGGCTTCGGTTTTGAGGAATCCTTTGTTGAATTAGAAATTACATTTAGGACCGTTCAGTATAAGTCTTATTGCATTATTTTAACTCTGAAAACCCCAAAATAAATTCTGGTGTGCTCCAGGGCTCTGTCTTTACTCCGACACTCTTTTTTAACTTCCCATAGGAAGTTATTGTAATGGGTCCGATTTGTCAAATTGAAAATTTTGACATTTCTCGACGTTTCAAGGTCCCTAGAGTCGAAATAAAAGATTTTTAGAAAGCTGTCTGTGCGTGCGTGTGTACGTACGTCCGTACGTCGTTCGCGACGTTTTTTTCGTCGTCCATAGCTCAAGAACCAGAAGAGATATCGACTTCAAATAAATTTTGTTATACAGATAATAAGGCAGAAAGATGCAGAAAGGGGTCTCAAGAAAATTGCGTGTTTGGTTTTTTTTACCATAGCCCTTTAAAAAAAAAGTGACAATCTTGGTTAACCCTAAATATCTCATGAACCAATGACGCTAGAGACTTTTATATTATATATTGTAACGTGATACAAAACAAGTATATTTTTGGAAAAAAATCCAATTAACGGTTTTTTTTATAAATCAAAAAAACTGAAAAAAAAATGTGTCACTTTGAAAATTTAACGACTAAAATATGATTTCATCTCCAAAACAATTTTGTGCAACGAAGAATAATGTTTTTGACATCTGATAAAATTTTGAGAAAAATCTAATTGACAGTTTTTTTTATAAAAAATAAAAACCTAAAAAAACCATTACTTAAAGTTGGGAAAAATTGAATTTCGACTCAAATATCTTTTCAAAAACTTGAGATTAAGGCTTCAAACTTATTTTATCTTATAAGAAATATTGTTTTCAACATTCTGCAAAATGTTAAGAAAAATCGAATTGACAGTTTTCTTACAAAAAATAAAAACCTAAACAAAAATTAATAAAAGTTGGTGAAAATTGATTTTCGACTCAAATATCTTTTCAATACTTTGAGATATTGGGTTTAAACTACTTTTATCTTTCAAAAATATTGTTGTCAACATTTAGTAAAATTTTGAAAAAAATCGATGTGACAGTTTTTGTACAAAAAATTAAAAACCGAAAAAAAATTTAACAAAAGTTGGTAAAAATTGATTTTCGACTCAAATATCTTTTCAAAAATTTGAGATCATGGCTTCTTACTAATTTTAACTTATAAGAAATATTGTTTTCAACATTCGATAAAATTTTGAGAAAAATAGAATTGTTTGTTCTTACAAAAAATAAGAACCGAAAAAAAAACAATACTAAAACTTGGTAAGAATTTACTTTCGACTTAAATAGCTGTTCAAAAATTACAAATATTGCCTTCAAGCTTATTTTATTTCACAGAAAATATTGTTTTCGATATTCAGTAATTTTTTTATAAAAATCCAACAGTTAGTTTTTTTTCATAAAAAAATTAAATCTACAAAAAATAGTACGCTAAATTTGGTAAAAATTGATACATATAGACAAACTTTTAAGCAAGACAAATCGACAGACGGGATGGGAAGTTATCAGTGTGGGTCGCATCCCAGCCTCTTTTTATTTTTATTAATGATCTCCTGTCAGAAACTTCAAACCAATTAATTGCTTTGCTGACAATAATATACCCTCAGCCTTTCATATTCGTTTTTAGTCTTACATCCCTCTTCTTCGGATGTGGAACTGCTAAGACAAAACATGCTAAGCTCATTTAATTCCGATCTACACTACAATGGGGAATAAGAAACCGATTGGAATTTAATGGTTCCTTGTATGTGTCCTTCCAGCGAGATAAACACAATTTGCCATTATGTATGGGTGGCATTTGCATCAATGAAACTGATGAACATCTCGATATTACTTTTATGTCCGTCACCAATCACCTCTGGATCACATACTCAATGCCACTAAGAATTCCACAAGATGTTTGGGTTTTCTGAGACGATGCAATAAATTTGTCTCTCCTTCTGATCTGGTTACAATCTGTAAGGCATATTCACCTCCAAAGCTTAAGTATAACTCCCATATCTGGGGTGGAGTTGCAGTAACTTACGAGGCTTAAGTAAGTTACTGAAGCAGTATTTAACGAAGAGCTTTAAAAATGATTGGTGATATTATACCACTTACGGTGCTCAAAAATTCTCGAAAAGTTTCTTGCCTCACTTTTTGGATCCATATTTTAACGGCCTTTGCTATAGTGAAATAGCCAGTTGCGTTCCTTCCCTTAAACATTTTAACAGTAATACTCGCACTTAAAGGAATGCCCGTCAGTTTACCCTTGAGTCCAACTTCGGTCGTACTGTGAAGTATAGATATCCGTTCTTTAGCCATACTACGCGAATGCCATAACACACTCTTCTCTCCTTGTCATTGTAATATTCAATAATTCAAAACCAATGTAATCCGACATCTCCTTTTTAACCTTACCCTTCCTTTCTAATGCTCACACTGTGTCTCTGGCATATTAAAGATACTTGAAACAAGTCATAGAAGTCTTATAGAAGCGACCTATGTTTTAAACTCGTTAGTTTTTTACACAAGTGCGCCATGTTGTAGCGCTGACTTCAAATGCACGTATTTAAAACAAGTCATACAATTTTTATTTCTCGTTGGTTTTTAAGCTACAAAAGTCTATGAAAAACTCAAAACACTCTGTGAAACTTCTATAAGTTACAAGATGTTGTTATTCTTCTTGTAAGAAGATAAGAATATGCGAGTAAATAAAACAATAATAAAAACATGTAACCTTTATATCTTCTAAGATAATAGAAATTGTATACAATGCAGAATGTTTTGCTTTGGTAAGATCATTTTACCACTCGCTCAACAGTTTTAAAGAAGCAAACAACTCTGTTAAACTTTTAAAAGGAAGATAATGCCGTCAATTTGTTTGCGTAATCTTATGAGTAAATATAAAAGATAATAAAATATTTATAAAGAAGTTATACTTTTGGCTACTTAGAAGTTTTATAGAAGTTCTATAGAAGCCTGTTCAAAGAAAAATTATGTTTGGTCCTCTGAATTTAAAATTTCTCAATTGTTTGTTTTTATATTTCTGATATAATAGAACTTCCAATTATTCAGTTCCATAAAACCCAGGAAGACACGTTTCTGTCAACCAAAAACTTCCCCCATTCATGGAACTTGTTCTAATTGACTGTCTGATGGGAAAATATAATTTTATTCCCAACATACAATACCACAAGTCCACAACATTACCTTCCTCTAATTGTTCTTTTATTTTATTTTATTTTATTTTATTTATACAAAAAAGAAGGACAACGATCAAAAATCTTATTATTCCTTCAAATTGACAATTAGATGAGATCAAACTCGTGCTCATCGTAAATTCATGACACATCGTCAAACGAAGGTCAAAATATCCCGAATGAACAATGAAATCAAAATCAAAAAAATAAAATACACAAAATAAAGCAAAAATAAGATCAAGAGAAGAGAGAGGACAATCCAACCTAAAAACAAAATAATATTAAAAAATAAATCTTTTTCGAACAAAAAGCACAGAATGAAAACATGACACCAGATATGTGCCTGGTGTACGAAATTCCTATAAAGAAGCAAGTCGTCTTGCGCACAGCGCAGGTAAATAGGGAGAGACAACCTTTTGCCAGAGGCACTCACCATGGTTGCCATACTTACTAGATTAATTGGACTTTAAGGTTTCAATGGGAAATTTAGACTTTTTTGGCAGATTTCTAACGTTAACGAATTTTCGAACTTTCATCCACAAAACTGTCAAACTGGTTTTAAAAAGTTGGTAAGCCATTTGACAGTGACAAAAAAAAAACAAACAAAATATTGTTGAATTTAAAATTTTTAAAATATCGTTTTTTTTAAAATTGCTTAAAACTTCATGGGGTGGCAACCATGTTGAATGAGGCTTGAGTAGACATATCCTCTTTTCGTCTCGGCAAAAGGTGGTGTAGCCTTTTGTAATGTCTTCACGTGAAATTTATACCCATCATGGGTATTAAGCTTTTTCGATCGTATACCAAACCAATGGTCTTCTGAACGGACAGACATATCATGAGACGCAGTGAACCAAGCCAAAGACTGGCATCATCCAAGAAGACATACAGACAGGCGTATCTGTTTCTCATTCTATCTTCAGTTTGCTTCTTTTTTTCTTCTTCTTCTTCTTTTGATCAAGAGCAAGAAAAGGGTTTTTTTTCGAAACGTGTGACAGGCTCCACAGAGATATCCCTTAACGCTGGCTGCTGCTACCAGCCGTTGCTGTGCAAACGAATCAAAACCCATTATAATTGCGGAAAATTGTTTGTTTTAAAGTTTTTCAAAAGAAAAGCCGGTTTTTTGGATTCCCTTGCTGATGTTGAGCGTTGTTGATTATGTGTATCTATAAAAATGTATATCCATAGTTTAGTACCTAACCTGTGATCTATCTTTAGCTGATGGTTTCTTTTTTTTCATTTTGATTAAATGTCGTCATCAAAGTTTCATCGAAGATAATGGTGACAGTTTTTCTTAGCCCATAAATCAATGGGTCCCATTGTGCCCATCATCATAGTGATGTGATGGGTTTCTTTATATCTAATGGTGATGATATGGTGCTAGTGCCTAAAGCCTACCTAACCATATCGTTTATGGTTTATCGACCCCATAAACATGAGAATGAACAAAAATTCAAAATACCGATCGGTGATCAATTATTTATTCGTATCTTCATCGTGCCATACCATAAAAATACAACAAAAAGAGAGGAAAGTTCCATTTTTGTGTTTAGATCATGTCAAATCGTCATAGTTTCCAGTGAAGGGAATAGATTTCAAAAATTAATTTTCAGAAGTTGTTCAATGTTCACGTCTTGCTGTAGGTAGATAGATCTTAGAGGTATACCGTGCTTAAAATAGTTTCGCTTGAGGGTTGTTCAGCTCACCTGTGTGTGGTGTGTGACTGTGATTTATTGGTCGCCGTGTGGGATTTTTGTCCACTTTAACCTGGGGATCAAATTTTTTGAGGTAGGTATAAATATACAAATTATATGCAGGTAGATCAAGTGTCTTCACGTAATATTATAATATTTGTATAACGAGGTATGACCCTAAGATGTTTGAAATGAAAAATTATATAAATTCGGGGGGTAATTTGTCTTTCCACAGAGAAGAAGAACTTAGATATAGTTCCTTTTAATATGTCAAATGTTTTTGAGCATATACAAATTAATCAATGTCTCTGTGCTAATAGATTTTTTTCGGAGGTAATTATTTGTATATTTTAGCAAATAATAATTTATCACTCTAAATTAGTCTGTCAGAACTTAAGTACACAGATTTTTGTGTCACCTGTTCGAAATGTGTCTTTATGTAAATATTTGTCCACTTCAAGATTGAGCTAATTTATCTATGACTAGCAAACCCGGCGAACTCTGTTTCGCCACCAGATGGCTTCGTTTTTTGTAACATTTCGTTTGGGGATTAAAAGATGAAGAAAAATATTTCTTTTTGTTTTATATTTGAAAAGGAAAATTTTTATTTCATTTCACAACAGTAATGAATTCATTTCGATTACAAAAATGAAGTGTAATTTAGTTGAACTTCTCTAAGTAAAAAATGAAAGTGAATCCAAAGTAAATACTGCATCGAAGCGTTATACTTATCCGTTTCATTGAAGTGCTCTTTGGTAAACCACAGTTTTTGTTTTTTGGACTGACGTTAACACAAACAAAGCGGATGGTTTCCCAACTCGTGAACACGCAACGTATAGCTGCCTATGTGAAAAACAATTATTTTCTAAATTTATCCCGCAAACACTAAGCGATTGGCATTGCGACTTGTGAATTTTCATTGTGAACGCAAGGCCAACCGGAAATTGCAATCGTTTGAAACGGAAGATCAGTCGGAATCATTGGTATTCGAGGAATACATACATTTTCAGCTGCGTACTTTCCGTTAATAATGGTTGCCTCCTGGTAACTCCAGAGAGTTCAAAAACTCCGTTGGATAATTTACTACATCATCGGGATTTGTTATGGAATCAACGGATTTGCATGTCACCAAATCGCCAGCGATTTTTGATTGAATGGTGAAATTCAGTGCGTGTACATCATTATTCTTTGCGGCGAGAATTGCTTGTTGACTTAACCAAGCATAATTCTGATAATTCTCACTAATGTTTGGGAAAACATTTTCAATAAGAGCTAATTGAGAGTCTACAAATCGGCAAAAGTCGTGGGTAAGAGTAATTAATCCAGTTGTCACATCAACTGGCACTTTTCCATTTCCAACAGCTAACAATTGTTTGGAAAATTGTGCAGCACCTTGATCATTTTGAAGTTGAACTCTCATATTAGTGGTAAGCGATAATGTTTTTACGTTATTCCACAAAAGTGATGCCTTCAGGAAAGCATTCAATTCATCTACAGGCGTTCCACGGGGAATTACTGGCAACGTCTGCCTGAAATCGCCTGCCAACAATATCATCAAGCCGCCAAAGATGTTGTTACTTCGTCGAAGATCCTTCAGTGTGAAGTTAAGTGCTTCAAGTGATTTCTTATGTGCCATTGTGCACTCATCCCAATGAATAAGCTTGCATTGCATCAACAATTTTCCCATTGCACTGGATCGGGAAATATTGCATGTTGGAGTAACAATTGTGTTTAAATAGAGTGGCAACTTAAGCGCAGAATGTGCAGTACGAATGCTATCTAGAAGATTTGCCGCAATTCCAGATGATGCTAACGCCAAAACTATGTCACATCTTGATCGAATAGTGGCCAAAATCAATGAAATGATAAATGTTTTCCCTGTTCCTCGAGGTGCGTCCAGGAAGAATGGACCACCAGTATTATCGTCCACCGCTTGCATGAATGTCTCGTATACTTGTTTTTGATGTTCATTCAGCAACGGCACATTATTTCGAACGAATTCCTGCAATGTGTCCACATTGTATTGCAGCTCTCCATTTAATTCTTGGTTCAATGCATCGCGCATCGATCGATTTGGCGCAATCATTCCTACTTCAATCAGTAGCTTGTTTGCAATAGTCAATCCTCAATCAGAATCATTCCTTCATTGCAGTTTTCATACGTTATTTGAAGTCGATATCTCTTAAGTTTCTAGAGATATGGTTGACTAAAAAATGTTCCCAAAAGTAAGCTTTGGTTTAAAATATAGGGCCCTTGAAACGTCAAAAAATTTAAAAAATTTCAATACCACAAATCGGAACTTTTACAATAGCTTTCTATGGGAAGCTAAACGAAATTCACCGCTTTTCTGTTGAAATTTTTCCTGAATTTTGTCTGCTATAAATCTCACGGATCCCGAGACCTTTCCAACGAATGCAAAACCGTGGAAATCGGTTCGTGCGTTCTGGAGTTATAGCGTCCGTCAGGAAGGAAAACCCGACTTATTTCTATTTATCTATGATTAAATAGGGACAAAATAAATTGGTAGGTAATAGCACGCCTTATTAAACTATAGACAGCAAAAAATCCATACAAAACAGTGACTTGCTCTGGATGCCAGGAATTTTTTGGAACTACATTGTGAAGTTTAAATTTTTTGGATCGAATACAAAATTTGCAATCTTTTTAAGTTTTGAAGGCCATCATAAGCAATAATGGTTTAAAATTGTAATTTCCTATTTTAGATAACTTTAATCATTCCTATTTTAAAAACTAAATAAATGTTTCTGGACGTCCCGAGTTTCCTAGAATCTATGCATGTATGTATGTATATTGATATCAACCGAATTGGTATGAAAACGGGAAATGATATTTCCACGAAAATAATCTATGCAACAGAAAAAAACGTTTTTGACTTTTAAGAAAACTTTTAGAAAAATCGATTACAGCTTTCTTACAAAAAATAAGAACCTGAAAAAAGCTACCTATGCTTGAAATATCTCGAAAACAAAGCTACAGATTTTGAACAATATTAATTCAGAAATAGTTTTCCACAATGTGTTGCTTTACAAAAAACAGTGAAATAACGCTAAATTATGTGCCACGATAAAAATGTATGGGCCACAGTAAAGAATTGAGTTTTAAAAGTGTACCTATATGTTTTCATAATGGTATTTGAAAATTCTCTTAGACTTCTAAAATCGCATTTGTGTTGGGTGTAATACGAAATTTGTACTTTGTTTGAGTTTTTGAAATTTGAAGACGTTTTGAGTAAGATTTTTAGTTAACATTTTTTTTAATAACTTTGAATTTAAAAAATTCTTTCTATGATGAATTGAATGACTTATCATTTATAACAAGCCGATTCGGATCCAACACCAATATGACGTCAGGGTTTTGAGTAATTGCTTTTTAAAATTCGAAAAACCCACAAACGTACGTATGTTAAGCTTTTTGTGGCTTAATTCATGAAGTAGTTTTTTTTTTCAGTATAATTCGAGATGGTTTTACAAGTCCATAACTAAAATTTTTAAGTAACTTTCATAAGTCCCAAGATTTACCCTGTTTTACATGTCTTAAAAAAAAACTCTCAACTACTTATGCTTCAAAATAGTTTAAAAGAAAACAAAATTCACGACTAGAACGCACGAACTTGCTACGGTAAATGAAGAGTCTGTTTAAAAATAGTACCTATAATTTAAGATTTAAAAATGTCCCTGCAAAATAAGTTTGTCTTCAAAAATGTATTTTTTTGAAAAAAAAGTTGACCCGTTTTCGAAATATCGAATTTAAAAAAAAAAAAAACAACACACTCATTCTAAAAATCTTAAACCAAAATGTTGACATTTTCGATTTACAAATACTATTTAGACAATATGAGGGCTTGTGCATAAACAAAATTATTAAAATCGGTTTACGACTTCCTGATCAAATTTAAAAACAAAATAATGGTTCTATGGAGTAATACAACAAGTTAAGAAAAAAAAATAGAGACAATTTAAAAAAAAAAACCTATAGGTTCGTTTCTGAGAAAATTCGAATTTTCGATTTTTGACCAACAAATCTGCTCAAAACTTTAATTTCCAAGTTTTAACTCAATCGAACCAATAATGGTTTGAGCTGTAGGGGCGAAGATAGACAGACTGAATCGGAGACCGATTTTATCTTCTCTTTGGATAGCGTTGAAACACGAATCACGATGCAACTCCTTAAAAGAGTGTATCTATGCAGCAAACGGGAACCCTGTTAATACCATTGTCAAGTTTGAGCGAAAGAAACCCTGATTTGATATGGATTGTCATAAAGCTCGAAAATCTTCACTTAAGCTACTTAACATTTACAGAAAACATAATCTCGACGCAAGCAGAAAAAACTATTGTGAAGCAAATAAAAAGTATAAAGCCCTATGTAAAGAAAAACAACGTTGGTACCAACGCATTTCCAGTCAACTTGCAAGTATTACCACAGCAAAAGATTGGTGGAAACTGGCTAAAGAGATAAGCGTTAATCCTACGAATACTGGAATCCAAATCACAGCTTTCGAATTCATGTCATATTTCGAAAACCACCTTAATTCAGATCAATTAAGCAGCGGAGAATATTTCCGTGAAACAAATCTAGTGGAAATACCTAAACTTGATCACCCAATTGATTTGAATGAAGTAAAGATTGCGATTGAATCTTCAAAAGAAAACAAACCTCCGGGTATAGACGGCATCCCATATGAGTTTTATAAAAATGCGAGTAATTCATTTATTGGGGAGGTTCATACTTTGCTGAAAAGAATCTACGAAACAGGAACAATACTAACATCCTTCAAAAAATCAATTATCTTTCCGCTCTTCAAAAAAGGTGAGCGGATCTTGTATCTTGTATCTTATTATCGTGGGCTTTCATTTTTAGATACCCTCTACAAATTATTCACCTCAGTTCTCCTAAACCGCCTCACTACTTGGATCGAAAACAACAATATACTCAATGAATACCAAGTTGCATATCGAAAAGATTATAGTACCATTGATCACATTTTCAATCATTCATTGCTTATTCAGCTGCAACTAAGCTAGAAAAAGAAACTTCATGCTTGGTTCGTAGACTTAAAAGCCGCATTCGACAATATTTACAGAGAAGGTCTTATTCACAAACTTATTACATTGGGCATCTCGATGAAAATGGTTAAAATTATCAAACTACTCGTATTATACCAAGATACAGTTGCCGCCGTCTGGGATGGAAGCAGTACCTCTAAATTTTTTGGAACGAGCAAAGGCGTTAAACAAGCTTGCGTTCTGAGCGCGGAATCGGTATAAATTTTCTTTTGTATGCTGGTGATATTGTAATTTTGGGTGAGAATCCAGCTTTACTTCTAACAATCATTAACAAGTTCAGCAGCTATTGCTTTAAATGGAACCTTAAAGTTTATCTTGATAAATCTGAAATTGTTATTTTAAGAAATGGAGGCCGGACAAATTAGAATAAATATCGCGGCGTTCGTCTTCACATATAATATAACATCTGACAAAGAACATCTGGCAAAGAGGCTCGCAACATCTAAAAATGCAATCAACGCAACCTGGTCTAAGTTCTTGAAAAATATAAGTTAGTGCCTCATTCAGCAAAGTTTAAAGTCCATGACTCAGCCGTTTTTGTAGGTTTCATTTTTTTATAAAAACAGACTGTTGGATTTTTATAAAAAAATTACTGAATATCGAAAACAATATTTTCTGTGAAATAAAATAAGTTTGAAGCCAATATTTGTAATTTTTGAACAGCTATTTGAGTCGAAAGTAAATTTTTACCAAGTTTTAGTATTGTTTTTTTTTTAGGTTTTTATTTTTTGTAAAAAAAAACTGTCCATTCGATTTTTCTCAAAATTTTATCGAATGTTGAAAACAATATTTCTTATAATATAAAATTAGTTTAAGCCCATAATCTCAAATTTTTGAAAAGATATTTAAGTCGAAAATCAATTTTTACCAACTTTTGTTAATTCTTTTTTTAGGTTTTTTCATTTTTGGTAAAAAAACAGTCAATTCGATTTTTTTAAATTTGACTGAATGTTGACAACAATATGTTTTAATAGATAAAAGTAGTTTAAGGCCAATATCTCAAAGTTTTGAAAAGATATTTGAGTCGAAAATCAATTTGTACCAACTTGTATACATTTTTTTTTAGGTTTTTATTTTTTGTAAAAAAAACTGTCAATTCGATTTTTTTCAAAATTTTTTCTAATGTTGAAAACAATATTTCTTATAAGATAAAATAAGTTTGAAGCCTTAATCTCAAATTTTTGAAAATATATTTGAGTCGAAATTCAATTTTTACCAATTTTGAGTAATTTTTTTAGGTTTTTATTTTTTATAAAAAAACTGTCAATTAAATTTTTTGCAAAATTTTATCAATGTCAAAAATATTATTCTTCGTTGCACAAAATTGTTTTGGAGGTGAAATCATATTTTATTCGTAAAATTTTCGAGGTGACACATTTTTTTTTTCAGTTTTTTTGATTTATAAAAAAAAACCGTTAATTGGATATTTTTCCAAAAATATACTTGTTTTGTATCACGTTACAATATATTATATAAAATTTAATTCAAGTCTCTAGTGTCATTAGTTCATGAGATATTTAGGTTTAACCAACATTTTCACCTTTTTTTAAACTGCTATGGTAAAAAAACCACCCACGCAATTTTCTTGAGAGCCCTTTCTGCATCTTTCTGCCTTATTATCTGTATAACAAAATTTATTTGAAGTCGATATCTCTTCTGGTTCTTGAGCTATGGACGACGAAAAAAACGTCACGAACGTACAGACGTACGGACATACGGACGTACGAACGTACGTACACACGCACGCACAGACATCTTTCTAAAAATATTTTATTTCGACTCTAGGGACCTTGAAACGTCGAGAAATGTCAAAATTTTCGATTCGACAAATCGGACCCATTACAATAACTTCCTATGGGAAGTTAATAAAGTAAACCATTTTTTTCACTCGATTTTTTCAATAAATAATTTATTGTGAAACCAAGTAGATTCCTTTAGTATTGAACAAACAAATATAAATATAAACGGAAAAAAAATTATCTGAAATGAAATTTTGGGGTTATAGAACGGAACCTTTCGAGCTTTTTTCGCTGAAAAATCGTTGATGATTTCGTTGAAATCCAGTTCTCGGAGTAAATCGCTTTCAATGCTCAGGAGAGAAAATTTCGATAGACGTTTTTGTCCCATCGTGGTTCGAAGCCTATTTTTTATAATTTTCATTTTTGAAAATGAACACTCTCCAGTGCAATTTGTTACCATCAAAACCAAATACATTCTCAATGCAATTGGAAGTGCTTCTTATCAGGACCATTTGAGATTTTGATATTTCACTGATTGCCTGATTGGAGTGAACAAATATAGATCAATGATTTCTGTTATTTAAGATAAATATAATTAAATAATCATGTTCATGTACATATGCACAAAGTACTATAGGTAAAGGTAAAAGAGCAAAAAAAAAAAAAAATACATATCAAAGGAAAAGTGTTAAGTAGTGTTTACTAGTTGGAATTTGAAACAAAAATTTTCCGAAGTCTCTATTGTGGGGGCCCCCCACTAGGAGGTGTGGATTACTTAACTTGAATGCTAGGGCATTTCAGCATGACACTGTTGGCTTATGCGCAATGTGTAATCTTGATGCAGCCGAGAACACCTACCACTTCGTCAGTATCTGTCTTATTTTCAATTCATACTGGAGATTATTTCTAGGAGCTGAAATAATTAATCGCACCGAGTTTTTTCAAATATTGAATGGCAAATATTATTTAAATCTATACAAATTCTTAAAATATGCTGTTAATTATCGCAACTTAATTGTAAATGAATATAATATTTAAAGTAAATTCAAGCTAAATAAAAATATAAATAGTAAAACTTTAAGCTGACAGGCAACTTTAACAAGTTATTGTCCTAACTAATTTTGAACACCAGCATAATCTTGTTTTTATAACCACTTTTTTAAGAAAATAAAATTTATTTATCTATCTTTCTATCTTATCTATAAATTATTGAGTCTTGAAAATTTAAGAAGTCATTTTTGAAAATTAATAACAATTTTCTACACACTCATATTTACAGCGTCAATAGATAAATTTATTACGTTACCGTTTCGAATTTTAAGAACAAAAAATAAATTTGTATATTTTAAAAATTAATCACTAAAAAAGTTAAATTTAAATTTAAGTTGAAGGATAATAAAAAAGATTACAACGTAAATTTAAATTGAACCCATAAATTAAAAATTATGTACATTACATTATATTAATTTTTTAAAAGCTAAAGGCTAATCCAATATTTTAACTTTTTTTTAACAAAGTAACTCATAAAACAATAAATTTCCGGTTAAAATATTAGGTACATGCAATAGATCCAACATACAATTATCCATTCATAAATGCACATCACATGATAATAATATGATGATGCTTATAAAGTTAGAAGTCTAATTTTGCCATATTTAATGAGCTGTGAAATAATTATGTTCAATAAATAAATTGAATGTATAGCGAACAAATTAAAATTAGTATCTATAATTTAATGTTAATTGCCTTTGCTAAATATTTTATTATTATTGTCAATAATTCCAAATTGAATATAAATTTTCCAGTACCTATTACATTTTAATTCAGAGCCTCTTTATGTATTGTATGTATGTGTGTATCTATTATTTTTGTTTTATGACCTAAATACCTAGAAAATACTTATGTAAACTCCGCTAAAACATTTAATCGAAAAATAATATTATAACATTTGTTGTTTTGCTCTGTTTTTTTTTTTTTGTATTTATTTTACATTTTACTATAGTTTTTATTTTTAATTAAAATTAAAATGTTAATTAAGGATGGTTGTTTTTTAACTCCCACCATCATACTTAATATCGATCCAACATCTGCCTACAATTGGCATGACATGTTTTACAAGTTGAAAATTAATTAAATCCCCTCATTTACTTATGTAGTAGGTTTATGTTTTTTATAGGTATGTAGGTATATGTAAAATATATAGAACGCATATTATATCCATTCCAATCTAACAATATTCGATAGCAAACATTTAATCGAAAAATATTTACGGCAATTATCCTAAAATAACATGAAATCATCAATGTTCGTCCACATAGAGCAATCATCAAAAAACACAACACATATATGTACACTTAAATGTATATATCCAATGTTTTTTCATTAAAATTCAATTAAAATCCAGCCCGCAGGTGTTTTTGGACTCATCGTTATTTTATGCTGAAATAAAATAAAACTGGTAATAGATATACCTAACCTAAACCTAACCTACATATCTATTCTCGTCCTCATACCTATTCTATCCTCTTTTGAAACCTGACTCTCGGTCTTGCGTATACATACATATAAATGGGAATAGGTAACAAACTATAATATTGAAAGTTTAGTCATGTATGAGGTCTGGATTATGTTCCTGGAAAAAATCGATCAGCTCAAAACCCATTAACCTATAACTGTAACTACGAGTATAATGTTAAGTTGTATACTATATTCTATAGAAATATTTAAGTATATTATATTCTTCCATAGCATGCAAAAAATTGATTAAATGCAGATGAGTTATGGTAAAATGTTCATCATCACGATTGATACTTTGATTGGTAGATTTTTCTTCTTGAAATTTGTTTTATTTTTTAATTAAAAATAATATTATTTTTAGAAGCAGTTAGTTTGGTGAAATATTTAAATTAATTAATTTTCTTGCAACCTAATGAAAACATTCCGAGCACCAATAGGTACAATTACATAATATTACCTGGAGACAATTTTAAAACTAAAACATCAAGCTTGATAATATTACAGTAGAGACTCCAAATATTTTTACCTATAGGCATATCCCAGGCACCAGCCTTATCTAAACACAAATCTTCTTAAGACAGAAATGAATTCCCTTTAAAATATATAAATTTTTGAACGAAAATATATTTCTATATTTTAAATAGGAATATGAACACCATAAGATTATACATTTTTTTTGATAAAAAAACGGGTGTTTTCTTAAAACGTGGTTTTCTATTTGGCAATACTTTTTTCAAAGGTGGTCCTTCTGGCAGCTGTCACTTCAGTTATGGTCTGTTTAGTTTGCCATTTTATAAGATACTTACTCTTGAACAACTTGTGCCAATAGTGCAAATTCACTACCAAAATAATAATTCAGTTCGCCCTAGCGACGCCACGCAAAGAAACAATCTATTAATCGTGGGCGTGGCGTGGCCTACTAGATCGTACGATATAACACCTATGGACAATTTTTTGTGGAGTTATATGAAATTGATTGTTTATACGCAGATAAGCCCGAGACGATTGACGCCATGGAATAGAATATTGGGAGCGTTATTGCTGACATACCGCCCCAATTTCTGCAAATAGTGGTCGAAAATGGGCCAATCGGTTTGGATTTGTTCAAGCCAGACGCGATAGCCAATTGTACGAATTGATTTTTAAAATATAATGACAAACCCTGAAAAAAGGAGACCATCTAAACTGCACCAACTATAGAGGCATCAGTCTGCTTAACATCGCTTACAAAATCTTCTGCCGTAATATGTGAACGTCTAAAGCCCATTGGCTACAACCTTTATAGGTCCTTATCAGTGTGTTTTTAGACCAGGAAAGTTCACATTCGATCAAATATTCACATTACGGCAGATCCTGGAAAAAACCCAAGAACATCAAATCGGCATCCACCATCTTTTCATTGATTTCAAGACCACATATGACAGCATCTACAGGGACGAGCTGTATATACATAAAGCCATGTTTAGTTTTGGCATCCCTGCCAAACTCGTCCTTTTGTGCAGGATAACCATGGAGAATTCGCGCTGCTCCATAAAGGTTGGAAACAACTTAAAAAAAACCTATCGATGTCAAAAAAGGCTTTAGACAAGGTGATGCGCTGTCATGCGATTTCTTTAACATCGTTCTTAAAAGAATAGTGTAGAGTTCCCACGGCAACACTCAAGGCACTATCTTTCAAAAGTCCGTCCAATTACTAGCATATACTGATGACATTGACATAATCGGAAGAACTCAGCAACTCAGGGCAAAACAAAGTACATGATGTGGTCAAGAAAAGAATTCCAACACCGACGTCTCGGCCAAAACGTCACCATCGACAGACGTAACTTTGAGGTAGTTTGAGGTAGTTATAAGGACTTTGTCTACCTAGGCTCCGCTATGAACGCAGAAAACAACACCAGAGCTGAGATCAAACGAAGAATAACTCTTGCTAACCGCTGCGCTGTTTCTTTGGGCTAAGAAAGCAATTGAGTGGAAAAGCCCTCTCTCGAGGGACCAAAATGTCGCTATAGAAGACCCTCATCATCCCCGTCCTGCTAAACGGTGCAGAAGCATGGACTATGACAAATGCGGATGACAGCACCTTGAGTCGTTTCGAGAGAAAAGTTCTTTGCGTGATCTACAGTCCCGTAAACATAGAAGGGGAGTGCACGAGAAGATGGAACGAAGCTGTACGGGCTGTACAGCGACGTAGATTTAGCCAGAAGGGTAAAAGTCCAACGACTAAGATGGCTGGGTCACGTAGAACGCATGGAAACCAATGCTCCGGCCCGGAAAGTCTTCGAATCCACACCGACAGGACAGTGCAGTAGAGGAAGACCGCGGATCAGGTGGCGCGTACAAGTGGAAAGTGACCTCACCCAACTTGGAGCGCGAAACTAGAGACATCTAGCTAGGGACCGAGCTATATGGAAAAGTTTGTTGGGTGAGGCCCTATAGTTCACACAGGACTGTAGTGCCACCTTAATTAAGTAAGTTAGTAACTAATGACAAACCCTAATTATTGAATAAAAAAAAAAAACATTATATTAAACTATATGCTTGAATTCTTCCTGGAAACCACACTTCTAAAATAACACCATTTTAAAAATATTGCTGGCTCTTAAAAGAATACACTCTTTTAAATGAATCAATTGATTGTAATCCTTTTATTATTTATTTGCATTCAACAATTGCATTGAAACAATCTTTGAAACCATAAGCAATCTCTTATAATTTATTGCAAAGAATGTAAGTACTAGAAAAGAAATTATTAAACACTACAAAAAGAATGCGAAGATTTCAAATAATTGCATGAAGTCTCAAATGAGTGGAATTACTTGACCGTAGAGAAATGATTGTTTGAAAAAGTAAAATTTGTGACTGGATCGCACGAACATACTCCTATATTTAGAGAGTTAGTTTAAAAATAGTACCTATATTTTACAAAAAATGCAACTTTTTAAATTAATTGAGTTGAAAGGTTTTTGATTGATTATTAAAAAAAAAGAGGCCGAGATGTGACCCACACTGATAACTTCTGTCCATTTGTCTTGCTTTGTCTTTGTCTATATGTATCAATTTTCACCAAATTTGCGTACTATTTTTTGTAGATTTTATTTTTTTATGAAAAAACGGATTGTTGGATTTTTATATCGAATGATATAAGTTAACAAAAACGTTTTGTTTTATTTTAAAAAAATATTTTGTTCTTCAGGCAGATTGCCTGAACCTTTATTGTCAATTGGTAAAATACAACTCAAAGCACTAAAATAACTTCACATGTATTTATAATCAAATATCGAAAGAATATAACAAGAGAACAAAAGGCATGAGCTATCATAAGTCATAATTACTTAGAATTTGGTTGCAGCTGGCACCTGCACCATGAAGTAATGAATTCTCTGGAATTTGGGTGATGATATTGCACTATTGCATCATTAAGTCTTCCCCTCTTAAATGCGATTGTCCTCGATCGCTTGAAGTGCATTAGGTTATGGAACTTTGCTGTCGGTATTATGTAATTTGATAATGAGGTTACTTATTTTATTCAAAAGTAGGGTAGGTCATAAAGTTTTGATGTAGGTATTACGTAAGCGGGTGATGATGAGATCGTTGACTTTGTTTTGTCTGAGATGACATGTAATGGTATTTCGTCTCGTTTTGTTTCCATAGTTTTTATGGTAATGTTTGACTGATTGGACTTGGTTAGTAATGGCTTGCATATGGTTGATAGTGTGAAAAGTATGCCAAGAAATATGATCAGCCCATATGTGGTTAATTTGTGGGTTTTTTCTTCTAGTTGAATTTGTTGTATTTCTTTTGTGTTGTTGATGTGAAGTTCGTTGACCATTTCGAGTGATATAAGCTTGTGGTACTCCTTTTCTGCGGGAGAGGGTTGAAGTATTGCTGGAAGGATTCTATGGGTAGTTATTTCTGTTGAAGTAAACTGTTGATTATCGATAGAAATGTTGGTATCGTGATATTTGATGAGAAATGTGCCAGTAAGATTTTGACTCATGTTTTCGGCCTTGATTGTTCCTTTGAAATTGTTTAGTAAGATGATGCCAGATGTTACTTCGTCAATGTAGGGTAGATGCTGACTGTTCATTAGGTTACATTCTGCTTTTAAACTTTTTAATAATTTAGCAATACATGTGGAGTTAGTTAAGTTTACAATATTCTTAGCATTACAAATTGTTACATAGTTAATAGTTTTACAATTATTGTTTATTGCGTATATTTCATTTTTATTTCGTATGATATTTTCATATTTTATGTCAAGGGCCACTTTTCCCTTTTTAATAGGTCTTAACAACAATTTTTCATAATTAGTTTCTTTTGTAATTGGTATGCTTATAATATAAAGAAGTGAAGTCATGTTTGTTACAATTTTTATTTCAGCAAAATTTAATGCTTCTTCGATTGTTTCGTAAGGAATTTTTTCTTTATCTAATGTATTTATAGCTAGATTTATTTCTTCTTTTGATAATATTAATGAATTAATGATTCCCATTTTAGCCCAATTAATGGCAAGATTTATATTTTGTAATTCTTCTTTAACTATTCTTATCTTATATTGGAGTGTGGTTACAATTTTACTGTTAACAGTATTATCTTTCTTTAGGAATTTTAAAATTTCATTATTAATTTTTGTTAGATTGTTTACTCTTTCATTATGTAATTTATTAATAACAACTTGGTTATTATTGTTTTTTAACAAGTTTGACATTTTCTTTTTAATAATTAAAAAATCGTCATGGTCAGGATTTCCTGCAATCCATTTCCATGCGGATCCGATAAAATTAAGTGATCTCTTTACTTTCCTGGTTTTAGGCGTAATGTGTAAAATTAAATTTTTTATTTGTTCAATCTCAAGTGAAATTAATGGAAATAATGTATGGTTACGTGTAATATTAAGATTTAAAGTCGGGGTAATATCTTCAATAAATTTTTGATATTGTTCAATATCAACATCGTGTATTATCTTAAGGTTTCCTTCTTGTATTTTTGCCTGTCCAACATGTAGAGATACAAATTGTGAGTTTGAGAAATCCAGAATTTGAATTTCTCCTTTAACGGTGATGAATAGTAGCCTGTAATTAAAATTTCTATTTTAGTTTCTTATTAGACTTTTATGAATCTTCCTGCCCGATTCTGTTATAACTATTGTATTCTTGTTTTCTTTTACTATTTCTTTCGTGTATCTAAATGTCAATTTTGATCCTAATCTCTTATTATGTTTGACAAAAATAATTTCACCGGGAAGGTAATGCTTTATTGGTTTCCTTTTTTTGTTATGGTATTCTAAATCTTTTTGCTGTTTTGATTTAAGGATTTCAATATTAGAAGCACGAACTTTCTCGAATTCTTCGGGATTTAATCTCGGTATTCGTCCATTATATAAGTCAACAGGTTTTTTACCTGTGGTAGAATGAATAGAGAAATTATATTCATTGACTGATCGTTCCAAGAGTTGCTTAAATGAACGAGGAGGTCCATCTGCCTTAAGGCATCTCATAATTTCGGATAATGTGGAATGGAATCGTTCCACTTGTCCATTTACTTCACTTTTATATGGGGGTGTCGCGAAGACTTTTATTTTGAGGTCATCCTCTAACATGGAAGTAATTGATGCGGAATTCAGAGACTTTTCATTGTCAATTACGACATTTTCTGGAACGCAGAAATAGAATAAAATGTCTTGAAGAGGTCTCTTTATATGTTCTATTGAACGAGATTTTATTATTTTTGCTTGTGCAAATTTAGTGAATTTATCTAGTGCTGTAAGCACGAGGAATTTTTCTGTCGAAAATATATCTATGTGTAAAGTATGACCTGGGTAATTTGGGATAGGAGTAGGTTCGATTACTTGCTTGTTTGGATGTCGGTCGTATTTATTTGCTTTGCATACTGTGCAACGTTTTACCAAATTTTTGATCTTGTTGTTCATCTGAGGGAAATAATATTTTCGCAGAATTTGAAGTTTGTTTTCTTCAGCGTTTCGATGAGCTCTTTTGTGTTCTGTTAGCATTAATTCTTCTTGATCGGTTTCGTTTTCTATGTCTTGCACTAGAGTTTGGGTAAATCTAATTTTATAATCTTTAAAGTGAGAAGGATAAACTTGTTGTATTTTTCCCATGACTTGTTCTGGTGCTAAAAGTCCGTTTATCAGATTGGGGTTCAAATATCTCTTAAAAATGTCAATTATATCTTTTTCATTGTATTTGCGCTTAATAATGGTGTGCCTGGTAAAATTCGAGAAAAAGGGTTTTATTTGATAACTGTCTTCATTGCCTAGTTTTAAAATTATTTGATTACGGAAGACATTTATAGGGGATTCGACTGTAGGGATAAGGTTATGAGAAGAACTTTCGGAACTATGCTGAGTCATAGTTAAAGAGTTTAAATGAGTTATTGGTTGAATTCTTGAGAGTGCATCTGCTATTATGTTAGTGTTACCTGGTTTATATTTTAACTCGTAATTGTATTCTTCTAAGATGGCTTTCCATCTTTTCATTTTACTATTAGTGTTCTTGCTACTCAATGCGTATGTAAGTGGTTGATGGTCCGTGAATATGTGTACCTTCCTTGATCCGTACAGGAAATTTCTAAGGCTTGTTAAAGCCCAAATGATTGCTAACATTTCTTTCTCGTTGGTAGCGTAGTTTTCCTCGGTTTTATTTAGTGTCCGAGAAAGAAATGTAATTGGTTTCTTATCTTGGGATAAGACTGCGCCAATGGCATAGTCGGAGGCGTCAGTTGTTAATTCGAATTCCTTTTTAAAGTTCGGATGATTAAGTATGACTTCCTTTGAAGTAAGAGCGTTTTTTAAATTTTTGAAGGCTTGCATCGCATTTGCGTCAAGCTGAATAATTTTTTTCTTAGATGCGTTTTTGGACACGCGTCCATCTTCCCCTCTTAAAAGAGAAGTTAGCGGTTTTGCTAACTTGGCATAATCTTGGATGAATCGTCTGTAATAACCACACATGCCGAGGAATGAACGAAGTTCTTTCAGATTACGGGGCGGTGAAAGATTCACAATTGCCTCAACTTTAGCAGGATTTGTTCTTATGCCGTTGATACCTACTAAAAATCCTAGAAATTCTATTTCTTTTTTTAGAAATTCTGATTTGTCCAACTGGATCTTCATATTTGCTTTATTAAGTGTCGTAAAGACTAATTCTATGTTCTTTAGATGCTCGTCTTCGGACTCGCCAAAGATGATAATGTCATCTATATAGACATAGCAACGCTTGCCTATATGTTCCCTAAGGATATCGTCCAATGTCCTTTGGAAGATTGAGGGAGCGTTCTTGAGACCAAATGGGAGCCTCAAGAATTCATATTTTCCATTATTAATAGAAAATGCAGTTTTTTCTATATCTTTATCCGTCAATGGTATTTGATGGAATCCACTTTTTAAGTCTATAATAGTAAAAAATTTATTCTTTCCTAATTGTGCCAATACTTCAGTTATCTCTGGTATTGGATATTTGTCTGAAATAGTTATTGAATTCAGTTTCCTGTAATCAATAACCATTCTGAATTTTTTCTGACCGGAGGCGTCCATTTTCTTAGGGACTATCCATACGGGAGAATTGTATGGAGATCTTGACGGTCGTATTATCCCTTGGTCAAGTAATTCTTTTACTTGAGATTCGACAACTTCTTTTAGTGCCATAGGATAAGGGTATGTTTTTGAGTACACCGGTGTATCTGTGGTTGTTCTGATTTCACCTTTTACTTTACTCGTATAGGTTAGTTTTTCGTCCGGGTCTGCAAAAAGACTAGGACATTTCCTAATAATATCGTGAAGTTTTTTAACTTGTACTTCAGATAGATGTGAAGTACGTATATTTATATTGTTTATTGTCTCAGATTTGTATTGTTTTAGGGGAATTTTTATGTTTTCAAGGATGGTCATAAAACTTTTATCTGTGTGTATGATTGCTTTGAGTTCTCTTAGGGAATCATTTCCTATAATGCCGTCGAATGACGTTAAATTTGGAAGAATAAAAAATTTCAGTTTATTAGTACTATTTCTATCGAATGGATTAAAAAATGAATGGTGAGTAATTTCAATGTTACCACCAATAGAGTTGGCAAAAAATGATTTTTCATTAGGTATTGGATTTCTTATGCGTTTTGATTGAACGTAATTCTTATTAGAGCCTGTGTCAATTAAAAATTTTAATACGTCTCCACTCTTCACTTTTAGTTCTGCGTAGGGAAGTGAAGAGTGATTTAATCTAAAAAATAGATGTCATCTGGTTCTTCAATTTGGTCAAAGGGGGAGGTTTCTTCTTCTTCTGGATATTGGTCCGGCTCTTGATGTTCCAAATCATCTGTGTTTTTAATTTCTTCTGGTTGTTCGTCTGTTTCTGTGTTGTAGGTGTTATAAATTCTTTGGAATTTATCAGCTGGTCTCGTATTGTATTGTTGGGAATTTGTAGGGTTTCCACGTTTTACAGCAGGATTGCGGACTGGTGGTCGGTTTGCGTAATTTACCTGTCTTGACTGGATGCTTCTATCGACGTCCATTGGTTCTGGTGGAGGCTGAGGCCTAGGGGTGTATTGTCCAGGATACCTGTTGTGTTGTGCTCCTAATGGTGTCCTGTTTTGGAATCTTTGTTGGTTTGCACCAAATTGTGGCCTGTTTTGGAAGCCATATTGTTGATTGTAGTTGGGTTTATAGGGCTGTGGATTATGAAACAATTCTGGATAGAATTGTTTACGGGGAACCGAAATATTTTGATCTCGATGTTTTGGGGGAATTGGTGGTGGTTGCATAGAGACTTGTGTTCTACGCATAATATGTTGGCTATTGTTTGCATATTGCGTTCTATAGTCCATATTTTGGAGTTTAAGACAAAGGTGGAGAGCCTGTGGGAGATCTACAGGTTCTTTAATGCTGAGGAGGCGTGGGAGATCGCCTCTTAATCCGCGAACAAATGTGTCTAATGCCTTACCACGATAACATTGTATCATGTTGGTAAGTGATTCATGGCTCATATCCATGCTTGAGAGTTTATTAAGAATAAGTGAAAGGTGCTGGTATACCATTTGGTAAAATTCGGGAATAGAATTATTACCTTGTACGAGAGTGGTCATTTGATACTCTAATGTACCAATGTCTCGTTTATCCGCATAATGGAGGGTTAAACATTTTGAAATCTTTTGCCAATTTAATGGCGTATTATAGGACTCAAGAGCTATATCAGCTAGGCCTACTATCTTATTACGGATGACGCTCAAAATTCCGTAATACTTAGGTGTACCTTTAAGGTGTTCGTATATTGTTAATATTCTATCAACACTTTTTTTCCAGGAGCTGAACTCTCCTGCCTGCCCCGAAAATTCACGGAGGCTTTTGACAACGTCTGGGATTTTATCTAAATCTGATAAATTTCTATCATTTCCTATGTTAATAGGTTGGTCTATGTCATTTGCAAAATCAAGGTTCGGGTTAAGTAGGGATTGAAGAATAGTTCTACCTTCTCGAGTAAGAGTATCATTAATTATTCTATTGACATGTTCAGTAATAGTATTCATGTTAAATGCTTCATTGTGTGCATTTTGGGGTGGTTGTCCTGCGTTTGCAGGGGGTGCACCAACTGGTACAACATTTTCCGCACGAGGAAGTCTGACTAAATTATTAGGATTCATTCTTTAAATTTGGCAATTAAAATTTGCAAGAAAGTAGGGAGATAGATAATTTTTTGATATTTATGATTTTCGGATCTTATATTAATTTTAATCAAGTATAAATGTATTTCCTTTCTAAACTAGTCACTGTTTATTCATCAATAATTATATTTTTTTCAATTTTTTTTTTTTTTTTTTTTAATTAAATCACTTATATTTTTCTAATTTCGCTTTTAATAGGTTTTAAATCAATTAATTTCTTTCAATTTCTTTTTTTTATAATATTTAAAAATTCTTTATTTTTTTTTCTTCTTTTAAATTTATAATCTTTCTTTAAATTTTAATTTATTCTCTTTAAGTTTTATAAATTTCACGTTTAGTATCAATATCTTTCAAATCAATTAATTTTCTTTTCTATAATTCTTTTTTTTTTAAATTTTATTTGTTATCTTTCTCTTATTTAATAATATTCACTTCTTTTTTTTTTATAAATCAACTTCTTTTTTTATAAATCAATTTTAATATAATAATTTTATCATAAAACTTACAAGATTAAAATCATCTTGGGAGCTGCTACTATTTTTTCCAATTGTTGTCTGGGATCACGTGAGGGTAACTCTGGTGAAAAGGATGGCAATTTCCGTTTTATCCTTTCTTTTCTTAAAGGTGACTCCGGGGCCTCTCCAGTTTCACTTTTGATGATTTATTTTTAAGTCTTTAATTATTTCTTCGCTTAGAAAAAATTTTTTTTTTTTTTTTTTTTTTGAACTTTCACTTTTTTTTTCCTTTTTTGTAATTTTTAATTTTTCACTTTTGTTTTATAATTGCAATTTAACTTGTATATTTTTTTTTGTTTGAATTTAAGATCATCAAGAGTTTTAAACACTATCACTGTCCCTGCTCGGGCGCCAGTTAACAAAAACGTTTTGTTTTATTTTAAAAAAATATTTTGTTCTTCAGGCAGATTGCCTGAACCTTTATTGTCAATTGGTAAAATACAACTCAAAGCACTAAAATAACTTCACATGTATTTATAATCAAATATCGAAAGAATATAACAAGAGAACAAAAGGCATGAGCTATCATAAGTCATAATTACTTAGAATTTGGTTGCAGCTGGCACCTGCACCATGAAGTAATGAATTCTCTGGAATTTGGGTGATGATATTGCACTATTGCATCATTAAGTTATATAAATATCGAAAACAATATTTTCTGTGAAATAAAATAAGTTTGAAGCCGATATTTGTAATTTTTGAAAAGCTATTTGAGTCGAAAGTAAATTTTTACCAAGTTTTAGTATTGTTTTTTTTATAGGTTTTTATTTTTTGTAAAAAAAACTGTCAATTCGATTTTTCTCAAAATTTTATCGAATGTTGAAAACAATATTTCTTATAAGTTAAAATTAGTTAGAAGACATTATCTCAAATTTTTGAAAAGATATTTGAGTCGAAAATCAATTTTTACCAACTTTTGTTAAATTTTTTTTAGGTTTTTAATTTTTTGTACAAAAGCCGTCAATTCTATTTTTTTAAAAATTTTATTGAATGTTTACAACAATATTTTTTGAAAGATTAAAGTAGTTTAAAGCCAATATCTCCAAGTTTTGAAAAGATATTTGAGTCAAAATTCAATTTTTACCAACTATGAGTAATGTTTTCTTTAGGATTTTATTTTTTATAAAAAAAACTGCCAATTAGATGTTTCTCAAAATATTATCAGATGTCAAAAACATTATTCTTCGTTGCACAAAATTGTTTTGGAGATGAAATCATGTTTTAGTCGTAAGATTTTCGAGGTGACAATTTTTTTTTCCGTTTTTTTGATTTATAAAAAAAGGCGTTAATTGGATTTTTTTACAAAAATATAATTGTTTTGTATTACGTTACAATATATAATATAAAATTTAATTCAAGTCTCTAGCGTCATTGGTTCATGAGGTATTTAGGTTTAACCAAAATTTGCACCTTTTTTTAAACTGCTATGGTAAAAAAACCACCCACGCAATTTTCTTGAGAGCCCTTTCTGCATCTTTCTGCCTTATTATCTGTATAACAAAATTTATTTGAAGTCGATATCTCTTCTGGTTCTTGAGCTATGGAAGACGAAAAAAACGTCGCGAACGTACAGACGTACGGACGTACGAACGTACGTACACACGCACGCACAGACATCTTTCTCAAAATCTTTTATTTCTCGACTCTAGGGACCTTGAAACGTCGAGAAATGTCAAAATTTTCAATTTGACAAATCGGACCCATTACAATAACTTCCTATGGGAAGTTAATAATAAAAAAAACTATTTTGTGTATTAAAAAATAAATATTTTGCAAACATGAAAAACACATTAATAATATTTTTGTTTTTGAAAATCCTTAGAGCGGTTTTTTAAATTAATTTTCCATAAGTAACATTTTTTCGGTATGCACTAATTTAGTGCTTATATTTAAATTTGGTTAAAACATGGTTAACCATTTTTGACATAGGTATCGAATTTAAAAAAAAAAACAAAAAAAAAATTCAAAAAAAATAGACGTTTTTGATCATAAAATATTATTTAGGTAATATAAGAACCTTATCAGATAAAAAGTTACTAAGATCGGTTCATTAGTTCTTGAGAAAAATTAAAACCAAAATAATGATTCTGTAGAAGGTACCCATTTGGAGCAATGCAAAACTATATTTTTTTATATTACAAGAGAAAATTTTATTAAAAAGTTTGGACTTCTCAAACATGTTTTATTAAAATCTCGAGTTTTAATGTTTTTAGAAATGCAATACTTGCCATTAAGTTCATATGTTTCGAAAATTCAAACCAAAAATATTTTTGCCTTCTATCATCATTTGAAGTTCTCAAGCTCTTAAAAATTTTAAACTTATGATTGCATTCATCAAACTTATTGATTGCAACTGTTTTAGATTCGAGTCAAATTTTAGGAGCATAAAACTACAGTTTAAATTATCTTATTTTCTCATTTAGTTTTCCAAAATTCAAATTAGTTATGAGATAATAAGGCTTCATTTGATTTTATATACAATTTTTAAGGTCATCCTTTCATGGTTTTGAAAACTTCTTTTTTGAGTTAATTTTTGATGAAAATTGCTGAGCTATTGTTAACTAACAGTTCAAAACTACTTTCAGAGTTATTTTTTTTTTTTTTCAAAATATTTAAGAACTTGATACATATTATAACTTGTTTGCTACGAAGGCGATTTTTCATAAAGACACAAGATTATTTTTATACCGTTTAACGTTTTTTCTTGTTAAATATCGTTTGAGTATAAATGCTTCAGCGTTTTCGAAAAACTAGATGAGTTACTGAAAATATTCAATCTTGAAGATTTGAAAAATCATCATCATACATAAGTTAACTTTTCGATGTATAAAGATTATTGAGATACCAAATTTATGCCATCATATATTGATTTTAAAAGCGGATAAAAATTAAGTTAATAAAAAATGTAGCGTAAAAGCTTGTAGATCACTAGAGACTAGTGATTTACAACTCTCAACCATTTCTGTGTGGGAGTTATGTCAGGGATAAAGAAAGACCTTTGGCATGAGAGTCTGTCCATTCACCAATATCATTTAAATATTCCCAAGTAGCGTTATAAACATCCTTTATGAAAATCTCCCCAAAAGACAAAAAAAAGGATTACCTAAATAAAATCACAGAAGTCAGTGCGGTGGGCGGCGGTTTCCCTTTGTCAAAATAATAACTCCAACTTAATAACACACGCTCGTAAAATAAAAATTACTGATACAAATTTCCGTACTTAAAATTAATTCAAAAATTCTTCATAGTAGATTAAAATCCCGAGTACAATAGGTTGGGGGCAATTCAAAATAACAATCAACACAATATAATATTGTGTCTGATGTGTGCGTTCCTTAAGCTCGCCCTTAAAAAACATTCTTTTCCATCACAAAGAAGAAGAAGACAACAAAATACAATAAAATAATATTATTCATAATTTCTTATAGTTGTTCATTATGACAAGATAAACAAATTTGTCAAAACTAAGAAGATTGTTTTCCTAAATCAGAAAAGAAAAAGAAAACTTCAATTTATTTAAATTAATCTAATAAAGAAAAAAGAAAAGAAGTAGTATCTCTAAATGCAATAAAAGAGGACTTCTTTATATAATTCCAGTAGTTTTTTTTATGTTTTTTGGTACCGAAACCTGAAACACGATGCAAAATAGTCGTAAAACATGGCACAGAACAAATTGCCTTTCTTGTATCGCTCGGATAATAGCATCAGGCGGCCACCTCACTTACCATAAGTCGTCTCTCATGAGTTCTATATGACGACGATGTTATGCCTTAAAAGACAAAAGACGCTATATAATATGAACAAAAAATAAAATGTCCACAAACTACAAAACTTCTAAGCCGACTTTGGGCCCATCAATAACTTTAATGCACTCTAGACTCTACCGCCGCACTATAGCTGACTTATTTTTGAATCGTATATAGGTTCGAATGTTGTACGACCTATAATGCAGCCCTCCAAGAAAGCAATGGGAATTTTGGAGAAGATATAGAAAGGTCTGGAAATTGAATCTGAGTGTACATATCTCAGACTTATATCAATTAGCCGCCCAAAAAAAAAAATAAGACTTTTAGATACACTCGAGTGTACCTATATCTTTTAAAACTTCACAAAGCCTGAGTTGAGTCGAGTCGTCTTTAGTCGGTCGTGCGTTGCTCGGCGTACTCTCGGGGTACCTCTAGATTTTGTCCAAAAACAAAAATTTCCATCTCAATAATCGACTTAATGGAAGTGGAAGTTGAGAAGACCTATAATCAGTCTTTTGTGTGGGATATAAATGCATTAATTATGTTAAAGAGTTTTTTTTTCTATCTCTCATCTTCCACTTCCATCTTCAAGAAATCTACGTCTTTGGCTATACCTCGGGGAAGGGGGAATGAAATGGTTGGAGCTCACCGAACTACTCAAACTATCAAAGTGGTTAGTAGAAGGTGAGGAAACATTAAACGAACGAATAGCTAGCATTTTCGTTATTGTTATACCTCGAGATACTATATAATATACCTTACCTACCTAACCTACATATATATCAGATAGCTTGGTGCGAGGCGTGCGGTATCTTTTCGTGGTAATTTTTGAATGACCTTTACTCCTACTTGAGATGCTAAATTTTTTAAGTGCACAGAGTCTTTAAATATCTTAGTCGCGAGTCTGTGGGTTGTATAGACTTAAGTAAATAGTATAAGTTGTATTCGTAGGATTAGTATCTTTTACTTTTTTTTTGAGTATAGATATACCATCAGCTAGGTACATAAAAATAAATATATAGACCGTTACCAATGAGGGGGTTTTAATTTCATTTGATAAGACTTTATCAATGGTGTGTTTTTGTGATGTATTTTATAGGTACCAATAGATGCACCAAAACTTATATAGTTTTTAATGGATGTAAGACATTTGTTGTTTATTTTATTGTTGTTTAATGTAAAACGTTTAGATGGTGTTTAAGAAAAATAAATAAAGTTAAAAGCACGAATTACACGTGACATTTTCGAAAAACTTTTTTTCATACTGCTTGGGAAATTTGGCATCAAATTGGATTAATAGTATTTTTAAATGAAGAACTTAACAGTTTATAAAATACTAGCGGCCCGTCCCGGCCTTGCACGGGTAGACATAAATAGGTACAGACATTTAAGTTATAAGTCTATATATATAAAAGAAAGTCGTGTTTGTTACAACACTTATAACTCGAGAACGGCTGGACCGATTGCCATGGTTTTTGATTTGTTCGATTTGTTTCCGTCCCGAATAGCAGAATACATCTTAAAAACAATGGAAATCTTATGGCCTGGTTGCTGATACCTTTAAGCCACAACTTTATTTTTTTTTCTGAAGACATCATGTGTTCGTTGTTTTAGACATTAATTTTCGAAAATTATTTATTAATTATTTAATTTTAAATTCCCGATAATTCTCTTTTCATAGGTTGTCTATGATTTTTACCGCGAGTGCAGATTTTAATATTAATGCCGCGTCCTAGAAGATCTAATCTTTCCCAGCGAAGCCGTAATGCAATTAGGCAACGGAATATCGCGAGTCAATTATCTATGTATTATTATCGCTGAAGCAATTATTTCTGCATCTCCAAGTCAGATATAATGTGCCACATTATTTGCTATCATCATTTCAACATGCTTCCCATCGAACCCACGTGACCTGTGGAACAAATACAAAGATAACATGTCAGAAGATATTTTACATCGAATTCGCGTCAGCTCAAGAAATTCCGATCTTGAGGTGAATGAGGAGATCCATAACCAGACTTTGCTCTTGATCGAAGATATGTGTTACCTCATGTGCGGCAGTTTGTTAGTTAGGTTAGGAATGCCAGCGCCAGATCGCGGAATGAATGACGCATTTAATAGAGAATTGGAACGTGAACGTGAATATGATCCACATGAACTAATCCAATCAGTTCAAACGAATGTACCTCTGTTGAATCCTAAGCAGAGGGACGTCTATGATACACTGATTAATGCAATTGATGATGGAAATGGCGGCTTATTTTTTTATGATGCCCCGGTGGAACTGGGAAGACATTCCTCATGTCATTGATTTTGGCCACTGTACGTGCGGGATCCGAAATTGCAGTAGCCATTGCTTCTTCTGGAATAGCGGCCACATTGTTAGACGGATGCCGTACGGCTCACTCAGCGTTAAAATTGCCATTAAACCTTCAAACTACTGAACAACCGACATGTAACATTTCGAAACACTCCCCAATGGCCAAAGTTTTAGTAGCATCAAAAATCATTATATATGGGACGAATTCACAATGGCGCACAAACGCGCATTGGAAGCACTAGACCGAACATTAAAAGATCTGCGCAATGACTCGAGATGTTTTGGTGGTGCAATGATTTTATTATCTGGCGATTTCCGACAAACCCTAGCAGTCATTCCAAGATCTACTGCTGCCAACGAAATAAACGCTTGCCTCAAAGCATAAAATCTGTGGCGATATGTAAAGAAACTTCAAGTGTCTGTAAATATGAGAGTTGCATTGTTGAACGATCTATCTGCTGATGATTTCTCGAAGCAATTGCTGACTATCGGTAATGGCCGTGTTCCTGTTGACAAATCGAGCGGTTTGATTTCATTTCCTCTAAATTTTTGCAATTTCGTATCATCAAAAGACGAGCTTTTCAACAAAGTATTCCCCGATATCATTACTAACCTCAAAAATACTAAATGGTTAAGTGAGCGAGCAATTTTGGCCGCTAAAAATAAAGATGTAGATGACCTCAATTTTATAATTCAAAATCAAATCGTAGGTACTCTGTATTCATTCAAATTTATCGACTGTGTAACAAACGAAGAAGAAGCCACTAATTATCCAACTGAATTTTTAATCTCCTTGGATGTGCCTGGTTTACCACCGCACAATTTAAAACTTAAAGTTGGCTCGGTAGTCATCATGCTTAGAAATTTAAACCAACCAAAACTGTGTAATGGAACGCCTTTGGTGATAAGAAAACTGATGAGCAATGTGATTCACGCGTCGATACTTAAAGGAAAATTTAAAGATGAGGAAGTTCTTATTCCAAGGATTCCGATGACATGACAATCAACAAATCACAGGGCCAATCCTTCACTATTTGTGGCCTCAATCTAGAAAATGCATGTTTTTCTCATGGCCAATTGTACGTGGCATGCTCACGTGTCGGCAAACCATCCGCTTTATTTGTTTTTGCGCCTGACCAAAAAACAAAGAATTTCGTTTACCACAAAGTACTTGAATGAAAATCCTATTAATAAATTAATCCGAGTTTTATTTTTTTCCCAATCTGCACAACAATCAATCATTTTTTTCTGACAAGAGTTTGAAGTACTTAATTATTATTTTTTATTTTTTTTTATTTTTATTCTCATTCTGTATGTATGTTTTCATCATCATTCATCATAATAAAATACTTTTTTGTTTCTATCTATATAAATATATTATTTTGTATCATTGTTTTACGTTCATCAAAGCCTAAATTAGTTCAGCTAAAAAGTAACACGACATTCATTGACTGTTAGGCGGTACGAAGTTCGCCGGGTCAGCTAGTATGCTAATAAAAACGACCATGAATCACTAAATTAGAAAATATTTTTTGTCCTATCATTAATACTCTTCGCAGCGTATGCGATGAAAAACATTTTATGGCTAATTTTTTTACACCTTCGGTTGGGTTTAATAGGAATTTCTAAAGATTTCTATAGTAATCTAGTACTAAATATAGCCTTTGTTACTCAGTGATAATGTAGCTTTCTAATGAAAAAAGAATTATTAAAATCGGTCCAGTACTTTTTGAGTTTATTCGTTGCATAAAAAAATACAAATCTTTCCTCTTTACAATATTGTATCGGGTGATTTTTTTGAGGTTAGGATTTTCATGCATTAGTATTTGACAGATCACGCGGGATTTCAGACATGGTGTCAAAGAGAAAGATGCTCAGTATGCTTTGACATTTCATCATGAATAGACTTACTAACGAGCAACGCTTGCAAATCATTGAATTTTATTACCAAAATCAGTGTTCGGTTCGAAATGTGTTTCGCGCTTTACGCAAATTTTATGCGTTTTTTTTTAAAAAAAAGTTCTCAAGCTCTTAAAAAATCACCCATCATGTATTTATTGTCCTCCATTGAAAAGAGGACATTGTTTAATATAATGGGTGATTTTTTAAGAGCTTGAGAACTTTTTTAAAAAAAAAAACGCATAAAATTTGCGTCTGAAATCCCGCGTGATCTGTCAAATACTAATGCATGAAAATCCTAACCTCAAAAAAATCATCCGATATATGTATTATATATATATATTATTAAACGCACGGCTGGTCCGTTGACTTTCTCGGTTTCGTTGTCTAAATGAATCTACTTACATATGTGTTGTTCACGTGCCGCTCTTGTTCTCGATAAATAGTCTTGTAGACGATTTTCATGCTGTTCCATTGATTCATGTGCACGAATATCTGCTATATGGATTTTTCGAGCTGAATTTATTTCTGCTCTTTGCTCAACTGATTCGTGGGCTCTTTCAAGACGTCGATGTCGAGCTTTTTTGCTACGGGCATTGTGGAGGTTAGATTTCTTTGGTAGCATTTTACTGAGAATGGTGATTGTTAGTTAAAATTCAATCAAAATAAAAAAAAAAAATTATAAAATTTTGCAGTCTATTAACCCTGTTTAAAAATATTGATTACATATTATTTACATAGAGCGAATTTTTTCAATTTTTTTCACCCAATATTTTTAATCAGGGAAAACTAACCTATGCTTACAATTTTTAAAAAAGAATAAATTTTGTTGTACTTTATTTTTTTTGTTTATATATTTTATTGTATTAATGAAACTGTAATTTAGTAGTTGAAAAGAAATATTCAGAATTATATAGAGCACATGAAATTAAATGAGACAAATATCCAGAAAAAACGATGTTACGTTATAGATCGATCAAAATATCACATTGCACCACGTTTTGTTGAAAAAGAAATTTCGAATTCCAACGTGGTGCCATCTATGAGAAGTTCACGATAGATGGTCCGACATTTTCTGTAAAAAATCTGATTTAAGGCGCCATCTGTTCGAGATTTATGAAACTTGCAATTAATAACAAACATCAACATTGACAATCAGTTTATTGTTAATTATAAATTATTAAGACCATTAATCGAAATATAAACTATCCTATATCTCAAGTTAGACCAAATTACACATAAAATGCCAACTTTCATCGAAATCGGTTGACTTGGTGAAGAGTTCACTGGGAACATTATGTACATATGACACTGGATTTTTATGTATTAAGATTACGAATTTTTTACTTTTATTTAAATCTAGTATGACCACAAGACTAGTACATATATTTTTCATATTCAGCAGTTTAGATAATAAAATACATTTAAATACTACGATGAAAATTTAAAACTCAAGATTGTGTCTTTTCGGTGAGCTGCAACCTAAAATCAAACTTTATCTTTTGAACAGTATTTTAAAAACGTATATTTCTGGATGAGTGGAAAACAAAGAGTAGGAGAAAAGATAATGTCTCAAATAATAGAATAATTTCAAAGCTTTTAACTTTACCCAAAATCTTAGATGAATTAGTTTAGGACAAGCTTACAAAGGAAGTTAGCTATAGGATTGCTGATTTGCCAACGTGATTACTTAAAAGGTAGATTCACAAACGCGAATTTAGTAGGATTCACAAATTCACTGTATAAACCCTATAATTCATGTTGTTTACATCGACTTCGTGAAGGCATATTGTATAGTAAATATTGAAGTGTTACACAAGAAACTGCATTTTTTATATATTTTATTGGTTGTATTTTTAAATCGTTGAATTCAAGTGGCGTAAACTACTTGTGTCTATTGGTGATATTTTTATCAAAAATGGTGTTCCCGAAGGTAGCCATTTGGGTCCTACTCTTTAATTACTTCTTGTAAACAATTTACCAGATACATTCTTAAATTCGGTAATTTTTTTCAAAGTGTGGTGATGATATGAAGTTCATTGCAGCGAATATTAAAGACTTTTCTTATTTTCCAAATGATCTAGACATATTTTGAAAATGGTATGTTTAAAATGATCGTCAGCTTAATGCGCTTATACATTTTTCAACAGATTACCTTTTTTCAAATTTCTCATTCTTATAACTTGTCTAATAAACCAATAGATGTTATTATAAAGAGTATAATGACTTAGGGTTTACTTTTGGAGGTAAAATTTCATTGGTATCAAAGCTAATTCAACTCTTGGATTTTTAAAAAAGAAGTTCTTTAGAATATAATGATTCAAACACTTTAAAAATGCTATGCTTGAACCTTGCTTTTTGCTCTCCGTAGGTTTTTTTTAAATTTATGTATATGGACCTCAGAAGTCACTAAGAATCAAACCCTTTTCATGGAAACAGTCTCATAGTACCGCATATAGTTCAAATGATCCAATATCTAGTTGTAGTAAATTATTCAACCTTTTATATGATGCTAATTTTGATATTATTATGTCTCAGGAAGTTTTTAAATCTAAATTAAATCAAGCTTTAAGTTCATTGTAATTTTTTTGTTAGATTTCTTGAATCTTTTATGCATTGTACCGATTAGGAATCTTTTATAAATATCTGTTGAGGAATAATCGTAGATAATGAATCTATACTAATATTATAAAACTGAGGAGTTTGCTTGTTTGTTTGTTTGCTTGTTTGAACGCTCTGGTCTCAGAAACTACTGGCCCGATGCGAAAAATTCTTTCAGTGTTAGATGGCCCATTTATTGAGAGCTATATACTGAATAACATCAGTCTAAGACTTATATAGGGTGTCCCAAAATTGACGCAAGATTTGAATTTGCCGCCATTTGTGCAGTGAAGTGTTGGCAACCCTGAAAAAAAAGCAATTTGACAGCTAACAGTATAGGGTTATTAAAAATGGAGCGTTACACGAAAGAACAACGTGTCTTCATTATTAAAGAATATTTCAAAAATAGTGAAAGCTTGGCGGCTGCAGTTCGAAAATTTCATACAAAATATGGTCGGAATAGTGTTTTAACTTCGTCAACTGTGAAGAGATTAATTGAAAAATTCATGGAGCGTGGATCCGTTGGAGACGCCAAACACACTGGTCGTCCAAAAACAAGCCGTTCAAATGTGAATGTCGAAGCAGTGCGTGAGAGTGTTGCTGACAATCCAGGAACCTCAATTCGACGTCGTGGACAAGAATTGCAAATTTCAAGAACCTCTCTACAGCGTATACTCACCAAAGATCTGTGTCTTCATGCTTACAAAATTCAATTAACACAACAATTGAAGCCTAATGACCATGGACAGAGAAGAGAGTTCGTTGAATGGATTATTGAACATCAACAAATGGACCCTGATTTTTCGAGCAAAATCATCCTAAGCGATGAAGCACATTTTCATCTTGATGGCTTTGTCAATCGCCAAAATTGCCGCATTTGGGGTTCGGAGAACCCACATGTGATTGTCGAAAAACAAATGCATCCACAACGCGTGACTGTATGGTGTGGATTTTGGGCTGGAGGCATAATTGGGCCATATTTTTTTGAAAATGATGCTGGTCAAGCAGTGAGTGTTACTGGTGCTCGATATCGCGACATGATTACACAGTTCTTTCTGCCAAAATTGTATGATATTGATGTGTCCAATATGTGGTTTCAACAAGACGGTGCCACATGTCATACAGCCCGTGAAACAATTCAATTACTGCATGAGACATTTCCAGGTCGTGTACTCTCTCGTTTCGGTGATCGAAATTGGCCTCCTAGATCGTGTGATTTACCACCATTAGACTTCTTTTTATGGGGTTATTTAAAATCACAAGTCTATGTCAACAAGCCCACAACCACCCGTGCATTAAAGGAGGAGATTCAACGCTGCATCAACGAAATTCAGCCACATTTATGCAGAATGGTCATGGAAAATTTCAACAAAAGAGTGCGCATGTGCATGCAAAGCCGTGGAGGCCATTTGTCCGATGTGTTATTCCATACATAACCCTATCCTATGTACTTTACGAGTCAATAAAAATATAACTATCAAAAGACTAAAAACGGCGTTTTCTATTTAATTCAAATCTTGCGTTAATTTTGGGACAACCTTTACAAGCGGAGCACCAATAAAGAAAGTTTTAAAGTCGGTGATTTTGTTTTTGAGAGCTTTCACTGCGTGTGCTGCGGAAACGGTAGAGGGTAAGCTAGAGCGAGTACGCTTGGTCAAGACAAGAAAAAATCGTATGGAAGAGGGAAAATGGAGTGCGGGATAGAAAGTTCCTTTAGTAAAATTTACTGAAATCAAGTACCAAATAAATAAAAAAGGCATCATACCAAAATGTTGTGAATTTAAATAAATTCAACTGATTGTTTTTTTATTTGATTAATAACATAATATTTTGAATATTTTACAAACATAAATGGCATTATCTCTAAAGTAATTAAATGAAAAGCAGACTTTTGTTTTCGACATCCGGTGTAATTTTTAGAAAAATCAAATTGAATTGTTCAAAAAGTGAAGAAAAATAAAAAAAAAACTTACTAAAACTGATAGAAATTGTTTTTCGACCAAATTCTCTTGAAAAGAAATGAAGGTATTCATTTTAAACTTAATTTGTTTTATGCAGAATATTGTTGCTGATTTTTTAAAAATAAATAAAAAGCACCCAAATTTATTTATTTTTTAATGAAAGTCAAAAATTTGTCTCACTGACTTAATTTTTCAAATTAAAGAAAGTCATCTTATAATATTTTTAAATATTTTGCATTTTTCATTCAATATATTTCTTATCTTATTTTTAAATTCTTTTATTTTCAGGTAAGTTAACATCAATTCTTTGAAGAACTTGAATTTGGATATTCGAAGGGAGTACTTAACGAAAATTCTTGAAAACGTGATGTATCAAAACATTTTATTGAATTTATACATGTCTAAATAATTTATCAATCCTCATATTTTAGCAGAATTTGTTTGAATAAAATATTAAATATTATTTCAGAAAACGTACCTTTAAGTTTTTTTCATAGTTATCAAAAATATTATATCCATTATTATTTCACATATCGAACATGTGGTATAAATGTTCAGACCCTAATTGTATACAGGATATATAAAGTTACTTAAATTGTAAAAATTAGATATTTTTGTTTAACCAATGAATTGTATGTGACAATGTGTCCCTCAAATGATGACTATTTTTATGTACCAAAAGCTACATCTCTCAGTTCGCATGAGTATGTATCCCTCTCTGATCTTAATACCGTTAATAATCCTATTAAATTGTTTTCCTTATTCATTAAACCACACAAGAAAAATAAAACACGACTACACCAATTGATCTTCCTAATTTCAACATTTATATGTATATACCTAAAATAGTATAGGCAATTTACCCTCCAAAAATAAATCCATAAAACCAAATAAAAATAAGGAAAAAAAAACATATTAAATCCTTCTACATCTATTTATTTCACAAACTACCTTTCTTTTACTACACCTCCCCCTCCCCATCTCTATATATAATTCCCATCATTCTTTTAATTGTACTTCTCCTCATTTTCATCACATCATGTTCCGAAAATGTGTAATTCCATAGCAATAACATTTTTCATTCTCTTTATATTCTTCTGTGTTTTATTTTTCTTCCTATTTTATGTTCATATCTTCTAAATAGGTATCTATATCGTTGAAAAACACCCCCGCCCCTTCGCCTTCCCACCATTTAATTTCTAAAAACAGCATTTGAAGTGAAGAAATTCCACTTACGGAAAATTGCTAGGCTATCAATTAGGTTCCTATGCTTGTGGAGGGGACGAGCAATACGCTATAACAATTCCTCCTCCCAATCATGATAGTCCGTTTTCAACTTAAATACTATTCCATTTTCATCCTTAATATACATAAGAGCATAGAAGGATCTACATAGCAACCGGAAATAAAAGGATACTCCAAAATAACACTTAATCTCCCTTATACCCGAAAAAACGCTGCTCATTAGACACAGAGAAGTAAATAAGAGCAAAAAAAATAAAACACAACCAAAAACCTCTCAGTAAATTCCTAAGGACGACGAACGGCGACGATAAAAGGATATTATTCCATCAGTGTAGATGTACATATATTTAGCCGAATATAATACCTAGGAGGCAAAACAGCAGTAGTCCTAATACATATTTCGGGTAAAAGAAAATATATTGGGTCGCCCATAGTGTTTCGGTCATTTATTGCTTGGAAATTATGGCAAACATTTTCACTAAGCTCCGCAATGACTTCCAAATGCGAAGGAAATTACAGTAATGCCCACTAATTTACTTCTAATGATAGTATTTTCGAAATAAGAATAGCAAAGAGGAAGGATCGGGGGGGAGGGGGCTAAAACATCAGATACCCAAACTTAAACCCAAAACTGAGGACAGAGGAAGAAAAAAGTGGGTGCGTGTTCTAAAACGGTTTCAAGCTAAAAGCTGTAATTATATGTATAGGCAAAGTGTTTCTCTATTTTTCGCTTTTGGTTGCTTTATTTTTGTCCTTTTATTTTTTACCGCTCTTTGTCCCAACACTGTAATTACCACCAAGAAAAATCAATTACGCGTGCAACCATCACTACACTAGAAGCAACCCCTCTTGGTGATGATGGTTGACACCGCCCCATAGACTACCGGCTACCCCGACCAACATCAACACCAATTTAGTAGATTTTTTTAAAATCTAGCTTTTTGGCTTCTGCTATGTTTCACATCACATCCTTTTTTTATCATCAAACCTTTCTTCTACAAAATAAAAGTAATTTATTAAAAAAATTAAATTTTAATCGAACCATAATGAAGACAAAAGAGTTCTTCTTTGTAAACCAGAAGCCTTTTTCTGGAAATTTATGATCCCTTTATTAACAAAAAGAAGAAAACAAAAAAGGATACAAAAGCTTTTCGATTAAATTCATTATTTTTCCTTGTGTCTAAGATGAGATAAAGTCTATATATAAAAGAGAAACAAAAATCCTTGAAATCGTATTTAGCTTGTTATCCTTCAAGAAATACACATATACACCACACATACTCTCTCTCCCTATCTAACAAATAAGAATAACAACAACAAAAACAAAAACAACAACATCAACACAAAATAACAACAAAAATAAAACAACATGCATATAACATACACATACTCGTCTATTCGTACTAACTTGTTATCCTTAAAATTCTCTTGTGCGCTTTTCATTTGTTTTCTGTTTTCATATTGACAGGAGCGCCCTAATATATCACAGAGAGCTCTGCTTGGATATATGTATGTATAGCAAAGTATAGAAGATGTAGTATAATAAGGTAGAAGAAAATTGGAAGGAAGGAATATCTAACTATATGTGTAGCCGAAAGGATGTGTTCCTTTCAGATAAATACTTCATCAAAGATGCTACAAAATCCTGGTACTTTTTCTAAAGGATGGGAAGTGGGGGGAGGAGGGTCGTATGGCAAAGAAAATTTAACAAACACACATCGCACATCGATTAATTGGGACATTTAATTTTAATTGAAGCGTTGGGCGCCATTTTAGCCCATAGAATTTTAATACCAGGAATTATTTTTGGAATACATTTTTTTATAATTATAATCCGAGAAATACGAGTAACACCATGATCCATTCGATGAGTCAAATTGTTCACTAATTTTTCCAATAACTTTGGGCTTTAATATTGGTTTTTAATAGTTCAAAAAATTTTGATTTGTTAGCAAAATTTAATGAAATAAAATAGCTCCATTAAAGTTCATTGAGATACCTTAAGCCGCACTTCTAGAAATAAGGTTGCCACATAATTAGTTTTACACTAACTAACACATTTTTGGAACCATGTTTTATCCATTTTAAGTTGATTGACTTAAAACAATCAGTCAACATGGCTTGATAGCGCTCGTCATTTACTGTAATGGCAGCTACTTCCTCATTTTCAAAAGAAATAAGGACCAATGATGAAGCCAGAGTGTAAACCGCAACTGGTAGTTAATTTGATTGATTGAAATAGTGATTTGTTAACGGATTGACGAAATTTCAAGTATTGACGAAGCTATTTAACCAGAAATAAGTTTTATTACAATTCTATGAACTATGAATTTCGCGAACAGTTAAATTTGTTGGCGATGTCCTCACTTGAAGCATTCAATTATTCAGTGACAGATTTAGGCTTGCTGCCGCTCTAGGCCCCGTTCGATGCGCCGCCCTTATTGTTAAATTTTATTTCATAAATTTGTATCCAATTTTTTTTTTTTAAATAACTTTATTTTATTGAAGTATAATTTATAAATATAATTAGTTAACATGAAAGATTAATAAGTTATAATCCTTAGATAGACAAATAATAAATATTTTTTTTATATTAATCAATTCAAAAATTTTCAAATTTGGATAAACATCTAGAAGACTCCGGGAATGCAATACATGGCATCTTCTATTTTTGCTAAGGAATCTTTGAATTGATAATGGAAATTAATACATGCATTGTCTAACTTCTCTTCCAAATAGTCAGGATACTTATTGACTAATTTATTGGCAAGATTTCGTTTGTATCTATTTCACATTAATTGTCGAAAAAATTGAAGTGTTGGTAAAGTGTTTCAGATGCACTTTTACGCCCGGCTAATTGTAGAAATGTAGACTAAGAGTGTCTTAAATAGAGTAATAAACATTTGTGCGAACATTTTCTGGTCCAGAAAAAGGTGGTCTTTCATTTACCCGTAAGTCATCTAGCTGCATTTTTCTGGTGGTGACGAGTATCATAACGATAATAATCCTGAACAGTGCTTTAGCTTTTTCTTCATATTCAGAAAATTGTCTGTCTCTCATGTCTATAGATCTGCACAACGGATGATAAATCAGCTTGAGATTATTGAAGCTTTTTACTAGCAGCATTTAAACGACTTAAAATTATCTTTCTAAATGTTGTAATTTTCGCTGCAATCTCGTAGCTTCAGATCGCGTAGTCGTTTTCTCATCTCTGCTTTCGGCAATAAATTCCATTCCATCAATATTATTGCAGACCACTCTTTTTCTAATGCGTAACATGCATCATGTCGAGCAGACCAACGAGTTTGAGAAAGACTCTTAATTCTTAAATTTGTACGCTGCACCAAGAATTCCCCAACGATAAGCAGATATAGTAAAGAAATTGTATAGTTCTTGTAAAGTATTTCTAGAGATTTTAACAATACATCCTTAATATCTTTAGCTTTATGGCCGATATTTGGTAGAAATTCTAGAAACCTTTTAACAATTTCACCGTCCACGTACATGCATATCGTATAATTATAGTAAGCTGATCGACATGTGCTAAATCAGGCGTAGAATCTACAGTTATACCAAAATACTTAGCAGATTGCACTTCACTAGAAATTTGTTGTAGTACTTTATTTTGATTTAACAGTATAATTTCTTCATAGATTGTTTTAGATAAACACGATGTATTCCCACTACCAGGGTGTGCATAAAATTTTAAATGTTCAGATAAAAATGGAACAAATTTAGCAAGGAGTCATACTGTTCCTAAAAAATTCCCATGATGAGGATCTCCTATTCGTTCTGAATTTCATCGAAATGGCAGGCCTCTTATTGCTAGTGATTTAAAAATTGCAATTTCTCGGTAAAAAATTTGTTTCCATTATATCTTCATCGAGTTGTTTTATTAGATTTTGATCAACACGCCCGTGAACTACTGCTCAAGCTTTAAAATGACTAACTTTAGTTTTGTGAAAGTCAGAATTTTCATGTTCTTCGATGCGTGCTTTTGATTTTTTCCAGTCACGGAATCCTTCGTCAGTAAAAGCATTCATTTCACCACTTCTACCAAATAATAAACATGGAATACAAAATACAGAGCCTTTAGTTTCTAAATAAATCTACCACTCACGGCGCTGAATCGCTCCATTTTTGCGTACGTTGAAATAAACTTTTGAAACAATACCTTGTTTTATCACTATAAACATTTCTAGAATTTTTAAAGTCTGCATCATCAATATTACTGATCCCTGCAGATACAAAAACAAAGAGATGAGGTGAGATTTTTCTATCTTACAGTTCTGTTTTGTTTGTTTTCGCAATTTCAAATTTAACGTAGATTTTCTAGATTGAATTTTTAAATTGGCAAACAGAAGTTATGATTTTGGATGCGTTCCGAAACTTTAGACCGAAGATATATTTGTGCCTTTCATTAAGGTATGTTTAAATGTAGAAACGCTTTCAAGTGTTAAGCATTTCATAAATTTTGCCGCCCTTCAAATTATGCCGCCCTAGGCCTGGGCCTCGCGGGCGTAGCCGTAAATCCATCACTGCAATTATTCATGATGAATTGCCAAACCTTACTGGAACAGAAATATCAAAACAATTAGACATTCTCAATTGTCAAACCACAGAAATTCTGTCGAAATAGCCAGGTGTATTCCTCGGCCTAAATAATTCATCTTCAAGAAAAAGGAATGCCCATTAGTTTAACTTTAAATTCAATTACGGATGTGTTGTCAAAAGACAGACTTACTATATTTCCTCCCCATTTTTATGTTCAAAACTCAAATCTCTCCTTATTTTCGTATCCCTTAGGTGATGAATTTGAAAGGGAATTCGTATTTTAGCTCAAAGTTTATTCTTGCTTTAGTAGTTCCAGGGAGGGCGTTAACAGGATTTAATCAAAATTTGAATCGGGATCATAATGCATGTTTTTTAAATATTGGATGGCGGGGAGCAGTTGGTGTATCATAAAATTTGTTTGTACCTAAGATACTTTAGTTTGGTTTTCTTCAATCTTTTCCAACTTGTCTCAACTCCGCTGTTGGCCAAACTCTAAAGTTCTTATACAACTTAAAGTTGAAAGGCAAGTTGAGAACTGTTTTTCTTTAGTTGTTTAGCTTTTAACCCAGGATTTAGAATTCGAAAGTTGATTTTATTAAGGTTTTCAAAATATCCCCCAAGAAATTTATGACAGATTTGAATAATTTTTAGTTTAAAATCACTGTAAGAGCCCCGGCAAACTGCAGACTTTTTATCGGCCGATAGTTTGGTCGGGTTTGGCTGAAAGTCCGCACACCGAGCCAACTAAACAGTTTGGTTGGTGAACAGAGCGCAGACTATCCAACAGTCGGCCGACTATTCTCGAATCAACAATTGTGATTTGGGCGACGCCATATTCAAAATACACGCACACGACGCCAAATCAGAGAGCGAACTGAACTATCGGCCGACTAAACAATCGTCATGTATGCGCAGGCGTGTATTCGCCAATACTGATTAAACAGTCGGCCGATAGTTGGCCGACAGATTGGTTTGAATGTAATCGGGTAGCCTATCAAACTTTTTTATCGGCCGATACTGAATCGCTGTAGTGTGCGCATATGCATTCCTCTCCATGCTGATTAAGAAGCCGACCAAATTATCGGCCGATAAAAAGTCTGCAGTCTGCGGGGGCTCTAAATAAAAGTTGGACGAAACAGAAATCTTAAAAATGCAATAAAATAAATAAAATTAAATTAAATGTTTTCCATACTTTAAAGCTTTTTTATTCAGAGGAAACAGCCCTATTAAGTTAATTCACGTGACTTCGGTTTAGAAAATTCTCTAATTCCTATATCGTTAAGTGCTTCAATCGTTTTTGTATTGTTGGAATAAAGCCCGTGCTTAAAGATTTAAGTTGTGAAATAACTGTTCCTAGGCTTCCAATTGACATCTCCAATATGGCATAATGCGCTAATTTGGGAATTTGATGCGAAAAGATGGATTGCGGCACGGACTGTGTATGACTTTTCCTTCTCGAACCACAGGTCGTCCAAAGCCATGTTTTTAATTTCATTAAACCGTTGAACGAAACATTATTCTCAGCCCTATTTGAAAAAGAAAAATAGCCGAATAATGCCAAGATTCTGATCATTTCTGATAATAATGGAAAATTATCCCAAAAATACTTTCTGTAGGACATATTTCTAAAAGTACACAAGATCTGATAGAACATACAATTAAGTAGTGAACTTTCTTATTTTTTGGAAGTTGAGAAAGTCTTTAATTGATAAAGGGCTCATGATCGAACGTAATTCAAAAGATCATAATTCTCTAGAGACAACATTTTGAAAAAAAAAATTAAATTCGAGATATTGGTGGTTTTCAGCTGGAATTGTTGGAAAGGTTTTAAAGTATCTTCTTCATTTAATACGCTTAAGTCAATCTTTCTGCACCATACCGAGTTAATTAATTTGTCAAAAACCTGCACCGATTCTTTAGCCACAATTTAAATTGATTTATAAGAGTGAAGACCTTTCTTTTGGATGCATTTTGAAAGGATGACAATATATGGGAAACAATTTTGTGGAATCGAATAAGTTTTTGCTAAATCTTACCTCTCTTCCGCAAAATTGATAGCTCAATGGATCGAAATAATCACAAATTTCGTCTGTTTAGCAAAGAGAGTTCCAATTTAATAATTATATTAAATTTTTTAGTACAAATTTGATACCACTTTAATAATCGCGAACATGAATTAAAAATTCGAGCGCACAATAACCATTGTCTCAAAAATGATTCTAGATTTATTCTAGATTTTTGAGTTTTTCTAGATATTTCAATTCTCGATATTTTAAGATTTTTGCATTAGCGAATTTTGCTTTCTAGATCTTGTTTTTTGTGATTCCATGGCAAACGCATTGATGAACTTTAAAAAGTTTAAAATCTTGAGTTGAGAATGACAACTTCTAGTAAACAAAAATAAAGTCCAAGTTCTTAAGAAATAAATTCCTGTATGACCCTAATCAAGTAACATGGAGTGTACTTGTTTGTAGTGTTGAGAAAGAGCTGACATGGGACCCAAAAAAGGATCCACATACGCTGTCATATAAATCAATGGAAATGCAGTAAATTCTCGTTGGCACCCTTCTGCTTGTTAATGTGTCTATCTTTCTATGTGTGTAGGTACCTTTAATATAAAATTCTAGAACTGTAAGGACGGATGGGGAAGGAGAAATGGAAGCTTGGGTGCGCTAGCTATATTCTCATAAATTTAACCTTTCTCTTCCTTCAACTCCTCTTTATATTGTTTGATACTATATTTTATGTTATACCGCATATCTTTCTCCTTTCTCTTTTGGATCTTTCTTTGGAGAAGGAGAAGGAGGAGGAGGAGGAGAAATAGGTGTAGCTATGCCCTATTACTTTTATTTCATCTTATATGCCTTTAACTCTTCTCGTTTATCATCAAAGGTTTGGAATGGGTTGGCATGGCAAAAGGGTATAAAATAAGCTGGGCTGAGAAAAAGGATATACGAGTATGTACCTCCTATAAGAGTGTTAAAGATATTGAAATGAAATCTTCTTGATTGAGCTTATTGTGGACACACAGACAATTGAATTCACACAAGAGGCATATTCAGTATTTCACCTTACCTCAAATCGATTGAAAATATAGACACAATCATCGAGTTCCTGGAACCTGCTTATAAATAGAAGCTCAGATGCTCACGCTTCAGCTCGAGCTTGAACACATGATGATGCCGATGCTGAAGCCGAAGCCGATACCGATACCGATGATGATGATGATTATGGGATATTCTGGGGCACATTGTTCGGCTGAATAAAGCGAGCGGTAGCAAAGTAACTTGAGATACTTTTGTTGTTGTTGTTTGTTTTTATTGAATTTGAGGGAAAGTGTCTGAATTTGTTGTTTTTATTTATTTTGCCTTTTGTCGATTTCCCTATCATACAAACATATATTGAGGGAAATTCGACACCCTGCAGATTTAGAGGGGTGTGTGTCCCTACCCTACCATTTTATCAATTGATTTTGGTGTGATACGACCCCGGTGGCGCGGCGGCCGGCGTCGGCAAAGGGGCGGCCACTGACGATATAGACGGATAAAATATTTTTGTTTGGGAAATGTTTGTATATACATATGTACTGTACATACATACATACATACATACATATTATTTTGTTCCTTATGAATGGAAGGTATCATTTAAATGGAAAAACGCGTGTATGCCTACTAAACACACGATGGGATGCTTTGCTGTCCTTATGGTCTGATGATCTGCTGGATTGAATGAGGATGTGGATATAGAATTTCGTGTTCCGGAGGATTATGTTTGATTGTTTTGAGTTAATTTGCAACGGTTGTTTGGTTTTTGTTTTTTAAATTGAAGAGGAGTTTTATACGCACGCAGACAATGGGCCATGAAATTTGATCAATCGGCAATCATTTTTGTCACAAATAAGTGTGATTTTCTCCGTGCATATTTTGTACATATGTAGCATTTGAACTTTGATTGAAAAATGAAACGGCTAGACGAAGTTGATATTTGTTTTTTGACTAACATTTATTTATTTTTTAACTTCCCATAGGAAGTTAGGTATTGTAATGGGTCCGATTTGTCAAATTGAAAATTTTGACATTTCTTGACGTTTCAAGGTCCGTAGAGTCAAAATAAAAGATTTTTAGAAAGATGTCTGTGCGTGCCTGTGTACGTACGTCCATACGTCCGTACGTTCGCGACGTTTTTTTCGTCGTCCTTAGCTGAAAAACCAGAAGAGATATCGACTTCAAATAAATTTTGTTATACAGATAATAAGGCAGAAAGATGCAGAAAGGGATCTCAAGAAAATTGCATGGGTGGTTTTTTTACCATAGCAGTTTAAAAAAAAGGTGAACATTTTGGTTAAACCTAAATATCTCATGAACTAATGCCGCTAGAGACTTGAATTAAATTTTATACTATATATTGTAACATAATACAAAACAAGTATATTTTTTGAAAAAAATCCAACTAACGTTTTTTTTATAAATCAAAGAAACTGAAAAAAAAATTTGTCACCTCGAAAATTTTACGACTAAAATATGATTTCATCTTTAAAACAATTTTGTGCAACAAAGAATAATGTTTTTGACATCTGATAAAATTTTGAGAAAAATCTAATTGACAGTTTTTTTTATAAAAAATAAAATCCTAAAAAAACAATACTCATAGTAGGTAAAAATTGAATTTCGACACGAATATTTTTCAAAACTTTGCGATATTGGCTTCAAACAACTTTTATCTTTCAAAAAATATTGTTGTCAACATTCAGTAAAATTTTGAAAAAAATCAAATTGACAGTTTTTTTACAAAAAATTAAAAACCTAAAAAAAATTAACAAAAGTTGGTAAAAATTGATTTTCGACTCAAATATCTTTTCAAACATTTGAGATTATGGTTCTCAACTAATTTTAACTTAAAAAAAATATTGTTTTCAACATTTGATAAAATTTTGAGAAAAATCTAATTGACAGTTTTTTTTTATAAAAGATAAAAACCTAAAAAAAACTTTACTCAAAATTGGGAAAAATTGAATTTCGATTAAGGCTTCAAACTTATTTTATCTTATAAGAAATGTTGTTTTCAACATTTTAAAAAATGTTGAGAAAAATCGAATTCACAGTTTTTTTACAAAAAATAAAAATTTAAAAAAAAAAAAATTTATAAAAGTTGGTAAAAATTGTTTTTCGACGTGAATATCTTTTCAAAAATTTGAGACATTGGCTATAAACTAATTTTATCTTAAAAGAAATATTGTTTTCAACATTCGATAAAATTTTGAGAAAAATCTAAAAAACCTAAAAAAAAACAATACTAAAACTTGGTAAAAATTTACTTTCGACTCAAATAGCTTTTTAAAAATTAAAAATATTGGCTTCAAACTTATTTTATTTCACATATATTATTATTTGTTTTCGATATTTAGTAATTTTATCAGTGTGGGTCGCATCCCAGCCTCTTTTTTCTGATTGAAATTAAGTTAGACACAAATTGTATAAAAGTAATATCAATGGTTTTCTATAATAAATGAGATATTGGGCCACATTTTTTTTCAATGTTTATGTTTTGACTCTTTGACAGAAAAGAGTATTCAATTTCATAGTGTTTTAACATTACTTAACTTGTTTTGAAAAATGTGTATGTTTTTTGATAAAATTTAGACAAATATTTCATTTTTTACAAAAAGATATTAATCATTTTTATCCAAAACCTTACCAAACTGTGAAAGATCTCAGCCATAACTTGACGAATGTTTGTTTTTAAGTGCACAAGAGTTAAAGGTTTATCTTCATAAGCACGGTCTTTCGCGTAGCCCCACAAAAAAAAGTCCAGCTGAGTCAAATCGCATGATCTTGGTGGCCCAGTTGATATCGCCACGATGAGAAATTACTCGGCCAGGAAATGTCTCTGCAATAAAGCCATATTCCCTCGAGTTGTGTGGCATGCGTCTTGTTGAAACCACAAATTCTCCAAATCGTATTCTGCAATATCATGAACCAAAAAAAAAAACGGTTATCATTTGCACATAACGCTTCGAATTGGCGGTGACAGTCATTCCATCGTCGTTTTCGAAGAAGTAAGGTCCAATCACAACTCCGGACCAAAGAGCGCACCTAACAGTGACTATTTGTGGATTTGATGGCTTTTCTTCAATTACTTGAGGATTTTCAGAGGTCCAAATACGACAATTAGACGTATCTATACGGCGTTGTAAATGGTGAGGTGGCTTTAGTTGTTGTGTGAGCTGGACTTTTTTCAATTAGAGCGGTAGATGTTGAAATGAAATAAAACAAGCTGTGTGTGAGGTATTAACAAAATTAGTTTTTATTTGAAAGGCGCCTGTATGCCATTAAGTGTGGAATATGACATCATTCAAATGCCTGCCTCGGCTTCTTATGGTGGCACGGATCCGAGTGGTCCAAATTTCAATCCGTATTCCGCATATATCCGTCTGAATTTGAGCGATGGCCTGTGTTATGTTCACATTTAGGACATCGGTCGATTGTGGTTTATTTGCATAGACCTGCGACTTCAAGAAACCCCACAGGAAAAAGTCTAGCGGGGTCAAATCGCATGACCTTGGCGGCCAATTCACATCAACCCTGCGAGAGATAACCTTACCTTCAAATCGTTTATGCAAAATGTCAATCGTGGCGTTTGCTGTGTGGCACGTAGCCCCGTCCTGCTGGAACCACATGTCGTCAAGGTCCATATGGTTTAATTTGGGCCATAAGAAATTAGTTATCATCGTTATGTAACGCTCGCTGTTGACGGTGAACGACTCACTAACGTCGTTTTCAAAAAAGTACGGACCAATTACGCTGTCGGCCCAAAAACCACACCAAACGGTAACTTTTTGAGGATGCATTATTACCTGGTGAACCAAGCGTGGGTTGGTGTCGTTGTCGTCCCATATAGGGCAATTTTGCTTGTTAATACAGCCATTCATCCAAAATTGCGCCTCGTCACTTAAGATGATTTCGGCCAAAATTTGGGTTCCTCATTCCAAAACGATTCGAAGCCGAGTCAGCGAACAAACGGCGGCGTTGTCTATGGTCATGAACTCTGAACTCCAGCGTCATTTGAATCTTGTACGGCTGTAGGCCCAAGTGCCGACTCAAAATTCGCCAAGTTGAAGTCTGCGGTAGGCCGAGTTCTTATGCACGGCGAGGAATAGACTGGCTTGGGTTCTGGTGTACACTTTTACGGACAGCTGTGATGTTCTCAACCGATCTTGAGTTCCTTGAACGTACGGGAGTTGGCTGATTACTGAACCGGTTGTCTCAAATTTGGCCACCAAACGATGAAGAGTCGCGCTGTGAAGGGCCACGTCTACCGTAAAATGAGTGCAATGCGAGCAACGTGAAATCCATGTATTGCAGTTTGATTTTTTGGAAATAGTGAATTTTTGTGATTTTGTTTTGCAATTTCCAATAATAAATTCTTTTTTTTTTACACTTCAGAATTTTCAGAAAGTAGTAAGCTTATAGCAAGCGTCAAACTGCGATCAGAGGCTCATCATAAGTGCATGTGTTAGTTGTTAGTAGGAAAATAATACAATTATAGCCTAACACACGCACAAAATACAAAACATAATAATTTATTAACATTTAACAGGAATTATTACAGTACAAAAAATAAAATAAAGACGTTTACGATAGTGGAGCACTGGTTCTAAACAATTATTTTAATCCACCTTATTTAGATTAAAATCTATCGATGAACAGTTTAAGTTATATAAAATGCTCATTCGACTTAAAGCTTATCATTCTTCCCATAGTTAGTTCTATGGAAGTCAATATGTATAAAATCAAATGTACGCAGGTGATGATTTCCGCTTCGGTAATTCAAATGTACACAAGATAGTAAATAAGGTGCATCAATTTGACCATTAATGAGTTGATGAAAAAATACTAAGTCATTATTAACACGCCTTTGATGGAGAGATTGCATTTGAAGAAGCAGAACACGATGTTCATAGGGAGGCAAATCATAAGGATCATCCCAAGGAAGACCCTTTAGGGCAAAGCGAATGAAATTATGTTGAATTGATTCGATACGTTTTCGTAATAGGGAGTCCATACCTGCGAAGCATATTCAAGATGAGGACGAACATGGCAATTATACAAAGAAAGAGTTACATAGGGATCATTGAACTCCTTTGCCCAGCGTTTCATAAAACCAAGCATAGAACTTGCTTTATTAACAATCAAATTAATGTGATATGTAAATTCTTAGTTGGAACAGAAATTAACACCTAAATCTTTAATTGTGGAGACGCGACAGAGTTTTTGCTGTGATATACAATAATCAAATACACTAACGATTCGTTTTTTAGTAAAAGTTATCGTCTGGCATTTTAAAGGGTTGAGGGCAAGGCTATTTTTCCCACACCAGAATGTGAAACTATCAATGTCGGCTTGTAAAAGGAAGCGATCTTGGGTGGACTTTATTATCTTAAAAATTTTCATGTCATCAGCAAAAATAAGAACATCACTTGAGCGTAGACAAGACGATACGTCGTTTATAGACAGGATGAATAGAAAAGGGCCAAGATGGCTTCCCTGGGGAACACCAGATTGAGCAACAAAAGGTTCAGAATGACAATTTCTAAATTTTACCTCATAGGATCTGTTTTCAAGGTATGATTTGATCCAAACTAAGAAAAATGGTGAAAAACCAAAACGAGCTTTAAGTTTAAATAAAATAATTCCGTGGCTATGTTGGTCAAAAGCTTTAGAAAAGTCAGTGTATCTGTATACACAGTCAACTTCATACCCTTGTTTTAAAGCGTTTGAACATATGTATGTTTGAGAATGTAGGAGATTCGTAACGGTTGATCTTTTTTCACAAAACCGTGTTGCTGTTCGCAAATGAGATTCTTATTAAAAAATGCTACACTTTCACAAACAACTTGTTCAAACACTTTAGGAATGCAAGAAAGCTTTGCAATGGGCCTGTAGTTGCTTATATCCGCCTTGTTACCTTTCTTGAAAATTGGTGTCAGAAATGACTTCTTCCATATACCTACTGGAAAATTTGCCTGTTTTTCGAGAAAGTTTGAATAAGAACGTAAGGGGTTCAACTAAAGCATTACTACACTTCTTTAATACTATCGGGGGAATACCATCGGGACCAGCTGAGCAGTCATCATTCAACGCGGATAAAAGATCAAGGACTGTACTCTGTAGCACAGGGATGTTACTACAGCTATAGTTTGCGAAAAGATTCAATTCAATTCAACAAAACGTCAATTTTTCTAAAAAAAAATAAGTTCTTCATTTTCTTTATATTCTCGATTTTGCATGCAAATTTCGAATTTCTTAATTTTGAGTAAAAAACATAAAAAAGTTGTTTTACCTGCCCACCCACTTTTTGCTTTTAAAAGTGACTTAACAACATAAAATTGCTATATCCACATGTTTAACTTTAGTTGTTCAGAATATAGGTAGATCAAACTATTATATGGATGAGTAACAAATATTAAAATTCGCTTTGAGCCACTTTTAAGCTTATAATTTTTTGACTAACAGGTTTTAGTTTTAAGGAAATCTGAGCAGTCGTCCCTATTTCTATGTCGCAAATATCGCTCAAATCTTTCATTATACTCAACAAATTTTACTTCAAACTTTTTTTTGCAATTTCTTTCTTAACTTCTATAAAATTGCGAATAAAACACAAAAATTATTTTAACATCAAAAATTTCCCAAAATAATTTTTGAAGTAATTTGTCATGTTTTTGTTCCAAATCTATCGCTTATATCTTTTGTTTAATGTCATATAAATGAACCTTCATATTATGTATGTATATTAGGGTGGATCAAAAAATTATTTTTGAGAATTGAGAGTTCTAATAGCACTAAAAATTGGCCATATGATATCCTTAGCACATATTCAAAATATTTTTGAAATGTGTTGACTTTATCTGCCTCCAGTTTATCTTTAAAGTTTTAACGTTTTCAACTTATTTACCATGATTGATTTTTTTATTTTTTTTATTTTTCAATTTTTTAAATTTTTAAATGAGGTGGCTTTGGCTTTCTGTTGGGTGCATTTCGTTATTTGAACTTTATTCAAAACAAAAATCAAAGTAGGCCGATACCCAAATTTAAAAAAAAAAACAAAGTAACATGGCAATGGCATTCATTTTAAGGTTCTTCATCTTCAGTGTAGTCGCAAAATTGAAGCTAAGTTTAAATTTATAGTTGTGTTTGTGATTGCTTTAAAAATTTCTTTGAATTAAATCTGTCGTAATGGAACGTACTAGAAAGGCTTTCAAATGTCCTATATTTGGCGGGACTTGTGATTTTAAGAATAATTTACTGCCCACTTACGAAGAGGTAATGAAATGTTATGAATGGAACAGGTACAATTTGAAAATTAATAAAAAGGAACCAACGTTCAAGGAAATAAGTGATATAGTGTGTGCAAAAATCGAATTTGTTTTGAAACAGGCATCACTACCGGTTGTTTCAACTACGAGATCATTACAAATGATAAAATCTTGTCATGGTAAGTGTAAAAAACTCCTTAAGTTCCATCCCAACATTCTAAAAAAGAAGCTAGAGGAATTTGTTTCGGTTAGCAAAGTTTTATATGATATTTCATCTTGTAAATGCTCTGATTTTTCGAAATGCAACTGTCCAATAGAGAGAAAGGTACCACTGAATGAAAGAAGTTTTCTAAATGATCAAAGAACCACAAGGAAAATGATAATTGGGAATACAGATGTACTCGCTACAAAAAATAATCAGAAAAGTTTGAAAAGAAAAATGGATAGAGAAACATCAGCAACCGGCCTTGCGAAAACGTCTAAAAGTATTTCTGCTTCTGTTCATAACAATAGTCCACCAGAAGCACCATCGGATTCATGTGAAGATTCAGATAGCGAAGATATTTTTACAGTTGACGACTCCAAAGAAAATGAAAAAAAAAAACAACAATCCGTAACACTGAATTACTCCGCGTTATCTCAAACCTGCGACCGTTATGGGGTATCAGACAGAGCGGCAGCTGCCTTTGCTTCTGTAATCCTACAGGAATCTAAATTACCCATTATTGATAAAAATAAACTAAGAAGGGAGCGAAAAAGTCAAGAGAAAGTGTTCAAAATAAAGAATCTGTTTCTGAGATCAGTGCTTTATATTTCGACGGTCGAAAGGACAAAACTTTAGTCAACCGGAAAAGAAATGGAAAGTATTACCGCGAACAAGTGATCGAAGAACATATTTCACTAATAAGCGAACCAGAGTCAAAATACTTAGGTTACATTGCTCCAACATCAGGTATTGCTAAATGTGTTGAACAAGAGTTGTTTAAGTATTTCCTGACAGAAAACATTTCATTGGAAAATTTATTAGCTATTGGATGTGATGGTACCAATGTCAATGTTGGGAAATTTGGAGGAATCATGCGCCTTTTGGAAAAAAGATTAAAAAGACCATTACAATGGATAGTTTGCATGTTGCATATGAATGAGCTGCCATTCCGTCATTTATTTGCCCATATTGATGGCGTAACTTCGGGACCAAGAACATTTTCAGGAGTGATTGGAGAGGATCTGGAAAATTGCGAAAAAACGTCTATCGTTAAATTTAAGAGCATTCCAGGAGAGTCGCTGCCGATAATGGACACGAAGAACCTTAGCTCTGACCAACTTTATTTATTCAGGATCGTTTCAGCAGTTTTGACCGGAAGTTGTCCCGATGACCTAGCTGATAAGTCCCCCGGAAAGATGTCCCATGCTAGGTGGCTCACTAAAGCTAACCGTATTCTTCGTCTGTATATCGGAACATCAACTCGTGAACATACGTCGTGAAGGTCTATGTTCAATATCAAAAGTCAACCTACCTGCAAAGATGGAGCCAGGCATTTATGGGGTTTAATCTCGAAAAGTCGCTATCTTTCCGTGGAATATCAGACTGTTATTCATCCTGTAATCAAACGAAACAGTTTCTTTGCGCATTCAGAAAATTTATTGCTAGCAATGTTAACTGCTCCAAGAAACCATATCAGAGAATTGGCTCTGCGCCGTAATTTAAAAGCTCGCACCGAAAAACCTACTCGGTTAAGAGTTTTTGAAGTCCCAAATATAAAATTGGATGCAAAAGTGTACTATGACCTCATCGATTGGCAAAAAAATATTTTTGAACCACCTATATTAAAACATATTTCAAACGATGAACTTCAATACTTCATTGCTCAGGAAGAAAACAATCAAATTGAATTTTTGCGTCTACCATGTCACACCCAGGCCGTTAAGAGGGCAGTTAAGACCGTCACAGAAGCATCAGCTACTTTATGTTTAAAGGAAGCACGTGAAGGATTTATACAATCTAAGATTGTATCTCGTAAATTGATGCCAACATTTGACAGCAAAAAAGACTTTTGTGTAAATTGATATCAATTTAAAATCAAATATTTAAAAAGTTCCTTTTAATAAATCCAATGTGATACAAAAGTAGTTTTTGTTGCATTTTTAAGTTAATAAAATGAATTAAGAAGGAGATTTATCTTACTTTAGAAATGTATTACTCAATGTCTTTTTTAATTAAGAATTGGAGGCAGAAGGAGTTGTCTGAACTCAATAAAATTCTTTGTGTTTATTCAACACATCATTTCGCAACTTTTTACCGCTATTAGAACCGAAAACTATGAAAAAAAAAAAAATGTTGCCATACAAATGTGGCCCACCCTAATGTATATGTACATAAATAAAGTGGCGCCCATAATTCAGCTTTATGTAGCTGACTTAATTTCCAAGACGACATTGTTCAATAAAAAAAAACAATGATTCTTTTCGGAACTGCATCATTTCTATATCTTTGAAATTCATCTTCATTTTCAGTCAAAGTGCGGTTTTTCGTTAACAAAGAGATACAACAAGAGAAAGATAGTCAAGTCAACAAATTAAAAATGAAAATTTAAATTAAAAGCCAAATGGATACACGATTTGGCCTCAGATAAGCTATGCACTGAGCACTGGTACACTCTTCCTCCTCAAGCTATATGAAGGCAGCTGAAGTTGGTGCTGCGAGTGTCTTCAATGACGATGACGACGACAACGAACCCAACCAAGACAACGAGCGACGTTCGTAGAGTCGACAATGATGACGATTTATGAACCCAAATGGCCTTATAATGCGTCCAACATGACGTAGAAATTTACGACTTTGTCAACCAAGCGACAAACTCTGTTTCTCCGTTTCGTCGGGAATCCGTATCTGAATTGATGAAAATGGGGTTTTGGGTTTTGCGCTAAAGCTGTCATCGTTGCAGTGCAGCGTCGCGGTCGTATCTGTCGACGACGGTCGTTGGTTTGTTCGACAGAATTAATGTTGTACACGAGATTGTGGTTTTGTATACAGAATCTCTTTCTCTGTGATATTGGTCGTGCGGAATGGATCAAATATCATTCATGTCCGCGAATCATGTACATATAATTCTACACACATGTCCTTGAGTCGTGCATCTCGTCGACGTCCGTCGTCGTCTTCGTCGGTCGCTAAATCCAAAGAATTTATAAATGAAAAAAAAAAATATTTTATAATTAAATAAAAATGAAAAATAAAAAAAGAAAAAGAAAAACTTCGGAGAAATGGCCGTCCTCAACGAAGACTTACATGGGTTCATTTCTCAGAGTTCACTTGACATTTCAAGATCTTATATGTCAAACTGCCAGTGACAGTTGAGGTTGGCAGGAAATTCGATGCCTCGTTTACAACTGTCAACGTGGATTTTTTGATTTGAGTCCCTTGACGATATTGGGTTACATTTTATGTTTGTTTTTTTTTATTTGTTTTCTTGGGATTTCTGGGCTCATTAGGAACGTAATCTCGGTAAATATCGTTAACATTGAAAAATCCATACCTCGAGTTGGTGTATACATAGTTCTTCGTAATCCTTGTTAATTATCAAAGAACACAGAAAAGAAAAATAAAACAACAAGCGTAGCTTTGACCATTATGAAGGTCTGCTTCTTTTTCAAGTTTAACTTATTTCTTTTCTATTAGAAAAAGGCCGGGACAGCACGAAGCTTACAAATTAAGTGGTCATTTAATTCTTCTGTAAAAGTTGTCGTCGTCATCATCGTCAACGTTGTCGTAGGGACGACGACGTGACTATAATGCACCATGGAATTGGAAAGGCTCTTCAAATCTTTTTCCATTCTTTAATAGGTTTTTATTTTTATGCTGTTTTTATTTAAACTTGTTAAGGATTGATACGTAAAAATTAACAACTTCCTTGCAAAGACGATGATGATGGTGAGGTTGAGGACGTGCTTATAGTGGATTGGATACGGTGGAATGGTGATGGCCGAACACTCTATTCCATCACTACCGTTCTAGTTTTTTTTTTCAAAGCTATAAACAACAACAAATTAAGTGCTTAAGCGTTCCTACAACTATGCTCCAATGGTTGTACTTTATTGGAATCGGATTTTAGGGCAGTTTCGACTTGTGTATACAATACAAATCGTATGGAATAGGTTTGAAAGCATCAGCAGCGTGCAATTGTACAATGTTAACTATACAATATATTATGTACGTCTAGTAGAAGGGAAAGTCATGTTCGAGTTGGTCATTTTTGATTGAGGCAGTAGTAGGATGGATGATGGCAATGGGCATTGAGCATGGGATTTAGGGAAAAAAGAAAACAACGGCATATATCAAATTAATACAATCGCAAATGTAAACTGAAATAAACATTGAAATAGTTCCATAAGTTGGATTGATGACCATTTCCTGTTTTGAAATAGTTTCTTGCGAAATATTGGAGAGTGGTAATAATTTAAATGGACGCTAAGAGGGAACATAGTTTGACGAAAAAAGATAAAACTTGAAATAGATCAATGTTATTTTTTAAACTTCCCATAAGAAGTTATTGTAATCGATCCGTTTTGTCGAATTGAACATTTTGACATTTCTTGACGATTTTTAGAGAGATGTCTGTGCGTGCGTGTGTACGTACGTTCGCAAAGTTTTTTCGTCGTCCACAGCTCAAGAACCAATAGAAATATCGACTTCAAATAAATTTTGTTATACAGATAAAAAAGCAGAAAGATGCAGAAAGAACTCTCAAAAAAATTGAGAGGGTGTTTTTTTTAATAAATAAATAAATAAATAAAATATCTCACGAACCAATAACGCTAGAGACTCGAATTCAATTTCAAATTATATATTGTAACGTGATACCAAACTAGTACATTTTTGGGAAAAAGAATCCAATTAACGGTTTTTTTTTATAAATCAAAAAAACTGAAAAAAAAAATATTTGTCACCTCGAATATTTTATGAATAAAAAAATATTTTATCTCAAAAATAATGTTTTTCAACGAAGAATAATGTTTTTGACAACTGGTAAAATTTTGAGAAAAAGTGAATTGACAGTTTTTTAATAAAGTATAAAAATCAAAAAAAAAAACATTACTAAAAGTTGGTAAAAATTGATTTTCGACTCAAATAATCAGCCCAGGATTTACCCTTAGGCCAACCAGGCCCAGGCCTGGGGCATCACGAAAAAAGGGGCCACAAAAGTAAGTAGAAGCAACTGAATCTTTATTGCTCATACGAGCAAAATGGATAATAGATAACAATTTTATGCGCTTTTAAGGTATTTACACTAACTTGGTGCCTATAATTTCATAAATAACTTTGTGGAATTGTTATTTTGTCCCTAAATTATTTTATTTACTCTGTTGCATGTGCAATGTTCCCAAAAATTAAACGATTATCTATATGTACCTATAGGTAAATTCTGTTTTGAGAGAATTTTACGAATTTTGTAGAAAAAAATTCATTTGATGAGAATAAATGTAAATAATCTTATTTGGTCGCGATAACTTTTGTTTACATTTTACCGGTTACCTACTAGTCATAATGAAACGGATTCAATTAAGTGGAGCTCAAAAACGGAAGCTAGCTAAAGAGCAACAAAAAAAAGTACCAAGAATCTTTGACGAAAAACCAAAAGATTTTAAATTTGTTACACCACTAGAAGTCGATCAACATAATGGTGATGGTTTTGATTCAGAAGAAGAAATATCAATACCAAGTTTTAAGTCATTAATTTTTAGTGAACCTTCGAATAACGATAATAAAGGTACTCATGTAAATGTAGATGACGTTCCATCTGGATCGGACAGTATGATAAACAATGGAAAATCGTGAACTGAAACGAATGAAATAAAAGAAGCTGATGAAAATACAAATCCTGACCCTGCGCTATGGAGTAAGTTTTCCGCTGATGATATTGAATATTGGATCGTCTCTGGTCCTTTTTTTAAATATCGACGAATATACCCAGAAGGTAAAATTAGAGTTTGCCAATCGTCTTATTTTATTGTTAAAAAAGCAAATGGCGGGAACTATCATCGTGAATGGATTTTGTATTCCATCTCAAAAGGAGCGTTGTTCTGCTTTTATTGTAAGCTATTTCCTGATCACAGTAGGCCAGGAATAACTTTTATAAATCGTGAAGGTTTTTCTGATTGGAAAAATGCGTATTTAATAGATAATCATGAAAAATCGAGCTCTCATAAAGAAGCGATGATGGATTACATTACAAGTAGATCTCACCGCGGAATTTAGACAGATTTCGACAAACAAATGCAAGAGTTATGTTCATACTGGAAACAAGTACTTAAAAGGGTGGTTGCTGTTATTTGCACATTGTCTGAACGTGACCTAGCATTTAAAGGATATGAAGAAAAATTTGGTTCATCAAATAATGGCAATTTTATGGGTCTTCTTGAATTAATAGCAAAGTTTGATCCTTTCTTGTCCATACTCATATTTCAAAATTCGGACATCCTGGTTCAGGAACAACTTCATATATATCTAAAACTATATATGAAGAATTGATTGAAATAATGGCTCAAAGATTTTGCAAGGAAATCATTAAATAAATAAATATTTCTGGATATTTTAGCTTGTCTATAGATTCTACGCCAGATTTGTCTCATGTGGATCAATTGAGTACCTATTGTTATGCGGTATGTTAAAGATGGCCAGCCTATTGAACGCTTCTTAACGTTTTTGGAGATGCATTCTCATACTGGATCTGGTATTGCTAATCAAGCATTAAAGTATCTGAGTGAACATAACATATCAATTTTGAAATACAGAGGGCAAACATACGACAATGCTCCAAATATGTCCGGTCAGTATAAAGGGATGCAACTGCAAATTCTTCTGACAAATCCATATGCAGTCTATGTACCTTGTGCATCACATTCTTTAAATTTTGTTGGTCGCTGTGCTGTGGATTGCTGTCCTATCGCAGTTGATTTTTTTTTCTGTCGTACAATCGCTTTACAATTTTTTTTTCTGCATCAACTAGTAGATGGCAAACGTTAAAATCTGCTCTTCAAAATGATAATGTGATAAAATCACTCTCAGCTCATGCTGTAGCTGCTTTTGCCATCATTAAATCATATAATAAATTATTAGATACTTTAAACGACATTTCTGAAGATGATACATTAAAAGGAGATGCTAGGAGGGAAGCTGGTGATCTACTAAACAAAATGAATAAACTAGAATTTGCCTTAATGCTTGTGATTTGGAACACTATTTTACAAAGTTTTCAAAAAGTCAGTAAGGTTTTGCAAATCGAAGACGTAACACTACTAACATGCGCGAATTTGTATAGATCATTGTCCGATCAACTAGAGAAAATGCGTGATAATTTCGACACTTTAAATGCGCTCTAAGGAACTTCTACCTGATGGCAGCTACAATGGCTACCGATGGTAATGCTCCCGATGTAGATTTAAGTCCGAAGTATTAGTTTCGAATAAACGCTTTTTAAATTACTATCGAAAAGTTAAGAATGCAAATGGATTCCAGAAGAAGTTAAGAATACAAATGGATTCAAATATATAAAGAAATTTCTGAACGATTTGATTTTCTTTGCACAAGCAATGAAAAAGTCAACGATTTAGCCTGTGCCCAGCGTTTGGTGTCAAATTATCCGGAAGATTTAAATTCAGAACTTGCTGACGAGTTAATACAATTCCATCGTTATGTGATGCATAAAAATGCCAATAATTTTAAATTTTTCAATCAAGTTAATTTATATAAGATTATGTGGGAAGATAAAATTACCATCAGCGTTTCCGAACGTAGACACGGCAATACGTTTATTTTTAAGTCTGATAAATATAATAAATTGTTTTGCGGAAAGATCATTTAGTCAACTAAAACAGTTAAAAAGTCCTTGTCGAACTATAATAACGCAGGAAAGACTTGATGCACTATCTCTGCTCTGTATTGATAGTGATTTGCTTCATGAAATAGATTTCAATGAACTTATAAATGACTTTGCTGCTAAAAAACGGGCAAACAATATTACAAAAATAAAGTAAAAATCTGTAAAAAAAAAAGTCGTATACATATGTACATATTCTTGTTACTACCATTATAAATAAAATTAATTTAAGTTTTATGGAATTCGTTGTAATTTGTTTTCTTAAGTACATATAGGTATTTAATTTTGTATGAAGTAAACCATACAATATAAGAGTATATATGCAAAGAGGGCACCATTTACTCTTCAGGCCTAGGGCCCAAAAAAGCTAAATCCGGCGCTGCAAATAATCTTTTCAAAAATTTAAAATTATGGCTTTAAACTAATTTTGTCTTATAAGAAATATTGTTTTCAACATTTGGTTAAATTTTGAGAAAAATTGAATTGACAGTTTTTTTACAAAAAATAAAAACCAAAAAAAAATAGCTAAAACTTGGTAAAACTTGACTCAAATATCTTTTAAAAATTTGAGATATTGGCTTTAAACTAATTTAATCTTTTGAAAAAAATTGTTGTAAACATTAAATACAATTTTGAAAAAAAATTGAATTTACAGTTTTTTCACATAAAACAATATGCTAAAACTTGGTAAAAATTTACTTTCCACTCAAATATCTTTTCAAAATTTAAAAATATTGGCTTAAAACTATTTTTATCTCACAGAAATTCAGTCAGTTTTTTCATAAAAAAATAAAAATTTGGTAAAATTGGTTTCGACTAAAAATCTCGTTGACTAAAATAGATTTTGAAATCAAACTATTTCATCAAATGCAAAATATTGTTCGTAATTTTTTAAATCTTTTAGAATAATTCAAGTGACAACTTTCTTTAACAAAACACGAAAACCTACAAACTTTTAAGCAGGACAAATCGACAGACGGGATGGGAAGTTATCAGTGTGGGTCGCATCCCAAAGTCTCTTTTTTTCATTTTTAATTGAAAACTAGTCAAATAAACACTCCTTAAGGTACTGAGTTTTGTTTTATAAGTAAAGAACTTAAAAATATGGCCACTATTTGAGCTGGTGTTAAGTTTTCAGTGTGGGTCGCATACCAGCGTCTTTTTTACCAAAGTTCCAGTTAAACACCCCAGTAGAATAACTATCCTTTTTTAGCTCAATTTCAGACGTACTATTATAGAGATTCTTTTTTCAACTGCACAACATGAATGTGGAATGATTTATCAAATTCTTTTATATTCAAAACTTTATTTTATTTAATCAACATCGCTTTTAAAAATAAAATATCTTTGGTTGGTTAGGTAAAACTCAAACTTACAGAATTGCTACAAAATGTCAATATATCTCCTTTTTCCGATAAACTTAAGCTCAATGACAAATCGAAATCTGTCAAATCAAAGAAAAACAATTATGTCACTGACACTTTTCACTTCCTTCACTTTAATACCTTTCGGAGGTTAGGTTCCAAAATCAAAAAAAAAAAAGCTTTCAACAAAATTTTCGCTTTCAATTGAAAAATTTATTACACTGATGAACTCTCCATTTTTATGTGTTCGTATAGCGTTGTATATGGCTCGGCTTGTGGACATAGACACCATTTGCCAGTAAATTATGCCACGACTAGGAATGGTTTATGGTCTTATTCACACCACCATAATACCGCTCCACCAAGAGATCGTCGAAACCATCGAGAGGTACGAGTAGCAAAAGAAGTTTCAAGAGTTTGTCTTATAGTTCAAGCTTCAATATCGTATACCTATACTTCCTCAATGGAGCGCGCTGTTTCCATTTTTAACAAGAGTCAGGCTTTTAATTTATAAAGCGCAACATTAAGCGACAGCTAACGTCGCTACAGTGTTTTTCGCACCTTTGTAAAATTTATGCGACTGCACGTTGCCGCCATCATCGCCAACTCTCGCCATGTTTATTGTCACCAATATTGAATTTTTACTATTTTATTTTGCCTTATTTTGTTGTTGCCTTTTTGTGTTTTGTTCAATGAAGTTTTCCTTAAAGAGAGGAAATTTTTTGTAAGGTTGTTTGTCTTCTATAAGCAAGACGACTGTGGACCATTATACAAAATAGTGACCATATTGACGATAGACAAAAAAGTAAATTATTTTATAGACTTTATAATAAATTATTCAAAGAAGTTGAAAAATGTCTTGAAATCAAAATCAATCTTGAAACAGAGATTAAAATAAATAAGAATACCGTGTTTGAGTGTGTTGACACTTTTGACAGCTTTTCACTACTTATTACAATTAGTTACGTTTTATGTCAGATCTAAAAAATCAATATTAAATTCAATCACTTGTCAATTTTTCAAAAGCCATAATTCAAATTTACTACTGTCAAAATAACAATCTTCTCAAAAATTTTGACATATTTGTCTTTCAAAGAAAAAGTGGGACTGGTCACACTAATTTATAAACCATAAAAAGAAAATGTCTTTAAAAGGAGGTGACGATGATAATAATTTGCATAAGCAAGTTATTTGACATTTTGGCTATTTGGAGTCTAAAATTTTTTTTTTTTTTTTTTGTGCAGACATTTTTGTGTACCCAAAAACATTTATTTAAATATAATACTCGTATAGCTACTAAGGTAATAGACATACATTTTTGGTTTTTTAATGTTTCGATAACAATCGAATAGACGTGTCACACCCTTTAGTTTTGTATATCAGGTTAGGTTTAGCCAAATTTGGTTCGGTTAACGATGGGAGTATATCTATTCTATTTTTGTGTCATTATATTGGAGGTAGGTAAGGTACCCCTAAAGCGAATTACATAGGTAGCTGTTCAAAAAGGTGACAGCAAAATTATACAAAAATTACAACCAAAAGAACTGACTGCAAGAATTTTAATTTGACAGGTTTTGTTGTTAAAATGAAAAACAAAAAAAGGAATAGTGAGCGATGTTGACTCTTGACTTATTTAAAAAAAATTGGGGTTTATAATAGAAATAAAAAATCTGATGCTTTGTATTCAACTTTTTTAGCCCAAACCCATACTAATGATTGTCTTTAAGCTAGGCAAAGTTTGAAATGCTCTCAAATCATTCAGAAACATTTGATTTGACTATCGTAGCGGAGTTAAGGCATTTTTTGAAGACATTGTGAAAAAATCAAGTTTGAGAATTTTGAACTTGAAGTTTTACTTACTTAATTATCCGGCTCCCAATCCATGGAAGGCCTCAATATGACGTTTTAAGTTCTTCCATCGTTTGAGGCCCCTTACAAGCCAAACCGAAGTAGCAGCGGTTCGCTTGGGTCATTATTCGTAAGATTTCATCGTAAGTGAACTTCTTGACTACCTTTTAAATGTTGCTCCCAACATTAACATTTTTTCTTAGGCAGTGGACAGATTTTTGTTCTCATTCACTTCAAGAATAACGCGTTTCGTTTTTTCATCTATAGCTGTAAATGCTTCTAGAACAGTTCTATTGGAGCGGCTGTTGATGTCGATTTCTTCCGATTAACCAAGCAGTTGTGAAGACCTATTAAAAATATTGAGTTCCAAGTTATCACCTGGAGGACAATCCATTTGCACGTTGTACCGCGTATTTTTTAACGTCATACGGCATAGCTGGAGTTGAGACATCGCCAATTGAAGTTCTTAGCAACTTATGCTATCATATGCAGCTTTGAAACCGTTAAAGATATGGTGGGTCTCGATTTGAAATTCATTAGTCTTTTCTAGGATTTGTCTCAATGTGAATATTTTGTACTATTCTTGATCTGCCTGGCTTGAATCCATACTGGTATGTACAAATCAAAGTGTTGCAAAGTGTTGCTCACAGTAAGAAAAACCCAAATGTTATGAGTGAGACACGTACGGCCTTGGAAAACGACCGTGAAGGTTTAAGTATTGAAGTATTTAATGACTTAAAATTAAACTTTTTTGAATCATTTTACGCACGATACTTAATTATGTAATTTAAAAAATTATGCAATATTGCTTTCCGATGAGATAGTTGAGACTTTAAACCAATTTTAATAATTTAAAGAAGTATATTTTGTAAGTTTTATATTTGTTTAGTAAATAAATAAATCAGGTGGCGCAACAGTCCGTTGAGAACTAGGACCTAGTGACTTACAACTCTCAACCATTCCTGTGTGCAAGTAATGTTCTCAGGGATAGAAGTGACCTACAGTTTAAAGCCGAATCCGAACGGAAAATTTGAGAAAGCACTTTTCATGACAAGAATTACTCTTGGAGGAATTGTACCCGTGAAAAAAACTTTAGATGCAACAGGCAGGGATCGAACCCAAGACCTCTGGCATGACAGTCCAACGCACTTTTTTCTTTTTTTTTTTTTTTGATTCATTTTTATTAATTCAATCTTAAACCTATCTTAAAGCTAGACAAAAAACTTCATAAAACAGCCTAATTAACTTACAACTAACTTACTGGTCCCATACAGACATTCTAAGTTAAACAATAATACTTAATGCTAATACCTTTCGGCCCTAAGATCTATTTAACTTCAATTCATTGTATTTATTTTTGTATTCATTAGAAAATTTAAAAAACTAATATCAATATCCTCTTTATTTTTACTTAAAAACTACTTAAAGTTAGGTCCTTAAATAAAATTTAAAATCTAACTTAAACTACCTATTCTACCTATAAACTACTTAAAACTAGAACAACCACAGCAGCAAATCTAACTATCTAACATCTTTTGTTTTTCATATTTTGTTGTCATTTTTTTTTTCTTTAATTCATGTTTTTTTTAATGTTTATTTTTTTTTTTTTTTTGGTACCCACATGCCTATTCTGCATAAAACTAAACCCTAAAACTATAAAACAAGTATGTAAGCCGGCCAAGCCTTAAAACCCCATCCCGACTACCCACTATCAAGTGCCGATTGAAGCCACCAAAACTGGTTCTCCTGCTTCACCCTATCAGTTCGGTCCCGTTCGGACACAGCCCTATACTGAACCGAAGGAGCTCTGCTCCGCCTTGTGCCATGACGTCCCGATTGTACAGGAGTCGCCTATCCACGGTTCGTCGTCTGACGTGGTAGATTAGCGGAACTGACAATCTATCCTGCATCAGACCGCATCTGTCTAAAAAGAGGAATGCCTCTGGTGGAAGGAAGCCGCTCAAGTGTGCACTCTCAAAATACTCGTCGTTCGGATAGAACGCCCCGAAAATTAAATTGTTGGTCGAAGACATAGCTCTTGCAATGTGACCTCGAACGAGTTTTATCACGAAATTGTCAATAATGTTGATTCGAGCCCCGTTGTATAGGACCTCGTTGGAAGAGTAATTACCTTCACTCTGGGGTCAAGCCGACTGCTAAAAAACAGCCGTTTCGTCAGAGCGAAGGCTCCTCTGGCCCTGGTCAGAGCAGCATTTATATGTCTGTCGAAATATAAATATTGATCTAACCAGATACCGAGGTACTTCACTACACTTTTGCTCGCTAATCGCTGCCCGTGAAGATCAAGGATGACCATCTTGCTCCAATTCTTGCACGTATCCCTCGTGGCCTTGTCCAACGCACTAACCATCATGCTACGGTTACTACTTTTTACTTTTATATTTGTTTGATATAAAAATATCAATTAATGTTTCCAAGAAAATTATGAGGTTTCAAAAACATAATCCTTCGTATATTGGAAGTTATTGTAAAATTGGAAATTTTAACATTTCTCGACGTTTCAAGGTCCACGGAAAGAATTCTTAGATCAGATCAAGAAAAATAAGCTACAAATCACGAAAAATAATCCAGTTTTGGACCTTGGCTTCGAAATAAGTAAATTGCTATTTTTTGTTTGTAATTTCATAAAATGAGCAAAATGAAGATATTGACACTTAAAAATCACATTTCACTACATTTGAGTAAGAGTTAAGGTTTTCAGCAGATTCGCGTTAGGCGTTTTTTTCATTTTTTTTTAAGACCAAAACTAACAGTGGCCCCCATACAATTTTTTTGGTCAAAAAACGAAAATTCGAATTTTCTCAAAAACAAACCGATAGATTTTTTTTTAAATTTTCTCTAAAATTTTATTTTTAAACTTGGCTTCTTTTCATAAGAAAAACATATTTTTGTATTGCTCAGGAAAGGTACCGCTCATAGAACCGTTATTTTGTTTCTTAATTTTCTCAGCAACTTATCAACCGATTTCAATAATTTTTTTTCTGAATAAGCTCTTATATTGCCTTAACAATATTTGATTATCAAAAGTGAAATTTTTTATTGTTTGGATTTTTAAAAAAATATTGATTTTTTTTTTCAAAATTCTATATCTCAAAAACGGGTCAACATTTTTTTACGAAATTCAAATGTAGAGCGTATATTTACAATCAATAAACAACTGCATACCAAAAATATTTTTAGAACAAAATTTAAAAATTTTATATATAAAAAATAAATTTAAAAAAAAACCGCTCTAACGATTTTCAAAAAAAAAATTTGAAAAATCAAGGGTTTTTTGATTTATAAAATGGCATCTAAATTTTTGAAGACAAACTTATTTTTCAGGTAAAGTTTTGAATCTTAAAATAGTTTTTTTTTTTAAACTATTTTAACTGCATTAAATGTAATCCCCTCCCATCTCACCAGATCAAATCCTGTGCGTGAGCCCGAAAGAGCGCATTACATTGTCAAAACTTTTATTATATTCAGCCCTATCATGAATTCCATCGTAATCGGAAATTTTTACGAATCCCGAAAAACTGTATCATGAAATCCGTTCGTAGTGGAAAATCTCATACAATTTTGCATTACGAACGGATTTCATGATACAGTTTTTCGGGATTCGTAAAAATTCCGACTACGATGGAATTCATGATAGGGCTGATTACTATCTTTTATCCAAATTAGATAATGCATTTGGTACATATGTATGTATGTATTGTTTATAACTATAACTATTGTAAATACCAATTCATTTCCGGGATGAGTTGTCCTAGGATGAGTTGTGCCTTGGGATGAATCCCAATTTTTTCAATTCTCTCCGTGTCCCTAAAGCTAAATCTATGGTTTTTCGAGAGATGTCTGTGTGTTCGAACGTCCGTATCTTCGCGGTACTTTTTTAATCAGCTTAATTTCAAGGACTGGCACATATGTATGTACCGTACATATGTTGACTTCATATGAATTTCGTTTAGCAGATAGCAACTTCAAAGTATGCAGAAAGGACTTTCAAAAATATTGACTGAAAAAATATGTCATTTAAATATTTTGTGAACATAAAATAATATAACCTCGAAAATAATTGCTTGCATCAAAGAACAAAGTTTTTGACATTCTGGTAATTTTTTTTAGAAAAATCGAAGTGAAAGTTTTTTAAAATGGTTTTTTCTCAAGTATATATTATGAAAAGAAAGAAGATAGTCGGCTTCAAATTTTTCCAATTCACTCAAAATGTTGTTATTAATGTTTTGTTAAAGTTTTAGAAAAATAGACGGGCACGGATGGGAAGTTATCAGTCTCTTTGTTATTAATTCATATTAATTTAGTTTGGAATAAAATTCAAATGAAGTCAAAATGACTTTTTTGATTTTGGTTTTGAAGAATAAAGAGAAATGTCAATTTTTGTATTTATATGGACACATCCGACCAAAAATCAATATTTGTATGTAATGAATATTTTTTTTATTTACATGCCTAAAGTTCTTCATTTTCCATTATTATACAACTTATTTAACCTGCATTTTAAGCACCTTGCCTTTTTTAGGTCAATTTTTTGTTCTTATTGTTAATTTAAAATTGAATTCATTAATGATAATATAATAACTCATCATCATATTTCCATACATATAATACCATGGGTACTTAAAAAGTCAACCTGCTTATACACATTTATCTGACCTAAAATAACTAACCAATTTTTTTATTTATATAATTATTCACAATAAAACACAAACAATAGCCTTACACCGCGGTAACAAGAACAATACAAAAAATATAAATATTTAATGTGAATTTAATTCAAAACAGCTTACAAACTCAACAATCCTATTATCCTTTAATTGTAAAAATGCATTTTCTCCTCATAAAAATAAAAACAAAAAACATATAAAATTTAATCACTGCTTCAATAAACATCGAAATAGTTCATAAACAAAGCCCAGAAAAAAAAAAAAAAAAACATTAAATAAAATGCTGGTTTTGTATCTCGAAAATTGTACACACCCACTCAAATTGCGAGAGTGGATATAGTTGTTAACAATTGAATGAAAGGATTTTTATAGGTAGGTGTATTTCAATTCTGGAACAACAATTTTCGAATATAAAACACATACTTTTCACGTGGTTTAGCAAATATTTATAAAAATATAAAATACAAAAATAATGGAAAATAAAACATGAAAAACCTGACTCTGACGATAAAAACAAAAGCATCAGTAACTTTTAAGTACACCTTAACTCAACTGTTGGGTTTTATGTACTCGAACACAATGATCGTATAATATACAGCTATGGCAATAATATTAGGAACATTTCTTAGTTTTGAGTTTTTGAAAAAAGGTGTCGGTGCACATTGGTTTTGAATTCCTGAAAGCACTCCACATTCGCGTAGTACAGCTAAGGAACGAGTCCCTCTACTTGACAGTACGAATGATTTTGGGCTCAAGGGTATATTGATGAGCATTCCTGAAGGCGCGAGTATTACCGTTGAATTGCGGAGAGGAATACCATGTAGTAATGGTAAAAAAGGGTGGGACAAGAAACTTTACGACTGTGGTCAAGTGATGTTAATGATTTAACGATAATATTTTCACCAATCAATTTGCATGACCTGAATACTGTCCGAGATACTTAATTAAGTTGCAGGAGCAGGGAAAAACTTCTAAAATCACCCTAGGAAATTCAAAGATCTTTCGGCATTTTTGGCGATATCCTTCCACAAAAGTTGGTTGGAGATACACTTACCGAAAATTTCGAGGTTTTCAGTCTTCTTGGTGCTAGTCCCAGTCATTGATAGTGGCAAAGGTGGTACATTATGTTTTAACGCCACTAAGCAGCTTTAAGTTTTCGACGCATTAAATTCTAGTCAATTTTTAATTCCACATTTACAACTAGGTCAGAATTTGTTGACCCGATTCCGTTGAAGATCCGTATTCGAAGAGCAGAGCTGTAAATCTTAAAACGAATTAGTGAATCAGCATTTTCTTACAGAAAACCACTAATAAAAAGGAGAAAGAGTGTCGGAGATAGAACAGAGTTCTGGGGCACACCAGCATTTGCATACTTATGTATATTAAACGATCTAATTATATCAAAAGATAATTTTTAATCAAACGAAGGATAAAAGAGCCTGACGCCAAACTCTACCAAATGCTTTTGAAACATCAATTACAATCATCTTACATTTCCCAAAACGATGTAAAATTTTGTTCCACTGTTCGGTAAGATAAAACATCAAATCACCAGTGGATCTACTACTACGGAAACCGTACTGTCGGGCATTAAGCAACCCTCGTTTTTAGATAATTATGAGCTCATAATTAATCAACGTTTACATGAGCTTGGAAAGAGTGGACGTAAGTACAATTTTTCGATAACTTGAGGGAAGAGAGTATTCAACTTTTTAGGAGCATGGTCTGAAGATATTCTGTTTGCCATTCCCTCGAACATGGTCGTTGCAGTCTTTCCTGGATAACTTGACCTTTTTTCGGTTTTCCTCAGTTGAATTGGCTTTTTACCAACAGAAATTTAATTCTTTAACCCTAATAATCTCCTTGCAGCTTAAATCGAATCATGCGTTTTAATTGGGATGAAAGTTCTCATTCCCCAAAAAAATTAAACTTGACACCATATTTCCACTGGATTCAACTTCACTGTCGATGAAGTATAGTGAACAGTTAAAGTTCTTAAAATAATTATTCGGACTGTCCAAGTTGATTTTTCCGTATTGCCAAACCACTCAGTGGACAGATGTGCCTGAAAAAGATAAAACACTGATAGTGTACTTACCAGGGTCAGACGTAAGGAAAATGTCAGGAATAGTTTCTGCTCGACCATTAATTAATGTTCGATATTCGAATGGGCTCGTTGACCAGCTGAGTATGTTAGAAGCCAAGACCTAAATGTAGAAGCCAAGAAGAGTTGTTTAATAACTATTTTAGAGTGAGGATATGAAAAAACAATTCTTTGGAAGGAATCCCACACAGCATCAAATTGACTAGGAGTTGATATTCTATATAGATTTGGACTTCTATATAAGTAAGCATGATGTGCTTTTTAAAAAAAATCCGACCCATTAAAATGAACTAAATTAAGAACTTTTCAACTTACTAATAAAATAAGGTAATGTCCTATTATTTTGGCCATAGCTGTTACTATGTATCACAGACATCGCATATCCTTTAACAAGACAAAAATATCTACGAAACAAAAAAATGAACCAGAATTTATATTTTTTAATGACCATTACGGTTGGTGATTAAAAATTTTCATATCTCATCCTCCCCTCTCTTTTTTTGGGAGCTTTTTTTTAGTGCCCCAAGCTGAAGTCCATACTCTCCACAGTTCCTGTGATATTGCAATGTTTTTTTTTTTTCCGAAACATATACCTATATCCTTTTTTATATGGTCTTCATATAAAATTTAATTACATTTCTATATAAATATGTATATATTTTGTATATATAAAAAGACAAAACTATATACATATCTCTGTAAACATAAATGTTATATAGGCTTATAGTGGTTTATATTTGCGTGATAGGAATCCATTGTATATACGAAGGACTCCACATGCAAAACAATTTATAATATTCCTATATATGTACAGGCTTACTTTTTTTCACCAAAGGATAAAGTGAAAACAAAAAAAAAACAACAAAAACAACCAAACAAATAAAAACCTATAAAGTATCTTTCCGTGGAGAAGATACGAGTATATGAAGCGTACAATTTTTACCTTTACAAAAATATTCACTGACCTGTATGGTGACCATACTAAATAAAAATAAAAGAGGCGCGTATGCAACCCACATAGATAACTTCCCATCCGTGCCCGTCTGTCAATTTTCTAAAACTTTAGGAAATATTAAAAACAATATTTTGTGTGAGATAAGAAAATTTAAAGTCAATATCTTTCTTTTTTCTCATAATACTTGAGTAGGTATCAAGTTTTTGTAGGTTTTTGTACTACTTTTCATTTTTTGAAAAAAAAAAAAAAAAAAAATTAACTTAAAGTGGCCCACAATATTTTGTATATGATAAAATAAATTTGATTTCAATATCTGTTTTTGTTTCCGACATTTTTAATGGAAACCCAATGTGTATCTATTTAAGCAGTATTTTTAAAAGTTCTTATTTCTTTTATAAAAAAAATGATGGGATTTTTCTTTTATTTAAATAAATTGTCTGAGATACCAGTATTTAAGAGCATTTGGTCACCCTAAAAGCAGATATCCTTTAATATTGGAATTGTCTGCCTCATTAAAATGTAATTGGATTGCGAACGAACACCTCAGTATAGTATATTATTATTGTCTCTGTTTTATTTGGCTGCTCAAATGTACTGTTATAAATATACTCAGTTAAATAAAATACATTTACTACAAAATATATACAAATACAAATATGTATAAACAATTTATTGGATAAGAATCAGACTGGAATATTGTAATATGTATTTTAAGTACCTTTAAATTTAAAAGTAAAAATCATAAATATTTCAGAAATGTTTTATTTAAAAATCCACATAATAACGTAAACAAAAGAAAAGAACTTCGATACGTGGAAAAAATTAAAGTTTTCTACTTAAAAATAAAATCCATCATGCGTTGATTTAATGTGATACCCATTTACGATAGTTAAGTAAAAATTTCATCCTAAAACTCAAAGACAAACATGAAACTGGTTCTTGAAAAGCTTAAATCGTTTTGAGTAAAAATAAACCAGAAAATTAACTACTTCGAAAACCCTACCGAAAACGATATTATTGACTCGAAAACGCTTAATCATTCCTTCTTTTTCAAATGGAAATTTTTGACATTTTGCAACGTTTCAAGGTCTCTAAAAATCTAAATCCATGCTTTTTAGGAAGATATCGCTTTTTTTTTCGATCATATCTCAAGAACCAGCGGAGACATACGCTTAAAAAAATGTGTGTAGTAAAAGTAATTGTACTGAGGTATGCAGAAAGGGCTTTCCAACTTACAATCTTTCTTATAAGATAAGAAACGATCAGAAATATTTCCAACAAAAAATAAAAACCTAAAAACCCAATACTAAGCAGGATCTCTCGATCTGAAACGTATTAAGTTTTCATATCATCCGCACAGATTAAAATGTTACTGTATCGTACACAAAGATTAAAATCATTGATAGCTAAGTTTAAGAAAAATGGTCCTAAAAGACTACCCCGGGGTTTCCTGAGTTTTCAATTAAAGGGTTGAATTGGAGAAAGAACTTCAAAATTTCATTTGAAAAGATCTTCAAAATAAGAAGAAATATATGAATTGACTTAAATGTATTGAATCATGAGAAAGTTGGTCAACAAATTTAGAGTAATCAGTGTAAATACAGTTGAGATACGTAAATATTCTTGCAGTTAAAATATAAAGTGTCCAAGCTCAAAAAGCTTGGATACTTTATATTTTAACTTTAATTAATGGCTGACTTAAGTGTCAATAAAAGTTTGCTGAAAGTTGTTAGCAAACGCTTTACGAATTTCTATGGGATACTAATTATGTTATCTTTATCATGAGTAAAATTTACTGGATCTTATTTTTGTTTTGACGAATTTCCAAAAGCTTTGGTGTCAAGCAAAACTTTAAATGTTTCCGCAGCGCACGCAGTTTAAGCTCTTAAAATGGAAAAAATTCAGCGATTTTGAAACATTCTTTATTGGTGCTCCGTTCGTAATAGTCTTAGCGTAATTTTATGTAGCTCATTGCCTTTTTCAATAAATGGGCTATCTAACATTGAAAGATTGGAACCAGCAGTTCCTGAGATAAGCGTTTTCAAATAAAAAAACTCTTCAGCTTTATAATATTAGTAAAGATTGGAGAGAGATTTAAACTCTTCAAAGATTGTAACATACACTTCACGACCTTCAGGGGACATGCTTTTTATGAGATTGTTTCTCTTGTGTTGAATTATTTTAAGCATTAGGCTGGAATATTTGGATATTTTAAGAGGAACGATATTTTGTTTGCAGTATTCCAATACATTGTAAATTTCAACGTCATTTAAAATTGGTATATTCTCAACACTACAAGCAGATGTATGTTCAGAATGCTGCTAAAAATTAGCTTTTCCAAAGTCACTAGACTATGAACAGACATACAAATTACACCTGTTGAGACAAGGTCAATTATGCTTAAGACTCGTCTTCTGATGTGATCCAGTTATGGTAGGTTAAGAAGAGTATTGCTATCCAAACCAGCTTTGTCCATGATACGATCAAGAGCAAGAGAAAGTTCAACACAAGCTGAAGCCAGGCTTTCGGTAACATTTTTAAAACATGTAACTTTTCAAAAAAATGCCGAATCAGCATAAACTTGTTGATTGTAGACTTTTCAAAGTTCCTTAAATAACAATTTGACTGATTGTAAAACAATTGTGAATTTTCAGGGGCACCAATGCGTGTGGGTCGCATTCAACTCTTTTTTTGACATCATTTTAACACAGGTACTCAACTCAATATTATATCCAGATCCACATAAAAACCCCTGCCCTCATCATCTTTAATCCGAAAGAAGGGATAGAAATTCTTTTCAAGACAGTTATTGTACGAAGTACGAATACGTGGTCCTTAAAATCACTTTCAAGCTCACATTTAGTGAGAATATCAAAACTAAGCTTTTAAGACTTCCGTTAAATCTAATATAAAATCTTTTCTTAAACGAAAGTCTTAAAATTTCTCTATCAGAATATAAAAAAAATATTGTTTCCGGTCTTATAGACCTTACGTACAAAATTGGGACAAAGAAACATGCTCCACACAAAAACTCTTTGTTCTACTTTTTTCTGGTGTTGTTTTCTTTTGTTTTACTTCTTCTTTAATTAAAGTTTCAAAAGATTAAGTTTAAACTTAGAACTTTTGAAGTTCCAACATATTTGTAGAGATGTATACCCAATATACCAAAAAACCAACCAATCTAACCCTTCAGTCCAACACAAAACAATATGTCTACTTTGTTTTATTTCAACTAAAATTATATGTATGTAGCTAGGAAAGTTGTGATGTAGGCTTTAGATTTCTCCACATATGCGGTCCTCAAACCATTTTCTCTATACATACACAGTGTAGGTATATTGTGTTTGGCAATCTCCAAAGCATCGAGGCATGCATAGCATATGTCGTTGAACCGAGTTTCCGGAGGTTAAAGTTTACTTATTTTTTTTTTAGTCGTATTTTTGTTTGTGTACGTTTTCATTTCGTTAAAGGACAACAAAATATATATCCTTGCGTTTTACGAATAAATATACTCGACTCGTAGAAGGTATATATATGTACATATGTATGTCCTTCGTATAGGATCCGTTTGTTGTTGGCTCCTGCACTTTATCGATAAGAGTTGACCTCTTCTGGTTTGTTGCAAATGTCCAATGTAGATTTTGGACAACATGCATGCAAAGCCAGAGGACACAACCTACTATAAAGAACTATACACAGTCCTTGTATATAGGAATAAATACGAAGGACATACATATATTTGAGTTAGAAATGTGAAAAATAGTTTTCCATTGGACGTTTATTTTTGCCCCAACTGATGTGGCACCGCAATTAGTTCAGCAAGGATTTTGTATTTCGTATTTTGTATACTTTTGGAGAAGAGTGAAATTGTATAGTTGATGATGCGGGGCACACTGGGGCAGAATGCCATAAAATATGGCATCAAATCAGACATTACACCTAACGAGCTAAAATTTTGCACGAAACCTCCAGAGACCATTCCCAAATATCTCCAAGTCTTTAGCTTAAAGATATTAATTGAAGATATATGTAATTTGTATCCACTACACTCGCTTTTTCACAACTTGATATTCTTGAGGAACTCTCGCAGACATTTTAAAAATCTTACGCGACATCGTGTGCAGGGTCCATCGATGTGTTAGAGCTCCCTCTATAATTCTTCCTTAATCTCGATGATTCCTCCTCGACTGTTCTTCTCCACGTGTTTTTTGGTCTTCCAACTCTTTTGTGATTGGATTCTACTACATTGCCTGTCCAGTAACGCATAGTCATTACCTTCTCTAAGCGTGTGACCAATCCACTGCCACAAGGCCCTGCAAAAATTCTTGAAAGCTCGACTAGGGTTTTGCTAATTTATGCGTTCAGCACTTAAGAGTCTAATAGAGACAAAACAGGTTATGAAAACAGCAGAATCGTCTGCTAGAGCTTCGGCACTTGTAGCTGTAATTTTCATTTAATATTTGTTGGAATAGTTATCTGTCCTCGTATTCTCCACAACTTTGTAGTCTGGACATTTTTCTGGAGCACTCATTCTTATCTCATTACATTGGTTACGTGATAGTTTGGCTGCAACTAATGATGACAAAGCAATTTCTTCAATCATACAGTTTTTCTCCTCCGAGCTGTAAACTGCTTTTCGTTGCTTTTCAGTTCTATTAAGGCTTAAAGTTGTTTCTTTTAAGAATTTGGAGGCACCGAATTTCTCAAATTCTGCGTTTTTACCTTTTCGATTGTTCAGAAAAAGTTTTAAAACTTACTTTTGAATGACCACATTTTTTAATGAATCACATGGTGACTTAAAGAATGAAATGGAACTGGTGAGATATTTCTTGTAAGCTTTGAACTTTGTTCGTTCTTTTTATTTTAATAAGTTTATGTTTTAGAAATTTTAACTGTTCTTCTATAATTATATAATAAAACTTGAAGAAAGTCCTAAAGCATTTCAAGAAATGTATCAACCGAACGCACCATTAAAAAAAATCTGAATATCACGAAAAGTGTAAAATATTTGCAGGATTTTTTGACGAAACTAAAAACACCTTTAAATGACACCAAATTTAAAACTCGGTCGAACCCTGAACACATCTAAAATTCTACGGATATTTGGGGATTCGGGCTTAAACAAAGAAGAAAAAAACACTATTTTTGTTTTCTGAGTCAACAGAAAATAAAATTATTCTTGAACTAAGCTGCGCTTTGAAAAATCCGAAAAGTCTAAAGAGAAGTCATATGGGTTTTTTAATAGTTAAAAAATAAATTATAGATAATCTCAATTTAGGTTTTTTAAGTTTTATGCCAGATTTTGAATCATCTTGCCCCAGTGTACGGCGGGGGTGGCCTGTTCAGTACTCAGTGCTTACTGCTCAACCCAGGGTTGAATAAAATAAGAAACGACCTTATCTAGACGATCAATAAAATGAATGCACAAGTCCAAGGATAGATTGCATTGCATTTTCATTTAATACTTCTACTTGTACATCAGAGCTTTTAAAATGAAAATGTAAGGTAAATAAATGACGATATACGATGTCCCGAGCCGAGCCGAGAAGCTAGCAAAAGCAGAGGAATGATAGTATTAATAGTATTTGCTTTTTAAGAGCCGCTTGGTATAAGACAACGAGCAAATAAAATGTCGCATTTACAGTTCTTCTTTTTAAATGATGACGAAAAATGGGAAGCCGGATATTTGTGCATAAATCATTGAGGTTGTGGTCATGACTGTGAGAAGGTATGTATATAATGATGGAGCCGGAAGGAGAAATGAGTTTGAGGGTTTGACGATGGTAATGAATTAAATGCAAGGTGATTTGAGTTGAAGGATAATGTATGATTAAAAGTTAAGAAGAAAGCTCAAAAAGAATAGAGTATAAGCTAAGCAGATGCATAAGAATATTCCTTTGAACCTGGTTTTGGATTTAAATCCGATGAAAACCTATGCAAGACGATTGACAACACAACTCAATACCTTTAGACAACTTTTCCGTCACAAAAACCTTAGAATTAAGTTGATACAAGGAGTGAACTTCTCACTATTTGACAAGGCCTAATTCGGATCCATTTCCAATTTTCTGATAAAAAGCGTTTCCAATAGGAAGTTTCATTTAAAGCAGCCGGCACTTTTTAAGCTATCATCTTTTGATATTTTTCATGTAAAATCACGCTGCTTTTGACCATTTGGCTACACAATTCGCAAGACCAAAGAACTTTCTCGCACGGTAAAAGTGAAAATAGTAGACAAATTTCAGCAGTTGGGTTAAGTTAGGGTTGTGAAGAATAGAATATCCTATGATATTGAGGAAAACACAGCTCTCCTGATTATATTTCGGGCATTCACCAAACAGCACTACGCCGTATTTTTAACTTCCCATAGGAAGTTATTGTAATGGGTCCGATTTGTCGAATTGAAAATTTTGACATTTCTCGACGTTTCAAGGTCCCTAGAGTCGAAATAAAAGATTTTTAGAAAGATGTCTGTGCGTGCGTGTGTACGTACGTCCGTACGTCCGTACGTTCGCGACGTTTTTTTCGTCGTCCATAGCTCAAGAACCATAAGAGATATCTACTTCAAATAAATTTTGTTATACAGATAATAAGGCAGAAAGATGCAGAAAGGGCTCTCAAGAAAATTGCGTGGGTGGTTTTTTTACCATAGCAGTTTAAAAAAAAAGGTGAAAATTTTGGTTAAACCTAAATATCTCATGAACCAATGACGCTAGAGACTTGAATTAAATTTTATATTATAAACTGTAACGTGATACAAAACAAGTATATTTTTGGAAAAAAATCCAATTAACGGTTTTTTTATAAATCAAAAAAACTAAAAAAAAAATTTGTCACCTCGAAAATTTTACGACTAAAATATGATTTCATCTCCAAAACAATTTTGTGCAACGAAGAATAATGTTTTTGACATCTGATAAAATTTTTAGAAAAATATAATGGACAGTTTTTTTACAAAAAATAAAAACCTACAAAAAAATTAATAAAAGTTGGTAAAAATTTATTTTCGACTCAAAAATCTTTTCAAAACTTTGAGACATTGGCTTCAAACAACTTTTATCTTTCAAAAAATATTGTTGTTAATATTCAGTAAAATTTTGAAAAAAATCGAAGGGACATTTTTTTTACAAAAAATTAAAAACCGAAAATAAAAAATTTAACAAAAGTTGGTAAAAATTGATTTTCGACTCAAATATCTTTTCAAAAATTTGAGATAATGGCTTCTAACTAATTTTATCTTATAAGAAATATTGTTTGCAACATTCGAAAAAATTTTGAGGAAAATCGAATTGACAGTTTTTTTTTACAAAAAATAAAAACCTAAAAAAAACAATACTAAAATTTGGTAGAAATTTACTCAAATAGCTTTTTAAAAATTACAAATATTGGCTTCAAACTTATTTTAGTTTACAGAAAATATTGTTTTCGATATTCAGTAATTTTTTTATAAAAATCCAACAGTCCGTTTTTTCATAAAAAAATAAAATCTACAAAAAATAGTACGCAAGTTTGATAAAAATTGATACATATAGAAAAACTTTTAAGCAAGACAAATCGACAGACGGGATGGGAAGTTATCAGTGTGGGTCGCATCCCAGCCTCTTTTCCACTAAGGTATTGGTTTTAAGAAAAATCAATTACTCATGGCTAATTGTTTTTACCGAAAAATCATCTTCATTGTTAAGACTCATTTTCAGGCTACGCCAGTGACAAAATAGTAGCTTTTGAGGCTAAGAATTCGTGCAGTTATCGAGGATATACTATAAAGCTCCATTAGAAGTATGGTTAACTATGCACACTTGGACAATTCATCCAAGCGTATAATAAACTGTCATGTCATGCAATGTTTTATTCACCTATTATTTAGAAAATGGTCTTTAAAATTTATTTATATAATCTCAATTATAAAATTGAAACTCGGCCAAAAAACATTTTAAATAAATTTTTAAAATATAAGAAAGATTTTGAAAAACCATAACTGTAGTCCAACGTTAGCTTTCACTCGAAGAATTTCGTTTACCGGAGTTTTTTATGTTTTTGAAAAAAATTTGGTTGTTGCTATTTTTGAGCTATTTAGGAGTTATGTCAAATAATTCAAAACTCACTGTGCTCATTGAAAAAGTCCAACAAGAACTTAACTCCCCGACATTGTGTTTTATCAGATCGGATGTTGAATTTTTGTGTAACTTTTTAAAAACGCAACGCTTTTCTCCAGTGATAATAATTAAAAATGTTTCTCAAGTGAATTCTTATGCAAATTTTAAGATTGAAAACGCGGCTTAGGTAGTTCAAATATCCGATGAAAATTCTACAAAATTTTCACACTTCCAACATGTAATCAAACGTGATAGCTCGGAAGTTTGTCATAATTTCCTCTAAAAACTTTGAACTTCTCGAAAAAAGTTTTTGATATTTCTTCAAATATAAATTCTTAAGGGTATTTGGAACTGTTAATGGAAGAATGTATGCCTAGTATCCTTTTGGTGATGGAAATACTCGTAGAATTAAACAAGTATTTAAAAATGAGGTTCTCCCCAACTCAATGGAGGACCTTAACGGTTACGCCATTCGCACATTTAGAAAAGTGGATATATGGAAGAGTTTTAGCAGACTGTTTCTCATACTGATAGATAAATGTCCTGAAACTGCAATTAATAATGCTTATCGATTCCATGCTCAAGTTTATGGCCTATTCTTTTTTATTAGCAACCTCTACATAATTTTTTTTACATCGTTTTTGACCGTTTTCTTACCAATCAAGCAATATGAGACAATCCCGGATTTAGCCGACAGCAATGTCCCAGTTTTGATTGATGAAGATTCATATGATTTGATGATATGTGAATTTAATTTTTCAAAGGCCTTAAACAAAATTATTACACCAATTGATTTGAAAACTCACTCAGAGCAGATGTATCCCATGCTAAATACAAGTGTTGCCTTTGCCATAGAAATGGAAACTGCTAAGTTTTTAATAAATCTTCAGTTGCTAGTTTCAAAAACTTTATTTCATATCATTGAGGAAGATATAGAACAGTTTTATTACGGATTCGCATTTCCTTTGATTTCGCCATTTAAAGAACTTTTTGACACCTTAATCGTTCAAATCACAGAAATGGGCCTGATTGATAAATGGGAATCTGATACAATTCCCGAAGCACTAGAACTTGGTTTTTGACAATATATTCATGGTGATATGGAGATCGAGATGGAAAACCCTAGACCATTGGGTTTGAGAGATTTTGAATTACCATTTTGTTTTGTAGCAATTGGCTTAACATTTGCTTTTGTGTCGTTTTTGGACGAACATAATTCCTGCTCTTTAATAATGTTGAGATGTTGAAAGTCCAACAAAAGATAACATTTTTGTCCTGTAAAGTACCTATTGCTTCCAACTTTATTGAGCAAATTAAGAAACTATGCTTACTTTTTTGTCGAATTTTAAGCTGCCTTCTAGAGAGTTTACCAATAAGCTCTAATTTTTAGACTGTACAATGTTGCAATGACAACAAAGTTTGCAAAATATTTACAGTGGCAATATTTCAGCTGTTTCGAATGTATTTCAGAGTGTTTTTTTTTTGTCGAAAATGGTATTAAAACAAGGGTGCTCACTTAGTCCAAATCTCTTTGCCTAGTCTTTAAATGACCTAATAAAGTTCCTTCCTGAGTTAAATAGAAGTTTTGCGAGCACTTATAAATTCAATTTAACTCGCTAATGATGTTGTTATATTTGCATACTCTACTCAAGCCATAGAGTTGAAAAAAAACCGTTGTGAAATGTACTGCAAAATCTGGAATTTGATGGTTAATCTGGATAAATAATAAAGTTAGGATTTTTTGTAAAGGTTGTACACGAAATTCGACACATGAGAAATGGTTCTATAACAAGGAACTAATCGAAATAGTTAAATCTTATAATTATCTAGGATTAATAATAACTAGAAAACCCAACATAGAAATTCACCTTCAAAATAGGCAAGTGAAAGCAAAAATTGCTACGTGAAACAAGTTTTTTTTAGCAGCAAGCGAATCACATATCTTCGAAAAACTGTCCTACAATAGAGGTCTTTATGAAATGAGGTAGGTTCATGTATAACAACTTACGTGTCATGCTAATTTAGAACTAAATACAACTATAATTAACTAAATGGTCTTTAAAACTTATTTAAATAAGTCTAATTATAGAATTGGAACTCAGCCAACAAGCCTTTTAAATAAAGTTTTAAAACTTAAGAAAGAATTTGAAATACCATCAGTGAGTGCAGTTCAACGTTAAGCGTCACTTAAAGAATCTCGTTTACAGAAGTTCAATATGTGTTTGAAAAAACTGTGGTTTTTGCTATTTTTCAGCAATATGGGAGTTATGACAAATAATTCAAACTTAACTGTGCTCATTGAAAAAGTTCAGAAAGAGCTTAACTCCCCGACATTGTGTTTCATTGGATTCGATGTTGAATTTTTGAGTGGTTTTATAAAATCGCACCGTTTCACTCCAGTGATAATATTTAAAAATTTAACTCAAGTGAACTTTTATGAACATTTTACAATTAAAAACGCCGTTTTGATAGTTCGAACATCCGATAAAAAGCCTACAACATTTTTAAAGTTTCAACAACTGATAACGAACATGATAGTGCGAAAATTTATCATCATTTCCTCTAAAAACTTTCAAAATCTCGAAAACTGGTTTTGATATTTCTTCGAAAATAAATTCTCAAGGATATTTGGAACTGTTAATGGAAGAATTTATGCATATTATCCTTTTGGTGATGGAAATACTCGTAGAGTTGAACAGGTTTCTGAAAAGGACGTTCTCCCCAATTCAATGGAGGACCTTCGAGGTAATGCCATTCGCACATTTACCACTGATAATGTACCGCTAATATATCGGCATGTAGATAAAAAAGGCAGAATAAGACTTGGAGGCAAACATGGTCGAATATTCCAACATTTCCTCCGAAAACATAATGCAACTTTCATCTTAATCCCCGAAAAAGTACGTGAAAATTTGTATTTTTCTCAACTACTTAAATTAGCAAAAGACGACAAATTTGATGTGAGTCCTTTCATGTTTTTCGACAAGGATGTTGACTTCAGTCATTTATTAAAACTGAAAAAATACATTATTATGGTTCCTCAAAAAAAATTTGTATGCCCGTTGGAGTACTTCACAAAGCCATTCTCATTTGAGGTCTGGATACTTATTTTGATTACAATAATCTACCTAACCGTAATGGATATCATACTACACTTCTTCACCGATAGAACAGTGGATATATGGAAGAGTTTTAGCAGACTGTTTCTCATACTGATAGGTAGTTGTCCTGAAACTCCTATTAATTATGCTTATCGATTCCATGCTCAAGTTTATGGCCTATTCTTTATCATTAGCAACCTCTACATAATTTACTTCACATCGTTTTTGACCGTCTTCTCACCAATCAAGCAATATGAGACAATCCAGGATTTAGTCGACAACAATGTTCCAGTTTTAATTGATGAAGATTCATATGATTTGATGATACGTGAATTTAATTTTTCAAAGGCCTTAAACAAAATTATTACACCAATTGACTTGAAAACTCACTCAGAACAGATGTATCCTATGTCAAATACAAGTGTTGCTTTTGCCATAGAAATGGACACTGCTAAGTTTTTAATAAATCTTCAGTTGTTAGTTTCGAAAACATTATTTCATATCATCAAGGAAGATGTGTTAAAGTTTCATTATGGATTTGCGTTTCCTAAAAACTCGCCATTTAAAGAATTGTTCGACACTTTAATCGTTGAAATCACAGAAATGGGTTTGATTGAAAAATGGGAATCTGATACAGTTCCTGAAGCACTAGACCTTGGTTTTCGACAGTATATTCATCGTGAAACGGAAATTGAAATGGAAAAACCTAGACCATTGGATTTGAAAGATTTTCAATTACCATTTTATTGTGTAGCAATTGGCTTAGTACTTGCTTTTGTTGTGTTTTTGAGTGAAAATCTTTGGTGTCCTTTAATAGTTTTGAGATGTTCTTTAAATTTTGTTTTAAGAAAATTATTAAAATAAATATAAGCATTAAAGCAGAAACATAAAAATGTAATTTATAATATTGAATACTTATAAACATATTATCTTAAAATTTATTCGTATCTGTTTTCGTATAAGTTTGAATTAAGAACTACTTTTTGAATTCTATATGCTTTAAAATTTGTTGAAAAACTTAAACTTAAAAATGTAACGTAAACGTTTAGCAAAAATAATTTGCTGTAAGATATGCAAAACAAGGATTGAAATTTGGAAACTAGCTGTTGAAGTTATGAAGATACTAAATATCACAAAACAGTCAATTAAGGAAGATGTTTTATAAATTAATTATAAGCTTTTTTTTTTAATATACAACGTATGTCCTTTCTTAACATATATCTAACCATATATCTAACCATATTAAAAGATTAAATAATTCAAACCTTTTAGAACTATAGAATAAAAGGTAGGTTCTAGTTTACCAACTACTATGTCATGCAAAGTTTTATACACCTATAATTAACTTAATAGTTTTTAAAATTTATAAAAATGAATATTTTTATAGATTTGGAACTTAGCCAAAAAGCCTTTTAAATAAATTCATAAATTCTCGTACGAGAAAGATGCCTTCTGAAAAACTATCTTTGCAGTTTAACGTTATCCATCACTGAAAGAATCTCACAAGTGTTGAAAATGTTTTTGAAGAAATTTTGATTGTTGCTAATTTTAAGCAATATGGGAGTTTTTTCTAACAATTCAAAATTAACTGTGCTCATTGAAAGAGTCCAAAAAGAGCTAAGCTCCTCGACATTGTGTTTTATCGAAATGGATGTTGAATTAAGTAATTTTATAAAAACGAACCGCTACACTCCAGTGATTATAATTAAAAACTTAACTCAAGTTAATTTTTCTGAAAATTTAAGGATTAAAAACGCCGTTTTAATATTTCGAATATCCGATGAAAAGTCTACAAAATGTTCACACTTCCAAAAATTAATCAAGAACTTGATAGCTCGAAAATTTGTTATTATTGTCTCTAAGAACTTTGAACATCTTGAAAACTGGTTTTGATATTTCTCCAAAAATAAATTCTCAAGGATATTTGGAACTGTTAATGGAACAATCTATGCATATTATCCTTTTGGTGATGGAAATACTCGTAGAATTAAACAAGTATCTGAAAATGACGTTCTCCTCAACTCAATGCAGGACCTAAAAGGTTATGTCATTCGAACATTTGTGACTGATAATATTCCGCAAATATATCAGTATATGGATAGAAAAGGCAGAATAAGACTTGGAGGCAAACATGGTCGAATATTCCAACATTTCCTCAGAAAACATAATGCAACTTTCACCTTAATCTCCGAGAAAGTTAATGAAGAATTTTATTGTCCTCAACTATTTAAATTAGCAAAAGGGGACAAATTTGATGTGAGTCCTTTCATGTTTTTTGACAAGGATATTGACTTTAGTCATTTAATAAGGTTGACAAAATACGTTATTATGGTTCCTCAAAAAAAATTTGTATGCCCGTTGGAGTACTTTACAAAGCCATTCTCATTTGAGGTCTGGATACTTATTTTGATTACAATAATCTACCTAACCGTAATGGATATCATACTACACTTCTTCACCGATAGAACAGTGGATATATGGAAGAGTTTTAGCAGACTGTTTCTCATACTGATATGTAGTTGTCCTGAAACTCCTATTAATTATGCTTATCGATTCCATGCTCAAGTTTATGGCCTATTCTTTATCATTAGCAACCTCTACATAATTTACTTCACATCGTTTTTGACCGCCTTCTTACCAATCAAGCAATATGAGACAATCCAGGATTTAGTCGACAACAATGTTCCAGTTTTGATTGATAAAGGTTCATATGACTCGATAAAAGAAGATGGTAATTTTTCAGAGGGACTAACCAAAATTATTACACCAATTGATTTGAAAACTTACTCAGAACAAATGTATCATATGTCAAATACAAGTGTTGCCTTTGCCATAGAAATGGAAACTGCTAAGTTTTTAATAAATCTTCAGTTGCTAGTTTCAAAAACTTTATTTCATATCATCGAGGAAGATGTACAGATGTTTTATTACGGATTTGCGTTTCCTTTGAGTTCGCCATTTAAAGAACTTTTTGACACCTTAATCGTTCAAATCACAGAAATGGGCTTAATTGAAAAATGGGAATCTGATACAATTCCAGAAGCACTAGAACTTGGTTTTCGAAAATATATTCATCGTGATACGGATATTGAGATGGAAAACCCTAGACCATTGAATGTAAAAGACTTTGAATTGCCTTTTTATTGTTTAGCACTTGGCTTGACATTTGCTTTTGTGGTGTTTTTGGGTGAACATCTTTGGTGATCTTTAATAATTTTGAAATGTTCTTTAAATTTTTCATTTAAAAAAAAAATATTTAAATAAATATTAGTATCAAAGCAGACACAAAGAAATATAACTTTTAATATTAAATACTTATAAACAAATTATCTTTAAATTTGTGCTAAATTAAAAAAAAAATGCGTAAAATACAATTTGATTGTTTTTAATTAATATCTTTTTGATAGTTATGTCAAGAAATTAAAAAATAAATTTTAGAACAAATGACACGAAGAATGTTATCCTCCAAGTGGTCAATTCTTTCAAGCTTATAAGGCATAGAAAATAGTCAAACATTATTCAATCGCAAGACATTGAAGGTCAATTCACGAGTCCGTAACGTAAAACTATGTGGTTCCCAAACGTTTTATTCAATAAATTAATTATGCCATGAGTTGTGTGGCATGTTAAGCCGTCTTATTAAAACCAAAGGTCCAACAGCTTCTCTTTGTTCAGTTAATTACTAATCTGTAGTAGTCAACATTGACTGTATTTTTCTGACCAACATCGTTATTATAGAAGTATAGACTATATGGAATAATTATTCCAGCAACCAATAAAACACAGTCAGTTTTTGTAGATGTTTCGGTTTCTCAATAATAACTTGAAGACTATCCTCACTCCAAATACTACAGTTTTGTTAGTTGACGTATCCATTCAACCAAAAGTGAGCTTCATTGCTGAACAAAATTCGCTTATTACATAAAAGAACCATGATTTTCCAAATAAGTTAGCATAAGTTGAAACTTGACAGCTGACAAAATGGCCGCCGTAATTGAGATAGTGTTACCAACTTAAAGTTATACGCCTAAAAAAATGCACCCTTCATATCAGTTATTGTGCCACTTATTTTTTTTTTAAACTAAATGTTTTTATGTTGAAAGTTTTTAAAGCAGAAGAAATGTTTGTATAAATCGATTCATGCATGAAATTATCATCTTTTGTATCCTAAAAGCCTACAAGTTTCGCCAACATCCTAATGACTTCCAGGCTTGAAATAACCAAAAAGTAACTATGTCCTCTTAGTCTACATTATATCCGTTTCCTTTAATTTGTTGATTGTTTTTTTTTTTCCCCAATTGAATGAGCTCTACCCCACTGTGTGAACTTTTTGAAAAATAACAACAAAAATAAAATAAAAATGTTATTTTTCCTTCAAATGAATCGTAGCAAAACAAAAAAGATACAAAACTTCCGCTGATGAATTGATGAATGGCATATTACATCTTGTTACTGTCGAAATGATGTTTACCTTTCTGAGAGTTCAGTCTTCCTCTTCAAGACTGATGGAGCGATGGTACAAGAATAAACAAAAAAAAAAAAACCATTATCCTCCCCAAAACCCTAATAATGTTTCATTCAAAAGCAATTAATCACAACTTGACAATAATGAGAATATGTTTTATTTTTCCTTCTCTGTTTGAATTTGCTTTTTGAAAGGAAAGGTAGAAGTGTGACCAGCTTATGAGGGTTCTGAACATATCCAATTTTTAGTAGAGAGAATCGGAATCTTGTTATGTATCCAAAGAAAAGGAGGAAATAGAATGACATTAATTTTTATACTGACAATTATTGTCCCAAAATATTATGTTATTAAGTGATGGCAACCCTATAGAATAAAGCAATTTGACAGGTGACAGTTAAAGTTAAAGCTTACTATATAGGTCCATAAACTATCACTGGTCTAACAAAAGCTGAGTTGTAAATACCTTTTTCAGTTATTCACACAATTTACAAATTCTGTCCCAAAGTCTTATAATTTAACTTTCAGATCATAGCTGGGTCGATTTGACAGCACAAAATTTCAGATGTCTTATGCAACGATATCTGTCAAATTAAGGCAATGAAGTAACTAACAATAACGTCACACAATATTATCAAAAAGTACTGATTGTAAGATTTTTTGGAATATTTTTGTTTGCTGTCCGATCTGAAAACATCAATAAATCTGACAATTATCTGTAATAAGCTTGAGTAGAAGTGCATTAGTGCGAGAAAACAACGCGTCTTTTTATTACTTGAGACATATAGAAACCATATGTCAAGTATTGCAGTCATATGAAATTTGGATCTCCACATTTTAATCAAAGATTACAAACATTTTATCTAAAACAGCTGAATAAATTTTTACGAAATACAAATTTGGTTAGCATAAAAAAGGAAATAGTGAGCTAACTTTAAAAAATAGACATATGCTGTCGAGGACTTGCTTTTTAGAACTATTTAAGGAGAACAATTCTGTCATAAATTATTTAAGCAAAACTTAAATTATTTCCGCAGCGTACGCAGTTTTGAAACATTCTTTATTGGTGCTCCGCTCGTTTTTCTAAGCGTGATATTATATAGCCTTAAGCCCTTCTTAATAATTGGGCTATCTATCACTGAAAGAATTTTTTTTTTAAATCGGACCAGTAGTTCCTAAGATAAGGACGTTCAATCACTCAAACAAACAAGCAAACACACTTTTGAGCTTTATGATATAAGTATAGATTCTCTAATATTTTTCTTTCTAAACATGGCTTTTTTCAATACATAAAATATATTTTTATGTTGCTCCAGAAACAAACCCTCATAGAACCGTTATTTTCTTTTTAACTTTCTCACAAACTAATGAACTAATTCTTTTAAAAAAATATTTATATTTTTGTTTCGAAACTCGAAATCTCAAAAACGGATTAACATATTTTGAGCATTATGCATAAATACTTGCATTTACATTCTTACAAGGTGCTAATGACTCAAAAACTAAAGCCTATAAACAGTGGATGATGAATTTTCGAAGAAAATCAACTTCAGTGATGGGGAACTTTTTTACCTCAGTGGGTTCATCATTAATCAGAATTGCCTAGTGATTATCGAAAAACCAATGCACTCATAAAGAGTGACTGTTTGGTGCGGTTTATGGGCTGGTGGCAACATCAGGCCGCATTTTTTCCAAAATATGGCCGGTCAGCCATTTAATGTCAATGGTATTCGCTATCGTGAGATGATAACGAACATTGTGTAACCCGAATTGGAAGAAATATTTGTGTACGAAAAGAATGAAATACCCTTTACTTCGTATTTTTTGGTTAAGATTTTCAAGACCAATGAAACAAATTATTTTGTTTAAAAACTTCCCAAGAATATTTTTAATGAATTTATTATCCTATGCGCCTGGTCACACTCGCCAAATTTGTTTTCCCATTTCCAATCACTTTGTTCATTCGATAATTGGATTTGAGTCTTATGAGTTAAAACCTCTTAATGAATGGTCGTCGCCGTTCTGGCCGGTCTGATGTAGTGCCACAAAAACAAAATTAACAGAATTTCCACAAACGCCCCACCTGTAATTAGCGATTTTCTTCAAGGATCATTGCTGATGATGGTAAGGCCAGACGGAGACTGAATCCCAACCCAATACGACCAACAAAAATTCTCTATCCAATTGGTATCTCGAATAAAGTGTCATTTGTTTGATTAATTGTTCAATTCAGAAGAGAGAAAGGCAAAACTTCCCACTAGCTCTTAATGACCCCAAAATTGATCGATATTGTCTAGGACACCTAATCCAAAGGCGGAATCTCGAGAAAATAAGACGATGGCAAATGATGACACCAAAATAATGACTTAACTGACCTAAGGCATGGCATGAGCTAATAGGGCTGGACTGGGCTGGTCTGGTCTGGTCTGGTCTGGGCCAAATTGACACGGCCTACCTAATGAAGCATACAATTTTAGCTGACAAATTGGTCGACAATTTTCATCACTCTATTTCCCCCCTTTTTATTTGGCTGACGAAGACTAGGACGACGAAGAACATGGCTGGCAACAAACTTCTCCCTTAATCATCATCGTCATGAGGATATGGTGTTGGCCAATGTTTAGATGGTGGCGGTGATGGGGTAACGAGCGTGTCAACTTAAACAATTCATTATGTGAAAATTAGCCACACACCAATTTGAAAAAAAGAAGGACAATTTGCATGGCCAAAAAGGTTGCGTGATTTCGAACGATTTAGGTTCACTTTCCACCCTTTCCACCGGGCGCGGCGCCGATTTCAGGGCTGTCGGAAAAAAAAAAACAAAATATCGCGCAAACAAGACACCATACCCAGGGAAAGTCTTTACAGCGATTTCGTGTTTATCAGATGCGCGGTTTTGAAATTGCTTTGACACACTTATCGTGACTTATCTGTGCAAAAAGCGTTTTTGTTAAATGATAGATGAAGTTTTTGTTTTTGCGCCGTGATTTATGCAAATCAATTCACTGGGGATATCTCTTTATGGTGTCTCTTATAGTACTGCTGCTGCTCTATGTGTATGTGTGTCTAAAGACAATGATATTCAATTTTCCCCCAGAAAATAAAATACAAAAATAAAAACAACGCAATGGAACATAAATTTGAAACACCCTCCGACTCGGCTTCTAGTTGACATTAAGCTAATGTCTCTTCCTGTGCCTATATTCCGATGATAGTTCAAAGTATAGCCCCTAAATCGACAAGCGACAGAAATAATTCATTTGCTCAAAGTTTCACTTAACCCATATTACATAATGTCTTGAATTGGAGATAGGGTATGTATATTATATTGCTGCTTGGTGCGATGAACTGGAGAAAAGTTTTTCATTTTATTTTTGTCAAATACCAGCATTTAAACGTTAAACGTTTTATACCCAAATTGCGTGAGCATTAAAAAAGCTAAAGAAAATTCTTTATAAGTATGTTTGTATGATTGTATCAATGAAAAAAGAAAAATCAACTACTTAAGGAAAAAGAAAAAAACATTTTTATTGTCTTTGAGGAAATTTATGGAGCTGAAGGTTTTATTTTATATTTTTTTTATGGGAAGTTTCCTTCTTTTTAAGATTTGCTTTTTGTTTGTCGATAGTTTAAAAGCTTATATACACAGTTTACACAGAGTTATATACATATTTATAGTACATAGTTGCTTTAATGGAGTGTGTACTTTGTTAGAAGGGTAGGTTTATAGTGGGAGGGGAGCTATGACAAGGCAAACTGTGATGATTGATAATGATTCAAGCTGGGGATATAAATGTCGTTGGTTGATGATGAATTTTTGTTTTTTTTTTTTTTTTTTTTGCTGTACCTTCTTCACCGACCGGTACCGTAAATTGTTAACATGGGTTTCGCCTTCAGTTTTTGACAGGAACATAGGCACACATAACCAAGAAACCAGTGTTTTGATGAGGGCATAAACACGAAAAGGAACGACAAAAAAACGACATGAAATCATGAATGACGAATTCATAAAGCTTTGGACGTTGTCGTAGTCTAGACACAATTTCGATGGGAAATGACTTTGAAAATATTTTCACAGAGGTTGAGTATAAGAATTTCTATTTTTTAACATTTTGATTGAAAGCCGAGAGATTCTTTTCTTTTCTCAAAGATGCTTAAAATTTTAAATTTATAAGCTTGTTGTTTGAAGGACAATTGTTAAAAATGCGTAAATTGGATGGTTCTTTGCGATTGATGAATTACAAGATGACGAAGAAGGTACAAAAACTTTAAATATTTAATAATTTCAATTGACTTCAAACTAGATAAGCAAGTTTGGGAAACTTTTTAAATAAGTTTAATAAAATAAGAAAAAAAATACTTATACGCCCACGTAGACAATATTTGTGTTTTTGTATTCAAGAGTGGAAAAATTTGTTTATAAACTGTAAAAACTAATATTGACTATTTTTCCAATTTGAATCGTGAATAACTTTTGAAGGATTAAATTTATGCAACAATGTTATGAGAATTTTTAAGGTATTAAATTTACTTTCAAAATCTTTATTTTTCCCTTTTTTCTGTGTTAACTTGTTCGTCATTTATAAATTTCTGAAATCTTGCTAAAAACTTATGTTACACAAAACACATTAATAATGTTTAAAGATTGATCACTGAAAACGGTTTTCCTGACGAAAATTGGTATTAAGACACCTTTTTCTTTTTTTTTTTTATCTTACAAGCATGGCATAAAGCCGTCTGCCGAATATTATCAAGACATTTATATTGAGAAAAAAGAGTACAATTATGGAATATAAAATAATACATATGTTATGTATATAAATAATGTTACAGAAATGTGATCAACTTTTTAAATGTTATTTTGTTAAAGTGGTAAAGTAATTTAAAGAAGAAAAAGAATAGTTAACAATAAATATGTGTTACAATGAAAAAAGAAAACAAATAACAATTAGGTACTTTAAATGATTGTTTAAAATATTTAAGCAAATAAGCTAAATAAGAAGATGGCGAAGAAGTGGAAAAGTTTCGGAGAATAAGGACTTTTAGTTTAGTTAAAATGGAAAAAGGCGAACTCTAAGAGGTTCAAGTTATAGAATATTGAGGCTTTCAGTTTAGCTAAAACAAAACTTTATTTTCTTTTTTTACTTAAGTAGATACTTCAAAACAGACTCAAATAAGAATTTCTGTAATTATTTGCATGGAAGACATAGCGTACCAGCAATTTACAACCATAGTCCCCGTTCAAAACACGTAAACATTCTTCCGACGAAAAGAAGCTTTTATCAAAATGAAGTCTACAGATTTCTTGTAAAATAGGACAAGTTGCTAAAAAATGGTAAACATCTTCGTTTTGGTTTGAGTTGCAGAGTGAACAAATTGCATCTAAGTCAGTTCTATGTGGCCTGTAGTTGAGTTCAAGAGTTTCAGTCCAGTATCAGAAGCAAAAAGGTCCTCACAGAAATAATTATAATCGCCCAAATTCAAATTAAGATGGCTATAGGTTGCTCTAGAAAGTGATTCCCTAGCCCTTTCGAGATTAGTTTTGTACTTTTCCTCATCAACTATCGAAATGCAGTTGTAAAATGTATTTCTCCATTCTTCTTTCATGCCAATTTCTAAAAGGGGAATATTCACAATGGAGTGATATAAGCAGGATTTGCTTGTGCAGATTACTATCGGGTTTATGCATAACATTAATAAGATAGTCTGCGTTGGCCTTTAAATTTCTAACATATACTTGCGGAAGCCCGGACTCAACATATATGGCGTAATTAGGCGTGCTACGCGGCAGGCGGAAGATTCTTTTGAAAAAGTGTCTTTGAATAACTTCCATATCCTCTAGAAATTGGTATCCATACACTTGATTCCCATAACAAAAGCAACTGTCACGGTACCCTCAAAAACCTTAAATTTCGATGTAGAGTCCACGAAGCTTCTTGAAAAAATGTGACCACATCGAGTTTATAGCTGATTTGTCTAGTACCAGTTTCTCTTTAATATGATTTTTGATGTTCAAATTATGAGTGATATAGTAAAACCAAGATTTATACTCGCTGACAACTTCAATAGTGGTACCATCTAATGTCCAATTTCGTACATTATTATCTGAACGGTTTTGAGGTTTAAAAATCATAATTTTAGATTTAGAAATGTTGATTTTGAGATCCCAAGAATCGCAATATTGTTTAAGTTTATTTATCTGAAGCTGCAATGTCACTGAGACCTTTTTTGTAGGGCATTGAATTTCCTTCAAAAACATTTGGAAATAATTTTATGACCTTATTGAAATTTAAGTTTGGGCAAAAACTGTTGACAAGAAATACAAAATCAAAAATAAAGCTAGCATACAACCCACACTCATAATTTCCCATTGGTGTTTGAAGGAACTTAAAAAATGATGCCCTCAAAAATTTAATTTTAAACTATTTTTATCGAGATTTTTGAGTATTTTTGGTATTTTTTTAAAAACTTGAATCAAAATTTAACACATATAGTTTATATAAGATGAAATAAGTTTAAAGTCAATATCAATCCTTACTTACAATGTACTTAAATTGGCCATCAATTTCTACCAACTTTTAGTGTTAGTTTTTAAGTTTTTTGGATCTATGAAAATTATTAGCTGCATTTTTTTAAGTTTATACTCAATGTAAAAATTAAAATTTGAAGTCAATATTTGGGATAAGCGAAATATAAAACTTTATTGTAAATTGATACAGTAAAAAAAAAACAACAACAATTAAATTTTGTTTAAAAGTTCCCTCTGTGTATTTTAATGTTATTGAAACAGTTTTTGGCTTATAAGCTAAACTGAAGGTTAAGCTAAAAGTGTCATTTTCATTACCGAAAAGCAAAAGGAAGCGAATTTTCGATTTTGGTTTATCAAATCTGTTTACTTACTATACATGGTTAGTATTGTTTTCATGTTAAAAGAACGTTTCTAACTTAACGGATAATTTATGGATAAGTCAAAAAAAAATAGTGATATACCTTCCTTTAGCTGTTTACGTAAGTCTACTGCTCATTGCCTATTGGATGGACTATTAAGTTTCAAATTTGGTACGGATAAAGAGCATTTTAATGCCATTCCCTTAACGTCCCTTTACGACGAGTAGCTCCAAACAACGGTTTTAATAATTTAAAAACTTCAGATCTTCAGAGCAATACTTAAAAAAAGCTTAATATGGAAATAGAGCTTTAAGTTTTTTTTTTAGAAAATTGGTTTATTTTTGGCTTATTCAATATTTTGTGTACCTATTTCATTTCTTCTCAGTTGGCCTCGTCTACTAAGGTTTATTATATCACTTGATAACCTTCGTTTGCATCTAGTTGTTGTTATTTTTGTCTGCCTTGGCTTTGCTCTTTGATAATGAAGTGCCATAAACCATTTATAAATATTTTGTCAAATTGTAATCAAAAACCGACAAATGACAAAAGTGGTGTAGAAACGAAAAGCTCTGCTTTAATTGACAAAAACTTCTCTCTATAATAACGTGCTCTTAGCAGATTACTTCATTAATTTTTGTCTGCGTCTATTTGAGGATTTCTGTAACTCGGTTGAAGTCAAGATGCAATACCAAATCTCCAGAATCTCCAAGAATTATACCATTTGTCTCCATTTTCTCGTTCATTAGTGAATACTGAATATATTTTTGATCTTTTCAAGGCGCACGAGTAACGAAGTAAGCCTTGATACTGAGCGTTATGAATTCTCATCGGAATTGAATATTGTTTGATGTATTCGTCTAAAAATCTTAAAGGTTTGGAGATAGCAATATGAATACCATCGATAGCTCCACAAATTGAAGCAAACGTGTATTCTTCTGCCTAATATGCGTTTTCTACTTTGATTTTTCTACGACTCACGACTCGATGGAAATTTAATGTGAATATGAGCGAATTCCATAATTTTGACGGGCATGTGCCTAGAAGAGGTCAGTGCACCTTCTATACGCCCTATTGATTCCCGTAAAAAGTAATCAGCAAGCAACACCACATTTTCTTTTGAAAATCTAAATCATCACTAATTTCTGACCCTTTTCTATAAAACTTTAACTGTTGCACGCTTATTTACTCGGTTATATTTCTACTTCAACTGAAAACAAATCTTTAAATAAGAACTATAGTCAAAGCTTTATAATCAAGAGTAAAAGAATTCTGATATTTTTGTAGCTGTAACTAACATCTTGTAACTTAAGCTATTATTTATCACACAATTTGGAGCTTAAGCTTTAAAAGCAAGCTAACATACACAAACTAACTGACTTAAAAACCTAAGTTTTAGCTCCCGTTTTTTTTATTCCCATTATCCTGCAATATAATGTATTTGAAGTTGATATCTCTGCTGGTTTTTGAGATATGGCTGAACGGACACATGAACGCACAGACATCTCTCAAAAGCCCTAGACACCTTAAAACGTCAAAAAATGTCAACATTTTCAATTTAACAAATCGAACCGATCGCAATAACTTTCTATTCAAAGTTAAAATCGATCTACAATTTTAAATAAACTACGTATCGTCATACTGAATAATATTTTCCTGCTATGGATACATAATATTTGACTTTCATTAGAGTGTCAAAAGTTGTAATTTTTGAGACTTACATTTTTTAGATGTTGGTATTTTTGATACTTGATTATAGAGTACTAAAAATATGACGTCAACCAAGAAAAATTCTGATATTTTGACAGAAAAATTCAAAGTTTAACTCTTATTCTGGTTCGTAAAGTTTCTCTGCTTAAAATCAATATTTGGGTTCTATGCGCTTCTTTGTTTTCCTTTTTCTTATTAATTGTAACTAAAAATAATAATATAGTTTAGACTCTATCTTTGAACTTCTCAACTCCGTTTCTATGTGGCCTAGTGGTATAATAGTCCACGAATTTGAAAATAAGCAAATCAGCACAAGAATATCATCTTCTAACCATTTTCGCAATATCCAGACAATGCCACATCATCAAAGAAGCAGCTTCAAAAAATTCTAATCTATTATCAAAATGTCAACGGATACGGACAAAGATTAATAAGGTCTACAAAAATATAACCATTCTACCACACGACATAATCATTTTGACTGAAACTTGGCTAAACAATACATTCTCGGATACGGAACTCTTCGATTCGAATTATCAAGTGTACAGACGTGATAGACACTGCTTAAATGACATCAGCACAGCACTGTAGGAGGTGGACTTTTGCTTGCCGTAAACAATTGCTTTATATGCACTTTGGTTGACGACTTTCATCAATCTGATGTAGAAATGATTTGCATAAAAGTTAAAACTGAAACAGGACTGCTATACATTATCGCCACATATATACCTCCAAGCTCTCCTAACAACGTTTATGAAAACTTAATTAATTGCATAGACAAAATAAACGATTAAATTGAGCCACAAGACGAGTTACTAGTCTTAGGAGATTTCAATCTTCCAAACTTGATCTGGACTAAACAGACGAATGAGAGCTATCTATCTCCTATTAACATCTCCTCTACTAACGAATTCTTGACAATTGACGGTCTTTCCTCATGTGGACTAAGCCAATTTAATGGGATTGCCAACAATTTCAACAAAATATTAGACCTTGTATTCTTCTCTGACACACTCAATGCTGATATTGCTGTAAATTCAGCCAATACCCTACTTGTCGAAGAAGACCGACATCACCCAGCATTAGACCTATCTTTTAATTTAAATGTATGTAATGTTCCTAATTGTTCCAAAGAAAATCTTGAATTTAACTTTAAAAAATGCAGACTTAATGAACTTTTCAACATGTTATGTAACTGTTAACTGGAATCATTTGTTTGAGAACTGTGACATTAATGCTATGTGCTCTAAATTCTACTGTGTTCTCTTTAACTTTTTTTATGAGACCACACCATTTCGAAAACCGCGCAATATTTCTAAATCTCCTCCATGGTTTGACTCTTGCCTAAAAAACTTAAAAAATAAAAGAAACAAGGCCTGGATTAAATATAATAAAACAAAAGCTGATAATGACTTGGTAATATACAATGAGCTAAGAAATATGTTTATTGACTATTCAGATATTCTTTATAATGACTTTATTTTAAATACCGAAACTGACATAAAAAACAACCCAAAAAACTTTTGGAGCTATGTTAATAGTAAGAGAAATACTGACGGGTATCCAAACTGCATGTCATTCAACAACGAACTTAGCCATGACTCTGAAAAAATTTCAAATATGTTTGCAAATTTTTTCAAAGATGCTTTCGAAGTAGCGAACTCCTGTCAAACGCCTGAGTTATTGGCCCTCTCACAAAATTTCCCTCATTTGAATTCAAGTAGTCTTTGGATCTTTGAAGATGATATCGTTCGTAAAGCTTCAGAACTTGACATTTGTTATAGCCCTGGTCCAGATGGTGTACCTTCTTATATTATGAAAAAATGCGCATCATATTTATCCTATCCTCTTCATATTCTTTTTAATGAATCGCTCAAATCTTCAGTTTTTCCTGAAATTTGGAAGAGTTCATACATAACACCGATACATAAAAAGGGTAGTAAAAATGAAATAAAAAATTATCGTCCCATTGCAAAACTGTCCGTCATCCCTAAGTTATTTGAGTCCATTATTTGTAAAGTCATATCGTTTAATTGTAAGTCTATAATTTGTGGCAGTCAACATGGTTTTGTTCAAAATAAGTCAACAGTTACTAACCTCTTTCATTTCAGTTCTTTTTGTTTAGATTCGTTTGAAAAACGGAAACAAGTTGACTGTGTCTTCACAGACTTCAGTAAGGCCTTTGATAAATTGTGCCATAAAACATTAACTTCCAAACTTAAATCCCAAGGCTTTAACGATAAATTTGTTAGTTGGGTTTCGTCGTACTTATATAATAGATCATACAGCGTAGTTTTTAGGAATGAGCGGTCATCATATTTTTATACCAACTCTGGCGTACCACAAGGTAGCCACTTAGGACCTTTACTGTTTATTTTGTACGTTAACGACTTACCTTCTATTATAAAACACTCATCTGTTTTAATTTACGCTGATGACATTAAAATTTTCAAACGTATTGACTCACTTGACGACTGTTTACTCCTACAAGATGATCTAAATAGTTTTCGCAAATGGTGTTTTATAAATAAGCTTTTACTAAACATAGACAAATGTAAATCAATGCGTTTTACACGCAAACAAAATGTTTTGACTTTCAATTATCAATTAGACTCTTCTTATTTGACTAAACTCTCTACTTTCTCTGACCTAGGTATTATTCTTGACTCAAAATTAACTTTTACAAATCATTATGACTATATTATTAAAAAAGCAAATAAGACACTCGGATTTATAAAACGGTTTTCACATGATTTTCGCGACCCTTATATTCTTAAACTTCTTTATATATCATTTGTAAGACCAATATTGGAATATGGCTGCATAATATGGGCTCCCTTTTATTCATTCCATATAAACAGAATAGAAGGAGTACAAAGAAGATTCATGCGCTTCTGCCTCCGTTTCTTCCCATGGTCCAATAGGCTCGAACTTCCACCGTACAATCATAGGCTCACGCTCATAGATCTTCCATCGATTTCTAAACACAGAGAGTACATTCAGCTGTGCTTTATTATAAAATTAATCAATGGGTCAGTCATATCACCATCAATTTTGGAACAATTAAACTTTATTTATAGCCGTTCAAGTATTAGAAGACAAGTTCCTTTACGTCCTATATCAAGCAGATCGAACTATGGTAAAAACAGTCCCCTCAACCAATTGATTTCAGTTTACAACAAGTATTACTTTTTGGTATATTTCGTAAGCAATGATTTTAAAAGTAAAAAATTTAAAGTTTAGCATTTTTTTTTTTTTGATTTAATTTGCATTGTAAATTTATAAATCTAGGAATAAAAGTAATATTAGTCTTAAGTTTTAACGTTAGTTTGATTAACGAATTCAATAAATAAATAAATAAATAAGTTTGTGTCAACAAAACAAAACAGTACACAAATAGCGCCATCTGTTGCACATTAATAACCATATTTCTCATACTTCAATCTACGAACGAACCCCTTTATATCAATTTTTATTTCATTCAAATACAATTTTGGAAATAGAAAACTTGAACACGAATTTAATAAAAAATCTGTGTTCAAAAGATTAAAGCTCTTAAGTCTATTTCTATAGTTTTTTAGAAAGCGGATTTTTAACTTCCAATCTTTGTTTAAACATAAAAAGGATATGAAGCTACAAATTTAAGAAATGTTGCCTTTATATATACAATTATTTAAATAGTAAAATAAAATTTTGAAAAGTGGAGTATTTAAATCATTTATTAATGTTTTTTTTTTTCAATAAAGTGCTTTTACCAAAATAAGTTAAAGTTTTTCATTTACTAAGTATCCTAAGATGTTCTTAGGTCTGTTAAACCGTTATTGTTATTTTAGTTTACTTCCTTTTTTGTATTAATATCTTGAGATAATAGAAGAAATGTAAATGCAGAAAAAGTTTTGTAGTAAAATATCTTAAGTTGACATAAGTGATTTAACTTCTTTGATTATTATCGAACATAAAACTAATTTAAAACATTTTACCAACATTATTTCTGCCTATTATCTGATAAATAAAATAAATTTATGTTTTACCTTTTGCAAAACCCTACGAATTAAATTTAAGCTATTTTACAAAAAGGTCAAAATTTTCTTGTTTTGAAAGATTTTTTAACGAGGTTGAAAAAGAAAAATTGTTTGTGGACAAAAAATATGAAAAAAGATAAGCAGCAAAAACCATTTAAGTCGAACTAAGAGCCTTTATCTTTTGAGCACAGAATTATTCCTGATGCTTTCTTTCCATTTCCCCAGGACTCCGTCTAGTCTCCTACTCCCTTCCTGATATTCATTAACGTACTTTTGTCTGCCATATTTTTAAAAACAATGTTCTGTCGAATTATCAAGTTGCATTCCACCCCTTAAACAATTCAGCCGTAATATTCGCACTTCCAGAAATGCTCTTCAGTTTACACTTTAGCTCAATTTCGAGCATACTGTTAAGTATAGAAGTTCTTTCTTAAACCGCACATCGAGAATGTGGAAAGCTTTGTAAGAACTTTGACCGACGTGCACCGGTATTTCCTCTTTAACCGTTCCCTATTTTCCTTACGCTCGTACTTTGTTTAAATAAAGGGTGTCCCAAAATTAACGCAAGATTTGAATTTGCCGCCATTTGTGCAGTGAAGTGTTGGCAACCCTGAAAAAAAAGCAATTTGACAGCTAACAGTATAGGGTTATTAAAAATGGAGCGTTACACGAGAGAACAACCTGTCTTCATTATTAAAGAATATTTCAAAAATAGTGAAAGCTTGGCGGCTGCAGTTCGAAAATTTCATACAAAATATGGTCGGAATAGTGTTTTAACTTCGTCAACTGTGAAGAGATTAATTGAAAAATTCATGGAGACTGGATCTGTTGGAGACGCCAAACACACTGGTCGTACAAAAACAAGCCGTTCAAATGTGAATGTCGAAGCAGTGCGTGAGAGTGTTGCTGACAATCCAGGAACCTCAATTCGACGTCGTGGACAAGAATTGCAAATTTCAAGAACCTCTCTACAGCGTATACTCACCAAAGATCTGTGTCTTCATGCTTACAAAATTCAATTAACACAACAATTGAAGCCTAATGACCATGGACAGAGAAGAGAGTTCGTTGAATGGATTATTGAACATCAACAAATGGACCCTGATTTTTCGAGCAAAATCATCCTAAGCGATGAAGCACATTTTCATCTTGATGGCTTTGTCAGTCGCCAAAATTGCCGCATTTGGGGTTCGGAGAACCCACATGTGATTGTCGAAAAACAAATGCATCCACAACGCGTGGTGTGGATTTTGGGCTGGAGGCATAATTGGGCCATATTTTTTTGAAAATGATGCTGGTCAAGCAGTGACTGTTACTGGTGCTCGATATCGCGACATGATTACACAGTTCTTTCTGCCAAAATTGGATGATATTGATGTGTCCTATATGTGGTATCAACAAGACGGTGCCACATGTCATACAGCCCGTGAAACAATTCAATTACTGCATGAGACATTTCCAGGTCGTGTACTCTCTCGTTTCGGTGATCAAAATTGGCCTCCTAGATCGTGTGATTTAACACCATTAGACTTCTTTTTATGGGGTTATTTGAAATCACAAGTCTATGTCAACAAGCCCACAACCACCCGTGCATTAAAGGAGGAGTTTCAACGCTGCATCAACGAAATTCAGCCACATTTATGCAGAATGGTCATGGAAAATTTCAACAAAAGAGTGCGCATGTGCATGCAAAGCCGTGGAGGCCATTTGTCCGATGTGTTATTCCATACATAACCCTATCCTATGTACTTTACGATGCAATAAAAATATAACTATCAGAAGACTAAAAACGGCGTTTTCTATTTAATTCAAATCTTGCGTTAATTTTGGGACACCCTTTATATATAAGAATATAAAGAGTACTAATACCCCTTGAGTGCCTTTAAATTATTTTAAAAAAAAGTTTAAATATGTTCTTAAAACATGTAACCAAATAGTTAATTAATTTTTCTATTCCAAAAAATCGAAATAAAAAAATATTGTTTTCTTTTATTTCCAGTGTTGGGATGAATGTGCGAAAGTGCCAAAGATCAATAAATCAATTCGTGAGACATGGTCTCTGCGGACAACGTTAATGCTACAACAAGATTCCCTAGTCCTCGTCGATGTTGCCTGGGATCCATTAAGTACGGGTAATCAATGTTTGGTGACATGGGAAGTATCGGGTGGTGGACTGATGGGTAATCTCCTTACTGAATCTTTTAATGTACAACTTTCTCTGTGGCCCGATACTAAATACCGTGTTCAAGTAACATGCAAAAATAAGGTAAGTCATCATTACAACAGTTAATTTTTTTTAATTTGAATTCTTCTTACTTTTGACATAAGAAACATAAACGATTGACAGTATTTTGACAGACGAGTTAATTGTGCAAAATTTTAAAACAAACACCCTCCGGCTGGTGGTGCGCGGTGGCAGCGCCTCTTGTTGATGTTGATGGCGCTGAAGCCGGTAAGGCAAGTTAATTTAAACTTCACGTTCACAATCAATTTCCCACGAACAATGAGGAAACACAACTTCTTCAGCTTCATGCGGCTTAAGTGAGAAAGAGAGAGTTCTGATTGTTTTGTTTGCTCGTTTGCTTCGGTTGGTGGCTGATTGGTGGCGCACCAAGTTAAAAACAGAGTGGTTTGGGATGGTAACTCTTTTGTTTTGAGTGGGGTTGGATTTTGGGGGATAAGATGAAAAAATAGCCGAATTAATATTTCATTTTGTATTGCCTCTGGGAACTTTCATTGTTCCTTATGATTATGTATCTAAGAGAGCGCGAGTCAAGACGCAGTACATTCACAACACAGTCGCTAAAGTATAAACCACATGCCGTTACTGAAGCTGCTGCTGCTGATGATAATAACAATTATTATTATGATAATGATTATGATTATTATTATTATTGCGGTTGCCTTATAGAAGAAAGTCAAAGTGTATTAACCCTCAGCAACAATGATGGTGAACCGCGCCGTACAGCCGCTGATCGAATGCGAACAAAACCTCAAAAAAAAGTGTGTAGTTGTCCGCAAGCAACGCAATTACACGCAAGAGAAGCCATTGTTGTTAATGAATTGTCGATCTTGATTATGTGTAATAACGCTCTGATCATTAATTAAGGAAAGTTGAGTTTGAGTTTGAATTTAAGTTAGAGTTCAATATGCCTTGAACTTGCTTTGTACATACAGCTATGGCAGCCCAAAATGAAAATCTTCATCGACAAAGAAGTCGTGTATCGACAGAAACGCCGCGCGGCCGCCGCCGCACCGCGCCATGATGGAATATATGTATCTACCTTATTCTAGATTGATGGTGCAGCTTCATCCCATCGATATAAGTCTTTTGGATGATTGATAAGTTTTTATTTTTATTTCTTTATATAGAATTTTTTATTAGGCAATAAAAAGGCATATGCGGGTTCGTCTGTCTGATCGGTCGGTGGAGAGTTGAAATATAAGATCAATTTTTTCTCTCTCTTAATTCTATAAAAGGAATTTCTTCAGTCCGTGAAGCTATTTTCTTCAATTTTTGTGGGTTTAAAATAATGCGAAGTATAGTGCGTGTCGATGATGATGATGATAAGTTTAATAATTCAAGCGCCTTTTGAAAAAAAAAAAACAAAACAATACAATTCGTGTCATTGTTGTTTGGATTCTGGTGTAATTTCAAAAAAAAAAAAAAAAAAACGTAGCAGATTTTGATTTGTGGATCATGTCGAAAATGAAGGCTAACAAGCTTGTTGAGCGGATTTAATATGCATTGGAAAGAGATTTAAATGAAAATGATTGACATTTTTATTGAGTAGTTAAGGGTTCGCTTTGTTTATCAATTAAATCAATTTTTTAAAGAGTTTTTGAAGTTTTTAATGATGGCGCAAAATTAGAGACCTAGATAGATAGCTAGATAGATAATTGATTTTTTATTGATTTAAAGATTATTTTACAATTATTACATAAATATTATATTACAAAAATCGGAATAGCATGGCATTTGCCGTCTGCCAGATTGACAACTTTAATAAATTAAATTACTGTAATTAACAGCAAAAATAAACAATAAAAAGAAAAAAAAAAACATTTTAAAAAGGCCAATTTAAAAAAAAAAAAAAAAAACGGAGAAAAAAAAAAAGAAAAAAAAACAAATGACAATCAAATTTCAAGCGTCAGAAGTCTTAGTTCATAATTCTGGATCTATATCGTAACGCAACTTTGCAATAGTTATAGAGCTTGGAGACATCCATCTCATTCAGCATATTAAGAACTTGTTCCTCTGATAAAAAGTCACTTCCAAGAATATTTCTTCTAGTTTCCCTTAAAGTTGGACACGTTCCGACGAAATGTATAACGTTCTCTCTTTCTGATAAATTACAAATATTACACTCCAGTGGTAAATCGGGTCTGTACGGTATGAAGTTCAGGTTGAGTAGTTCGCTTCTTAACTTTACCATTGTAGCAATGACGTTTACATTATTATCATCATGGAAGTAGTTCCTTTCTGCGAGATTATGGTTGAGCCTACTGTAAGTTGTTCTGAACAAGGACCCAGCTGCTTCCGCTGCATATTCTGCTCTACACTTCTCATCTACCGCTGCTATAACCTTGTACATAAGAGATTTACTGTGCGATGCATCTTCCACATTTAAATTAAAATTTAAATTGCATCCTTCTGCGAGACTCAACCACTCACTGAACCAGTGATTTTGGTCTTCAACGGCTTTTACTACTAGTTTTCTAACAAGTCGGTATTCGTTCATACTAAAAACGTGCAAGAGATAATCCGCTTGCATCTTTAGGGTCTTTATAAATAGAGGTGATAGTCCGGTTTCCAGCATAATCACGTAATTTGGAGTATTTTTTGACAAACGAAATAGGTATTCTCTTCACATAATGTGTTAAGAGTTTCTCCACCGTGTGAAACTTTTTGCATCCCCATACTTGTGAGCCATACAAAAGGATACTTTCTGCAACTGCTTCAAACACCTTATATTTACTACTGTGAGCTATGTTTTCGTTCATGAAGCATCTTTTCCATGAAATATTAATAGCAGTTTTTGCCTTTTGTAGTTTCTCGCTAAAATGTTTCTCCAAATTCAGGTTTATTGAAAAAATTACTCCTAGGTATTTGTACTTGTTAACACATTCTATATCTTCTCCGTTGAAATTCCATTTTTCATTTGAAGCATTTCGTCCACCCCCTTTCTTAAAGATCAGCACCTTAGATTTTTGAGTATTGACTGTAAGGTTCCAAAGACAGCAATAGTGGTATACTCTATTTATCATAAGTTGTAGTGTTTCTGGGGAATACGCAAAAATGACTAAGTATATCATCAGCAAACATTAATGCCTTAATACGAAATCCTGCTAAATCAACACCACCTGGAAGGTAATCTACAAGGTCATCTATGAAGAGCGAAAACGAGATGGGACTCAATGTATACCCCTGTCTTACTCCCGAGTTGGTTGTGAACCAATCAGAAAGCTCAGCTCCGTTCCACACTGCAGCCTGTGTTCCTCTATACAGCTCTTCTAGAACGCGTCCGAACTTCAGAGACAAGTCCAGACCATATAGCTTGTAGAATAAAGCACCTCGGTTAATTGAGTCGAATGCTGCTTTGAAGTCAATAATGCATACAATTTTCTTCCCTGTTTATTAAAGCTTTCAGCTAGCCTCCTGACAATGAAAATGTTATCTATTGTAGAGTACCCTGACTGATCTAAAGCCCGCTTGAGTCTCTTTTAACAGGTTCTGATATGCAATCCACGTTATGAGTCTCTTCTGTAACAAGGTTGTAAAAATCTTATAAGTCGAATTAAGAAAAGAAATTCCACGATAGTTCGCTGCATCCAACAAGGATCCTTTTTTGTGTATCGGGAAGATTATAGCGTCTCGAAATTCATTTACGGAAATATGCCCCTCAAATACTCCATTAAAAAGTATTACCAGACGTTCTTTTAACATGTCCGTTCCGTATTTATAGAACTCCAATTATATTATAATATATAAATTAGAGACCTTATTTTGTTTTTAAATAACTTTGTACTTAAATAAAAAAAAAAGATGATTTTTGTTATGAATATTTTAATTTTTAGAACTTCTTTTAATAAGTAGAAAATAATAATATATCTGACAAGTGGCTGCCGCCAGTGTTGGTACACATTTGTGCCCATTTTATCGCATTTTGCACCACTTTTTTCAAGATTTCTGGTGATAAAAGTTCGCATTCATGTCGAATATTTTTCTTTATAGCTGCATCTGAGGCTTATAAGCCCGTGGCTTCGAGTAGCCCCAAAAGAAAAAGTTTTAGATGTTTTAATCATTTCATCTTGCTGATTATGCCAAATCAACAAATATGCAAACTACTCGACTAGGAAAAGCTTCCTTCAGAATATCCACATGTTCACGACCCCTGTTCATCCAATTTTGGCAATAAAAAGTCGTTTATCATGAGCTTGTAGAGTTCATCAGTAACAGTGAACATATTGCCGTTGATGTCTTCAAAAAATACGGCCCTATCACTCCATACTCGTGAACCCCGCATCACAAAATGTATTTGAGTGGATTATAATATAAGTGCCCCAGAAACGAGCATTTTTTTTATTGATGTAACCGCTTGTGGAAATGAGCCTCGTCCCTGATTATGATTTTCGACACAAAATCTTCCTTTTCGTAGTTGGAATTGAAGAGGGCTTAATAGTAATTCACACGCGACTGAAGATCAGGAACCCTTAACTGAAGCACTTTTTGCACTTTGTACTCGGACAAATATCTACGCCTTTCACTAAAACTCGCTGAAGGGTGACACTTCGTCTGGTTGATGTTTCTTTGTTCTTCAGGGACATCAGCAGCCACCGGCATGATGCTCTCGACCGAACGACAAATCCAGTAGTGGCCACGCCCTCTTGTGGTTTCAGTCTGTTCGAATCTAAAAGCTAAGCGCCCGATAATGTTTGCGGTTGTCGCATAAGCCTAGGTTAAAGTGTTGTTCCGTTGTGACACCAAATTGTATCCTTCAAAATTTCATCTCACGGAAATTAGGCAAAAAAATACAATGTCCTAAAAGTAAAAGTATTACAAATATCAGGTCATTCGTCAAAACGCACTTAACACCTCGGATCCAAAGCTCGTCTTCAATGACACTTCTTTCGCATCCGCATAATTTTTCCAATTACTCCTCCTGTACTAAGAGCGCAAACACTTTTTGGGGACGGTACTTCTTTGCCACAAGTGCAGTTGAAAGAATACTGAAAGACCTTGACATACAAAAATCCACTAGCGCAGATAGTATACCTCCAATTTGTCTAAAGAGATGCTCTTCAACGCTGGCAAAACCATTGCGTAAGCTATAATTCTCGCACTTTGGGCGTACTGTCGAGTATAGAGAATGTTTTTTAACCGCACACCAAGAATGTGAAATGCTTTACCCAACTCTATGATCCCCTCCCATTATGATATTAAAAACTTTAGAACCACTACTGCACCACTATTTTCTTACTCGCACTATGTTTAGACTTTAAACATGTTCAGGGTAGTTATAACCTCTTAACAAATTCTTTGGTTTTTCCCTACTCTTTAACTTAGATATTTGAAGCTAATTATGAAGCTTTTCATTCAAAAGATGTCAGAGTTTATTGGACCCTTGCGATCAGTAAAAATCTCCTAAGTGAAGTACTCTTTTTTGTTTTGGTTCATAAGATGGTCTCCTCCTCTTCTTCACCCATGCAGCTTTATTCGCAGGGACTTTAAGTTAAAATGTATGCTTTCCTATCAAACAATGATCAAATAGGACGTCTAAAAAGGTGCTAGAGTTTTATCTCACAAGAGAAATGTGAAAATAACAGCAGACAAAAAACATAAGTTTTGGGAAGGAAAATTGAGGAAACGCACCAAAGTGTATTTGACAGGAGCTATTTGCGAAAAAAAATCAGCAAGTAAATGTATCCAAATTATTCATCCTAGAGCACTGATGATAATCCAATTCATAAGAAAATAGAGCCTTAGTCATAATATTTGTTCATGTTAAAGGACTGATTTAGGGATGGTAGCTATTAAGCTCACTTTAGTCATTGATCAACTATTGAGCTAAGTTTGTTTATAAATAAATAAATAAATTGGGTGGCGCAACAGTCCGTTTGAGAACTAGGGCCTAGTGACTGACAACTCTCAACCATTCCTGTGTGCGAGTACTATTATAAGGGATGGAAGGGGACCTACAGTTTTAAGCCGAATCCTAACGGCAAATTTTAGAAAGCACTTTTCATGACAAGAATTACTCTTGGAGAATTTGCCAATTCCTCGCAAGAGGCAGTACCCGTGAAAAAACTTTAGATGGCATAGGCAGGGATCGAACCCAATACCTCTCGCATGACAGTCCAACGTACTAACCATCATGCCACGGGTACTACGCTAAGTGTTTGGAATTCCTTAAAGCTTGTTGAATCGCACATTATAATTTTCAATCGCTTTAGGAGCACTTGTAACTTAATCTTCTTATTCAAGCGAACTTATTTCGCCAAGTCTTCTGAAATACGTTTCTTCCAATTTCTAGCCAATTTAACGTCAAAATTAGTACAAACAATTTGAACTATGTTTATTTTTATATTTATTTAATTGAACCATACATTTTTTGATAACATTTAATTTTATTTCTATTTTTTCTTGTTTTATTACAGCTTTCTGGTGCGATGAGTAGATCTCTGCCTCTCACAATTGACACCTCTGAAGCAACAACACTCTCGACCAATCAAGACCGTCATGCTCAGCTTATTCCAAAAACACCCCTCATGATCACTTCGACAACAGTCCAACCACCATCTAATCCCATCCAAGAGACAATTCCTTCCTCGAACAGCATCAATAGCATCACTGGAGGTGTTCCCTTCGATGACCAATCCAGCGAATCCATCAATCAACACACAAACTTCATCTTCAATTGGCACCAAAAGAACAGTGACATCTCGAAAATCGAACCTCTCACCAAACCTGATCTCAATATTCTCCGAATCACATCGATCTCAGAAATGCAAAACCCCCTTCTCTTCGATGTTATTATTGGTTGCATTATTCTCATTATTATCCTTTTTGCATACATGCTAGTCCTGCGCAACCAACGAACATCAAGCGATAAAGCAGCCCTTATCGAGGACGATTCACATTCCTATTCTGGTGTATCAGTGCCAGTGGCCATTGCAGTTCAAAGGAATTCAGGATTACCATCGTCGTCGTCTAAATATTCATCATCAACATCATCGTCGTCGTCAATAGCACACCCTCAACTCTGTAAGAATCCAGGAATTTGCTCGAGGAATGCCCTTAAGGTGTAAATGCATCTCCTTTGAAAAAAATGTTAAGCTAAGAGTATATATAGCTGCTTCTCCTCAAAACTAAAACTACTATAAACTATAAAATAATTAAACAAACAAAAACAAAAACAAAACAAAACAAAAACAGAATAAACAAATCTCATAAACTACAAAAACAAAAAATCATATACAATAAACTATAACTATAAACAAAACAAAAATCAACCTATGCTACTACGAACGAAAAACCGATAGAAATAGGGCGAGATTGAAAAGGACTTGAATCCTTTTTGGTCGAGCAAGTGCGAGAGAGCGAGAGGGAAATATAAACTTTTTGAGTGATGCTTAGACTTACATTTATAAAAAAAAAGAAAAAAACCATAAAATACAAAATAATTATGTTTTCTATTAAACACAAAAAAAAGTAATAAGCTTAATCGACAGTTTTGATATTAATTTGACTGAAATTGCTTGCGGCGATACAAAACTTGGCGAAATGATATTGTTCGTTCCCGAGAACTCTGAACTTTATTTGAGATTTGAGTGTGTTTTTTTTCAGGATTTCATTTTATGTTTTGGGTGTCCCAAAATTAACGCAAGATTTGAACTAAATAGAAAACGCCGTTTTTAGTCTTTTGATAGTTATATTTTTATTGACTCGTAAAGTACATAGGATAGGGTTATGTATGGAATAACACATCGGACAAATGGCCTCCACGGCTTTGCATGCACATGCGCACTCTTTTGTTGAAATTTTCCATGACCATTCTGCATAAATGTGGCTCAATTTCGTTGATGCAGCGTTGAATCTCCTCCTTTAATGCACGGGTGGTTGTGGGCTTGTTGACATAGACTTGTGATTTCAAATAACCTCATAAAAAGAAGTCTAATGGTATTAAATCACACGATCTAGGAGGCCAATTTTGATCACCGAAACGAGAGAGTACACGACCTGGAAATGTCTCATGCAGTAATTGAATTGTTTCACGGGCTGTATGACATGTGGCACCGTCTTGTTGAAACCACATATTGGACACATCAATATCATCCAATTTTAGCAGAAAGAACTGTGTAATCATGTCGCGATATCGAGCACCAGTAACAGTCACTGCTTGACCAGCATCATTTTCAAAAAAATATGGCCCAATTATGCCTCCAGCCCAAAATCCACACCATACAGTCACGCGTTGTGGATGCATTTGTTTTTCGACAATCACATGTGGGTTCTCCGAACCCTAAATGCGGCAATTTTGGCGATTGACAAAGCCATCAAGATGAAAATGTGCTTCATCGCTTAGGATGATTTTGCTCGAAAAATCAGGGTCCATTTGTTGATATTCAATAATCCATTCAACGAACTCTCTTCTCTGTCCATGGTCATTAGGCTTCAATTGTTGTGTTAATTGAATTTTGTAAGCATGAAGACACAGATCTTTGGTGAGTATACGCTGTAGAGAGGTTCTTGAAATTTGAAATTCTTGTCCACGACGTCGAATTGAGGTTCCTGGATTGTCAGCAACACTCTCACGCACTGCTTCGACATTCACATTTGAACGGCTTGTTTTTGGACGACCAGTGTGTTTGGCGTCTCCAACGGATCCAGTCTCCATGAATTTTTCAATTAATCTCTTCACAGTTGACGAAGTTAAAACACTATTCCGACCATATTTTGTATGAAATTTTCGAACTGCAGCCGCCAAGCTTTCACTATTTTTGAAATATTCTTTAATAATGAAGACACCCTATACTGTTAGCTGTCAAATTGCTTTTTTTTCAGGGTTGCCAACACTTCACTGCACAAATGGCGGCAAATTCAAATCTTGCGTTAATTTTGGGACACCCTTTAGTTGAGTAGGAACTCAAAAACTATCGCTACAACGAATTTTGTGAAAAAATCGCTCATAAAAGTAAAGAATCACTCGAAGTGTATTTTTTTTAGTATTATATATTTTTAAGACTTGAGTAAGAATTCTAGAATTGAGTAGAACCTATGAAAATCACTCCAAACCCTTTGGGGTCTCCCAAATGGGATATTTTGAGCTTCGAGTGAGATTTGTCAAGTTTTCAAGAATGGTAAATAACTCCAGCCATATTTTTAAAATTACTCATAAAGTTAAATAAAATTGAAAATCACTCAAAAAATAATTCTTTAATATGAGATGAATTTTAGCTTTGAGTATGGTTCTGGTTTCTCAAGTTCAATAAGAGATGAAAGTATGAAAATCACTTAACGGTACATTTTTATTACTGTTGCTTTTTTAATTTTGAGTAGGATTTTTTTTAAAGATTCAATTATTTATTGAAATTTCTTAACACACATTGAGTTTTAATTTTTTAAATTTTCTTTGAACCAGAAAATGTACAGAACGTGAAATTTCTATTTGAAAATCACTCATAAAAGTAAAACAAATCATTCGAAACACTTTTTTTTTATTTGAGATATTTTTAAGCTTTGAGTGAGTATTTTAAAGACTAATCGAATAAAAACTATGAAAATCACTCACAAATGAGCATTGAGGGAGATTTTTCCAGTTTTATAGTTAAAGGTACAAAAAATTACTTTAATCATATCCAAAATATATATGGTTTTGGTTCTGAGTGGTATTTCCTAAGTTTATTAAAGTTCAAAGTAAAGAAAACACTCCAAAGCTATTTTTGTAAATGTGTGATAATATTAAGCTTTGAGTTAGATTTCTCGAGTTTAATAGAGATGAAAGTATGAGAAGTTCTCTAGGCAGTTTTTTTCAAGACTCAATTATCATTTTTACTCATTGCAAGATTAAAATAATTAAATGTTTTTTTTTTTTTGAGTTAGAACTTCGTGAAATTTCGAGTTGTCACGTAACAAATGAAAATCACTCGGAATCTAAATATCTCAGATGTAAAACCATAAATTTTAAAGTGAAATCTAGACAATGAAATACAAAGACCAAAAACTTAGTTTTTGAAAATCATCAAATAAATAAAAATAAACTGTCACAATAATGAATTTAACTTGAGACTTTAAAAAAAAAAAAAATAACGGTGTTTTGGTTAAGCTTCTGAAGACCATATTGAAAAACTTGTTACTCAAAACCAGATGTTCCTAAAAATGAAAAAAAAAATTAAATTGAGAACTTTTAAAAATATTTAAATGGTCTTCTATTTTTAGAAAAAGGATCTTTTTTCTCCTCTGAGGTACAAGTAAAATATTGAATTTTTGTTTCAAAATGGTCTCCAAAGTCAAACCATTTTATTAAAATTGTGCCATTTTCTCTAAAAGTTAAAAAAAAAAATCAAAAACTGTCGCTTAAGCTTAAAACAAAAAATTTGCAATGTGAAAGAGTGAGATTATAAAAATGTGCAGTGCATGCGGTAAAAAATTGAATGGTTTATTTTTTTAATTTTTTATATTTTTGAGTGAGTTTGATTTTTTTAATAATTTTTTTTTAGTATGGAATGAGTGAAATCAAAATGACTGAGTGATTAAATTTTAATTTTTGTATTGTTTCCTCTGAATGACTGAGTAAAATTTAATTTCTTTTTTAATTCCATCTGTAGATAGCCTGATGATATTAATCGCAAACAAAAAAGTAAAACAAAATTCATAAATTAACTTCCATTAATGCAAAGTAATAAAAATTTGTATTATTAAAAATTAAAAAATATAACAAGAAAAGAAAAACAAAATTGTAGAACATTAATTTTGTGGATGAAAATATATCATGGGACTTGGTTTTATATAATTTAATGACCCTTTTTATCGAAGGCACTATCATTTTTCTAACGCCGTACAGTAATAATTTCGTAATTAATGACTCGTCAAAAATTAACAAAATACACACAATTAAATTAATTTGGCTTATTGTTTTTTAAATGAACTCTTAATTGAAACTCTTGTAAGTCATGTCTAATGAAAAGAAGAAAACTTTGTTGCGTGTTGAATACAAGCTCTGATAGCGTGACCTTTTGATAAATGTTTAAGCTTCTAATAAGTGCGTGTCTTTAAAGTTTTCACAAAACTTAATAATTATTTGTTTTAAAAGAGAAAATTGAACAAAATACCATTTAAGGTCAATAACATCAAGACCTTTGTAAAATTTGAATTAAAAATTCAAAAATTTACTTTTATTTCCCATGAAAGTTTCATTCACACGATAACTTATAATTTTATCAAAAAAAGCATAAAATCTAAAATTAAAACAAAAATACAATTTGAAATCAAAATGTTAATATTTTATAATATTTTCTTATTTCCAACTAGTCCAAAACCTTTTTCGGGTTGTAAGATAAACAAACAAACAAAACAAATAAATCAAAACAATACATCCCCTTTTATTATTATGTCCCCTGATGAAGTTTATACCCCTTTTTAAAATAAGAACTAAGAACTATAGTAAAACAAAAATAATGAATTTCTTTTTATACAAAAAAAAACCATAAATAAAATTAATAAAAAATGTGTGCTCAATTATAGATTTTCCAAAATCCCCGCCCTACAAGAAAAACTCCTCCCCCCCCCCTTCCCTACATGACCCTAACCCATTTTTTTTTAAATAATTTAGTAATGAAATTATTAATCAAAATTTAACAAAATATTGGTGTTTAAATTTAAATATTAACTTAAAAAAAAAAACCTAAATGCTTCTTGTTTTATACCTGATTGTGAATAAAAATAAAATAAAATCGTAAAAAATCCCAAAATATATCGATGTTTTTTGTAAATATATTAAAGTTGCAAAGAAAAAAAAAAACAAAATCTAAACAAAATAAGAAACAAAAACGAGCACGATCATATTCCTTAAAAAATTATATAAAAATAAGTAAACATTTCTCTATAGAGAAATGTTTATGAGTGAATCAATTTTTATTTCAACAAAATTAGAAAAAATCTAAATAAATTAAAATTTGTTGTTAAATTTTTATGATGATTTTTTGTTTTAATAAATCAATGGAAAAATAAAACTCTTTGGCTAACTTTAACAATTTTTAAATGATTTCAATTGTTTTCCTCCCAAAAATAAATACAAAACAAAAAATAAAAAACAAAAAGTAATACAACCATAAGCCTAAGTCCTACACACAAAATAGCATGTAGAAAATATTAATTTTCCTTCTATTTCCAATCAAAAATGTATTTGCAAAATAACTCCCAATTAAAAATAAAACCCCAATTTTTATACATAGTATAATGTACCTATGTATAAGACTATATGAACCTTAAATCTAAAATCGGATTAAACACAAAATAAACAAAAGCAATTCTACAAGAACAAGATTAAAAAATAAATAAAATTAATTTTTAATTTTTGTTTAAATTATTACAAAGACTGTAAATAATAGTTTTTTATATTTAACAAACAAATTATAAATAATATCGATTTTATTACCTAGCTACAAAATAAAAAAAAAAACAAAAAAAAAAAAAAAAGAAAACAAAAATCTTTTAATTACTAATTTTATTTATAAGAAATACATATGGACTAAGATATAAATATATTTAAAGAGTATATATAAAATAATAAAAATTAAAAAATAAATAAATATTTCTACGCGTATCCTGCTGGTAAACGGTAAACGTCATAGTTTTATTTTTATGTTTAGTTTTAAAAATAAAATAATAATAATTATTATAAAATTCTCAGAATATATTAATTTGTAAATTTATTAATCAATTTATGATATGATGAATGGAGTTCAGTATCAAACAAACCTAAAACAATGAACAACCATCAAAACTATGTAAAAAGTAATTTTAATTAAAATAAATAAAAATAAACAAAAAAAAACTACAAATGAAATTTAAAAAGGGTGTTTTATTTATTGATATGGAGTTTTATTCTCTCATTGAAAGTGGTCATAAAGGTAGTTGGCGATAAGGACCAATGTTTTGGGAATAAGGTTCTTTCTTGAACACTTTAAGGTTAATCAATCTAAGTCAATGGAAGTTTTAGAAAACATCTTAGCTTAAAATTATTAATTGAGATGAATTATCCAAAAGGTGGATATTTATTTTGAACGGGAAAAGATAAAAAAATAAATAAATAAATTAGGTGGCGCAACAGTCCGTAGAGAACCAGGGCCTAGTGACTTACAACTCTCAACCATTCCTCTGTGCGAGTAATGTTGTCAGGGATGGAGGGGACCTACAGTTTATATGCCGAATCCGAACGGCTAATTTTTGAGAAAGCACTTTTTCATGACAAGAATTACTCTTGGAGAATTTGTCAATTCCTCGCAAGAGGCAGTACCCGTGAAAACTCTTTTTTTTTTATTAAGGTGGCACAGGCAGGGATTGAACCCAAGACCGCATGACAGTCCAACGCACTAACCATCATGCCACGGGTACTACGAACGATTCGAACATGTTTGCCTCATAAAATCAGTTGAAAATTAAATAATGATAATTATGATGTGCTCGGAAAGTGTAAAAGCGAACGGGAAAAGATAGTAATTAGAAAATTCAGCCAAATTTGATGGATTTGGAAATTTAACACATGGTTATCTATAAGTGAAACATTTTTAATAACATGACCAATTAAATGAGCAATTCAAAATCACGAAAAGAACTTTTCTCTCGCAACGACTCAAGGTACTTTACGTAGAGCAGGATTTGATGCTGAGGGTCCAATAATTGAACAGACTTTTGAAAAATAGTGCGTCTAGTGTTGACGTGGGAGCTCTTCATTACCCTTTCAAAAACTATGTTAAAGACACATGACAGCGCATCACCTTGTCTAAACCCTTTTTTGACATCGAAAGGTTCTGTCAAGTTGTTTTCATGGTCATCCTGCACAAACGGATAAATTTGGATGGCAAAACTAGACATGGCTGTAGACAGTTTGTCTCTGTAGATGCTGTCAAATTCGGCCTTGAAATCGATAAAGAGGTGGTGGGTGTCGATTTGATGTTCTTAGGTTTTTTCCAGGATCTTCCGTAATGTGAATATTTCATCGACTGTGGAATATTTATTGGTCTAAGACCACACTAATAAGGACCTATCAGGTTGGTGACTATGGGATTTAGACGTTCCAATATTACGGCAGAGAAAATTTTCTAAGTGATGTTAAGTAGAATGATTCGTCTCTAGTTGGTGCAGTTTAGAGGGTCTCCAATACTGAGGTTCCATTCATCAGGCAAGCTTTATTCCGACCATATCTTACAGATATGTTGGTGCATGCTTCTAACCAAATTATCTATAGGTAGCTGCTTTGAAGAGCCCGGCATTCAAGCCGTCTGCTCCAGCGTCTTTGTATAAGACTTCAGCTTAAATATAGCAATCTTTACTTCGTCTAAGTCGGGAAGACGGGATTGTTGGCTTCCGCCGTCGTCTATATTGAATGGATCATCCTGTCTGATTCGGTTCGTCGTAGCCGTTATACAGTCTGCAGAAGTGGTCTTTCCATATTCTCAGCTTTCACTACACTTCCACTATGATGTTTCCACTTTTGTCTTTGCAGCCTTCGGTTCGAGGTTTATGTACTTGTGAATTTCTTCGCTCCTGCTCATAAAACTTTCGAACTTCATTTCGACTTTTGAAATCCAAAAGTATGCTTCGTTTTTAGTTCTACAAATATTTTTGACAAGTTATTGTAATCGGTCCATTTGACATTTCAAGGTGTAAAGAATCTAAGAAAAAATATGAAAATAAACAAATTTTTCGGCAAAATTAAAACAGATTTTTATATAATCGAATTATTCAAACGCCAATATTGAGAAAGGTTTTGATTAATAACTGATCTAACAGAAGATTAAATTTCAATTGGTGAATTCATATCTTTTAGGAAAAATTTCGTGAGAAATATTTATTTTAAATAGAATTAACAAAGTTTTTAGGTTTTAAAAACACTTATCTAGGATTTGTTTGTCTTAAATATTCACAGAAATAGAAAATACATATATTAGGACATCGTATTTCGTATTTGGTCCCACTCGCCTTTTAACTGACCCAAAATAAATTTAGAAAATATTTTTTTTCCTACGAAACCGAAGAAACCGAAAGCTTTTGAAAAACATTGATTTATTAAAATGTTAATAAAAGCGCGTATACCATTAAGTGTAAAATTATTAGATGAGTATTTTCGCATGCCTCTTAAATTGTATAACATAGTATAGATAATTTATGCTTATGTAAGAAAATGGTTTGTCCTCACTTTTTTTCAGAAGTTTGGAACTTTAAACTAAAACTTACAAATTCGAGATTTTAAACAAAATTATATCACGATATTAGTAAAGTGGAAAAAAGTGAAAACATTTTGATCAATAACGTACTGCGAATTATTACAAGATGATGTACTTTTACTATGGGTTTGGTGGAATACAAATCTTTTATTGTTAAATATTGAAAATTGTCAAAAGAATGAGTCTTACACGCAAACATAATGAACTTGAACTTGACTATGAACTTAAAATTTGAAACTCAACGAACTCAGAAAAACAACTTCTCATATCTAGGTATGGGTGATTATACAAAAGTTGGGTAACTCGATGTCATCAACCAATATATACAAAGTCTGATTATATTTTATTGAGAAACAATGGAAAGACCTTTATTTAGTCACCCAATTTCAGTTCTTCATTTTGAATACAAGTTATTAAAAAAACAAAATTAGTTCTTAAAACGTCAGTCCTCTGGCATGTCACAACCTTGAAAACCAACCATTAAGTGACTGTCTATTAAAAATTATCATTGATTTGAGAAAACTTATTAATTTAATACAATCTGCGATGTATATAGCTTAATATACACTAAAACTTTCATAATGCAGTGTTCTCCACTTTATTTAAAAAAATAAGAAATTTTGTGGTCAGTTTTATTCGTCAGTCCCTTGTGTGTTATTTAAATTTGAAATTCGTGCGAAATATCGCTGACTCACTGTCAAATCCCACTTTGAATTTTAATGTTGGCAATGAAGTTAGTTGCGGGTTGCACAATTTGACGGCCATCATAACTGTAAAAGAGTTTGGGTTATGTTTGTTGTCTATACACGTGCTAAGCCAGTCAACACGTCAGTTTTATGGTGAGTCGTTATTTTTTTGTTAATCTAAAGTTTATTTTTATTTATTCGTATTAGACTTTGATTTGTTAAAATGTAGTTTGTTGATATTTGAAATTACAAAAAAAAACATTAGTTCAGATTGGCGTCAGTCCTGTGTCAGGTAAATTGTTATTGTTCTTCATTTCTTGATCATTGCTTCTTTTAAAATGAATATTGTTAGATTTTGTTTATATTGTTTGTTGATTACTTTGAAATATTTAGTAAAACTATGTGAAAGTAGTAAAAGATAAGTGATTACGTTACGTTAAATGTCAAAAATCTGTTTTGAAAACTGATGTAGTATTTTCTCCTAGTATTACATATTAATAATTATTTTTAATTGTTACTAAGTGATTTTAAGTGATCGTTATTAAATCCTAAGAGATTTTTACTAATTTGTATTAAATTTCATTATAATACTTCCAAAACTCTCAGTCCTCTGGCAGTCAAATTCTGAAATTTTTAAATATCTTACAATGTACTCAAAAAAGTGACTGGCCCGATTGGGAACAATATATTAATTAGATAAGCTATATCATATACACCCGAATTTATAGAAGTTTGACTTAAAAACTATCGTAAACAAAATATCCTCAAAAGTTATCAAACTTTTGTATAATCACCCGTATCAATTTAGACTCAAATTAACTTTTATTGACCATTTCAACTGCATTTTAAAATTAGCTAATAGAGCTTTAGGCTTTATAAACAGCCTTGGTATTGAATTCCAAGATCCTTAAAGCTGGTAGTTTCTGGTTTGTGGCTATAAAACCAACGGCTAAACATAGTCCCATAAAAAGAAGTAGGCAAAAGGGAAGTCGCACAAACGATGGGACCAGTTAACAAAACAGACAGACACGTTGCGTTTCCATATTGTCGAACCCAATGTTATCGATTTTAAACTGATTAATTTGTGGAAAGAATAAAACAGTCAACAATTCGACGTAATAACATTTCTTTCCACATTCCTCAATTTCGAACAGATTTTTTTGTTTTTTAATTTTCAAAGTAGATTTCTACAGTTTTTAAGCATTTTCCTGACGTTTAATGATTTGTGATGAATTGCCAAATCTAACTGAAAAAAGAAACAATTTCGGATTCTCAACAATCAATAGACAACAACCATCGAAACGTCTTTCCACCTAAAAGAAACACCCATTACTTATGTACTTAAAAGATGAGTCCGAATCAAATCACCAAAGTTTATGTTAACATTTTACCATTTAACTTTCGACATATTCGTATAGTCTTATTTCCAGGCTGAGCTGAGCAACTTATGTAGTAAAATTATACCACTCTTGCCAATACGAAATAATAACCAGTGCCCAACTTATTTTATGAACTATTTTGGTATCAGGCTTCTATAGAGCAGATTCAGACAACATAAGGGACTTGTTAGTTTTTCAAGTGTTATGAATTTCAAAGGCTTCTACACGGAGAGAATTGAAAAATCACTAATTGCTAAATTTTAGGTTGCAATTTACGAAACCCCTTTTTTTAGTAAATCAAGACGATTTTATTATAAAATGATTGAGAAAGTTGTAATTCAGCAATCAGCATTCAAATCTTCGTAAAATACAAAATTTTATAATTTGATAATTATTATCAAAAGTTATAATTCGAGCTTGTTGAAATGAAAGTAAATTGCAACTTTTTAGTCGCAATCTACTATTTTAGGGGAATAATTTAATTTGACTACTCATTAATCTTGTTTTGCGAAATGTATGCGGTGAATTAAGCATTCTCAATTCTCAAATCAATAAAATATAATCACAATATAAATATTCAAGCTGCAATATGCACTTATGCTGGTTTATATTTTTCATGATTTTAAATCATATTTATTAGAATAAGTTTATGTTGTAAATTACTAATGAAGAAGAAGATGGTTGATTTTGCAAAAAATTGTTCTTGAATCTCTACATGATTGCTTGAAAATGGAAAGTAAATTAATCTTTAAAAGCTACAAATTGCTGCAGAAACTGTTTCAAATTACGACTTAAAAGTTGCAATTTAAAGATAACTAAGTATAAAAACTGTGACTGCCATTTCCAAAACTGCAGAATAACCTGTTTCAAATTACGACTCAAAAGTTGCAATTTAAAGATAACTAAGTATCAAAACTGTGACTGCCATTTCCAAAACTGCAGAATAACCTGTTTCAAATTACGACTCAAAAGTTGCAATTTAAAGATAACTAAGTATCAAAACTGTGACTGTCATTTGCAAATTGCAGAATAACCTGTTTCAAATTACAACTCAAAAGTTGCAATTTAAAAAAAAAGAAGTAGCAAAACATTAGTTGTCAATTTCAAACTAATGTATATTGTCACAGTCTAAGAAAACAAGGGTTGAAATTTGCCACTTGTGTGTGTAGGTATTTAAAAAAACGAATCATAATTTACAAGAAAACAATTTCAATCTACAAACTCCTGCTGAAATTTACGATATAAACAAACATTAAATTGATACAAATTGATATCAAATTGCAATTCGCTGTTTGAAATATTTGATTTCCTCGGTCCAATTATTGCTACTCAAATGTAGTGAAATATGATTTTTGAGTGTCAATATCTTCATTTTGCTAATTTAATGAAATTGCAAACAAAAAGTAGCAATTTACTTATTTCGAAGCCAAGGTCCAAAACTGGATTCATTTTTCTTGATCTGATCTAAGAATTCTTTCCGTGATAGAACAGATTCATACAACATAAAGGACTTAATAAGGGACTTGTTAGTTTTTTAAGTCTAATAAATTTCATATTATGAACTTTACCTTCTGTTCATCGTACAAAAACTTCCAAAAAACATTGTTGTTTACAAAACACTCCTCAAGCATGCTACAAGTCCATCACGGTTTTATTTTGTATTTTAAAGAAAATGACTTATTCCTTTTCCAATTTGACAAGGAAACCTCTTACTTAAAACAGAAAATAAATAAATCACAGATTAATAAAGTTCAGCTTTCAGTTAAATGAAAAATTATGATAAGCTGTCATTTTAACATACATACAGTGCCGCTCACTTGAATAGCGCCCCCATTATGCATTATGTAACTGCATAGAATTCGGGTCTTTGAGTTAGTATACCGTTGCAATATTTTTATATTGTAATTATCTCTTTCACTACTCCCTCTGTGAGCGAATTCATGCATTGGATATGTTCCGTTAAGTAGTTTTTGTTAACTTTATTGGAACTACTGTGAAAAACGTGGTTTTATTTAGGTTCACTTGAATAGCGCCACCCCCTATATTATTAGTTTTCGTTTGGATTACAAGCCAGGTAGTTATCAACAAATATTTTCGCATTTCTTTTAGTCATTCTAAGATGATTTCAGTCAAAATGGGTCGTGGTAAATCATTGGCAGAGAACGAGAAATCCGAAATTAAAGCTTACCGCGAGTGTGGCCTGTCTATTCACCAAATAACTAAAAAAACGCAACGAAGCTGCAAAGTTATATCCACATTTTTACGGAACGAGTCCAACTATTGTAAAAATATGAAAGGGCGAACATTTAGTGTCGTTAGCGCTGCTGACAAAAGAGCAATCCTGCGACTCGCGTCAAATTCGCATGATTCTGCCTCCAAAATAAAAGAAAAAAGTGGTGTCAAAGCAAGTGTATCTAGAGTAAAGCGGGTTATTTCTAATGCTACACACTTAAAAAGATTAAAGCTTAAGAAAAAACCGCCGCTTAACCCGTCCCGTAAAGAGCAACGCCTCAGTTTCTGTCGTGCTAACATGACATGGAGTAAGGAATGGTACCGTGTTGTTTTCTCTGATGAAAAAAAAATTAATTTAGAGGGGCCTGATGGATCTAACTATTACTTCCATGATTTGCGGAAAGAGGAACATCAATTGGATCGTTTACACAGCCGAGTGGGCGGTGTTATGGTTTGGGGAGCCATTACTTACTATGGAACTTTGGAGTTGCAGTTTCTGACTCCTTGTATGAATGCGCAATCATACATTGGGTTACTCGAGAAGGTTTTTCCTTCGATTACCGAATTGTTTGGTGACTTGTCATGGAAATTGCAGCAGGATAACGCACCCATCCACAATGCTAGAGTGGTAAAACAATTTCTAGAGCTCCAAAATGTCTCATTGTTAGATTGGCCACCATATTCTCCAGACCTAAACATCTTTGAAAATGTTTGGGGTGGCTTACTCGAAAAGTATATGAATCTGGGAAACAATATGAAAGTAAAGATGCGCTTATATTGGGTGATTTTTTAAGAGCTTGATAACTTTAAAAAAAAAAAAACGCATAAAATTTGCAAAATCTCATCGATTCTTTATTTGAAACGTTAGATTGGTCCATGACATTTACTTTTTGAAGATAATTTCATTTAAATGTTGACCGCGGCTGCGTCTTAGGTGGTCCATTCGGAAAGTCCAATTTTGGGTAACTTTTTCGAGCATTTCGGCCGGAATAGCCCGAATTTCTTCGGAAATGTTGTCTTCCAAAGCTGGAATAGTTGCTGGCTTATTTGTGTAGACTTTAGACTTGACGTAGCCCCACAAAAAATAGTCTAAAGGCGTCAAATCGCATGATCTTGGTGGCCAACTTACCGGTCCATTCCTTGAGATGAATTGTTCTCCGAAGTTTTCTCTCAAAATGGCCATAGAATCGCGAGCTGTGTGGCATGTAGCGCCATCTTGTTAAAACCACATGTCAACCAAGTTCAGTTCTTCCATTTTTGGCAACAAAAAGTTTGTTAGCATTGAACGATTGCGATCGCCATTCACCGTAACGTTGCGTCCAACAGCATCTTTGAAAAAATACGGACCAATGATTCCACCAGCGTACAAACCACACCAAACAGTGCATTTTTCGGGATGCATGGGTAGTTCTTGAACGGCTTCTGATTGCTCTTCACTCCAAATGCGGCAATTTTGCTTATTTACGTAGCCATTCAACCAGAAATGAGCCTCATCGCTGAACAAAATTTGTCGATAAAAAAGCGGATTTTCTGCCAACTTTTCTAGGGCCCATTCACTGAAAATTCGACGTTGTGGCAGATCGTTCGGCTTCAGTTCTTGCACGAGCTGTATTTTATACGGTTTTACACCAAGATCTTTGCGTAAAATCTTCCATGTGGTCGAATAACACAAACCCAATTGCTGCGAACGGCGACGAATCGACATTTCACGGTCTTCAGCAACACTCTGAGAAACAGACGCAATATTCTCTTCTGTACGCACTGTACGCATTCGTGTGGTTGGTTTAATGTCCAATAAAGTAAACTGAGTGCGAAACTTGGTCACAATCGCATTAATTGTTTGCTCACTTGGTCGATTATGTAGACCATAAATCGGACGTAAAGCGCGAAACACATTTCAAGCTGAACACTGATTTTGGTAATAAAATTCAATGATTTGCAAGCGTTGCTCGTTAGTAAGTCTATTCATGATGAAATGCCAAAGCATACTGAGCATCTTTCTCTTTGACACCATGTCTGAAATCCCGCGTGATCTGTCAAATACTAATGCATGAAAATCCTAACCTCAAAAAAATCACCCATTAGAAGCCATTAAGTGTAGCTGGGCCTCGATTTCACTGGCCTATATCAAAAACTTGTATGATTCCCTTCCGAACAGGATGTATGAGGTTATTTATAATCAAGGCGGGACCACCCATTACTAGTTTTTGTTTTAATTCATAAAATTAATGTTAATAATTGTGTTCCTCATAATTTAAAAGTGTTTGAAAATGTGAAACTATTTAAAAATTAATTTTAAATGAAGAAGCGGGCAAGAGTACGATAACTTAGGCGACAAGATATAATAACAGAATTTTTTAGAACAGTTAAAAATAAGCATTTTTTACTATGGGAGGGGGGGTCTATCTCCCCCCGTTTAGGCAGGAGGGGCAATTTAAAAAAATTATTACTTAAAATGGAACAAAATTCTTAAAAAATAACGGTGATACTTACAATTAAGTTGTATACATTTTTTTAAAGCCAACATTCTGTTCTATTAGCCAGTTTTTAAATCAAGTCAAAACTATGCGTAGTTTTCGAAAAATTTAATTTTAAACTCAAAATTTGAGTAAAAAAAGTTAAAAAAAGGTTTAAAGTGTAACTTTTTCAATACTTCAAGATTATCTTCCATTGTTTTTATTTCAGAATTTATTACTCTTATTTGTTTTTGATCAAAAACTGAAAACTAGATGATTTTATGTCTTTTAGTTTTTGAGAAAATTGAAAATAAAAATTTAATTTTAAACTCAAAATTTGAGTAAAAAAAGTTAAAAAAACGTTTAAAGTGTAACTTTTTCAATACTTCAAGATTATCTACCATTGTTTTTATTTGAGAATTTATTGCTCTTATTTGTTTTTGATCAAAAACTGAAAACTAGATGATTTTATGTCTTTTGGTTTTTGAGAAAATTGAAAATAACCACAACTACTATTTTAATTTAATTCTTCTTTTTTGCTTGAGTGGTCTTATTTTGATAGTAATATAATAATGGTATTTGCGTATGCGTAATGCGTGTTTGGGTTTATGCAACAGTAAGGTGTGCGCGAATTTGGGTGTATGCAACAGTGGCATCTGTAACCCCCCTGCTTGGGCACACTATAGGATTTGGGGTGGGTGCAAGTTGGAGTGTGTGCAAGGTGGGGAGGGTGCAAGATGGGGTGCATGCAAAGTTTCTTTTGCATTTAAATAAGTTGGATTTAAGAAAAATTAATTTACCCTAGGTGTATCTTAATCCATATTCGATTATTACTATCAAAATAAGACTACGTTAATACTTAAGCAAGGAAAAAGTAATTTAATTAAAATATTTATTTTGGTAATTTTCAATTTTCTCAAGAACTAGAAGACATAAAGTCATCTAGTTTCCAGTTTTTGATAAAAAACAAATAAGAGCAATGAATTCTAAAAAAAAAAAACAGTAAATAATTTGAAAGTTTTGAAAAATTACACTTTAAACCTTTTTTTTAACTTTTTTTTGCACAAATTTTGACTTTAAAACAATTTTTTTCAAAAACTATGCATAGTTTTGACTTGATTTAAAAGCAAGCTAATAGACAAAAGTGTTGGCTTTAAAAAAAGGTATAACACTTAATTGAGGGTATTACCGTTATTTTTTAATTATTTTTTTTCCATTTAATGTACATATTTTTTTTAACTGCCCCTACCGCCTAAACTTCCCATAGTAAAAAATGCTTGTTTTTAACTGTTCCATACAAATCCGTCATTAAACTTTGTCGCCTAAGTTATCGTACTCTCCCCAAGAAGCGCTATTCAAGTGAGTCAAAATTTGATTCAAATTTTTGGAGTCACATCGCTTTAAAATGTATACAAAAATAACCACTGTAAATATACATTCCACTCTTTCCCTTTTTTTACAGAACTTAATAAACTTGATTTAAAAGAAAAAAAAGACTTTTTCAAGAAGAAGATTTTTTTTCTGGGCTAACTTTCTAATAAAGTTGCCTTAATTTTAAGGCAATTTTTTGCGCAGCTGGCCAATGAAATGCAATAAACTTGTCTTACTATCAAGTCCCTTATGTCGTCTAAACCTGCCTTATTCGTCTAATCATTTGAAATTCAATTTTTTGTGGTATTCATTTATAGGAACTCTAGTCTGGTATACTCGTAATTAAAAGCTGAATTTGGCAATTGAATTGAATATTTTGGTAGAGTTTTCCAAAATTTTCGGACCTCATCAGATTGTCTAAAGCCTGAAAGCCAATTTCACAAATTAAACGTACATAATATAAGCTTCATGATGATGAAGTGAAATTACTTCAAAATGCAAAATATAGCGTTACCTAATTCATTTACGGCAAAAATTGGTTCAATTAACATTGTGTATATTAAATCAAAAGCATCAAAATGATTCATCTGAAATAAATCGCATAAAAACAAGTGGAAAGTTAAATTTTCCAAAAATATAGACAGAAATTTTGAAAATTACATTGAAAAGCTCTCGATGATGCATTCTTCGCTATATTATATAAGCCCTCTCAACTAGAGCAAAATTCCTAAAGGTTCTATAACAATTCTAAAAAGTCCATACAAAGAACCGGAAAAAGCCATTAATACTTTTATCGTTAAATGAAAATTTAGTTGAGTGAATTGAATATACACTTCACTGGAAAATCATTTAACTAGAAAATTATATAGGTATGAAAAGGTTTATAGAGGAAAAGCAGATCAAGTCCTATTGTTCAAACGAAATATGTAAGCATTTCAAGGACGACGACGCTAAGTATAGAAAAAAGCGCCATTTCGAACGTTTTACATTGAATCAAAAATAAATATTTTTATTCCATGAAGCTAAAGATTTTATAAAAAGAATTAAAAAAAACTGTTTTTCAAAACGAAAAACGTTTGAAACACAGTATTATTATACCTACGAGCTACGAGTATGTATATGAAAAATGCTCTTCTACGCTTCCTCATTTCATATAATAATAGCTAGATCCTTTTTTGTCATTAAAAGTATAGTTTCCTATGTTAAATTCCCAACTCTCTATAGAACCTACATATATAATTTCTCAAGCTTCCGAAGATAAATTCAGCTTATTTGAAAAGAAAAACGAAAAAGGAGTAGCTATGTACTTTTACTCCAGTTGTAGGTACTTCCGGTTGCTGCTCTGGCTCATGCTATATATAGCTTGCTTTGCGAATATCCTGGCATTATTAACGGTGCACTTGTCCTCTTATCCTAAAAAAGTAATAATAGTTCAGGAACACAAGCAAATTCCATTGAGAGTGACTCTAAATCAACTAAGTGCGCGCATACACACAAAGTAGCAACAACGGATGCCACATTCATCGCACAGTACCTACATACATACATATATTCTTTCATTTTTCCCAGTAGTGCATCCTGCAAAGTGTTAAGCACGATAATAACCCTCGTTCATTCCTCCACACCGCTCCACTCGTGCCCCTGAAAAATATACACAGGACAAAAATAGAGGGGAATAATATGTATGGAGCATATCCTAGAAGGTGGCAGGAGGTGCTATAGTGAAATGAGTGACAGGAAGAACTAAATGATGGTAATACCACTAAAGTACAGCTGCCATTTTATGATAGCAATGGATGAGGAAAAAAGGTCCTTTTTTTCATTTCTCCTCCCCCGTTCTAACCTCACTCTCTTCCTATATTTTGCACTCTCGGTCTCAACTTCTTTCCCAAAAGGATACGCTTCACTAGTAAAATATATACATATATACGATTTAAGCTCCACACCACGCTGCTCAACTCACATTTTGTTCACTCTCTTCCTGTGCACTCGTAAATTTCACGGGCAATTTGCTCCAGGGATGCAAGCGCATTCACTGCATTTAACCACTATCAAAAGCTATGAAAATGCATCTGTGATGCTGCATAAGGATGCAGGATGCAGCTAAAGCATCACACAGTATATTCACCCGTATACAAAGCATCACGTATTCCACAACCTGCATTTATGTAGTCATTATGTTGAGAGTAAGTATAGTTTTATGTATAATTTTTATTTTTTATTATTTGCTTCGTCCTGGTTCTTCATTCTAAATGTCAGAAAAAGGATATGTACGTTAGAATGTACATATATGCAAAGGATGCTTGTGATTGGCCTACTCAAGCGAGAAATTAGGATGAAAGCTATCAGTACGTACGTATGTCTGTATTATAATATTATATAGTGAGTTCCTGTGATGCTATATCAATTAATCACACTCATTACTATTAAGACACTCTTCTTGGACGTGAATGTCAGTGGCAGACGATAAACTTCCTTTCACCTCTTTCAATACTCCTTATAAGTATAAATGAACGAAGTCAGACGAAGAGTTTATATATAGGGTCAAGGGGGGTAATTGTGAACAGGGGTAATTGTAAACATACTTAATTTTCTCAAAACCGTTTATAATTTGAAGCATGCCCTGAAATTATTTGAAAAGACATTATATTTAAATCATATTGACGCGTGGAAGGCCTTATCTGTCAAAGGGTTATTCATGTTTTGTTCGTTTCCATGAGTCTTTCGTTTTTCTGCGTTTTTAAGTTTTTCAGTACTAATTAAAATTGTTGCAAAACAAACAAAGGCGATCGAAGAAAGTTAAATTTTATTTTTAAGAAAGTGAAATTTGAGTATAAATGCATGCTATATGTTTTTATTTGTCTGTTTAACAAAATTTAAAAGTTATTGGCTGTTTACAATTACCCCATTATGTTCCTATCATGGGTAAATGTAAACACCGAAATGGGGTAAAAGTGAACAATTTGGGGTAACTGTAAACATTCATTTTCAATGGCTTTGGTGTTGATCTAACAATATTTTATATCAAAAAGATGCCACGTACATATCAACCAAAAACCACAGCTTCATCATACACGTCAGTGGATCGGTGAAGGGAAAAATCCTACTGTCATTATATCTAGAGGCAGAAAAACAGCACTTTCGTCAGACGAGGAGGACACTATAGCAAGGTGCCTTATTTCAGATCTCGTGCTGGTTACTCCTGCGATAAGGATGATCTCCTTGGTTTAGTAGGTACCTACATATATAAGGAGAGAGAACTTGGTTACCCCTTTCCACAATGGTAGGACGACTGGTACCGTTTTCATTTACCCCATTTTTCTCGTTTACTTACAAAACTAGGGGGGTAAATGGAAACATCAAATTTTATGAAAACTAATAAACAAACGCCATTAAGATTACTACTCTTTGATAAATAATACCATCCAAACTTAAGTAGCATAAACAAAAATGTTCGACATTGCATGGTGAAGCTGTTACAAACATTACAAGTGAACATAAACAAAAAAATGCAAAATCGTTTACAAATACCCCCTTTGACCCTATACAATAAAGAAGAAGCAATCAACCTCATTTGTCAAAGCAACTCCGATATATGAAAAGAAGTGAAATTGGAGCAATGTGACGTCCTTACAAAATATAGGACTCAACACCTTATAGTATGAGACAGCCACTTTAGTCAACAATTCGTAAGTCAGGACGATGACGACAACGACGAAGAATGGTGACGGTTTAAACGAAATAGAGTCTTAAGTTCATTTAATATTAGAAGTGACACAGCCAACATGACACACAGGACAATGATGACAATGACACCGGCAACGACAACGACAACAAGGAAGACACCTTGAGAAAGGATAATTTAGGAGTTTTCCTTGTTAAAACGAAGCCACCGGAGGACAATGTATTGTCATATTCATCTTCTTCTTCTTCCACCACCATACCTGATGCCGCCTCCTTTTTTGTTCCAACCATCATCATCAGCAGCATCAGAAACAGCAACATGGAAAGATATAGACTGACTATAATGTGGGGTGTGTGGCTGTGTACCTGTCCAAAATAATAGGGCATCATCAAGTTTTGTTCCTAGAAGTAGTAGCGCTCCAACAACAGCAGAAGCAGCAACAACTTCACCACAAAAGGATCCTCTTCTATATTGTCGCCTGATGGTGAGGTGTGCTGCCATCCCCCAAAAAAAGCACTAAGAAATTTCTTTCTTTCAGCTATGGCTGTCGATAGCAGAGAGGGAGATACAGACAAAGTCCAGGGGCGTTGTTCAAAAAAATAAGGGTTCAAGGCGTATTTATGAAGGATTCTAGGTTCCTTGTGATTTGTTTGGTTTTGTAGGTGGTCAAGCTTTTGAAGAAATAAATTTAAGAACTGGTATCGAGGCCCTTTTTGATACTTCCTGATCTTTAAAATAGATTACTTCTCCTGTACTGTACCCAAATAAAACATATTTCGTATCTCCCGAAAAAACATTTTGAGAATGATTCATTTTAGGTTTTTGAGTCCAATTTTCGGTTTTTTTTTTATAATCCCGTTTCTTATAATCTCACTGTTAGAATACTTCTTTTTAAAATCCCGCTTATTCAAATCCAACTTTTAAAAATCCAATATCTCATAATCCCGTTTTTTATTATCCCCTTTCTTACTTTCCCGTTTTTGCAATCAAATCTTAAACAAGCGAGATCTTAGAAGACGGGTTTTAAAAAAAGTGTTCTTATTTAGGGATTTAATTTTTTTTTTGAGATTTTCGAAAAGTAGGATTCCGCTATATCCAAAGCAGAAATTGTATTCTACGGAGTTTTTAGGAGACCAATTTGTGTACACATTCGCCACCAGTTTTAGTATTTTCATTTTTGGAAAAAATATATGTACAAAACTAAATAAATAATAAATAAATTATTAAAAAAAATTAAAAAAATTATACAGGGTGCGCCAGAGAAACTTACTTATTTGAAAAAATTCCCGCGCGGTGAGTTGGGGGGTAGAGGGGCAAGAGGGGCTTATCTGGAGGGAGAAGTTCCCAAGTTTGTTTCTCCCTCCAGTCAGTTGCCATCATGCTCTGGTCTAGAGAGCAGCGGGCCTTCGCAGTTGAGAGCTTCTTTTCTAACGGTCGCTCACTTGTTGCTACGCAACGTGCCTTCCGCGCTCGCTTTGAAATTCTTCCTCACAGACTCGTTCCTGGCCGTAATTCGATTCTGTGGTGGGTTAACTCATTCCGGGAGTGTGGAAGTGTCGCTAAACCCAGAAATGGACTTCAACGGACCATCAGAACTACGGAAAATATCGAAAGAGTGAGGCAGTCAGTTGTGCGTTCTCCCCGGCGTTCGGCTCGCAAACACGCAGCTGCTATGGGAATTTCTGACACCACTGTTCGACGAATTCTCCATAAAGACCTTCAATTTCATCCCTATAAATTGGCTGTTGTGCAAGAATTAACTGAACGCGATTTTGTTGCCCGTCAAAATGCATGTGAAATGCTGATTGACAACCTGCCTGAAGACGCGGTCGTTTTTTTCAGTGACGAGGCTCACTTCCACATTTCCGGCTGCGTCAACAAGCAAAACATGCGTTATTGGTGTGGTGTAAATCCGCGTGAGCTTCACCAGAAGCCACTTAATTGTGAGCGAGTTACTGTCTGGTGTGCGATGTTGGTAATGGGAATAATTGGTCCTTATTTTTTTTGAAGAAAACGAACGCGCAGTTACCGTTAATGGAGCTCGTTACAGGAACATGATCGAGGAATTTTTTCTTCCAAGACTCGAAGAAATGAACGTTAGGAACGTGTGGTTTCAGCAAGATGGAGCCACAGCACACACAGCACGAGACTCAATGAATTTTTTGCGACAACATTTCCCCGACCGCCGCATCTCTCTCAGAGGCGATCTCCAATGGCCGGCACGCTCTCCAGATTTGGCTCCATGCGATTTCTTTTTATGGGGTTATTTGAAATCCCTGGTTTATGTCGATCGACCACGGACCATAGCACACCTAAAGAACAATATTCGCGACGCCATTGCCAACATACCGATTGATATGCTGCGACGAGTGGATACGAATTTCAAAAATCGTGTATGCGCAATGGGGGTCGCCATTTATCCGATGTCATTTTTAAGACTGCATACAAAAAAAATGGGATATTGTATTCTCAAATAAAAAAAAAATTTAAAACAATAACTGAAGTACTTTTTTTTATGACCTTTCAAATAAGTAAGTTTCTCTGGCGCACCCTGTATTTCTTTTCAAAAATTAAATGGAATTTATATTTTTGAAGGTATATTTTAAATTTTTTGAAAATATGTGCCATTTTGAAGCTGACTCCTTGCGTACAAGAGCAAGGTCATGCAACCAATTCGTTCTTTTTTTAATATCCCGGTTCTGCAAACAAATCAGGATATTCAATATCGGGAAAAAAAATCGGAACTAAGAAATCTTAACCTAGAGGGATCTTAGAAGGCAGGATTTTAAAAAGACAGTTTCTTTAGCATATGTTATTTTAGCATTTTTTTCAGAATTTTTGAAAAGTGGGATTTCGAAAGCGGGATTCCAAAATTAGAGATTTGATATGAGAAACTTTTATCTATATGCATTTTTAAAGAAACCGATTTTTAACATAGTTGACATAAATTTTAATATGTTCAACTGCTTTTTTCAAAATTCGATTTCTCTAAAACGGGCCAAAATTTGTTAACGAAAATCAAATGTAAAACGTACATAAGCACTTAATAATTGCATATCCAAAATATTTATAAATAATTGAAATATTGAGTATTAGAAATTAATTAATTAATTAATTTTCGAAAAATTAAGTTTTTTATCACATTAATGACATTTAAATTTTTGAAGATAACTTAACTTTTTTGAAACTCTTGAAGGTATACATATATTTCAATCTTAGAATATATGTACGTACTATTTTCAAATAGACTCTTTGGTCTTGCATATTACTTATAATACCGTTTCTTACTTTCCCGCTTTTGGAAACAATCCAGACAACTAAATATCGGGCTCGTAATTTCTTAAACAAGGGATTTTAAGAGGCATGATTACAAAAAAAAATATATATCTTAGTATACGGGATTTTTAATTTTTGTTCGAAATTTTCGAAAAGTAGGATTTTTAAAGAAGGATTTGACTGAGGGGTTTTAATCTCTAAATTTTTGAAAAAAACACGATGGCAGTGCTTTCATTTTCAGGAAAATAGAGGGACCACAAAACTAGTCTCTAAAACATTTGTAAGTTTGCAATTTTTTTTAATAAACATCCCAAATTTGAAAAAAAATCAAATCACCAAATCCAAAAATTGAGCCTTAAAATTAAGAAAAATGACTAAGGATATGCAATTTTTCAAAACTTTTCCAACATAATTTAAATAGAACTCAGCATCTTATTAGAAACATTAAAGAACTCTTTAAAGAACTTTTCTTTTGCCGTCAAAGTAAATCCGACCATGTCAAAAGTCTGTGTTTTACAGTTTGTGAAGATGTCCTATACAACAAGAGGAAGATAACACCTTGGCAAATATACAATAGCCGCCTGGAGAGTGTGTCCTTCCTATATATAAAGAGACTTTGAAGTGTTTGCACCATTGTTGCCACTTGAATTGTGGGCGGTCATATTGTCGATCGCATCATATATAAACAATGTTATCTCTATAAAGTTGCGGTAGCACCAAACCAAAGGAAAGGAAAGAGGAGGGTTGCGATGATGAAAACTTCTAAGCTGTTTCATCATATCTATGGTTTCAATCTCACTTAAGAGTCACTTCATCCGGAAAACCTTTTGGCAGCATTGGAAAACATATTCCCATCATATAACGTTTGTCGTCGTCGTCGTCGGTCGTGGGCTTACCTATCTTCGTTAGGTATAGAGGTATAGACTTTTATACTCCACATCCCACATATTGTATTTTTGAGAATTATTCTTGACGTGTCAGAGGGTACATAATATGAAACCAATAGAGAGACGGTTGAATATGAGATCATATTCTAGGTTATAGGTTCTAGGATATATCAAGGATATTGGTTTCCTGTCTCCATCCACAAAGGCTGTTGAGGTCAGTTTTATGATGTGAGTCAACAAACACTCACTCCATACGTCGATATTAAAAAACAGAAAAGATTTATGAATTCCAGACGAGATCGATGTGACTTTTTAGAAGCGCGTGTTTTACTAAACAACAAAAAGCAATCTACCATTATGCACGTTCCCCATATGCACATTGTACAGTGAGTCCGTCGATGATGAAGCTCGTGTGCACTATTGCACGCCACCATTCGCAGCCATCATCAGCAGGGGTAGTAGACATTTTTATTACCAATGCAAGTGCATGAGACGCTTTGGTTTTACTGAATTATGTTGCTTTCAAATTTATATATGTACATTTATAATTGAGTTATGGAGCGGGAAAGTATTCGTGAAGGTTTATGGTTGAACGAGTGAGGAATTCAGTAGTAAATCATGCGAGAGTTGTAAGAAATATAAAATACTGCATAACAACAAGAAAATTATGCGGCTTAGCTTCATGAATCAAAAAATACGGTGGCAATGAGTTATAATAAATTCTATTCTACGAACATTAAGAGAAGGAATAGTTTACAAAGACAATAATTTGAAATATGCCTACAAACGTATTGAAATGCAAACAAAATACGTCACAGTGTCAGACGATTTCGATTTCCTACAGAAGTGTATGTACATATATACATAGGACCTAAGAAGATGTTTTATAAAAGGACCATGTTTGACAGGGATGAAACTTTGAAGTAATTTTTCTTCGATAGGTACATTCTATCACAATTATTATGATTAGTCTTAGAAAGAAACATTTGTGCAATAAAAACATGAAAATCAAAGGTGCTTATAGTATAGTTTTTTAATAAGAATTTCCAGCTGTCACTTTATGAGGCTGTCATTTGTTGGCATTTGACACCGCCATTGAATTTTTTAGAATTGACAGTAAAAATGATAGAAATTTTGGAGTCACAGATTGCAGTTTTGCAAGAAAAATTTCTTGGCGATGTTATTATTTCTCAAAGAGGTTTTGACAGTGAATCACCGAGATCATTGTGATTTCATACTTTAGGACTTTTTTTGGGCCACATACAAGATAAGCTGGTCATTTAAAATTGTATGAAGAGGATATGGTGTTGCAATTGTTGCGGTAGGTGTAATTTGGATAATATGGCATCGAACAGTTACTAAACAGTGGAAATATAAAGCAACTTTTTCTCGTAAAGATTTTACATTAAGCTAATTAAATGTGCCAGTATTCTTTTTGGAAAATTAATTCAGTAAGTCAATATACATACAAAGTACATTTTCGAGCTAATAAGGAAGAAGTAAGTACTTTGAGTGGATTTAAATAAATCATTGCAATATTTTGACATTTATCTAAGAATCAAGTAGGTCCTCGGGAACGTATATGTACGTTAGGACATTTGTGATGAGTGCTTTCGTTAGCAATATATGAAAAACTGTCAAATAATACCGACTTCAGATAATAAAATCAAAAGGTTCAGAAAGTACTTTCAAGAAAATTCAGTGGTTACATTTTTTACTAGGTATATAAATTATAAAAAAAGATGTTGGGATTAACACTGATAACTTTTTATTCGTTTCCATCTGTCAGCTTGATAGGCCCACGTTTATCTATAATATGGACGCATTTACCAAACCTAGGCTGACGTCCAGGCTCAACTGTCCGTAACATAACATTCACACCAAATTGTTTAACAATTATTTTCTCTTAACCAACCATCATAGACAAATCTTCTTGATATTTAAACCTCATTTAAGAAAGTGGGTGGATACTGTTATACAGTTTACTTGTCAAATAAAACAATGCGTCTTCTAGTGAGTTCTTTATTCTATCGCGTAATACAAAGTAATGACTTAAAATTAGGATTAAGAATATGAAAGATGACAGCTGATGACATATGTGTTTGTAGAGATGAGAAACCGAAGTGGTACATTGAGTCCCAACAACTTGCATACACAACAACTTCCCCTTTTTAAAAAAAAAAAACTCAAATTACGTATAGCAAAGACGCTGCGGTGGCTTAAAGTTCTTTTAGGTCTGATATTCTGATCAATCTGACAATGTTCCATTTCGTTTTCATTTCTCAACTTTTTCTTTGATGTGATATCATCATTACCATTAATACTAATTGAATCTTGCCTCGCACTATTGGTGAATTCATTATAATCATTTTGGATAAATTATTTTTTCCTGCAATGTTGTTTTTTTAATTGGTTAACATGTGCAGTTTTAATAGTAGATTTATTTAATACAATTTCTGTTGGATGCTGCCGCTAGCAAAAGCTTAGAACGCTACCCGATGTCATGTCGTCTTCGTTAAATATTTGATGTGATTGAATTATATGTTTTGTTTTGTAAATAATGTAAAAGAATACGAAGGTGACAAAAAGGTCACAAATGAAATAAAAATTACTTCCATTTATAACGTTAAAAGAGTGTGTTTCTTTGTTTCTGGATTCATTTATTTCATTTAGATTATATTTCAAAATTAACTCACCCTTTTGAATTTAACATAGAACATTTTGGTCCTTCGCGAGCCTTTTAAAATCGAATCGCCTAAATTTATTGTGCCTATATTGATTGTTTGATAAGTTAAATCAATTAAATAAAAAGACATTGTGCCGACATTTTGTCGTTCTTTTTCAAAGTTTATTTGAAATTAATTAATTAACATTAAATTTAAATAAAAACATTTTAATATTCATCATCATCATAATCATCATCATCTTCATCATCACCATCATCATCATAGTCATCTTCATCGTCATCGTCATCATCATCACCATCAGCTTCATCATCATCATCGTCATCGCCATCGTCATCGCCAACGCCGCCGCCGCCGTCGTCATCGCCATCACCATCGCCATCGTAGTCATCAGTCCAAGAGTTCAATTGTCCAGCTACCCATTCCTGAAAGTAATCGCAGTGAGTAAAATTGACTTACTTTTGTAATTTATATACACACTACATATATACATATACATATATATAATATAAATAAAAATTTAAATAAATCAAAATGAATGCTGTAAAAATTTTGAAAAATATATGTGCTCAGATCTCAAAAGATTATGAGAATTTTAAGAAGACAGTTTCTGCAACTCGTAGGACAAAAAACTATGTCTCTACGCGGCTTGAAACGCTTAGCAACAATTGGCAAACCATTGTTCAACAGCACCAAATCGCTGTTTGCAGCGATGAAGACATAACTTCAACCGAAGAGTTTTTTAATGAAGCTGGTGAGATTTATACAATTTATAAATCTTTGTTGCTAGATGAGCTAGACAAGTTTGCAGCAGCAGAGGCAGCAGCTAAAGCAAAAGATTCGTCTGCTCCGACTTTGGTGCAAAAGTCAACCAATGACAAGCCGCACGATGTTCGTTTGCCAAAAATTCACCCACCGACATTCACGGGAGAATATCAAAATTGGCGTTCTTTTCATGACCAGTTTGTTTCACTGGTGCATAACAACACTTCACTTACGAACATAGAAAAGTTACATTATTTGAAGTCAAGTTGTAAAGAAGGTGCTGGTATTTTACTAGAACACATAAGTGTAGATGATGCAAGCTATGATAAAGCTTGGGAACTCTTGACAACGAGATATGATTTTAAAAGAATTCTCGTTAACAACGAACTTAAGTTGTTTTACGAATTAAGTGTTGTTAAAGAAGAAAATGCTAAGGGCATAAGGGAATTATTAGATAATTCAACAAAAATTTTGCACGCCTTAAAGAACCTGCAATTGCCTGTCCAACACTGGGATGCAATAATAATATTTTTGCTTTTGAAAAAGCTACCGGCTACGGTGCAATCGAAATGGGAAACAACTCTCGGAACTAAAAAAGAGATCCCTACATTTAAAGAATTCTCTGACTTTTTGGAAACGAGGTTCCGAACCTTAGAGATGATGGACCAACAGTACCAAACAAATACAACATCAACACAGAAAAAGCAACCAAAAAATGTTTTTCATCTCAATACTGAGGCGTCAGAGAATTTTACGTGTAAGGTGTGTCAAAAAGGTGTACATTCCTTACGAACATGTTCGAAATTTTTAAAAATGGACGTAGGTGCTAGACAACGAGTTGTTAGACAATTTGGCAATTGTTTCAATTGTTTAGCCTACAGTCACCGAACAAATTTATGCCCAAGCAATAAGTCGTGTCATTTTTGTCATAAAAAACACAACTCACTCCTACATTTTAGCAAAAATTCGAATTTAAGCAACACAAATCAGCAACCATACTCGCAGTCAAACACTTTTCCAAATACATACAATCAACAATCAAGCTCTCAAGGTAATCATAACCAATTTCAACACAACACAAATAATAATAACACATTTTCAAATAATCCTCGCTCTCAATTACAAACAAACTCATACACACCCACTCAACAGAATAATAATAGAAACACATTCGCTCACACAAATCCAAACACCCAGAATCAAAATCGCTCACAAACACATCATGTAGCAACGGAATTTAATCCAAATGCTCAAAATTTTCAACCCTACGATATACCGCCTTCAACATCTTCAAACTGTTTTCATCTAAACGAATCTAAAAGAACCCAAATTTTATTAGCAACAGCGATTATAAAAGTCAAATCAGCCCAAGGAGAATTTGTTCAATTAAGAGCTTTGATCGATCCTGGATCTCAAGCTACTTTTATAACCGAATCGGCAGCTCAATTATTGGGTCTTAAAAAGATTCCAACTTCCTTTGACGTTTCTGTTTTAGGACAAAACAAAACCAGCCCTTGTAAACATTTCATAAATTTGAATCTGAGTTCTAATTATTCAGATTTTGTTACGTCGACAAGAGGTTACATATACAAGACCCTTACAGGACTTTTACCGAATGAAGAAGTCTTCGCTAGCAGATGGAATCATTTACAAGGACTGAAATTAGCAGATCCTTCATTCAATCGTCCTGGCAATATTGATATTTTATTAGGGAATGACATATATTGCGAAATTTTATTAGATGAAGTAATACGAAATGATGAACAAGTCGCTCCAATAGCCCAAAAAACCAGGTTTGGTTGGATAATTTTGGGGAAAGTTCCTTTGGAAAAGCCCTTTTCTCTTCAAGTCTACACACAGTTGGTAGACATCGACACACAAATGCGTGCATTTTGGGAAATGGAAGAAACTCCCTATGAAAAAGCTGTAGATGAAGAAGATGTCGAGTGCGAGAAGCACTTTCTACAAAACATCAAGCGGATGCCGGGAGGGCGCTTTGAAGTTTCACTACCCTTCAAAGAACTTCATCGACCAAGACTTATGTCAACAAAACAGAAGGCCTTAATAATGTTTTATAAACAAGAAAAGAAATTATTAACCAACCCAACACTACACAAAGAATATAACGATTGCTTAAAAGAATACCTCACACTCAATCAAATGGAAGAAGTAGATATTAACATAGACAACAGATTTAACTCTCCATTTCACTATGTTGTTCCTCATCATGCCGTGATGAAAGAGTCCAGTACAACAACGAAGTTACGTGTTGTTTTTAATGCTGCATTTCAAACGGCGGACGGTAGTTCTTTGAACGACCATTTGATGACTGGACCTAAAACTCAAACAGATATTTTAGCGATTGTTTTAAGGTGGAGAACGCACAAAATTACATTCATATCCGATATAGAGAAGATGTACCGACAGATATTAGTTCATCCAGATGACGCGTACTACCAGTTACTTTTTTGGCGTGAAAATCCATCAATGCCAGTAAAACTTTATAAAGTAAAAGTTTTAATGTTCGGTACTGCCCCAGCCCCATATTTGGCAAATCGAACGCTAAAGAAACTTGCTTCAGATGAAGAACTAACATATCCATTAGCCGCCCAAATGATTCGGGAAGATATGTACATCGATGACTTGGTATCGGGTGCAGATTCAGTAGAAGTAGCGAAAGAAAAGTACCACCAAATCTCGAAGCTTTTATCATCTGCTGGATTTCATCTCCGCAAGTGGATGAGTAATAACGAAGAGTTTCTTGCTTCAATACCAAAGGAAGATCAGGAAACAAAGGTGTCACTGACATTCGGAGCTTTGGAGCACACAAAAACCCTTGGAATCAGTTGGTTCCCATCTACCGATTCATTCTCATTTCAAAAAATCCCTATCGATAAAGTTGTTTCAAAAAGAACGATACTTTCAACAATTGCTCGTCTCTTTGATCCGCTTGGATGGATAGCACCCTGTATCGTTAAAGCGAAAATAATAATGCAGCAATTGTGGTTGAAAGGTCTTTCGTGGGACGAAACCATTCCAGTGGAATTACTTCAAGAATGGCTCTCTTTTCAAGAAGAGTTAGAAATCTTAGAAGATATCCGTATTCCGAGATGGGTAAACATAGAGGATGGCACCCAAAAGTTCGAACTCCATGGATTCTGTGACGCATCTACCAAGGCATATGGAGCCGTGGTATATCTTCGAGTTCTAGACAACAAGAATTGCATTCACACCCATTTACTCATAGCCAAAACTAAAGTCGCTCCAGTCAGTACAGTCTCTTTGCCAAGATTGGAACTTTGCGGAGCAGTGATGTTGGCAAAACTACTCAGCTATACTAAATCAGTCCTTCCGTTTAAGAACATATCAGTCTTTGCTTGGACTGATTCCACAATCACCCTTTATTGGATTTCTGGGTTGCCTTCAAAATGGAAGACGTTTATTGCCAATCGAGTTACCGAAATCCAAAGGCTGACAAATGTTAGCATGTGGAAACACATTCCAACCAAATTGAACCCAGCGGATCTTGCATCCCGTGGTGTTCTTCCATCCAAGCTGAAGAACAATAATCTTTGGTGGAAAGGACCACCCTTTCTTCAGGAGATATGGAAATTCTCCGTACCAGAACAACCCACCCAATGTGAAACAAATGAAGAAAAACGAGAAATCAAAACTCATTTAACAATACAAAATACCGATGGAATTTTAGATGTGCTTTGTAAACAATCCAAACTCACGAAAGCCTTAAGAATTATAGCCAATGTTCACAGATTTATCTATAACAGCAGGAAAAAAGAAACGTATCGAAGAAAATCGGTTCTAACACCCATAGAACTCGATATTTCCATGCGAACAGCTATCAAAAGTGTTCAAAGACTTATGTTTCAGGATGTCATAAATGAACTACAAAAAACCAAAAGAACCAAACTCAACAAATCTCTCAATCTTTTTATTGATGGATGTGGAATATTAAGAATCGGAGGTAGACTTCAAAATGCCACCCTAACATATGATCAAAAGCATCCAATTGTGTTGAAGCCAGATCATAATTTCTCCAGATTAATAATTGAAGATGCCCATGAGAAGACTCTACATGGTGGTATTCACCAAGTGATTGCACATCTTCGAAATCGTTTTTGGATCTTCAATATGAAGAGAACGGTCAAAAAGTACATTAATAAATGTTTTACTTGTTTCAAGAATGCACCTAAGCCATTGCAACAACTGATGGGAAGCCTTCCAGCACCAAGAGTAAATGTTTCAAGACCATTTACACACACTGGTGTCGACTACGCCGGACCGATAGAAGTAAAGGCCTGGAAAGGAAGAGGTGCTAAAAAATTCAAAGGCTATTTCGCCATCTTTATTTGCCTTTCAACAAAGGCAATTCATCTTGAGGCTGTCACAGATCTAACGACACAAGCCTTTATTGCCGCGTTCCGAAGATTTACATCTCGCAGAGGCATATGTGCAAACATATATAGTGACTGTGGGACCAACTTTAAAGGTGCTAATGTGGAACTCCAAAAAATGCTAAATGCTGCTAAGCTCAACTATACCGAGATTGCTGACTCATTGAGTAAATTGGGTACCAATTGGAATTTCATTCCTCCCGCTTCTCCTCACTTTGGAGGCTTATGGGAAGCAGGAGTGAAATCTGTAAAATACCATTTGCGTCGCGTTGCCCGAAACCAAGCTCTGACGTTCGAGGAGCTCAGTACGCTTCTAGCGCAAATAGAAGCTTGCCTTAACTCGAGACCTCTATGTCCGGTTACAGACAGCTTGGAAGATTTCAATGCTTTAACACCAGCTCATTTTTTAATCGGCACATCAGCTCATATAGTTCCCGAAGCAGACCTAGCAATAGAAAAGATTGGATACCTGGATAGATGGAAACGTCTACAAGCCTCACTACAGACCTTCTGGAAGGAATGGAGCGGAGAATACCTCACAAGGCTTCAAAACAGACCTAAGTGGCTAAAAATCAAGAAGCAACCCAAAATCGGAGATTTAGTTCTGCTACGAGATGAAAGAGTTCCACCAGCAAAATGGCCCATGGCAAGAATAGTGGAAACCTACCCAGGACAAGATGATCTTATCCGTGTAGTAAAAGTACGAACACAAAACAATGAATTCAAGAGGCCTATCACAAAGATTTGTCCACTTCCATCCAACAAAGCTCATCAAGAAAACGAAATAATTTAAAACAATAAAAATCGTACTGAATCTCATAAACAAAATGAAAAGGAAAATTGAAATTAAGAAAATGAATTCTAATACCCAAAGAAAATATGAAAACAATTCATCAAAACTAAAATGAAGTCTTAAAGCGAAAAAATAAAAACCAATAAAACTCTAAACATAATATGAAAAATGGAAAGTCAACCCACTCAAATATGAAAAACTAACACATCCAAATATGAACAAAAACTAACCCTAACCCACTCAAATATAATTAAAATTGAATTAAAAACCATTCTGAATTAAAACCTACTGAAATATAAATAAAACTGAATTAAAACACACTCAAATATAAATAAAACTGAATTAAAAACAATTCAATAAAACGAATTCACATACTCACTCATCGAAAATTGAAATCACACTCATAAATCTCAAAACTAACCATTCATACAGTCCACTGAAACTCAACACATTTATACTGAAACTCAACACATTTATACTAAAACTCAACACATTCATACTAAAACTCAACACATTTATACTAAAACTCAACACATTTATACTAAAACAATCATATGAAACCTAAATTAACTTACATACATGCTAAAACCTAAACTCATATACAAAAAAGAAAATTGAAAATCAACACAAAACATAAAATAAATACAAACAAAAAGCGAAAACCTGAAATTAATTAAGAAATTTAAAATAAAATATAAAATTATAAAATAAATAATTTTTAGCAAATAATTTCAATAAATTAAAAGAAATCACACACACTCAAATAAAACATTCATCACATTCAAAAATATAATTCAAATAAAGGCAAATTCAAAAAAAAATAATTAAAATCAAAACATAAATTAAATCTATAAAATATAAAGGAAATAACAAAAGGAAACATACCAGATCATATCAGATCATATCCAAAAGAGTCCAAAAGTATGTATACCCGCACTCTAAACATATGAACAAATCCTGAAAGAAAAAAAAATTATTAATAAAATATATAACACAAATATTTTACCAACTCACCCAGCAGCATCTTTAGTTCAAATCAATAAGACATCACAATAACAAAACGTAACAACATTTTAAGAACACACAAAATATTATAACACTTAAACTACTACCTCCCATGCATTAATATTTAACTAAACATAATTAATTATTAATAATACCCGTATTAATAAATTAAACAACACACATCAATAAAATAAATTATTATTAAATAAAATTATAAAATATTAAAACAAAAAAAAATTACGAAAAAAAAACACCGAAACCAATAACGGACCTTTAAAATTCCAAACGATTACATTTAACATATATAACATAAGATGGCCTGAAAAGACAAACAAAAAAAAATTAATGCACCAACCACTATACAAAAACAACAACTTACCATCGCATCGTCGGCATCAGCAGCTTATCTATGCCTAACAGCAATCAACACCAATCAGCCTTTTAAAAAACAAAAACAAAATATATGTACATATGTATGTATGTATAATAAATCGCATATAAACAAAATAATAGGTACTCAATTAATGGCCTACTATGCCACATGAAATATATATATATATAGCTAAATGTATTTATATCACAACGTTTAATGAAATTCACAATACTCACCATTTAAAATAAATCCAATTGGTTTTCACTTTATAAATAATAAAATTAACATTTAAAACGCCAAAACCACATATTTAAAATTTACCGCAAAGAAAAACAACAATAGAAAATTAACACAACAAATAAAAATAAGTGACATTTAATTAGTATTAATACGAGACGACAATTATATTTGGAGTATCGACATGTAATAGAATAATCATGAGCCAGAACCTCGGCCTATATCACATGTCATGTAACATCTATTCACTACAATTATTTACATTATTTAAAATTTGTATTAATAAAAATTTGTTTTATTTTCATGTAAATTAAATAATAGAAGCTGATTTCGTTTACTTTGTGCACTGGGGGGGGGAGAATGTTGGATGCTGCCGCTAGCAAAAGCTTAGAACGCTACCCGATGTCATGTCGTCTTCGTTAAATATTTGATGTGATTGAATTATATGTTTTGTTTTGTAAATAATGTAAAAGAATACGAAGGTGACAAAAAGGTCACAAATGAAATAAAAATTACTTCCATTTATAACGTTAAAAGAGTGTGTTTCTTTGTTTCTGGATTCATTTATTTCATTTAGATTATATTTCAAAATTAACTCACCCTTTTGAATTTAACATAGAACAATTTCATAAATGAATCTGCTCAATTTTCTTATGATTTTACCAGGTATCCATTTGACAGTGTTTTCAAAAATGTTTTTATATAATATCAATTCATCAGGTTCAAATTTATGACATGATCTCATTTTTTTGCTGTTCAAATTAGTTTTTGAATTTTCTAATTGAGGCAAAATTTGACGATTAATTTAGTTTCTTAATTTTGATATTGAATTTTTGTTTTTACATTTTAAGGAATCTAATATAATTCTTGGTTTATATTTAAAAACCGTTTTCAGCAGGTGTGCAAGATGTTGATGCTGTTACAGTGTTTCGTTGCATAAACAAAAATTTATTAATCAATTTTGAAACAGCCATGTTTTTTGTGGCATTATCTAAGATTAACTTTTTTAAACACTTTTTTTACCGTTTGCACGTTTCTTTCCGCAATTCGGTTGGATTGAGGGTGATATGGAGGCGATTTAGTGATTTTAATGCTATATCTCTTACCAAAATCATAGAAAAGGTGTGAATTGAAGGGCGGACCATTGTCCGTTACAATTTCAGAACACAATCCAAAAATTGCAAACAAATTTTCAAGCTTTTCTAATACTGCATAAATGTTTGTTTTCTGCATAATTTCGATATGAACATATCTACTGCAAGAGTCGCTTAACAATAAAAAGGTATTCTTACCAAAGAAGAAGAAATATAAATGGATGCGTTCAAATGGGATTTTACTGACAGGCCAATGAGAAGTATCTTCTTTAGTATAATTTTGAAGCTGTTGGCATTGCAGACAAGACCTTACAAAGCTTTCGATACATGCATCTATGTTCGGCCACCATACGTACGACCTCGACAATTGTTTCATTTTTGCCACACCCATATGGCTTTCGTGCAATATTTCCAAAATTGTATGTCGTAAACACTTTGGTACTACTACTCTATCCATATAAAAGACACAGTCATCCTCTAAACTTTGGGTAATGGAAGACGAGACAGTGCGTCTACATGTGCCATAGCCGTTGATTTTTTGTGAAGAATTTGGTACTGGTACATTTGAAGCTTGACCGCATACCTTTGTAAACGGGCAGCTGCTACTGCACTTGTATTTTTTGACGGATTAAAGATTTCTGATTACGCCTGGTTATCTGTATGCAATGTAAATTTGTGTCCGTATATGTATTTATGGAAGTGCTCGAGAGCAAAGACAATTGCAAACGCTTCTCTATGAAGTTGACTCCAATTCTTTTGAGACGGAGTTAACGAACGAGACACAAAACGGATTGGTTTTTCGCGACCACCCACCATGTGGCTCATTACCGCCCCTATGCCATAGGGACTAGCGTCCGTAGCGATGACGATTGGCTTTCTTGGATCGTAAAGTTCCAAGACGCAGTTTTGTTTTAACAGGCGTTTACTTTCCTCAAAGGATTGTTGTTGTAAAGAGGTCCACTTGAAGGTTTAATTTTTCCTAAGAAGATCATAGAGGTGTTTTAAGTGACTCGAAATGTTTGGCATAAATTGTGAATAATAATTCAATAAACCACCCAAATAAGACTGTAACTCTGTTACATTTTTTGGTGATGGAGCATTTTCAATGGCCTCCATCTTGTCCGGAAGGGGACGAATTTCACCGTCACTGAGAATGTGACCCAGATATTGGACTTCAGTGACCAAAAACTTGCATTTGTCCAGATTTATTCGGACATTATGTTTGTTCAGCCTTTCTAAGACCTCCATTAACCCTTCATGACATTCATCAAAACTGCTACCGCCTACGAGAATGTCGTCAACATAAGACTTTCCTTTCGTGCCTAAGAGTATTCTGTCTATAATTGACTGCCAAATTGCTGCGCTACTGCTTAAACCGAATACAAGACGTGTAAACTGATATAACCCTCTGGAAGTGTTCACGGTTAGAAATTCTCTAGATTTTTCTTCGACTTGAACTTGCAAATATGCGCCTACACAGTCTATGACACAATAATATTTATAGCCAGCCAACCTAGCGAAAAAATCTTCCGGTAAGGGCATCGGATACTGGGCAGTATCGATGTACTTGTTGATAGTTTTCTTGAGGTCAACACATAAACGAACCTCACCGTTCGCCTTGGGCACTGCGAATAAGGGAGAAGCCCAACGAGAAGTTTCTACAGGCACTAAAATGTTTTGCTCTATTAGCTTATCTATTTCTTCATTATATTTATCACGGAACTTATAAGGAATGTTATAAGCTCTGCAAAAAATAGGACGTGCATCGGCATGCATTTTTGATAAACTTATATCCACCTCGAATCCATCGATGGGGGTATTTAATTTTGTATTAACTATATTGGGAAAGCGTTCTCTGATAGTGTTTAATAAAGTTCTAGATATTTCCACATCACTTTTTGTACATGCAATCGTTTTTAAATTACCTTCTTTAAGCTTCACCGGAGTTTTTAATAACCAAGACCTCCATTATGGTTGGAGAACATCCAACCAATCTCTTCCGATTAGGCATGTAGATCTAAGCTCGGACTTCGCCACTGTCACCATCAATTCATACAGCTGACCACCATAATGCACACCTGCCAAAAACCTTCCTATTATTCCAATTTCATCTCCTGTAAAAGAAAATACATTTTGACTGAAAGGTTCTAATATTTTTTGTTTAAAATGACGATTATAAATATTTTCACCAATTATGGTAATAAATGACCCTGTGTTTACCTCGAAGCAAATTTCGATATTTAAAATGCAACCAGCTGGCAAAGATGATTCCGGAGAGGTTATGGAGTGCTAGTCCAATGTGCTGTGCACGCGTGGGTTCGAATCCCATCCTCGTCGCCAATTGTTATACAGTTTACTTGTCAAATATAACAATGCGTCTTCTAGTGAGTTCTTTATTCTATCGCGTAACGTAATACAAAGTATAACTTAAAATTAGGATTAAGAATATGAAAGATGACAGCTGATGACATATGTATGTGTTTGTAGAGATGAGAAACCGAAGTGGTACATTGAGTCGCAACAACTTGCATACACAACAGATACCACACCCCCTGTATGTATATTCTCCAAATTTACACCAATCACTACTTTGTTAAATCTAATTATTCTACAAGAATCGTAAGTATTTTATGAAAGTGGGTGGATACCACGCCCAATTCTCAAATCTTTTGACGTAATGTAAACAGTACGTAGCTTATTTTTTGCAGATTTTCCATAATCTTTTCTTTCTACATTTGGAACAAAAAACACGCAAAACAACAAATATTTTGTGTTGATGACAATCGGCAAAGTTTGTTGTTTTGAAAGTACCGCTGTGGTTTTGAATTCCAGACGAAAAATTTTAAAACAAAATTAAAATGGAAAGTAATATAAAAAAATATAATTTTGCAAAAGAAAAGAAGTAATAACTTCTCAAAAACAGATATTATTTTACTTATGCAATTAAGTAACTAAAAATAAGAATATAATAGAGAACAAAAAGACCGATGAAGTGCAAAGGAAAGAAAAAAGTAAGGCATGTCAGTCCATGGCGAAAGGTTTTAACTCCAAGAGTGGCTCACGTTACCGTTGAGCGGATGTGTAAAAGATAAAATATGAAAATTTGAAAAAAAAGCCAAACAAAATTATGCTTCTGAAAAGCAAAAACTGTACGAAACTTATGGTGGTGCTCCTCATAAAATAAAAACAGATCCGTTGGACAATATAATTTTGGAAATGCTTGGTTATCAGGCCCAAGGACTACCATCGGTTTATGACATTGATATTATAAATGCAAAAGGTAAGTCATATTTAACCAGTATTTTTAACAACTTAACTAATTACTTCAATTTAAATTAATAATATAGACAAAAAAGAAAATAAAAAAGAGGCTGGGATGCGACCCACACTGATAACTTCAAATTCCCATCCCGACTGTCGATTTGTCATGCTTAAAATTTTGTAGGTTTTCGTGTTTTGTTAAAAAAGTTGTCAGTTGAATTATTCTTAAAAATTTAAAAATTACCAACAATTATTTGCATATTATAATGAAATAGTTTGATTTCGAAATCTATTTTTTTTACCAGATTTTTAGTCAAAAACCAATTTTTAACAATTTTAGTAGCATTTCAAAGTTTTTATTTCTTATATAAACAAATACAAATTGGATGAATGAAATTAGTTTAAAGTCAATATCTTCTATTGTTCACGAGATATTGAGAACCGAACATGAATTTTCACCAAATTTGCGTACTATTTTTTTTAGATTTTATTTTTTATAAAAAAAAAACGGACTGTTGGATTTTTATAAAAAATTACTGAATGTCGAAAACAATATTTTCTGTGAGATAAAAACAGTTGGAAGCTAATATTTTTAAATTTTGAAAAGATATTTGAATCGAAAGTAAATTTTTACCAAGTTTTAATATTGTTTTTTTTAGGTTTTTATTTTTTGTATCGAATTTTACAAACAATATTTCTTATAAAATAAAATTAGTTTGAAGCCAATATTTTTAATTTTTGAAATGACATTTGAGTCGAAAAACAATTTTTACCAACTTTTTTCATTTTTTTATTTTTCTGTAAAAAAGGTGTTAATTTGATTTGTCTCAAAATTTTATGGAATGTTGAAAATAAAATTTCTTATAAGGAAAAATTAGTTTGAAGCCATAATCTCCAATTTTTGAAAAGATATTTGGGTAAAAAATCATTTTTTACGAACTTTTGGTAATGTTTTTTTAGGTTTTTATTTTTTTGTAAAAAAACTGATGTCACTTCGATTTTTCTCAAAATTTTACCGAATGTTAAAAACAATATTTCTTATAAAAAAAAAGTTAATTTGAAGCCAATATCTCAAAGTTTTGGAAAGATATTTGAATCGAAAATCAATTTTTACGAAAGTTTTTTTTAAGGTTTTCGTTTTTTGTAAAATATAATATAAAATTTAATTCAAGTCTCTATTATTATTGGTTCGTGAGATATTTAGGGTTAACCAAAATTTTCACCTTTTTTCAAATTGCTATGGTAGAAAAAAGCGAGACTGCAACAGGATTAATAAGAATTGAAATTATCCAAAAGACTTCTAAAATTGTAATGAGAATAGCTTTATCTTAATTACAACTTCTTTATTAGACTCCAACTTAATAACTGAACTCTTACTTACATACTACATCTAAGCTGAGCTAGGTATGTCTATATACTTTATGTAAAGTGAGTATAACACTACATCTCCCTTTCTAGGTTTGTTTATACATTTTAATTCATTTCTTCTATATAATATCACTTGTCATTTGTAATAAAGGGTGTCCCAAAATTAACGCAAGATTTGAATTTGCCGCCATTTGTGCAGTGAAGTGTTGGCAACCCTGAAAAAAAAGCAATTTGACAGTTAACAGTATAGGGTTATTAAAAATGGAGCGTTACACGAGAGAACAACGTGTCTTCATTATTAAAGAATATTTCAAAAATAGTGAAAGCTTGGCGGCTGCAGTTCGAAAATTTCATACAAAATATGGTCGGAATAGTGTTTTAACTTCGTCAACTGTGAAGAGATTAATTGAAAAATTCATTTGGGGTTCGGAGAACCCACATGTGATTGTCGAAAAACAAATGCATCCACAACGCGTGACTGTATGGTGTGGATTTTGGGCTGGAGGCATAATTTGGCCATATTTTTTTTGAAATGATGCTATTCTGGTCAAGCAGTGACTGTTACTGGTGCTCGATATCGCGACATGATTACACAGTTCTTTCTGCCAAAATTGGATGATATTGATGTGTCCAATATGTGGTTTCAACAAGACGGTGCCACATGTCATACAGCCCGTGAAACAATTCAATTACTGCATGAGACATTTCCAGGTCGTGTACTCTCTCCTTTCGGTGATCAAAATTGGCCTCCTAGATCGTGTGATTTAACACCATTAGACTTCTTTTTATGGGGTTATTTGAAATCAGAAGTCTATGTCAACAAGCCCACAACCACCCGTGCATTAAAGGAGGAGATTCAACGCTGCATCAACGAAATTCAGCCACATTTATGCAGAATGGTCATGGAAAATTTCAACAAAAGAGTGCACATGTGCATGCAAAGCCGTGGAGGCCATTTGTCCGATGTGTTATTCCATACATAACCCTATCCTATGTACTTTACGAGTCAATAAAAATATAACTATCAAAAGACTAAAAACGGCGTTTTCTATTTAATTCACATCTTGCGTTAATTTTGGGACACCCTTTATTTCTCTCGAAGTAAAGAAATATGATAAGAGACTATTTTACAAATTCTGCATTAACGGATAATTTGATTTGGAGTTATGAGCACAAATGCATTGGCAAAGAAGCCCAAAGTTAGTAAAAGCTTGGTTTCGGCAGATATTGAATGGTTTCTGAAAAGAATTATTAACTTCCCATAGGAAGTTATTGTAATGGGTCCGATTTGTCAAATTGAAAATTTTGACGTTTCTCGACGTTTCAAGGTCCCTAGAGTCCAAATAAAAGATTTTTAGAGAGATGTCTGTGCGTGCGTGTGTACGTACGCTCGTACGTCCGTATGTCCGTACGTTCGCGATGTTTTTTTCGTCGTCCATAGCTCAAGAACCAGAAGAGATATCGACTTAAAATAAATTTTGTTATACAGATAATAAGGCAGAAAAATGCAGAAGGGGCTGTCACGAAAATTGCGTGGGTGGTTTTTTTACCATAGCAGTTTAAAAAAAAGGTGACAATTTTGATTAATCCTAAATATCTCATGAACCAATGATGCTAGAGACTTGAATTAAATTTAATATTATATATTGTAACGTGATACAAAAGAAGTATATTTTTGGAAAAAAATCCAATTAACGGTTTTTTTATAAATCAAAAAAAAACTGAAAAAAAAATTTGTTCACCTCGAAAATTTTACGACTAAAATATGATTTCATCTCCAAAACAATTTTGTACAACGAAGAATAATGCTTTAACATCTGATAAAATTTTGAGAAAAATCTAATTGACAGTTTTTTTTATAAAAAATAAAAATCTAAAAAAAACATTACTCAAAGTTGGTAAAAATTGAATTTCGACTCAAATATCTTTTCAAAAACTTGAGATTAAGGCTTCAAACTTATTTTATCTTATAAGAAATATTGTTTTTAACATTCTGAAAAATGTTGAGAAAAATCGAATTGACAGTTTTTTTACAAAAAATAAAAACCAAAAAAAAAATTTTAAAAGTTGGAAAAATTGATTTTCGACTAAAATATCTTTTCAAAACTTCGAGATATGGGCTTTAAACTACTTTAATCGTTCAAAAAATATTGTTGTCAACATTCAGTAAAATTATGAAAAAAATCGAATTGACATTTTTTTTACAAAAAATTAAAAACCGAAAAAAAAATTAACACAAATTGTTAAAAATTGATTTTTGACTCAAAAATCTTTCAAAAATTTGAGATAATGGCTTCTTACTACTTTAAACGTATAAGAAATATTGTTTTCAACAATAGAAACAATTTTGAGAAAAATCGAATTGACAGTTTTTTTTACGAAAAATAAAAACCTAAAAAAAATGTATAAAAGTTGGTAAAAATTGTTTTTCGACGTAAATATCTTTTCAAAAATTTGACACATTAGCATCAAACTAATTTTATATTTTAAGAAATATTGTTTTCAACATTCTATACAATTTTGAGAAAAATTGAATGAACATTTTTTTTTTCATAAAATAAAAACATAAAAAAAAAACAATACTAAAACTTGTAAACATTTACTTTCGACTCAAATAGCTTTTCAAAAATTAAAAATATTGGCTTCAAACTTATTTTATTTCACAGTAAATATTATTTCCAATTTTCAGTAATTTTTTTATAAAAATCCAACAGTCCGTTTCTTCATAAAAAATAAAATCCTAAAAAAAAATTACTCATAGTTGGTAAAAATTGAATTTCGACACAAATATCTTTTCAAAACTTTGAGATAATGGCTTCTTACTAATTTTTACTTATAAGAAATATTGTTTTCAACATAAGGAAAAATTTTGAGAAAAATCGAATTGACAGTTTTTTTTTACAAAAAATAAAAACCTAAAAAAAATTATAAAAGGTTTTAAAAATTGATTTTCGACTCAAATATCTTTTCAAAACTTGGAGATATTGGCTTTAAACTACTTTTATCTTTCAAAAAGTATTGTTGTCAACATTCAGTAAAATTTTGAAAAAAATCGAATTGACAGCTTTTGAACAAAAAATTAAAAACCTAAAAAAAAATTTAACAAAAGTTGGTAAAAATTGATTTTCGACTCAAATATCTTTTCGAAAATTTGAGATAATGGCTTCTAACTAATTTTAGCTTATAAGAAATATTGTTTTCAACATTCGATAAAATTTTGTGAAAAATCGAATTGACAGTTTTTTTACAAAAAATAAAAACCTAAAAAAAACAATACTAAAACTTGGTAAAAAATTTACTTTCGACTCAAATAGCTTTTCAAAAATTACAAATATTGGCTTCAAACTTATTTTATTTCACAGAAAATATTGTTTTCGATATTCATATATCCTTCGATATAAAAATCCAACAGTCCGTTTTTTCATAAAAAAATAAAATCTACAAAAAATAGTACGCAAATTTGGTAAAAATTGATACATATAGACAAACTTTTAAGCAAGACAAATCGACAGACGGGATGGGAAGTTATCAGTGTGCGTCGCATCCCAGTCTCTTTTTTTATATTGTATATTTATGCGTTTATATATTTTGTCATACCATGTAGTTGGGTTTTCAGTTTGGGAATTTGCTCCAAAATACTGCAGGCTGAATTCTTCGACATACGAAATCTTTCGAAGAATTCTAGGTCGTCCCAGTAATTGAAGTGATTTGTTCTCCATTGGATGTGTTTTTCTCTCCTAATATTCGCAACTCAGGTTTCCTCATCAATAATGTTTTTAAAATCACTTTCAAAACTCAACGAAATTTAAAAAATACAATATTTCCGTAAATGAATTCCAAACTTGATTATGTATCAAATGGCAGCTGACAGTGTGCTTTTTTCAAGTGGTTCTAAACATTGGGCTGAGGGTTAAGCGGCAGAATACTATCGTTCAATTTAATTTGCAAAATGAACTCAGTAAGGTTTAAACAAAACTGTGGAACCAAATTATTGGTTGAACAGAAGTTTAAACCAAAAGTGTAGTTTAAACTTCTACTGTGGGTTAGAAGTGTCAATTTTAACTCACACGTCGTTTGGGAAAGTGGGTGTATAACACGCCCTCTGAGTGCATAGTTCGTTTGAATAGATTGTTAACTTCCCATAGGAACTTATTGTAATTGGTTCAATTTTTCGAATTGAAAATTTATAACATAATGTGACGTGATATTAAACTAGTTTAATTTTGAAAAAAATGCAGGTAAAGATTTTTTTATATACCTATACATATATCAAAAAAAAAAACTTTAAAAAATTAATTGTCACCTCCAATATAACGAAAAGTAATAATTTTATCTTCAAGATAATTATATGCAATGAAAAATAATGTTTTTGACATCCAGTAAAATTTTGAGAAAAATCGAATCTAAAGTTTTTTTTTTACAAAAATTAAAAACCTAAGAACACATTAGTAAAGCTTGGTAAAGATTGATTTTTAACTCAAATATCTTTTCAACATTTTTATATTAACTTCAAACTAATTTCATCTTATAGAAAATATTGTTTTCGCTATTCAATAAATGTTTGTATAAAAATCCAATGGTCAGTTTTTTCATACAAATTACAACCTATACATAAAATACTACAAAAAATTGGTAAGAATTAATGTTCACTTCTCGGTATTTATTGAATAAATAAAGTTATTGAGTTCAAATTATTTATCCCACAGAAAATATTGTTATTACAATTTTTAAAATCTTAAACAACACCTATCGACAGACGGGATAGGAAGTTATCAGTGTGGGTTGCATCCCAGCGTCATTTTGTATTAGTTTTCGACAAATCTATACTATTATATAAAAGCGAAACCATTTTAAAGTTCGTAACGCATGATCTCAGAAAGTAGTCAACCGATTTATTTGAAATATATTTTATTATTTTCTATATTGTTATGAGAGTGTTTATGGCTTAAATTTTTTTTCATTAATTATTTGTCAAACTTAAATATTATTAATTTTACATTTTTTGTCCATTTTTTTTCATTAATTGACTTATACAACCACTCATATCTTAAAACCTATATAATAATTGACAAAGATTAGAATTGCTTCATAAAGTCAATATTGTTGCGCAAATTTTAAGCCTAAAATCACTTCTAAGTTAAACATACAACCTGAGAAACAAATAAAAACAAATTATAAAATTATAAACTTTTTGAATTTATTTTATCCAGGAAATTAGATTCCATCACAATCGCGAGGTCGCTGCTTTGTTTCATTTCATTATCATTCCAACATTTTTAATTTTCTTTTCTTCCCATGCTCTTTCTCTCTTAATATGTGTTCCATTTAATAGTTACGTTTTTTCTCTTACCTACATACCTACATACACGATTGCCAGTTTGGTCTTTTAAGACCAAATTTAGTCATTATTTTCTCACTTGGTCGCATGGTCATTTTTTATTCCATTTGGTCCCTTTTTTAAGAAATTGAAAAAAAAATAACTCGACTCTATTCCTTTTATAATCTCAAAAAAAAAAATACATACCTAAAGAATTTTGGGAAAAATTCAATTATCATAGAAACGCTTAAAATGAATATTGTTTTCAAAATTTAAGTTAGTTCGTTTATAACTTGATGTTACTTCCTCACAGCTCAGCTGCTGCTCAGAGGAATTTTTTTGAATTAACTTTGATGAAAACGAAAGGCATACTTAATTTACCATTAATAATGTAATGCTGGCCAAAGAGCGTCAAGATGACAAAAATAACCATAGCGTTTGGTCTGCAAAAACATTTTTTTCAATTAATTTTATATGAATTTTATTTAGCGATAGTATTCGATCTCCTGACTTATTCGATCTCCTGACATAATGTTAACATATTGTGATCTGAAAAAAAAAATGAGGCTGGGGTGCGTCCCACACTGATAACTTCACATCCCGTCTGCCGATTTGTCTTGCTTAAAAGGTTTGTAGGCTTTCGTGATTTGCTAGTTGTTAGTTGAATTATTCTAAGAAAAAATAAAAATTACCAACGATGTTTTGAGTATGATGAAATAGTTTCATTTCAATATCTGTTCTTGTTAACGAGATTTTTAGTCGAAAACCAATTTTTACCAAATTTTCGTAGCGTTTGCGTACTATTTTTTGTAGGTTTTAATTTTGTATGAAAAAAACTGACCGTTGGATTTTTATGCACAATTTACGGAATGTCGGAAACAGTATTTTCTGTGAGATAAAATTAGCTTAAAGCCAATATTTTTTTAATTTTTGAAGAAATACTTGAGTCGAAAGTAAATGTTTACCAAGCTTTACTATTGTTTTTTTAAGGTTTTATTTTTTGTAAAAAAATGTCAATTCGGTTTTCTCAAAATTTTACCAGATGTCAAAAACGTTATTCTTCCCGAACGTACGTACACATGCACGCACAGTCATCTCTCTAAAAATCTTGGAACCTTGAAACGTCGAGAAATGTCAAAATTTTCAATTCTAGAAATCGGACCGATTACAATAACTTTCTATGGGAAGTTAAAAGCCATTGCGTACAAAAATTATTTTGGTCCTTTTTTGGTACGATTGGTCATTTTCATTTTCAGCTTTGGTCATGCAATTTTTTTTCAAGTGGCAACCGTGCCTACATATTCAATTTTTCTGTATTGTATAGTTCATCAACTAACCTACACACACACATTATTTTTTTGTTTCTCTAATTCTATCGTCACATCGCTGAGCAGTGTGGGCTCTTTTTTTTAAGTTACTATGGACATTTAATAAAAATAAATAAACAGTGCCGTGCACATGAAATGCCGATTTATCTAAAGAAAAATTAGATCTTTTTTATTTTTCTGGTTCGAGGAAGTGAATAGATTATAATTCTTCCAATTTAAAAATAAAAAAAGTTCTATTATAATAGCTTGAATTTCCAATTTTGTATCACTTCCTCGAACAATTAAACTGAAATTAAGTTAACATTTTCTTTACAAATAACTCAAAGAAGGTACTTACAATGAAGTCGATAAAAAGAGCACACAAATGTAGGTAGGTTAAGTCAGTTGCACTGTACTGAACATGAGCAGATGAAGAAAAAAATGTGTCTATGGATATTTACACACGCATACCTATAGATGTATGAGAACATTAAGAACACAAATTTGTTTTTTTTTTACCGCAAACTATATTTTTCGGTTGCAAAAAAAATGTTTCTAGGTATGAATAAAAGAAAGAAAAGAAGACAATAGACAAAAATTTCGTTCTGTTTTCAACTAAAAAATTGAAATGGTTTTGTATTTTGTTTGTTTTCACGTGCGGCTTGGCCTTTACTACGTAATATTTTACTTAAGTTTTTTTTTTCTAAAGTGTTAATTTCGGTAAGGAAGTGTTTTTTGATTATAAACTAAAACGAATATTATAGAAAATATGCTCAGTCCCATTGAGAAATTTTTTCATATGCTAATACTAATATTCAAAAAATGTTCGTGGTTACAATTTGCGAAGCAACGCGAGCACGGGTCGGCTAGTCTTACATATATGCAAATTGAAAATTTCTCATTGCGTATTATTTAAAAGCTTTTCAAAATTCTAAATATAATTTGCAAAGCTTATTGTTTGGTTAAACATAAAGAACAAAACTTTTAACTTTTCAGAAAAGACTTAGTACTTTGCAAATTTGCATTTGGTGAAACGTAGTTTGCAAAGTAAAATCGCAAAGTTGCAAAGTAAAAAGTGTTTGGTGAAATAGGGCTCTGGTAGAATTTTTAGAAAAATCAAAGTAATGTTATTTTTTACAAAAAATAACAATCTAATAAACACTGATAAAAGTTGGCAAAATCAAACAGTATTTTATATAGTATTATAAATAAGAAATAAAAACTTTCAAAAAATGTTATTCATAAAAATTGTGTTTCGAATAAAAATGTCGGCAACGAACCAAAATTAAAACTTATTTCTTCATATGAAAATATTGTTGCTAACTTTTGGTTATTTTTTTTTGAAAATTCAATTGCCAACTTTTTAACAAAACACGTAAACCTACAAAAACAACAAAAAACTGATAAGAAATGGTTTTTTCGACTTAAATATTTTCTTATTTCACACAAAATATTAATATTATTGAAAAGAACGAATGTGAAGTTATATTAGTGTGGGCCGCATACCAGCCTTTTTTTTTAAATACTCGTATTATTGAACCGACAAAATAATTTTTTTTTAAATTGAACATTTTACAAAATTATTGTTTTAGTTTTTGGAATTTATGAGTTGAAAATTTCCTCTGATTACATTACCTACAAATTTTAAGACTAGTTTAAAATTGTTTAACTTTTCTACTCAAATTTATCTAAAAATCGTATTAAACTACGTACTTATTCATCAAGTATCCATATTAAAACATCATCAATCTAATTTCATAAACATCACTGGTAATAAAATACATAAGACTTTCTATAGAAACATCAACACATAACCTATAAATAAATGCATAGGTACATCCTCTCTCCATTCTCAAACTCATAAATTATTTATTTAGCTCTTAAATATCCCTTCGGCTTATAACGTTTCTATAACAAACAAATCTGCAACTAAGTAACATTTCAACAAACCCAACAACATCAACACAAAATTGAGTCTCATTTCATCGCTTACAATTTACAATATTTTAATGATGATGCTCTCATAACATTCCACATGGAATCTCGAAGTATCGACAAAAAAAAAGTCCAAATCGGCGATAAAACAAAACTAGCTGCCATTTTTATACAAGCTACAAGGAAAACGAGGATCTATATACGATACATCACTAACTAACCATCATGAACCATCAACCATCATATATCCATTGCTTAATGCAGCACGGAATTTTAATTAGCGAAAAAATCAGCAATTTTACATCGTTTTTTATTTTGACTACACTGTTTTCTAAACTACACTCACTTTTCAGAAAAAGTCGTGAACATCATTTTTTGTGTTTTGAATGTTGTGTTCTTTTGTATTTTGTGTGTTTCTCAACTGCATATAGCATAATATGCCAAAGGATGACGTATCTGTTTGTTCGGAAACTCAATCCAGACGAACATTCTTCATCCTGCTCCAGCTCCAGCAAAACAGCCATATACATAAAACGATTAGCATCCGCAACAAAGTTGCTCCAGTGAGCATGTTTGCAAAGCAATCAGTGAAAAAAAAGAAACTTCTCATTCCGTTTGGGCATCATAGCGCCATCTATGTAGTTCCCAGCTTCCAGCAAGGAGCTATATCAGCACCCGTACCGTTTATTGCATCAGGGTCTTCTTCTCTGTGTTTTTCTATTGCAAATTTTATAATTACCATCCTCGCTGTGCTTGTACTGGCGCTGCCCTGGGAACTGGGAAGGGAAGTAATAAACTTTCTACCAACTTCAACCCCAACCCACCCTCTCGCCATGTTCCTCTCGAACTCGAATATAATCAACATTTGCAATAACAAACAAATGAATTTAAAAAAAATAAAAACAAATATCTGAAATATGTACAAGTGATTGGCAAAGGCAATCGTAAAAATAAATTTCCAATATGAGTCGTTTTATTGCCAGGCAATAATTCTTGAACGTACACACGCTTCTTCCATATGGCAACGGACGCGCCGTCGTCGGTCGCCGAGCCGCTGGGATCGAGGACACGGATCACGCAATAAAAAAAAAAACAACAACCGAAGCACATTGAGACGAAGCATCAAATCTCTGTAATGGCCATGAGACCATCTTGCCGTTTCGTCCGCAGTCCGGTCCGCCGCGACCGACGCGAACGTCGATAAGTTCCACCAGGCCAACACAATGAAATAAGAGAAAGAAATATGCCCGCAGAGCTCATAATGGCTTTAATGTTTCTCGGATTGGTTATAATTTAAATGCTCCCTCGTACCCAGCGCCACCTGGTTGTTCTTCCCCGCAGAAATCAAACGATCAACCTACGCGCGTTACATACTTCTCTCTCTGTGTCTTCTTCTCTATATCTCTTAGCCGAGCCGAAATAAGATTTAATGAATTATTCGCGATCACCTGTCAATAGTGCCCGCTGTGATCTTAAATACAATTTCTGGAGCGCAGAGCGTAATCATCGAGGAGTCCGAGAGGATATGTGTCTCAGTTTCAGTCTCAGCTCAGGTCTATGCCTAAAGATTCATCTCAGTCCAGAGTCCAGACTACGAAGTTCATATGGATGGATAGATATGTTGTGTTTTGCATCGTATTGTGGGCCAACAAGAAGAAGATCATCTCTCGCTGGTTCCTAAGACATTAGGAACGCTTTTTGATTGGTTCGATATTCTAGCTGATGGACTGAATTCGCACCGATTTGACGGTATCCAGGCCGGAGGATGCTGTGCAATTCGCACTGCACCTCCACCGCACCGGGTAGATCGCGTTTTTTTAATTTAATTTTTTTCTTCTTCTTTTTTTAATTCGATTCCCCTGTGGCTAGGGAGTCGTACCGTGTCGACGACGACGTCTGTCGTCACCGTCATCGTTGTGCGTCGCGTCGGTCGTTCGGTTGGTCAGTTGACCGGTCTCTTTTCGAAATTGATTTCAGGGTTTAATTTGTTTAGGGTTGTTTGTTTTTCTTGCCACGTCTGCCCTTTTTATGATAGCAATTGAGAATAACTTTTGATTTGGACACGAACTTCTCGGTGTTACTTTGGATTGGGAGGACAATTGTACCAAATAGTAGTCCCTTAACTTTCAACTTAGAACTGAAACACTCAATGTTTTATTGAAAAAATATCGAGTATTTAATAATCGTTCTAGGGCTATTGAAAGAAACAGTGGGGAAATAGCTGGGTGGTAAAAAAAACATGTTCTAAAAACGACAAAAGCGATATATTAGTGCTTTGAATATCATCATATTTGACGCTTAAAGATGTTTGTTTGTCAATAATAATTTCTCAAGAAAGTCTTAATTATTTTTAAATACCTATTGATTAAAAAAATAAAAGCATTCGTTTTACTTTGGTATTATTAGGGCGGAATCAGCTTCGGCCCACCCAAAGTTTGTTCACACAACGAAATCTTTTTCGACTCAGCCGATAAGATAAGAGAGGTCCCAAAATTGCAGTTATTCAAGGAAATTTGTTAAAGGGTTTGTGAATAGGGCTTTACCTGTCCGCCCAACGTTACGAAAGTGGCTGTTTTTGTGATAAATATCCCACCTAAGGTCCGGCTTCGTAAACTTCACTTTATTTGTTTATTACTCTATATCTATTCATTAATGGCTAATATTTTGGCTCAGTTGATGAGAAAGGGTATTTTACGGTAACATACTATAATTCTATTTACATAAAATGAGATCATGTCAGTTGATCTTTCAATGAACATTCACCCGAAATTTTTATTAAATTGACCATGAAAAAATTGTAATTAGTTGTCAGATTAATTAAACAACGACATCTGACAGTTTAAAACGTCGTCGTCGTTGTAGAAAATAGCTGACAATGACATATCTGGAAATATTGTCACATTAAAGTGTCTTATACTGTTAAGTGTCTTATAGAAACCACACTTGTGTGCACACTGGTGTACTGACTCCCCTATACACACATTACTTGTGAAATAAATCTCAAAGAGTGACGTTGAAGCTTGAAGCTTTTATTGAAACAACTTGCTATGCATCGAAATCAAAAACGATTTAGATGCAACTGAACACTGAAAGGTAAATGTGCGCGCGCATCCCCATGCACATCACAATCAAAAACGTTTGATTTTACTCGCTCCGTGTTTGACACCTAAAATCGGTGTCTGCTCCAACTCACACACAGCACACATTTCTGCACACCACACAAATGTGAACACAAGTGTGGTGTCTATGGGCTGCTTAAGACATTTGAGATGTTTTTTTAAACTAATAATAATATAATAATAATTGAAAAATGACAAAAAACTGCAGATTAAATTCCTATAGGAAAAAGACCAAACCTTATAATTTTCTCGAATTTACACAAATAATTTGGGTCCGACTTGTTAACCTATTTTAAGACTTAAGGTCACCGGAGAAAGGACCTCTGGTCTGAAACGAACAAATCCTTAAAGCACTCGGTTTCCAAATTTTAGTACTAAAGGTTATAATAAAGCGTTACACTTCTAGTCTATCAGCCGAGCCTGAAACAATAAAACATAGCACCAGACAATAGAGTACCAATTTTATGTACATTTCAAGGAAAGAATGCCAGATTACAGGACTGTCTTGAAATTTTGGGTCCTTCTCCCGTTTATTCTACCATCCACTTCCTCTAAGGCGCCGCCGCCGTAGACAGAGGTTGTCCCCGCGAGACAAAGCACCGATCATCTTCAGGCTTGCTGCCAAGAGCACGAAGGGTATTTGGCCCAGTTTATTCTGCTGTCCACTTCTTTTCAATACACTACAAACAAGGCTAATGCTGACCGATTATTCTCTAGTTTGCTAGGGACAAGAAACCTATAAAACCTCGAAAAAGTCTAGCTGTGTAATGGCTAGTGCCCCGCTTACCATTCCTTAATTAATCGTTAGTTTAAGTTGTAAAGAAAATAAGAATAAGAACTTATTATGTTAGTTATAAGAATCTTACGATTACGATGTAAGGTTGGTGACCAAACGGAGTTTGAAAACTCTAATCCGAAGTGTATTGCTTTCTTTTGGAAGAACCCTCGACACCGAAGCGTCTCGAGCCTCGTAAAAAAGCATCACAAGGTATTGCAAAAATTGCTCATGGTTTTCAAGTACTCAAAACTTCAAACGCCCTTTTCTCAGTACTGCTGTTCTTATGTTGGCCGTACTCATACTTCGGACTTTTTTATAACGGCGCGGGTAGATTTTGGCGCCCCGTAGCTGCCATTTTGTTTTGGTGACATCTGTCAAATCTTTTGTTTATTATTCAGTTGTTTATGCCAAATCATCATGGCAAGTTACACGATTCAACAGCACGTTCAAATAATAAAACTTTATTATTAAAACAGTTTGTTAACACAAACGTTGCGCGCATTCCGCCCATTTTACGGTAGACGTGGTCCGTGAAAGCGGAACCGAGGCTGTCTATTCGTCGCCGTGCACAAGAACTCGGCCTTTCGCAGACTTCAACTTGGTGAATTTTGAGTCGGCACTTGGGCCTAAACCCACCCGTACAAGATCCAACTGACGCAGGAGTTCAGAGTTCATGACCATAGACAACGCCGCCGTTTGTCCGCTGACTGGGCTTCGAATAGTTTGGAAGAGGACCCCAATTTTGGCCGAAAAATCATCTTTAGTGACGAGGCACATTTCTGTGTTAAAAGCAAAACTGCCGTATATGGGACGACACCAACCCTCGCGAGGTTTACCAGGTGATAATGCATCCTCAAAAAGTTACCGTTTGGTGTGGATTTTGGGCCGGCGCGGTGGCTTAATTGGTCCGTTATTTTTTGAAAACGACTTTAGTGAGGCGGTCACCGTAAACAGCGAGCGCTACATAACGATGATAACTAAGTTCTTATAGCTCAAATTGAACCATATGGACCTAGACGACATGTGGTTCGAGCAGGACCGCGGCGGCGCTATGTGCCACACAGTAAACGCCATTCCATTTCAACATCTATCCGCCCTTATTGAAGAATCCTTAATTATGTTGCATAATTAATTTGTGATTCACTATTATCTGACGATTTTTTGAGCAAGTTTTTTCACTTTCAATTTAGCCAAAAATCAAGATATCGTAAAAATCACGTTTTCTTATTTCGGTTTGCTTTTTCCATGTCTCTTAAAAAAAATACCAAAAAGTCTATTTTTTTCAACCTCTATAATGGCCTTAGGCGTTGAAAAATTGAAGCCTGCATAATTTCCAAAAAACAAGAATTAAGTTTTTTTAGCACACTGTTTAAACCTTATCAAACTCAAGCCCATACTCGTAGTGTAGTTCTTCATAAAAATGGCCATTTCTCAACTCAAACACTGATATCCATTTGCCCGGTGCTTCCAATTTTAAATTGGACATAACATTTACTTATCATAAATTGTTGTTTGTGTTGAGGCCATAAACGACGACAACGACCATTTCACGAGCAGTGATATTTTCATCTTCCTATTTCACCCCGCGGTATGTCTCACGAGTCACAACCGACACCGACGTCGAATGTGTGATGCCCCCGCACCGATTTATTCACTCTTTTTTATTGTCCGTTTCTGTCATACTCTCATAATAATACTCGGCCGTATTGTCGATGGCGATATGATGAGGATCGCAATCTCGAGATGAGAACGCCGACCGCCGCCGCTGCGCCGCCACATGCCACACCAAGGCGATTAACGACGACGCGACGCATGCAACGTGTGGATGTGGAAAATGTTAATGGACCGAATAAAGTCTCTGGGAGATAATTATACGGCCCAGACTACGCGGGTTGTTATCGTTTTTGTTGTAGTTGTTGTTGTTGTTTGATTTTCTTTTATCGATGTCTTCGCTTGTTCAACCAAAAGATAGCAGAATGGGCGGGGAGGCTATTAAAATAACAAAAACAATAACAAGAATAAAACAAAAATTCCGAACAAGTTAATATCGCTGGCAAACAACAAAACTGTGCGCGGGAAGCGGGACAGCCAGCCAGCAGTGCGAACAAAAGATTACCCTATGGTTAAGTGAGTGGAGTGGGACATGGAATCCTTCACTTTGGAACACTCCAGCTTCAGGTCGATTACAGCGACGAACGCGGACGGCTGGGCAATCACAATTGGAACATGGGTAGTAATCGTTTATTGAATGTCGCTTGAGATAAGATTGCGCGCGACAATCTGAATCGGCTTCAGGTTGGCCCTTTGATTGAAATTGAAACTTATCTTCCGTCGGTCGTCGCGTCGCGTTTGTGGGCTTAAACAAAAATGATGGTGGACGCGTTGCGCCGGTGACCAACGACAACGATGGCGATGTGGTGACAACGAAAATTCGATATCGTTGCATCGTGTCGTCGCGTCTTAAGGTGAGTGGTGATGTTTTCATTTTCATGCAAATTCTCATAAAATGAATTTAACCTTATCTCAAAAAGATACTGGTTACCATGTAATTTACAGATAGGATCTGCTCTGTTATGCTTCGATCCCAGGTCGCAGCTGCACTAAAGCAAAAGTGCTTGGCTTAAAAGAAGTCGTCTTATATTGATGTTGTTTTGCGAATGAACAGCTTGTTATCAGGACTTTTGCTAATGATAATTTAGGATGTGTCAAACTTTTGTCGAGATTAAGTTTCATTTGACTGTAAAATAAAAATTATTATATTACGTGGATAAGTAGGAGGATAAGTCAATAAAAATAGGGCCCACTTAATAAATATCCTTAGATTAAGATCGTTTAAGGACTACGTCTGGCTAAAATTTAGTTGAATTTTTGAAGTTAAGTTCCTAACATCGATTTTTTCATTCGATGTTTTTTATATCAATATACCTTTCAAAATTTTGAAAGAGACAAGAGAAAATATTTTAGCTGAACTTGTTAACCCGTGTCAACAAAAGCCGAGTTAAAGAAGAAGTCCCACTACAAGGCCTAGAAACAACGAGTTAACTGTTTTCCGAAATTGAATAGTTACAATATTACTTAATTTGGGAAAAAAGAGAAGATCCAATCTCGGAGGGCTACGACATGAGCTCTTATTCAGAACTTGAAATAAAGGTTCTGAAGAACCGAATTTCATTATGAAGAACTTCTAATAGTTGCAGAACTGACCATCTGTCAGTACAACTTCCAAAGATGACAATCTCAAAGTTTGACGGTGACTACTTAAAATGCAAACCTTCTCTATTCTATTTTTATACCAAGAAGATACATGATCAAGATCTACCACTTATACAAAAAATGTGGTATTTAAAACAAATGTTTCTGGTGATAAGGAATGTCTATTAAGATACTTAGAACTGACAGAGCAGAACTACTTAATCGCATGGGAAACTCTTTAGGATCGGTTCAGCAACAAAAGGACCAGACATTGTCTTTTATTTAAAAAATGTTTGATTTGCCGTAATTTGGCTCATAAGTAAAGGCTATAAGAGAGTTTCATGATACAAATCACGAATCACTAGTAACTTTCAAGGCTCACAGAAATGATACAGACTCATCTATTAACGAAGAAATTAGGCTAACAAAGTCATTATCTCTATGAGCAATCCGTCAAAAACTCTCAAAAATTATCAATAATGGGAGAATTCCACAAATTCTTGAGAAACCGTTTTGAGGGCTTAGAAGCTGTTAGGGAAAAAATGGAACCGAGGTAGTATCAAACATTGCCGCCTCCAACATCGACAACTGCAATAAAAGCCATCCAATCCTTTACTGTGAAAAATTATTGAAAATCTCCATCTCAGCCGTTGAGAAATTAAGATGGACGCAGAAGAAATGTAAACTTTTCACACAGCAAAAAGAGGGACATCACGAAGTTGCACCAAGTGCGTATTTTAAAGCCACTAGCGCTAATAATAATTCGGTGTTTACTATTTACGATAATGGATCGCTTGGTAATGGATCAAAAATTTAACATTGCTTGAAGTGCAAGTTTTGCTGATGATCCGAATGTATCGATTACTTGGCATTTTTCGCAATAGATCGTGTAGTACACAGCAGTATTATAGAATTTTGAATATTTACAACACCTTTTAATACGTTTTTGGGTGTTAAAACACCGCCATTCTACATTCGTGTTGTACGTTTAGAGAACGAACCTCTTTATTGTACAGTACGGATGAAGTTAGGCTCAGGGAAAAACTTATGATCCGAACATTCCTATATGCACAAGTATTATAGGTGAAGTGTTTAAGAGGAGGAATACAGCTGTCTACTTTACTATAGCAAAGTTCGTTAAAATAACGGTGACTCAAGAAACTTTCCGACGATATGTGAGTTGCGTAATTGATTTAATAATGGTATTGTCAACAATCAATCGAAATCTTTTCTTTGAAAAGTGTCCAAAAGCTTAAGTAAATTTCTTAGACAAAAGTCCAGGGATAAGAGTTACGCTCAAGTTTTGGAAGTATTCAGGTTTTGTAAATTGTAGCCAGATCAGAAAGAGAGACAGTTTTCTGGCATCGTCTCAGAAATGCCAAAAATTTTGCACCATTTTTGGAGAGATCAACGGTCGAAAGATGACTAAAGTCCGTGTTTCTCAAAGAAAAGATAGAAAAGCGGTTACAGTTAAATCGGAGCAATATCGTCCAATAAAAAAAGAGGCTGGGATGCGACCCACACTGATAACTTCCCATCCCGTCTGTCGATTTGTCTTGCTTAAAAGTTTGTCTATATGTATCAATTTTTACAAAATTTGCGTACTATTTTTTGTAGATTTTATTTTTTTATGAAAAAACGGACTGTTGGATTTTTATATCGAATGATATATGAATATCGAAAACAATATTTTCTGTGAAATAAAATAAGTTTGAAGCCAATTTGTAATTTTTGAAAAGCTATTTGAGTGGAAAGTAAATTTTTACCAAGTTTTAGTATTGTTTTTTTTTAGGTTTTTATTTTTTGTAAAAAAAACTGTCAATTCGATTTTTCACAAAATTTTATCGAATGTTGAAAACAATATTTCTTATAAGTTAAAATTAGTTAGAAGCCATTATCTCAAATTTTCGAAAAGATATTTGAGTCGAATATCAATTTTTACCAACTTTTGTTAAATTTTTTTTTAGGTTTTTAATTTTTTGTACAAAAGCTGTCAATTCGATTTTTTTCAAAATTTTAGTGAATGTTGACAACAATATTTTTTGAAAGATAAAAGTAGTTTAAAGCCAATATCTCCAAGTTTTGAAAAGATATTTGAGTCGAAAATCAATTGTTAAAACCTTTTATAATTTTTTTTTAGGTTTTTATTTTTTGTAAAAAAAAACTGTCAATTCGATTTTTCTCAAAATTTTTCCTTATGTTGAAAACAATATTTCTTATAAGTTAAAATTAGTTAGAAGCCATTATCTGAAAGTGTTGAAAAGATATTTGTGTCGAAATTCAATTTTTACCAACTATGAGTAAATTTTTTTTAGGATTTTATTTTTTTATAAAAAAAACTGTCAATTAGATTTTTCTCAAAATTTTATCAGATGTCAAAAACATTATTCTCCGTTGCACAAAATTGTTTTTGAGATGAAATCATATTTTGGTCGTAAAATTTTCGAGGTGACAATTTTTTTTTTTCAGTTTTTTTTGATTTATAAAAAAAAACCGTTAATTGGATTGTTTTCCAAAAATATACTTGCTTTGTATCACGTTACAGTATATAATATAAAATTTAATTCAAGTCTCTGGCATCATTGGTTCATGAGATATTTATGTTTAACCAAAATTTTCACCTTTTTTTTAAACTGCTATGGTAAAATAACCACCCACGCAATTTTCTTGAGAGCCCTTTCTGCATCTTTCTGCCTTATTATCTGTATAACAAAATTTATTTGAAGTCAATAGCTCTTCACACGCACGCACAGACATCTTTCTAAAAATCTTTTATTTCGACTCTAGGGACCTTGAAACGTCGAGAAATGTCAAAATTTTCAATTTGACAAATCGGACCCATTACAATAACTTCCTATGGGAAGTTAATAATTTCCTTATGTATGTATGTAATTGCAATCAGACGTGGCAACAATCCACGAAACATGATCAATTATAGCTTTATTAAAAAGTCTCCTAGTCGCCGAATTTCACATTTTGGTAAAATCAATTTGCAGCCAAGATCATTCCATTCGATATTTTTAGATTTCACAAATAATCCCCGAACTCCAAGTCAATTAAAACGCAACATTTTTCTAGCGAAGGCCGGGAAACTCAATAGGTCCCTGATTAGTATATTTTCACATTTAATGGAAAAGTCCTAACTTTAAATAGAAAATAGCTCCACATTATGGAGTTTTTCTTATGTTTTGTTTTAGATCCAATTTAGTCAGAATAAAATAGGTTATAGTGAGAGAACTTTAAAAGATAGACATATGCTTCTACGGACTCTTTATTAGAACTATTGAAGGGAAACAATTCTGTCATATATCATTTTAGCAAAACTTTAACCGTTTCCTTAGCACACGCAGTGGAAGCTCTCAAAAGGCAAAAAATATCCGATTTGTTAACAATATTTATTGGTGCTCCGCTTGTATTAGTCTTGGTTTCGTAATAGTACCTATAGCCTTTCTCAATAAATGAGCTATCTAACACTAAAAGAATTTCTTAAAGCGAACCTGTAGTTCCTGAGATTAGCGTGTTCAAACAAACAAACAAACAAACAAACAAAATCTTCAAAATCAAAATCTTTATATTATTATTAATATATATTTTTGTTAAGAAATAAACTTTTCATCAAAAATGTGGGTATAGCTGCGTGTTTTATTAAGCTTTACTCCCGAAACCCAAAAATGGTTAACGCTATACTTCAACTACAGAATTTTGAAACATAAAAAAAGTCCCAGAAGTACACTTTTTGAAGATGCAGTATTTTAAAATTAAAAGTATTGTTTAAACTGTGTTTTACATTTACAATATTTTGAAATACAAAATCTATACTACCATGGCTAACCAGTATCGTACAAAATATTAAAATACACTATTTCAACCCAATATTACAGTTTGTATTGGAAACCTCCAACCCCACTTTTATCTCTTTAATAAACATTTTGCTGGTATTTTGGGTTTTGAGTTTTAATTATGAACATAAAGCGTTTAAAATTGTTTTTTATTCGTCTATTTCCAAGAAATTTTCTGTTTAAATAGTGAAACTTAATCTTCGTTTAAATTTTTCCTGGTATTTTATTTTTTTTAATTCAGTGATTTCATTCCCTCCCTTATACAAAAATAAATAAATTCTTTTGTACCAAAAATAACACTAGAAGACTTATGATTTTATAAGCTTTTTGTTTGTTTGTTTTTTTTTTTTTTACTGACAACAAAACTTAACTTTTCAACACAATCACTTATTTTACTTATTTGTATCCAACAAGTTTTTGTAGTCTATTTTCGAAGAACATTTTTATTTAAGTTGCGAATTCGATTAGGAATTTAAAATTGTAAATACCCCTGCTTCTTTATTTTGAAAGAGATCCTTGATGTTTACCTTTAAAGAATGAGAATTATATTTTATATAAAAATTTCTATGAAATATTTAAATTCATCCTTTTAAAAAACGTTAAGGGGAGAATAGGAACCATATTGGTATCTATACAGACAAAACGTTTTGCGTCATCGTGATGGTAAAAATTTACTCTGATAGAAAAAAAAGGAAGAAGTCGTCTCCCATCTTCTTTTGTATGAATGTTCTTTGTATGTTTTTTGTGTGTGTGTGTATTTTTTGTGTTTATATAAAAAGACGAAATAATTTTAATGAAAACCCTTTTAGAGCTTAAGTTTAACTACCTCCCCCTGACAACTTCGTTTCTTTTTTTTAGGCGGAAATTGCAAACTAAAAGCCTGTCTGGAAACTTCTCATGATTCTCATAGACTTAACCGAGACACTCCCCAAGGACATATCCAAATCCGAAACGGAAGCATTATTTCTATTTCTACCATGTGATGCTTGTTGTAGGTATTCCGAAATTCCAAATGAAGTAAAAACTTTCTACAAACACAAAATTTGCATCTCTCCCATTAATCTTCGCCTAGAAAAACGTAAAAACAAACTTCACCCAAGACCGTGAGCTCATTTAAAAAAAAAACACCACAGCACTCCATCGCTATACAGTATACTTTATAGATATGCCATAAGTAAAATCAACATTCAATGCCATTTCGTCCTTTTTACAAAAACAATTTTCATCAAAAAAAGAAAAATTAATGAATAAAAAACAAAACCTCCAAAAACAAAAACAACAAAAAAACCGTTAAAAAACAACTCCTTTGAACCAGAAATCGTTGAAATTATTTTCCCTTAAGAGGCACCCTGCGAAAAATAATAAAAACAAATATAAAAAAAAAAATTAATCACTCGTCTTTTGGACACATTTTCGTTTTGTTTTGCGAGAGTTTTCGCTTTCATCATCCTCCTGTTCCTGTGTTTCCTGCTTTAGCTGAATTCCGACAAACTTTATGACTTCTTACATCAACATGAAGCATCAGACATAAAGCGTGCAGTGTGCACAGAACATCCCAACATAAAGCTCAACCGTCAAGCCATCAAGGGAATCAAGACCAAGAGGAGCACTGAACGCTGAACGAGTGAGTTCCCTCTTTTAAACTTGGCAGTTTAAAATGTTTTCACTTGCTTTTATTTTTGGGGAATGTATTGGTCCCATGTATTATAAATTAACTATTGAGTTTTTAAAATAAAAATACGGTAGAAGGAGACAAATACTGATCTAAGATTACCCTTGAGCATAACTTCGGATATTTTGTAAGTTACAGAGATTTGTTGTTTAGCCGTACAACGCGAATGTATAATGACTTAGCAAGCTTTCACTTAATCTGTCATTGCAATGTTCAAAAATGACTTGACCCCATTTTTGACAGTTTTATGAAGTACAGAGATTCTTTCTTTAGCCGTAAGTTCGTGTAGTATGGATAAAGAAAGAATCTCTCTACTGTGCTCTGTAATGCCTTAGATTCTCTTTTTCTTCGTTCGACCGTTTTGTGCATTACAGAGATTCGTTCCTTAGCCATACTACAGAAATATGTCATATTAAATGTTTACAAATCTCTTCAACCCATCTTTGACAGTTTTGTAAAGTACAGAGGCACTTTCTTTAGTTGTACTACAAGAATTTGTTATGCCCTAGCGGATTCTCTTTTCTTCTCTTATTCCAATGACCATGAATTTAAATCCAAATGCCTTGAGCCCAACTTTAGCCTTTCTGTAAATTGCTGTAGTTAGTTCTTTTGCCGTACTATATGAATGCGTAATGCTTTAGCAAGCTCTCACTTTCTCTGTCATTGCAATATTCTAGAATTTTATCATATCCCTTGAGGCAAACATTTACCGCTTTGTGAATTACAGAGATTCATTTCATAGCCGTACCACATAAATGTGTCATGCTTAAGCAAGATCTCACTTTCTGTATCAGTGCAATTTTTAGAAATGTATATCCCTTGATCCTAACTTTGACCGTTTCGTGATGGATAAAGATACGATCCCTAGCCGTACTACGTGAATGTGTTATGATTTAACAAGCTCTCACTTTATTTGTCGTTGCAATGTTACAAAAATTCAATTCCATATCACTTCAGCTCAACTTTAGCCGTTCTTTGAAGTTTAGATATCAGTTTCTTGGCTATACTACACGAATATGTAGTGACTCACAAATTTAAATACATATCCCTTGATCCTAACTATTACCGCTTTGTTAGGTATAGAGATTGGTTCTTTAGCCGTACTATAAGCAAGTGTAATACCTTAGTAGATTCTCTCTTTCCCTATCATTACAATGTTCGAGAATTTCAATTCATATCCCTTGATCACAACTTCAGCTATTCTATGAATATTTTGAGCCTAAGTTAAACCGTTCTGTGAGAAACACATATTAGTTCTATAGCCGAACTTCATGAATGTGCAAATAATTAGCAGGCCCTTACTTTCTCTGGTATAGCAATGTTCTGGAATACTAATTCATATTCCTTGAGGCCAACTTTAATCGTTTTGTTAAGAACAGAAATCCGTTTCTTAGCCGTACTACACGAATGTGTCATGCTTACTCAAGCTCTCACGTTCTCTTGCAGTGTAATGTTTGAAAATTAAGATCCATACTGCTTGACCTTAACTTTGACCGTTTTGTGAAGTATAAGTACTTTATTTGACGTTACAATGTTACAAAAATTTAATTCCATATCCCTTCAGGTCATCTTTAGCAGTTCTATGAATAACAGAGATTACTTGTTTAGCCGTACTTTATCAATGTGTAATTAGTTTAAAATTTAAATCCATATCCCTTGATCCTTACTTTGATCGCTCTGTGAAGTATAGAAATTCCTTCTTTAACCGTACTTCAAGAATGCGTGATGTATGTATATCTTGTTAATCCTTTCAAACTGCAAGTGAATTTAGAAGATTTGAGTTGTTTTATACAACTCCCCAATTACCATAACACAACATTTGCTGAGATCCTTAAAATTCATCTCTAATTAAAGGACGAAATGCTGGGAATACTTTGCTCACTCTTCCCGTTATATTCCTATGGATTTCTTGTTTTTTGTATTATTTTTTATTTGGTGAATCTTCACAGAAAGCATTTCTCTCGTCAACATGGGAAAAAAAGGAAACCGTTTTTCCTTTTTTCCTGAATATATGTATGTACGTACCTATACAGTATTCCAGGATTCAAATGTGTTGTATATCTTGTGTGTAGTACATTTTTTGTGTCCCTGTCCCTATCCCTGTTCCTGTCGCTTAACGAGGGCGGATGTAAAATTTATTAAAAAACTTTTTCGTTTGAGTGAAGTGGAACACACAAACGCGACCATGAAATATTATGTGCCAAGGTGCAAGGTAAACCCATTTAGACAGGGTTACTGGGATCCTGAATCCTGGATCCTCCTGTTTGACAAAATACACATAAGAAGAAAAAAAAAAAAATTAAATATGTAGAAAGCTGAAAGGAAGGCATAAAAAAAGGACGCCTTTAATTTCGAGGCACCCAAATAATTGATGGGGAAGAAGTTAAATACACACAGCACGCCACGAGTGATTTAAGGACCCCTCCAGAGTGCAAATATTCAAACATACCTATGCCTTCAATACCTTTCCTCCTGATGTCTTGATATGAAATAAGAAAAAAATTCCTTTTTATTTGATCTGAGCCACCGGTGAGGACCGTTATGGAATATGGTGGCGGCCGGTGAGGTGCTGTGTGGGAGGAAGCGACTTATATACATCCCGTGGTCATATTTATGTAAATTTTAATGGCAGTTTTTATGTGGCCAAAAAGTTACAACCTCACCTCTCCTGGATGAGCCATCGTCGCTCGTCGTCGGGAGGACATCGGAAGGATGTAAGCAACAGCTTTCGCAGCAATTCGTTTTGATTGGAAAGCGTTTTTTTCTTCTCTCTTTCTTTTCTTTCCTTTTTTTTTTAGCATTTTGTTTGTCTATTTCGTATCGTAAGGAATTTTTTCAAGGATTCTTAAATTCGTTCCATTCCACACTCCTATTGTTCAGCCAGTTCTATGATGATATCCATAAGTCGATGGCGATGCGGACTGTTGAAACTTTATCAATTTATTTTAAGACTTTCCGTTCCGGACCGATGGATGGATATTGACGTCGATTTCGATGATGATGATAATAATGATGATGATGGCAATAATGATCGGTTTGTGCGAGCTCAACCGTTTTGTTGTTAGTCCTTTGGATGATGAGAGAATTCGGCTGGCTTCATGTTGTGCGTGTGTTTAGGTGTGGCAAGAAATGGCAGAATGAAACAGGGATAACGTGTCGACAATCTGCAGAATTTTCATCAACGAAAATCTGTTACAAAGATGGAAGAACACACACATAGCAAAAGTCCTACACATAACTGTACATAGTTTCTATTAATATCCATATCCTTATATCCTTTGAGCGTCAGAAAGAGAAAGCAAAGCAACTTACTTCAAAGAATATCTTTTAACGGATGAACTGTTTCAAGAGATGGACTTTTTTATCCGCTGTATCCTGCTTGAAGAGTGTGGATTGAAGACCCTTACCCTTAGGATGGGGCGATGATGTGATTGCTTCATTTGATATAATGGCATCCATATGAATTCGAAATGGAAAAGGATAATCAAAATTTCATTCGGCCATCACGTCACACACATATAGAATGTTTCTCATACATACATATATAAATATCCTAAGTTTGAAATTCTGTATTAGATTATTGTTGCTATGTTATGTCTGATGCTTTTTGCTTAGACAAATGAATGTCCTGGGGGAAAAGTTGCACTTCAATCGAAATAATTGTATCATATTAGAGTAGGGCAAGGCATTGGAAGCTTAAGGTAGTTCCATTGTGATTTGATGTAGGTACATATAGAGAGTAACGTTGAAAGCAAATCCCTGGTCTTATTGTTGGTAAGAAGACTGACATTTGTGGTAATATATATGGAGCCTATCTAGAAAGGATATGAATAAAGGCTGTTTGGCAAGTTTTAACACAACCTAGACAACTACCATGTTTCAACTATTTACAATTAGTAGTTCCTGAAATACCATAGGACTTCCAAAATGACAATACACCTAAAACTCCGATTTTTAAGTTACTCGTACTTTACTTAGGTCTATAGATCTGGAAAGTCTGTGGGTGATCCCAACTGTTCCTACACTCTATCGTGTGTAGTTTCTGGATATGAGTTTTAGCCCTCTTCAGCTCACAATCTCGACGACAATCTGTTCAAGCTGAGAGATGAATCCCTCTAAACATTGGATAACAACTTGAATGTAATTGGTTCCGCCTTGAGTAGAGACAGTAATTCCAAGATATTGGAAACACTCTACTTCTCTGCTAGTTTTTAAGCAATATTTATCCGAAACGAAAACTAAGAGGTTCTAAGGCTGAATATGTGAGTTTTTCCAGTATTGATTTTCAGTTCAACGATTGTTGCGTCTCTCTTTATCTTTGTTTTCATTAGATCCATTATCACATGATGACTAAAGCAAATTACTACAAAAAGGTGTTTAAAGGCGACTGAAATCTTCTAAAAATTTTTTAAATGCTCTAAGGTTTCTAAAACCCTCTATGAAAACATCTGAAATCGTCTGAAATTATCTAAAATCCAATAAAATCAAGTGGAATTGTGTGAAATCGTCTAAAATCCACTAAAGTCGACTGATATTGTCTGAAATCGTTTCAAATCATCTAAAATCCACTAAAGTCGTCTGATATTGTCTGAAATCGTTTCAAATCGTCTAAAATCATCTGATATCTTTTGTAATCATCTGGAATGCTCTGAATTCGTCTGAAATTGTTATAAATGTTTTAGTATTGTTCAAAATACTTTTTAATCGTCTGAAATAGTCATTAGTCATCTAAAATCGTCTAAAATCCTCTGTAATAATCTGATATTGTCTGCAATTCTCTGATATTGTCTAAAATCGTCTTAAATAGTCTGAAGTCATCGGAAATAGTCTTTTATCGTCTATAATAGTTTTTAATCTTCTTAAATTGTCTGTAATTAGACGACACGGTCTAAAATTGTTTAAAGTTGTTTGTCTGAAATCATCTTAACATTATCTATCTCTAATCGTATAAACTCTGAATTCATCTGAAGTTGTCTAAAGTCGTCGGAAATCGTTTAGTACCGTCTGAAATTGTCTGAAATCATCTAAAATCGTCTGTAATACTCTAAAATTGTCTGAAATTGTGTAATATCGTTTAAAACCACCTAAAACCGTTCGTTATTTTCTAAAGTCGTCTAAAATCATCTTTAAATAATCTAAGATTGTCTAAAATCATCTAAGTTCTTCTGATATAGCTTCAAATAGTCTAAAATCTACTGAAATTCTCTGTTATTATCTAAAACCATCTGAAATTGTCTGAAATTGTCAGAAAAAGTCTGAAATAGTCTGAAATTTTCTGAAGTCATCGGAAATAGTCTTTTATCGTCAAAAATAGTTTTTAATCTTCTGAAATTTTGTGTACTCGGGTGACATGGTCTGAAATTTTTTAAAGTTGATTAAAATCGTCTGAAATCATCTTAATATTATCTATCTCTAATCGTAAAAAACTCTGAATTCGTCTGAAATTGTCTAAAGTTGTCGGAAATTGTCTAGTACCGTCTAAAATAGTTTCATCTGAAATTGTCCGAAATTGTCTGAAATCATCTAAAATCGTCTGAAATACTCTAAAAATGTCTGAAATTGTGTAATATCGTGTAAAACCACCTTAGTTATTTTCTAAAGTCGTCTAAAATCATATTTAAACTATCTAAAATAGTCTAAAATCGTCTTAGATCTTCTGAAATAGTTTCAAATAGTCTGAAATCTACTAGAATTTTCTGTAATTATTTAAAATCGTCTGAAATTGTCTGAAATCATCTAAAATCGTCTGAAATTATCTTAATTCGTCTGAAATCTTGTAAAACTGATTTAAAATCATATTAAAATCGTATAAAAAACTCATATATTGTTTAAAATCATATTAAATTTTCTGAAATCGTCTGAAATATCTTTAAATCATTTGAAATCATCATCGTCTAAATTTGTCTGAAATCATCATAAAATTGTCTGAAATCATCTTAAATTGTCTGAAATCTTCTGAGATCATTTAAAATTTACTGAAATCACACCTTTCTTTCGAACCCTACTATATCAAAGTTACTTTAACATTTCCGTTTGCGTTTATACAAAATGATAAAAGAAATATTTAGATTTTTGGCAAACCAACATCTGTTTGTTATTTCCAAACTAACGCAAAGCAAAGCAACGCAACGCTACTGTGATTCTCCTTGTATAGCTTTTAAGTCCAAATTCATATATGCAATTGGAAAACAGAAAACACACCCACTTCCGATTTGTGTCCTTGTGCCGTCCTTTATTGGCATTGGTATTTTATTGTCCTCAGCACAAACCAAAACGATAACAAAAACCCCAAGCTAAATTCGAATGTGTTGTGCGTTGTGTGTGAGATCCAGAGATCCATTTGGGTTTGTCGAATGTAAAACGTGGCTTTACTTGGTCGATAGAATTTTCCAATGAATTGTTTCAGTCAATTTGGAAAATTTAATAATAATTGTCTTGGGGACCCACCCGAATTCAGATTCGTCTTGTCTAAAGCATTAGAAAGCTAGCGTCCAGGACCTTTAGAATATGGTAGATATGTCTAACTAATATACAAGTTTGCTTGATCCATCTCACACTTCTTCTATATTCAAAAATATCCTAAACTATATACGAAGAACACATGTTATGTTTGTTTTTTGGATTTATTTTAATAATGCACTGCAGCTTTGTCAATTCGATTAATATAATTAAATGGCTGATGGCAGGACAGAGAGAGAGAGAGAAATGAAGAATATTTGCCCAATAGCCAAGTCCAGAATATATAGAAATATACAGGAAAAGGCCAAAGCAACCAGGATAACGAGGATAGACATCCAGACAGGCAGGCATTGCAGCAGCTTTATGCGTTCATGCACATTTTGAAGAGATTGTTTGTAATGGGATAAAGGATCTCTGGACTTGCTCAAGGAAATGAAATTAATTCGTAGCAATGTATCCCCAAAGGATATTTCCTTCGATATACTCGTATATATGTTCTATCGTTTCGTTATAGTATGGTGGTATTGGTTTGGCCTGCCTATCCTTTTTAGTATATTCAAAATAGAGGTATATAAGGTGCATAAATGGAATATGCAATATGCAATGCATGCTAGTGCACTTTATTTGTCTAATGCATTTGAATATAATGAATGCTGAGACACGAAGGCTATAAACCTAAAATGATGTTAGTCACAAGACCGCTAACGCTAACATGTTGTACATTATAACTCGTACCAAATGCATGAAGTAGTACATATACAATACATATATATTTTAGGTACATATGTAAAGCACTAAATTCTGTCTGGACCTAAATGCTCATAAAGATTGTTGGTTCCAAATATGTTTGATTTCGGATTGGACTTGTCAAAAGGATTTAACGTGCGATAAAATTTTATCAGACTCTTAGTGTGGAATGTTCTTAACTAACCTTCTAGGTTATAATCAAAGTTAAAAAAATTTCTGAAGTTTTCGAAAAATTTAGAGTGAGTAATTGTATTTCTACTAAGGGGGGGGGGGGTATTTTTTTAGGGCTGGATAACGGATGGAAATTGGGCAAACTTATTTGAAAAATTCATGGTTCTGCGTTTGAAATAAGTTTCGATTAAGCTCAATTTTGGTTAAATGGATACGTTAATAAAAATGAGGCTGGGATGCGACCCTCACTGATAACTTCCCATCCCGTTTGTCGATTTGTCTTGCTTAAAAGTTTGTCTATATGTATCAATTTTTACCAAATTTGCGTACTATTTTTTGTAGATTTTATTTTTTTATGAAAAAACGAACTTTTGGATTTTTATAAAAAAAAATATTGAATATCAAAAACAATATTTTCTGTAATAGAAAATAAGTTTGAAGCCAATGTTTGTAATTTTTGAAAAGCTATTTGAGTCGAAAATAAATTTTTACCAAGTTTTAGTATTGTTTTTTTTTTAGGTTTTTATATTTTGTAAAAAAAACTGTCATATCGATTTTTCTCAACATTTTATCGAATGTTGAAAATAATATTTCTTATAAGATAAAATTAGTTTGAAGCCAATGTCTCAAATTTTCGAAAAGATATTTACGTGGAAAAACAATGTTTATCAACTTTTATAATTTTTTTTAGGTTTTTATTTTTTGTAAAAAAAACTGTCTATTCGATTTTTCTTAAAATTGTTCCTAATGTTGAAAACAATATTTTTTATAAGTTTAAAGTCGTTAGAAGCTATTATCTCAAATTTTTGAAAAGATATTTGAGTCGAAAATCAATTTTTACCAACTTTTGTTACATTTTTTTTCGGTTTTTAATTTTTTATAAAAAAACTGTCAATTCGATTTTTTTCAAAATTTTACTTACTGTTGATAACAATATTTTTTGAAAGATAAAAGTAGATTAAAGCCAATATCTCAAAGTTTTGAATAGATATTTGAGTCGAAAATCAATTTTTACCAACTTTTATTAATTTTTTTTTTGAGGTTTTTATTTTTCGCAAAAAAAAACTGTCAATTGAATTTTTCTCAACATTTTTCAGAATGTTGAAAACAATATTTCTTATAAGATAAAATAAGTTTGAAGTCTTAATCTCAAGTTTCTGAACAGATATTTGGGTCGAAATTCACTTTTTACCAACTTTGAGTAATGTTTTTTTAGGTTTTTATTTTTTATACAAAACTGTCAATGAGATTTTTCTCAAAATTTTATCAGATGTCAAAAACATTATTCTTCGTTGCACAAAATTATTTTAGAGATGAAATCATATTTTAGTCGTAAAATTTTCGAGGTGACAAGTATTTTTTTTTTCAGTTTTATTGATTTATAAAAAAACCGTTAATTTGATTTTTTTCCAAAAATATACTTGCTTTGTATCACGTTACAGTATATAATATAAAATTTAATTCAAGTCTCTAGCGTCATTGGTTCATGAGATATTTAGGGTTAACCAAAATTTTTACCTTTTTTTAAACTGCTATGGTAAAAAAACCACCCACGCAATTTCCTTAAGAGCCCTTTCTGCATCTTTCTGCCTTATTATCTGTATAACAAAATTTATTTGAAGTCGATAACTCTTCTGGTTCTTGAGCTATGGACGACGAAAAAAACGTCGCGAACGTACGGACGTACGGACGTACGGACGTACGGACGTACGGACGTACAGACGTACGGACGTACGTACACACGCACGCACAGGCATCTTTCTAAAAATCTTTTATTTCGACTCTAGGGACCTTGAAACGTCGAGAAATGTCAAAATTTTCAATTTGACAAATTGGACCCATTACAATAATTTCCTATGGGAAGTTAATAAAACTGCGGTATTTGGAGTGATCCTCAAGTGTATGTTGAGACACCTTTGCATCTACAAAAATTGACTGTTTGGTATGGAATAATTGGTCCGTATATACTTCTTTAAAAACGATGCTGGCCAGAACCTTACAGTCAATTGAACAACCATGACTTACAGGAGCTGTGTTTTTAACAAGACATTGGCTCAACGTGTTTATTTAAGTAAAATTTTCTTAACCACACATTTACACGTTGCGAACCGGAGAATTAGCATCTAGATTAAACCACGTCCGAGCCAATCGTGGCGGTTATAAGCTTCTTTACATCTAAGAAACACTGTTTATATCGAGTGTTGTTTTAAGAGCTTTGAGACTTTATATAATAACTGCATAGTTTTTGGATAGATACAATAAATCAGCTCTTACCTTTCACCACCTCCTTCCACATTTCGAAACAAATAAGGACTGATAATACCAACAGCCTGTAAAAGCTTTGCTTAGTGACAAATCCATTTAACCAATATTTAGCTTTATCATTAAACAATATTTTTCCAAAGTAATTGTAATTTTTTTGTAATTTTTCACAATTTAGAAGTGTTATTCTGCTGGTGCTAAACTTTTCGTGATTAATTTCCAAACCTTACTGAACTGTCAACAAATTTTTACATATTTTTTTTTAGTTTAGTTTTATTTCTTCTGTCTTATAAAATAGATACAATTTTCAACTTAAAGATAATAGTAAAGCAAGAATAATTCCTAGAAAAAAAATAATATATAAATAAGTTTACCCACACTGATAACTTCCCATCCCGTCTATCGATTTGTCTTGCTTAAAAGTTTGTCTAAATGTATCAATTCTTACCAAATTTGCGTTCTATTTTTTGTAGATTTTATTTTTTTTATGAAAAAACGGACTGTTGGATTTTTATAAAAAAATTATTGAATATAAAAAACAATATTTTCTGTGAAATAAAATAAGTTTGAAGCCAATATTTTTAATTTTTGAAAAGCTATTTGAGCCGAAAATCAATTTTTACCAACTTTTATTAATTTTTTTATTTAGGTTTTTATTTTTTGGAAAAAAACTGTCAATTCGATTTTTCTCAAAATTTTTCCTAATGTTGAAAACAATATTTCTTATAAGTTAAAATTAATTAGAAGCCATAATCTCAAATTTTTGAAAAGATATTTAAGTCGAAAATCAATTTTTACCAACTTTTGTTAAATTTTTTTTTCGGTTTTTAATTTTTTGTAAAAAAACTGTCAATTCTATTTTTTTCAAAATTTTACTGAATGTTGAAAACAATATTTTTTGAAAGATAAAAGTAGTTTAAAGCCAATATCCCAAAGTCTTGAAAAGATATTTGAGTCAAAACTCAATTTTTACCAACTTTTTTTTATTTTTTTTTTAGGTTATTATTTTTTGTAAAAAAACTGTCAATTCAATTTTTCTCAAAATTTTATCAGATGTCAAAAACATTATTCTTCGTTGCACAAAATTGTTTTGGGGATGAAATCATATTTTAGTCGTAAAATTTTCGAAGTAACAAATTTTTTTTTCAGTTTTTTTGAATTATAAAAAAAACCGTTAATTGAAAATATAATTGTATTGTATCACGTTACAATATATAATATAAAATTTAATTCAAGTCTCTAGCGTCATTGGTTCATGAGATATTTAGGATTAACCAAAATTTTCACCTTTTTTTTAAACTGCTATGGTAAAAAAACCACAAACGCAATTTTCTTGAGAGCCCTTTCTGCATCTTTCTGCCTTATTATCTGTATAACAAAATTTATTTGAAGTCGATATCTCTTCTGGTTCTTGAGCTATGGACGACAAAAAAAAGTCGCGAACGTACGGACGTACGGACGTACAGACGTACGGACGTACGGACGTACGGACGTACGGACGTACGTACACACGCACGCACAGACATCTTTCTAAAAATCTTTTATTTCGACTCTAGGGACCTTGAAACGTCGAGAAATGTCAAAATTTTCAATTTGACAAATCGGACCCATTACAATAACTTCCTATGGGAAGTTAAAAAGAAATAAATTTAGATACAATCTGTTGTCTTACGACAAGTGTCGAATGTATCGAGCAACTTCAAAAATATACAAAATTTAAAAAGGAATAATATTCAACAAATGTTGTGGAGTGAAATTTCGAATATAGAAAAAAAAATAATAATAATATAAAAATAACAGCAAAATAAAGTAATACATTTAAAAGATTACATAATAGGAATATAATAAATATATGAAAAATTCAAACTAAGATTCTAATTAAGCCATGAATTTCATTAAAATCATAGTTAAAAAGCCATTCTTTAATCTTCTTGTTAAAAGAGTATATAGAGCCAATAGACCGAATATTAGAGGGTAACATATTATATAGTCTTGGTGCTACTGATATACAAAAATTAAAAATGTGTTGAGAATGATGTGCAGGTATGAACGCAAGATTTCTTTCACTACTGCGCAATGTATAAACAGAAGTAAAACTAAAACCACTTCTTAAATAGAATATTTTTAAAACTTTATAGAAGTACAGATGTTTTAGGGGGAGTATGCCCGAGCTAACAAACAACGAAAAACTATGATCAAGTCTTCTTTTCTTCCAAATGTTTCTTAAAATATGCTTTTGAGTTATTAACAGGGATTGAAGGTAACTTTTATACGTACCGCCCCACAGTGGTTTCGTTTATATGGGAGGAGCGGTCAAAATTAAATGTTTTATTTTAAACGACAAATAATACAAACCAAATATAAAATAACATGTTATTTTAATTTTCTAACGGCGTTTTTTTGGAATTTCGTCTTTGAAACCGAAAAAAACCCACTTTCCCACACTCAAACAAAAATATTTTTTTTGTCGGCCGAACGCTAAAATATTATTTTTCTTCCTTCAATCCTTATTTTTGTTTTGAGATAAAGCGAAAAAATAATTATTTGTATATATATACGTTATATTTTTCAATTAAGGTATTGAAACTAGATTGTAATCTCTTAGTGAAAATTTGGGGCATGTTGGACGATTTGTGCCCCATGAATAAGTACCTATAGGTAGATTGAAATATGTATATAAAATAAATAGAAAAATTGTTTAATTTTATGTAACGAATCATTTAATGCACTCGTATTGTATGTAAACATTAACAATGTACGTAGGTACCTACATACATTTCTTTTTTTAACTTAGTGAAGATTTTGCCTACATACCTTATATGTACTGAAGCAGGCATTGGATACGAAGGATATTCATTAACAATTTCTTTGGCAGTTCCCAAGGAGTACTTTTCAAATGCATCGATTTTGATAGCAAAGCAAGAAACCAAAGTTTTCAAAATCACGGCACATCTCTCCAAAATTTACTTTTTGATTCCGGTAATCTCTGATGAAAGCGAGAGGGTTTGAAAAAAAACTTCGAGGAGTGTTTCTATCATTAGAGTTCCCTCCACCCTGTTTTGGTTTATCAATAATAAGGCCGGTTTTCTCCCTGAATTCATTTTGAATTCGCTTTTTCTGCCTTTCGAAGAGAAGTTTTTCATCTGGGCCCGTTCGCCATTTTTTGAATTCAGTTCGATACGCAAGATGAATAAAAAATTCAAAAAAATGTATCCACGCATGTAATGGAGATATGCCGAAATCCAAGCTGTCTGCGTTAATTGTTTTTTGCAAGGAACCTTGAATGTCGTCCATTGTAGACGGTTTGGCTCCAAAAATAGAGCATACCTGTTGTGATAGGTTGTCTGTCAAAGCGTTGCAAATCTTTCCATCCACCATTATAAGCTTTAATACATGTTGCACAAACACCTTGGTATCAAGAGATGAAACAAAAGTGCGTGACAATTTACTCATTTGATCTTGAATGTACAACTGTTCATCTCTGCACAACTCTGCTGTTTCCTTTTTCAGCTGGAAACGCACTGGTCTGCAATATCTTGTGGATCCTGGTCGGGTATTCTGCCATACAATTTTTTTTGTCGTCATTATCCTTCTTGAAAAGTTGAAGGGGACATATGACGTAATGAACATGTCACTATCGCTAAATTTCCCCACCATTCGCTGCTTGTACTCGGACTGTCGGAAGACCTTGAAGAGAAATTGCAACTGATGAATCGCATATTTTCATTTCCTTCGGATCCGGATAACATTCCATTTTTGCCTTAAGCAGCTTTCCATACGATGGGAATACATCCTCATCCGTCCTTTTATTGACGACACTTCGAATGATTTGGTACTGCTTTTTGGAAAGCTTAGCTTCAACCAGTATTGCCAGAGCATCACTAACGTTAAGTGCTTTTTTATGTGTTGCCTTACAACTTTGTAAAGTAGAAGCTATATCCGGATCAATTGAAGCAATACTTGCAATGCGTCTCTTTTTGTCCGGGATGAACTTTCAAGAAAGCTTTTTTTTGGTCTACCTTGTTGAATTCTACTGGAACATGGATCATTATTTTTGGGCCTGAAATCTTCAGTGGCGCTTAGCCAATCTTCATTTTTAGTTAAGAAATAACAGTCAATTCTTGAAGCCTTGTGCCATCTTTTTAAAAACGACTTGCACAGGCTGTTGATCTTTTTTTTCTATATCATTAGATTCTTCCAAGTTGTAGATTTCAATAAAGGCGTTCAACGTAGCATCCCCTACCTTCTTCAAGTCACGCCAAACATTAAATAAATCACGACGTTTAATAATTAAACTTGGCTCTAAAATTATATAAAAACGAAATTCCTCTGTTCAAACAAAGCGTAATTTTCGACATTTTAGCACATTTTAGCAAAAAAAGATATATATGCCCGAATAGGTAATGAAATTAACTAAATAAAAATGTGTCTTTTATAAGGGGAAAATAGGAGACATAGAAGTTATTCAAACTTGAAAGTGATAAAAAAAACCACAAAAAGTGATAAGCTCCCACATTGAATAACGTTTTTAACATAAAATTTCAGCTAATTTCACACTGAAAATTATCTTTAAATTATATACATACCTTACCTTGTTTACTCAAATCCATTACTTAAATTGCTAAAGTTATTGTTTAACATTAATAAGGGTGTCCCAAAATTAACGCAAGATTTGAATTAAATAGAAAACGCCGTTTTTAGTCTTTTGATAGTTATATTTTTATTGACTCGTAAAGTACATAGGATAAGGTTATGTATGGAATAACACATCGGACAAATGGCCTCCACGGCTTTGCATGCACATGCGCACTCTTTTGTTGAAATTTTCCATGACCATTCTGCATAAATGTGGCTGAATTTCGTTGATGCAGCGTTGAATCTCCTCCTTTAATGCACGGGTGGTTGTGGGCTTGTTGACATAGAATTGTGATTTCAAATAACCCCATAAAAAGAAGTCTAATGGTGTTAAATCACACGATCTAGGAGGCCAATTTTGATCACCGAAACGAGAGAGTACACGACCTGGAAATGTCTCATGCAGTAATTGAACTGTTTCACGGGCTGTATGACATGTGGCACCGTCTTGTTGAAACCACATATTGGACACATCAATATCATCCAATTTTGGCAGAAAGAACTGTGTAATCATGTCGCGATATCGAGCACCAGTAACAGTCACTGCTTGACCAGCATCATTTTCAAAAAAATATGGCCCAATTATGCCTCCAGCCCAAAATCCACACCATACAGTCACGCGTGGTGGATGCATTTGTTTTTCGACAGTCACATGTGGGTTCTCCGAACCCCAAATGCGGCAATTTTGGCGATTGACAAAGCCATCAAGATGAAAATGTGCTTCATCGCTTAGGATGATTTTGCTCGAAAAATCAGCCGCCAAGCTTTCACTATTTTTGAAATATTCTTTAACAATGAAGACACGTTGTTCTATCGTGTAACGCTACATTTTTAATAACCCTATACTGTTAGCTGTCAAATTGCTTTTTTTTCAGGGTTGCCAACACTCACTGCACAAATGGCGGCAAATTGAAATCTTGCGTTAATTTTGGGACACCCTTTATATCACTATTTTTAGATCACCAAATACCGAAAATTTAAACTTTGCTGAAATTGAAAAATCACCCAACTTGCAAGATTGATCTCACCATAAAGAAAACAATTTAAAGAAAAAACTAGTTTAGGATTAAAATCTTCCGTTATTATAGATAACATTTTCAAAAAAAAAGTAAACAACTTTGACCTTGAATTTTCGACTTTTGGCCTACTAGGTGAACCACTGTGCGCCCCAACATACAATACCATATTGGAGTTTAGATTGAACGAGACCATAATAGAGAGTTTCAAGAAGTCTTCGGCAGCAAAGTTTTCTTAGGTGAAAAAATATGTATGTGGTTGAAAGTAAGTATTTCTTGATTGCTTGTGTATGAGGTTTCCAATTCATTTTACTGTCAATTGTTAAACCAAGTTATTTAAATTCAGTTACATTTTCAATATGGAAACACTGCGAAGAACAAACTAAATCAATGCAGCTGGATATATTGAAGCTATTGCAAGTAGAACTATTTAAAGAATAGTTTTTACAATCAATGCTATGTAGAACGAGAGCAGGAAAATTGCCATCAGGAAATGGTGAATTAATAATTCCAAATCATGGTTAATGTCTGAAATCAGGTCTAACAAGGATGAACTAGAATAAACACAAGCTAAATCATCAGCAAAACCCGTTTTAGTTCCCTTTAAATTTAAACTAAAAATCGAATTAATATAAACAAGGAATAAAATCGGGCCAAGGACTGATCCTTGAGGAACACTTATATCAATACTACGACTTTCACTAAAATGTTTACCTATTCTAACCTTTTGTTTTCTATTTTTAAGAAAGGAAGAAATCCAATCGAGAATAAAGCCCCTAAAATGTGCTCTATCTAATTTTCTTAGCAATATGTCATGGTCGACCGTATCGAATGCCTTTACCTTTTTTTCAACTGTCAAACAATAGACATTTCTTATGCTGCTTTAAAAGACACCCTACAGTTGTTCCTTTCACCACATCTGTTGATTTAGGCATATAGAAAATTAACTAACTTAATTAACCCATTTAAACAAATGAGTCTTAATGACTATTATTTAAATTTTATAGAAAACTTTCATAACACAAAGCTATATAAGTTCGGTCACCTAGGTGCTATTATCTATCTCGTCTAATCTGTCATTATTATTTTTTTTTTTAACTTTTTATTTTCATTAATCCTTAAAACCTAAAATCATCGTTCTGATAATAAAACCGTCTGGTCCAACGCGCTCTATAGCTGATGTGATTATATACGATAATTTATGTATCATAAAAACCGATATCATTGACTTAGTTTGACTAAATGTTTATTGAAATATACCTACAGTAAAATCACGCGCTATATGGCCTAAAATAACATACAAAAATAGAGCCAAACGATTTATTCTAATTTAAAGTCTCATAAAACCTAATTTCAAATCACATATTTATTATTATACCCATCGGCAACGCGTCCGTCGATTAAAACTGATTAAAATGAAAATGAAATAAAAATATACTTATAAAAGTTTTATTGTGACTTTATCTATCAACTATTAATCAATATTTAAATTTGCCATACAGAATCTTTAATTATCTCATATGTAGATACCTACGGATGGGTATATACCTTTAAAAGATTTCCCTTTTCTCTTATGACGAATTAACTTAAATTATTAATTCAGAGATAACTCATGTCAATTCATGCGGTCAGTATTATATTGTTGAATTATGGAGATAAATGCGTCTTCGACTTCGACTTTAGATAAAAGGTTTGGCGTAAACCCTCTGCTTTAATCCATATTTAAATATTGCAGTTTGTAAGCATTTTGGGTTTCTCTGTTTCTATATTGACTGTTGACCTGCCTACGACACCTGATATACTCGGATCTCTTCCCCTATCCGTGAAATGCCCACAAAAATAAAAACCTTCATCTTCCAAAATCTCTACTTAATCATTTAGAAAAACAACCTATAATAAACATAAACAACCTTATCCCTACTTAGCGATTCAAGCGAACGAGAAATTGAAATAAATATCCATAAACTAATCAATCAGGCCGTATTAATAGGTCGTTTGGGTTGATTAAGAAATATACGATGCCGGCAATTAAAATCCGTCCATCGCATCGCATCGGGTCGGTCGTCTTTCTTAGGGCAAAAGGCGTCTTCTCTCGTGTTCGTAATTAGCTACTTAACAATGTAAATGAACCCACAAATTCTCCGACTTGGTGCTCCTAAATTTCGGACGTTTCTAAATAAATTACGGTTTTATTGTAAATTAGAAGCCGCGTTGCTTATAACTAAGCTCGTTTTAAGTTGATCTATGTTCTGTTGCTGTTCAGTATTCATATATGATGGACCAAGGTGGACCTCGGAGAACTGAGATTGTTGGGTTACATGTCTGCACCAAAGATCGCTTTTGAACGTTCGTCGTATACAAAAAGGTTTCAAAGTCCAATCCGTTTGGTTGGGTTCGGTTCAGTTCGTTCGTGGTCTTGGGACCTCTTTCTGTTGACCGGCCTGTCAATTTAATTGTTTGTCCGCATCCGAAGCCACAGTGAATATTTTGACAGCAGGTGAAATAACTGAAAGGCACCGCGCTCTGACAACTTTGGCCATATATGCCCTCTGGAATAGGCTGACTCTCTGCGGCTGGCTAGCTGGCTGCCTCGAGCTGTAGAAAAAGCCATTTTTGCAGCGCTATATAGAGCCCTTCCCACAAGCCCAACAGGTATACAATAACAATAATTCGAATCCGATCTTTTTTTTTTCTTACTTCTTGTGTTTGCCTTTTCTTGGAGAGCCTCATTTTCCTGTGCCAAGAGGTGTATGCGGACGGCCGGCATCATCGGTGGTGGTGCTGGTGCTGGTTCGCGGGCATCACGTATTGAATTAGGTATGTGGACGATTGGATGAATAAAATATTGATACAGATTCCGCAGACTCAATGTTGGACGTCATCTGCAGTCCAATAATACTTACAAAAAAATGTATGTTCATTTTTGTTTTCTTTTGAAACGTTCATTAAATTTGAAGGGCAGTTATGGGAAGAGCAAGCATGCAGCACTTATTCTACCAGACGAATCTCGACGAACGACGACGAAGACGTAGAACAAAGTTATACATTAATTCTGAATTGTTGGACAGTTAGGGATTCCTTAACGAATAGCATAACGCGACTGGACCATAAGTTCTGGGAAAAAGAAGTCCGTATAGAGTCTAGAGTAGAAAAAGAACTATTTTCATCAATAATTTAATACAAAGCTTGTTTATGAAGGTCACTAGATTTATAAATAAAAAATTACAGTCGTATGGGATGGTTAAATAAGAGTTTTAAAGACTCAAAATCACTGAGGAAAAACATGGAACAAACCTTTATTTCATTCAGATAATTGAAAGACTTTAAAATACGAAGAGAATTCTAAGTTAGTTTTAGGATTGATCTCTTTTATAAAGTGAGTTGAATCAATTTTCTTTAATTACAGTTTCCTTCAATTTTGCTTTACAGTCTTATGCTTCGTATACACTCAAACCGTATTATTGGCCTATTACGTCCTTGAACGATTTAAGACAGTCATTTAGTGATATCTGTTTTTTCGCACACTGTAAATAAATTAAATCTGACATCAGACTGTAATCTCGTAACCTTATATTTTACACTGTAATCAAAAGAGGTCTCCTATCTTATAATAATAATTTAATAATTAAGAATTTGCTGTTTTCACAGAATGAAAGTGATTAATTTCTGTAATATTTTGAAATTCATTTTTATATTTTACAAAAACTCATAGCTTTTAATTTGAAGACATTTTCCAACTCATCAAGTGTGACAAAACACTGTAATTAAAACTGACGTTAAATGTAATTTAAATTCAACTTTGACCGCAACCTACTAAAAATATATTTTATTGATTTTTGTAAAGCTTTTTTTTATCATATTTATTTTAACCAAAACGCTTATTTAAATTCTTTTATACAAAATGAAGGTCTGATGGCTATCCAGTAAATTATTATTTATTTCTTCGTCTTAAAAGTTACACACTCCATTTACACTAATAATTATGATACATACCTCTCATTAAAATAAAATACATAATTTACTTATAGCATTATAATAAATTTACTAATTTATTTTTCAAAACATTTTTATTAATATTAAAATCAATTGTAAACTCATATTCATTAAAATCTATACAAGCTCTTGTGATAGGATTATACTTAGCATAGCTAGTACTGTGGTAAGGAACATTTAAAAAATCACAGTCACGAGGGCACAAGTTTCTAGAAGGAGGCGCATAAATAAAAAACATAGATAACAAAACTGGACAGTCAATATTAAAATTCAAGACATCAAAAGCAAAAAGTATTGAGTTTAGTTTTCTTCTCTGCGCAAGAGGTTTTAGGTCAATTAAAATACACCTCGTCTCATAAAATGGAACATTTGAATAACCATATATTTTTCGTAAGGCAAACTTTGTGAACCTTTTTTGAACTTTTTCTATACGACAAATGCTAAACGCGGTAGAGGGACTCCATATAACAGTACAATATTCTAAATGTTGTCGGACGAGACTAGAATAAAGAGCTTTTAATGTATATGGGTCTTTGAAATCTTTTGAATTTCGAAAAACAAACCCTAGCATAGAGTTTGCTTTTGAGATCGCATGGTCTATGTGATTTGAGAAATTCATTTTAGAATCAAAGATTACGCCTAGATCCTTATGGCTATCAAGTCTTTGTAAAATGTCGTTTTCAAGTTAAAAATTATAATATAATGGACTGTGATTTCTAGAAAATGTTACAACGCTACATTTCTTATTGTTAAAATATAACCCATTGATATTACACCATTTAATTAAATTATTTAAATCAATTAGAACTTTTATTGCATCGTTAGGTGAATTTATGGAACTGAATATTTTCAAATCGATAAAAAGAAGTGGTCCAAGGTGATTACCTTGAGAAACACCCGAAAAATTTATAATTTCCTTAGACAAGGCATTATCAATTTTTACCACCTGCTTTCTACCTACTAAATAGCTCCTTATCTACATTAGGAGCTGAGAGTGAAATCAATATTATATCTCTATTTTTTTTAAGAGAAAGAACACTATGTTGAACGCGGTCGAAAGCCTTTGAAAAATCAGTGTAAATAGTGTCGACTTGAGAACACATTTCCATCTAAGAGAGCCAAAAATTTGAAAATATTGATAAATTTGTAGTAGTGGATCTACCTTTAAAGAAACCATGTTGGTCAACTGAAATGTTATTGTGAATAAGATTATACAATTTTTTTTTACTATAGCTTCGAAAACCTGAGGAATTAACTATGCAGTTTTGCAATTGGTCTGTAATTTTCAATCGAACTTTTAGTACCTGATTTTTATGAAGGGGAGTTATTATAGAGTATTTCCATTCATCTAAGAACTCACCATTACTTAAAGAAAGGTTAAATATTATACAAAGTGGTGTAGCAAGTATATTAGCACAAGTTTTTAAAAGAATTGGTGGAATATTGTCTGGTGAAATAGAAAAACTTTTTTCAAGAGATAAAATACTTGTAAGACATTATCTACAGATAACTGCAAATTACCAAGATCAACCATATAGGATCTGAATTTATTGAGTTAGCATAGTCTAATTTTAGATTAATAAAATTAGATTGAAAAAACGACGCGAAGTTATTGCAAATTATATTAATATCATCGGAAAACACATTATTATAAGTCATATGCTAGATGGAATCCCAGTTGAGTTTCTTTTCGCTTTAATAAATTTTACTTATAATAAAATGACTTAGTCAATTCTCTAGAAATTTGTAACCCGTTTGCTTACAACCTTCAGCAATCTTTTAGTGACACTCCCGTTAAAATAAACGAGTAAACGATAATTTCTTTCCATACTTGCGAGACTGTCCCCCAGACAACCTTTAAAATGTTCAAATGACGTTAGACTAAATCTAACATTACTTGGACTTACGTAAATATGATTATCTTTCTAGATCGGATGGAATTCCTTAAATTTTCTTGAAAAAAGTTAAATATTAGCAGCATCTCCCCTTTTTCGAATATACTCGTATGGTGCATATATTTAAGTCCAGGTAAATTCCTAGCCAGTCCTTAACCCATTTGTTACCAAAGAATTAAAAACAGAAAAATTTTAACTTTTGTTGACATAACTTTATTAAATATGGTTAAAACAATACAAAAATATTTTTTTTTTTTTTTTTTAAGTTTGAAAAATGTTTTTAAGGCTGTGCCCAAACAGGTACAATGGGAAGATATGGATTCAAATATTTAATTATCATGAAATTTTTTGAAACATTCTCTTTCGGTGCACAGAGCTATGGCGCATAAATCACAGGTCCATCTGACTCCCATATGGCATACTCTGCACCTAAGAGGCTTTTCAATTTTTTTTGGAAAATGGTGTTCTCCACTATAGGCCACGCTGGAGGCGATAGAGCGTTTTGATGTTGTCGGTTGGCGAATTGTATACCTTCTAAGGTAATGCCTAGCAATATTTCTTTGGAAAGAAAGCAAATCATCTTCGGAATTAGCTGCGACTTTATACAGTTTCCAAGCATTCACCAAAGTAGAACTCAGCATTGATGTAAAAAGCGGCCACCACCATTTTTTGCCTCTGATTTTTATTTTATATGCATTGACCGATTGGTCATGCAAGTCAACGCCACCCATTCCCTTATTGTAATTTGCAATAAGATTTGGTTGTTGAATATATACTTTTTTTTTCTCAGTCGATGACCACCGTTTGACAAAATTTATTGGCTGAATTGTGTCAAAATTTGTACCCATGGTAACAACATTGTTATCATTCCACTTGACGAAAAGCACTTTATTGTTGGCATCGTAAATATGTTCAAAGTGACCACGTTTTTCTTTTTTGAATTCTTTTTTTGGCTTCAATGGACATTTTTTTGTTCTGGTTTCCCTTGCTGTGCCAGTAGCTCTGAATCCCTTGGCTCTCAATAACCGCAAAAGCTCATGAGACGTAAAAAAGTTATCAAAATAAATAACATGATCAGTAGGGTATGGGATTGCTTCTAATAGCTCAAGTACAACTCTCGATCCCAATGGCATGTGACTTATTTCTGCTTTCACATTTTTTGCACCACAATACGTGTCAAAGCTATACAGGTAGCCACAACTACTTGTAAGCATCCAATTTTTGAATCCAAAACGACAAGGCTTACCTCTTATAAACTGCTTCGACGAGTGGTGACCAAAATACCTTATCATGGCTTCATCAATGGATAGCTTTTCGTGCATAAAACCCCACTGCTGGTATTTTTTGCTCAAAAGATTCATCAGCGGCCTAAGTTTTGCCATTTTATCTTGCGAATCCAAATGAGAGTTATCTGCAAAATGAATATATTTTTTTATTTCAAAAAAACGATTTCGGGACATGTTGTTGGCTACTAATGCCGTTCTCGTATCTTCATCCAATTTCCAATACATAGATTCTCTTGGCATTGAGTGATAACCACTGTAAAACAGAATACCAATAAAGATTTCGAGGTCTTCTTTGTTGAAATTGAAGTTGTGGTCATTATGTTGTGAAGCGTAAAGACGACTCTGATCCAAAATTAGTTCCATGACATCATTATCAAAAAGAGTTTCAAAAATTTCCACTGGAGATTTGTTTTCCAAAACAGCTTTCATATTTTTCGTCTTTAGCTCAAAAAAGTTGGAATAGTACATTGTCATGTCGACACAACTTTCGGACCATAGTGGGTGAGTTTGGGATTCCCTTCGTATGGAGGCCCTTATCTCAGACAATGGAACTTCGTCCTCACTTTCAAAATCGTCATCTCTAATGAACACTTCAACATTACCTGGAACATCATTTGGAATATGATTATTGTCCAAACTTTCCGTGTCTATGTCTTCTTGGTCAGTGTTGAAATCTGCATCTGGGGGTATAATTGCAATGTCAAATACTGCATTGCGTTCATCTTCTTCGATTGCATTTAAGGCATTTGGAAGGTTTTCGAACCTTCTTCCATAAAATGCTGCTGTTGAAAATGCTTTGAAATCCATTCTAAACAAAAAAATATATGTACATATGTATATCACATTTTCCCATTGTACCCAAGCGAGTACAGCTGACTTTGCGATTACTTACATATCGTAATAATAAATAAAAACCTGATATTTAAATTTTATAAGCTTATCCTGTATGTTCTTTACTTGATTGCAACAAATTCAAATCGAAAGTAAAAAAACATATATCTGTTTTTTGGCTCAATATACACCAACCACTGAAAATCGGGGAAAACCCTAATTGCACTTGATGTGGAGTACCAAAAAAATCTACAAATTGTGCGTTTTTTAAATATTTTACAAGCCTACTTACTCAAAACATGTGAAGAAACAAGAAAAACCCAAATTATTTGAAAACAAAATTTAATTTAGGCTGTAGTTCAACCGTAAACTTGTTCAATTTTCTGTACCCAAACAGGTACAGTGGGAGTATATGGGTTAAACTGGTTAACAAGCCTGATATTAAAAATTACAGAAATTACCTCTTAACTGTCGTGTATTTCACAGCTTTTGAACAAGTTGTTTGTGATAATGAACATTTTAGCTGCAAAGATACTCGTATTATATGTAATCAACGACACAGTTTTTATCTAAATAATCGATCACTATTAATTTAATTTCATTTTTTCATAAGAACTTAAACACCCTTTAGCTTGGTGAACTCCACTATATTTACACTGATTATTCTAAGGCTTTTGACCAACTTTCTTATGATATCATTACATTTACGCAGAAGGCGATTGGGATTTCTCCTCAATTCATCACTTGGATTTATTTTTATCATCAAAATATTTCTTATCAAGATAATTTCAGGAGTTCTTTTTCAAACGTTTGTTTTGCCAAATCAAGAGTTCCACAGAGTAGTCGTTTAGGACCACTACTCTTTATCTTATATTTCAATTATGAACCCCTTCGTAAACGATACAGAATATATAAATCTATGGGGATGATATGAAAATCTTCAAAAGAAATTCGATTGATAGTAAAACAATAGAAACAATTTCAGGATCCTTATATTACTCTCGCTTTTGTTAGCCCCCATCTTGAGTACGCGTTCCAGGTATCTTTTTACGAGATCCACAAGAATAAGATAGAATATGTTCAACGTAGTTTCGTACGTTTCGCCTTTAAAGGGCTCCCATGGTCTGATCCTTGAAACCTTTCTCCTTATGAAAATCGGATAAAGCTTCTTCAAATTTTCGTCTTTCATAGCTCAAGAACCAGTAGAGATATCGACTTCAAATAAATTTTGTTATACGGATAATAATGCAGAAAGATGCAGAAAGGGCTCTCAAAAAAATTGCGTGGGTGTTTCTTTTTATCATAGCAGTTTAAAAATAAGGTGAACATTTTGGTTAAACCTAAATATCTCATGAACCAATGACGCTAGAGACTTGAATTAACTTGAAGTAACGTGATACAAAAAAATTATATTTTTGGAAATAAATTAAATTAACGGTTTTTTTTTATAAATAAAAAAAAACTGAAAAAAAAATTTGTCACCTCGAAAATTTTACGAATAAAATATGATTTCATCTCCAAAACAATTTTGTGCAACGAAAAATAATGTTTTTGACATCTGATAACATTTTGAGAAAAATCTAACTGACAGTTTTTTTTACAAAAAATAAAAACCTAAACAAAATTAATAAAAGTTGGTAAAAATTGATTTTCGACTTTAAAGATCTTCTGAAAACTTTGAGATATTGGCTTTAAATGACTTTTATCTTTCAAAAAATATTGTTTTCAACATTCAGTTAAATTTTGAAAAAAAATCGAATTGACGAATTTTACAAAAAATTAAAAACCGAAAAAAAAATTTAACAAAAGTTGGTAAAAATTGATTTTCGACTCAAATATCTTTTCAAAAATTTGAAATAATGGCTTCTAACTAATTTTAACTTATAAGAAATATTGTTTTCAACATCAGGAAACATTTGAGAAAAATCGAATTGACATTTTTTTAATATCTTTATAAATATCTTTGCAAAACTTTGAGATATTGGCTTTAAACTACTTTAATATTTTAAAAAATATTGTAGTCAACATTCAGTAAAAGTTTGAAAAAATTTGAATTGACAGTTTTTGTACAAAAAATAAAAACTTAAAAAAATTAATAAAAGTTGTAAAAAAAAAGATTTTCGACTCCAAAATCTTTTCAAAAATTTGAGATAATGGCTTCTAACTAATTTTAACTTATAAGAAATATTGTTTCAACATTTAATAAAATTTTGAGAAAAATCTAATTGACAGTAATTTTTTTTAGAAAAAATGAAAGCCTAAAAAAAAACAATACTATAACTTGGTAAAAATTTACTTTTTACTCAAATAGCTTTTCAAAAATTACAAATATTGGCTTCAAACTTACTTATTTCACAGAAAATATTGTTTTCGATATTCAGTAATTTTTTTTATAAAAATCCAACAGTCTGTTTTTTCATAAAAAAAATAAAATCTACAAAAAATAGTACGCAAATTTGGTAAAATTGATACATATAGACAAACTTTTAAGCAAGACAAATCGACAGACGGGATGGGAAGTTATCTGTCCGGGTCGCATCCCAGCCTCTTTTTTATCAATTTTTTACTCAAAACAAATGTGTTTGTGAATTAATGCTTAGATACCAACATTTTTACCACTTACCGCACTTTTAAAGCTTAAAAATTACACTTAATGCCTTTAATTTCTTGAACAAATCGTTACTCCATGAGTTATTGTTATGTTAATAAATTATTTATTTTGTCTTGATTATAATTGACTTGAATAATTGAATAATTTCAATATTTCAATATTCTATGAAAATTCTAGAATATATATTACATTCTAGATGGAAAACCTCCCTTTCCACATTTCCTCAACTCCCCATCTTCCCCCGCCATTTATTTGAATTCATTTCATTATTCAATTCAATAGTTCCTTCTTATAATACAACCTCTGCCTTTACCTCTCTAATATCACATACCACAAAGTGTTAATAGAATCAAATATTTCACGTCTGAAAATTACTCTAATCAAGCTCGAAATTATAACATTCCACAGTCATCAAACAAAAGTAATAAATCAAATATTCCTTGTCTATATAAATACCCATAGTTATATACATATTTATAAATTCCCGTTTTTGCTATTAAATACAAAATTAACAACATTTCACCTTTTTTGAAAATTAATGGGTGCTCTAATTAGGTAGACAAGCAGGCAGGCAGTTAGGCTTATACCTTCCATTCACACCACTATCATATAACACCCTTTACCTAAAAAACCTTTAATGATAATAGTTAACTACCTAACCACTTTTTAAGAAGGTAAGTATCTTATAAAGAAAAAATTTCATTCTATTTAAACAAAGAAGTATAAAAGAGCTTTAACTCTGTAGAAAGCCATCAAAATGATGGAGAAATTCCTCATCAAAAGAATTGAAATTCTCAAATTTTATTGAAAATTATTTACCACGATTCTCGAAATTCGTGATCCATCAATCAAATTGAGTTTTCATTGCGATGTTGTGAAACAATCTGTCGATGACATTTCGTACAGATGTCAGCAACGGTCATATATTTTGACATACTCTCCTCAAATTTGGAGAACGAGAGGTTTTATGATGATTTAACGTTTAGAGCGGGCTTTATAGCACCAAGAATGAATACGAAGTCGATGTTGTCTTTGTTCATTAATTAAGCCCATTCAATGGAATAGATGTTAAACAACGGACTGACATTAAAAACAACAACGACGACGACGACGAAGAAGAACGTTGGAATACTTATATACACGTTCGTCGCTTCGACCAAACAAGCGACAAGCGTCAAGCGGCAGAAGCTAAAGATTTGAACTCTGTGTCTTCTATACTGGAGGCAGTATAGTTGGTTGACTTGACACTGTGCGACTGATGTCGAAGAAATCGATTGACCCTCCCGTTTGGGGTCTTTCATCTGTCAATGCTAATTAATTGTATACTGTCGATTGACAAAGAGCGCCTGCCGCCGCCGCCGTGCTGTGCCTTGCAGCAACATTCACCAATTCAGCAGCTAATGATGATTTATCGTCCATCAGCCCTATGGCATGGCGAAGGCAGCGAACGGCAGCGGTGGCGGCATGCAGCGGCATTAGCAGTGACAACGACGACGACAACGTGGCTAACAACATAGTATTATGACGTATAGGAAAAGTGGTGTCAATGTTTCACTTGACAATGCGATCAAATTTTATTGGTTTTGTGTACTCTGAGTGCTCTGACGAGACGTGTCGTACGACCGCGTCATCGTCGTCGTCGTCGTTGATTTGAATCCCCTATACATCCATCAGACAGACATTGGAAAGAAGCATTCTGTCTGCAGGTCGAACGTCAGTTTCAGCTTCAGCGTCAGTAAACATTCCAAACAAAATTATGATCACACCTGTCGTGATAAATTAATTTGAAAAATTCATAATGGCACAAGCGGGACAAACGTTGTTAAAAACAAAAAACTCCCCGCATAGCATTTACACTCATTCATCGTGATGTGAAGCTGATGCGGGGATAACTTTCCGTGTTCTATGTCTTTTTTGGGGATTGCTTTGTTGCTGCGAATGTGCCAATGCCAATGCCGATGCCGCAACGGAATGCTATTAATAATGCCATTTGCAAGGAACGGCGGCGACGTGATCAGAAAACCGAAAAACACGGTCCTGAACGTCGCTTCGGTTGTCGTTATTATCGTCCTCTTCAAATCTTCTACACCCTTCCCTTTTAAAATGCGGGATTGACAAACCGCAGAAAATTATTGTTTTCGACGGTCGGTCGGTAGTGCCTTTGGGTGTTGGAGCTGTATAATATAACTGGAATGAAAGGACATACAATGTTGCTATATATTTCGGAAAGTCCTGTAGGATGGGAATTTTTATACAAACATCGGACCAAAATATTTGGGTTTATAACAAAGCTGAGTAGATTATGGGATAACGGATAACTCTCTTATTTTAATGGAATCAATATGCCTTAATGACTGAAATTAGAAGATGGTGTTTTGGAAAAATTATATTTTGGGTTAATATAAACTAAAGCAAGGCATTTTTTCAAATAGTTTAGTTACAGCTTTAAGTTTCTGCTACAGCTATTGCAAATCACATACTCCAAAAGTTACAGACACAGCATATTTCTCAATATTTTCGGGGAAAAGGTGCATAAAGTTCAAAAAATGTCAAACGTAAATGGAGAAAAAAGAGAAGATAGTATATTTCTGGTTGATACTCTTATTTTCTTATAGAGAAGCAGTTCTAAGAATTACTTTAGCAAAAACAGTATAATACAATTCTTATGTGGTTTATTTTGCTGGGTTGTCAAAATTGTTTAACCTTATATATCGCTGTTGAAGTTAACTCCAGTTTCAATATTTTGTATGCGTCAGATTGAACCTTGAAAGGTGGATATGAGAAAGGGCACTTGAATTACAATTTATAATTCCTTGCATCAAAAGTAGAGTTGCCAAATTTATAATAAAAACAGAACACATCGTTGAATAAAAGTCTAAAAATTTCTAACCTTTGAAAATTTGCACAATTTCTAATTTTGTGTGAATTTAAAGATAGACTTATAATCTCTCTATTAATTTTTGAACTTAAAATGTCGTTACTTTTCCCATCTACTTATACCTTCTATATTTAAATAAAAATATTAAAAATTTGATTCGAAGAATAAAAATCGTCAAAATAAAAACATCGCTGTTTTCGTGGTACCAAATCGTTTTTCGTTTTGGAAAATGACATTTTAAATTGCAGATTGGTTTTTAGAAATTGCTTTTTTAAATAACAACGCACATATTTTAAGCAAAATCTGACAGTGTAAAATTTGACTTTACGGAAATTTGATGTTTAAAGTTATTTTTTCTAGTGCTACGTCCACTCTTTTTGTTTCCTAATTAAATTTAAATAACTCTTTCGATTTTTATTAATTTTTTACAATTTTTTGAATCATGAAGAACAATGTTTTTATTTTTTAACTTTCATTGGAAAGTTGTTGCTATCGGTCCGATTTGACGAATTGAAAATGTTGACATTTCTCAATGTTTCAAGGTTCCTGGAATAAAAAAAGGGTCAATGTGTACCGAAAAAAAAAATTTGTTTACCTCTAATATTTAGGAATCAAAAATGATATTACATCCGGAATAATTTTTTACTACGAAGAATAACGTTTTTGCCATCAAGTAAAATTCTGAGAAAAGTCAAACCAACCGTTATTTTTTAAATTAATATATAAACCTAAAAAAAACACTACTAAAAATTGGTAAAAATTGATTTTCGACTCGAATATCTTTTAAAAACCAAGAGATACTGCCTTTAAAGTAATTTTATCCTATACAAAATATTATTTTTATAATTTATTAACATTTTGAGCTGTTAGTTTTTTTTACGAAAAATTGGTAAAAACTGATGTTTCTACGATTTAAAATCGGTAATAGCTTGAGTATTTGCTCCATAAACTAAATTTTGACTAGTTGATAAACCCATTTACCAAAAATAAGTCTCTTAAATTCTTCTTGTTGTATAAAGTGATTTTTGTAAAGTTAATTTCCACAATTTTAAAATGTTGGTATGGTTTTTAACGATTCATGATGAACTACTTTATTGAACAGAAATGTAAACACAGCGTGATAATCTCAACTGTCAAACCAGAGTCAAAAATCATCAAAACTTCTCATACAGCTTATAAAACAATCATACAAAGTTTTTCAAAAGAACAAAAAAAGTTATAAATTCAAAAACATTTGATAATTTGAAAACTTATTTAACCCTAGTTTTGAGACCGGAATTTTTACTTTCTATAGTTATAAATAAGTGTTCAGTTTACTCAAAATGTTCAGTGTATAACTCCAGATATTAAGAAAATAAGAAAAATATCTAATCTATATATATAAAAGAAAGTCGTGTTTGTTACAACACTTATAACTCGAGAACGGCTGGACCGATTGCCATGGTTTTTGATTTGTTGGATTTGTTTCCGTCCCAAATAGCAGAATACATCTTAAAAACAATGAAATTGCCATCGCATTGGATCATTGCAACCTATAGAAGATGCACAGCATAATGGATGCATGGGCAATATGGAAGAACAACTTCACCGGCGTCAAGGGATCAACACAGCTACGAAAAGAGCAATTCTCCAAGATCCGCAGCAAATGCTTCATGACCATCATGCATTGGTCAGGCTGTTCAAGACTGCTTTAGAGCGCATGCCAAGTGATGACTATAAAGTTGTGATCAGAGCAGATAAAAGACCAGCTGGAACACATGAACGCACATTTAATGCTCCAACAATCGATGAAGTGGCAATCCTGATTGTTGGTGAAAACTTGGAAACACGTGATATTTTACTTACACGACGCAATACTGGGCAACTACAAAGAATATATGAAACACACCGTTCATATGACGCGTTACAATACCCGCTGATGTTTTGGCAAGGAGACGATGGATATCACTTTAATATCAAAATGATTAATCCATTGAATGGTAAGATCAATATTGTTGTTTTCATTTTAACTTGATATACATTTTATTATGTTTGCTTTTAGTACTCGAAAAAAAATGTAATTTCTAATTTAGTAGAGAGTAGCTGTAAGAGTCGTTAACCTATTACGGGTTCTAAAATACAATTTTTACTGCATTTGTTTCAGGTGAGGAAACTACCAAGAAGGTTAGTTCGATGAGTTATTACGCATATCGTTTGATGATTCGTGAAAATTCTGACAATTATTTGTTGCGATTTCGTTGACTGCTTCAACAATATTGCGTTGACATGTACGTTAAAATCGAAACGCTAAATTGCGTTCGGAAGAGTATATCCATTTACCCGACGCAATAAGCACAGAAGGAGATTCAGAAAATGTTGGTCGATTGACTATTTTACCGGCGACATATATAGGTAGCCCGCGTCATTTGCATGAATATGCGCAAGATGCAATGACATATGTTCGTCATTATGGTCGGCCAGATCTATTCATTACATTTACATGTAATCCGAAATGGATAGAAATTATTCAATTGCTGCTTCTTGGACAAACATCAAGTGATCGACACGACATCACCGCACGTGTTTTCAGGCAAAAAATTCGGTCACTAATGAATTACATTGTTAAGCAACACGTCTTTGGGAATACTCGATGCTGGATGTATTCAATCGAATGGCAAAAACGAGGCCTACTGCATGCTCACATTCTGATTTGGTTAGTCGAAAGAATTCGGCCAGATCAAATAGATGACATCATATGTGCGGAGATTCCTGCTCCTGAAACCGATCCAGACCTACATGATATTGTAGTCACGAATATGATTCATGGACCGTGTGGCACTATCAACCGACAATCACCGTGCATGGTCGACGGCAAGTGTTCCAAACGGTATCCACGAAAATTGACGGCAGAGACCATTACAGGCAACAATGGTTATCCATTGTTTTGGCGTCGATCCCCCGATGATAATGGTAGAACTATCACAACTAAAGTGAAAGGAAACGATTTCGTAGTTGACAGTGGTGGTGCAATGATTTTATTATCTGGCCATTTCCGACAAACACTACCAGTCATTCCAAGATCTACTGCTGCCGACGAAATAAACGCTTGCCTCAAAGCATCAAATCTGTGGCGATATGTAAAGAAACTTCAACTGTCTGGAAATATGAGAGTTGCATTGTTGAACGATCTATCTGCTGATGATTTATCGAAGCAATTGCTGACTATCGGTAATGGCCGTGTTCCTGTTGACAAATCGAGCGGTTTGATTTCATTTCCTCCAAATTTTTGCAATTTCGTATCATCAAAAGACGAGCTTATCAACAAAGTATTCCTGGATATCATTGCTAACCACAAAAATACTAAATGGTTGAGTTAGCGAGCAATTTTGGCCGCTAAAAATAAAGATTCAAATCTATCGACTGTGTAGCAAACGAAGAAGAAGCCACTAATTATCCAACTGAATTTTTAATCTCCTTGGATGTGCCTGGTTTACCACCGCACAATTTAAAACCTAAATTTGGCTCGGTAGTCATCATGCTTAGAAATTTAAACCAACCAAAACTGTGTAATGGAACGCGTTTAGTGATAATAAAACTGATGAGCAATGTGATTCACGCGTCGATACTTAAAGGAACATTTAAAGATGAGGAAGTTCTTATTCCAAGGATTCTGATGATCCCAACGGATATGCCCTTTGAGTTTAAACGAATTTAATTCCCGATTCGTCTTGCCTTCGCCAACAAATCACAGGGCCAATCCTTGACTATTTGTGGCCTCAATCTAGAAAATGCATGTTTTTCTCATGGTCAATTGTACGTGGCATGCTCACGTGTCGGCAAACCATCCGCTTTATTTGTTCTTGCGCCTGTATTATTTCCATACCTTTAAATTTTTTTTAATCAGGCTAAACATAATTCAATTGATAAAGTATTTTTTAATAAAGCTTGCGAACAAATTAGCAGTTTCAGCAAACTTCCTAAAACATATGTAAATGTGAACGTTCAACTTCATAGTATTGGAAGTTATTGTAAATTTTGGCACTTCTCGACTTTTTCCTAGAACCAATGATTCTTGAAGAGATGTCTGTGGTACTTGGGTCCATACCTTCGTGGAACCCTTTTTTGTTGGCTTTATTTCAAGAACTAGCAGAGATATTGACTTAAAATGTCTTATTTGATAATACAAAATTTTTAAAAAGTGAAAAGTTTGATTGCTCCAAAATATCTCCCCCTCAAATAATGTTATCGTCTTCAATCAAATTTTATTTTACTGATTATGACATCATAAGAAATTGGAATGAATTTGAAAAAATATCAACTAACAATTTTTTTCGAAAAATAAAAAATATTTTCCACCTTGAATATTTTGCAAACAAATTAAAAACGATATTGTCTTCAGAACATTTTTATTCTAAGAAGATTGACATTTTTGGTATATGTGGTCAAAATTTTTAGAAAAATCCAAATGACAATTCGGCATTGAAGCCGTACTAAAAAATTTGCTTACAAAAAATGTCATTTGCAAAGTTTTAAAGGCATAACTTGGAGTATATCAATATTCCAGCCTCTCTTTACTTTTCAAACTGTACCAATTTCGGTTCAAACGTTCAAGTACTTTTTTTTGGAACAAAAAACATTATTTGAAGATACAAGGGCGGGTCAATAAGTCCGTGACTTTTGGAATAAAACACAGATTTTTTGATAAAAAAATAATTCTATTTTTCAACGTAGTCTCCCTTGAGCTCTATACACTTTGTCCAACGCTTCTCTAATTTTTTTATCCCTTCCAAAAAAAAAAATGATTTGTCGAGGTCCTCAAAATAGGCCTTTGTTTGCGAGATGACTTCATCATTGGAGTCAAATCTTTTTCCACCAAGCCATTTCTTCAGATTTGGGAACAAGAAGTAGTCCAAATCTGGAGAATAGGGTGGATAAGGGAGCAATTCATAGCCCAATTCATGGATTTTTGCTATGGCAACTGCACATGTGTGCACCCTTGCATTGCCTTGGTGGAAAAGAATTTTTTCTTGGCCAAATGAGGTCGGTTTTTTTTCAAATCGTCATTGAATCGGTCCAATAAGTTGGCATAATATTCCCCATTGATTGTTCTTCCCTTTTGAAGGTAGTCAATGTGGATTATCCCGCGTGCATTCCAAAAAACAGTCGCCATAACTTTATTGGCTGACAAACCCACCTTGGCCTTCTTTGGCGCCGATTCACCCTTAGAAACCCACTGTTTTGACTGTTGTTTGGTCTCTGGTGTGTTGTGATGGATCCATGTTTCGTCCACGGTTACAAAACGGCGCAAAAACTCCTCCATATTGCGATTAAACAACGCCAAACCTTCCTGTGAAGTTGTTACACGATTGCGTTTGTGGTCGAATGTGAGCAAACGCGGCACCCATCTTGCGGAAAGCTTTCTCATGCCCAAATGATCATTCAAAATTGAAACCACTGAGCAATGCGAGATCCTTACGGCTTCCACAATCTCTCGCACTTTCAATCTTCGGTCGGCCAACATTATATCGTGAATTTTTTCGATTGTTTCGGGTGTAGAGACCTCAAGTGGGCATCCAGGACGTTCGGCATCTTCAGTGCTTGTACGGCCACAACGAAATTCAGTAAATCTCTTTTTTACCATTGAAATTGATTGTGCAGAGTCTCCATAGTATTTATCAAGCTTAGCCTTGGTCTCGGTAATGGTTTTTTTTCGCAAGAAATAATGCTTAATAAGCACACGAAATTCACTTCTTTCCATTTTCTCCTCAAATTAGTGAGTAGTCTGATTAAAATAGCTGTCAAACACAAACTAACTGACGCAACAAGTTTAAATTTTGACAGGAGTCAACTGACAGATGCCTGTTGACAGGAGCAGTGTTTCTGTTTCAGTAAAGAGGTCAGAAATTCAAAAAGTCACGGACTAATTGACCCGCCGTCGTATTAAAGAATTTTGTTTACATATTTTTCAAATTACTGCTTTTCGCTCAAAAACAATTTCAGGGAAACGCGAATCGTATCGCAAAATACTCTTAAAGTTTTTGTAAAATGTTTTACCTTTAATCGATGAAATGGTTGACTTTCTATGAATCAACTACCCTTTTTGAAATCGCAATCTAACAATTCCAAAGAAAAACGTTCCACGACCATATTTTTTTAAATACATGATAATATTCAATACTGTCCAGGTAGGTAGGTAGAAATGGCTGTCCTGCTTCGCGCAGGACACAATTAGCGCTGAGTGCGCCGTTTTGATACCATACCTCGTGAGATTCTGAATGGGTTTGAAAATGGGCTATGGATGGTGCACGTTCCGCACGTGCAGTCCATTTAGTGAGGGAGAAATAAGGGGGGATGGGGTTAAAACCACTTTGTGCTATTTAGGTATGAGATCAAATCTTTGATCTTGAATTCTGCGAGTTCCTCAATACCGTTGAAGAATTCCTTACCCAAGTGGAGTGCTCTTTTCCTGGCCAGGGCCGGACAGTGGCATAGAAAGTGTGGGACTGTTTCTTTTTCATCCCGGTTCTCACAGCTACGGCAGAAAGAGTTATGTGGTATACCCAATTTTGCCGCATGCTCCCCTACAGGCCAATGTCCTGTGCAAGTAGCGACAATCCTGGCTATGTCATGCCTTGGTTTGGAAATTAAATTGATTGATTTTGGTTTGTTATAGGCGGGCCAGATTTTCCTGGATATAACGCAACTCGTTAAACTACTCCACCTATGATTTGCTTCTGATGTGTATTTGGTCAGGATATCACCCTTCACAACTCCAAGAGGAGCATATACTCTCACTGCCAAAAAGTTGTGAAGGGCTGATCCTTGCCTAGCTAGCTCATCTGCCTTCTCATTACCCTCATAGCCCCTATGGCACGGTATCCAGATAAGAGTGACGCTCATATCCAGTTCCTTTAGGGCCTCTTTGCATTGCTGGACCAGTTTAGAGGATGATAAAGCTGAATCAATGGCTTTAATAGCTGCCTGACTGTCTGTTAGTATGGCTACATTTTGGTTCTGACGGATATTTTTAAGGGCTGTACAAGCTTCCCTTATCGCCAGCAATTCTGCCTGGAACAAGCTGGCAAAATCGGGAAGTCTATAGGTTTTTGAAATCTCAAGAGATTCACAGAAGACTCCTGCACCAACACCGCATTCCATCTTCGAACCATCCGTGAAGATAATTGTGTCGAAGTCTTCCGTCACAACGCCATCCTCCCAGTCGGTTCTTGACGGGAGCAAGACTCTAAACTTCTTTGAGGTGTCTAGGGTAGGGATGCAGTAATCGGTGGTTGTGGATAGGATGTCTGATGGTATCAGGCTTGTTTGGTTGCAGTGCCCGTAAGATCTAGGTGCCCAGCAGCCTGTTTCTTTGAGTCTCAAGATACTGCAGGACACCTGATATTTGATAAAGAGGTCGATCGGAAGAAGGTCCAGGATGACGTTGAGTGCATCCGTTGGACAGGACCTTTGCCCCTGGTATCCCTACGCATGCATTTCTCTGCACCTTTGTAAGCTTGTTTACTATGTAGGCTTTGTTGAGTGCGGGCCACCACACAATGGAACCATAGACCAGTATCGGTCTTACAACCGCTGTGTATGTCCATTTTATCATTTTTGACTGGAGGCCCCACTTTTTGCCGAATGTTTTATTGCAGGCGTAGAAGGCGACACACGACTTTCTTACCCGCTCTTCGATGTTAAGCTTCCAGTTTAATTTGGTATCCAGTATTACGCCCAGATATTTAGCACTGGAAGACAATGAAAGTGCTTGTCCGTTTAACCGAGGTAGAGTGAAGGGTGGTACCTTGGTTTTGGTGGTAAAAAGCATCAACTCGGTTTTGTTGCTGTTAACACCTAGTCCGCAGCTCGCAGCCCAGGTGCTTACTTTCTTCAAAGCCATATTAGTGATTTCACTGATCACGCTTGGAAATTTTCCTGACACTAGAATGACCAAATCATCGGCGTACGCAACCGCTTTCACTCCACTACTCTCGAATTTCACTAGAATGCTGTTCATGGCCAAAAGCCATAGGAGAGGAGACAATACACCTCCTTGAGGTGTTCCTCTGCTGGCATATTTGGTACACGTTGAATATCCTAACTTTGATTGAATCCTCCTATTACTTAGCATGGATATTATCCACCTTCTAATATAGTTTTCTACACCGAAGTCTGCAAGTGATTCAGCGATGGATTCAGTTAGGACATTGTTGAAAGCTCCTTCTACGTCTAAGAAGGTGGCTAGGGTATATTCCTTGAAATGAATTGTGTTTTCTATCGTTCTCACTACCTCGTGAAGGGCAGTCTCTGTGGATCTGCCCCTCATGTAGGCATGTTGCGAGTTAGATAGGGGACAACTACTTAGAATTCTCCTTATGTGAGAATATACGATTCTCTCCAGGGTTTTAAGAAGAAAGGAAGTAAGGCTTATAGGTCGGTAATCTTTGGCAGATTCATGCCCTCTTTTACCAATTTTTGGTAAGAAAACCACTCTTACCTGCCTCCAAGACATGGGGACATGGTTTAGTAAAAGGCAACCTTTAAAGATACTCTCGAGCCGTGGTATTACTAATTCAAGCTGATTTTGCAGCATTATAGGTAGTATTCCATCAGGGCCTGGAGATTTGTACGGCGAGAAGGTTTTGATAGCCCAGACTATATTTTCTCTAGTTATACTGTCCAAGTATACAAAAAATTCTTCTTAAGAATAGAGGCCAGTATTAAAAAATCGAGATATGTAACTGCTAAAATGTTCATATTTCAAATGAATATTCCAACCTCATTCAAGTTATTAAAAATATCTAAAAACCATTTTTTCGAAACTTGTATATTTCTTCTTGTGTCTGTATCTCTATTCCTCCCTTATGGCTATAAAGGTGCTTATTCTTGAAATATTATTATTTATCCTCGTATAAGTAAAAATAAAAATATATCCAGATATTAGATAGGACTTACTTTGTTTGCACAAATAAATTCTAAATCCATTTTCCTAGAAAACCAACGTAAATTGTAAAATATTTAGAATGTTCTGTCGTCCATCGTCTTTGTCCTTTTTATTTTTAAGTCCATCCACATACACGATCCTATAGAGTTGGTATACCCTAGAACCAGATGGAGAAATGCAGACATTTTGCTCATATACGAGTATGCACTGTAGGTTCTATAGATTGTATAACATACAAATACCTCTGGACTATATCTACAAACTATATAAGCTCTGAAAATCGTAATATCAAGGACTTTAGCAAACAACCAAAAAACGAATGTGCTGTGCATTTTGCAACATAAAAATATATATTGCAGAGCTAAAAGGAGCTGTAAAAAAGAGGGGGATGGGGTATACAGAGTTTGTGAAATTGAAATCTTGGGGATATTAAGGTTGAAGTTTTGTTGATAAGGCAGCAAGAGATATGCAGAGAGGGAGAAAGAAGTAGCAGAGTTTTCTTCTGTGGCCATTGGTCTCATAAAGTGCACGCAGACACTCAGGACCAGAAAATCTTTCACAAAGTTACAAAAAACTAAAATAACAAAAAGAAAAACTTCTATACACTATAAAAGAAGGAAAAGAAGATTCTCTAGAGAGTATAAGGACATTGCATCCCTGCTTGCCTGCCTCAAAAGTTGTTCCGCGGTTGTACAAGTAGAGGTACTTTAAGCTAAAGAATATAGATACCTATACCTTGATATATGTTCATTTTCGTCCTTAGAGAGTCCAGATCCAGATTCAGATGCAGAGCCACAAAAGCAAGTCCGGCGAACTTATTTATTCGCATTTTGCAAAGTTTTAATGGTTTGTTGGTCTTGAAAGGCGGAGGCTCCAGTATTGTGTCGAATCCTCCTTCAAATGTCATTTTACCCGCACCACAAAGAGAATCCTTCTTCTTGTATCCTGCATTTGCCATTGTGTATCGTCCCCGCATCTTAAACTGGGTGGGAGAAATTTTATCACTATTCCCTGACCAAAATTATAAAAGGAACTTATATGGTAGCTATCCCTATTTCTTGCAGAAGTAAGGAGTCGTCTTTTTTACGGACGTGTGTGTGTGCCTTATTCTTCGCCTACAAAACTCTCAATACATGGTTCATTATATCGTGACATCCCGAAAAAGAGTAATTGCCAAGGCAAACATCTTGGTTGAACAAATCTTAACAAAAATAAAAAAAGGACAAAAAGGATTCCCTTAGGAAAAGACTTATACATGTTGCATGTATTTTAATTGGTTTCGATTAGAAGATGAAGTGCAATCGACATGAGAAAAATAAGAACAAAATACGAATCCCTTTTCACATTTTTCTTTGTCTTCTTATTTTCCTAAAACAAAACTTTTTCAATTAATTTCTACATTCATTATCCTGCACAGGAGCAGGAGGAGGTAGCATTGCTTCGAAACGAAAGACAATGGTTTCAAAAAGAAGAATTTTTTAAACGAAATTTTAATTCTTTTCCTTATCTCGTTTATTTTTTTGTCTTTGTCCTTGTTTATAGTCCCAACGATGTGCTTCAGGACCAAGAGGCGTGATGTCCTTGAAGGACGAGAAGATGAAGAAAAAGAAGAACAGAAAAAACTCAATGTTGTTTCTCACCTTCACAATCTCCATTAAATCTTCATCAAGGATAAATTATGAGCACAAAACAGTGCACACAAAAAAATAAGAAACTAAATACAATAGGGGAGAATGGGGTAAGTCCTTGTTTAGACATCACCTTCAATTTAGAATTATTTTAATCAAACTTTGTTGGAGTTGCTTTAAAATAAGGTTTTTCAGACAGAGGTTTAGACATCCGTCGAATTTTTACCAAAAATTAGATTAATAGTTCAACAACAAAGAAGAAAAGAAGTAAATTTTCGAAGGATTTTGAAAACCACCTCTCCTGACCCACTCTCCCCCTACAGTAAGCAACAAAAATGAAGGTACAGCAACCTTTTCTTTTTCTTTCTTAAGTTTTTTCTGAAGAAGTTTGTATATATACGATTAGAGGGGGGTTGGCATTTTTGTGTGTTATGTTAAGGTTGACGCTATGAGAGCTTAGTGGTGTTTTATTCTGATAAACTTAAACAGCATTTTCATTTTAACTTGTTTTTCTTTTTTTAAGGGTTTTTGTGTTATTTTCATTAAAGAGCATGATTGAAGCAAAAAATGTTTGTAATAAAATACTTGCGGATATCGAACTGGGAAATTGAGCAATTTTCTTTTAAGTGGGGTAAAGGAAGTTGTTTATTTGTATTTATATTTGTATAAAGACAAATTATGCCCTAAGCGGAAATGACCTAAGAGAGGACTTTTTAGTTTTTTTTTTTCTTTTTTGAGAAAATTAATATTGTCATGAATCAAAATGAGCTATTGTCGTTGTTGGTGTTTGTGAAAAAAGGACAATCGGAGATATAATTTCTACTTGAATAAATTTTACATTTTTCATTATCGTCTTTTCGATAAAAACAAAATCGATTTAGTTGGAAAGTTTGAGAGTTTATTTGTCAAATAATTCTTATTTTTTAACTATATGTTGGTCTATGAAAGTTCAAAGCTATAAAATTGAAATTTTTGACCAAATCATGGAACTGATTTCACCTTATTCATTTACTTGGCTAAAAACAAGCTTATATGGAGTGTCCCAACTTAAAGAAACACCTTGAAATTAAGTTTGTAAGATTTTAAGTTATAAGTTGTGAGAGGAAAGATTTGTGCCAGGAAAATGTGTATTCTGCAGTTTTAAAAATTAACAATTAAGATGACCGCTTGAATTGAGAATTAAAATACTAGAAAATACCAAAATTTTTAGAAGCATAGAATCTGGTTTCTGTATTTAAAATTAAATCTCTCTAGATAAGGAAAGTATACTGTAACTTGTTAACTAGAATTTCTAGCAAAACAATTTATTTTAAAATAGAAGAATATTGCCATCTTTATACGGATGCGAAATTGTATTTGAAGCCATTTCATGTTAAAAACATTCTAGGGCGCGAACCACACTGATACATTTCCACCCGCGTCCGTCTGTTGATTTTTCCAAAACTTAAACATAATATTAATAACAATATTTTGTGTGGGATAAAAAAATATTAAGCCAATATCTTTCATTTTTCTCATAACGCTTTCGATGGAAATCATTTTTTTCTAAAAATTTAAATTAGCAACAATATTTTGCATTTGATAAAACAAGTTGAATTTCAATATCTGTTCATGTTCACAACATTTTTAGTCGAAAACCAATGTTCACCAACTCTAGCAGCAATCCGATTGGAGTTTTCTAAGAACTTCATCCTGCATTTCAACAAAATTTTGTGAAGAATGAAATTATTTGGATTTATTCTAGAGATATTCGAATCGGACATCAGTTTTACTAATTTTGTTTCCTTTTTTATAAATTGCTATATTAAACAAAATTACAAACTTAATTTTTTAGAAGGTCCTTTTTACATCTTTCGAAATTATCTGTACCTATTTATCTGTAAGACAAATTTTAATCGAAGTCGATATCTCTACTGGTTCTTGAGATATGAACGAAGGAAAATTGTATCCCGATCGTACTGAATGTTCGTAAACACGCACAGCTAGACGTATCCCTGAAAATCTTTGATCTAGATTCTAGGGACCTTGAAATGCCGAAAAATGTAAAAATTTTCAATTCGATAAATCAGACTGATTGCAATAGCTTATTATGGGAAGTTAGTTAGGATTTTCTGTGATACCTCAGGATAGTTATTTGGGACCTCCACTTTTTATTTTTTTCATAAATTAAGAAATGTTTACGTATTTTAGCTGCCAAAAAGTCGTTTAAATTGTTGATGGAAAGACTAGAATATCCTTTTATTGTTTAATTCCCTAGAATAAGGTGTCGTAGTCTCAAAAATATTAACATACAATTTGACCGTTAGGTTAGGTTGGAGTGGCTGTCCAGATGTCATTGACTCACCTAGACCTCAAGGGTCCATTGTGATACCACTAATGAGGTTACTCATGGGAGAGTAATGAACTTAAACAAACCATTTTGCACTTTTAATAAAGTTAGAGAGACATTTTGTGTCAATCGTTGCCAGTTCACTGTTATTATCGAAGAAGGGATTACCGAGGAAGTTATTCCTTCTAATGGAGAGTGCTGGACATGTACATAGAAGGTGTTGGACTGTTTCCTCTTCCTCCTCGTCCATGCAGCTTCTACAGAAGTCATTTTACCGTTGCTTTAGATAAATGTTATTTATAAAATAAAAAAGAGCCTGTAATGCGACCCACACGTATATGTAGTTTCCTAATGGTGCTCGTAAAAAATTGCAAATGGTAAGTTTTGTAATGCTGATCTACTCCACACCAACTGGACAGCGCAGTAGAGGAAGACCGCGAATCAGGTGGCGCGCACAAGTGGAAGGTGACCTCACCCAACTCGGAGCGCGAAACTGGAGACATCTACCTAGGGACCGAGCTAGATGGAGAAGTTTGTTGGGTGAGGCCCTAGTTCACACAGGACTGTAGCGCCACCTTAAGTTAAGTAAGTTTTGTAAGACAAATTATCATTCAAATAATTAAAAAATATAATCAAACATTCAAGTCTAAGGTGTTTACTTTTCAGGTATTCGAGACGTTAAGACAATATAAAGGGTGTCCCAAAATTAACGCAAGATTTGAATTAAATAGAAAACGCCGTTTTTAGTCTTTTGATAGTTATATTTTTATTGACTCGTAAAGTACATAGGATAGGGTTATGTATGGAATAACACATCGGACAAATGGCCTCCACGGCTTTGCATGCACATGCGCACTCTTTTGTTGAAATTTTCCATGACCATTCTGCATAAATGTGGCTGAATTTCGTTGACGCAGCGTTGAATCTCCTCCTTTAATGCACGGGTGGTTGTGGGCTTGTTGACATAGACTTGTGATTTCAAATAACCCCATAAAAAGAAGTCTAATGATGTTAAATCACACGATCTAGGAGGCCAATTTTGATCACCGAAACGAGAGAGTACACGACCTGGAAATGTCTCATGCAGTAATTGAATTGTTTCACGAGCTGTATGACATGTGGCACCGTCTTGTTGAAACCACATATTGGACACATCAATATCATCCAATTTTGGCAGAAAGAACTGTGTAATCATGTCGCGATATCGAGCACCAGTAACAGTCACTGCTTGACCAGCATCATTTTCAAAAAAATATGGCCCAATTATGCCTCCAGCCCAAAATCCACACCATACAGTCACGCGTTGTGGATGCATTTGTTTTTCGACAATCACATGTGGGTTCTCCGAACCCCAAATGCGGCAATTTTGGCGATTGACAAAGCCATCAAGATGAAAATGTGCTTCATCGCTTAGGATGATTTTGCTCGAAAAATCAGGGTCCATTTGTTGATGTTCAATAATCCATTCAACGAACTCTCTTCTCTATCCATGGTCATTAGGCTTCAATTGTTGTGTTAATTGAATTTTGTAAGCGTGAAGACACAGATCTTTGGTGAGTATACACTGTAGAGAGGTTCTTGAAATTTGCAATTCTTGTCCACGACGCCGAATTGAGGTTCCTAGATTGTGAACGGCTTGTTTTTGGACGACCAGTGTGTTTGGCGTCTCCAACGGATCCAGTCTCCATGAATTTTTCAATTAATCTCTTCACAGTTGATGAAGTTAAAACACTATTCCGACCATATTTTGTATGAAATTTTCGAACTGCAGCCGCCAAGCTTTCACTATTTTTGAAATATTCTTTAATAATGAAGACACGTTGTTCTATCGTGTAACGCTCCATTTTTAATAACCCTATACTGTTAGCTGTCAAATTGCTTTTTTTCAGGGTTGCCAACACTTCACTGCACAAATGGCGGCAAATTCAAATCTTGCGTTAATTTTGGGACACCCTTTAGTAATAGTTTTGATAGGATTTTAATTTAACTTTAAAAAAAGCTCAATTCAATTCATGTTGACAGGTTTTTGAGACATCAAGTTTTAAAAAATCCAAAAATAAATTATACAGTTTTGCTAATTACTTAATTATTAAGAAACTGGTTTATTAGCTCCTGAGAATATCTAAAAACACAATAATGGGTCAATGGGGGTAACCTTCTTAAGTAATACAAAAATATATATTTTTTAAATTGAAAGAAGCCAAGTCAAAAAAATGTTATAGAAAATTTTATACAAATCTGTGGGCCATTCTTGTGAAAATTCAAATTATTTGATTTTTGACCAGCAATATTTTTCAATCTTCTTAAGATAAATATTTAAATCGAAAATCAAAGTAAATTTTCAGGTTTTCATTTCTTATAAGAAAATTGTCAATTGGATTCTTTTAAAAATATTACTTCATGCCAAAAAAGTTATTTTACAATTATTTTTAACGTTTCTTGTTCGTAAAATGTTTGATTTGACAAATATTTGATTAAATTTGTATTGGTTGTATAAATACTGTTAATTGAATTGGATTTGATAATTGGTTCGAGAGATACTTGCCGTGAACTAAATTTTGAACTTACTTTTTTTTCATTGCTATAGTAAAAAACCACTCAGTGAATATTTTTTAAAGTATTTTCCACATGTCTTGATATAAATATCTGTAAATATAAATCTATTTTAAGACCATACCTTTTCGGTGTCTTTGAGATATGGACGTCGACAAAAGCCCGAAATTAAAATAACTTTCAATACGAAGTTGAAAAAGGAAGTAGAGTGCCTTTTCAAAGGTTTTTATTTCTTTAATATCTCATATATGTTAGCCAATTAGACACTGCCCTTTATTTATCAGGCTCAATAGTTATACGTTTGATCTTGTGATACTTTGTGATACCTCAGTGTAGCCCTTTAGAACCTATATTTTTTATATTTGTTTATTAAGTGATAAATATGTTCGTTTTAAAACGACATGATTTCCTGGAATATAAGCTTTCCCTAGTCTCAACACAAATTTACTAAAAATGTGCCTGGTTTTAGAAAAAAAACGATACTCGAGAGACCTCTAGGTAAGATTCATTTTGAATCGAATAAAAGTGTATCAATTTTGTCCCAAAAATTTACAGAAAACGTCTGTAATATTAAAATTTAAGTCTGCACGTATCTTTATGGCATCAAGACCTATAAATTGCCTATTTATTTACATAATAAAATAAATGTCGGTTAAAAAATTAATAGTTATACTACAAACTTGAATTTTCAGATGGAGCCTTAAAAGAAGGGCTTATCAGTATTCAATTCTGTTTAGTTCTGGATAAAAACAAAATCGAGGGCAGATCGTGATGTCAAAGTTTAATGAATAATTTCCTCGCAGAAAAGTCATGACATATAAAACGTCTTCAAAGCAATACCAAATGCTTAAATAGTTAATTTTATTTTCAAGAACTCGTAACATTTGTCAGCATTTGCCTCAATAACATCTACCACATAGCACATTCAATATAAATATAAATAAATACCTATACCATAATGCAGTTGAGTTAAATATGCAAATAAGTGCCTCTCAACAGTCGATTTCCACAGGATCATATCACCACCATACTGACCGCCATCGCACCAAATCCAACAACCATCACCGCACCGACCGCACCAAAGCCTCTTACAAATAATATCCTCGTAAAGTGTTCAAATTTATGACTAATGAGTGAGTTTCTGACACAGCAGATCATCTGTTGCTATCTTTGGACACCACCGCCTGAGTTAAAATATGACTTCACCTTCATCAGGCCGAAGTAGTTAGTAAAGGTAGGAGGTAGGTGAAGATATCCCTAACTGTTTGCACCATCTCTGTAAAGGCATACCTCGTTCATGATGGTTCTCCCAGAGGCGAAGGTGCGCGCTTAATTAAGCCTCCTGAAATAAATAACCCACTCAATTGCTTTCAAGATCATTACGTCGATGAACTAATGGACACTTTAAGTCGCGACTCCTTCTATAGGCACAAGCACACAAACCGAAGAAACCAAGACCGCCACCTACCTACCTACCTATGGCTGTGGAAACGTTGGTCCTCAACCTTATCCTTTTCCTCATTAAGCCCCCATCTTGCTCCTCTCGTTCTTCTGGTTATTTAATTTGGATACCTGATGTTGCATTAAAATGATGATTTGACGACTTCACCACTGCAGATCGACATGATCACGTGGAGTTTCATTTGGCCTAATAGCAGATCTAGAGACCCTGGAATTCGCTGGTAAGTTGATAAGCATCCTGTTCTACGTACGAGTATATGCGGGTTTAGTATAAGTTGGACCTATAAACTTTCTTGTTGATTATTTAATTGGCGTTACAAATAGACTACCAAGCTGATGATAACTTGAATTAGGATGACATATATATGAAGCAGCCATTTGAGGCATGTCGCGGTGTAATAATTCTATAGGTTTATGGCGTTTCGTGTTACAACTGACACTTGTTGACATTTCATTGGAATACTTAGGCGTCTTAATTACCTTGTTTTGCAGCTACTGGCGCAGAGGTTTGAAAAGTCTAGTCATTTGTTTGGCTTGAAGAATGATTCTACTTGAGAGCTTGACCGCTTTGTGACTCATTTCCTGCAATATTTCTTTTATAAAAATTGTGTGAATCAAGCTATTGCTTGAAATATAACTTCAATGCATTAATTAAGAATGTTGAATATCTATCAAACCCTTCATCACTCCAGTTTCTAGAAGACTTCTATACCTGCGTTGTGTACGCTAAAACAAATTTTGTAAAGTTTTTATTTAAGTTAATTTTCTAAACAATAAGCTTTATTGACTTTCTTTCAAACCATTGCTTTGGCTCATCTTTCAGAAGATGCTCAAGGAGTTCGAAATAAAGACTATAAGAATTAAGGTCGCATCATGCAACAAAATACTCACAGTCAGCTTAGATCGAACATCTTTTTCAAGGAATTGTTTGATGAAGGTAAATTACTTTCTCAAACGAATTAACGAAAATTATTTCTAATCCTAAGTATTTTACATCCTTCACATTAATTACTTCATTATCAAGTATAACTGAGGGAAAGTCTATAAAATAAAGCTCATCTCCGGAACATAACATAAAAGATATAACAGATTTACCCGTAGAAAGAAAAAGTGTCAAACGGTTTAAATTCGACTGCAAATGGATATGGCCTAAATCCTCATTTGCCTAACCAAGTTTTGCGACCCTCCATCAAATTAATTTAACGAAATTTAATTTAAAGGACTACATCGCCAGTTTACAAATGAACTTGGTAGTTGGAGATGACATCAGGAAGGGAATTTATAGAAATCGAAAATAACAAGGGACCCAAAACGGAGCCCTGGGGTATCCGCATATTTGTACTTATAACACAACCAGTTGCACCATTGGAAAAATCACAAAGTGTTGTAGGAATGGTTCAAAAATGAAGATCACACAAGTTTAGTGTTTTGTGTCACTGTCAAACATCTTCAGTTTGGTCAAAAATTTAACCATGAATCGTTTTACAAACTAACAAAAGCTTGCAAATTATTGAATTTCATTTTCAAAATGCGGGCTCTGTTAGAAAGTTTCTCGCGCTCTTCTTCCGTTTTACGGTCAGTTTAGTCGGCCTATCTATTCAGGCTATTGTGAATAAATATGTCTCCAAACTTACTTTGCTGGACCACCATCACTCTTACGTAGAGTGTAAATTGGTTAAAATATCGGGTTTCTGTTTCTCCACTAAGTGGAAAATTTTGTGGAAGTATTTAGATGGGAAACCTTTCGAAATACATCTGATGCCAGATTTGACACGGAACGACCTCCCCCAACGCCGAATTTTTGGTGAATTAGCTCTTGAAAAGTTGATCGAATTTTGTGCAGTGACGAATGAAGAACCTAAATTTCCGTATTTATAGTGAAGATCAGAATAAATCCAGAAAAAGTCACTGTTTGCTATGCATTGTGGGCTAGCGGTACCATTGGGCAGTATTTTTTGTGGAGCTATATTAAGGCATAAGACTATAGCGACAAGCCCGCTGCTATTGACGCTCTATTAGCCAACATTGGGGAATTAAATCTTGAGATACCATTCGAAATTTTAGAAAGAGAAAGCCAATTTGAAGAGAAGCCGTGGCTTTCTTTTTTGTTCAAAACATAAATTATATCGATAAATCTAGGTTTTTAAAACGTCTGATACCTCTTAAAAACTCATTCTATATATAAAGCGTGAGTGCAACAACAAATATAACCAATAGTGTGAAAGTAAGTTACTAATAGTCCAGTCATTTTAACTATTTTAAACCCCAATCTGCGGAAAAATTCCTAGTGAGCTGAATTTTTGTATACACCTTTATTATGGCATTGTAACGAAGATATGAAAAATCGACATTGATATCGTGTTGGCTAAAAAAGTTATATAGTCAAAAGGTCACGAAAATCAGTTTTTCGCAAATATCTCGCGATCTATTGCTCAGAGGTCAATAAAGGTCAATATAAAAATTGTTTGTCGAGAAATTGTCTACAAAAAATGTCTTTTGCATTTTACTGTAAAATTAACCGTTTTCGGAGTAGAGCGCCGAGAAAGCGACTATATTATAACGATGCACTCGTTTAGTGGTACCCGTGGCATGATGGTTAGTGGGTTGGACTGTCATGCGAAAGGTCTTGGGTTCGATCCCTGCCTGTGACACCTAAAGTTTTTTTCACGGGTATTGCCTCTTACGAGGAATTGACAAATTCTCCAAGAGTAATTCTTGTCATGAAAAGTGCTTTCTCAATCTAGCCGTTCGGATTCGGCATAGTCCTATCCATTCCTGCAATTACTCGCAGACAGGAATGGTTGAGAGTTGTAAGTCACTAGGCCCTGGTTCTTTACGGACTGTTGCGCCACCTAATTTATTTTACTCGTTTCCTCACCACCTTCGATGTAGAATGCAGGGCGCGTTTTTTTTGACATGGTTTCCCCCGTAGGCAATAATCCATAATAATGTAATAAGAGTTTTTTTTTTATTTACGAGTGAATAATTTTTTATTTGAATACAAAAAATACAGACAAATTAACTTAAGTATATAATTTTTTTTTTAACATTCATTGTCGATATCTTCAGTTTCTGTGTCATCAACAGTTGCTGACAAAACGTCGAATGGACTTATTTCTATATTTAAATCAACATCTTCATCATTTTTATCATTGGTTGACTCTGCGTTTGAGCATGACTGGCCACGGCAATGTCCATAAGCTTTTGAACATCTTAATCCAATTTTTTTGCATCCACATTTGCCGCTGCAACCTTTTGTACGATTACAGAAGATTGTGTTTAGTAGATTATCAGGTGCTGGTGGTAATAAAGTTGTTATTGGTTGTAGTATTTTATTTTTTAACTCCCAACTCCACTGTTCTTGATCAATTTATCTTTCTAGCCAAGCCAGGTTTGTATTTGATAATACACTCGATAAATATGCTGTTGAGCTGCTGAAGAGGTAGGTGGTAATAATGGAAATTTTACAACTGTACTTTGCCTTGTTATCTGTAATTATCTATCGAAATTTCTTATTTTGGAGCACCGTACATTGTTAGTAGAAAATGTGTTCCAGCATTGACAATGACATCTCGGGAGCAATTTTCTTGATGGAATATTTCTGCAGAATTGTTTAATTTGGGTCTTTTTTCAAACATCTTCATGTTTTTTTTTAATTTTCCTTTTTCAAAAAGTGCTGAAGTTTTATCAAATCCGGTCATGGCATGTAGAAAAAGAATATTTTTCTAAATAAATAAATAACACTGAGAGCTTCCCTTAGCCCACTTCCTTCCATTATATATTTTATAGATCCAAGAAACGACGAGCTATATATCAGATTGAACATCAGCAGCACAGCTGATTCTTTTCTTACGTGGAGATATTGATGTACTCGGTTCTTCTTGGCGTCGTTTAGAAGCCGCTGTACTCAAATTGTTCGTATAATTTTTACGACAATTGCTATGCACATTTACAAAAGTCACAGTATTTAAATATTTAATATTTACACCACCTCTAGCGATACTAGCATTTTTTAGTTTCTGAAAACCACGCCTAACTTCTACTACATCACCATCCGATAACACTTCTTTGCATATAAAACATGTATCACTCATTTTGAAAACTATTCAAGAGCAATACTACTAAAATAACGTCTTTAACACTCAAGAAATAATTTTCAACTGAGCTAAATACAGCCCGACAGGCAGTAGCAGGTATAAAGATACAATAAAATATGGAACATCTACATCGGCCTACCAGTGGAGGTCGTTTGAGGCATTCACGGGCACGAATTGTCCGGGTAACAGTATAGTATACTAGTGTTACTAGTGCTATATGTCTGTGTATGTAGTAGATTTTACTAACAACACACTTACAAACATGAATAAAAAGCAATAGGGTTTACGCTTTGGTATACAATACCGTATGTGGGTGCATTCTAGTCTCTACTTCAAAAAACGGTTAATTTTTCAGAAAAATGCAAAAGACATTTTTTGTAGACAATTTCACGACACACAATTTTTATATTGACCTTTATTGACCCCTGAGCAATAGATCGGGAGATATTTGCGAAAAACTAATTTTCGTGACCTTTTGACTTTTATAACTTTTGTTACGTGGGCATATGAGTATATATGAATATACCTATAGCCGGCGCGGCGGCGCGGCTGCTCGACGGCGACGACACCGTCCACCATTCCAACGATGAAGATTTGTTTTGTTGGTTGAAGTGGCCTAATCCATACCCGGTGGCTGGTCACCGACAGAAGTAGTCGATATCCTTCTGATTTAATTATATTCTGAAAAGAAAAGATAAATTTAGTATAAAATAATAATAATATATTATCAATGCAAAGTGATAAATTTGTTTTGTTGGGATTCGATTGCTTTCGCATTCGAATCTTTGCAACACAAATTCAACACTCTACACAGCTATGACTTACCTTAACAATATAAAAAAATATTAAAGAACCCCTGAAAAAGAAATAAGAATAATAAAAATATAATTATTTTTCCTAGAAATTAGTTAAATTTATTTAATAATACTCACCAAAATAATTTCTGCTCCTCTATTCTCGTCCATGTTTGTTTTGATTTTTCTTTTGACAATTCCTATGTGTTATCTTATCTAGTCGTTTCGGTCTGCGCATGCAATAGTAGCTTTGTCTTGTTTTCACCCAAAGGAAAAGGGGGTAGACAAATTACTACTAGCGCATGCGCATGAATGTATTTGACACAATTGTTCATCCACCGGATGAACTAAAATGAATTGCTTAAATGGTTTAAGTATAAGATAGATACAGGATGATATGAAAATTTATTTAAAATAATAATTTACGAGATTAGAAAGATACGATAAAGATTAGAATAATTAGTTAAAATAAATAATAGGATAAGTTAGGAATTTAGAAAATAGATAGATATTAGAGTAATAGAAGAGGAAATAGACTGATAGATATAAGACTGTAGTAGTAGTATATATGTGTGGGTACGATTTCTTGGACTTGGATAAGGGGGGGTAATTATCTGTGATAGGGATGCAAAACAATTGTGGGTGGAAAAATAGTTATCTCACTCAGAGGTAGTGGTAACTATTTACTTAGTTAATAGGAGAAGGCAAGGAACTAGCCTAAGGGATTTTATGGTCATTCTTACGTTTGAGAGTTTCAGAAATAGAAGTGTTAACGGCCATTCTTTTTGTGACCAACAGTTTTTTTTTAAATTCAAAATCTATTAATTTTTCTTTTACAAGTGATACAAAAAGTAAAACTTAGATAAGAAGTTTGTTTTATTAAACAAAATAAGTGGATTGAAATATACATAATAAAATCAATATACCAGGTAAAATAAAATTGTGAAAAAGAAGAAAGAAGATTTGATATATGTATAATTCCATATATATAGATCATCTTAATTCCACTGAGTTGGATATAGAAGCTAGAGGAAAAGTCCTAGGAAATTTGGTGGCGTTATATATATATATATATAAATCAGCAGAGGTATGTGACCATAAAATGGAAGTGTTAAAGTTTCGGTCTGATGTGTGATTCGCTTTTTTCTACTCTTTTGTTAGGTTCAGGTCAGAATCCAAAGATCAGGAGAATTAGCAGAAGCCTGAGCCTCTGCAAAGTTTTTTTTGTCTCCTCCTTCAGCTCTACAAATTTTAACTTTGGACAAGGACATTCCACATAGTAGAAGTATTCCTTTGTCCAGGACAAAGGAAACAACTTCGAAGGTACAAAGACCACAGTCCAAGGGGGTACTTGATATCTAAAAAAATTAGATATATATCGTTATCCCTCGAAGGAAGAGAAGAAAGGGGGTTGTACTAGTACAAAAGAAAGGGTGTCCAGAGAAAAGGTTAAATGAAGAAGTGATTAAAGTGAAGCAATAAGAAAGAAGAACTTTTGAATTTTTTTATATATATACTATTTTAATTAATTTAAGTAGAGTAAAGTGAAATCTAATTTGTGAAAATCCAGTTCTCTAAAAAAAAAATTTTTTTTGTTTTGTTAAATTAATTAAATTTTGATTTGAATTTGGTTTAAACTAAATTAATGAGAAAAAGTGATTTTAAAGGCTGGTGTAATAATTTTCAAACCTAATAGATTCAGTGGTGGCGAAAGTGCTACCCCAGTTTCTCTACGTGCTGCCGGCAGAACGACGAGGGATTAAGGAAATCGTAAGTAAGAACACTTTTTTGTTTTTTTTTGATAAAGGACCAATAGTAAAAAGCCTCTAAGGTCAATTTTTTTGTGAAATTTGGATTGAAACCTTTTTATATTTTATATACCTTTATTATTTTAATTATTTATCTTTATAAGAAAAGAAGAGAACTCGATTAAAAATTTTTTTTTTTAGTTTGTCTTAAATGAAATTGAATAATAAAATTATAATTTGAGTTGGTTTGAAATTTACAAGATGGTGTACTAATTTAATAGCTAGTGGTGTGTGAAGGCTTGGTAAGGCCGTCCAGAAGTGATTTGGATTTTTAGGACATGACAAACTGACTGCCTCAACGGACTAACGCGTGACTGGTTGAGTCATTTTAGGGGCTATTTCCGCTACTTTCGGCCATGGAAATAGCGAAGGAAGTATCTTCATGATACTTGGGCGGGTTGGCCAGACTTTCGTCAATAACATCAGACGAACGTTTGGGATTCAGTGTGACGATGTTTAGGGGGATAAGAGAGAGGTGCTTTAGAAAGAATAAGTTTATATTTTTAGTTTTTTTTATATAGTTTTAGTTAGGGTTTAGTTTTCTTTATTTTTTGTGTACTTAATTTTTTTATAATTTCATTTTATTCATTTTTTTCATTATTATTATTTTTTTTTGGTGAAGGGTTTTATTTTATTTTTTTTTATTATTATTTTATTAGGTTAGCCAGATTATTTTTTTTTTTAGGATTTTTTTTGTATAAACTTAATTCGAAGCACCGAATTCTGATTTCTCTTAGATATCGTCAAAGTTCACAGGTTTGTGTCATTCTACACCTTGTAGATACCTTAGGCACGAATAAAAATAATGTTTAGTCGAGCAGGAGGTGTACTGGAAGGTGGCAAGAACCACCCCACGCGACGAGCTGAGCCGTGCAACCACAAGCGTGCCGTAGCCTCTTCCAGTACTCCAAAGCATTCCCTCGTGGAGACCTGACTCCTAACAATGGCGCCCAACGAGACCTAACGGTTTTAGTATTATTTTTCTACGATTACACAAGCCTGGAACTGGTAACTTTTGATCTTGTCACAGATTGAAAATTTCTGTCCAAATCTTCAGGCCTTGAGTCAGAGATTTTTGTGAGGAAGTTGGAAATCTGGGACAACATCAAGAGTTTGAACAAGGTCGTACCATTTCGAGTCTCAGCTGTCCATAGAATTAGGTACAGCCAGATTCTTTGTGAGGTAGAGACTCGAAGTTCGAAAACCTTGTTCATTTAGAAGTTCATTTTAAACTCACAGCCAGCCATTGACTAGGCTATATGTCAGGAACTATGTTGTGGTTGTGGGGGAGAGATGAACTGAAGCAACCACTGAATTTCAAACGCACCAGTCACAAGACATAAGTACTTAAGGACATAACTAACGAACACCAATTTACGGATGGATAGGAAAACTTTACCAACCTTCACACACCTAGCGTTTGCTAATATACAAATACATACATAGTAAATATAAACAATACCTTTTTACAAATTACATTTCTTTTATTGATATTTTTTGTTATTATAAATTCCATTTTTTTGGTACAAATCACATTTTTTCTTTATTGATAATTTTTTTTAGTCATTTTTTTTTACTTATAACTTAACATTTTTTTTTTTTTACATTGAAAATCGTTTCTTTCATAATTATTTCTTTTATTGCTTAATTTGCTTTTATCATTTACACATCAATTTTCATTTTTTATAATCATTATTTTTGAATTTTTTTTTTTAAACAATAATTCTTTTTTTTTTACTCTAATTTTTGCATTTTTTTTATAATCTTTATTTTTGAATTTTTTTTTTAACAATAAGTTTTTTTTTACTCTAATTTTTGCATTTTTTTATAATCTTTATTTTTGAATTTTTTTTAACAATAAGTTTTTTTTTTATACCCTAATTTTTGCATTTTTTTTTAAATCTTTATTTTCACTCTGAATTTAGCTTTTCTTGCTGGACGGTAGGTTAATAGATTTAAATTTGGTAAGAAATAGGAAAAGAGAATAGTTGGTAGGAATGTCGGAAGGGAAGAAAAAAACTACAGGGACAGTTCCAAAAATAACTGGGAAAAAGAGGGTCACGCGTCAGACGGAAACTATAGACGAGGAAAGCGAAGTAGTTGAGACCCCAATACTTTCAACTGTACCACCGACAGTGACAGAAAACGACGACTTAGACAAGACATACCATGAAATAACAAACATTATTCGCAACATAGACTTACTGGGATCAAACAATAAAAACAACAACTTACAAAATATGAACATACAAAACGCGACAGTAAGACATGAAGAGGCCGCAATGGGTCTTGAAGATGATGAAGACAATGAGAACGAACAAGAACGAATGCGAACAGAACTAGAACAATTGACACAACAAAATTTAGAACTCGAACGATTACGAATGGAACAAGAACAACTAACCTTACGAAATTACGAATTTGAACAAGAACGAGTACGAATAGAACAAGAACAAAAACGATTACGTTTGGAACAAGACCGAATTACGGAACTAAACAGAAAACTAGAAGTAGAACGTGCAAGACTTGCTAAACAAAACTATGAACTTGAACAAGAACGATTACAAACAGAACAAATAAGACAAAACCAAAACCGAACTAGTACGAATAACTCTACTAACATATCAAATATAAACGTACCGACAGAACTCGACTTATACGAAAGAATGCAACAAATTGCAACTCTAACTGTCAAGGAAAGTCAGACTAAAACAATGAGTGTTCTGGCAGATGGCTTGTCAGAAATGTACAAGTTGTTTGATAAGAACATGAAAGAGGTCAACTCAAAGTTATTGAGTTTAGAACAGTCCTTGACAGTTCAGAGAGACACGACGAATATACATGACTCAGAACAAAACACCACGAGTACTAAAAGGACCAACAGACAGACAAACCACTCGATAAATGGCCAATCGATATCACATCCGTCAGATGGAAGCTCTTCATTTCGGGATACCAATCGAAGGATTGATATTCATAAATGGGGAGTTAAATTTGACGGTTCGTCAAAAGGTATGTCGGTTGGAAGTTTCATTTTTCGAGTGGAGAAATTACAAAAGAAAAGTGGACTGACTGACGATCAGCTCTTCGCAAATTTCCACCATTTGGTCACGGGCTCTGCTGAGCGTTGGTACTGGGATATTTGTGAGGAAAACCAGGATGATGAATTGTTTAATTATCATGATTTGAAGGCCGAATTACTTCGACAGTTCCAACACAATAAGCGTGACCATGAAATCCAAGAGGCAATCATGAATCGAAAACAGCAACCCCATGAAACATTCGATGATTTCTATGCTGATATTAGAGGTCTGACTTTGCAAATGCAAGTCAGACCTAAAGAAGATGATTTGGTTTCTATGGTAAGGAAAAATTTGAAGGATAGAATCAGTACATTAGTTTTTGGTTGTAATATTAGTAATATCCGAGAATTGAGAGAAGAATGTAAACGAGCCGAAGAGCATTTAGCATTAAGGGATGCCAAGATAAAGCGTTTTACTCACGAAATAGATGTTAGTAACTGTTTACGAAATAGAGAAAGAGTAAGTGAAGAAGAAGAAGATTTTGAAATAGCAGCTTTTCAAGCTAATAGACCAGAAAGGAAGGGTTTTAGAGACAAAGAGAGGTATAGAGGACCAGAGAAGAAAAGAGATGAATTGAAGGACAAACAAAAGCCTGTTGGCGATTGTCCGTCCTCGTTTCATACCTTAACGTGTTTTTGTTGTGGACAGGGTAGTGTTTCCTTCCGATGTGCTGCATGTCAGGGAAACCCGATAGTCGGCAGTACATCCGGGAGTCAACCGCCGACGACAAAACCCCTCCCGGAGAAGTCGAACAACCTAAAAGAATAGAAATTTTGAAAAGAAGAACTGAAAATAAAAATAATAACGAAGGTACTCACCGGATTGAAGAAAATAACCATTTTAAAAGTCTTCACCAGAGAATGAGAGAATATGACGATGCTAGAAAGAGAATTTTTGGTGAAGAAATAGATTTGATAAAAGTGAAGAGTAGGAATTATTTGAAGATTAGGAGGCTTAGGGAAAAGAGTGCAATTAAAAGACTGACTAAAAATAAAATTGAAGCGACAATACTGACAATGACAAATGACAATAGGCCATACGCAAAAGTGCAATTAGAGGGAGAGGATTTTGAAGGACTGTTAGATAGTGGAGCGTCCGTTACGTGTTTAGGAAAAGGAGCAATGGATTTTATATGTAGGAAAAATATCAAAATTACAAAAATGAATAATGACATAAGAACAGCTGATGGAAATCAACAGAAGATAGTAGGATGTTTTAGAGCGAATGTTTCATGGGATGGTAGAACACAAGAGTTGGAGATTCTGGTTGTTCCTAGTCTTTTGCAACCACTATATCTGGGTGTAGATTTCTGGAGATCTTTTAATGTTGCTCCAAATATAATTAGTGAGCTTAACGCTCCAGCAATGACGAAAGAACAGCCAAATTTTCGCGATCTCTCACCAGAACAAGCTAAGCAGTTGGAGAGCATCAAGTTATTGTTCCCCTCCTTTGCCATACTCGGATTGGGTAAAACCAATCTTGAGGAACATGTGATAGAAGTGGATGACGAACAAATTCCCATTAAACAGAGGCACTATCCCATTTCTCCAGTGGTACAGAAACTGATGTACACTGAACTTGACAGAATGCTGGAGATGGGAGTGATAGAGGAGAGTAACAGTGCTTGGAGTTCTCCGGTTGTTTTGGTGAGAAAGAGTGGGAAAAATAGGCTGTGTCTGGATTCAAGAAAAGTTAACGCCAGAACGAAGAAGTTTGCTTATCCTCTTCCACATATAGAGGGAATCATAAGCAGACTTCAAGATACGAAGTTTATCTCCAGTATCGACTTGAAAGATGCCTTTTGGCAAATTCCTCTGGAGATCAAGTCAAGGGAGAAGACAGCTTTTACAGTCCCTGGGCGACCGTTATACCAATTTACGGTTATGCCATTCGGGTTGTGTAACGCCGCCCAGAGAATGTCTAAGCTAATGGACAAAGTTATTCCTGGTCGTCTTCGACAGAATGTCTTTGTCTATCTCGATGACCTCTTGATTTGTTCTCCAGATTTCAAAACACACATGAAGGTACTGGAGGAAGTTGCTATAGCCTTACGCCAAGCAGGATTAACAATAAATGTAGAAAAAAGTAAATTTTGTTTCAAGGAGATAAAATACTTAGGGTATGTAGTTGGTGACGGTTGTATACGAACTGACAAGGACAAAGTATCGGCGGTCGAGGACTTTCCGATACCGAAGACCCCCAAGCAACTCCGTAGGTTCCTAGGCATGACCGGATGGTATAGACGTTTCATACCAAACTACGCTACTATAGCAGCTCCAATGACAGACTGTTTGAAGAAAGGACAAACTTTTAAGATGACCGACGAAGCAACAACAGCATTTCAACTACTCAAAACGAGTTTAGTTACCGCTCCCATACTCACGAATCCAGACTTTTCTAAACATTTTTACATACAATGCGACGCTTCAACCTCTGGAGTGGGGAGTGTGATCTTCCAGATGGATGAGGAGAAAAATGAACGACCGATAGCATTCATGTCCCAGAAGCTGAATTCTGCTCAAAGGAATTACAGCGTTACAGAACTTGAATGCTATGCGGCCATATTGTCGGTGAAAAAGTTCAGGGCCTACGTGGAAGGTTTGCCCTTTACTATAATCACCGATCACGCAAGTCTGAAATGGTTGATGACGCAGAAAGATTTAACTGGACGATTGGCCAGATGGAGTTTCAAACTCCAAGGTTTCGACTTCGTGATCGAACATAGGAAGGGTGTCCAAAATGTAGTCCCTGATACTCTCTCACGAGTCCATATGGAGGAGATCACGATCGAAAATTTGGCACCAGAGGTTGACTTTAGTTCACCATATTTTTCGTCAGAAGAATATGTTGAACTAAAGAAGACAATAGAACAAGAAAAGAACAAATTACCAGATATTTGCATATCAGACGGATTCGTTTATAAACGAACGGACATTAGAACAGGTGACGCAGTACAGGACGACCGAGCGTGGAAGCTTTGGGTTCCGAAAGAGTTGTGCGAGGGTCTTTTAAAAGCTGCACACGATTCACCAGTGTCTGGACACGGTGGCATAAATAAAACGTTGTCAAAATTAAGACAAAAATATTTTTGGCCTGGAATGGCTGCCGATGTACAGAACTGGGTGAGATCGTGTGACATTTGCAAATGCAGTAAGTCAATTAATATCACTACTCGACCGCCGATGGGACAACAAAGACTGACGGAACGACCTTTTCAACGTTTATTTATAGACTTTTTGGGCCCTTATCCAAGAACAAGAAACGGAAACACACACATATTCATCGTCCTAGACCATTTTAGTAAATATGTATTTCTGAAGGCAATACGAAAAGCAACATCATCTGAGGTAGTTAAATTCCTAGAAGAAAATGTTTTCCATGTGTTTGGTGTTCCAGAATTTGTTCATTCAGACAACGGAAAACAATTCGTTTCGGAATTGTTTTCCAGCTTCTTGACGAGATATGGTGTCAAACATATACGAACTGCAATTTATTCACCACAAGCTAACGCGTCTGAAAGGGTAAACCAATCTGTTTTATCGAAGATTCGGTCCTATCTCGGTAGTGACCAAAAACATTGGGATCAGCACGTTAGCAATGTGGCGTTCTCATTGCGAAGCGTTGTACATGATGCGATTGATGTTGAACCATACTACGCCATATTTGGAACACCAATGGTTCAGAACGGAAAAACCTATGAACTACTCCGAAAGTTAGGAGCAGTAAAAGAATCTAAAATCGAAATTCTAAACAAAGATGACCGACTAGCATTAATTAGAACGAAGATTTTCGAAAATCTAAAATTAGCACATCAAAAAGCTACCAAAATATATAACACTCGAAGTCGAGAAATCCAGTATAAAACTGGCCAAATAGTTTACAGACGAAACTTTAAACAAAGCAATGCAATTGAAAATTATAACGCGAAACTCGGTCCAAAATTTATAAAATCCATAATTTTAAAACCGGTAGGAAATTCCCTTTATGAAATAGGAAATCTAAAAGGTGATAAAATAGGAGTTTATCATGCGAAAGACTTGCATGTTTAAAAATAAAAACCAAATTGACGCACTCAGATGATGTTGCCCACTGTGATATTAGAGTTAGATAAAGATACTTTAGTTTTTTTTTGTAGTTTATTCTTATAGGTCATTTTATATTTACATTGATAGTCTGTGATATTTTTCTTTAGTTTAGTTTAGTTAGCTTAGTTTTTATAATCTGTGATATTTTTCTTTAGTTTAGTTTAGTTAGCTTAGTTTTTATAATCTGTGATATTTTTCTTTAGTTTAGTAAGTTAGCTTAGCTTTTTATAATTTGTGATATTTTTCTTTAGTTAGTAAGCGGAAGTACCTGATTTTTTTAGTAGAATAAAGACTCATTTTTTTTACCTGCGATATTAGATATATAGCTAGTTTAAACTATTAGGTAATTGTTTATCTTAACAGAAGCTGTGATCATTATTCTTTGTTGATACGGTAGAAAGTAGGCTGCTACCAAAGAGTTTATGTAGGTATTATCTGAAAGAAAACAAACAAAAATTATAGAACTGCTCGACAATTGAAATAATAGAGCATGGGATCTCAGGTAATGGGCTCAGCCACACTACGAGACCATTTAAATAAAAAGATAAATACTAACCCATTATGACCACCTTTTCTTACGATGTAAGTGGCCTCACGACCACTCAGCCACTTCCATCGAGCCTGTTACGTGGGCATATGAGTATATATGAATATACCTATAGCCGGCGCGGCGGCGCGGCTGCTCGACGGCGACGACACCGTCCACCATTCCAACGATGAAGATTTGTTTTGTTGGTTGAAGTGGCCTAATCCATACCCGGTGGCTGGTCACCGACAGAAGTAGTCGATATCCTTCTGATTTAATTATATTCTGAAAAGAAAAGATAAATTTAGTATAAAATAATAATAATATATTATCAATGCAAAGTGATAAATTTGTTTTGTTGGGATTCGATTGCTTTCGCATTCGAATCTTTGCAACACAAATTCAACACTCTACACAGCTATGACTTACCTTAACAATATAAAAAAATATTAAAGAACCCCTGAAAAAGAAATAAGAATAATAAAAATATAATTATTTTTCCTAGAAATTAGTTAAATTTATTTAATAATACTCACCAAAATAATTTCTGCTCCTCTATTCTCGTCCATGTTTGTTTTGATTTTTCTTTTGACAATTCCTATGTGTTATCTTATCTAGTCGTTTCGGTCTGCGCATGCAATAGTAGCTTTGTCTTGTTTTCACCCAAAGGAAAAGGGGGTAGACAAATTACTACTAGCGCATGCGCATGAATGTATTTGACACAATTGTTCATCCACCGGATGAACTAAAATGAATTGCTTAAATGGTTTAAGTATAAGATAGATACAGGATGATATGAAAATTTATTTAAAATAATAATTTACGAGATTAGAAAGATACGATAAAGATTAGAATAATTAGTTAAAATAAATAATAGGATAAGTTAGGAATTTAGAAAATAGATAGATATTAGAGTAATAGAAGAGGAAATAGACTGATAGATATAAGACTGTAGTAGTAGTATATATGTGTGGGTACGATTTCTTGGACTTGGATAAGGGGGGGTAATTATCTGTGATAGGGATGCAAAACAATTGTGGGTGGAAAAATAGTTATCTCACTCAGAGGTAGTGGTAACTATTTACTTAGTTAATAGGAGAAGGCAAGGAACTAGCCTAAGGGATTTTATGGTCATTCTTACGTTTGAGAGTTTCAGAAATAGAAGTGTTAACGGCCATTCTTTTTGTGACCAACAGTTTTTTTTTAAATTCAAAATCTATTAATTTTTCTTTTACAAGTGATACAAAAAGTAAAACTTAGATAAGAAGTTTGTTTTATTAAACAAAATAAGTGGATTGAAATATACATAATAAAATCAATATACCAGGTAAAATAAAATTGTGAAAAAGAAGAAAGAAGATTTGATATATGTATAATTCCATATATATAGATCATCTTAATTCCACTGAGTTGGATATAGAAGCTAGAGGAAAAGTCCTAGGAAATTTGGTGGCGTTATATATATATATATATAAATCAGCAGAGGTATGTGACCATAAAATGGAAGTGTTAAAGTTTCGGTCTGATGTGTGATTCGCTTTTTTCTACTCTTTTGTTAGGTTCAGGTCAGAATCCAAAGATCAGGAGAATTAGCAGAAGCCTGAGCCTCTGCAAAGTTTTTTTTGTCTCCTCCTTCAGCTCTACAAATTTTAACTTTGGACAAGGACATTCCACATAGTAGAAGTATTCCTTTGTCCAGGACAAAGGAAACAACTTCGAAGGTACAAAGACCACAGTCCAAGGGGGTACTTGATATCTAAAAAAATTAGATATATATCGTTATCCCTCGAAGGAAGAGAAGAAAGGGGGTTGTACTAGTACAAAAGAAAGGGTGTCCAGAGAAAAGGTTAAATGAAGAAGTGATTAAAGTGAAGCAATAAGAAAGAAGAACTTTTGAATTTTTTTATATATATACTATTTTAATTAATTTAAGTAGAGTAAAGTGAAATCTAATTTGTGAAAATCCAGTTCTCTAAAAAAAAAATTTTTTTTGTTTTGTTAAATTAATTAAATTTTGATTTGAATTTGGTTTAAACTAAATTAATGAGAAAAAGTGATTTTAAAGGCTGGTGTAATAATTTTCAAACCTAATAGATTCAGTGGTGGCGAAAGTGCTACCCCAGTTTCTCTACGTGCTGCCGGCAGAACGACGAGGGATTAAGGAAATCGTAAGTAAGAACACTTTTTTGTTTTTTTTTGATAAAGGACCAATAGTAAAAAGCCTCTAAGGTCAATTTTTTTGTGAAATTTGGATTGAAACCTTTTTATATTTTATATACCTTTATTATTTTAATTATTTATCTTTATAAGAAAAGAAGAGAACTCGATTAAAAATTTTTTTTTTAGTTTGTCTTAAATGAAATTGAATAATAAAATTATAATTTGAGTTGGTTTGAAATTTACAAGATGGTGTACTAATTTAATAGCTAGTGGTGTGTGAAGGCTTGGTAAGGCCGTCCAGAAGTGATTTGGATTTTTAGGACATGACAAACTGACTGCCTCAACGGACTAACGCGTGACTGGTTGAGTCATTTTAGGGGCTATTTCCGCTACTTTCGGCCATGGAAATAGCGAAGGAAGTATCTTCATGATACTTGGGCGGGTTGGCCAGACTTTCGTCAATAACATCAGACGAACGTTTGGGATTCAGTGTGACGATGTTTAGGGGGATAAGAGAGAGGTGCTTTAGAAAGAATAAGTTTATATTTTTAGTTTTTTTTATATAGTTTTAGTTAGGGTTTAGTTTTCTTTATTTTTTGTGTACTTAATTTTTTTATAATTTCATTTTATTCATTTTTTTCATTATTATTATTTTTTTTTGGTGAAGGGTTTTATTTTATTTTTTTTTATTATTATTTTATTAGGTTAGCCAGATTATTTTTTTTTTTAGGATTTTTTTTGTATAAACTTAATTCGAAGCACCGAATTCTGATTTCTCTTAGATATCGTCAAAGTTCACAGGTTTGTGTCATTCTACACCTTGTAGATACCTTAGGCACGAATAAAAATAATGTTTAGTCGAGCAGGAGGTGTACTGGAAGGTGGCAAGAACCACCCCACGCGACGAGCTGAGCCGTGCAACCACAAGCGTGCCGTAGCCTCTTCCAGTACTCCAAAGCATTCCCTCGTGGAGACCTGACTCCTAACACTTTTTTAGCCGGCACGATATCAATGTCTATTTTCACATCTTCATTACAATTCCGTAATAAAGGTGTATACAAAAATTCAGCTCACTAGGAATTTTTTCGCAGATTAAAACCTAAAATGACTGGACTATAAGGTATATTCTGCTAATCTCCAAAACTATTAATATTGGTTGAATATTTTTTTTAGAAAATGGTACCTAAATAATTCACTTTTATTTATTAAAAATAAAATGGGGTTTCATTTTAGTTCTTAAATTCAAATATAGAACTATTTTTAAATCATAAGAAATTGAAAAATTTAAAATGTATAAATATTTTTTAATAATAAAATATTACATTCGTTTTGAGTAAAAAAAAAATAATACACTGATATCCGGAAGATATAAAAAGTTAATGATGTTTTTTAAAATACGAAAATTTTGATTAAGAAAACCTTAATTTCAACCTTAATTTGGTGAAAAAGTCATGACAGTTTACCTTCAGTTCCCATTAATTCTTACATGAGAATTTATTTTTATTCAAAAAATACGACCATCCGAAGCACGCTTCTCAATCACACCACACAGTGTGTGGTAAAGTTTATAGGTGCCTTATATCGTGTCGTAGCCTATACTTCTTGTAATCGCGTACATAAAACCTTATTTCTTAATTTTCTGTCTGTTCATTTTTGCCATCATCACATCATGAACGTTACAACAAAAAACATATATCCCTACGAAATATCTACCTACTGACAATTTTAGGACAACCCACTCCAATTTGTTGTGGCCTTAAGGAATTTTCGGATTTGCCATGGCACTAAAGTGCGAATGCGCAACTGTCATAGCGGCGGCCAAACATCAAAGACCCACTCCAGAGTTTCACTGGGAATATATTCACAATCCCATTTCGTGGTAATTCTCCACGCAAAATGAGCATTCATGTCAAACGAGCGGACAAGTGGAACGACTATAAGACCAAGACCAAGAATCCAACTCCATCAGCCATAACACCACCAGCACAGCCCAGCACAGCGCAGCAAGAAGATGAAGAAGAAGTCGAAGTTTGTCCATAAGACGGACGCATGCAGGCGGTAAGCGGGGATATACAAGGCTATGCTATGAAGCGATGACGACATGGATGATGTTCCTGATGATGACAAAGCGACCATTACTCAAGAACTTATCCGCACATAAAATTTGAATACAATGGCCGCAACAGCAACAGCAACAGCAACAGAAACATCAACAGAGCAACAGCATCACAAGTTGCAGCAATCACAGTTGCACAGCACAGCTCGTGAATTTACATTTATGTCCGCATTTTGGTGTGATGCCATCATCACAGTCATGTTGTCATGTCCCATTCCTTGCACCTACCTCCCCCCCTCCCATATTACACCCCACCATAAGATCCTGCTGCAATTCCCCAGACCCAGAGAAAGGATGTGTTCCTGTTCCAGATATACAGTTTGGCATCTGAATTTTGGTTTCTTATGCAAAATGCATCAATCATCCTTTTCTTTTGGACAACGGTGGATACGGTCGGTGCGGGCGCGGCGGCGAAGAGAGATGAGATGAGTTAAGAGTTGACACCGAAACTCGGAACGCAGGATACCAGTGATGTGACTTAAATCTTGGCAAATAGCATTGTTCTCGTTATCGTTATACGCAAGATGTCGTTGTCGTCGTTCTCGTAGTCTTCGTCGTTGAAGTCGTTGTTGTCATTAAATGGGATTACTTGGTAGCGACATGAAAATCAATTAGCTAATTGCTTAGAGCATAATCTCACGAAACGAAAACAAATCCTTTATATTCCGGACGATAATATCTTTTATTTTAAGTCCTTTATACTTTGGTGAGAGTGTGAGTGAGAGCTAGAGAGGAAAAGGAAACCCATATAAGAGCTCAAGCTAACGTACGAGTGTACCTATGCTTAAGGCATCCTATAATGGGGTCAATTTCTTTTTATGTGACATCTTTTAATTAGTTTCACGGCTCCTTGAGCTCAAATCAGTGTGTGCACTCTGCACTTACCTGCATGAGTGCATATCCTGTGCAATGGTCAGGTACCAAACCAACCAAGCAACGTTACGTATATAAAAATGCTTTCAAGATGTGTGGGAAGACCGTAAAATAAGTTAATTGAATTAAATGGCGTGTAACCGGAATGTTGTATATGTCGTTTCATTTAATCGAGATGAAATGTGTGACCGTTAAAAAAAAATAACACTCACCGTAAAATTATTGCAGCAGAAAATAGAAAATTAAAGGTTTTTAAAATGCTACTCTCAGAACACTAAGAATTGTATACTTTACACTAACAATTTTCGTAGGTTTAAATGAACCCAGGTACTTAAAAATTCTAAAGTTAAGAATACAAGTGTTGAAGACCGTGAAGCAAGAACTTTTATTCTTGATTAAAAAATGTCAGAACTTTAGAAATTCACATTGCTGCTTCAAAATCTATATATATAAAAATGAATTGCTGTTCGTTAGTCTCACTAAAACTCGAGAACGGCTGAACGGAATTATCTTATCTTAGTCTTGAAATGTTCGTGGAGGTCTAGGGAAGGTTTAAACGGCGAGAAAAATCGAATAATTTCCAGGAAAACCCTAAAAACAGCCCTTTTCTATTTCCCATACAAACGTTTTCTAGAGTCAATTTAAACTTTATTGCTATTCAATAAAGTTCATATTAAATTATAATCACTCACTGTTGTCTAAGCAATTTAGGTGTGTTCCTAACGTCAAAGAGTCAATTTGTAATTTATTACCGCTGCATAAAGTTCAAATTCAATCATATCTATGAAAATAGTCTTCGCGTGCCCTTTGGAGGATCTAATGTCGCGTTCCGAAAATAAACAAAAGTGAATCGCGAACGCGACAAAAAATGTAGTAAACTGTTAGTAGTACAGATTTTCAATTAATTTGGTCGGCTTCGCGAAACTTAATTTTAGCTAACTTCAGTTGTAACTGTATCAGATTATTTTTTTTAAGTTTGATAAATCTTAAGTTTTTTCACAAATTAAGTTTCTGAACAAAACCATAATATTTGACATTAGATTTGACAACCAACTAATATGTCAATCATTCTGTCGCACTTCAGAACACGGAGATTTATGGCTTAACCTCCAGGTAACCTCCAAAAAAAATAAATACAAAAATCAGAACACGGAAAAAAGTATTACGATTGACGATATTGTGTTACGATCATGGTTACGATATTCTATGAGTGCACCCTTCTATTTTTGTGAGTGACGATTACCGCTATACGTGCGCAAGAACTTTCTTTACTTTTGTGATCCTTTTTGATAGTGACATTCCAAGTAGTGTGCTCTTTTTTTGTTGATATTTTGTGATAGTGACACTTTACTGCTAAGTTACTTTTAAGTGAGCGAGAAACTTTCTCACTTTGATTAATTACGTTACGATGCCTAGGAGAAGACGCCCTAACTTAGGTCGTCGCAGTCAATCAAATGTGCGAAGAGCTACCTCACGTGCTAACCACACTGATGAACAGAGAGAGGCAGATCAAGAAAATAGTCGTATTGTTATGTCAGAACAGGTGATTTTCGTCAGACTCTTCCAGTTATTCCCCGATCAACTGTAGCTGATGAACTAAATGCATGCCTAAAATCATCGAATTTCTAGCAGTACGTAAAGACACTCCAATTAACAACTAACATACGAGTATTTTTGCAACATGATGAAACTGCAAATGTGTTTGCGAAGCAGTTGTTAGATATTGGAAATAATAAAGTTGCAATGGACACCTCGACCGGATTCATCACATTACCCACAGATTTCTGTCACATCACAGATTCAAAAGAGGAGCTTATTCAGCGTGTTTTCCCAGATATAGCGCAAAAGTTCAATAACCATAATTGGCTGGGTGAACGAGCAATATTGGCAGCGAAAAATAAAGATGTCGAGGATCTCAATGCGACCATTCAGAATTTTCTTCCACGACAGTTGGTTTCCTTCAAATCAGTCGACACTATTATGAACCAGGATGACGTAGTCAACTATCCCACGGAGTTTTTAATTTCACTGGAATTGCCTGGATTACCAGTACCACCTCACAATTTGCAGTTAAAAGTAGGATCAGTTGTCATCATGCTGCGTAACATTAATCAACCTCGACTATGCAATGGAACAAGACTGGCTGTGAAAAAGCTGATGAATAACGTCATTGAGGCAACAATCATAAAAGGAAAGTACAAAGGAGAGAGAGGATGTCTTGATCCCGCGAATACCGATGATTCCAACGTATTTACCATCCGATTTTAAACTCTTACAATTTCCAGTACTTCTGGCCTTTGCGATGACAATAAATAAATCGCAAGGACAGTCTTTAGAAGTTTGCGGAATCATCTTGGAGTTTCCCTGTTTCGTGCATGGACAATTATACGTCGCGTGTTCGCGCGTCGGAAAACCGTCTTCTTTGTTTATTTACGCACCACATGACAAAACAAAAAATATAGTTTATGATAAAGCTTTAAATTGATTAACAAACTGTATCATAACAGTGTATGCCTGTTAATAAAAATTTAAACCTTATAAATAGCCAGTATTTCAGCAAAAATTTGTGTTTTTTTAAGTAAGAACATGATGTGTCGAAAATAATAATAAAACTTCATGCTTCATTAAAAAAATGCTTTTTTATTCAATACGTTTTGTTTATTTTGAAATTAATTTATACAAAAGTTTAGGTCTTTTATTTATCGATTGAGGCAGTACGAAGTCTTCCGGGTCAGCTAGTACTTAATATTTTTTCAGGTACGAAAAATGTTGTGTTATAAATGAATTTCAAGCAAAAAAATTCCGACTTCTAAATCTTAAGATTTTTAAACCAAGAAAAATTGTCAATAAAACATGAAAAGAGAGACCGGGATGTGGCCCACTGATAACTTCCCATTTGTAGCCGTTTTAGAAATATTTTTAAAAATTTTACGAAATATTAATAAAAACAGTTTGTGTAAGATAAAATAAGTTTGAAGTCAATATCAGTTCTTAGTTGTTTTTGTAGGTTTTCGTGTTTTGTAAAAACCATTGTCATTTGGATTTTTCTAAAATATTAATTGAAAACTAACAATAATATTTTGCATACGATAAGAAAGTTTGATTTCAGTATCTGTTTTTACCATTCCTTTAAAAATATAAATATATATTTTCGAAAAAATTAGGTTATGTCAACAAAAAATATTTTGCACAGAGTGAAATAATTTTGAACTCAACTTACAAATAATTTTGAACACCTTGATTTAATTTCGAGATATCGATATCGAAAAATGAGTTTTTACCATTTTTGTGTAAATTGAAAAAATGGTAAATGGATTTTGTTTTTAAAATCAACCAGATGTTAGAAAATAATTCAAAATTACTTTGGAGCCAATGGCGTAAAAATTTAATGGATTTAGTTAAACATTAAAGCATTCTTTAGAAATTGACTAAGCTGGAAAGATGATTTACTAAATTTAAAACGATTTTGGGATCTTACAACCTTTTACCATTTTGCTGAAGTTAAAATCACGGAATGGCTACTTTAATTTTTAGCAATTTCCTTAATTCATATGACATCTGTATACAACTATTCTTATAAGAGCAGGGCATGGAATGGTCCAGTCACCAGTTGGAAATTCCAATTAATAGGTCTGTTTAAGCGATTGGCTTCATTTATTTTCACGAACTGTCACGTTTAGGCATGTTTAAAAAAAAAAACGGACAATTAGCAATTTACTAGTTAGCAAAACGAAAAGTTTGTAGTCACTAAGTAAATTGCTAAATATTAAGCAAATAATATTAATTGTTAAACCCTTAACAATAGGTTGTTAAAAACTTTGCGCCAATATCTTTAAATAAGAAATATTTGACTGTAAACAGTCAATATTTTTTTTTCGTGAACACTGTTATTTTTAATAAAATGATTTAAATCATGAAAAATAAATGTAAACCAGCAAGTGTTCATTTATGCGTGTGATGGTCATCTTCTGATGAGCCCAACTATCACACCGGGGCGAAACGCATAAATGAACACTTGCTGGTTTACATTTATTTTTCATGATTTTCATGATTTAAATCGTTTTATTAACAATATCTTTAATTGTTAATAACATATTCGAGTAGATATTCAATTTGTTATAGTAGTATTTTTAACTTCCCATAGGAAGTTATTGTAATGGGTCCGATTTGTCGAATTGAAAGTTTTGACATTTCTCGACGGTGCAAGGTCCCTAGAGTCGAAATAAAAGATTTTTAGAAAGATGTCTGTGCGTGCGTGTGTACGTACGTCCGTACGTCCGTACGTTCGCGACGTTTTTTTCGTCGTCCATAGCTCAAGAACCAGAAGAGATATCGACTTCAAATAAATTTTGTTATACAGATAATAAGGCATTTGGGTGATTTTTTTACCATAGCAGTTTAAAAAAAGGTGAACATTTTGGTTAAACCTAAAAATCTAATGAACCAATGATGCTAGAGACTTGAATTAAATTTTATATTATATATTGTAACGTGATACAAAACAATTATATTTTTGGAAAAAAATTCAATTAACGGTTTTTTTTATAAATCAAAAAAACTGAAAAAAAAATTTGTCACCTCGAAAATTTTACAACTAAAATATGATTTCATCTCCAAAACAATTTTGTGTAACGAAGAATAATGTTTTTGACATCTGATAAAATTTTGAAAAAAAATCTAATTGACAGTTTTTTTTTATAAAAAATTAAAATCTAAAAAAACATTACTCAAAGTTGGTAAAAACTGAATTTCGACTCAAATATCTTTTCAAAAACTTGAGATTAAGGCTTCACACTTATTTTATTTTATAAAAAGTATTGTTTTCAACATTCTGAAAAATGTAGAGAAAATTGAATTGAAAGTTTTTTTACAAAAAATAAAAACCTAAAAAAAATTAATAAAAGTTGGTAAAAATTGATTTTCGACTCAAACATCTTTTCAAAACTTTGAGATATTGGCTTTAAACTACGTTTATCTTTCAAAAAATATTGTTTTCAACATTCAGAAAAATTTTGATAAAAATCGAATTGATAGTTTTTTTTACAAAAAATAAAAACCAAACAAAAATTAATAAAAGTTGGTAATAGCAGATTTTCGACTCAAATATCTTTTCAAAACTTTGAGATATTAGCTTTAAACTATTTTTATCTTTCAAAAAATATTGTTCTCAACATTCAGTAAAATTTTGAGAAAAATCGAATTGACAGTTTTTTTACAAAAAATTGAAAACCGAAAAAAAAATTAACAAAAGTTGGTAAAAATTGATTTTCGACTCAAATATCTTTTCAAAAATTTGAGATATTGGCTTCTTACTAATTTTTACTTATACGAAATATTGTTTCCAACATTCGGTAAAATTTTGAGAAAAATCTAATGGACAGTTTTTTTTATAAAAAATAAAAACCTAAAATAACATTACTCAAAGTTGGTAAAAATTGATTTTCGACTCAAATATCTTTTCAAAACTTTGAGATATTGGCTTCTTACTAATTTTTACTTATACGAAATATTGTTTCCAACATTCGGTAAAATTTTGAGAAAAATCTAATTGACAGTTTTTTTTATAAAAAATAAAAACCTAAAAAACCATTACTTAAAGTTGGGAAAAATTGAATTTCGACTCAAATATCTTTTCAAAAACTTGAGATTAAGGCTTCAAACTTATTTTATCTTATAAGAAATATTGTTTTCAACATTCTGAAAAATGTTGAGAAAAATCGAATTGACAGTTTTTTTACAAAAAATAAAAACCTAAGAAAAAATTATTAAAAGTTGGTAAAAATTGATTTTCGATTCAAATATCTTTTCAAAACTTTGAGATATTGGATTTAAACTTCTTTTATCTTTCAAAAAATATTGTTGTCAACGTTCAGTAAAATTTTGAAAAAAAAATCGAATTGACAGTTTTTTTTACAAAAAATTAAAAACCGAAAAAAAAATTTAACAAAAGTTGGTAAAAACTGATTTTCGACTCATACATCTTTTCAAAAATTTGAGATAATGGCTTCAAACTTATTTTAACTTATAAGACATATTGTTTTCAACATTCGATAAAATTTTGAGAAAAATCAAATTGACAGTTTTTTTTACAAAAAAATAAAAACCTAAAAAAAAACAATCCTAAAACTTGGTAAAAATTTATTTTCGACTCAAATAGCTTTTCAAAAATTACAAATATTGGCTTCAAAATTATTTTATTTCACAGAAAATATTGTTTTCGATATTCAGTAATTCTTTTATAAATACCCAACAGTCCGTTTCATAAAAAAATAAAATCTACAAAAAATAGTACGCAAGTTTGGCAAAAATTGATACATATAGACAAACTTTTAAACAATACAAATCGACAGACGGGATGGGAAGTTATCAGTGTGGGTCGCATCCCAGCCTCTTTTTAATTTCTTTTATCGGTCCGTTTTGTAGAATTGAAAAACTTGACATTTCTCGACGAAGTTTCAAGGTGCCTAGAATCTACATAAATAAAAGATTCTTAAAGAGATGTCCGTTTTTGCGTGTGAACGTACTTTCGAGGTAGCTTTTAACGTCGGACATTAATTTCTAGAATCGTAGTACCATCTTGTTGAAACCATCATATGTCGTCGGTGTCCATATCATCCAATTCAGGCTACAAGAAGTTGGTGATCATCCAATCATCAATCTATACCGATCTCCGTACATGGCCTAGCCAACATCATTTTCGAAAAAGTATATGGACCTATGACGCCTTTAGCCTACAATCACGTTCCCATTTTAAAAAGATGGATTTAATTTCTCTTGGTTCTTATTTTCATAATGTTGTTATTAATGGAAGTGGTATAACTCTGTTGGGTGTTTGAAATTAATGTTAACACCACTTTTTAATAATCTTAAACACACCGACTGAATTCTACTAGATTGACCTTTATTTTAAAAAAACTTACAACTACAAACCCTTAAAAATATATTGAAATGTGTAAAAATGGAGTTATAATACTTTTAAAAACAATACATCATAACCCAAATGATCGACACAAAAGATAGAAACCTAAAAACTATTTCAATCCATTTTTTTCAACTTAGATTTCCATTCCGGAACCATGTGAGACTTAGATTTTAGGAACCTTAAAATTTCAAGAAATGTCAATATTTTCAATTTGGCAAATCATACAAATTACCATAACTTCCAATAGAAGTCTCAAGTCATAAAAATGGTGAGATGCCATACAAGAGACAGTAAATTATCGTGAATTTAGAGTTTCCATTGGATTGTATTATAGAATAAGACTGATTACTTAACTTTTGATTGAATATTTAAGTAAATTGTGTCCATAAAACTTTTAATTCAAAGAAATGACTTGTAAGACCTGTTAACCTCTTTTTGAATTAGCTCATAACGATCGACTAACAACGACATAAATATTGCTTATTTTCATTTTCTTATGTCCGTGTTAATGGCAGGTTTCCTGTTTTTCAAAATAGCCCAAGATACTTAAATAAACAAAGGATACAACAAAAGACAAAAAATCGTTTATCCTACCAAATCGACGATAACACCTCCATCAACCCATATAAACGAGATAATCTTTCGCAAATTGAAATTTATCTCTTTTCTCGTTTGGTTAAACTATAAAACGAAAAAACTACCAACCTCAGCGTGCAGGTCTCTGGTCTTACCATCCAGCCAAACCAACCAACGCAAATAAAGCCATATTCCGAGTTTGGATACATCTATACTCGTAAAAGAACAAAACGAAGCCCCATTTATAAAAATGGTCGGTCGGCATTTTATGACCATAAGAACAAAACCTGGAAATGTCCCTCATTTGCATTTTAAGACTCTTTAACCAGAAACTGTCAGACTTGTGTCGCACATCCACGCTAAGATTGCACCGTGCCTCGTCGTTGGTCATCAGCGTTCGGTCGTCGCAGTCAACATGACATAATTTTGTCACCTTCTTTTTTTTTTGGTGATGCTTTGGGAATCTGACTTGACACCGATAAGATCGACAAAAATTGGATAAAATTCATTGTTTTTAAAAAGCAAGATAATCGCGGATCATGCATGCGCCATAATTTCCAATAAATAATCACCGCACCTCCTATTGATTCTGGGACAGTTTTATGGCGGGCCAAAAAGGCATAAGAATCCCCGAAGTCTCTTTTTGGGCCAATAAAGGTGTTGAAATGTTATTTACGACAGAATGTTTAACGAAATCACCAACGCTTCTACCGCCCGCCGCCCGCCACCGCCATCATTTTCAGCGTCCGCCTTGTATTTGAACACGAATTGAGGTAAATCTGCTGGTAGAGATGACCATCGAGATTCAGCTGCCTGCATCTTGGACTTCGTCGATCGAAGTCACCGCCCTGCTGAGATGATTGCTATGCCAAGGTAGGTTGTTGTTATTTTTTTTCGAGAGATTCCAAAATATGTATTTTTGCATTTTTAATTAAGAAACACTCATCTCAAGTATCACTGCTTTTTAAGTTAACTGTTGTTTCATTTATGAGAAATATGACAACTTGGGCTGTTGAATAAATTAAGAACTTTATAACCATAACAGGTGAAGAATATCTTGGGTTTAACTTTCATTTGCCAATTTTATAACCTTGAATCTAAATAATTCTTCGATTGGTATTGTTTCGTAGTCAAACAAAAACGAACAAATTAAGCTGCGGTAATTCCATTGTTTATGGGCTTATATAAATATTGATAAGATGCGTAAAACAAGCGGGTTTGGGGGAATATTATGTTTTTGTACCTAGTTATGGACATAATTTAATAATATTTTATTGTAAGTATTTCCTCTTTGGACATATTTTAACATAGTTATGGAAATAATTCGGTGGATTTGAATTCAGAATGAGGACTACCATATTTGCTTAATCTTACTTAGATTTTTTTTTTTTTTTGAAATAAAAACAAAAATAAAGTATGCGGGTTCAACGTACTGACTGAAGGTTGTTAGAATTCAAAATCATTGAACACTTCATTCACCAGACACAAAGAAATGCTTAATATTAATATGTCACTTATTTTATTGTGTTTTTTTTTAATCTATCAATATTCGCAAAACACGTACAATTTTTTTAAATCAAGTTAAAATTCCTTTGATTCAAAACTAAACATAATTAATTTGTCTTGCTTACAACTTTAACAAAATGTTCATTGCAATATTTTGTGTAAGTTAAACAATTTGAAGTCAATTTATTTCCTTGATCTCTTAATACTTGAGTCGAAAACCATTTCTTACCAGTTTTTTGTTGGTTCTGTAGGTTTTTGTGTTTTTTTTTTATAAAGTTGTCAATAAAATTTTTCTAAAATATTAACTTATGTATATTTTGAACATGATGAAATAATTTGTTTTCAAAATCAATTTTTGTTAACGACACTTTTAGTCGAAAACCAATATCAGCCAATTTTAGTAGCATTTCTTAAAAATTTGTATTTGTTATGTTAACAAATACGGATTTGATTTTTCTAAGAAAATTTAGCAGAGAGTACGTCAATACTTTCATTTGTTCACGAGATATTGACAATACAATATCAATTTTTACCAATTTTTTGTAGATTTAAATATTTACGAAAAAACTGAATGTTGTATTTTACTGAATGTCGAGAACAATATTTTTTATAAGATGAATATAGTTTGAAGCAAATATTTTTTAATTTTCGTGAGATATTTTGGGTTAACCAAAATTTTCTATGATATCAAGTTAGCACTACACTTTTTGATTTTGTTGAAACTAAGTATACGCAATTAGTTGATAATTATTGTTTAAAATTAGTTGTGGAAAGAAAAAAATTCCAAAAAATGTTTGTTACTTTGATTTTTTTAAAAAAGGGGGGTATGTATTGCTAACTTGACACCGTGAGTCCAGGCATAAAACAAGGATATTCGAAAATGTAAAGATGCAATTAATTGTAGCTTTTTTGTTTAAAATTAGTTGTGGAAAGAAAAAAATTCCAAAATTTTTTTTTACTTTGGTTTTTTTTTTTTAAAAAAAAAGGGGTATGTAGTGAGAGGGTAAAGTTAACCACCTTTTTCGATTTTCCTATTTTGGAAAGTTGTTCCGGTTTGTTCCTCATTGTTCCAAATTTTTTTTTTTTTGAAAAACACACACAAATTGGGGTCTAAGACTCGAAAAACAGTTTTTGACCTAGCCCCCTTTTTTCGAAATTCGATTTTTCGAAAATTGTTCCAGGTTGTTTTGAACATTGTTCCAAATTTTTGGACCTCTATGAACAAAGTTTTAAAAGATAAAGGCAAAATTTGAAAAAATTCGAGCCCCCTTTTTTTCGAAATTCTAACTTTTTATATTTTTTATAGATTCTAAAAAGTGTTCCAACCATTGTTCCAAAAACTAAGAGCCGTGAAATGTATATTTTAAAAGATAATGCAAAATACGTCTCCCCAATTTTTTTTTTAACCCTACAGCATAATAAATCGTGAATTAGCACATATGTACATATACATCAACCAAAACTTGGCTTATAAACTATTATTTACGCTGATGGTCGAACTTTAAAAAAAATCTCAATATCTTTTAATTTTGTAAACATTATTTTAGCTCGCCTTTTTCAAAAATCAAAAAATAAAAAAATGTTCCAAGTCAAACCATATTTCCTCCAGTTCGTGTCCAAATTTCATCCAAAACTGTAATCAAATATAGCTAAAGGTGCACATAAACGAAAAAAATAATATTTTCCCTCCCTAGTGCCCCCTTTGAAAGAATTTAAAATTTTAAGCCAAAGCTTTACCAAAAGACCACAAGCTCTTTAAGATTCCGACCTTATGAAATAAATAATGATTGTGAAAATATTCAAAAAAAAAAACATCCCCAACCCCCCCGTTACAAAAACCCACATTTGAAAAATAGTTTTTGTATAGGTATGCATAATCACTCAGATCGAACTTTTCCAAACTTTCATTGAAATATGTTCAAAAATAAAGATAATAAGTCCTTATACCACTTAACACTGTACCATTCAGTTAACCATATTCTGGCCCCACTTTTATGAAATTCAAAGTTCCAAAGCTTGTTCGCAATTCTTCCGGGGCTCTTCTAAATTGTTCCATCGATTTTCGAAAAAGGGGGGCTAGGTCAAAACAGTTTTTCGAGTCTTAGACCCCCATTTTTGTGAGTTTTTCAAAAAAAAAATTGGAGCAATGCGGAACAAACCGGAACAACTTTCCAAAATAGGAAAATCGAAAAAGGTGGTTAACTTTACCCTCTCACTACATACCCCTTTTTTAAAAAAAAAAAAACCAAAGTAAAAAAAAATTTTGGAATTTTTTTCTTTCCACAACTAATTTTAAACAAAAAAGCTACAATTAATTGCATCGTTACATTTTCGAATATCCTTGTTTTATGCCTGGACTCACGGTGTCAAGTTAGCAATACATACCCCCCTTTTTTAAAAAAATCAAAGTAACAAACATTTTTGGAATTTTTTTCTTTCCACAACTAATTTTAAACAATAATTATCAACTAATTGCGTACTTAGTTTCAACAAAATCAAAAAGTGTAGTGCTAACTTGATATCAACCTAGCACTACATACCACTTTTTTGAAAAATCGTCGAGCTACAAAATTTTTTTTTTTCACAACTAATTTACAACAAAAAAGCTACAATTAACTGCATACTCAGTTTTTTAAATTTCAAAAAATGTAGTGCTAACTTGACAGTCGTGAATCTAGCATCAGTTTTTTACAAAAGTTGCTTAGTATTTTTAATAGATTCTTATTTTTTATTGAAAATTGAATATCAGAGTTAATCATCTTTTGTTCGTTTAATATTCGAGGTTACAAATATTTGTGTTCAGTTTTTTAGATTAAAATAAAACGCTTATTGAAATTTTCCCTAAATTATACTTATTTGATATCACGTCACATTATATATGTTATATGTATAATAAAATATCAAATTTAATTATGCTTTTAGGTTTATGAGATATTTTTGGGATCAACCAACATTTTTTACTTTATTTTTAAATTGACGTAGAAAATTTAATTAATTTTCCCAATTTCAATTTTTTCAAAAGCCCTATGGGAAGGGCAAGATTAATTATTTTTATGCACAGAAATACAATCCTTACAAAAATAATACAATGTCTTGACAAAATACAGGTTAAGCTTAAATTATTTGTTTTCTTAATTTCATAAATGAAAATTTACTCACTTACTTGCTTAAGGTGGCGCTACAGCCCTGTGTGAACTAGGGCCTCACCCAACGAACTTCTTCATCTAGCTTGGTCCCTATCTAGATGTCTCCAGTTTCGCGCTCCAAGTTGGGTGAGGTCACTTTCCACTTGTGCGCGCCACCTGATCCGCGGTCTTCCTCTACTGCGCTGTCCTGTGGGTGTTGATTCGAAATGAAAATTTGGTTTATTTAAAAAAAAAAAAAAATTATTTCAAAGGAATGGGAAGTTATCAGTGTGGATTTCCTATGAACCAACTATGGTCCAATTTATGTCAAATAATTATCCAATTAAAAGTTTAAGATAAGGTCTTCAATTCTGTTTTATGTGATATGCTAAATTTACACGAATTAACATAACATAGACAAAATAAAATAGGACATTTAAAATTATAAAATTCATATTGTCACAATGAATTAAACACTAATTAACGGCATATTATGCCACTACTAACTTATCGATCGTTTAATATTCGTTTGCTAAGTTCACTCACGGACACGAAAAGTTTTATAAATTCAAAATCGTCATTTTTGACGGAAGAAAAAATAAGAACACAATTTTAATGCTTCTACAGGGTGCGGCAGAGCCGACTGACGAGTTTTGATGGGTTATAAATAACGAACAGTAGAGAAAACATTTTTTTATTTAAATCAGTATTCAACCCTATTTTTAAAATTATTTTTTGAAAATTATATCTCCAAGATGGCGGCCTTCAGCATTGATACACTGTTGAAGACGTTCTCTGAAGCTTTCACATGATTTTCGGCACATTTCGACTAGTATGGCCTCGATTTCCGCGGTGATTTTCTGTTTAATTTCTTCTATGGTATGTGGGCGATGTCTGAAAATGTCTGGATGGAATGATAAATCTTCGTGAAGAATTCTCCTCAAAGAACGGTCTAAGATTCCCAAAGCTATACCGCGTGTTTCCGGGCTGAGCGTCTTGGTGACTGCTCAATTGACTCTCTAACCAATTGCACATTTTCGGGGGTTCTTACCGTTCTGGGTGCTCCGTGTACAAGTCTACTTAGGGTACTTCCAGTTTCTTCCAAATTCCGTATCCACAATTTGATAGTGTTTGCAGAAAGAACAGATTCAGCACGTGGAATGCCGAAGTGTATACGAAAAGCCCTTTGTGTAGCGATCACAGAATGATTTTTTTCGTAATATGCACGTACGACGAAACCACGATGTACACCTGTCTAGACCATGATTACGAATAAAAACGGCATTAGCGTACAATTCAAAATATACCACTTATTAAGGCCTACTCTTATCTTATCACAGGCTAATGACCTCATTAACCGTAGACCTACGTTTGGGTCGTTTTCGACCCATTTCTTTTGCGTTATCGAAAATATTAAAATAACTACTTTTTATATTTGGCTGTTTTTTCATGACTTTGTTCCATGAACCTTTATGCATCGAATTCAAGCTGTTTTAGGTTTAAGAACTAAGTTGACCATGATTTTTTTGGAATTTGTGTGTTTTCTGTCAGATTGGGTCGTTTTCGACCCGGTATATGAAAACTCATTTCGTTTTGAAATTTCGTTGTGGTTTGACTGTTTTTTTTTTATTTCAATAAGAAAAAAGATTATTTTGAAAAAATGTCGAGTTTTTCATCAAGTGATGACGATTTTTCCACGGATAGTGATGAAAATTTTGTGCCTGAAGTTGGAAGTGCTAGAAATGAAGAGTTCGATTCATCTGAATCAGAGAATGAAGGTGAAGAAAGACCTATAGATTCGGCGTTTGCCGATTCCCAGTTTGTCTCTAAAAACGATATAATTTGGAGCCCAACTCCACTGAATCCATCAGGTATGTTACAAATTTGTCAATTGCACGGTTCATTTTTCCTGAAGTTCATGCTTCTAGTCGCACTCGCTTGAGCAGAAAACATAATTTCAATGAAACCCGTTACGCTATTGCCCGAGTTGATGTTCCGATGGATTCATTTTTATTGTTTTTTCCGATTCAAATCGAGAAAATAATTATTGAAAACACAAATAATTACGGCCGCTCAAAATTTGGAGATAAACATAAAGAAATAGATAAGAGCAAGCTACATGCATATTTTGGTGTCTTGATACTCGCGGGTGTTTACAAGTTTTTTTTTTTTAAATTTTTGTCGGCTCTCTTCGAAGACATGTGGTTATTCTCAGATCTAAAAGAGAACGAATTGAAGATTTGTTTGACGCAGATTTTGGTCGCCCAATATTCCGAGCAATAATGTCCAAAGAGATATTCCAATATCTTACAAAACTTCTACGATTCGATGATTCCACTAGTCGAAGACAAAACCAACAAGGAGCCAAGGACAAATTTGCCCCAATTAGAAGTTTATGGGACAAATGGGTTGAATTGCTGGCATTGTTCTATAACCCATCGTCCTGTGTTACTGTCGACGAGCAACTTCTTGGTTTTCATGGTCGATGCTCATTCAGGCAATATATGCCAAATAAGCCTGAAAAGTACGGGTTGAAGTTTTGGATGTGTACTTGTGCCGAAACTTGATACATATGGAAAATTCAGCCATATTTAGGAAAAGAAGTTGGAGGTGTTGCTGAACGCAACCAAGGTGGGCGTGTCGTCTTGGATTTAGTAGAAGGATTGAAGGGACACAACATCACTATGGATAACTTTTTTACATCTTATGAATTGGGCCAAAAACTGCTACAAAAGAACTTGTCTATGGTTGGCACCCTTAGGAAGAATAAAAGAAGTATACCACCAAAGCTTTTATTTGAAAAAAAAAACAACCTTTATTTCAATCGACATTTGCGTTTACCGACACCACAACATTAGGTTCGTACATGAGTAAGAAGAACAAGTGTACTATAGTACAAAGCACAATGCATTCCACTGCTGATGTTGGTCCTGAACCAAAGAAAATGCCAGAGATAATCCAATTCTACAACAAAACAATGGGCGGTGTTGATAATGCTGCCAAAATGCTTTCTGGATTCAGTGCAAAACGCAAAACAAACCGCTGGCCAATGTGCGTCCTTGCTAATATAATTGATATTTCGGCATTGAATGCCTTTATTATCTATTCGCAAATTGATCTAGGATATCAGGCTTCAAGAGGGAAGCAAAGCCGAAAAAAGTTTTTGCATGATCTGGGTATTGAATTGGCCAAAGAGTATGTGTCCAACCGCTCAAGAGCACCTAGAGCATCATGCTCACTTGTCCTTCAGGCGACACTAGCTGGCTCATCTTCGTCTATAGTGACTTCTATTGGAGGAGACTTGAATCCTATAGCTAAGCGGCCAAGAATAGATTCACCGCAGCCAAAAAAGCGTGGCAGATGTGCTTTATGCATAGAAAGAAAAACAAAAGCCAAAGACAACAAAACAGAGTTGGTCTGCGTTTTCTGCAGGAAAAACGTCTGTAAGAATATACATAAACGTAATGTATGTGTAAAATGTATTGAAAACTTTTAGATGTACATATTTACTTTTGATATTATTAATAAATATGAATAAAAAGAATAAGTTTTTGTAAAAAGTATTCATTATTGTTCTTATTCTCTTAAGAAATATATAAGGGTCGAAAATGACCCGTTAACGTAAGATTAGTCGTTTTTTCTTAACGTAGGTCTACGGTTAAACTCGACAGTCGGCTCTGCCGCACCCTGTATATTTCTGAAGGATATTCGAAGATAAAAATTTTCTTCTTCAAAAAGCTTTCGTAGCTAAACCCTTTTTTAACTGTTTTTTTTTATGTTGGAATATCAAATTTTAGCAAGGACATCGAAGTTAAACTTCTTTTAAGAGTTTCTCCTATCCCTTAAAGGGCATTCAACTTATCGCAAGGACGATATAGAAAGGCTATCGGCAACGTATATAGGTAAAAGGATATCATCGTCAGGGCAGTTGGGTCCGTTGCGTGTAGTACTCCGTCTCCGTCGATATAGGTACCCTATACACTTGGAATTCTATTAAAACTTTCTCCACAACTCGCACTTGGTATTCTTTTGGTTGTCGCTTATATAGCTCGCTTTGTTTGCAAGCGTGTGTATTGACTTTTCACTTTGGTCCTTTTTATAAGTTTCCTTTTTACTCATTTTTTAAGAAGTATTTTTCTTTTTTGGTATAGGAGAAAGTTTTAATTTATTTCATTTTCATCCTTTTGCTGAGGCATTTGAGACTCTCGACTTTGGCTCTGGTCCTTTTTATTGCGTCTCTGCAGGACGGACGGTTTCAATGGGAAGAAATTACCACAAAGTGCCGATGGGAGAAAGGAACCCAGTTGGTCATGCGAATCGAAAAAGCGAATCGCTTGGCCTCGCCCATTCTGTTCCAGGGATTTCGATTGACTATAGAACTTCTACTTAAAAGTCTGTATAGTGATGGAATTGGCTACCCGTTTTTTTAATGTTGAAGTATTATTTTGTGAGCGGTTCGGTTCGAGTCGGGTCGATCCCAAAAGAAGAACCGCATTGATACCCACCGACGACGACGATTTCCCGGGCTAGCCACCACCGCCGCCGTCGTCGTCAACAACTGAACGGTCGAAACTTTTGGTTTTGCTGATGATGTCCCATTTAATCAGCTGCACCAAACGAAGGGTATATTGTGTTCATCATCGTCATCGGCAACATCGTCATCATCATCATCATCATCAACATGGCAGTCGTCATCGTTATATTCTGTCGGGTTTTGGGAAAGACCCATAGGGCTATATTTGAAGTGGTTGCTTCATCTGCGGTATGCTTTCTTTGAAATGGTTCTTTTTTTGGGAAAAAAGTCCAAAAAACGATTTATTGTTAAGCAAGCATGTGCACTTGGTAGCGTGTGTATTTTGTGGCTGTTTCTGGTCTGATGATACAGTTTTTGTCTTCGAGCTATTTGAGAGATCAGCCGACTGGAAATCATCGGAAATTATTTTATTTTAATTGGTAAATTGTGATGAACGACGAGCAGAATGTTGACAGTTACAAAGAAACGATTATTTTTGATGGCATTTTTTGTTGGTTTTATATACCTACATTTGAGGAGGTAGGTATTTATGTACATATATAGCTACGAATTTAAACTTTAATCCAAAGTTGTCTGCAATATCGGTTGAACAAACAGCTTTAAGACTAAAATTGTTGTTTTTAGATAAAAAGGTTGAGGAGGCAAGGAAATGAATTAATGAATGAAAATGTTGTTTTGATGTTGACCGATCGGTCATTGGCCTAAGGTTACGTTAATAGTTATCTATATTTCAAAGTTTTTGATTCCCAATTATAAAGAAAACGGGCCATAAGTGGTTTCCCTGAGGAATTCTTAATTTTGAAAATAACATAGGCTATGGACTTAGATAAAAGGTTTCCGAATTTTTTTATTTACTTGTTTAAAGTAGCGCTTTTGGGTCTTCCTCTTGGATTCGAAGACTCATTATTCGCTCTACATGACCCAACTATTTAGATTTTAATATCGGCTGTACACTTTACTATTCCGTACTCCTCTAATACACAACTGTGCTGACCCGAGAAATTTAGTTTTAATGCTTTCTAAAGGTGCGTTCAGACCAAAGAAAGATTTTTGAAACATTTCAGAAACATTTAAAAAACGTTTCAGAAACAGAAAAACATTTCTAAAACGTTCGGTCTGGACGCTCGAAAAACATTTCTGAAGCGTTTCTCTGTTTCCCATTTCGAATGGGAAACTATGTAGAAAGGGCTTTAACCGTTAAAATATATATACAATGTTCCGAAAAGTGTGAAGCAACGTGCATTTTATCCAATCCCGTTGACGAAAATTAAAAAAGTTAAATCAAAAATGGCAATGATTTGTCTCAAATTTCTAAAAATACAAATTATGAAAAAGATGAAGAAGGTAGAAAAAAATAAAAAGAAAAGAACATAGATATAAAAATTTCAACCAAAGAAACATTTTCGAAATGTTGTTTTAAAGCGCCCACACTAAAAACACAAATCAGAAACATTTCTGAAATCTTTTAAAGAAATGAAAAACATTTTTCAGAAACGTTTCCTAAACAATTTGTCCTGAAATATACCATAAGACGTATTCATTTTGCCTTCACAAGTTACTAGTCTCAGCGCCGTGTAAAAACCGGGATGATAAGTTTTTTAAAAAGAGTAACTTAAGTTGCTCGACATCTAATTACCATCAAAGATGCAGCGATAATCAAATGTATTTATTCCTTAAAAGAGACAAAGTAATCAACTTCCTCAAGGTTATAGCTGTCTATGCTGACGTTTTGCCCAAGTTATCGTCATTCAAAGTCCATTCTTGAACGTTCCACTGATATAATGCTTTGATCTTCCAATTATGTCAATATAATCATCGGTGTATTTGATTTTTTTGACGAACCTTCGAAAGATTGGGCTTCTCTGTACAAACAGTTCAGAGTTTGAGAGCAATGCCAAAACTAGACATTGCTCTATGAGGTTCTTCTCTATAAATGTTGTCATCTGCGGCCTTGAAACTATGAAGAGGTGTTGTGCATCAATTTGAAATTCCAGGATTTTTTCCAAGATCCGCAGCAATGTTAATTTTTAGTGAATGTTAGATTTGTCTATTCTACATGTTATGGACCTATCAAGAACGGCTTCAGACGTACACATAATACGGCAGAGAGGTTCTTATAGTTGATATTCAGTAGATTGATGCCTGTGTAGTTGGTGCAGTCCAGATAGTCTCCTTCTTGCCAAGCCATCACTTCCTACTTTCACCAGGTCAACGGTGGAGCTCCAGCAGCAATTCTTCGATTTAGCTATATCTTTACTTTGTCGAATTCAGGTAGGCGAAAAAGTTGGTCTGCTTTATTGTGTGTCATTTGGTGCTATCCGTTGTAAGGTTTGGAGAAGTGATCTTTCCATCTTCTCTGCATTTACTGCGGTTCTAAAGGTTGTTTTTAATTTAGAAATTTATAGAGGTATATATTTATACAACTTTAGAATAGAGTAAATCAAAGATAATTTTCTTAAATTGACAAGAAATTTACTTTATGCGAAAAATAATCTTCCGGCATTATTATTTAAATATTATTTTTGGCATATGATTCTGGTTCCGAAGTCTTATCTGGAGACTGGACTTTTTTCCCACATTTGGGACTGTATATTGGCATTAGCCGGTGAATTTTGTACTCTAAATGTTCGATCGTTTCAGGTTATTGATGTAACTAACATATTCTTGAATCTTTGAGGCCAATTCGCGGGTCTGGAACATTAAATTATGCGGTAAACAAACATTTCCTGCAATAAATCAAGTGTGGCGATATCTGTGTAACATTTTGCGCCGTCTTATTGAAACCAGAGCTTATTCAATTCATGATTGTTTAATTGATGAACGAAAAAGTAAATAATTTTTGCTCTTTAGCGGTCTTCATTGACTGCAACTCTCTGGCCACAATAGTTTTGAAGGAAGTACGAAACAATCATTCCACCAACCCATAAAGCACACCCAACAGTGAGTTTGTTAGCTTCATCGCTAATCAAAATTCGCTTATGAAAAAGAAGAACCCTGAGTTTCAAAATAAATTTGCAAAATTTGAAAGCTTCGTTCAGGTGTCAGTTTGTTCATATTGAAACCCTCAACTTAAAATAGTGTTACCAATTTAAAGTTTTATACCTTTAAGAAAACATCAATTAATACGATGTTCTTCTCATCGTATTTGAAGGCTTCGTTAAGCTTCTGGGATGATTTTAAACTTATTTCTTTCTTCTCGATCAAGAGCTTTTAAGAATTAAATTCGATAAATTGATGTTCCTATACACATTTTTCTTAAAAAAAAATTAAGGAATTCCTGGCATTTGATTCGGTACGCAGCACTTATTACCTCTTTATTCACCCTTATCATAAGAGTCATAAAAGTCATTAGGAATCAAATTCATTTAAAAAAAAACTATTCACACACTTTACAGCACTTATCATAACCTTCGACGCCACATTACTTAATCATAAATTGAATCTCCCCTAAGGGAAGGTCATTCACAGACATCATAGACAGTTATGGACATAGACAACCATTCAAAACCTCTAACCACGGAGTACATAATAATTCCTAACAAAAGAATGGTATACAACATTTTTACCCACGTTAAAAAAATGTGTGAGCCATATTTAAAATGCTAGTAGTTCAAACGTTCATATAACCATCACCTCTTTCACCTCTCAAAAAGTTGAGTCAAACCAATAAATTTTATATAACACCCGCCCATATCGGGCAGCTGAATACAAAATACAAAATAAAATAAAAATCATTGAAATCGAAATTTCCCAATCGGCAATTCGCACCTCGACTTCAATTATTCGTTCCAAATGAGGTAATTATCGCCACCACCACAAAACTAGCTTCATACAACCGCATCCAGTACAAAGTCAGTCAGTATTTTTGTACAAAAGTTGGCTTAAATGATGGCTGGAAAGTAGGTAGAAACTCAAAATACATTCTTCCCCCGCATCACCTGCCTCGTAGATCTCTTCGACAAACTCCAATAATAAATTCTCACCTCTTTGACTCCAATCAAGCAGCCGAAATGATAACCTTTGATAGTCCGCGCATATGTTTCCAAAAGGTAACATGCAGCCGCGCTTTAGGCCAAAAGGCTTGTTTACAAAAAAAAAGAAAAGAAAAGTTAGGACTCTAAAAAAAGCTGCTATTGCGCAATGAGCCATGATCAACAATGCAGCACACAGAAGTACCGCACCGCTCAGCAGCGCAGCAGCAGCAGCAGCGCAGCTCACTTAACAACAGCAAAGATCATGTGCAGCTATAAAGTCGGAAATAAATCAACTTTAACTCCACCACCAGTCCCGGTGTATAGTGTGTTTGAAATATTTGGTACGCGCACCTAACGTTAGAATTTCGAGTCGCATCTTACAATATATGTTATACGAGTAGGTACCGCAAAGTATCTTAAAAGCGCAGAACGTCCATCGCTATAACTTGGTTTGGTTGGGTCGGTCTTTGGTGCGGTGTTGTTGGCCGAATCAATTTGGTAAATCTCACGTTTTACAATTATTATGTAGCGTTATTAAGGTGAGGCTGGCAACGAGACAAATGGAAAAGGAAGTCACTTTTGTGGTCATATTATCATGATGTTAAGTTATTAAAGGGGAATTGGGAAGGGGTGGACAGAGGATTATTACTTATAATGCAGAATATGGCGCTGAACTTTTTCAGAAATCCAAAAATTATTCAATATGAGTGGTTCTTATAATGGAACTGGATACTGGGTCATCTGAATTTCGCCAGGAATTATTTATAAAAAAAAATTAGGTGGCCCAACAGTCCGTTGAGAACTAGGGCCTAGTGACTTACAACTCTCAGCCATTCCGGTGTGCGAGTAATTTTGTCAGGGGAGAAAGCATTTTTCATGACAAGAATTACTCTTGGAGGAATTGTCAATTCCTCGCAAGAGGCAGTAAAGTAAAGTAAAGTAAAAACTTTAGAGGGCACAGACAGAGATCTAACCCAAGACCTCTGGCATGACAGTCCAACGCACTAACCATCATGCTACGGGTACTACAGGAATTATTTAAGAATGTATATTTATAGAATAAACACTGACCTTAAAACCACCAACAATTTTGCTACTTATATTTTTAACTCTTCTATCAAAGTATTTTATTTTAGAAGAAGACAATCCTTTAGAAAACTAGCTTAAACAAGCTTCCTACAGGGTACGTCTTTTAAATGTACTTCATCATTGAATAACTCTACCATTTTTATTAACAACAACATTTTCAAAAGCATTTGAAAAAAAAAATGTGTTTCATATGGTGTCCCTCAGGGCAGCCACCTATGTAGGTCCACTTTTATTTCTAGTTTATGTTGCAGTATATAACTGCTTTGTAGTTTTCAGAAGATTTTAAACTATTTTTTAGAGTTGAAAGTGCCAATGTAAGTCGATATCGGCCAAAACGTTATAGTCAATGTGACCGCTATTGAGCCATGTTGCTGACTTTTTCGTTCATCAATTGATGAAGCAGGAATTGTGGTTTCAACAAGTTGGCGCAACAATCTATGGCGACGAGCCCGAAACGACAAACATCCGCCGCGTTATTGTCGGTATATGTACGTCCACAAATGTTGTTAAAAGTCAAAGAAAATTACACCTACGGATTAGGGTAGATCCGTGCCCAACTTGGCGGTCATATGTATAATGTCAGAAGAGTTTATTTAAATTTCATTAAAAAACTCATTTTTGTTTTATTCCATTTAAAAGTGCAAAAAATAGGGTTGGGTTCGAAATACTGTATGGATCAAAATACTGTATTTAAAATACTGTATCTCAAAACACTGTATTTTAAAATACTGTATGTACAAAATACTGCATGATCAAAATGCTGTATCTCAAAATTCTGTATTTAAAAATTCTGTATATCAAAATTCTGAAATTCAGAATTTTGAAAACAGAATACTTTTTTTAAGAAAACATCATAATAATTGTTCATTAGCTAATGTTCTAATATACTTCCATTGAACAATAACATACATATGTATGTACCTATGATATTTCATAAGTCTCTGAAATAATAAAAACAAAAGTAATATAAATGGTATCTTCTTTTTATTTTCTCTTTCTCATTTTCTTCTTCTTAATTATTTGTATCTCTCTCACTTTTTACATGAATTTTTCCTATCATATTCAACAATTGCACGAAACTTACTGATCTGTCAAAACTTCCAGTATTATACAGTATTATGAGATACAGAATTTTGACCATACAGTATTTTAAAATACAGCATTTCGACCCGCTCCCAAAAAATACCCTTTATTTTTAATTTTAAATAGTCACACAAAAAAAGTGAAATACGGAGTATTTTAAAACAACCCGCTCTGGAAATAACTTTGACGTTTCACGTTTTCGAGTTACATAAATACCAATAATTTGAATTATTAACAGTTTCCAGAATAGCCCATTGTCTTAATTGTGAAATTCTTGTTATAACTCAAAACACCAATCAAAATCAAAAGGCTTTTTGAATAATCATGAAACTCTGACACCGATTGATTAAGCTGTCGACTTAAAGCTATTGATTGGCGACATGGCGGCGATTTTCTGTTTACGTTCCTTATACAAGTGTAGTGAGTGTGTATTATTGTTTTGTATGGCAGCTATAAATGTCACATAATCAAGCAAAATGTGTCAATGTAAATGATGCTTTATTATGTGTCATTTGTTTGAAATTACAATAATCTTGACCGAATGACCAAATGACTTCGTTTGTGGTAGTTATAAATAAATATTTACTTTGGTTAAGATTGTCATCATATAGGTGTTCCGGTTCCAGAAAAAAAGGATTTAGAATTAACAGCTGTACTTGACTTTAAGTTGACTATTAGTGCAATATATTTATATATTTACTAAATTCCTTCCAAAAAAGGGCTGATTTTTGGACCGATAAAGCTTTTAAGACAGTTCAGTTAAATGTTGCAAAATAAGCAGTCAAACTGGGAATGACTTTGAAGTTGAAAGTCTTAGAAACCTCGTGTTTGAGTGGTAAGTTATGAGAGATCAAAGTCCTCAAATGTTTTGATTTTGGCTATAATCAAAGATTTTAAGCATACGATTTGCAACACAATGTTGGCCTTTAACATTTTTCCATCCCCTTAACCGTTTCAGAGCTAGAAAGCAGAAAGTAACTCCTTATATACTTAACATAAAATGTAACAAACAAATCTTTTAATGAAATATAAAAGTAAAAAATATTAAAATTGTGAACTTCACGAAGTTAAGTAAACAAAAAACCTTAAGCTAATTCTAATATATAAAATTCTCCTGTCACAGTGTTAGTTGCCATACTCCTCCGAAACGGCTTAACCAATTTCAATGAAATTTTTCATATACATTCGGTTGGTCTGAGAATAGGTTTTTATCTATTTTTTATATTCTTAAGTGCTATTGTTTAATCGCATCAACATCGTACACGGTGCAAAAATCTTACGATAGTATTCTTTGCGTTATCATTGCCAACTTACCACTCAGTCATTTCGGTAAATCGAAATGCATCTGATTTAATAGACACTGAATTGAATCGTGAACTACAATACTGTATTTACGTAAATGACGGAAGAAATAAGAAATTAAGCTACGTAGATTAATGAAACGAAATGGATCCATACGAATTTTCATAAAATTTACAAAAATGATCGTAGGCTGAGTATTGAACAATAAACTATTAAAAATGTCACTAACTCAACGAAAAGTATCATTAGCCAATGTATCTTTTTATATTAATCAATGCTTATCCTTATAACCTCTATATGACAGAAATCATAAGCCAATTTAAAGTCTTACATTGATCAATGAGGAAAAATAATAATAATTAAAATAATTTCGAAAACCTTTGAAAATGTATAACGTAATAATACAGATGAGAGCAGAATAATTCGACTTTCTCTCTAGGCTGCAAGAAAGTTGGCCTATGTCTTTTAAAAAGAATTTCAACAACCGATATTACAAAAATGATATGCAATTGTTTTGTTGTTTAATAATTTCTTGTTTTATGCAAACCAGCAACCATTAAGCGTGCCATGGAATTATCACAAGGACAGGGTTGCGAATTTTTGAATTAAAAATCAGCAATCTGTAGATGACTTATGAATTAAAAAAATAAAGTCATGAGCAGGTTGGTAGATTGGAAATTCTTTAGCTTCTTTTGACTACATAATTATTTAATTATTAATGAAGTTTTCAAGCTCTTGAAAACCATAAAATAATCTTGCTAGCTTATGAATATTCCGCTTAATATTTATTCTAATCACAATTACTCATCTATTAGTTTATGAACGAAATCACCTAGTAGGTTGGGAATAAATTTTTTTTAATTATAAGTCACTTCACTTGCTCATAAATTATTTTTTTTATTTCTTAAGTCACTCAGTAGCCACACAATAGCGTGGATATCTGCTGAAGTAATTCCTTAACTATGCAATAGCCTTCCAGCAGTCCTGACCTTTCACCAATTCAAACTGTCTAAAATGGAAAAAAAAATTGAAAAGCACGTTACGGGACTCTTAAAGACTTAAAGCAAAAACCCTAAATATTTGTATTTTTTTGGTACCGAAGAATATCAAAAAATTAGTTGACACAATACCACGACGCATAGAAGCCGTAATAAAGGTGACGTAAAATTAAAATTTAGACGCGTAGACTATGCGTGAAGGCTATGACTGAAGTTGTTTTGTTGTTGTTACTTTTTCCTATTGAAAATAAATATAATTATCATACCGTAATAACATTGAATTTATGTCCAATGAAATTAAAGAACCAGCTAATATTTGTTTTTATAACATGTAGTCCAACTATTTTTCGTTTGGGGTCGTATAAGCTATTAGCTTTCTGAAGAGGAAGAGTTCCCACTCAGTTCCCTTCGATTAATAACTTGTTACATTTTCCAATATTTGTTATCCATATTTTCTTTGTTTTTGGCATCTTCATCAGCATATAAATTGTTTCAACGAGGATTTATATTTTTTTCTTAAAATTTAAACCTTCGTTTCTTAATTAAAATTTTGAACACATGTTTTGTCCCTTTTGAGAATCTAAATACAACGGTTTGAGGTAAGAGTTTCATTACAAATTTCATCATCGATTTAACGAAAAACTTCGTTAATATTAATTAATGTCAACAAATTCAACCAGCGAAATCTGTCAGCAAAATGATAAGGAATACAAATTCATCATATTTCAAGAATGTTCTCAGAGATTTATGAAAACTTTACAATCTTGTAGCTTATAGAAAACTACATAACATTTTTCTTATAACTTAATGAACAAAAATTAAAAAAAATGTTGCAATATTTTCCTGAAATTAACATTTTTTTTATTTTAATGAGACCATTTGTTACATTTATTTATGGGCTATAAGTTTCAATAATTGGCTTATGAAAGCATCTACTTGGATTTATGAAAATACAATGGAAACATTTGTAAGCTAACGAATGTAAAATAATTTAATCTTTACAATTTCTAAAATTTAAATGTAAATTATGTTGGTTCATACAAATTTGTATGAATTCATGGAAACAATGAGGTAAGCTGACGAATTTATCTCACATCAATCTAATGAAAAATGCGTTGAGTCAACGAAAATATTAATAAACTAAAAAGAATTACTCTGCTTTAATCAATTCTATATTCTATATTACCTCAATGAAAATGTATTAGAAGACTCTGTTTACAAATAGAACTTATAAATTTTAAAAATTTAAAATAAAATAAATTTGTCTTCAAAAATTTAAACGCCAGCTTGTGTAGAAAAAAAATTATTGAAATTAGTTCATTAGTTCTTGAGAAAACTTTAGAAACAAAATAAAGGTTGTATTGAAGGAAACCAAGTTATGAAAAACAGTTTTAGGGAAAATTTAATTAAAATTTTTCGGTGCGTTTCTGAGAAAATTCGAATTTTCAATTTTTGACTAACAAATTGGTATGGGGACTACCGTTATTTTTAGTCTTAAAAATGCAAAAAAAAAACGGGAGCGGCTCGAAATGCTGTATTTTAAAATACTGTATGGTTAAAATTCTGTATCATACTGTATGATACTGTGTATTCATAATACTGTATGGTTAATATACTGTATCTCAAAATGCTGTGTTGTCAAAATACTGTATCTGATAATACTGTATCTCAAAATTCTTCTTCTCAAAATGCTGTATGAGCAAAACATTATCTAAAAATACTGTATTTTTAAAAAAAAATCCGCTCTTAAGTTTCCATTATAGAGAACAAAAAAAGCAGAACTCGATTTATGTATATACATACATATGTACATTATATCATTTATTGAAACTTCAATTTCACTTAATTCTTAAATTTGCATTAGCTTTTAAATATCAACGAAATGAACGAACACGTGGAAGTTTTGACAGATCAATAAGTTCGGTGTAATTGTTTATGGAATTGTTGATTGTGGTAACAACAATTCATATACAACTGTGAGAGAAATACCAATTAATGAGAAGAAAATGGGAAGAGAAAATAAGACGAAGATACCATTTATTTGTTTTTTTTTTTGTTTTAATTAATTCAAAGACTTATGAATTATCATAATGTTATTGTTCAAGGGAAGTATATTAGAACATTATGCCAATGAAAAAATATTATGATGTGTTCTTTATAAAAGTAATCTGTTTTTAAAATTCTGTATTTCAACGTGCTGTAAATATAGGCTGACAAATAAAAATCGTTTTGATAATGTAAAAAAGTGCGCACTTTTTTACATTATCAAAACGATTTTTATTTGTCAGCCTATTAACAGCATTTTGAAATACAGAATTTTGGTATACAAAATTTTAAGATACAGAATTTTGAGCTACAGTATTTTGATCATACAGTATTTTGTACATACAGTATTTTGAAATACAGTATTTTGAGATACAGTATTTTAAATACAGTATTATGATCCATACAGGATTTCGAACCCAACCCAAAAAAAACACCTTGCATGAATCGGCTTAAAACCTTAACTTCCACATTTGAACTCAGTTTGGTTTGGTTTTGGCTATAGTGGCGACGACAGACAGACTAAGGGATTTGGGGGACCCACACATCGTAATGTAATGTTTGGTTAAAATCTCGAGTTCGAAATTTTATATACATAGTTCCTATATTTCGTAAGTAAAAATCATAAGCTAAAGAAATGTATTACATTGATCAATTAAGAAAACTAATTCACCCAAATTAAAAATTTGCAGTTCTTTAAAGTTTGGGCTTTTATTGATAAGACAATTTCGATAGTTTTTGATATTTTGTTAATAAAACGTAATATGGAGCAACCTGTAACATTATAAATCCCTTTAAGTTGAGCCTGGTACATTTTTTACCATCTCCTAATTAATGAAATTGGATAAACACAGTCTTACGTTATATCGTAGCATGATGGTTAGTGCGTGAAGTGTCATGCCAGAGTTCTTGCGTTCGATCCCTGCCTATGCCATCTAAAGTTTTTTTTCACTTGTACTGCCTCTGGCGAGGAATTGTTAAATTCTCCAAGAGTAATTCTTGTCATGAAAAGTGCTTTCTCAAATTAGCCGTTCGGATTCGGCTTAAAACTGTAGGTCCCCTTCGTCCTTGACAACAGTACTCGCACACAGGAATGGTTAAGAGTTGTAAGTCACTAGGGCCTAGTTTTCAACGGACTGTTGCGCCACCCAATTTATTTTTTTAATAACTCCGTGTTTCAATATTCTATGGTTTCTATGTTTTCTATGTTTTTTTTAATTTTTTCGAAATGATATTAAGATTATATGAAAGCAGTGTCAGGGAAAGGGCTAAAGGTTATTATATGGAAACATTTTTGTTTCAAAATGGTCGTCAGATGTTTGACCAAATTTTAATTTGTCCATGCGATGTTTTTGGTTGTAAAACCTGAATTGATCTTCTAGATCTTAAGTCTATATCAACAATAAGAAGGTTTGTAAATATTTCATAAATTGATCTTACGGTGTTTTTTTGATCTACATATGCTTAAGTATGTTAAAAAGTAGTTGACTCATAATTGTTATAAGTTTAATTGTAATTGTTGAGCTTATTTCCCCTTCAATATTATTCAAAAGTAAACGTATACAGGAAAAATATCACACCTCATATCACAACCTGCCCATCCGTGGTAACCCCTAAATCATGAGGCAATAGCAAAACAGCCACCTTATGATAGCTGTTAGATTGGTCCAACACCACTAAATTGTGCATCGTGATTTCGAGCATGGTTTGGTCTGGTCATGGCGTGATGCACCAACGCTTACCTAACTCTTTAAGCTTTAACAACAAAATATAAAAATAAAACAACGTTACTCAAATCTAATCACACTAACAGAATCCAACTTAGAATGTTTCTTGACTCGGTGGCACTGGGAGATGATGTTTCTTGTGGATCGGGTCGCTAGCTGTTCAATGTTCATCCGTAGTATAACTGAAACTGCATGCCGCCTCCACCATATACGGCCGGTCCCATGTGATATTCGAGAACACGTGTACCACTTAAAAGTCGTGCGAATGCAATCTATTCAGGATCATGTATTAATTGCACGACTTTATTGTGCAATGCACCCGGTTGCCTATAAAGATTCATGCATGCATCAACTCCCAGAGCCGAAGAGCACCACCGTCGCGTCGTAGTCGGTCGTCGCTGCCGCCACCGCCCGCGATATGAGAGCTCTCTTGAAATTTGGATTTAGATTCGGATTCGATCAGCTCCAGTTAATCGCTATAGCCAGGAAGGACGTGGACGAGGACGCGAACGCGAACGCGGATGCATGCTATCCGCATGTAGCTGCGGCCTAAGTGGAATGTAATTTTCAAGTGCTGCGGAATCCTTTCCACCAGATGAGAGGACGTTCCTAAAAATTTAGTCCTAACACTCGCGGATGGAGTTGACGACTATACGACCACGACTCTACGACCATGACGATGACGATAACTATGATTCTCTATACCTATATGATTCCCTGTAAGCTCCAACGTTAAACCCGCCAAAAACAACAACAAACTGGTAAACGAAGACAACGACAACGACGAGCGACACAGAGGCGCGGCAGCGGGAGACGTCTCGCGACGACGAGAACAGAGTAAATTGCAATTTTTGCACTGTGATCGCCTTTTTTGTCGCCGTCATGGTCGTTCGTTGGGGATGTGGGTCCAGATCCAGAGCCAAGGCCAGAGGTAGGAGGCTTCCTCCTCGCCTGGAATTTCGTGAGCACATTTTTTATTTTACCTTTTTTGTTGTTGTTGTTGATTTCTTCGCTGGTTGTTCAGCAGGTTCAGGTGTTTTGCAACGAGGAATGTTTACATAAATTTCCAGATTAAGAAGACAATGTTTTTCGTCCTCGTTTTGGACGTTGGACGTGGGGCGGCAATGTATAGCTTGTGTGATGTTCCAGCGAGTCATATACCTACCTACTTATATATATATACCATCAGGGAGACTATATCTTAGATATGAGTCTGGGCTCTGATATGGGGTTTGTTCTGGGGGAGCGTTTGGGAAAAATTCTCAGTGTGACGCTCGCGCGTCGCGATACGGAATCAGTTTTTATTGCATTGCAATGTGATTGTCACAGAGGGGGCGGGAAGGCTGGGTATATATGTATGATTGCATATAAGCTTCTTTATACAACGTGATGTCATTTTGGGTGTTGTTTTAGGTTTTTGTGTTGCTCTTTTGGTTCTTTGTCAAAAGAAGGTGACTCTTATTAATGTGGATCATTTTTCATGGGAATGAGAAGATGTCATACTGTTTTACTGATGGGGTGTATTTCGTGTTAAAAAAGATTGCTTTTTGAGATTGATAGGAATTTTTTTTAAATTTTTCAGCATGTTGGCAGAAAATATTATGTGATTTTTTTCTTGGGAGTACAAATAATAAATTACCTACATAATTTTTGTAAAGTGTATGCTGATTCACTATACTTTTAATTTAAAACCAAAGCAGCTTACAGAGTAATTTGGCTTTTTAAAATGTAAGGACATTTTGTCCCTGTACACTTTTTAAAAATAAATCCTTTGATTTGTCGAGTTCATCTTTTGATTTGCAAAATTTTGTGTATAATTGATCAGTTGAACGTTGGATTCGTTGATTTCCATTATTCGTTGTTTTCGCCAGAAAAATTTGCCTACTCGTTAGTTTGGTTTCTTTATTAACCTAGTCCATTAGATATTGTTCTGTATTGATATTTCTATTTTATTAATTGATTTGTTTTCCAAAATACTATACAATTATACCCGTGTTCACTCATTTATTCTGATTTAATACTTTACTAGCTGATTTTTGCTAAAATTCATTGGCTTATTGTTTCTTGTGCCTTTCCATTTATATTTTCTTGATCAATTACGTCCAAAAATCTCAACTATATGTACATTTTTCTGATGATTTGTTTATTGATTTTATTTAATTCGTTAGTTAGAAATTTTCGAAAATAGTTTCGTTTTATGAATTTGTTTTTCGTTTTCTTGGATACGATTCATCAGTTAATAAGCGTGATTCATCAGTTCATTCGTTATGTCATACCTACATGGATTTTTTCAATCATAAAAGTTTATTTGTTAAATTCATCCATTGATTCATCAACTTCCTCAGTTGATTTGCTGATCCACCAAATATCAATTTATTAGTTTAGTTGTTGCTATAGTGCGAAAATTCGTTTGTTTTCTTCTATATTTCTGTTGTTGTTTCCGTTACTTTTAATTAGTCGGTTATTTTAATTAATTGTATTAGTCTGACGATTTGTTTATTGGTTTCTTTTTGATACGTTATTGAAAAATGTCCGAATACCTTGTTGTTTGTGAATTTATTAGTTGATTTCCTAGTTTTGATACTATTTTAATTTGTTTTCAATATTCCACACATTTATCAGTTCAATTTTCAATTTGTCAGTTAGTTTGCGTTAATCGTAGTTTATTCGTTTGTATATATACCTGAAAAAGATCGGTTTTTCATGTATTTAATATACTTTTTCATAAAATTATTTTCCAGATTTATCCATTGATTCATTAATTTTCTTTGTTTTTTTACTAATCCATCATCTTATTTTGAAAAAAATATTATTATCTGATTCATTTTCAGGCATATCTTCCAAGTCGTTTGTTACATAAGTTAATCTGCTATAGGAATGTTTTGTTTGATTTCTACTACATAACCATAATATTCCGTTACTAAGTTCTAGATCTATTCCTTAATTTTCAAAATAATGGCCTTTAATAACTGGGGTGCTAACTTGTTTTTTCGAATATGAAAGCTTGTTTTCGTCTGATGATTTGTTTTATAGTTTGTCTTATTCGTTAGTTGAAAATTTCTGACAAATCACATTTATTGTATGAATTTTTTCGTATATTGGTTCTGTTTTTCATACAGTTTTTCACATGGATTTTTGATTTATCAATTGAATTTAGGACTCGTCATCATATCAGACAAAATATTGGTTATCAGTTTATTTTCCAGATCCAATAATCCGAAATAATGTTTCTAAATATTGGATTCATTTTTATAAATTTTATCTGGTCCGTTTGTTCGTTTGATATACGAGTTGATCTGCTGGAACAACTTGTTGATTAATTTTTCTGTATGTATTAAATTTTTATTTATATTTTTTTGATTAGTCACTAAATTTTAAAAACTTATTATAATTTAGTTTACATTGATTGATTTGTCTGATGACTAGTTCATTAAATTGTAAAATTCGTTTGTTATTCACTAGTTCGTTTTAATTTATGAATTTATTTGTTGAATTGTCTATTGGTACATTATTTTTTAATTCTTGATATTATCAATTCGTTACTTGTTTGCCAGATATCTTCATTTAAACAAAAACTACTCTCTAAATTCGTAGAAAAGAATTTATTGATTGAAAAAATCATCACAAACAAGTAGATAGGGAGTGATGTTTCAAAGAAATCCACGAAAATAGTAGAATTGAGTTTAGATGCACCTACACACACTGGGTTTTCCAATAAGTGGTTTCATTTTGATATTGGAACAAAACAGTATTTTTATTAAAAAATCAACGGACGCTTATTTTGTTTTGTTTGGTGGAAAGTAAACCATCAACAAGGCAAAATTATATTAGTCAAAAATGGTAAACATGGCAGTTGCAGCACCTTATCTTTTTCCATGAAATTGTTCATGACCAATTCGCACATTTTTTTCTGTATGTCCTGGATAACTTTTTTACAAAAGCGAGACGAGACTAGCAAACGTTTCGTCGCGTGTCGAGGCCAGCACTAGTTGCTTGTATGGAAAGTCACATTATTTTTATAGTAAAATTATTAATTTTAATGCGGTTTTTAAGCACTTAATGCCGTAAATTATACTTGTCAGAAATCAAAAGATGACAACTTAAAAGTGACAGCTACCTAAATAGTGAGCTATTCAAAATAAAATCTCTTATAGGGAAATCATACATTATAAAAATCAACCTATTTCCACTTATGGAACTTAAAATGAAGTTGTAAGGGCCTTTACCAACATAAAATTATTAATTATCCTGGATCTTAAAGTCAACTTTCCTATATTGAAAATGGAAGCCATTTGAGTGAACCGCCTTCGTTGTTTGATGTTTCTGTTTTTTCGTCGTTAATAAATCCATATTTTCCATGTTCCACAATTTTTTCTTTCTTACTTATACGTTTGTATGTTCATAGAACACTATTTATATTCATAACTTGCAACGATAAGCAGAAAAAACCTATTTTCTCTATCGTCGTCCTGCCCAGGAGGTCCAGTCAAAATAAATTTCTCATCACTACGTAAGAACAATGACACATCTGCCAAGGTTATTTTATGCCTCCCAACACGTAAGTAAGTAGCACCGCCTTATCTAGGAGCTTCAAATTCAAATAATTTTTTATCTCATACCATACAACAAAAAAGTCTTGTTAAGGTTCCTTCAAACAACATAAGGACGTCAGCATCATCAACAGCCATCACCATCAAAGTCCCTGTAACGCTTTGAAGGTATATAGGCGATTCAAACAACAAGGTAACGCGACAAAATGAGAATACCTAAGAAATTCATGGGTGTTTGCGAGGCCGCCGCGCCGTAACTCACCGCACCGCACCACCTCATCGTCGCTCACTGCCTTGAGATTTAGCGCATCATCCACAAGTCCTCAATCCTTAGAAAACATATCCCAGATCAATTTGTCACAGTAAAAAATGAGCGACCTTCCTGTGTCCGTGATTTAACCCACCAGCAGAGATCTCTAGGAGCGCATCTCAAGCAGCAGCAGGAGCAACAGCAACCTGAACTGAATACGCAATTTGTTGGGCAATTTATTAATATTCCATTAACATACCTGCTCTGCACTCCAGGGTCCTCCTTCCCTAACTCTAAAACATGCTGATGCCGATGCTGGATTCTGGATGTTCGATGCTGATGGTGTAGCCCAGGTTTGATAGAATATGAGCCCTGGACGACAGCATCACCTCATCTGGGAATGCACCGTAGGCGATCTATACGTGGTGCTGGTTGGTGCGGTGAGTGTATCTGTATATTTATGGAAGGAGCATCAACATCGCCTTCGCCAGAGACGATGCGATGGTGATGCTGCCCCTAGAAATCTCCGACTTATGATTTATGTGATTGGGAGAGATTTGAATCGGGCGTCGTCGTCGTCCCCTAGCCCCAGCCCTAGTCTATAGCAGAGTATGTAACTACCTTTTTAGCTTTGACTTGTATCGCGTACCTTACCTATGCATATATTTATAATACACATGGGAACGGGCACACGGCGATAAGTTATTATCCTGTCCGTTGAGTCTCCATCAGTGATTAGTTTCTTGTGATGTGCGCGCGTCTTTAAATCGAGAACTTAGATTCTGGTCTATGGTTGATGAGTTATGATATTTCTTATACCGTCGAGTTCCCTGCTGTTGCTATACGTCAAGAACATCGCGTCCATATAACCGGTGACACTAGATGGCAGCCGTTTGAAGTGGAATAATTGTTCTAGGATGCGTTATTTTCAATGTTCTGCATGTTCCATGAGAGATGCATTTAGTTTTTTGACAAAAATATTTGTCAATTCTAAAAACATATGAAAGGTAATTTATTTATTTTATGTTTGAGAAGGTTTCCTTTGCTGTACTGCATACGATTGTTTTAGAAAAAGTCCAAACAGATGGCAACTTCACAGTTCTGACAGGGTTTAGTTTCTTAGGGAAATTAATTTCAGACGTATTTTAATAGTTAAAATGGGGTTTAAAAAAGCCCACCATCTTCAAAAAATGTACCTTTTTTAGTTTTACTACCATTTTTTTTTATTTTTTTCTATAATTACCGAACACTAAAAGGGTTTTGTATACCTTTAATATTCCAAAGACGAAATGTGAGCATTAGGAAAAGAGGGAAGGGTAGGATAGGAGGTGTCGGTGTACATTGGTTTTGAATTCCTGAACCTTGCAATTATAGGGAAAGATAGAATGTGGCAAGGCATTCCACATTCGCGTAGTACGGTTAAAAAATGAATCTCTGTACTTCATAGTAAGGCCGAAGTTGGGCTCAAGGGTAAACTGATGGGCATTCCTAGAAGCGCGGGTATTACAGTTAAATTGTTTAAGGGGAGAAAAGTAACTGGCTATTTCACTAGAGCATAGTCCGTTAAAATAACGGTATAAAAAAGTAAGACAAGATACTTGTTCTTGTTGAAACGATGTTCGAGTGACGTAATCGAGTTGATGATATTAATGTCACCAATCATTTTAAAAGCTCTTCTTTGAATACTGTCGAAGAGGCTTAAATAAGTTACTGGAGCACTAGCCCAGAGTTGAGAGTTACGTATATTATAGTTTCGGACGTATGTATATAGGTAGGTTTTGTAGATTGTAGCCAGATCAGACGCCGAGAAATTTCTTGCATGCACAAAAGGTGGTTGCTGATGCACATTCCGAGGATGTCGAAATTTTCAGTTCCGTTGATGCAAGTGCCATTCATATGTAGATAGTGGCAAAGAGGGTATATCACGTTTTAACGATACAAGATAGCATTGGGTTTTCGAAACATTAAATTCCACACGGTTTTTTATTCCCCATTGTATTTACAATGCTGTGTAGGTCCGAATTTAATGAGCTTATCATACTTTGCCGTTGCAGTTCCACATCCGAAGAGGAGGGTTGTGAGTGTGGAAACGAATATGAAAAGCTATAAGAGTGCTATCGTCAGCGAAAAAATGTACTGGATTAGAAGTAGCAGACAGAAGATCATTTATAAAAATGAGGAAAAGGGTCAGAGACAAAACGGAGCCCTGGGGGCACACCAGCATTTATTTTATGGGTTTCAGACTTGAATCCGTCCAAAACAACTTGTATTGAACACGGTTCGAAAGAAAATTTATAATCCAATGAAGAAGAGATTCGTCAATAACAAAAGCACGCTTTTTCGATAAGAGAGCAAGATGCCAGACTTCATCAAATGCTTTTGAAATGTCAAGTGCAATAATCTTACTTTCTCCAAAATGATGCAAAGTTTTGTTCCACTGTTCGGTGCGATAAATTATGAGATCACCAGCGGACCTATTGCAACGAAAGCCATACTGCCGGTCATTAAGAAGCTTACGTTCCTCAATATATTTCTTAAGCTGATAATTAATCAGCGTTTCCATGGCCTTAGAAAGAAGGGACGTTAGTTCCTTCCACAAAAGGTGGTGGTCGGTTGATAATTTTCGGAGAAAGAAGATTCGACTTAAGTGCTATCCGCTTTTGTCGAACACCGATTTGGCGGTTTCTGAAATATTATAAACCATTTTTCTTGCTGACCGATGGCATCGAATATATTGTCTTTGATGGGCGCGGTTTATTTGAATAGACCTGGAACATATAAGAAAGGCCCATAATAAAAAGTCTAAAGGGGTCTAATCATACGATATTGTTGGCCAATTCACGTCACCTCGACACGAGATAACCATGCCATGAAACCGCTCTCGTAGAATATCGATTGTGGGTTGAGCTGTGAGGAACATGGCTCCATCATGTTGAAACCATATGTCTTCGGTGTCTATACCATCCAATTCAGGCCACAAGAAACTGGTATGGAAATATGGCAATCGACGTTGACGGTGACGGCCAGGCCTGCATCATTTTTGAAGGAGTATGGACCGATGATGACGCCTCCATCCCACCAAGCAGTAGCTTTATTTCGATGCATTAACACCTCCTTAATCTCGCGTCAATTGGTGTCATCCCAAATCCTGCAATTTTACTTATGCACGTACCCCTTCATTCAAAAATATGCCTCCTTGCTAAAGATAAGTTTTTGATCAAAATTCTGATAAAATTTTAAGTGCTCCAAAATCCAATTAGCGAACAAAAGACGCTTTTACGTATGGTCTTGGGTCAGTTTGGTTTTAGCTCCTGGGTCAGTTTGGTATCGATTACCATGTAAATTTGATGTGTCGTCGTCTGCGACAGGCCAAGTTCTTATGAGGTGAGTGACGCGGATTTGACTGTTTCAGATTCTGCTGCACACTTTCCCGAACAGCGGTGATGTTTTCCCCAGATCTTGATTTTCGTTGACGTACGGGTTTTGGCTGACTAGAATTTGGCCACCAAGGGTTGAGAAGTCGACTTGGAAGGACGACCATCGTTGATGCTAATAGAGAACAATAATTTTTATAATAAAGTTGCACGCTTAAACGCTGTGATAAATTATCTTTGGTGACTGATTAAAAGAAGATATTTTGACAGAAGATAAAAGAAACAATATGCCTACCACGAGCTGTCAAACTCAAACCGGCCCTGTTGGAAAAACCTTTAGAAGTTTTTCCGAAATTTGTAAACAAACAAGTGCCTTAAGGCCACTTTTTCTCAACAATTTCATTCAAGTTTCACTGACGCCTGTCAAATAGCAGCCTGGAGAGCAAAGACACTTTATATGGAGTAGTTTTGCTGAAGAGCTGCTACTCACCAAACAACAAATTTTCTTATTTGTAAGGCACTTACATATTTGTTTACGAAAAGCACGCATAGTTTTCAAAATTGAGCAATCGATTTCAACGTGTTTTTTCTGTGTTTATCAACTCATATGTATATAAAATGGCTCTGAATGACGTTTAAAAATTGTGCTTATCTGTCAAAAGTGGCTAGAAAATGTCAAAGCTATATTCAATATTGTAATATAGATGGCGCACCCTGTTGACCCGTTCGATTTTAGAGATCTGAGTGAATCACGTACTCGTAACTTTCTTCAAACCAAACTTTACATCGTCACAATTTTTATGGTATAAAAAAGAACCGTCTATGTATTCTCATTCATAAAATTTAACAACATACACAAAATATAATAATATTCAAATTTATTGTTCTCTCTACGAAATGACCAAACAGAACATAAAAAACATCGATTTAGTTAATAAACATTAATGTCCATTTATGACCGTTTTCGTATTCAAACGACCTACTGGCTTCATTAATTCAACTTTATGTTTTCATTAAGATCGTAAAATAAAAAACCTGAGTCTTGAAATTCCATCTTCTGCTATATCATCTGATCCGACAGAAGACGGACGAATGGCTGAATCTGAATGACGCAGAGGACAACAAAGACGAAGACGTATGTATGATGATGATGATATGATGGCATTGGGGTGATTCGCATTTGCAAATGAATAAAGGTATGTGCGATGCAAAGACCCACCAGCGAGTCGTCGAGAGTCAAGGCACGATCAGCTTGATGCGAATTCGAATGCGAATGTTGACTACGATGATGCGACGAAGACGCGGACGCTGACGCTGACGACCCAAATTGAAATTCTTATGCTAGCTAATGATGTTCGCAATTACACATTGCGACAGCGCGAGTTCTTGAACTCCATAAAGTAATTCCGAGGCAGAAAATTGCCATAATTTCCATCATCATCTTCATCTCCATCATAATCACCATCAGCTGCATCATCGGCTTCAGCATAGGCATCGGCATCAGGAGTTTATATTGCCATCGTGAATTATAATAATTCCATATGCCCCGTATGGCTTATACGAACCTGAGCTGAGCTGAGCTGAGCATTTGGCGTGGCGATGGAGGTTAGCGACGACTACGATGACTATACGACGCCGCCGGCCGTTCGATGGAGTAGAGTGCGCACGCACGTAACCATTCTCGAAGGCCGAATGAAATTAATAACAACGGAGAGTCTGAATCTCGACTCAATTCACGAATGGCCTAGTGCGCGAGATGAAAAAACCCACAGATGCTCGCATCTCGCATCCAAAGCAGAGCATTTGCGGAGCTTCCCATGATCACCATCATATACTTTACTGATGGGATTGGAGACCAACCGAGATCGGTGATCCCTCTTCCAACCCTCCATATGCGACTCCCCTTCGTTTATTTGGGACGCGAGCAATTTATGATTGGAATCAAAGGCAATGCGCGCGATCTGAGAGAATGAAGTTGCGCTTGCGTATCAGCCAGCGCATTGCATGGAACAACAATAATCTCTGCCGCGCCGACCCCGCCGACGTTGAACCAAGTAGTCTGATAATAAATTATAGATTCTAGTCTTACTTTTTTTATTATTGCATTCACTAATTTGATAGATTGAATCTTCTTTCTGGGGAATCTATTTGCTTCATTGATTGCTTGATGCTGGGAATGTTGTGCGTGGTGTGTCTATAAAAGCTACATGCCATATGTGAGCTGCGGAGAGCGACTTCCAAGTCAATGCTCAAGGATGAGGTAAAGCGAGGACCTAATGGTAAGTCGTAAGTAATTGAAATTAGGGAGTGTAGAATTTATTGTAGATACATTCTTAAAAACTTGGAAATAGTGAATAAATTTGATTAAATTAAGCCGTTTTCTGTCAGAACTTTCATATCCTGTTTTATGGATGAACAAACTTTTATGTGACTTCTATATAAATCATCTTAAAAGCTTTAATAAAAGTTAAGACATTTTCGTTTACTTTTTAAATTGACATTTAAAAATAACTTTTAATTTTGCTTCTGTAAGCCTTCTTTAAAGCTTGTAAGTAGTTTCTCAACCTTCTACATTAGATTATCATTTCCAATAGCTTCCTAAAAATGATATCCCAAAAAAATAGAGTGGGAAAAAGTTTGGAGTACTCGAATTTCGAATTTTAATATTAAAAGTATTGCAATAAGAAGCTCTGATACGACCCATACTGTTAACTTTCCATTAGCACCCGCTAAAAATTGTCATATGTTGTTTTTTGTGAAGTCAATTTTATTATTTACTAGCGGACCCGACAGACTTCGTCCTGTCATAAAGATTTGTAATGTGGCAGTTTTTTGTTAAAACGTATTTTATAGTCGTGGCTAAAAATTCTCCTGAACAAAACCGTCACCCTGGTGATTGGGCGTTGTGAATAAAAAATAATTAAATGAAACATATATAAGGATTTAAAAGTAAGTAATCGCTTTATTGCTATAATCATGTGAATCATAATTATTAACAGAAATCAGTTTTATTATCATTGTAGTGCTTTATGATATACGATGTTCTTTGGGATCATTGGGATGCGCGGTATCTTCTCCTTTATACTTTCCTCTGAGTATAGTTCGCACCCTTAGAATGAAAGCGACCTAACTCAAAAATGGCAACTTGTGGGAAATGAGCTAAAAGCCTTCAAGAAAGTGTAGTTTTGAGTAATTTTGATTGTATTTCTCACATATTTCGTTGGAATTATTTCTTAAAATAAAGTGACTTTATTTGAAACGGTTTATATTAATAGTTTTTTTACTTAATCTCAATTTTTGCAATTTTTGAGTTAGGTCACTTTCATTCTAAGGGTGCGAGTTCCTTTTATCACGTTGATTAGTAATTTTAAATTAAAATTTAATTCTTTTACATCTATGTTTTTTGCAGCCAATATAGCTCGTTCGCTCAACCAATCATGGTTTCTGTAATTTTGAGAAACATCTGGAAACAGCTTCTGAATAAGTTTATCTTTTGATTGAGTGAACTGACAAAAACTTTGAGGAAAGTTAATGCAGCCAAACAATATGTCTATAGGAAATTTGCAATTACCAATGTCAATGAGTTGTTTAGAAAATATGTTTCCAGATTTATCATTTTGCAACTCGACACGCATATTCTTGCTTAAATGAAGTACTTTGAAATGTTTTCACAAATTGGAGGACTTTAGACATGCATTGATTTCATCCACTGGCGTTGATCGTGGAATAACTGCTAATAAAATCATTGCACCACCAAATCTGTTATTATTGCTTCGTAGATCTTTTAAGGTTCTGTCTAAAGCCTCCAAAGATTTTGTATGTGCCATCGCACATTCATCCTAAATAATCAATTTACATTGCTGCAAAACCTTTGCCATTGCAGAGTTCTTCGAAATGTTGCAGGTTGGAGTTTCATTGCTTTGCATATTTAATCGCAATTTTAGTGCTTAATGGGCTGTTCGACCACCTTCAAGCAAAGTTGCTGCGATTCCCGACGAAGCGAGTGCAAGTGCAATTTTATTTTGTGAGCGAATTGTTGCTCGATTCAAACTTGCGCGATTATTAGTGGAATGTCGCGCTCGCGCTTCACGCGTTTGTGATATCCGAATTTTTTCACTTTTCGGTCGTCACGTTCTTATGCAGTACGATTAGATCGGTAGTTAGCTTGGTTTGTAGCATTTCGGGTTCTTCTACCTAAATTGCTTCGCCTTATAGGAGGCATATCAAATATAAATTATTTTGTCACTAAACACTAACTAAACATGATATAAGAAGTTGTTTCAGTCGTTTATCAGTTGACAAAAGCAAACTCAGTAGATTGGGTAACAGAAAATCCAAGAAAAACAACACTTGTACACTTGCAAATCGACATCAATACTTTTTTTTTTAATTTGACATGACTTGAAGTCAAATCCTTTAAGCCGACTACGTTTTAGTTAGAAAACATTTGTATGGGAAAAATAAAAGGGCTGTTCTTATGGTTTTTCCGGCAAATATTCAAATTTTTCTCGCCGTAAAAACCATCCTTGAACTGCAACGAACATTTTAAAAAAAGAATTGGTCAAATTGGTCCAGGCGTTGTTGAGTTATGCGCTTACCAACACATTTAGCGATTCATTTTTATATATAAGATTAATATCGAAATACTATCTTTAAATATTTTAGAACATTAAAAACAATATTTCTATTGCACAAAACAACTTGGAAGTTTATTATCAAGATACTTGAGTCGAAAGTTAAATTTCACACAAGTTGTTTATTTTGTACAGGTTTTCGGTTTCTTTAAAAAAAATGTCAATTCGATTTTTCTAAAATTTTTATTTAAAATGTTATTTTTCATCATATAAATTATTAGCAAATTCTAAAGGAAAATCAAAATATCACAAAGATTCATTCCAAGAGGCATGGTTCCTAGACAAAATTTCAATTGGAGCTTCTATAATGGCACACCGGACAGCTTAAGCGGGTTAAGAAACTCTACTGGCTATGAAGTAGCCCGGGAGCCAGCGTCACTTATTTTTGAAAGATTTGATAATGGATGAATTTATTTTTTTCGGGCAGTTTTTACATTAGAAAAACATAAAATCGATGCCTGCAGGCGCACCCGTGGTGCATTAATTTACAGTTAATTTTCAAAGTTGTAAAAAAAACGAGGTCACATGTCTAACATGATAAGACTTGAAACCGGTCTAGAACGTTAGTTTGCACTGCCTTGAGAAAGAAAAACCATGCCTGCCACCTGGACAATGGGGCGAAGTTATCCTGCCGCTGACCTAAAGTTGTAAAAAAAACCGTCAAATTGTTATATGTGATAAGGGCTGAAGTATGTTTAGATAGTTAGTTTGACATTTAAAATAGAGGAAAAACCATGCCTGCCACTTGCGTCCCGGGGAGAAGTCGCCGGCAGGATCGCAAATAGTCGCACTGTCGCATACTGTATACAATCCAAAAATATTTTGTTTTTGGGTAGAAATCTGGGAGGGAAACAATGTTTTGATGAATTTTGTAGACCGTTTAATAAAGAACACCGAAAAAATAATATCAGCTCTAAAAGTCTTTTATAACTCCAAAGCAAAGGGGTAAAAGGGGGAAAAATACCCATTTTAATCTATTTTATCAAAACGTCTTAAAAAGTAAAAGTATATTAAAATATACCTATACTTTGCACTAATATATACCTCATAACAATTATACCAGAAAAAGGGTAAGGGGGGGGGAATCACCTTTTGCTGTTACCTGGCATAAGATCTTTACAAAACAAATAAGTTTCAAAACATTTTTGTGTGTGCTTTTAGTTTTGGTTTTAATTTGTTTTCAAAACGTTATAAGATTATAATTTAGTCAAAAATGCTAGACAGCACATCTTCGCCACTTCTGAATGACTCCATTAAACATGAAATATCTTCTTCATCAGAATCTTCGCTAGTGCTGACTTGGTTGTGGGTAGGTTCTTCATCATCTTTACATTTACATTTTTGATTGCAAAAAATGTTTCATTTAAAAATAAATATATTAGATACCAGTGGCAATTTTGGTAAGGATCTCACAAATAAAGAAATTAAGATTGCAATAATCTTATCAATTTGTGCCAGTTACGACTTTTGCGACAAAATACACATTACGTTTCGTTATGAAACAAAAAAAATTAAGGGTGTTTTAGACCCATAACCACCCCCACCGCACCACTCTCAATTTTTTATGGTTTGATTTGTATTAGTGCCAGAAATAAAACTAATTATTTTAAAAGAATTTCGTTTTGAATATATGGGTATCAAGAAACCATATAAAAATGTGTTTGTATCCCATTTGCCCTTCTTTGTGCCCCTTTTTCTTATATTATTGTTATAAGATATAAAATTATGCAAAAAATATGCATATTTCTTGTATACATTTACTTTCATAGCTGTTTAGATAAAATTAAATAATTAATAGATTAAAAAGGGTGTTTTTCCCCTCTTTGCCCCCTTTTTTCAGTGTTCTTTATTAAAAGGTCTACAAAATTCATCAAAACATTGTTTCTCTCCCAGATTTCTACCCAAAAACAAAATATTTTTGGATTGTATACAGTATGCGACAGTGCGACTATTTTCGATCCTGCCGGCGACTTCTCCCCGGGACGCAAGCGGCAGGCATGGTTTTTCCTCTATTTTAAATGTCAAACTAACTATCTAAACATACTTCAGCCCTTATCACATATAACAATTTGACGGTTTTTTTTACAACTTTAGGTCAGCGGCAGGATAACTTCGCCCCACTGTCCAGGTGGCAGGCATGGTTTTTCTTTCTCAAGGCAGTGCAAACTAACGTTCTAGACCGGTTTCAAGTCTTATCATGTTAGACATGTGACCTCGTTTTTTTTACAACTTTGAAAATTTTTTGCCACTTATTGCCCCACTGTTGAGCTGGCAGGCATCGATTTTGTTGATTACATTTGCCTAAACTACAGATAAAAAAATAATTTAAGCGTTATCATTATTAACATTGAATAATGACGCTGGCTCCCGGGCTAAAGTGCACTGTTCTGAGCCATGACAGTGTCTCTTGACAAATACTCCCTCATATCTCTTGCTACTTCATACAATATGTTTGAATTTGTTTTCAGAACAAGTGCTGGAATCCCTATTTGACCGATAAATTGAACGTCATTTATGTTATGTTGTAAATCATGTTAAACATCATGTTAAGTTTAGAACTACTTTGTACTAAATTACAATAACCATTCGTCGGTGTCACATACGAGTAGATAGTACTCGGCATCGGTTTTTAACTACCAATCTCCTATTTTTAATAGTGTTTTAGCAAAGTTTCGTGCGTTGCCGGCGGATGTGCTCAAATGAGTTAGAAATTAGATATTTCACCGCAGTAAAAAGTAGCTTAAGGCTAGGCGCGCACATGCAACTTTTTCGAAACCAAATAGTTAGATCGTTAGTTGCGCCCAAACATCGCGCACATAAGCAACTCCGAAAGTAATCAACGAAATAAACCAATACACAGGAAACATTTATTCACCTTGACTAAATTTTTCTCTCTCTTGCACTTACAGAAAATTATTCGACGATTTAGTTGAATGTCCGCGCAGTTACATATAATTCCTTGTGACACAAACTAAGGAATTGATTCCAGGTGATCGTCTAGTTTGTGTCAAAACACAAATTAAAAAGTTGCTCGAATGAGCGACAGAATGGCTTCTGCATGTGCGCGGACTCTCACATAAGTCTATAGTGCTCCGTTTAGAAACCAAACAGTTTCGAAACCAAAAGTTGCATGTGCGCGCCTAGCATAAGACACTTTCCAGCCTTATAATTACCTCCACACAAAAAATTATGTCATAATATTGCTCCGTTGCGACGTAAAGCACGGACAAACAAACAAACAAACACACTGATTTTAACATATTTATAATATTAGTATAACTTTCGGAATTCTCATAATTTCTTGTTCGAAATATATTCTAGGTGAAAATATTTTTCTTCAGTTTGTTTGATTTATAAAAAAGAAGTTAATTGATTTATTAACTTCCCATAGGAAGTTATTGTAATGGGTCCGATTTGTCAAATTGAAAATTTTGACATTTCTCGACGTTTCAAGGTCCCTAGAGTCGAAATAAAAGATTTTTAGAAAGATGTCTGTGCGTGCGTGTGTACGTACGTTCGTACGTCCGTATGTCCGTACGTTCGCGACGTTTTTTCGTCGTCCATAGCTAAAGAACCAGAAGAGATATCGACTTAAAATAAATTTTGTTATACAGATAATAAGGCAGAAAGATGCAGAAAGGGCTCTCAAGAAAATTGCGTGGGTTGTTTTTTTACCATAGCAGTTAAAAAAAAAGGTGAATATTTTGGTTAACCCTAAGTATCTCATGAACCAATCACGCTAGAGACTTGAATTAAATTTAATATTTTTTATTTCTTTATTTGGTCTATAAGTACATGCTACTTTCTTAGACATAGCTAAAGTTAAATAAAAAAAAACATTTCGTGCTAATAATAAACAACAGAATTAGGTATATTATAAATTAACTTAATCAATTAGGTACATAAACAATGGTATTCATTATTCTTTTTTTGAACAATTTTTAGAACAGTCAAGTTCAATTACATCGGCATATTTGTTAAAAGATTGGCACGCTTTAGTAACCGGTTCATTTAATCCGTAATTCGTCGAATGATGTGTGATGAAGAAAAATTGATTAGCCTTTGGCCTAAGACAACGCGCTGGTGTATGTTTTATAAACATTTCAACTAAAGGAGCACAATCAATGTGCCCTGTTATTACATCTCTAGCAAGTGCAATCAAGAAATAAATTCTCCTAGTTTCTAGAGGTTTTATATCAATTAACGCGCACCGATCTTTATAAGTTGGTAAGGGCAAAGTCCATTCAAGTTTACGAAGAGAATATTTTGTGAATCTTTTTTGAATTCTTTCAATTCTATTCGAAGCATTTATGTAGTAAGGAGACCAAACTACACAGCAATATTCCAAAATTAGACGAACAAAGCTGACAAAAAGTGATTTAACAGTATAAGGACACTTAAACTCATTAGAATTTCTAAACAAAAATCCAAGCATAGAATTGCCTCTAGATACAATATAGTCAACATGCATTCTGAAATCAAGCCTGGAATCAAAAATAACTCCTAAATCCTTGTGATTGGAAACTCTTCGAAGTACGTTCTCAGATATAGAGTAGTTAAAGACTACCGGACTATAACATCTTGTAAATGTCATTATACAACATTTATTGATATTTAAGTCAAGGTCATTAAACATACACCATTTTGATATACAAGTTAAGTCTTTTTGAAGTTGCATACAATCAGAGAGCGAGTTTACTGATCGATATAATATCTTAAAATCATCAGCAAAAGACAGGCAACTTGATTTTAAAACAACATTAGGTAAATCGTTAACAAAAAGTAAAAACAAGAGGGGACCCAGGTGACTACCTTGGGGTACTCCTGAATAATTAAAAATTAATTCCGATTTAATTCGACCAACTCTAACTGCTTGCACTCTGTTTTCTAGAAAGCTTTTAACCCAATTTAACATCTAAGAGTGAAAACCCAAAAATCTAAGCTTTAACAAAAGAATTTTATGGTTAACTCTATCGAATGCCTTTGAGAAGTCAGTGTATATAACATCTACTTGGCTTCGTTTCTTAATTGCATTGATGCAATAGTTCGTAAATAATGTGAGATTTGTTGCTGTGGATTTTCCACTGACAAAACCATGTTGATAGGGTGAGATATGTGCTTTAACAGCATCATACATTTTGGTTTTAACCAAGGATTCAAAAACTTTGGGAATCAGTTGGAGCTTTGCAATCGGTCTATAGTTTTGGATTGATTGCTTAGAGCCAGATTTAAAGATTGGTGTGATGGAAGAAAGTTTCCAAGAATCGAGGAAAACACCGTTTGAAAGAGACTGATTGAAAATTATTTGAAGTGGTTTCGATAAGTTGTACTTACAATTTTTAATGAAGATTTCGGGAATATTATCGGGTGGGAGACTAAGACTATTATCCAATTTACCAAGCGCCGACAGAATTTCTTCTTCTGATAGAGATATGATACCGACATCCGTTATAGCAGGGATTTCATAGTTTACTTCAGAGTGAGCTGAGTTTAATATGAAATTCGACTGAAAAAATGAAGCAAAAAAATTACATATATTATTTAGGTCACTGCTACCAATGCCTTTATAAGTCATATAAATAGCAACTAGGTATACCAAGGGATTTCCTCTTAGAATTTAAATACTGCCAAAAGCATTTAGAATTTGTTTTAATGTTTGATTCTAAAGACCAAACATACTGTTTATACAAGAATTTTTTCAGAAAATCATATTCCCGACGTAAGCGACAAAATTCACTTCGGAAACCTGAATTAACCTTACTCATACCTTGCATATATTGTAACGTGATACAAAAGAAGTATATTTTTTGAAAAAAATCCAATTAACGGTTTTTTTTATAAATCAAAAACACTGGAAAAAAATGTTTGGCCTCGAAAATTTTACGACTTAAATATGATTTCATCTCCCAAACAATTTTGTGCAACGAAAAATAATGTTTTTGACATCTGATAAAATTTTTAAAAAAATCAAATTGACAGTATTTTTTATAAAAAATAAAATCTTAAAAAAATTAACAAAAGTTGGTAAAAATTGCATTTCGACTCAAATATCTTTTCAAAGCCTTGAGATTAAGGCTTCAAACTTATCTTATCTTATAAGAAATATTGTTTTCAACATTTTTAAAAATGTTGAGAAAAATCGAATTGACAGTTTTTTTACAAAAAAATAAAAACCTAAAAAAAATTAACAAAAGTTGGTAAACATTAATTTTCGACTCAAATATCTTTTCAAAAATTTGAAATTATGGTTTCCAACTAATTTTAACTTATAAAAAATATTGTTTTCAACATTAGGACAAATTTTGAGAAAAATCGAGTTGGCAGTTTTTTTACAAAAAATAAAAACCTAAAAAAAATGTATAAAAGGTGGTAAAAATTGATTTTCGACTCAAATATCTTTTCAAAACTTTGAGATATTGGCTTTAAACTTCTTTTACCTTTCAAAATATAGTGTTTTCAACATTCAGTAAAATTTTGATAAAAATCGAATTGACTGTTTTTTTACAAAAAATTAAAAACCTAAAAAAAAAACAATACTAAAACTTGGTAAAAACTTATTTTCGACTCAAATAGCTTTTCAAAAATTAAAATTATTGGCTTCAAACTTATTTTATTTCACAGAAAATATTATTTTCGATATTCAATGAAATAAAATCTACAAAAAATAGTACGCAAATTTGGTAAAAATTGATACATATACACAAACTTTTAAGCAAGACAAATCGACAGACGGGATGTGAAGTTATCAGTGTGGGTCGCATCCCAGCCTCTTTTTTTCAAAATTATACTAATTTGGTATCACGTCACATTATAAAATATATGTGAAGTTAAAAATAAAATAAATCAAATTAATTATCAATGCCTTAGAGTCAAACCAACTAATGTAAAGACTTTGTGCTGTAGGTACTTTCAATGACAAAAATGGAATAAAAAATTAATTAAATGTTAACATAATTACCCACTTCAGAATAACATATCATCAAACCTTATTATACGTAAGTTCCCCAAAAAATTTTCAAACTTGTGTAGTTTTCAAAATCGAACAAATTGACATATCGATAAAAAGACAATAGTCTTATTCAACTCCCTTCATATCATTTCATTATATGCCTCAATAACTTTTGTCCATAAATATTTGACATTAATCGAACGTTACTCGGGCTCTTGAGCACCAATAGCAATAGCAGCAGTAGCAATAGCAGCTGTGACCTACATAATAATTCATGCAACATGCGCTACACCCTGTTGCCTGTGTATCTAAAGCTGCACGTTTGAGTTCTCGATGACATTAAAATAAATTGTTAGCATACAGGAATGTCGTAGTCGTCCCCTACAATATCCACTCCTATATACAATGTGGCCCTCTGGATCTGGATAGAATGCCAATGCATTATCGATAGCTTCATTGAATTGAGTGTTATTCTTTTTGGGTGGCGGGTGAGTGTCGAAAGAGAGGAGCTTTGGGGTGTGTAAGAGCTCCAATATCGTTGATTTATGTATTTTAAATAGCTCACAAATGTCCTCACAGGCTATTTCGGCTTTTTTCCACACAAAATAAGAACACACACATTTTTATTCGAGTGGATAAATAGAAATACAAAATTAGACTTTCCTAATACGGTTGTGATTTTCCGGATGACCGGACTGATATGTCGAAATGCGGCGGAAGCGTTTTGCGGCTCATCGTCATCACCAATATAGACGCTTTCCACAGATAGATCAGAGTAAAGTGTCTCTCCTCCGATATGTGCTGACATACCCATACACAAAGAGCCAGGATCTATAGAGTGAGAGTAATCGAAATAAGGCTTTGTTATAAAGTAGGATCTAGGTTCTAAGATATATCTACTATTCTAGGTATAGAAACGTTGCTAGGCTGCCTGTGAAAAAGAGAGCCGTAAAAGCAAATTCGATGATAATAATCGATGATTGGCAAAATGGTCAGCTGGGGTCAGTTTAAAATTGAAATTGATTGCCTACTTAGGTTGGTTAGTTGGTTGCCTGGCAAAGTATCAGAAGTGGAAGTATACCTAAGTGATGATGGTTATTTCTTTGAACGATTGAGCGAATAATTTATATGCCTTTTGTTACAAAATAAAAAAAAGAATGTTATGGGCGGGTTCAAGGCTGTTTCCTTCACTTCTATAGAAAAGAACTTTTTTATGTTCGTCATGGTTGAAATGGTAAAAAAAAAGTGTGATTTTACTTTAAATAAACGATATTTATGGAGGCAACTATAAATTTTGTGCTCTTAGTATTCGTTGAATAAGAAAATAGCAATCGGAAAAATGAAAAGACGAAATAAGTACGAAATGTTAAGTACTTTCTTGATGTTACGCTTCGTTAAGTCGTTAAGGTCCTTAGTAATAATTTTTATTATACGATAAAGTAAAGTAATTATTTGGATTCTGTGGAAGGATTTAATGTTTTTTTGTTTCTCATTTCTTTTCTCATTTTATAGCTTTAAGTTTCAAGGTAAATATACAATTTAAAAAGAAATAACTTTTTATTGGTGCACGCTAAAAATTTTGAAATTATGTTTTTTTTTTTTTTGAAGAAGTAATTTTTTTTATTTAATGAAGTTGAAAGAGTATATGGAAATGATAATTTAGAATTTAGCTGTTTTTGTTGAATTGAAAGTCTTTTTCAAGTAAAATAAAGATAAATACGTTGAAGCAAATAAGAACAATTAATATAATTAAAAATAAACTACTCAAAACAAAATAGGGCCCAGAAAGTTTTTTGGCTTTCGTCTGAAAAAAAATTAGTGTTTATATTATTTTTTTTTGTTATTAAGTTACAATGAAAAAACATTTTATAGGAAAATTTACAAAAAATTAAAAAAAAAATTAACTTTACACATCACTATTTGTTGCTATGATATCTTGTTGATTTCTTTAGCTTAGGATCGAGTAGGGCCTCCTCTACTGTGTAGCCACTGCACAGAAAAAAAAAGTTGTCATATTGAAAACTTGAAATATAGCCAAATTGTCGTATTTACTACCAAAATAGTCAAAATGACAACCTTATTTTAAAAAAATGACTACTTGATAGTCAATAGAACAATTTTCGATTGTCAATTTTGGGTAGTCAATATGAAAACAAAAGTAGTCAATAGAACAACTTTGGTAGTCAATATGACAATTTGGTTGTCATATTGACTACCAAAACTGAATATCGAGGATTGTTATATTTACTACCCGGTAGTCAAATTAGATTTCGATTTTCAACAAAAATTGTCATATTGACTACCGCAGTTGTCCTATTGACTACCGCAGTTGTCCTATTGACTACCGCAGTTGTCATATTGACTATCGCAGTTGTCATATTGACTACCGCAGTTGTCGTATTGACTACCACAGTTGTCATATTGACTACCGCAGTTGTCGTATTGACTACCACATTAGTCAATATGACAACCGGAGTTTCAAATTCCTTCAACCAAAGTTGTCATATTGACTACTACAGTAAGAAAGAATCTCTCAGTACGCCCGAAATTGAGCTCAAGGATAAACTAATGGGCATTCCTGGAAGTTCGAGTATTACGGCTGAATCTTTTAAGGGGTGGAATGCAACTGATATCGATAAAACAATGGAAAGCATGAAACATTCGGCGGTGTTCTAGCGATGTAAATATTTCGATTATAGTTCTGTCGCCTATCATTATTAAAGCCCTTTTTTGAATTCTATCCAAGAGACAAAAGATCATTTATGAATATAAGGAGGGGAGTCGGAGACAAAACGGAGCCGTGGGGGACACCACATTTATTTTGTGGATTTCAGACTTGAAACCATCCAATACAACTTGTATTGAACGGTTAGAGAGGTAATTTCTAATCCAACGAAGAAGAGATTCATCAAACCAAAAGCACGCATTTTCAATAAAAGAGCCTGCTGCCAAACCCTATCAAATGCTTTTGAAATATCAAGTGCAATAATCTTACCTTCTCCAAAACGATGTAAAGATTTGTTCCACTGTATCAAATGTTAAACTTATAAAGTTGACCCTGATTCCTGGGCACATTTGACAAAATAACATCTTATAGAATTTTTACTTTTTTTTCGTTTGTATTTTTATTTAAATTACCTAATATTTTTAACTCTAGTATTATTTATTAGCTCCTTTTTATTTAAGTAGAAGTTTTTATTGTTTTAATTTAAATTATTTTATAGCATTGGATATTTTTGTACTTATTTAAATGTTTGTAATTTTATTGGATTGTACTTTATTTTACTAAATTTTATTGAACTTGAGGTGATAACATTTTTTAAAGCTTAAAATGTTAAATTGTAAATTAATCCCTTATAAATATTATATTTAACTTAAGTTGTAACACTGTTTGTGTAAACAAATTGGCATCATCAGTTACTCACTCGCATACCAAAACGGATTTCAGGTTTAACACATTTTGTTTTTTTAATTATTATTTTGTTTTTATGTTTATTAATAATAAATTGTTTCCTAATTAATCAACTCTGACAGGCATGTACGCGACGAAAGTATAATTGGATGATGATGTTGAACCAACATCATAGTTTGAGAAGTAGAGTTAAATTTCGGAAAACCTTCAATTATTTCTATTGACAAAAATTAAAGTTAATGAAAATGGCATCCAAATGCCATCATAAAAACAATTTGACAGCTAACAGCATTCTGGAGATTTTTGACAGTTTGTGTAATTGTGAAACCTTTTAAAGTTTGCTCGCAAAATGTTTTGCCTGAAAGAATAGATTGTCATGTTTGCTTGACTAATGATTGAAACGTCAGAAATACTGCGTTTGCAAAAATTTTGTTTGTGTTTCATTTTTAAACTAATTATTAGTATCATGGTCCCAGATGAACCCCATGAAGAAGCAGAAACAAAAATTTTCGAAATTCTCCAAAGTCTCCTAATGTTGTACTAGCCACATATTCCCTTTTTCAAGTACCTCAAACCTAGAATATACAACTTAATTTCCCAAACTATTATCCTGAGGATAATATCAAGAGTGTAGAATGAAGTGAATTTATATAGTACATATATATAGCTTATTCCTACGATAATGAACGCCAAAGTACCTTCATAGATATACAAAATATTGAAGGAAAGGAAGCAAACCAGCAGAACGACGCGTGATGATAGCATCGAGTTGAGAGTCTCCATCAGTTTGTCTTGTTGACATTTGGACGACTTAAACGATGCAATAATTTGTCATTTCTGGTTATTTAATTAATAATTGCAACTGACATATTATTATGTTAATATATTTGTATATATTTTTATACTATGCACGCATACGGGTAAGGCTAAGTGTGACAGAACGAACAACAACAAAACAGGAAGAATAATTTTAAAGCTGATAATGAAGCGCGCATTCCAAAGGATTTGCACCATTTACATAGAAAGGATGTATGACAAAACGATAAATAAAGGTACTCATGGTTGGTATAAAATTATTAATTAATTTATTGATAAAAATATACGATTTAAGTTGATGGTCACAATCACAAATCTTTCAGGAAATAAGTCGAAATGTCAGTTTATGAAATTGATACGTAAGATTTTATTTAAAATTCACTTTGACAGAAACTGAGTGAAATAGTGAAACCGTTACCTTAATATCAAAGCTGTCAAAGTTCATACGTAAGATTTTATTCAAAATTCACTTTGACAGAAACCGAGTGAAATAGTGAAACCGTAGCCTTAATACCAAAGCTGTCAAAGTTGATACGTAAGATTTTTTTCAAAATTCACTTTGACAGAAACCGAGTGAAATAGTGAAACCGTAGCCTTAATATGAAAGCTGTCAAAGTTGATACGTAAGATTTTATTCAAAATTCACTTTGACAGAAACCGGGTGAAATAGTGAAACCGTAGCCTTATTATCAAAGCTGTCAAAATTGATACGTAAGATTTCATTCAAAATTCACTTTTACAAAAACCGAGTGAAAAAGTGAAACCGTAGCCTTAATATGAAAGCTGTCAAAGTTGATACGTAAGATTTTATTCAAAATTCACTTTGACAGAAACCGAGTGAAATAGTGAAACCGTAGCCTTATTATCAAAGCTGTCAAAGTTGATACGTAAGATTTTATTCAAAATTCACTTTGACAGAAACCGAGTGAAATAGTGAAACCGTAGCCTTAATATGAAAGCTGTCAAAGTTGATACGTAAGATTTTATTTAAAATTCACTTTGACAGAAACCGGGTGAAATAGTGAAACCGTAGCCTTATTATCAAAGCTGTCAAAGTTGATACGTAAGATTTCCTTCAAAATTCACTTTTACAAAAACCGAGTGAAATAGTGAAACCGTAGCCTTAATATGAAAGCTGTCAAAGTTGATACGTAAGATTTTATTCAAAATTCACTTTGACAGAAACCGGGTGAAATAGTGAAACCGTAGCCTTATTATCAAAGCTGTCAAAGCTGATACGTAAGATTTTATTCAAAATTCACTTTGACAAAAACCGAGTGAAATAGTGAAACCGTAGCCTTAATACCAAAGCTGTCAAAGTTGATATGTAAGATTTTATTCACAATTCACTTTGACAGAAACCGAGTGAAATAGTGAAACCGTAGCCTTAATACCAAAGCTGTCAAAGTTGATACGTAAGATTTTATTCAAAATTCACTTTTACAAACACCGAGTGAAATAGTGAAACCGTAGCCTTAATATGAAAGCTGTCAAAGTTGATACGTAAGATTTTATTCAAAATTCACTTTGACAGAAACCGAGTGAAATAGTGAAACCGTAGCCTTAATACCAAAGCTGTCAAAGTTGATACGTAAGATTTTATTCAAAATTCACTTTGACAGAAACCGAGTGAAATAGTGAAACCGTAGCCTTATTATCAAAGCTGTCAAAGCTGATACGTAAGATTTTATTCAAAATTCACTTTGACAAAAACCGAGTGAAATAGTGAAACCGTAGCCTTAATACCAAAGCTGTCAAAGTTGATATGTAAGATTTTATTCACAATTCACTTTGACAGAAACCGAGTGAAATAGTGAAACCGTAGCCTTAATACCAAAGCTGTCAAAGTTGATACGTAAGATTTTATTCAAAATTCACTTTTACAAACACCGAGTGAAATAGTGAAACCGTAGCCTTAATATGAAAGCTGTCAAAGTTGATACGTAAGATTTTATTCAAAATTCACTTTGACAGAAACCGAGTGAAATAGTGAAACCGTAGCCTTATTATCAAAGCTGTCAAAGTTGATACGTAAGATTTTATTCAAAATTCACTTTAACAAACACCGAGTGAAATAGTGAAACCGTAGCCTTAATATGAAAGCTGTCAAAGTTGATACGTAAGATTTTATTCAAAATTCACTTCGACAGAAACCGAGTGAAATAGTGAAACCGTAGCCTTATTATCAAAGCTGTCAAAGTTGATACGTAAGATTTTATTCAAAATTCACTTTGACAGAAACCGAGTGAAATAGTAAAACCGTAGCCTTAATACCAAAGCTGTCAAAGTTGATACGTAAGATTTTATTTAAAATTCACTTTGACAGAAACCGAGTGAAATAGTGAAACCGTAGCCTTAATACCAAATCTGTCAAAGTTGATACGTAAGATTTTATTCAAAATTCACTTTGACAGAAACCGAGTGAAATAGTGAAACCGTAGCCTTATTATCAAAGCTGTCAAAGCTGATACGTAAGATTTTATTCAAAATTCACTTTGACAGAAACCGAGTGAAATAGTAAAACTATAGCCTTAATATAAAAGCGGTCAAAGTTGATCTCTGAGTAGTATCGTCTTATATTAAGTTGAAAAAACTACTGTTTCAAATTCATCTTCATTTTTATTGAATTCAATCGTGTCACGAACTTTATGCAAAAAGTTATCATTGATCGATTTATTTGATGTATTCCAAGTCTTACAACTTCTTCACCTTTTCTTCATTCCAAGAAAATGACAAAAGCCTGAAACAATAAATTCAAAGCCGAGTTTAATAAATTCTCCAACTGCCCGTCAACATCAAAGTCAAAATCGAAGTCCTTAAACAGACACAAAAGGCACAATAATAACAAGAAGAAAAAATCAAAAGCCATTAATCGTTCAGAAAATGTTTCCTGGACTCGTTTACACGAGAGGATTCCTTGGCACTACGTTCCAACATAACATTACATATTAATGTAGCTATACAAAACACATACGTATATGTATAAGGACGAATATTTATATGGCCACAAAACCTGGTGTGAAAGGATTTTACACAAAACACACATATTCCAACCTCCTCCATCCCAATTATAGCTCCCATAATCCTTAAAGGCACCTACCTACCTACCTACATATAATATTGATTTACCGGTTCGGTTCGAGTAGGTATATCTCTACGCTTTGGTGTTATACCCACCTACCTACGTCCGTGCGATAAAATCGACTAAAAGGATAAACATTTTATGTCTCATTCCGCCCGATCGAAAGGGTTACACAATTGGTGCGATGGTGTCAAAAATTCGAGGAACAGAACAAAAACGAACAATAAGAAATAAAGAATTCAAAGAAGGATTACATTACTTTATATTTTTTCTTCTCTGTCTGTATTGCTTGTTCACATATTTAAGAAAACGTAGAGAAGAACACAAAAATAGAGAAAACTGTATAGAAATGAATTTATGTGTATATTTTGCCTTTTTCTATATAAATGTCCTTTTTTTCTTTAATTCACTAACTCAAAGTGAACTTTTGTGGAAGATTCAAAATCCCTCCAATACACATAGACAGACAGACAGACTCCCCCAATCTCAATCCTTTTTTAATTTTTTTTTTTTGAACCGATGGAAATTAAAATAATAGGAAACAATCCCGTTCCCAATTTCAACTTTAAGCTCCTTAGACATCCTTGAGCAGACAGAAAAAGGAGACGAGTATTAAGCGTATAGGACAGCCAGCATCGACAGCAAATTTTGTCAACATGAATTTCACAAACAGGAGACATTTTTTAAAGTGTAACAGGAATATAGAGGGATTTTTGAGCCTGAGCCTTACAAGTAAGGCAACAATGCCTTCGTGTTAAACATTGCTATTTAAACGTCCTCTAAAGTCGATGAAGATTTATTTAAGCTTAGAAACGAGTTTATAGAATTTTTGAACCTAATCTATATATGTACTAATATATACTATATATACTAATATATTTATATTTATACTTAATACTTAATATTATAAATGCGAAAGTAGCTCTGTCTGTCTGTTACTCAATCACGCCTAAACTACTAAACCAATTTGCATTAAATTTGGTATGGAGATATTTTGATATCTCATAGGTTACTTTTTACCTGGGGAAAATGACGCATTCCCATGGGAAAATTCAGGTGGGCCGATCGCTTTTACGCCTAAACTACTGAACAGATTTAAATGAAATTTGGTACGCAGATAGTTTGAGACTTAAGAAAGGACATGAGTTACTTTTGACCTCGGGAAAACAACGCATTCCCATGGGAAAAATTACTTTCCGGGGAATCTGATCGCTTTTACTCCTAAATTACCAAAGATTTGAATAATATTTGGATAAAATTGGTATAACGGGAACCTTCTCATAAGTTGAGATTGAAGGTTGGTGTTCCAGTCCTGTTAATGAGAAATCTTGACGCATCAAAGCTATGTTTATTATATTATTGAGATTACTCACCTATAACGAAATATTATAAAAGCTATGATCATGACTGGGATAGCAAAAGGAAAAAATGTTTTAATTCCCCGCATTCCGATAATTCCAACCGATTCAGTTTTCAGTTTATCAGTTTTCAGAATTCAGACAATCACACTTAGTATGGCCTCATCCCATCTCGGCACAATTCAAACATTCGTACAAAAAAGTACAGTTCAGGTTTTTTCATACTACTATCCCAAATAGAGGCTGGGATGCGACCCACACTGATAACTTCCCATCCCGTCTATCAATTTGTCTTGCTTAAAAGTTTGTCTATATGTATCAATTTTTATGAATTTTGCGTACTATTTTTTGTAGATTTTATTTTTTATGAAAAAACTGACTGCTGGATTTTTATAAAAAATTACTGAATATCGAAAACAATTTTTTCTGTAAAATAAAATAAGTTTGAAGCCAATATTTGTAATTTTTGAAAAGCTATTTGAGTCAAAAGTAAATTTTTACCAAGTTTTAATATTGTTTTTTTTTTTTTTAGGTTTTTATTTTTTGTAAAGAAAAACTGTCAATTCTATTTTTCTCAAGATTTTATCGAATGAACAATATTTCTTATAAAGTAAAATAAGTTTGAAGCCTTAATCTCAAGTTTCCGAAGAGATATTTGAGTCAAAATTCAATTTTTACCAACTTCTGGTAAATTTTTTTTTCGGTTTTTAATTTTTGTGCAAAAACTGTCAATTCGATTTTTTTCAAAATTTTACTGAATGTTGACAACAATATTTTTTGAAAGATTAAAGTAGTTTAAAGCCAATATCTCAATGTTTTGAAAAGATATTTGAGTCGAAAATCAATTTTTACCAACTTTTATTAATTTTTTGTAAAAAAAACTGTCAATTCGATTTTTCTCAAAATTTTTCCGAATGTTGAAAATAATATTTCTTATAAGATAAAATAAGTTTGAAGCCATAATCTCAAGTTTTTGAAAAGATATTTGATTCGAAATGCAATTTTTACCAACTTTGAGTTTTTGTTTTTTTTAGGTTTTTATTTTTTATAAAAAAAACTGTCAATTAGATTTTTCTCAAAATTTTATCAGATGACAAAAACATTATTCTTCGTTGCACAATATTGTTTTGGTGATGAAATCATATTTTAGTCGTAAAATTTTTGAGGTGACAAATTTTTTTTTCAGTTTTTTTGATTTATAAAAAAACCGTTAATTGGATTTTTTTCAAAAAATATATTTCGTTTGTATCACGTTACAATATATAATATAAAATTTAATTCAAGTCTCTAGCGTCATTGGTTCATGAGATATTTAGGGTTAACCAAAATTGTCACCTTTTTTTTAAATTGCTATGGTAAAAAAACCACCCACGCAATTTTCTTGAGAGCCCTATAACAAAATTTATTTGAAGTCGATATACGTACGTACACACGCACGCACAGACATCTTTCCTAAAATCTTTTATTTCGACTCTATGGACCTTGAAACGTCGAGAAATGTAAAAATTTTCAATTTGACAATTCGGACCCATTACAATAACTTTCTATGGGAAGTTAAAAAACTATATAATGCGGACGAAGTCGCGGGTAAAAGCTAGTTAAAATATATGTAAATGTTTTTGTCATTTCTAGTATCCACAAATCTGTCAAATGAATGTCCAAAAATGATGTGACAAAAGAATGAGGTGTAAAGTGGCGTTCCATACCAAGTTTATTATGAGCACAACATCAACCATCTACTATCTACTATCTACCATCTTCCAGTTCTTCAACACCTAATTGACAGCCAGTAGATACAAACAAAAGTATAACATTATAGCATAAGACAACCTACTCGAGTGTAAGTAAGTAACCCTCGAGATCTTGTAAGAGTATCAGAGTTTGTTGTTTTGATTGCCGCAAGGAGCTTTGATACCATCTGATCTACCAGTGCTTTGGCTACCAGGGAAGAAGTACCTAAATGATCTTAAAGCTACCTAGAACCAAAATAATGCCTATATCTCAAAGCTAACAGGGGCGAAAATCCTGTTGATTTGTTTGCAACCAGGGACCATAAACTTGTCAATCTTAAAAGCCTCCAGAGATGCTATAAATTCAGATCTGTTTGCCTCCAGTGGCGTTATATCTTTTGGTCTAACATTCACGAGAGGACAGCACCTTCTGAACTTGACTGCAAAAAGCTTAGTACTACTAGGAACACTGTTTTCCTGATGAATCCTGCAATACGTCGTCGCTATAGAAGAATAACCGAATAGTACCAGGAAACGGATGAACTAGCATAGAAGATCTACCCGAATAAACCGGAGGCCGATCCAGGAGATCAATTATTGACCTAATGGCTAAGGCTTTTGTGACAAGCACAGACAGACTGACAGACGGGCGAAATTACCGGACCCACTTTTTTTGACTTTTCAGACATAAAAAATATATTTGATGAAAATCTCGAGGTCAAAATTTTGTATGAATGCAACACTTTCACTATAGTTCCTATATGTAAGGTAAGGTTGAAGTTGAAGGGGCTGTCCGTGATGAAGTAGAATACACTCAGGCCAGATTGGGCCTATTGTGATACCAAAAGCTTTCTTCTCTCAGCTCAATAGAACCGGTTGGAGCTACTTATGAAACGTGAAAGATTAATTATGTTATTGTGTCTAAAATTGTTATAGAAGAATTCTCTTAGGTTTCTGGGCTACAGCATTACATGTACAGATTAAGTAAAGAACTGTTACCTCCTCTTTCCCGTGCATACAGCTTCTGCAAAAGTCATTTGAGAATGTGCCTAGTAGCGTGCCTTGCTTTCCTATTAGGCATTGTCCCGTCATGACACTAATTATCGAGCTTATATTATGGTATATGATTAGAGATCTCAAGTGCCTCGGACGCTTTAAATCTAAAGTAGGCCAGATATTTTTTGTGGCCTAACAGGTGTTGATGTTATTTCACCTGATGTTGGTTTTATTTATAGCGTCTTAATTTAGCAATTAGTTTATGCCAGCATTAACCAAACGTGATAGAATGGGTAGTATTGTACAATTTTTCATCTGATTTACAATTTTTTAATGACTCTATGGCCTACGTTTTCTTTAAGCTAGGGTAAGACTTCTCTGTCGCCGAAAATTTTGCCTCTACAGAGATTGAGAAGGCAGAATGAAAAACTTAAGTCTTATGTAGTTCAGAGTACATACTCGTACTTTCACAAACTCGCTCATTAGTTTTTGAACTATCTGTATACTCATATAAAAAATGGATTGCCTTGTCTTCCAGGAATACCCTTTCCTCCCAAAAGATCTATAAAGTATAGAATTCTGGAAGTTTCTATCGAACTATAACCGATAAGTTGCAAGTAAAAATTGTTATAAGGCTTTTAGGCTATCTTAATGTTATACGTGAGACCCTGGACAGACCAAGACACAGGGTTAAAACCTCAGCAAGTATTGTTTCTCCGAAGTTTGCATCCTCAGTCAATAGTAAGGCCTTACATCAATTAGAAAAACTCCAAGGCTCTAATATCAGTCTTACTCATTAAGTCAGATAGCAGAATCATGGATCGTGTGAAATATGTTTCTAACTTAAAAACTATTTAGGAGTCGAGTTCTTCAAAAATCTTCTTATGGTGAAATTCTCTTAAAATTTATTTTATTTTCTATTTGAATGTGTCGTGCGATTTAGCCATTTTTTGAGACTTTTAGAGAAAAAGTGACAGCATTTTATACAAATACATACATACACAATACATAGCATATCTATAGTGTAACTCATTCTTTTGGCCTGGCCAACAGCTCAACAGCAGGAGCATTTGAACAAGAAATCCTTTCATCAGTTCCAAATACGATGCTCTAGAAACACTCGACTTTGGTTGGGCGATCCGATTAAATCCGGTTAAATTGCGTCCTTCGAACAAAAGGTATACCTACATACCTACAATACGTATATCTAAGGCAGGGTGGGTTCAAGCTTGTTCCACTGAGGCAGAGAATACTCTTAGCTACAAAATATTCAACTATACCAACAACAACAAAAACTAAAATAAGAAGACAAAACTCAAAGTATAGAAGGAGCTCCAGCATCAAATACAAATCTCTGGAACTTTGGCAAGCAGCACACCAAAGACTTCCAACTATATTTATAAACGAGAGGAACAATAATCTGATCCTGGAGAAGAAGAGATTCTCACACAAAAATGCAAAAAAAAGGAAAATACAGAAGAGGAAACAAGAAAAGCGAAAGAAAGAAATAAAAAAAATCAAACAAGACAAAACGCAAGCCCGAAAGGAATTATCCTTCACTTAAAGGATGGTATAGTGCTTAGGAGGGTGGGAAGAGGGAAAGAGGTAAGCAACAGCAGCGCAATTATTTATGGTCTGCTGCCCTTGAAGGAGACATAAATTGACAAATAATTGGAGGTCTATTCCAAAGGATGATTTATTCGGTTCGGTAATGGTCGTCGTAACTATGCACAAAGTGGGTACCAATTCCGCCCGCAGCACATCTTTCCAATAAACATGATTGGAAGATGGGAGGAAGGAGTCGCTGCGCTGGCTGTATATCTGTCGCTGCGAAACGGAACCAGAACCAAAACCAGGATACATGCAATAACAATAATCATAATCAACGCCTGGGGGCGGAAAACTGGATGTTGTCGATTTTATATAGCCATAGTCATAGTCATAGTCAAGAATCGAGAACCACCCCACCACTTCCCGACTATATCGCTATAGGTTTGTTGTTTGTAAGTATAAGCGCACTTGGACACAACTATCGATGGCTGGAAATCTTATCACAAACCGTTCCATCTCTGCGTAACAATCGGCCAGGCCATAAAATTACCACATAATAATTTTCCTGCAATGCACAGAGGTTGGCTGGCACGATAACTGCTGGCATTGGGAGAAAACGCAGATTGCTGTGGCGGTGGATGTACCTATAGATGGCGGTGTTGGAGTTAAAGTTTCAGGAGTTGGAGTTGGAGCTGTCTCTGATGGTTTGTGGAATAGGGTGGGGACGGGCACGAGATAGGGAGACGCAAAGTGCGGAAGAGAAGAGTCACACTGATGGTATTTGCGCTCCTGATGCGAGTGTAATTACAGATGTGGAGCTCATATATAAAGTCTAATGTTAATGTCGACGGAATTCGATTGATGAGCAATTAGCACAATTGCGAGAAATTGATATTTTTGAGGATTATAATACATACATATATTGTTTGAGATTCGGGAGAGGATGATATGATGATAAACAGAGAATGGGTTCGGAGGTGGTTTGGTTGGGAATTGAAATAACCCGACTACCGCGGCGAGTAATATACCTCATGACGATATCACCTGTTATTTGAGATTTATTGGTATGTAAACGATTCTACGTTTATTAAAATAGAACGATTGTCGGTAAGGAAATTAAATATATATTTCAGGTGTGACATTTGATATACTCGACACTCGTGTATGTGAAGCACTGGTCTTTTGCAATGGCAAATTTTACTATCGGAAATTTAAAACTTCTGAGTAGTGAACAAGTGGGTCTTTAAATGTAGGGAACATTTTTTAGCACGGTTGTTTTGTTGCGAAAAGATCAACAATCACCAATCTTTAGGTTTTTACCAATTTTATTTAAAATAATTATAAAGATGGACATCAAATTAATTAAATTAAATTAAAAAACTTTTGTTTTCATTCTCAATTTTCTTAATGGTTGGAAATTTATCTCAAGGGTCGAATTTAATTTGTTTGCATTGACGAAGTTTTCTCAAAACTAGTTTTGGTTTCATCTGATGTGCCTCAATGTAGACATTTTGGACCACTTCTTTTCTCAAACTGTATAAATGACTCACCTAGTATTTTCCTTTATTCTAGTCAACTTCCTTTCGCCGATAACTGACATTTTTTCCAATATTAACGTCTATTGATGACTACCCTCTTTTACAAGACGAAATTTCGAAATTATCCCATTAGTGCACGTAAAATCAATTATAAGTGCGTTTTTTTGGTATTCTAAATATAGTACAGTGAGAAATTGCCAACAAAACGATCCGCAGTAGCCAGATTTTTGGAAAGTTTTGTGAAAATCAAATGTTAAAATTAACTTAGCAAAAAAACTAACTAAAACTACGAGTAATAAAATGGACAATTTTCAAGAAGAAATGGTAAGAAAACATCTGGAAATTGAGATTCTATAAATAAAAGTTCATTAAACAATTGCTTCAAGGAGGGGGTTTGTTCGTAGACTACTACATTAACATGTGGTTTTGAAGCGAGCTTGAAGCTCGCCTAAATTCTTGATATACCTGAATCGAGTTGAAATGAGCTTGATTCGCCTCGATTCCGGTCGGGGATCAGAGTCGAGTCAAAATTTGTGAAGAAAAACCTGTGTGGAGGAGTTGGTTTTATAGATAATGCATTATGGTCTGTTTATTTGCATGTTTGTGTACAAAAAATATAGTTTTGTTTTAATCAAATTAAAAAAAAAATTTGTACATGGAGTAGGTAGCATTTTCTTATATGGTGCTGAATTATTCAGTTTTTCATTGTTTAACATGAATCAAACTATCTCACTTGCACTTCTTAAGAAATATCGAAACACCATTTTCATTTTAGAAAGTGCTCTCAAACTCAATCATTCTTAAATCTTCTTGTGCGGTGGAAACACCAAAAAGATTTATCTAATCTAAACTGAGATAAACCTTTGGTGGAAACATAGCAAAACTTAATTATCTTTTCTATTGTTTTCTCTTGCAAAATAAGCCCATAATATTAACAGCAATAGATTTATTTTTTCCCCAATGGAAAACACACATGATTCCAAATGGACAACTACTCAACGAACACAGCCATCGAGATACAAATGCAATATCAATCATACCAACATTTGAGAACGAAATCACATAAGATCCATTCGAGACTCGTATAAATGTCAAAAACCCATCCATAGTAAGATATCGCTCAATGTCAATGATTTTCTTTTTGTCGCAACTTTTCTAAAATTATATTTGACTGCAAAATAGAGAACAAGTTCTTGAAAGAGTAAGGGAGAAGAAAGATCATGGTGTAATTTTTGACCCTAAGCTTAACATTGTAAAGCACTTGCATTTAGTGTTTTCCAAGCAAATTCTGGAACTTGAGATCACTTCAATTCAATTCAATTCAATTCAATTCAATTCAATTCAATTCAATTCAATTCAATTCAATTCAATTCAATTCAATTCAATTCAATTCAATTCAATTCAATTCAATTCAATTCAATTCAATTCAATTCAATTCAATTCAATTCAATTCAATTCAATTCAATTCAATTCAATTCAATTTATTTAAGTTAAGGTGAGTACAAATAAGACGTAGTCTTTTATAGCACAAGTTATTGGTACATTATAAGAAACAATAATAAGTATTAAATATAAAATTATATAAACCAAAAAAATAATAACATTAAAAAAGATAAATAGAATATAACATAAGAAAATAAAAAAGTTATGAATAGTAGAAGATGAGAGAAATGAAAAAAATAGAAGACGAAAGAATTGAGAAAAAGAAAATAGTTGTTGAATTTTTTTTTTTTTTTTATAAATATTGTAATGCAATACTTTTGAATTTGTTTGCGCTAACTATCTGCTTTACCGTAGTGGGAAGAGAGTTCCAAAGTCTGGTAGCATGGATGAAGAAGAGGCGAGAAGAGTTTAAGTAATTAAACGGAGGTGTTATAAAATTGCGTGTTCTGTGAGATTGAATAAACTGAATTATCTCGAAGAGGTATCTAGGCGATCTACTATTAATAACCCTTTGCATGAATTGACAACATCTGACATTCAAAAACTGTTGAAAAGTACAACCGAGTACCAAAGCATGGTAGTGCGATATATGATCATATCTACGCAGTCCATAAACATACCTTATTGCATCATTAAACGCTACAAGTAGTTTGTGCTGAGAGTGGGAGTCAGGTTTGCAGTACACCGTAGTTGAATAATCAAAAATGGGAAGAAATAAGGTTTTAATAAGCCTAAGTTTAGTGTTCACTGGGGTGAAGTCAGAGGTTAGCGAGAGCTTTCGTAAGCCTGCATAAATTCGACTTATCACGTAATTTGTATGATCAACAGCGGAAAGCGATCGATTTATCTTGAAACCCAAATTTGTTACAACATCGTAAAACTTAATATGACTATTATTTAATAGTACAGGTGGTAGTTCAATCGTGTCATAGTGTTTCTTGGATATGAGAATTGCTTGAGATTTTTCTGAGTTCAAATTCAGCCCATTTGAAAGTGACCAGTTATAAATATTTAAAAGATCCTCATTCATCCTGGCAATAAGATCTTCAATCAGTCCAATAGGGCGTGACAAATAAATCTGGGCATCGTCCGCGTAAAGGTGTACAGAAACATAAGCAAAGACTAGGAAGGTCATTTATAAATAGGCAAAATAAAATCGGCCCTAATATTGACCCTAGAGGTACTCCTGTTAACACAGCTTTAAAATCAGAAGCTTTCCCATCATAAACAACTCTTTGGTGCCGATTAAATAAGTAACAGCGAAGTAAACGTACAGATCTTTCGATAAACCCCAAGTATAACCTCAGCTTTTGGCATAATAACTCATGATCCACTCTATCAAAAGCCTTGGAGAAGTCAAGCAAACAGAGAACAGTTAAGTGATCCATATCATAGTTTATTCTTATGTCATCAAGAATTTTAATCATTGCAGTAGAGCAACTATGACTAAAATTAAAAAAATAGCTTTTCGAGGGTATGTTTATTCTGAAGTTTGTTTTTCAACACATTTTATGATGATTTTTCAAATCGCAATATTCCATTCCAACACTTTTTTCATGAATTATTAGTCTTTACCCGTCTTACATAAACACCAAGGAAACGCTGATGCACTTATGCTAAAACGGTTAGGAATATAGAAAAACTCAAAACAGCATACAAGTAATTTTTTTCTTATAAAGGGTAAGTTTTTTAAACAAGGTTATCACATCAAGTTTTTGAAATATACATATTCAGAAAAATATAAAAATAGTTTTGAAAACAGCTATTTTTACATTTGAGCATAGCTAGAATCGGAGTATGGGTTCCGAATTACCACAAAACCATCTCATAAAAAATGAGAATTTCCGAAAACTAAATGAAATACCTACTAAAAGGATTTAAACTGGATCTGGAAGATGAAAATTAGTAGCGTAAAACAAAAAGAGATTCTTAAGAACCATGTCGTATTTTGCTAAGGTCTAAAAAATACTATATTATTGCATTTTTTTTTAAATTTTTTAAGAGTTGTATTTCAAAAACATGATGTAAAGAAGAAATTATACGACCAATGTCATATTTACGACAAAAACCCCTATGACCTATTACTAATTAGCATTTGAACTTTTATGAAATTTTAAAAATACCTTGACCGTTTAATAGTTTTTGAAAAATACATGATATAGTACTTTTTTGGCACTAATTTTGAATCCAGGGTATGTTTTCAGCTTTTAACTCAAATTTAAAAGATACCCGTTTTTAACATATTTCTTGTTATATTTTTTAATACAATTCAAAAGCTCGCTGTTATAGCTTTCGAATTATCAGACTTAAAAAGAACTTAAAAAATCGTATTTTCCCTTTTTCTGTTAACGACCGTTTTTTTTTTTTTTTTAAAGAAAAATCGTTGTTAGTTTCATTCTCATTTCGTATTCCAAAACACAAAAACCACATATAATATAGTTTTTTTTTAATATTTCTGAAGTCATAAAAATGCTAAAAATGTTCAAAATATAATTTACAAATATGTTATATAAAAAATATACATGAAGAAAATAGAATAGAGATCATCTATGTGTCCATCAAGATATAGAATGGATAACTTAAGGAATAGTAGCTATAGGAAATTTAGCAGTACACCTTTTTTTTTAATTTGACTTCTTAAGAGCTTTATAATACAAGATTTTCCAATCAAAGGTTTTATTTTTAAACTAGCGGCCCGTTTCGGCTTCGTACGGGTAGACATAAATAGGTACAAATATTTATGTTTTAAGCATGCTAATTAAAACGACCATGAATCACTTAATTAGAAAACATCTTTTTGTCCTATCATGGATAATTTTTTTACACCTTCTTTGGTTGGTTTAATTAGGAATTTCTAAAGATTTCTATAGTAATGTAGTACTAAATATAGTCTATGTTACTCAGTGATAATGTAGCTTTCTAATGAAAAAAGAATCATTAAAATCAGTCCAGTACTTTTTGAGTTTATTCGTTACATACAAAAATACAAAAATACAAATCTTTCCTGTTTATAATATTAGTGTACATTGAAATGAAAAACAGCTTGTTTAAGAGAAATCAATGCCATTAGTAACAAAAACCATATAAAGACCACTGCTCACATTTGTGGCTATGTGTTCTCGAAAACTTTACGAAAACTTACTTTACAAGGTCTTAAATCCATTGTGGAGAATTGGCATAAACCATGACTTAAGAAAAAAGACTAAACGTAATAACTCATAAGTTCTTGGTGGCCAGATGTGATCACTGCTTCCAGAAATAACAGGTTCAGGAAGTTGTCATAGCAAAACTGCTAACTGGGACTTCTAAACGTTCACCAATTTGGTAATTTGTTTGTATATTTAGTAATGACAGTGTTAATTTTTCAGATGTCAAAAGATAACAGCTTTAAAAATGACAGGTGTTAAAATAGTCGGCTATTCAAACTCTCATTGGGTCCGTATTTTTAATTTAAAATTAAAGTAATTAATTCAGCTTTAATAATCCTTTCCAAAATTTAATTTTAGAAGAATTGGAAGTAGAAACTATAAGAGTAATATTCTTTTACGGAAAAGAAGAGAAAGAAGAATTTAAATAAAGTATTAATTCATTCAGGTGCGAAGTAAGAGAATTTGTTACTCAGATAAGTATTGTGGATAAAGGTTTTATGGAAGAACTTTTTCAACAACATTTTTGTTTGATCAATTCTTTTTAGCGAATATAAAACCCTTAACTAATTCCAAAATGTTAATATCTTGACAGTGAATGCATTTGCGTAAATTTCAATAAGCGAAGAAGTAACCATGGAACTTAATAATATTGATTTGAAAGCATTTTTATAATCTCGCTTAATCTTGCTTAAAAATTATTTTCAAGCGTTATAAACACATCTTAAAAAAAAAATCCAATCGTACTTTCTTCCGAGTCGAAAACGTTATAGCCCATCAATGATTAAAAACATAGAATCTCTTTGGCAGAGATTCCGTATAAGTATTAACATACTTTTTATTTTATACATTTATCTCTTTTTTCTCGTTCCAACATCATCATAAAAGATTCGAAACAAAAGAACAAAGATTTCTGAACTTTTTAGCTATAACACAAAATAACCCTCGAGGATTCAAAACCGCAAGTATTCAACCCTTTTTTTTTATTTAATATACGAGTAAATGTGTGGTCTTTGGTTTTTATGTGAAACATTAAGAGATACAAAACTGAAAACTTTTTGATGCCACATTTAAATATATAGATACAAAAATACATACATCTGGAAGAGCCAAAGTGCCACCCACTCTGCCATCCCCATCATCAACCACAAGCAGGGTTGCCATATCATGAATTTATTCTGTAGCCCAATATTTGTAGCTCAAAATCGGAGCCGGAATGTAGCCCAGTTTCAATACAATACTAGCAGATTCAATTAGAATTTAATTTTATCTAAAAAACAACAGAGTAAAGTGGAAAAGAAAATATCACGAGAGAATATACTTGAGCTATTAATAGCCCAATTATGTCTGAGCTGTCTGTGAAAAAGTTTGCTCAATTTCCTATAAATATCCATATCTGGCAATCCTGACAAGCAGCAGCAGCAGTATCGGAGTATCAGGACAACAAAATGGAGAAACAACATAATAAAAAACATGCTAAAAGAGAAAAAGGAAAAAAACATCCTGACTTTTCAGCTACTAGAACGAATTAAGTTAATTAGGCATTGAAAATGAAATTGTAATTAAAAGCAAAAGAGAGATAATTCAGTGCGACAACACGACGACGATAAAGAAGTTCATTTGACGATGGAATGGTGCTGGTTCCGTTGATGGTGGCATGTGGTGGCGGGTTGAATCTGAAGTAAAAAACAAGCAAGAAAAGGAAATCATATTTAGCTCCTTCTTTTGGCGTTCGTTAAAAGTACTTTTACTTTGTCATTCAAAAAGGAGAAATATGAAACAGTGTGAGGGGGGGGGTAAGGGAATGAGAATTTCTGCCACTACAAGTATCTTTGGAAAAAGAAGATACAATCGAAGTCATGTCGTATGTATCTTTTCAGTATGCTTTTAAGAAGTTTCTCTGGGTGGTTTTCCACTAAAATAGACAGAAAAACTAAATATCTTCATCATTTAAAAAAAATATGAAACAGAAAATTCAGAAAATCGGTTTTTTTACACCACTTTTCTATTTTTTGACACCTTTTACATTAGTTTACACTTTATACATGGCATAAGTAGGGACCATGTGGTTTATTCACCAAGCTATGAGAAGATTAAATAAACAACAAATAATTTTACTCCTGTTCACATTCATAGTAGGTGCTATTGTAAATATGGTGTAAACAATGCAAGATCAGTGCACTTTTTTACAAAAATGATTAAAAGTGGTGTAAAATATAAAAAAAATAGTCTAACTGACAAATATATATCATTGGAAGTTTTTGTTTTCTCTCTATTTCTTACGAAATAAGACCTTACTTAGTCTAAAGCAATATACTTCTTGTATTGTTGGAGAAGCTCTGTCAATGTGTCGTCATTGTGTCTGATGTGAACTTCACCAAAGATAAAGCTAAGTCATAAAACCTTATACGACTCTAGAGAGTTAAAAAAAAATGAAAAATTGAAGTTCCAGGTGGATAACAAAAGAATATTTTCTGCCAAAAGTCGCAGGGGTGCAAGCATAAGTGTCTAAGGCATCATAAATTTCTCTATATGTGTTTTGTACATGTATGGCATACAAAAAAATAACAAGGATATAAGTATTGGCATCCATTTGCCCAGCAGGAGGCTCTACGAACCATCATCAGGTTAAGAGTTTTCATATTTTTTTAGGTCTGAGCAAATAAAAAATAACACAACAACAAAAATTGTAGAAGAAGAAAACATCTTCAATGAAGACAGCATCCAAATGATGCTGGGGAGAAAGTTATAGTGATGCATGCGAGAGAGTATAGCGAGAGCTCTCCAGGCTTTTTCACTATACTTGGTATATCCTGCTGCTGTTTTCAAGAATTTTTTATATTTCATACTCGTGGTGCCAAGTGATTTTGTGGCGAGTTTAACTTAAGGACTTTAATACTTTATATTCAAGGAAAAAACTATATAGTGGATGGAACTTAAAATAGTCAAGGACTAATTTGCAAGGTGATTTTGTGTATTTTTTTTTTGTTTTATTATTTTAATGCACAAGCACTTCTTGTATTCTGAAGAATATTCTTTTGGAATTGAGGTCAATGATGGAAAAGAGTGCTTGAAGGTGCCTATATGTGATATTGCCCTATGTCAATTGACATTTTGATGAGATATGTATTTTATGGAATACGTATGTATGTGGAATACCTAACTTGATATTTTTGAAACTAATTAAAAAAAAAAATGCCATAGGTCTTAGAAAACACTATTGTATACAATATTTATGTCGAAAACTTTTCAAAGTGTTTTTAAGAGATACTCTTACCAACTAGGAAACACACACTTGCATTTGAATGCAATTATAAAGCATAATGCAGGTCAAAAATGTATAAGTTGTATATTTATAAGCTCATTTAGGACCCAAAATTTTCAAGCAAGTGAAGACGGAAATTTGATGAATTTATTTTAGTTTTGAAATGATTTACTTATTGCAGACTATTCAGGGTAAACTTATTGCCTCAAATATTTGAAATCGTACAATTTCTTAGAGATAATGTGATAAAATTCCATTTTCATAAGCTAAACTTTAACCGTTTTCGCAGCGCACGCAATAGAACCTCACAAAACTAAAAACAAAATTGCCGATTTTAAAAAAATTTGTATTGGTGTTTCGCTCTTATTAGTCTTATCATTATATTACATAGCCTTCTTCAATAAATGTTCTATCTAAAACTGAAAGAATTTTTCAAATCGGACTAGTGATACATGAGACTGGCGCTTTCAAACAAGCAAACAAACAAGCGAACAAACAAGCAAACAAACAAAACCTTCATCTTATTACTATAGAACATATCAGTTACTACTTACAATTATGTTTTTTTGAAGCGATTTATTTAAAATCTGTTGACAACATTCAACATTCTTTAAGGTCCTAAGGGACCCTTTAAAATTAAAAACAATTGATTTTCGAAAATTCCAACCTTAACCTACAAAAACTCAAAGGTCTAATTCGCACAAAAAGTTTATTTATCCTCCAGCGCTCAAGTTAACGACCTTAAATTTCTTGAACTACTGATCTTATTATTTAATTTTTGCATATGTAAAAAAATCATAAAAAAGAAGGGTTGTAGATTTCCAAGTCTTCTATAAAAGGATTTAATATCAAGCGGAAAAATCTTTCAAATGAAATCAACTTTTATATTTTTAAAACCACACCAATTATTCCAAGTATTTTATTTCTATTTACATACGACAAAAACCCAATGTAACAAATTAAATGAAAAAAACTAAGCTTAACCACAATTTTCTTGTGACAACCTTTCAGACTGAATATGATGTTCCAAAATGGTTGTGGGTTAGGGAGTTGTTAATTAAAACAATTAAAACAGAACACCCACTGCCGCCACTGGCAAAGTCAATTCACCACCACCGATGCCGCCGCCACCGCCGCCACACAAACCACGACCCATCATATGACTCCTTAATAAGATTTTCACTTACGACTTGTTACGAGCACATCTAAGAGTCGCTTCTTTATTTCCCAGGACCAAAAACAAAATGGTTAAAGAATAGACTTGTGTCGCAACAAGTATATTATGTATAAATAATTAGATAAACCACAACCACACTGACACAACACTCACACTACTCGTATTCATATATCGCCTCACAAAACATATCCAATTATTATATCAAAGGACGATCCAACATTACACTGTGCTGTGCTCCTTGGTCCTTCCTCGAGAGCACCACCGCACCGCACCGCATGAAGGACATCTCTTTTCAAAGAAGAGATGAGAATGTTTGACGATGACAGCAAAGTCCTCGTTGTCGGTCGGTTGTCGGCGGCAGCGACCGCAAGCACTCCTCAAGGACGAACACATAAAGTCTTCCTTCCCGTCATATAAGTATAATGAAGGATGACAATCTTCATACACACGACAAGTTGTGGAGAAGATTCATTTTCTATGATAAGATGCGGAAGTAAATTACATATTAGATGTTTACATACATATGGCCATGCGTCGTCGTCGCCGCGCCCGTTGTCGTTTCCGTTGCCGTCGCCATTGCCGCTAGCTGATGGTCCAACAAATTGTCTGAGCATCCTTTCTCTGTTGACTATGTTGTTGTTTTTGTTGTTCTTATTAAACTCATATAGCAAGAAAAAGACTCTGTGACGGGAGGTTCTCCGCATGGTTAATGAAATTTGTCCCTTGCCATGACATTTGTCTTATCTCCAAGGGCAAACTAATTAATTTTTCTAATAAACCTCGGCCACTTCGACGACCCAGGACAAATGGCTTCCCATCAAGAGTTTGACCGTACCCGAACTCAAAGCGGGTTGCGACGACGTTGTCGTCGTCGTCCTTTTAGACTGGCGATGTAGCTATGTTGATCGTTCTCAAGGAACGTGTCTAATTTTTGGAAAAAATCGATTTTGTTTGTCTTCTTTTCTATTTGTTCCTTCATCTCATGGAGCATTTACTCGTAAAGCTTAGCAAGTACTCATTAAAGTAGAAAAAGAACCCTCCCGTCCATACTATTTTGGACCATCATAACACCACCACTAGAACATACCACAATCTGATTATTGTTCTATAAGTTCTTATAATACTCGTAGTCTATTTCATGTCAGATTAGGAATTTCGTCCTTAGCCCGAGTTAAATACAAAAATTCGTCCTTCTCAACTTGTGAGTCTTTCTTGTTTTGTATATATTGAGTTATTGCTATTTATATGTGTGTTGTGTATATGTGTTAACCAAATATACAAAGAAATTAATTTATGCTCGTTTATACATGTAGTAAAACACACAACAACATATGAATACTGATGGTGTTTTTCACAAGTTCTGTTTTAATTTGAGTTCATTAAAACAACAATAACACTTCTCACATCACTCAAATATACCATCACATACTCATTTAGTATAAAATATACATGTCAAGGAAATGGAGATGATAAAAAATTAAAATGTCAATTAAATAAACAAATCGCTGGGAAATAAATAAACTGGTGAAAAATAATGAAACCCGGCATAAAGTGTGAAAATAATTCATAAGGTTAATTGTTTTTAATTAAAATATATTAAAAATTTTGCACAAAAATGTAGGTTAACGTTTTTTTTTATTTGCTTTTCGAAATTTTGTTACACATCATTTTATTTTCAAGAAACGTCTGAAAATGTAATTAACAGTCTGTTCCAGTTATTATCCTACAGAGTACTTTTGATTCATGAAAATATGAAGTTGTTGGCAACCCTCAATAAAAAAAATCTGACAGCAGTCAAATTAAGGATAGTAAAAATGAAACATTGTACAGAAAACAACGTTGGCAACCCTTTCACAAAAAAAATGACAGCTGTCAACTTGGGAATAATAAAAGTGGAGCATTAAATTAGAACTAGGGCCTAGTGACTTACAACTCTCAACCATTCCTGTGTGCGAGTAATGTTGTGAGGAATGGAGCATTATGCAAGGAAATATCTTCTTTTTAGTGTGAATCGATATTAGAGAAAAGAAACAGTAAGAGCTAAACAGTTGTCATAACTACAGAAGTAGTGATACAACGATTTCAGATCTGTTGACATTTCAATTGTGTGGTCAACTGTCTCCCAAATTTCAGCCAAGAAACTTGCCCTGCTAATTTCATGGACTACGAAGCATAGTTCAACAATTTAACTTGTTAATATTTCAATATTTTAGCATTAAACTGACAGCTGTCAATTTATTATATTGTCGGGGTTGCCAACACTTTACTTCAGAAAACTATGCAAAATTCAAATTTTGGAAGAATAATATAATTTTTAATTAATACCCACTGACAAAAACCAATTGCAAATACTTACGTTCAATGCAAGTCGTTATGGATTGGTCAATGTTTGACATTTTCAAAATAAGTCACCTGTAACCCGCAACCCTAATTTACACAACTGCTCTTCGGTTGTTGATCTTCAACGGCAATGTAAATATAATAAGCTCATTAAGTTCTGATCCTTAAGGCATTGTTAAACGGGGAATTAAAATCGAGTAGAATTGAATGCGTCAAAAATCAATAAATTTATTCCACATTCTCGGTGTGCGGTTAAAAATAGAATCTCTATACTTAACGTTGGGGGGTCCAAAATTAATCTCAATAAAGGGTAAACTGATGAGCATTCCTGGAAGTGCTAGAATTACAGACGAAGTGTTTGAGGGGAGGAATGCAACTGCTTAATTCGATAGAATATTGTTTGTAGAAATATCGGTCACAGGGCAAAAGGCATAAAACACTACAGCGGTATTTGAGTGATGTAAATGTTTCGGTTATAGTCCTATCTTTTTTGGATTATATCCAAAATACTGAAGGTTATTTTGGTGACAATTTCATCGTTGATTCATTTTCTTCATTTGAAGACCGTCGTTAAGTTTCTTGTCTCACCCTTTTTAATCGTTATTTAAATGGATTATTCGGTAGCGAAAAAATCAATTTCATTCCTTTCCTGAATTATTTCAACCGTATTACTCATGCCTATAGAAATTCTCATCAATATACTTTCGAGTCCAGTTTGGGTTGTCCTAGCAAGTACGGAGATTCGGTTTTTGGTCATACAACGCGAATGTGGAATGTTTTACCACACTCTGCCCTCAGTGACAGATTTAGGCTTGCTGCCACCCTAGGCCCCGTTCGATGCGCCGCCCTTATTGTTAAATTTTATTTCATAAATTTGTATCCAATATTTTTTTTTCAAAATAACTTTATTTTATTGAAGTATAATTTATAAATATAATTAATTAACATGAAAGATTAATAAGTTTTAATCCTTAGATAGACAAATAATAAATATTATTTTTTTATAATTAATCAATTCAAAAATTTTCCAATTTGGATAAACATCTAGAAGACTCCGGGAATGCAATACATGGCATCTTCTATTTTTGCTAAGGAATTTTGAATTGATAATGGAAATTAATACATTCATTGTCTAACGTCTCTTCCAAATAGTCAGGATACTTATTGTCTAATTTATTGGCAAGATTTTTCAACTCGTTTGTATCTATTTCACATTAATTGTCGAAAAAATTGAAGTATTGGTAAAGTGTTTCAGATGCACTTTTACGCCAGGCTAATTGTAGACTAAGAGTGTCTAAAATAGAGTAATAAACATTTGTGCGAACATTTTCTGGTCCAGAAAAAGGTGGTCTTTCATTTACCCGTGAGTCATCTAGCTGCATTTTTCTGGTGGCGACGAGTATCATAACGATAATAATCCTGAACTCCAGACAGTGCTTTAGCTTTTTCTTCATATTCAGAAAATTGTCTGTCTCTCATGTCTATAGATCTGCACAACGGATTATAAATCAGCTTGAGATTCTTGAAGCTTCTTACTAGCAGCATTAAAACGACCTAAAATTACATTCCAGACAACGACTAGGATTGCTCTTTCTAAATGTTGTAATTTTCGCTGCATTCTCGTAGCTTCAGATCGCGTAGTCGGTTTCTCATCTCTGCTTTCGGCAATAAATTCCAGTGCATCAATTATTGCGGACCACCCTTTTTCTAATGCGTAACATGCATCATGTCGAGCAGACCAACGAGTTTGAGAAAGACTCTTAATTCTTTAATTTGTACGCTGCACCAAGATTTCCCAACGATGAGCAGATATAGTAAAGAAATTGTATAGTTCTTGTAAAGTATTTCTAGAGATTTTAACAATACATCCTTAATATCTTTAGCTTTATGGCCGATATTTGGTAGAAATTCTAGAAACCTTTTAACAATTTCACCGTTACCACGTACATGCATATCGTATAACTATAGTAAGCTGATCGACATGTGCTAAATCAGGCGTATAATCTACAGTTATACCAAAATACTTAGCAGATTGCACTTCACTAGAAATTTGTTGTAGTACTTTATTTTGAATCAACAGTATAATTTCTTCATAGATTGTTTTTGATAAACACGATGTATTCCCACTACCATGGTGTGCATACAATAAAAATGGAAAAAATTTAGCAAGGAGTCATACTGTTCCTAAAAAATTCCCATTATGAGGATTTCCTATTCGTTCTGAATTTCAGGCCTCTTATTGCTAGTGATTTAATAATTGCAATTGCTCAGTAAAAAATTTGTTTCCATTATATCTTCATCGAGTTGTTTTATTAGATTTTGATCAACACGCCCGTGAACTACTGCTCAAGCTTTAACATGACTAACTTTAGTTTTGTGAAAGTCAGAATTTTCATGTTCTTCGATGCGTGCTTTTGCCTCACGGGCCTAGGCGTAAATTCATCACTGTCTGCCCTTCCCAGTCATTGGGATATGCTAACTTCAAAATCAGCCTTTAAGATCTAATTTTACTATTTTTATTTAAGATGTTGATTTATTGTTACCAGGCTGAAATCCTAATGACATCTAGTATTGAAGATTTTTGAAAGAATTTCTAAAATAGACTTTCCAAAAATGGAGTTTTTGAACGGCCTTCAACCAATTATTGTTACAAAATATTTTGTACATACAAAATTAACTTGATTTAGTTTTGCACTATTCCAAAGCCCTATTACGTATGTCATTTTTTCTCATCCTGCTTAAATGAACATTGAGGACACAAGCAACGAGATAATTTCCTTGTAAGTATTCTAAAGGACCTTCGGTCGTAAATGCAGTTTAATTTCCTTTTTGTGTTTTTTCTTTTGCGTGATGTGCTTTGCTTTAAGCACCTCTTTTTGCGTCTTTTTTGTTATAGCATCCTCTCTCTGGGACACAACAACAACAAGGAAAAATAAAAACAGAAAAAATATCCTGTTTCTGTGGCGCTGAATAGCGTCGTGGTGCGGCGGTAAAATGACTTTGAAAAGGATTTTTTCTGTTTTTTTTTTTTTTGTTTTAATTTTGCCTGTTTTAAGGAGCTTTTTCACACCATATCCACACAAGTCTCGCAGTTTGAATCCATTCAAGGCAGACGACACCATTTATGCGTTGAAATTGTAGAACCTCCACGTTGTCGTTGGCGTCGTCGCCGTCGTCGTCGTTTATACCTATACTTAGCCCCTTTTTTGTTTTTGTGCAGCAACAGCCTCTCTCTTTGCATCATATTGACATCCTTAGGGGCTTGAGAATGTGCTTCACGCTGCACCACTCGTATGCACTTTTATTTTCTGTCGTCTTGTGTGTTGCATGCATTTTATATTATATCCTGTTGCACAATCACAACGTGTCGCGTGTGCAAAAATGCAAAGAACATGCGGGAGTACAGTGATGTATAAAATCTAGATGGTGCCATGAGACGCAACGACGACGCCGACGACAAGAGAAGCGATGGCAATGGCAACAGAAATCCGATTTTATAATGAAGTATATTCTGGTATTCTCTCACTCTCGGAAGGACATTTGCAATGAATTTCAAATTCTACTCGCTTTTTATTATGAGGACATTCTTTTTTTTTGTCACCTTAATTCTGTTTTATTTTCCCATTGTATCCTGTCATCCTGAGATTTTGTCGTGTATGTTGTCTTGTCTAGTTTTATTTTTGTTGTTGCTGGTAACACTCACTATATGTTCTGTGTGCACATGTGACAATGGTGGAATTAACTAGGTTTGACTGTATTTTTTGTGGATTTTCGGAATGGAAGAACAAAATATTATGTATGCGTTTTTAGTGATGATGTCCTTGGACGAATTTAAACAATAAAAACAAACAACCAGGGTGTTTGCTCAAAAAATGAACAAATATACAACTACTCAGCTACGTACAGTATAGTAGGTGAAATGGTAAAATGGAAATTTTGCATTCAAAAAACCAGCACACTTTTAAAAAATGCAGATAGGTACTGGGGTACCTATGCTATGCATGCCAAAAGAAGAATACAAAAACCTAAAACCTGAAACAATGTGAACATTTTAAGGACCTGTCGGTATGGGTAGTCATAGAAACACAAAAATGTGTTGTTTTTTTTTTCTGTCCCACTTCTGATGTTTGTAAGATGTGCAAGAAAATGGATCTGTGAAAACAATGAGTTAACAAAAGTCGACAAGGACACACAATCGTATGGGGAGGAGAACAATTTTACAAGTGGAAAAATGCTTTGTGTAAATATCCTTTTAGGAAAGTTTGTAGCATTTTTTGTCTGTTGTGGAAATTGGATGCGTTTTGTTTTTTCTTTTACCGCTAAGGGATGCAGAAACAAAGTCAAAATGAGACTTTTGAAACTGAATATGAACAGCTAACAATAAGGGAACAGCGTAACTACCTAAATTTACAGGTTAAGAACTTATTGATTCCTAGCAATAAATCAAGATTTTCATAGAAATGAAAAAAGTTTACACAAGAAATATGTGTAACGATAGTGCGTCCGCTGTAAAATGTGTGATTTCAAATCTTCCACTAAGCTGATTTAAATTCAGTACAAACTTTAAAGCAAAATAAAAGCCTTTTAGAACTCCCGATAAAATCATCAAAAAGACTATCAACAATTTTTCAATCAACTCACCTTAGCAGAGTTCAAGACTGTTTTTTCAAATGTTCTAATTAATTGCTGAAGCAATTATGATTAAACTTTGCTATAGCCGAGGAAAAAATGATTGTGGCAAAACTTTGATCGAATTGTTGACAACAAATTAATAAATAAAAGTGTTTTCTTCATTATTTCTGAGAATTGTATTGACACTTTTGTGTATCGAACATTTTCCGAAATTTTATCGGGAATAAAATGTTCACTAAAAAAATGGCAATTTTGTTGGTTCCACTAGAAGCCGTCAAATCTACTGTCATAATTTAGCTAAGGTACTGTTTACATCATCTAATACTGACCTAAGGCGTGGGTTAATAGATTATAAGTGAACATTGGATTGTTTGTGTACGATACAATTTTGTGTTTGGCAGTTTTTCTGATTTGATGATGAAATTAAATTTCAGTACCATTTTTAATTTCTTGGAAATATTATCTCTATGAGTTGCTGACATAAGTAACCGTATCAGAAAAGTTTAAGGCTGCATTTGGAAAGTTATTAAAATGCAAAACTGTTCCGCTTTAATGTTGAATCTATGCTGCTTGGAACGTCACACATATTTTTACAAGGAAACTGCAAGCGTTTATCGATAGACGTCTTCGATACAGGACTTGAGGCTTTCTGACCCTACAATATCTTCAATGCTGAGATTCTTACAATAATATTTTATTAACTTATAGACTCTCAGGTGGTAGTGGAAGGCAACGGTCAAGTGCGGGCTTAAAGATACAGTGAAACCCTCTAAAATAGGAGGTTAGACAAATGGGCCGGACTAGAATAGAAGTACTTGGCAAAGAGCTGGCGTAAAGAAATCAGAAAGATAAGGGAAAAGTTTTAGAGAGCTAAGACATTACAGTCGTTATAGGTTTCAGATCCTTGCTAAGTCAAGAACTGACAAACAGACATCAACATGATTGGGGAAAAACTGGAGAGTGCTGAAATACATTTCCCGAAAAGGTACACAATTGGGCGTAAGAGAAATTTCTTCAACATGTTTCAAAGGCAATAGATCAATTTTTGGAATATCTTCAACGTTCAAAACCATTTCAATTTAAGGTTCACGAAAGTCTTTAATACTATGAATGTTGTACTATAGTTTGATTTGGCTATCTTGCTGACTAAATTCACTGTTGAAGAAACTGAATCAAAAATAGAACAAATAAATGCCTACCCGCTTGGACCTTTTGCTGGACTTCCTTTCACTCTACGTTACTCCAATTGTCACTGCTGTCGACTTTTGCTGGTGATAAATTCATCTTTTTTTCCTGTGACACTTTTCTTCCCACACTCGCTTTCCTGGCACTTGGATTTTTTGGATTCAGCTTAAGTCAAGTTATCATTTCTCTTTTCCCTTTCACATACACAAACGTTAAATGCAGCTAAATCTTCAACTGTGCTGTATGGATTTTTATGGTTGCCATTGCTGTAAAATGTATCACACCAAGAAAATGAATGTTAAAAACTTGAGTGCTTTGAAAGAAATGAGGTCGTGAAATATGTCAAGTTTGAAATTTACAAAGGGACAATATCAATCAAAATTGGTAGTCATATCAAATCAATTTCTTACAATAACATAATGGGTTCAATGCAATAATAAGACAAATGGGCGTAGACCACGCCCCTCGTCTCTGTTCTTTTGATACATATCACTTGTTTTCGCCACGTTAAATTTCATCATTCTACAAGAATCAGGAGTATTTCATGTAAACTATACCGGATTCATGATAAGTGGATGGCTACCCCACCCCTGATCCTTATAGGTTGTACAAATCTCGAAATATATGAATCTCAAGGTATAAAGCTTTGAGTTCCAATACTCACTTAAAGTGGCAACCGTTTTTATGATGAAAATAAAAATGATTTCTCCAGCTTCATAGTCCCAAGATATATTGCACTCTATCTAGCTACACACATCTGAGGGCTTGAATTGGAGTCATTCTTTCCATTTTTGTTGTTTGCTGCACAAGAAATGAAAATACGAAAATTCTTGCCTTTTTCTTGCAATTTTTCCGCATGTTTTGTGTGTGTTTTGTATGTACTCATGTGTTATGATTGTTTTTTTTTTTTTTTTGGAGCAATTTGTATGCTTTTGGATTTTTAAACCATGAAGAGAGTTGTGTAGTGTGGTGTACTGTACATCAAAGAAGGGAGGAGGGCTTAGGGATTGGTTCGCATTGTCGTTGGTAGTTCTATTGGAGGAGTCTTAAAGCAATGCAACGGGAAATGATCTAGTCAGAGCGTCATCCAGAGCATTCAACACACAACCCGCCCGCTACCATCGCCACAGAAGTAGGAGTGTTTCTGGATACAGTGGCACTCAAGTGAGCAATAATAATTAGCGCATCGGAATCATTAGGAGGCAAGTTGGCTGGTTGTCTGGCTGGCTGGCTGGCTGGCTGAAAAGCTGATAGTTAGCTTAATATGGTGAGTGCGAGCCCGAGCCATGCCACACTATACACCATAATATACAACACTCCATGCCACAATGTGTGTCTTCTTATTCTTCTTCACAAAGTGGCTTGTTAAATTTGTGTGATTAATAGGGAACATGTGAAGCTGGAGAGTTATGAGTGTTTTTCACTTAATTTATGGTGCACAACACGTCGCCATGGGAATAATTATTAGTTTCGGAAAGGAGGATAGTTCTCCTCCGCCTTAACTGTCCTGGATTTTCTGTCTTCATGTCTATATGCTTTATACCATACAGAATGGAATGAAAAAGAAGTACATCTACATATACGTGTATGTATTTATATGGAAGAATAAGAGACCCCCTCACACACCAAATTGCGAATGGTTCTTAATTCTTATTTTGGTATTTTTTGTCGGTAGATATAAATTTTAAAATTTAATTCAACTTGTCATTTGAGTTATTTTAAGATACAAAGAAGCAGCAGACGAATTATTTGGACAATCAGATGAATTTAATTGAGTGACCCCGATCATTTAATTGAGAGACACAACAACAACGCACAAAGAGCATCTCGTCATTGTGAAAGTATTTATATTTATGATTTATGACAAAGAAATGACTTAATGTTGTGATGAGTTGAGTCTTGAAAAGCCAAATATTCAAAAAAGAAATTAAATTTTTTCAAGTCTTTGAAATAAAAATAAAACGAAGGAATAGATGTGATTCCATGTAACATCAGTAGATAATATGAAGTCTTTCATATTATTTAAGAAACATTCAAAGGCGAATAATATGTTCTCAAAATGTATTTATTTATACAAAATTTAGTTTTATTATTTAAATTTTAATACAATTCCTACGATAGGAATAAGTCCTTCTTTTATATCGATCAAATTTTTGTCCAGTTGTTAACAATGTTGGGCCAGTTATTGACAATTTAAACACTGATTGACATTTTGTACTAACGACATACATATCGAAACTTTGTACATCTATGAAAACGTAGCATCCGAAATCAAGATTTAAATAAATTCTGACAACGTAATGGAAGAGATGTTGGAAAAATTGGATCCGCGATTCCGTCTGTCACCGCCCCAAAAGCCTAAGTCACTGACACAATTGAGTTCCAACTTAGAAATTAAGGCTGTAAGCAGATTCGCGGTAAACAAACAATTTTTTTTTGTTAAAAAATCGATGATTTGAATTTTCATAGAAATGCCCAAATGCATTTTTAGGAAATTTTTCTCAAATTTGTTTTAACTTAGCTTCTTTTTGTTTTGATCCAGAAGGGTACCCTAGAGCGAATATATTCAAATTGAAAAGTTTGACATTTCTCGACGTTCCAAAGTCCCCACGTAGAATATTTTTTTTTGACTTCTGCTATGATTTCGAGTACAATTGAAAAGGGAAAGGTTTTTTAACACTACTAAAAATTGACTTTGGATTCGAATATCATGTTAACAACTGAAGATATTGTCTTCAAACTTATTTTTTCCTATGTTGGTATACAAAATATTGTTTTTAAAATTAAGTAATATTTTAAGAAGAATCTAACTGTTTTTTCTTTTGTATTAAAAAATAAGAATCTACAAAAATACCACACAGAATTGCGAATTCTTGAGAACATATGAAGGTATTGACTTCAAAATAACGTCATTGTAAATAGTCTCGTTAATAAAACATAACATTTGAAACAATGCAGTCATTATTTGGTTTTTAAAAATAAAAATTTTCAAAAAACTCTACTAAAATTAGTAAAAATTGTTTTAAATTCATACTTATTTTATATTCATAGGCAAAAGAATTTTAATAAGTTTTTTTTTTGTCACGGAGACAAAACAAATATTGCTTCAAACTTGTTTTTATCATCACAAAATGTTATTATTAAAATTTTGTTAAACTTTTAGAAAAATTGACAGACGGGCACGGGCGAACAGTTATCAGTGTGGGTCGCATCTCAGTCCTTTTTTGTTTTTTTTTTTTTACTGTTTCAGGAACTAATGATGTGATTTAAATAATTTTAATTTTTTTTTTTGAAAAAGTTTTTATATTGTCTAAATAATAATTGATGGTCAAAAACGCCCAATTTTAGTTTTCTGATTTTTAAGAAGTATTTTTTTTCTCAGTCAACATTTTTTAAACAAAATTCAAACATAAAGCGTATACATTTAAAAGCGCTAAATAATTGACCACGCCCTTACTTTTTTTTACTTTTCTTTCCACCAGAAGACCTATGTTTGTATGAAATTTCAAGGTTCTACGATATCGGAATTTCATAATTTTAAGAGTTTTGAAATTTTTACAGTGCTTTAGCTCAAAAACTATTGTTGCTAAATGTTCCGGAGATGAAACTTGGTAGAGTGTATGTCATTGAATAGTTAAACGTGCCCTTTGACCTTTCACAAAATTTGTTAGACCATTTTTTAATCCGTCATATCTCAGCACATAATTGCAACATCGTAAAGAAATTAATTTGCGCGTAAAAATTAAGAATTATGGACAAAAATGGTGGCAAGTAATTGATGCTTGGAGAAATGCTTATATTATATAAATTTTTAAATTAACAAAATCAAAATTGTAAATTTATACATGTACCTATATATATATGTTTCTGGTACCAGTTATACACTAAAACTACGTCAGCTGCCGCCCGGAAAGAGTTGTCTACTCCTTTAACACAAACATACCAATTTTAAACTCAAAAAAAAAAAATTAAAGTTGGAAAAAAGTATCCCTAGTTTTATTTAATTTAAAAAAAAAACACTTCAAATATGCGTATTTGGAGGATGAAAAGAATGGTGTTTCAGGAGTAGTCTTAAGGCTCAAGTAAAATAACTTGAGATTGAGATAGGTGTTGAATGTATGAAAAATCATGAAAAATTTGGTTTAAGATATCTTGAAAGGTTTAAATTATAGAGGTACCTGAAGGTTGAAAAATTGAGTTTTCAGGAAAAGGACCTTAAAGTTCAAAAATACTTACCTCACCAAGCGCCTGAGCAACTTAAAAGGCGGACTAAGGTGTTAAATCTAGTCTCAAGTATTGTAACATTGACATCACTGGAAGGAGGAAAGTGTGGGTATCAAATGAGCCATACGCAATATGTTGTCCATTTTTCAAATGCCCCACCTTGCCTCCAAATATCTAATAAATCACATTCGAAAGACGACAGCGATGCCTTTGACGCACAGGTGTCTAATTTTCTACTTTTTTTTGGATAATGCTCACAAAATTGTTTGGAGTGCTCTTTAACTACCTTCAAAATGAAATCTGTATCATGAAAATCTCCAATTTTTTCGAAGTAAGGCAATTGTATGTCTTATATTCTATGGAGGGGTAATAATTCAGTTTTTCAGTACGTTTATATCAATTAAATTCATTCAATTTGGTAGAACAACGATTAGTTTAACAGAAATTGAAAGGAGTAAAACAAAGTCTGTTTAATAACTATTGAACACTTAAGACCCAAAACTAAGTATTATTCAAAGTAAATAAAATAAATGCAAGATATCAGAAACAGAAGAAGTTACGTAATACTTTTCTAGATTTGACTTAACATTTTTAAATTAAGGGTTTTTAATAGGACCGTATTAACAATTTTTGGAAGAACTTCATACAAATTAAGCACATATTTTAGTTTGCAGGAAATTTAAAAACAAAATGAAAAACTCCTTGTCAAGAAAATAATGTTTCACTTCGAAGGCTTTGGTAACCTTGCAACATTTAGTTTAAAGGAATGGAAGTTGTTATTTAGAGAATAAGTAAACTAAGCTACTTTTGCTCTCCATAATTCTAAATCCTTACCATTGAATATCAGGGAGTTTTTTAGAAGTCAGCCTTATCCCCCGTTCTATATGAAAACAAATACACTATAAATTAACTCTTTAAATGTCACTGACCACCTCCAGATTAACCTTGTCAATTTCCATTTGGCAAAAATTTGCAAATTGACCCCAAGTACCTCTTTTAGCACATGCGATCCATTATAATAATTGTAAACATACACACATGTACGAGTATGTACTTTCTGGCATCCTCTCAAAAGTCGAAAGTAAAAATAAAATTCTATTAACTCACCCCATATCACCATTACGGAGCAGTTTATCCCCCCCACATAACAAAAGAGACAGTCCGCCGCAAACACAATATGAGGATGATGCTGATGATGATGATGATGACATTGTTGGCCAGCATCATCTCATCATATATTGTATAGCTCCCAATTCTTCGGTTGGGTCCAAAAAGCAACTCTTTATAATATTTGTCTTCGAATCGGACTTGTTGAAATCATCAACAGCTACAGCATCATCTTCATCTTCAAATCCCCCTTTTCTATACGTCTTCCTGGCATCACATCAAGCACAACCATAATTTTTCATTCGTCCATTGAATTAAATTGTATATATTCCAGAACCCCAGCCTCAGTCCCTGCCCAAACCCATAATCGTACTTGTGCGTCTGGCTTGTTACGAATTTGTATTTTTATATCATCCAGAGCTAGAGAGGGCTTGACTTGGGGCGATAGTGATGGAGGGAAATATAGTAAGGCACGACACCATCAGTGAGTGTGAGTGATTGAAAGAGTAAGTGAAGTATCAATCTTTGTGGCATTTTCATTCAAATTCCTCTCAAACAAATAATGGTATACTGCGATAGATTGAAGAAGTAGTATACTTACGGTTACGAGTTACCCCCACCCAAAGACCCTTTCGTCTTCATAGAAGTCGAAGTCGTAGTCGTCGTCGTCGACCAAACAGAAACACACAGATTCCAAAGTGCAACTTCTTTCTTTACCTACTTCGCATTCGCATTTGCAACATTATAGAGCTCCAGAGCTAGAGGAGCGAAATGCGAATACCTTTCGTCTTCTTTTACATACAAATATAAAATACAAAGTGCTTGGAATTGTACTTATGCTTCAGATACAGCTATACTTTGAGCTAGAGCATATCGGCATTGCGGTCTTCTTTATGTGTATATGAAAACTGAACGAGCTGTCGAACTGCATTAGTTGGCTATTGAGTCGGAATTACATCTCATTTATCTACCGATGATGATGACGATGACGACTCTATGCTGACGATAATGTCGAATAAGATGGATACAACAAAGTTCAATGATGGAAGTTATATAGTTGAGTTCAGGTGTTCAGGTCCAGGATTTAAGGGAGGGGATTGCAATGCAAGTAGACAATTATTAGACACAGAATTTTTGCGAAAAGGCTCGTTAGTTATGCAGCATCGACGACTGAAAGAGGGAATACCGAATCTTGATGCAAATCCAATAATTTGTCTGAGTTCTCCGCAAAATTATCGACAAAACTTTATAAATATTTCACGACTGTTCCTAATATCAAACATTTTATTTTTCAAATTTAAAATTTTATTTCGCAATAGCCAATTTATGATAGCATATACAAAACCCTTCTTGTTTTCGCAAAACATCTGATTTATGCTTACTATTGCGAATTGTTTCGAAAACTTGAAGTAAATATTGCAAAAACTGCACACTTCGAAAGATTTGATTTGCAACTTTTAACTATTTCGCAAAACCGTTCTTGCGATTAATTACAAATAATTTGTAAGCTTCAAATTTATTTTTGCAGTGCTCAATTCAGGATTGCAAATGCATAATTGCAAATGCAAATAATTCGTTTTTTTTTTTTTAAATATCATTTCATTTTGCAGTAGTCAAATATTGCTATAAAATGCGAAACATAAATAAAAATAACAATAGTTCTTTTCAAAAGCATTGATTTTAGTTTCGTTTAAGAATATTATTAGATACAAAAAATTTACAATTGCAAATTTTGTTTCGCAACTTTTCATGTTTTCGCAAAACTCTTTTTGTTACATGTATTATTTAAATTTTACAACTAAAACTTAAACTTTTGTTTCGCAATTGCATATTTTTTCCCAAAATTCACCATGTTTTTCGAACTTGAAGAAAGTATTGCAAGAAACTAAACTTTTCGAAACTTTACATGTTTGTGTTAATAACTTCTTTTTCAAAAATTAAATTCCATTACAATTAGTAAAAGCTTTTCTCAATAGCTTATTATTATTGTTTCGCAAACTATAAACCTGATTTTGGCAAAATATTTTTAAAGGTATTAAACTTCGAAATTTCTAAAATACCTTAACCTATAGATTTTCCAAGGAGATAGTTGCGAACTTTCAATGAAAATGTACTATTTTTTTACAAATTCTGAAGAAATTAGAAAATTTTGATTCTAATGCAAAACTTTGTTATAGTTATTTCTTTATTTAATTATTTTATGTATATTATCAAATTTAAGTACGCAATATTGAAAAAGGTAGGAAACCATTGAACTTGCTTCGCAAATTTTGCGAATCAAGGATATTGAAAGCTTACATTTCTGAAATTTTTTGTTTTGGTAAATGACAATTTTAAGTAACTAACTAAAAAACTTTTTGGCTCTTCAAACCCCCCTCCACCTCTCCTTAACCTAAACATGGACACGGTACTGCTTGACTATGAAAGGGTTATGTTTACTCTAAGAAGTGGTCTTCTGATTGAATCGACTTCTGTTGTTATTCTCGGTGACAAAGGTCAGAAAATCGTCTTTGATAGAATCCCAGAACCAATTCGAATGATTTAAAGGACACTCAATTGAGATGGAGATAAACGTGCATAACTGAACTACCATCCCATTTCCATCGCATCCTTTTTTGTAGCCTCATTTATCATTTTACGTTGTTTTCATTTTATATTTATATTTATATTTTAAGGCTAATTTAAGAGTGAGACTTTTTTGTAACATTTTGCAGTATTGTGTCGCCTCAACAAAATGTAAATAAAGCACGCACGCGGCATTAGACCCTAATCCCGTATTAATTGAGTATCTACCACTTTGTGCTGCCGTATAGTATAGTTGCTGTTATATATTGATGCTACTACCGATGAGATGATGATGCTGCTGACGAGCGAGGATGGTGATGGCACCGAATAGCTTTGCCATCATTATAGAGAGCGAGACACAATTAATTCTAAATAATCCATCATAATTACGAAACAGGAAGCAGAACGGAGCAATCAATATTGATTCTGTTTTGGTCGATTAATCCTTCGCTAATTACATGCAGCAGCATATACTAGGATTTCAAGTTTGGTTCTCGGGCTGGTGACGCACGGTGGCGGGGGGGGGGACTACGAGTGATATAGGAGGGAAGGATATTTTAGGTGATAGGGTTGGTTTGGGTGCATTTACTGCTATATTTATACCCTGATGACATTTATAATCTGAAGGAGATGGTATAGGGTGGGGGAGTATGTTATCCATACAAAGGTTAGGGTAAAAGTGAATGTAGGAGACAGTTAATGATTTGGTGATTTATTTGTGTTTTGTTTACCAAGTGTAATTAAACGTAATACAAATAGAATGTGAATAATGAAATAAATGAGTTGATATATTTAGATTGCACTTAGATTGTATGAATGTGCTGTGGGTTTTGTGCTGGCTCTCTGAATGACAAGTTAATGACAAACAGAAAAAAAAATCAAAATCACTAATCGAAACTTAGGGTGATTTTATTTGTCAAGCTAAATACATACAATTGTTTAGTCGTTGTTTACACTCTTAAATATTAAATAAAACATTCGATTTTACGTTCGATTAAAAACTAAAATTGAATATTAAATGAGATAGCAATTGTGTGAACGAGTAATTTGTGTATGTAGATGTACATATGTATACATTTAGAATAATTGGACAATAATAGAATATGCCCTTGTTGGAATAGTTTAATACTTTTTAGGGCTTGTTCAAATTCAAAATCAAGCCATATTGAGATTGTTGAAGTTCAATGTGCCCCTTTTGATGGTCATTATGAGAAAGAGTGCCTTAAACATTTGGAACATTCATTCCTAGGCATAAGACTTGTGGTATAATCGAAGATTTTTCTTCCCATTCAATCTTTTTTCGACACTTCTAATTACCTCGAACTTTAAAACACTCCTTACCATTTCTACTCAATTTAAAATCAAACTTCAAATGATCCACAAACTATGATGCCAAATATAAATTTGGTACATTTTTTAAACAATCTTTTACTAATGACTCTTTTTGTTCCAGATATTGATCAAATATAAATTAAATTAAAATGATGGTAACATTAATCTCTATCTTCCACCTCTAACAAGTTTTTGACGTATCCAAGAAAATGTTCACATGTATGAAAAACCTCCTTAGTAACCACAGTGCACAAAAAAAGTCTCTTAAATAATATTTAAACTATAGCGCAACTGAAAAGCTGTAAAACGTTCGAAAAATAATTGTATGTGTTTTCTTACTTTCCACTAAACCACATGGTTTTTAGTAACTTAAGTCTACAACCACTACCATTGAGTAATTGATGTCCTTTACGCTCTAGAAAACGGAAACGAAGTTGACATTACCTACACTGAGTTTATTGAGGATTTTGACAAAACAATTACGCTCTCTAGGCTATCTACTCTTGAAATAGATTTCTTCTTACTTAGAAAGCCGGGTCTACAATTTTTGTTTAACATGTGCTCTCTAGCACCTTTTTCTTGCTACTTTTGTGGTACCGCAAGGTAGTCACTTAGGTTTCTTCTTAACAACAGAGAACTTATAACCAAATATTCATTTATACTATTTTTTTTTTTATTAAGTTATGTTTTAAAATAAATTTATTTAACACAAAATGATTTGAACAAGATTAATTTACAAACTCGATGTCGGGAATGAACTTTTCGTCTGGGTTGTTTTAGTTTCTGAATTAGTTCATGTAAGACGTTTGCTCCATGAAGAAATGTGCATATTCTATTGGAACCTAGAATTTATTGATGAGTATTTTCGTGCAAGTCTTGAAAGGCATCCGCTAACTGAATATTTAGCATTGATTGTGTAGAATGTGCCATATAAAGGGTTGTTCAATTTTAAAAGCCGATGTTGAATATGAACCACACCTAAACTTTAAGTTTTTTTTTCTACATTTCCTTTTACATTTCTCAGTTTCAAACTAGTTCAATTTTAACTATGTATAGTTAAACAATCAAGCAACGCGTTAAAGTTATTCAGCCTTATCATGAAAATGGACGGTCAAATCGAAATGTCCAAATGTGCGTGCAATCGAAAAAAAACGTGCAAAACTTTGAGCAAATCGGGTCTGTAGGACATGTCAAAACATCAGTGAATGCTCGTACAGCTTGTACTGCTGTTGACGGGCGAAATCTTCAAACCATATCTTTTTCCAAATGAGGCTGGCAAGGCTTCAGTTACTGTGAATGGTGTTCGCTTTCGTGAGATGATAATGAAGTTTGTAGGTGTCGATAAGCTAGTAACAATTCAAGTGCTAAAGATGAGATAATTCGGCACATTAATGGCATAGAACCTCAATTTTGCCTTAGTGTCATCGAACCATATCGGATAGAGATTTGCCGCCGAGGTTGCAGCGGCCATTTGGTCGATATTTTGTTCAATATAGAATTTAACCATACCAATATTACCATAACAAAAATGAACGACAATAATTTCGTATAAATAAATTGTGTTTTATTCAAAACCAACATGGGCCCTTAAAATTTAACCACCCTTTATATAACTCAAGCGATATCAAGTTTTTTTAAGACAATGTTGTCAATATAAAAGGTTCTTGACTTATTTATTTTAACCTCTTTAGTTTCTCAGTTTGGTGTGAAAAGAACTGAATTAAAATAAGTGTGTAAAAACTTCACTCATCAATACTTACCCCAAAATCTACACATTTCCTAAGACCCATATGTTTTGATGTGACAGGAAGCTCAATTTATTGAACAATAAAGACGATGAAATCCCCCAAGCTGCCAACTTAACACAGGGTTTTGTAAAACGTTCGTCAAAGGAACTTTTGCTACTGGACTTCTATTATACTTCTTCCATATAAAGACCGCTTTCAATTACTTAATACCATATTAAACAATTTTAAAAACATCTCAGCGCATGATTTTTTAAAATGCATAAATCAATATTCGAAAATTCGAAATGTAAAAATGTAAAAATGTGTGCTTACGCTTTGGAAGAATTAAAAGACATCTTATAACTTTACGTGTTTCTTTTTTTTCGGCGTTACCCTAACTAAAAGTTTTAATTCTCAATTTTAAAAAAATTAACTTAAGACCAAAACATTTTTAATATTCAAAAAGAATACTCTGCCACGAAATTCGTATTCATAAGTATACCGTTTTTAACATTTCGCATTTAATTTACATACAAACAAAAAGTCTATAAAGACTTCATTGAAATATTAAAAAAATACCTGAATTACAACACCCCCCTCACTCAACTTATGTTATAATTCCCATTTACTAGTTCTTGTAAACGGTAAACAGAGACAAGTAAACATTTTGAAGTTAGTAGACACAATTAACTTATCTCAAAACATTGACAAAGAAAGAAAAAAGAAATCAACCAAATTTATTTCTTAAAGACCAACCATATACAAATCCCCTTAAAATCCTTCACCTCTTAATATTACACACATACACCATCATCATAAATATCCTCATCTAATTTTCATGAGGTTACCGCACGTATTTGTTTAATATACATACATTTCTTACTTCATCTCCGCAACAATAAATTGAACCCCAATTAACGAGCACAAAGGATGAGGAGTTCTTATAACTTGTATAATATGGGAAGAGTTCGGGTTCCCCATTCCATATTCAGGAAAAATTGTATGCGGCGAATGCGAATGCCAAGGCAATATTTGCTCACATAGTAATCAGGTTAAATAGACTCAAAGTCACGGCAAAGGCATAGAGAGCCTAGAGATGGCCTCTACAGAATATACAATACACGAGCCAGGCAGTTGTATCAAGTCGTTCAACTAAATTACATTGCGTATTCTAGATACGTATATTTTTAGCTCTTCCTTCTTCCAAACATCAGCCAAAAGGCATCAGAAGAATTCCAGATTTCCTCCTCACTTACTTACACAACAACAGAGCATTGAAAAAGTAGGGGTATAATGTTTACCTAAACTCTTTGCGAAAAGTTCATCATCATAGAACGCACATACTTAATTTTTAGCAACAAAGTTTTTCTTTTGTATACAACATTTTAAGCCTGATGGAACCCTGGGTGTGAGATTCTTGGATTTAGTGATCCTTTAGTAAGATTTCAAGCTATAACGTTTTAAAGTGGAGACGAGAGAAGATAATTTTATGTTAAAATTGTTATATTAGCAATTAAACCCTTAAAATTAGGATCTGTATCTATTTTTCTCATGGTCTTAGAAAAGGCATCTGTAACCCTTTATCTTCGAATTTTGATGAAGGGCCGATTTGAATCAAATTCTTATTATTACAAGAGGCTCCACTCCCTCAAGGATGATCGCCATGGCGGTATCTTCGCTGGTCTGCAGGCCTGTGATAGATATTTCGCTGGGTTTTGACTCTATACGTTTAATTAGGTAGATTGTTGTGCCGCTTTGATCCCCATTCTAGTCCCTTTGAAAATTTATGTAACCGGTGATGTCGAATTAAACTTTTGTTTTTGTTTTTTTTTTGCTTTGAACCAATAAGAGATCGTTAAAAATTAAACGAAATAGAGCGATCTTATTCGTATCAAATATTCAAGTACTTCGTTCTTGTTGATTCTCATTAATTGGTGTCATCATTACTATGTAAAAGAAAATTAATTCAGTGATGTTGATTTATTAATTAAATGACCGGGATGGATTTTGTGAAAGAAGATTTTGCGATGCGGAATTTGGGACCCAAAACCTTGAATTGCGAAAAGGTTAGCTGAGCGCCTTCAAAGTTTCCCTTCAATCCAATCCTCCACTTAAAACAGGTAACATAATAAGCAAAACAGGTCCTATTCATTCTGAACCCTTGTCTACTTCGTGAAGTAATTAAAATATATATTTTCATAGAATCAACATCATGACAAGGAGGGAAAGGGGTGGCAGGTTGAAACAAGATCACCCCAAGAAAAAATTACTCCACTCGCGGTTAATCGACTCAACCCATCACAAAGGAGAGCTCACCAACGCCAAAAAAAAAAAGAAAAAAAAACAGAGGTCCAAAATGCCTTCCAGCAAAAGGCCACCCATAAGTTCAATCAAACTCCGCACTCTATCCCGACATTAAGCACTCAAGACTATGAATATAATATGTACATTGTACAAGTCAAGTCTCCAGTCTAGTTCGTATATAGGCAAAACTGAGTGTTCCATCACGACTTTTCCTCCATTAACTCAACTCACATCCCAATGCGATGAGCAGCGCATAATGTAATGTACCAATATATATTTTCATTTTGTATCCCAAAGAGTCTGGGGATTTCCTAGGCTTGGCCAAAGTGGTACAAAAAATGTTCAGCATTGGCACTGGCCGCCCGACCGGCCGTGCAGAGTAAGATGTTTGTGAGCGATTATAGGACGATGCAAAGTTGTATAAAATGCTATGGGGATTCACACCTCCTCCTTGGAGCCATAAACGATGCCCAAATATTTATTGTGTGGGGGCCGTGTCAAATTTTATATGCACACTTTGAAGCTAAAAGAAAAGACGGAGAAAAAGACAGTTGGTACCTTCGGTCCATTGATTGATCTTACACCATCAAGTCGCTTTATAGCCACATCACTGCAGGTGAATTGGCTTTCAGGCCATTACAGAAGAAGAAGGATATCGCATTGCATTCCTTTATGCAATTTTAATTGCAGCAGCATGCTCCATCAATAACATCCAGGCTTCAGCAGCAAACTTCCTAAAAGAGCATTGGACTTTAGTTTTGGATTTGTATTTTTAGTTGGATTTTGGATCTTGGGGCGCAGGGCGCATGAGTTGGGTCGTTTCTCGAATGCGAGTATAAAGTCGAATGTTGCGCGAATCATTTCGCCACAATTTATCTCGACATATTTATCCCAGCTTGAAGGAAGCTTCATCGCCAGACGACGACGACGGAGAGTTCGATGAGCCTTTGCTTTTTGCATCATGTTGCAATTTCTTTCATATAGATGCAAAAAGGTATGGTTAACAAAATGATGATGGTGAGACACAGGAGCGGGAGAGCTGCGTCAGTGAGGAGGATATTCCATGAGTAATCGCAGCTTGCCGCGAAACACCATGTTGCGAATTAATCAAATCACAGTGGGAAATGAATTTGATTGCCGTTTTTATTTTTCCAGTAAAAATTCGTATGGGATCTGCCTGTTAACAATTTAATTACATTTCAAAAACATCGCCAACTTGGCATTTAATGGATTTGCACGTGGTGCTGGCGAATATCATTTTGCAGGAAGCCGAAGTAGAAATACCATCATTGGTACAACCAGATACGAGATACGACTGGGAAGACAACGGAGTAAGAGTTGGCTAGACATTTTTGTTTCTGGCACATATTTTAGGGGCTCCTGATGAACAGCAAATCCCATCGGTGTTTAAATTAATCAAATGAATTGAGGAAGAAAGTAAGTGATATAGAAGCAATTTTTCAAATGGAAACCGGTAAAAGCCAACAGGGAACGTTAAAGCAAGATTATGTTACCTAAAATTTTATAGATTTGTAAAAGGTGTGTCGAAAAAGATACAGCATTTGAATTTGGTACCATTTTGTGTGCATTTGATGTTCCATCATTTTATCTGAACTTGTTTCTAAAAATATTTAAAATATCAGACTTACATCCCCATCTTCCATTAACTATACAATAGGAGCGAAATAGCATTATAAGACATCAAAATGAGTATCCTCATAACATTTTAATAAGAACCGTGTTATGGAAAAAAGAAAAAACATTTGACAGCTTATACTACTTCAAAAGTGCAATCTGACAGCTGACAGTTTAACAAAGTAACAGCTGAGAGTTTAAGGTTCACAAAAACATATATCAAAAAAATGATTTTTGAAAATTTAAGCACGCCCGTTAAAATAAAACACAATGAGTGATTAAATTACTTGAAACTTTTCGTGAAACAGTCTCAATTTCTAATGCTGACACACTTTGTCGTATTAAATAAAAAGCCTCTCAAATTTTAAGCAGTTCGTGAGATTAATAAGGATTACTTTAATTTTCTAATTATGGCCACCAAGTTTTCATTGTTTTTGAAATATTGTTCAAAAATTAAAAGTTGGCATAATTTTAAAACTTATTTTTTAAATAAATATGATTTTACAGATCAAATTTCTAGCGTTGAAAACAGTGTTTTTATGTCTTGGGCTATAATTAAGGTATTATTAAAAATAACTTTATACTAACGAATCTGCGTCAAAAGATAAAAGAAAATAAGTCCATCCTGATGGGCTCAGACAGTTCCATGACCACCTATAAAAGAACTTTTTTAACCACTCCCCCTGCCAGAAAAAATGAAAACAATAGATACATACATTTATTATTCCATAGTGACATCTGTCATTTCGCAGCGTAATATCATTCAAAAAAGTATAAGTACCCTCTTAAGTTGCAAAGTTTTCAAAGAACAACATATTCTAGGAATATCTCCAAATACTCGTATACTCTGGTGCGTGCAAAAAAACAAAAAATAAAAAGAAAACAGAAAGCTTCAAAACATCATCATAAAAACGAGACAATAAACTTGTACTTGCAAAACGATATAAGATAACCACCAATTTGCTGTTTTACTCCCCCCCCCTCTTATGGAGAATAAGTCCTTCCAACTCCTCCGCAATCAAAACAATACTTTTCCAAACAAGATAACCGAACAAAGATCCTTGTAAGACCGTGTGTCCTTTCATTTTCCATCGTTTTCTTAATATTTTTTGTATGTTCTCTTTTTATATACAATTTTGTATTTTTAAAAATGAAACAACAACAACAACAACAAAAAATGAAACTTTCTTTCTCGTGTCGTCTTTCGTGGCTGGAAAAGCAAACACAATTTACAAAATGATGTTTCCATAATACAATTTTGCTTGCCAAGCAGATACAATCTCCTACCGCAACAGCGCACCCAGGACCAAGACCAAGACCAGGACCAGCAACAGCAGGAGCTGTATAGTATAGCATCAGGAAAACACCGCACTTCATGGGAAGAAGACGAACCAAAAACCAGACACAATCTGCTCCAGCTCTATACTCTAAAGTGGCGATGCTGTTGGCAGAAAAACTTTTTCTGGCGCGTATACAACTTTCCTTCAAGGACTAAGCAAACACTGGCTATGATGGCAAGGCGATGGCGTTTCATTTGGCGTTGGCGATGGCGACTCCGGAAAAGGATAGGAAAATATATACTCTGTATAGGTACTCAAATTTTAATGCTGCAACACATCCAATCGGCAACAACAACGGAGAGCAAGAACAAGGATGAAGCATTAACATATTCTCCACAACTGTCAATCAGTTTGGAGTTGGAGTCTATTCCACGCAAATGTTGCACAAATGTGACAGGACCAAGCGCCCCGACAGAGAATGGAAAATGCTCACCGTCATCGCCAAGATTCATTCCAAGTCGTATCATCGAGTCACGTAGCGTAATTCCCATAGTCGGTCGCGTCGATCTGTCCGTCAATCGCGTCAGTCACGTAAGTAGCGTCAGGAGCATCAGTCGGTCGAATTTGGCGGAGTTCGTAAAGAAAAAACTATGATGTTGATGCGTGGAAAGGATTTTCTTTAAATTTTCCCAAACCGTCCGACGGACAACGACAACAACGACGACGACCAAGAGAGGACCGAAATGGATGACAGGGATGTCAAACAGTCAGTCCTAACAGGCAATTACGTTTGAGCCCATCATCAAATGAAATCAAAGAATTTAAAAGCAGGTTTCGCTGTTGGTGCAATTTCGACTGCGACTGCGACTACGACCGCGAACGATGCGACTGGCCATGCATCGTCGTCGCGGGAATCTTGAAATCTGACAGCGAGAATACAATATCTTCGCGGGTGAAGTTGTGGCAATGGCGAGGCGGCTGTTGGCAATGTAAGTAGGTATGTCGGCGCTACTATGCAACTCCATGCTGCTGCCCAATTGAATGTGGGCTTTTGTTTTCATCTATTCGGTCCAAAGGATAGTCTCTATAGTTACAGGTACATATTTATACGTACCGACCGACTATATTGCCATCAGGGCAGCCTTTAGCTAAACAAAAAATTGTTTAAGTTGTAAGTTTTAATGGGATCTTCATGTTCGGCCGCTTGATTGTTTTTTATTATTGTCTACCATACCTTGTCCGATATAGGGATTTTCTTTTGTATGTGACTACGATTATACTCCGTGTCCGGATTAAAAATGGTGGTAGGTATATAACTATCGTTTAGTCTTCTATTCAAAACGAAGAAAAAATATTTATATTTTTGTTTGGTTTGTTTTATTTTATTTGGCTTAGAGATGTCTCTCACAGAATTATGGCATTTCAGATGGTGTAGGATTAGTTTTCGGTACCAAAATGGAAAAACAGGATTATGATTATGGTTGTGGTTTGGAACTTTGGAGCGAAGTTAATAGTACGGGTAGTAAAAATTGCAGAACTGCTTAAAGTTTTCACTCGGTTTCTTGAGGTTAAATACATTTTTCCTCAAAGTTCTTATTCTTTCTATAACCGATAAATCTCAAGAACTGAAGATATTAATATTTTTCAACAGATTTATACATAAATTAATTATAATAAAAAGAACAAAGAACTAATATTTAACGCAAAACATTAAGGGTGATAAAACTTAAAACTAAACTACAATACAGCGTATTAAGTCATTTCACATTCATGTTGTACGGCTAACGAACGAATCTCTGCACTTGATTTGCATTGGGCAAATAAAATAAAAGCTAAGGAATGTAAATGGATCTTTCACTACAGCTTAATCCGTTAAAATAATTGTCTAGAAGGGTGAAGCAAGAAATATTATTACAATGTTTGAATGACAAAATTAATTTAATGATGTTATTATCACCAGTCACTTTTCAAGGTCTTCTTTTAATACTTTCCAAGAGACATTAGTAAGTTTTTGGAGCACCAGTTCAGAGCACTTTAACGATAAAATATATCCTTGAGTTTCTTAAGCATTAAATTCCGCGCAACTTCGTATTTCCCATAGTACAATCTGCTTAGGTCGAATTCTAATGAGCTTGTCATATTTTGTTCGTGCAGTTGCAAAGAAGACATTCGTCAGTGAAACAATTATTTGAATTAGAAGTTGCAGATTGGAGATTATTATTTATTAAAATGAGAAAGAGTGTCGGATACAAAACGGAGCCCTGACGTACCCACAAAATGTTGTATTGTAGGTTTCAATACAACTTGTATTGAAGGGTTCGAAAGAAAATTTATAATCCTACGAAAGAAAAATTCGTTATAACCGAAAGCATCAATTTTGATAAGAGAACCAGATAAAAGAATTTATCCAAATACCTTTGAAATATCAAGTGCAATAATCTTAAATAAAATCAAATAAATTAAAATGGTTGTGCAACAGTCCTTAGAATAAAAGGCCTTGTGACTTACAACTATCAACCATTCCTTTGTGCGAGTCATTTAAGGGATGGATGGACCTTTAGTTTTATGCCGAAACGGCTAATTTGAGAAAGCACTTTTCATGACATAGAATTACTTTTGGATGATTTGTCAATTCAATGCAAGAGGCGATACCTGTGAACTCAAGCCCTCGGTCATGAAGGCCCTATGAACTTACATCACGCCACGAATACTATAATAATCTTCCTTTCTCCAAAAGGATAAGAAGATTTTTCGTCCCACTTTTCGGTGAAGAGATCAACCATGAGATCACCATTTGGGCCTATTGCTAAGAATGTCGTACTGAAGCTTACGTGCCTCAAGATATTTCTTAAGCTGATAATAAACGACGTTAGGAAGAGGGGGAATTAGTGCAATCAATGATTTGACGGGGAAGAAAATTTCCCAATTTAGTTATTAAAATAAATAAAATAAATAAATTGACTTGCAACCCCTTAAGCATGTCAACTAGAAGCTATAGTCGTTTAAGGCTTGCACTTTTGTGGTATTGAATTTTTACCTAGGAACCAACCACACCCTTCTAGATTCATATAAACAGAGCCCAACTTCATTTACGATTTTCGATCATGACTGATATCGGTTGATCATTTGTCTGATGGTTTGTCATTCAAAACTGATAATCACAAAGGGTTTTGATACTGCTTGAAAGTCTTAATTTTATCATTCTTCAGTCAAGAATCAATCATTTAAGGATTTCTTATAAGGGCCATGTTTAATGTAATTGGTTTAAAATGCGTTTACTAATACACATCTTGTTAAACGAGAATAATGAAAAAGTTGCTTTTACACAGACAGTCAACAAAATTGAAGAAGGCATTTCACGCAATACAACACTCAAAACTGACTTCAGTCAAAAATGTTTGACCTTGAATATCTGTTTTGTGTTATTTGATGTCAATCATTCGAAGAATTCCAAAACGACCCCTTAAACTAACCAATAGGTAGCCCACAATTAAATATTTTACTTACCCTTAAGGTCCTTCGCACTTCAGTTACCTTCCACTTTCCCATAATAAAATTATAAAGAATACAATTTGTGTAAATCCTTCAAAAATCTTTCGCATCATTTGATCCTTTTAGAGGACGCTTTCTTGTCTGCACACAAAAATGTTACACCAGAATTAAATACCATACAACAACACTGAATGCCAGGGCAGTTCCAGAGAATACAAGAAAACGATAATATTGAAACCTCAACGGATTACAATTCGTCCTTTCCTGACGATGTGCCTCCCCCACGAATATACGTAGATTGTATTACCTTTACTTCTTTCTTATGCCAATATAGCAGGTATTACCTGCCATGACAATCGAGCGGGCCTGTCTGTACCGCAACCGACCGGAATTGAACCCATTTCAATGACAAGAACTTGAATTACGTTCGCTTTAATGCGTAAAGACCTTTTTTTTCTGTACTTTAGAGACTCAACTCGTCCATAGAATGCACTGCTTCAATTCCTGGGAACATCGTCGCAGAGAACACCACCGCCGCGCCGCCGTTGCGTTGCGTTGGTAGCCAACTTAATGACTCCATAATTCGATTTGTGTTGCTTGAACGATAGAATTTCCACGCGACACTACCACCTGACTTTTTACCTTATTTCTTCCCCTTGTTTTCTTACCCCCATGTGGTTAGAAGTGGTTGTTCATTTTTCTATACGTTAGACCTTTATTCCCCCATCGATGAGCTTGCACAGGTAAAGGTAGAGGTATAAAGGTATAGATACATAGGTACTTGCCTTTACATTATAACCATGCAAAGGTGACACTTGTAAGCGCTTAAGTGCGTACTTACATATTCATGTGTGAGGTTCGTGCGTAGGCAACTGATTACCCAGAAGTTATGCGATTACGTATAGCGCGTGTAAAGGGAAAACGACAAACGAACCAAAGGCTTGTGCGAATATTTCTGTAATCCACTTCTGCGGGGCTCATACTACGCTTTTACTGCTTCTGCCGCTTCAGGAGGACGACTTGACGTATACAGAACACACACGAATGGAACAGAGTGGGGGGTCTTACATGTAACATGGCACAGAAGTAGATGCAGGACTGTGCCAATCGGATTCGTAATTGGCCACAATGACCCAGTTCTATAAAGGGTTAGATTGCGTTTGGAACAATTTCATTTACCATCAACTTACATCACTTTTACATTGGTTTTGCAGGTTCCTCATATAGAACCAACTGAGAGGGCACAATCCGATGCAGCATCATCTCGATTCTTCGAGCCTGAAACCATTTACTAGTGGTATTTTGCCCGCCATCATGTTTCGCGAATCGCGACGGGAAAGCGAAGCCTGCTAATCGCATCCTCTGCAAATATTTATTCCAATATATCGTGGTGATCTACAACTATGCGAGGCGAGTACACTCAGCTCATACACCAACTAGACTACGTAGGTATCCTTTCGAGCTGGCTTCAATGCTGCACATAGTGCATAGTGGTCTAGTCCCGTTATTAAGGGTATTCCCTTCGTTGCCAATTTCGGTGGGATATATGCGCGAATTGTGCAGGGTATAGTTGTTCTTTGGAGTGATTACACTAGCCCATGGCGAACGATGTAAATATTTGGAAACCCTCAGTGCGTTTCAAGGATTTTCCTGGAATGCCAACATGTTAGAGATATCATCAGCCAAGAGTGATGAGTCTCCTTTCTCTCGCTAGATCCGCACCAATATCCAACCAGACTACATTACATATTTGCATTGTTTTTCAAATTCCGTAGGCTAAGAGTGGTTTTGGTTCGTTTTTGTGTTTCGTTAATTGAAATTCTCTGCCAAGTGTGTTGGCTCCAGCTCCAGCGTTAGCCAGCGTTCAAAATCCTATGAAAGAGGTTAATTGGAAATTTTGAAGTGAAAAATTTGATACGCGTTTCTGGGCAACCGATTTTTATGTCATGCTACATATGTAATTCTTAATGGTGTAAAATGTTAAATTTAGTTCCGAACAAAAATAGAAGGTAAACTATTTTCAGGATGGGATATGATAAGCAGATTAAAAATGAATGGCTAGAGATGAAGAGGAATTTTTTAAAAGAAGAATTCGAATCATAAAAAGTGGTTTTAAAATCAAAAACAAACTAATAATGATTTTTGGGTCAAAACTGTTTCTTAGTATATTAAAAATATGAATGCAATCGTTGATGAATTTGTTTTTATTTGAACCTTTTGAAAGATAAGAAGGGATTTCAAATGCAAATGAGAGTATATAGTAGAATGCAGATGAATGCATCTCATTACTGACGTCTCAAATGATAACATTTAATTTAATACTTTGAAATAATTGGGAAAAAATAAATGGTAGTTGCAAAATTTTAAATACCAACCTTTAAGTGCTGTTAATCATTGCAATCTTTTGAATGAATTCAACTAATCAGCCTCAATGTTGCGTTCACAAAAAATTGTATTCGTTCTGGAAATTTAAAAAATGATTAGAAATAAACTCAAGATTTTACTTTATGAATTTAGAGTACTGAATGAGAATAATAAAGAAAGTCCTTACATCCAATAATTCAAAAATTGTACCATTTTAATGGGTGATTTGTTTGCTATTTCCTTTTCGGCAATATTCGTTTTAACAGCTCATAAAGGTTGTATGTCGCTGTTAAGGATCTTAAGTTTGTTCTCTAATTTTACCATTAATCCTTTTTTTTTATTATTAAAACGCGAGCTCTGTAAAAAAAGTTCAAAGCACGCTTTTTTCATTTTCTTAACAAATCTTTAATTATCTATTAACGTTTATAACATTTAAGTATTTCTTACATAAGTCAAACCAATTATGCGTTACTATTGATTAAGATTCTAGAATATATTACTACAGAAAATAGCTTAAACCTAAATTGTATACTTTTTTAATTTCTTAAAAAAGTTTGACTAGTTACAAAATATACCAGCCTTTTTTTTTCAAAACTCAATCAGTTAAAAATTGATCGCATTTGGTACCAAAAAGTTGTCAAAACTTGTTATAAAGCACGTTATACCACCAATTTATTGCTAAATTGATTTGCAGAAATGGTACTGTTATAACTGGCCCCTTGTTCGTGTAGTTTATGGAGCCATGTTAAGTAATAATGGTGTATGCCAACAAACCAAAAACTCTTGAAGCATTTTAAGCTATTACCCGTGGGTAATAATCCCGGGCTGTGCCATTTACATTTTTTTTTTCACGGGTACTGCCTTTTGGGAGGAATTAACAAATCCTCCAAAAATAATTCTTGTCATGAAAAGTTCTTTCTCAAATAAGCTGTTCGGATTCGGCTTAAGGGTGTAGGTCCCCTCTATCCCTGACAACAGTATTCGCACTAGGCCCTAGTTCTCAACGGACTGTTGCGCCACCTAGTTTATTATTTTATTATTGAAGCCGCCATTTATGCCACTCAGGCGGATTCAAATTTTTAGGATAATAGTAAATTTCCCACCCTTTTTACTTGCGACATATAGGAACTACATATATGGCAAGTTTTGCATTCGTGCAAGATTTCGAACTCGAGATTTTAATCAAACATGATATTACGATGGTAGAGAAGTTGAAAAAAGTGGGTCCCGCGATTCCGTCCGGTCTGTTTTGTCTGTCTGTCCACGCTCCTACAGCCTAAACCATTGGGTCGATTGACTTCAAACTTGGAAGTTAAGGTTTTGAGCAGATTCGCGTTAGCCGTTTTTTTCATTTTTTTTTTTTAAGATCAAAACTAACAGTGGCCCCCATACAATTTTTTTGGTCAAAAAACGAAAATTCGAATTTTCTCAAAAACAAACCGATAGATTTTTTTAAAATTTTCTCTAAAATTTTATTTTTTAACTTGGCTTCTTTTAATAAGAAAAACATATTTTTGTATTGCTCAGGAAAGGCACCACTCATAGAACCGTTTTTTTGTTTTTTAATTTTCTCAGCAACTTATGAACCGATTTCAATAATTTTTTTTTGAATAAGCTCTTATATTGCCTTAACAATATTTGATTATCAAAAGTGAATTTTTTTATTGTTTGGATTTTTAAAAAAATATTGAATTTTTTTTTTTTTAATTCTATATCTCAAAAACGGGTCAACATTTTTTTACGAATGTTTTTGAACAACAACAACAACTTAAAGGTGCTACCACTCATTGTTTTGGCTGGAGATATAGCTATTTCGTGCTTTGCCACTTTTGCACTCATCAGTCTCCTTTTTTGTGGTGCTGAGCTTTAATCCAATTTTATTTGAAAAACTTTATGCACAACATAGGATTCGAACCCACGCATATCAGATTTGCTCAGTCTTAGAAGTCGTGTGCACTACGCACTCCACTACTTTAGACCACTGACGTCACAGGTCGAGATGTGCTAATTGTTTGTCAAATGCATTTGAAGCATCAACCTTTTTATAAGCTCCTTTAAGTATGCTGTTTTGTTCCGCCTCCATTTTTCTCCATACCTTATTTGATAGACTAACAATTCGTAGTACGTATCAAAGGGGGAGAGGTTGGAAGATCGGTAACGAACCAGACTAAGTTATTATTGTTATTATTTGTATTGTACTATTCGTACTAGAATGTCAGCTTGTTAGACTTGACCATTCCTTTTTAATTTTATTGAATGTTTTTGAACAACAACAACAACTTAAAGGTGCTACCACTCATTGTTTTGGCTGGAGATATAGCTATTTCGTGCTTTGCCACTTTTGCACTCATCAGTCTCCTTTTTTGTGGTGCTGAGCTTTAATCCAATTTTATTTGAAAAACTTTATGCACAACATAGGATTCGAACCCACGCATATCAGATTTGCTCAGTCTTAGAAGTCGTGTGCACTACGCACTCCACTACTTTAGACCACTGACGTCACAGGTCGAGATGTGCTAATTGTTTGTCAAATGCATTTGAAGCATCAACCTTTTTATAAGCTCCTTTAAGTATGCTGTTTTGTTCCGCCTCCATTTTTCTCCATACCTTATTTGATAGACTAACAATTCGTAGTACGTATCAAAGGGGGAGAGGTTGGAAGATCGGTAACGAACCAGACTAAGTTATTATTGTTATTATTTGTATTGTACTATTCGTACTAGAATGTCAGCTTGTTAGACTTGACCATTCCTTTTTAATTTTATTGAATGTTTTTGAACAACAACAACAACTTAAAGGTGCTACCACTCATTGTTTTGGCTGGAGATATAGCTATTTCGTGCTTTGCCACTTTTGCACTCATCAGTCTCCTTTTTTGTGGTGCTGAGCTTTAATCCAATTTTATTTGAAAAACTTTATGCACAACATAGGATTCGAACCCACGCATATCAGATTTGCTCAGTCTTAGAAGTCGTGTGCACTACGCACTCCACTACTTTAGACCACTGACGTCACAGGTCGAGATGTGCTAATTGTTTGTCAAATGCATTTGAAGCATCAACCTTTTTATAAGCTCCTTTAAGTATGCTGTTTTGTTCCGCCTCCATTTTTCTCCATACCTTATTTGATAGACTAACAATTCGTAGTACGTATCAAAGGGGGAGAGGTTGGAAGATCGGTAACGAACCAGACTAAGTTATTATTGTTATTATTTGTATTGTACTATTCGTACTAGAATGTCAGCTTGTTAGACTTGACCATTCCTTTTTAATTTTATTGAATGTTTTTGAACAACAACAACAACTTAAAGGTGCTACCACTCATTGTTTTGGCTGGAGATATAGCTATTTCGTGCTTTGCCACTTTTGCACTCATCAGTCTCCTTTTTTGTGGTGCTGAGCTTTAATCCAATTTTATTTGAAAAACTTTATGCACAACATAGGATTCGAACCCACGCATATCAGATTTGCTCAGTCTTAGAAGTCGTGTGCACTACGCACTCCACTACTTTAGACCACTGACGTCACAGGTCGAGATGTGCTAATTGTTTGTCAAATGCATTTGAAGCATCAACCTTTTTATAAGCTCCTTTAAGTATGCTGTTTTGTTCCGCCTCCATTTTTCTCCATACCTTATTTGATAGACTAACAATTCGTAGTACGTATCAAAGGGGGAGAGGTTGGAAGATCGGTAACGAACCAGACTAAGTTATTATTGTTATTATTTGTATTGTACTATTCGTACTAGAATGTCAGCTTGTTAGACTTGACCATTCCTTTTTAATTTTATTGAATGTTTTTGAACAACAACAACAACTTAAAGGTGCTACCACTCATTGTTTTGGCTGGAGATATAGCTATTTCGTGCTTTGCCACTTTTGCACTCATCAGTCTCCTTTTTTGTGGTGCTGAGCTTTAATCCAATTTTATTTGAAAAACTTTATGCACAACATAGGATTCGAACCCACGCATATCAGATTTGCTCAGTCTTAGAAGTCGTGTGCACTACGCACTCCACTACTTTAGACCACTGACGTCACAGGTCGAGATGTGCTAATTGTTTATCAAATGCATTTGAAGCATCAACCTTTTTATAAGCTCCTTTAAGTATGCTGTTTTGTTCCGCCTCCATTTTTCTCCATACCTTATTTGATAGACTTACAATTCGTAGTACGTATCAAAGGGGGAGAGGTTGGAAGATTTTTACGAAATTCAAATGTAGAGCGTATATTTACAATCACTAAACAACTGCATACCAAAGATATTCTTCGAACAAAATTGAAAAATTTTATATATAAAAAATGAATCAAAAAAAAACCGCTCTAACGATTTTCAAAAAAAAATTTTGAAAAATCAAGGGTTTTTTGATTTATAAAATGGCATTTAAATTTTTGAAGACAAACTTATTTTTCAGGTAAAATTTTGAATCTTAAAATATTTTTTTTTAAATTATTTTAACTGTAATGTAACCCCCTCCCATCTCACCATGTCTTTACATAAAGCTGAGCACGCCAATGAACTATTCCATATTCGTTTTAGACACCTACCTAACTACACAACCAATAGGCGATCGCTTTACAATTTAAACATACATGTTTTTCCTCTTTCTTATCTTCAGATAATTTATTTTCCATCCTGGTTCTTCCAATATAAAATTAAAATAAGGCTATTCAAAGAAAAAAGCTTTGAACGAACTAGTTGAATACACAAACAATTGTTTTCGTTAAGTATGCTTGCAAGTATTTTTCATTTCCGGGATGAGTTGTCCTAGGATGAGTTGTGTCTTGGGATGAATCGCGCGGTTTTTTTGACAAATCAAATGGCATTTATATCTTTGAAGACAAATTTATTTAACAGGTATATTTTTAAATCTTATATAGGTACATTTTTAAACAGACTCTTTGCATACAGGAGCAAGTTCGTGCGACCCAGTCGTGCATTTTATTTATTTCATGACTCAGACCGTACCTATAGGAACCGCCGATATATGTAGAGATGTTGCCAGGTACTCAATCTCCGATCAAACAAAGGAGTTCCTCAGGAGAGACACCTTGGTCGTTTGTTATTTGTCTTAACTATCAACGACGTTATTAATATCACTAACTGTTTCTATTTACGCTGATGACATGAAAATAACAAATGTTATTTCTACTCCATCTGATTCTGTTTTACTCCAAAATTATCTTGACTCATTTAAGACTCGGTGCGACAAAAATTTCTTCGAACTCAATGTTGCTAAATGCCAATTCAAAACATTCACTCTTTAGAGATCACATCTTCCCTCCCGAACTTACTCCCGCACTCAGTTAAATGTTCGAACCCATTTTGATTATATTTTTAACAAAGCCAACTCATCCTTTGGTTTCATCAAACGGTGGTCTAAATAATTCTCGAACCCCTATGTCAGGAAATTGCTATACACCACCCTTGTAAGACCTTTCCTTGAATACGCTAGTTAAGTCTGGTCTCCCCATCAGAACTCTCAACGAATTAAATCTGTACAATGCACATTGCTTTGATTTGCAATCTGCGGTCTTCCTTGGAGTGGTAACTATTTTTACTAACTTATGAAGATCGCTTAAAACTTATTAATCTATACAATCCATCCGAAAGCGCCGTGAAGTCGCTGATATTCTCTTTCTACACCAGATTTTAGTAGGGACCATAGATCCACCATTTCTTCTAGAAAACATTCCTATTTATTCTAATCCAAGGAAAGTCAGATAGGCCCCTCTCTTTCGCCTTTCTCATATCCATACAAATTATGGCCTTTTTGAACATATCATATCAGCCCTTCATCCCCTCAAAAAACTCTCTACAACTCGTTTTAAGTGTTTTTTAAAATGTATTTGTTCAATTAAAACTAATGTGTTGGCTTTCAGGCCCAAGCTTAAACATAATAAAAAAATAAATTAGGTGGCGCAACAATCCGTTGAGAACTAAGGCCTAGTGGCTTGTAAAACTCAACCATTCCTGTGTGCGGATAATGTTGTCAGGGATGGAAGGGACCTACAGCTTTAAGCCGAATCCGGACGGCTAATTTGAAAAAGCAATTTTCATGACAAGAATTACTCTTATAGGATTTTCCAATTCTACGCAAGAGGCAGTACCCGTGAAAAAACTTTAGGTGGCATAGTCAGGGGTCGAACCCAAAACCTCTGGCATGAAAATCGTTCTGACAATATTTTTGTCGTGTATTATTATTGAAAGTTCTCGAACTCATAAAAATACCGGATATGATTTTGGAAGTTTGGATTTTGTGTTTTCGGGATTCCAGTTTTAAGTATTCTGTCCGCAACCCCTCAAGGAAAACAAACAATGTATCAATCGCTTATATACCCTATTCAAAACTTTGACTTTGTAATATTTAATTGAGAAAAATAAGTAGAAACTCAAAAAAGAGTACCACTGTCCAACTGTAACTACATTTTTCGCTAAAATAATTATTAAAAATTCTAGACCACAATTTCTATTACTCATATCTATTATTAATTATCCCAACATGAAGTCTTCACTTCTTCTTCTTAACATTAATATCTCCTCCACCAACCACACGCCGCCGGGCCGCGCCAAACTAACAACGGCAACAATTTTCCGCCTCCTTACACCTTCCAAGATAAATCAAACTTTCCAAGTAGAAGAAATTAAATTCCCGGCATGTGTTCTGAGTTCTGCGAGTGTTATTAGCTTGTAACTTGGACGGCACATGTTATTATGTAAATGTCTGCACTAATCTGCATGCGGTATTCCGCAAGGCTGGCATATGAATTTAATATTATTACAATCCAAGCAGAAAATTGCTAGGACGTCCCGTCTTCATACGATACCAACGAACATACATACCTTACCTTACCTATGCTAAAAAAAAGTTCTATTACTTGTGTCTTGTCTGATGATGGCGATGGGGTACAATGTAGGAACAGACTTTTTTCGAAGAACTTAGTAGTTTTTATGGGTTAATAGACAGCGGGAATAGCTGCTAACATATTATATGCAAGACAATTAAAAGGTTTTTAATTGTGAGAAACTAGAAATCTGCATAAATTGTTTATGCACTGATTTCCGCCCTCCAACAACCACAATTCCATACCACTTCTGATGCAGCTCCTGACTTTTTCTTGAAAGGGGTCAGTGATGGAGCTCTTTACTTTTACTTTTGTCTCATTCATCGTTCTAGGGCTGCATAAATTGTCCGCTAACGAGCCGTGAAATTTATCGCGAAATATCTATAACTGACTGCTGGAGCTGGTGCTGGTGGTTTTGAGTTCGAGAGCCCACAAGGAAAAGTAACACAAAACAGTGAGGCATCCCAAAGCTAGTCCAATCCAAAAAAAAAAAGAATGCCAGTTCCAGTGAAATGTTGCGCTCCATTAGTTTGCTTGAAGCTGTGCGCTTCATCGCAATTTAGTGGCGTTCGCGTTTTGTATGGCACGCGGCAAAGCTATTTTTCTTTTAGTCGCAACACACACAGTGTTGCCATATAATACAATTTCGACATCACAGAGGTATGATTGTTTAGCTGTTCGAATGCGTTTTGTATTTCACCTCATTGTGCAGTGAAGCCAATAAATTAATGGGATGGGATGGGCTGGGTTGGCTTTAGCTTTAGCTGCCTGGAAGTCGATTCCAATTCAATTTTTGAGGTGAAGACACACATCGACTTCAAAAGGAAAGTACCTACCTTCTTGCCTACCTCCTTGATTTCTGTTGTTTTTCTTTTCCCAGAGCAGAGAAGGTCTTCTATAAAGAGAGGTTTTTTTTATACCTGCTTAGTAACATGGTTGAACTTTCAAAGCGAAAAAGTTATTTTTCGATTGTTGCGGTGGGACTTAACACTTGTAGGAACTACCGCATGTGTTATTGGAAGTTGCATCTGTAAAACCGAGTCAACTATACGAATAAGAAGGGAAAGGCTCCAGGAACATCAGAGGGCACTATAATGTACCTACCAATTCCACCATCGATCGTCGCTACCAAATGTGTGGATTTGTGAAAGGGCAATCAGATGATAATCTTTAAATTAAATGAATGGGCAACTATCGTGGTAAGTGAGTGATTAACGAGGTCATTGATGCAGTTGATTATATATTAATATACGACGAGTTGTTTGAAGTGCGAATTAATGATTCAAGTGAATTATATTTTTGTATTCTTAATATGGAAGAAAATTGAATTCGGTTTGTGTGTTACGCAAATTTGCAACACAATTCAAGTTGAGATCGTTCTTTTCTTCTTTTTTGTTTGATTTAAACAACTCAACTGCCAATATGCGGACTCAATGAGACTTTATTAATAGCTACACAAATCATATGGTTTGTAAAGATGCAAATTGACAAGATGATTGTTCAGAAGTGCATTATAATTCAGAATTGTAAAGAAGATTTATTTAAGATATTTTTATAAAAGAAGAGAGAGCGTTTGTTAAATTCTGTATAGGGGAAAAACTTACATGATTTTCACTTTTCCCATTGTTGGAAATAAGTATAAGGCGCCAGTTGTAGCTAACGATTTATTGAAAGTCATTATTGAATATTTTGATTGTAGCTTTCGGAGCATTTGAACAGGAAATTATATTAAAATAATTCTCATAGGTAAAGACCAAACTTACAGCAGAAAACGGATATAATTTTAGGTATCACAATCATTCGACACTTGAATTTTCTTCAAAGCTTTTCAAAGGTACCGGTTAATGAAACTTAACAAAAATATCAATTTTAAAGAAACTAGCTGACCCGGCCACGCGTTGCTGTGGCTAACGTTTGTTGTCATATTAAATTATTGTAAACTATTTAAGGGGAACGGTGGTAGAACATTAGACCACCTTTTACATATGTAGATGCCATTTGTAAAAAATCATAGGACCTTCATGACTGATTTTCTACTACTGTTACCGTTACGAACGAAGACGGAAACATTAAAACTGTTATAAAAATTTACTGGTTTGGGATTTAAAGGGGAAGGACTTCGAACACAATTGATCAAAATGTTCATACAATTCATTTGAAGCAAAAATCAATACAAAAGAATTAAATTAAAATTTATTGTTAGTTTTATTCAAGTTTGTAACAAATAAGTATATTACAAAGTTTTTAGTAAATAACATGTGATAGTTAAACTTATAAATGAGGTAGGTATGGCAAATAGTTTAAAATCTTCTAACAATAATATTTGTTATTTTAAATCTATATATATAAAAATCAATGCCACTTTTCGTTGTAATGTTATAACTCAACAATGACTTTACCCATTTGGCTAATTTTGGTCTTGAATTATTCGTGGAAGTCCAGAGAAGGTTTGTACGTAGAGAAAATTAAAAACAAATCTTGAAAGTGTAAAATCAACATCTTTCTATACTCCCATATACAAACAATTTGTACTAATACTTAAAAGCCAATTTGAACCTTTGGCAAAACAATCGAAGACAAAAAAAGTGACGTTAGTTCTGTCAAACAAATTTAATGTCATCATAATATGTCATTTCATTTTATCAGCAATAATTATTGCTTTGTTGTGTTTATATTTTCCAAAATATTGTTGAGTTATTGCTTTGTGTTTATATTTTCCAAAATATTGTTGAGTTGTTGAGTGAAGGTAAAATGTCCAACGCGTAATGCAAATCAAGTGGCATTATTAAGACGATCTCAGACTACAGATGAACGCGTACAAGCTAATGCATCGCAGCATGAATGTACTGCACAGAATAGATCTGTTGACCCTGTACCTGTACTTAATCTTGCACGGCAATCACGAATACGTCCTGCTGTTTTGGATGAAATGCTGAGTGCTGCTTTTAATTACAATAGTCAGATTGATTATAGTATGTACGGATACATTGGAATGATGGACGCAGTTTGTCCACATTGTGATGCGGCTAACTTTACAGGTGAAACGCCCGGAATGTGTTGTGCCAATGGTAAAGTAAGATTGCCAACATTCGAAACTCCACCCGAACCATCGTATTCATTTATTTTTGGGACATCTCAAACGTCGAAGCAGTTTTTGAGTAATGTTCAACAATACAGTTCGGCATTTCAAATTACTTCTTTTGGTGCTACTAAAATTATTAGAGATAATTTTATGCCGACTTTTAAGGTAAATACCTCAACAGGATTGTCCCATGTTTATATCAATCTGAATCATAAAGTCTTAAAAATTCTGATTCAACATCTACCGAAAATTGCATACATGTTACAGATTCAGGGCCAGATTTACCATCAAGCTGGTTCGTTATTGCCATACCCCGACGCTGATGATCAATTTTTGCAAATTTATTTTATTGGTGATGAAAATCGTGAATTGGATCAACGTAGTGCAATTGTTTCAAATACAAGACTAGAAATTATTCGTGAGCTACAAAGGTTTTTCCATCAGCATAACGCATTAGTTCAATTGTTCAAAATTGCTCTTTATCGTATGCCATCTGATAATCACAAAATTTTAATAGCACCAAATTGAATATTCAACAAAAACATGTATTGTATATGACACAATCAAGCAAGCAGTTTCCAATAATGCAGGTGGATTATATTTCTTGGATGCACCTGGTGGTACAGGCAAAACTTTCGTTGTATCATTGATTTTAGTGACTATTCGATCGGAAAAGAAAATTAAAATTAGAAAGTGGTCGGACCGCACACTCTGCATTAAAATTGCCATTGAATGTACAGGTGATTGAAACTCCAACTTGCAATATTTCGAGAAATTCTGCTATGACAAAAGATCTGCGATTAATGTCAATTATTTTAAGGGATGAGTGCACAATGGCGAATAAAAAATCAATAGAAGCATTTAATCGAACAATGCAAGATTTACGCGGTAATCAACAGCTTTTTGGTGGTCATTCCTCGATCAACTCCTGCTGATGAAATAAACGCCTGTTTGAAGTCATCAGTTCTTTGGAGATATGTACGAAAATTGACACTGAACATTAATATGCGTATTCACCTACATAATGATGCAACTGCCCATGAGTTTTCAAAACAATTGTTAGAAATTGGTGATGGCAAAATACCAATCGACAGTACCAACGGATTGATCACTTTACCGAACAATTTTTGTACAATTGCTCAATCTATAGATGAGTTGATTGAATGTGTTTTTCCGAATATTCTTCAGAATTACAGAAATCATGATTGGTTGAGACAACGCGCCATTTTAGCACCGAAGAACATTCATATCAATGCCATTAATTTTCAAATTCGAGCGAAACTGCCAGGTGTAGTCACGACACATAAATCAATTGACAGTGTTATGAATCGAGATGAGGCAATGAATTATCCAATTGAATTTTTAAATTCATTGGAACCGGCTGGTATACCACCGCATTGCTTGAATCTGAAAATTGGTTCTTTGATTATATTATTGTGAAATATTAATCCACCAAAACTGTTTAATGGCACCAGATTGGCAGTGAAAAAGTTATTGCCAAGTTTGATTGAAGCTACAATCTTAACTGGTAAATCAAAAATAGAAGTGTGTTTGATACCGCGTATCCCTATGATTCCAACTGATATGCCATTTGAATTCAAAAGATTACAATATCCTGTGCGTTTATCATTTGCGATATCCATAAATAAGGCCCAAGGGCCTTATTCACTTCACGTTTGTGGAAAAACAAAAAATATTGTTTATCCAACTGTTTAAGACTAACCAATAGTTTTTACTCTTTGCTGATAAATATAATATAAACAATATATCATTTGGGTCATTTAGACTTTTAAATAGCTAGCAATTTAAAATATTTTTTTGTTTGAATAAATGAACTTAATAATCATTTTTTTCTATTACTATGCCTTATACGTAGCGAAGCACGTACCGGGCCGCTAGTTATTAATACTTTTAATTTCAATTTAATTTAGCACTAATCGGAGCACAATATTAACCTGTCTTTCGCTAACACAAAAACGTTCGGTGGTTTTCCTACACGTAAACATGCAACATGATAAAAACATGTATTTTCCAAATCTAATCCACAAATGGACATTGTTTGGCCTTGAGGCTTATTTATAGACATTTCAAAAGCTAAACTAATTTGAAACTTTAGCCTTCTGAAGGGCATGGTAGAATCTGATGGTATCATTGGAATACGTGGCAACATGACCACTTTCCAGTTAAAATGGTTGCGTCATCTTTTTGATGACCAAACGTGTACCGTTGTATAATTGAGGTGGATTCAAATTACGCAGGAGAATAATATTTAGGTGAACCAATCTTAAATAAAAGGTTATGTTGTGTCATTCTTGGTATATCTAATGAATTTTAAAATTCAGTTGTAAAATTTAAACAATTGATTTAAAAGACATCAGATCACCTGGTATAACAACTGTTGCAATTGGAAGCTAATTTCGTCAGCATAAACATTTTTGGCTGCCGAAATAGCCCGATGAATGAGCTAGTGATTATTCTGTATATCCGGAAAAATACTCTGAATCTATTAATTTTGTTCCTGTTTCAACAATTCGCCAAAAAAAAATTTTTCAAACATGCATCATCTGCGAAAGTAGAGCGAGGTAAAACTGGTAAGGTCTGGAGGAAATCATCACATAAAAGTAAGAGAGCACCACAGAAAAGTTTATCAGTACCGTTTAAAACTTGGATAGTTTTCGTGGATGCATAGTGGTTATGCTATTAAATTGTAGCTTATATGAAATGTTTGGAAGTTTGACATAGCCCTATCTATTGAATACTTACTCAATGCAGTCAACAGATGTCGCCATCTGTTAGAATCGTTTGGAGCTAACAGATTATTATAACAAGCTATCCTAACTTTCAAGTTGGAGAAAACTACACATGCTGTACAAATTTTATTAAATTCGGTTAAGGTGTTTGGGAGTCCATCACAGACAAAAATCGCGACACGTAATTTATATATATTAAGATAAACTGACGTGATACCAAATTAGTGTATTTTTGTATTTAATTAACGGTTTTTTATAAAACAAAAAACTGAAAACAAATATTTGTCACCTCGAAAATTCTCCAAAACGAAAGCGATATCATCTGCAGAATAATTTTATACGACGAAGAGTAACGTTTTTGATATCTAGTAAAATGTTGAGAAAAACTTTAGTAATGGTTTTTCAAAAAAATAAAAACCTAAAAAACACTACTAAAAGTTAGTAACAATCGATTTTCCATTCGGATATCTAGGCAATAGAGTTTGGCACCAATCTCTCTTATCGAAAATGCATCCTTTTGGTATTGATGAATCTCTTCTTCTTTGGATTAAAAACTACCTTTCGAACCGTTCAATACAAGTTTGTATTGCAAGGTTTCAAATCCGAAATTCATAAATGCTGGTTTCCCCCAGGGCGCCGTTTTGTCTCCGACTCCTTTCCTCATATTTATAAACGATCCCTTGTCTGACACTTCTAATCCATTAAACCGTTTCGCTGATGAGAGTACCCCCAGATTTTCATTTTCGTTTCTCGATTCACAGCCTTGTATTTCGGATGTCGAACTTCAAAGGCAGTGTATGATAAGCTCATTAAATTCCGATCTCGACAGCATTGTCCAGAGCTCAATGCTGTCTCCTGTCGTTAAAGTTTTACCCACCCCCGATACCGCTATCCATGAGCGGCACTTGCATCCAGGAAACTAATCAACTTTCAGTCATCGGTGTGTGTATCACAGAGCATTTGTTATGGAATTATCACATATTCGATATCGCCAAAAACGCTGCTAGGTGCTTAGGATTTCTACGGCGCGAGTGCAAGAAATTTTTCATCACTTCTGATCTGGCTGTATTTTAAAAAGCCTTCATTCGTCCTTAAATATTACTCACATATTTGGGCAGGTGCCCTAAGTCAAGTTTAAATCTTTTAGATAGGATCCAAAAAGGAGCTTTGAAAATTATAGGCGATAGATAGAATTCAGACGTAATACTCGCACTTCCATGAATGCTTATCGGTTTACCCTTGAGCTCAATTTCGGACTTACTGTTAAGTATATAGAGATTCTTTTTTTAACCACTCATGGAGAATGTGGAATACTTTACCGAACTCTGGTTTTCCCTCCCATTTTAATATTCAAAATTTTAAGACCAATGTGCACCGGTATCTCCTCTTAAATCCTTCCCTATTTTCCTAACACTCGCACTGTGTTTAAACGTAAACATTTTAAGGGTATTAATATCCCCTTGAATAACATCCCAGCATATTTTCGTATTTTCAACAAAGAAAGCGAAGAATGTTTTAATAACGTGCCCTTAAAGTAGTTTTAGGGAAAAATAAAAACACCAACAAAAATCAAAACATTTTATTGAAATTATTTTATTTGCAACTTATTTTAGGAAAATTGTTATTTTATTTTTATTTTAAAACAAAAACTTTTCTTTTTCTTTTTTTTTAATTAATTAAAATGTTTAATACTCTTAAGTGCAAAAATTAAGTCTTACAAAATAATTAGAAAGAGTTTCTGCATTAAACCTGCGAACGCTGCTACATTTTGTTGCCATTAAAAACGTTCCACATCAATTTGTCCGTTAAAACTGCTGCGGCGCTACGACCGACGCGACGGATTATTTCATTTATTGGTTTTAATATCGCAGCTTTATTAACCGATAATTTACGGTCGACTGGTGATTAAAATCACATCAGGAGGTAGTGCAGCCATTATTGCTAAATATACGACCACTACCGCAACAGGTATCGCCATAATTTCCAGTTTGCCCATTTCAGCTTAAACCAAAGGATTGGTAATACAAAAATTAAAGAGATAGAATTTATAAGCACTGTTTGTTTTCTTTGTTGGAATACAAGAGTGGGATATTAAAGGGATTTTTGTATTTTAATTATTATAGCCATGCAAAGAAGACGCAGAACGAGGGAGCATAAGATGGACTTTCTTAGTATAGGACCAAGGCTATGGATGAAGAAACAACACTGGACTAAGTTAGGTAAAAGGTGCGGATTTCTTGTAAAGAAATTGTTACAAGCTATCCGTCGTGCTATAGTTGAATGTACATTTTTACAAGTGTTCCAGCTCATGTCCTGTCCATTCGAGGCTGATGGTCGGGAGGTTGTTGTAGGTGAGGATGATGGTGTCCAATTTCATTGCAAAAGCAGAACAACGGTTGAGTGAGTTTTCAATGTGGGACAAACATGAAACACCCACGCACAACATCGTATCGCACATGAACTGAACTGAACCGAAGAACTGAAGACTCAACTGGGAACACCAGATGCGGACAAAAAGGACAAAGAAAATTAGTTTTGGAACTGCCGAGAAAATTGAATTTTATCCTTCGTACATACACATAGAGATACATATTTACTTTTTATTTTCTGTGTTTTTACGTAGTAACTGTGTTAGTAAGATGAAAGGGTTTTCGTAGCCTGTGAGACTTAGAAAACAACGTACCGGCATTGACAGTCGTACATCGACGTCGATATCGGTGTTACTATATATTCATATGTTTACATGCAGAGATCTACGGAAGGAAAGTACTATGTCATACAATATAGGTAACAAAAATGTTCTCGGAGAGTTAATTTTGTAATCTCGAAAATAACGAGAGGATAAAAGGGTTTTGAACAGTTTAAAGTACGGTGAAAGTTATCGTTTCATTTGGCATTGATTAAGTGGGTTTTCTAATTTACTTTCTCTGATGGTAGGGTTTCTTTCATCGTATAGAATATTGAAAATATCTTCATACAATCCTTCCAAAATTATCCGTTTTCATCCTTAAAATAAATAAATATTTCAAAGACCAATTTTTGAGGGTACAAAAAGCTGAAAAACTAATTTTAACAAAAAATCTTTGAGCAATTATTTACAAAATTATGTTTTTAGGAAGTTAATATAATAAAGGATTTTTACATTCAAAAGGGTATTTTGAATGGTAAAAATAATGCCCTTATATGGTGGTTCTACAGCTTGAGGGTTAAACTTTTGAGGGTCCTAATAGTCAAAATAATTGATCAGCAAACATTAAAAAAAGGTATGGCTATTAAGGTACGTGGAGTAATTCTTGGGTTCGATAATATAAAATCAAAATCGAAATTTTAATCACATGTAAAACTAAGATGAAGAGAAATTGAAAAAAGGGTGTAACTTCTAATTGCTGTTTTAAAAATAATAACTTATGTTTTTTGTAGGTTTCATTTTTATTTAAAGACCTTCAAAAGGTATGCAATTAAAAATTGAAATTTAAAATGTCCGCATTTATTCAAGGTCTTAAATCAGATTAGTTTTTTTTTTAAATAGCTGTTATTTGTTTTTTTTTTTTACATATGTATGTTAAAAACGTTTACACAACTATAAGAACAAATAAAATTGAAATCAAAACCACCATTTTTTTAAAGAAATCTTACAAATTTTGAATAATATTCAATTTAATTCCATTTCAAAACGTTAAAAATAGTGTTTCAAATTAGACAAAATAAGTTTGAAGTCGTTTTTTGTATTCTTTCCTTAGAAATTTGAATAAAAATTTAACTTTCACTTATTGTTAAATGTGTATTTTTTAATTTAATTTCAATTGAAAATGTTTTCTTAATTTTAAGAAATATTAATCTACACTAATAATAATATTATAAAGAGGAAAGATTTGTATTTTTGTATGTAACGAATATACTAAAAAAGTACTGGACTGATTTTAATAATTCTTTCTTCATTAGAAAGCTACATTATCACTGAGTAACATAGGCTATATTTAGGACTATAAATTACTATATAAACCTTTAGAAATTTCTATTAAAACCAAGGTGTAAAAAAATTAGCCATAAAATGTCTTTCATCGCATACGCTGCGAAGAGTATTATCTGCCTGGTGAAAACACAGCGTCGCTGTTGAAGAAGCTATTGTGTATTCGCCCTAAGATCTTACGTGTTCAGCCTAAATCCCTAACGAAGTTTCTCGATTTTTCACCCAGAGGGCAGTTCTGTTGCTGTCAAACACTGCAAGCGCCAACCAGGTGTAAAATTCTTCATAGCGTCTTCACGAGTAAGGAACTTACTGCGACGCTGTGTTTTCTGTCGGCAAATAATAACGGTTTTATTTTAGTGTAAAACCGTCATATTAATGATAGGACACAAAAATGTTTTCTAATTTAGTGATACATGGTCGTTTTAATTAACACGCTTATAACTTAAATATACCTATTTATATCTACCCGTGCGAAGCCCGGACGGGCCGCTAGTATAATATAAGATTGAAGCCCATTCTCCAATTACTCGGCTCAAAAATCAATAATCTTATAAAAGTTTAATAGCATTTTGTTCGGCTTTTATTTATTTATTTTTCAATTCAATTCAATTTATTAAATACAAATGTACAGTAAGACTTTGTCTTTTATAGTACTTTACAGTTGGATAAGAAACAATTATTTTACTATGTTATATAAAAAAAAACCTAAATATTATGTGTATAAAGTACGCAAATTGTAATGTATGGGTATAAATAAATTCACTTAAATTTTATTTAAATTATGTATATGTAATGTAGAAAAGAACCTGTTTAATTTTCCTTCTTTTACCTATAATTTATTTAAAAAAGCATTGAAGAGTTTAGCGAAATTCAGAAGTAATTGCATTTCTGAAATTAGAAACACTTATAATTTTCTTAATAGCTACTGGGAGAGAGTTCCATAACTTCGTTGCATAGATCATAAAGAGCCGCGAGGAGTTCAAATAGTTATAATACGGTACCAAAATCTTTAAAGTTCTGAGGGATTGAGCAAATGTAAGTTTTTCATAAATGTATAAAGGTGTTTTACTTTGAATAATTTTGTGTAAGAATATACAGCTACTAGCATCAAGATATTGCTGAAGGGAACATCCAAGGACAAGTCGATGATAATGCGATATGTGCTCGTGTCTCCGAAGTCCATACACATATCTAATCATGTCATTAAATGCGACAAGGAGCTTGTGTTGGGAATGCGAATCAGGTTTACAATACACGGTATAACCATAGGTTATTAAAGGCAAAAGCAAAGTTTTTATGAGCCTGAGTTTAGTATTGACAGGGGTTAGGGAAGAAAATAACCAGGGCTTTCGGAGTCCAGCGTAAATTCTACTGACTATATAATTTGTGTGGTTTTCAGCTGAAAGCGATTTATTCACCTTAATACCAAGACTGGCTACACTGTCAAAAAAGTCACGCTGAGATTGAAGTAGAAAAATTGGGGGCAGAAGTGACGTATCAAACTGCGTTTTGGATATCGCGATGAGTTGGGTCTTTTTTGGATTAAGCGTAAGACCATTTTTGAGTGACCAATTGGATATTGCAGTGAGATCCTCATTTAATCTACAAATCAAATCTTCTTGCAAGCCAAGTGGACGGGATATATACATTTGTACATCATCTGCGTATAGATGTAGAAGTACATTCGAACAAGCTTTTGGAAGGTCATTTATGTAAATACAGAACAATACTGGTCCTGAAATAGAACCTTGCGGTACACCCATTAGCAAGTTCAAAGACTCTGATTGTAATTGTCCAAAATGCACTCTTTGGCTTCGGTTACAAAGATAATCTTTAATAAGACGGACAGCTCTATCGTGAAACCCAAAGTAGTGCTTCAGTTTTTTGCACAGTATATCATGGTTAACTCTGTCAAAAGCCTTTGAGAAATCTAGTAAACAGAGAATGGTTAAATTGTCACGGTCATATTGAATCCGAATATCATCAAGAACTTTTATCATAGCAGTTTGACAGCTATGATGTGCACGGAACCCAGACTGGAATTGTGACAGCAAATTGAATCTATTTAAGTGATCAGATATCTGAGAGACCAGAATTTTCTCAAAGACTTTTGACAGACATGGAAGAATACTTATGGGACGAAAGTCCAAGCAAGAGCTAGCATTCGACTTTTTGGCAACAGGAATGACCTTTGCTTTTTTCCAGCTTTCAGGAAAAGATGAAGAGGTTATGCATAAATTAATTAAGTGTGTCAAAGCATTGGAAACGTGAGGTAAAATCATTTTTAAAAAGCAAATTGGCACACCATCTTCACCAAAAGCATCTGATTTGATAGAACGAAGGCTCTCAAGGACATCATATTCAGATATAACTTCAAACCCAAATACAGTTGATGGTTCACTTGAGACTTCACTGTTGGGAACAAAATTGAGTTGTTGAACTTCTTTCAAAACAAAGGTATCGTTAAGTTGATTGGGATCAGGACAATTTCGAATAGTCTCTTTTTTACCGATTCCAATCGAGCGTGGATTACTCCAAAGCTTTCGAGACGACTGGTTAGTATCCAACTTGGACATGAAAAACATTTTTTTGGCTCTGCGAGTAATAAGAGTTGTATTGTTTCGAGAATGGCAAAAAAGTTCCCAATTTGCAGTCGTGGGGTTTAACTTCCACTTTGAGTAAAATTTTCTCCGATTCTTGATAGACATGTTTTTTATATAATTCAAGAACCAATGATTGAAAATAGTTAGCTTTGTCATTTGAATTTGAGAATTGGTGACAAAAATGCCAGGGAAGATTCATCGCATCTGCCAGGAGTGCAGGGTTATTAATAGACTTTAGGTCTCTGTACTGAAAAGACAATGGGGTAGAGACACGTGAAAAATCAATGTTGTATGTACAAAAAACTAGATCATGGTCAGAAATACCATCAAGAGATAATTGATCCTTTAACACAACATTCGAGGTGTCAGAAACGATTATAAGGTCAAGAAGACTCGGGTAGAGTTAGGAGCAAAGCGGGTGGCATAAGAGTTTGAAATGAAAAGTCCGTGTGTTGCGATTTCATCTTTAAGTTTAAGCCCTACTATCCAATAACAATAGATCTGCATTAAAATAACCACAGACAATAATATGCTCGTAAGAGGCAGAGAACTGTTGAAGAGCAGAAAAAAAGGGCTCGGGGAAAATAGCCTTTATATTACCATCCGTTATCTCTAAAATAAGAAACTCAACACCGCCATTCTCAGACCTACCCATAACCTTACTTTTAAGTGATGCATTGCAATATACCAGTAGTACCCGTGGCATGATGGTTAGTGCGTTGGACTGTCATGCGAGAGGTCTTGGGTTCAATCCCTGCCTGTGCCACCTTAATTAAATAAAAAAAAAAAAAAAGAGTTTTCACGGGTACTGCCTCTTGCGAGGAATTGACAAATTCTCCAAGAGTAATTCTTGTCATGAAAAAGTGCTTTCTCAAATTAGCCGTTCGGATTCGGCATATAAATTGTAGGTCCCCTCCATCCCTGACAACATTACTCGCACACAGGAATGGTTGAGAGTTGTAAGTCACTAGGCCCTGGTTCTCTACGGACTGTTGCGCCACCTAATTTATTTAATTTAATTGCAATATACCGCAACCCCACCCCCAACTGTATCAGTAATTCTATCATTTCTTGTCAAATAATAGTTATCGATATCATATGTGCTACTAGGAATATCTGGTTTAAACCATGTCTCAGTAACGCAAATGATATCCAACCCTGAAGATTCGAACACATATTTCATAAAATCCAGCTTATCCATATTAAGACTACGAGCATTAATACAACACAACTTGAAACCCTCGCGAGCTCCAGATAATATTTTGATCACTGATTTAGCTGAGGCGTTACCAATCATGTTACAAAAACGGTCAACTTGATTTTTCTAAAAACTTAACTAAGAAGGGGTTGAGATGCGAACCATAATGATAGCTTCCCATCCGTATGCCCGTCTGTCGATTTTACTAAAACCTTAAACATTATTAAAACAGTCGTTTTTGTGATATTAACAACAATTTGAAGTCAATATCTTTTTTTGTTCTCATGATACTTTAGTCAAAAACCTTTTTTTATCAGTTTTTTTTTGTTGCTTTTGTAGGTTTTCGTGTTTAGTAAAATAAGATACCAAGTGAATTTTTCTAAAAATTAACTAAAAGTTAGCAACAATATTTTTCTTGCGTTAAAATTAGTTTCATTTCAATAACTGTGTTGGTTCCCCACATTTTTTATTACAAATAAATTGTTATGAAGTTTGAAAGTCTTTTATATTTTACAAGAAAATACCACTTTTTTTAAGAACAATATCTTACGTTAACATCAAAGTTTTGCATAAAATTAAATGATTTTAAAGTCAATACCTTCATCTATTCTCGAAATATTCGAAACGGATATAAATTTTTTTAATAATTTTGCGTATAATTTTTTTGTAGATTCTTATTTTTATAAATAACTAGCTGACCCGGCGAACTTCGTTCCGCCTAACAGTCAATGAATGTCGTCTTACTTTTTAGCTGAACTAATTTAGGCTTTGATGAACGTAAAACAATGATACAAAATAATATATTTATATAGATAGAAACAAAAAAGTATATTATTATGATGAATGATGATGAAAACATACATACAGAATGAGAATAAAAATAAAAAAAAAATAAAAAATAATAATTAAGTACTTCAAACTCATGTCAGAAAAAAATGATCGAACACTATGTTGTGCAGATTGGGAAAAAAAATAAAACTCGGATTAATTCATTAATAGGATTTTCATTCAAGCACTTTGTGGTAAACGACATTCTTTGTTTTTTTGGTCAGGCGCAAGAACAAATAAAGCGGATGGTTTGCCGACACGTGAGCATGCCACGTACAATTGACCATGAGAAAAAGATGCATTTTCTAGATTGAGGCCACAAATAGTCAAGGATTGGCACTGTGATTTGTTGATCGTCATGGCGAAGGCAAGACGAATTGGGAATTGAATTCGTTTAAACTCAAAGGGCATATCCGTTGGGATCATCGGAATCCTTGAAATAAGAACTTCCTCATCTTTAAATTTTCCTTTAAGTATCGACGCGTGAATCACATTGCTCATCAGTTTTCTTATCACCAAACGCGTTCCATTGCACAGTTTTGGTTGATTTAAATTTCTAAGCATGATGACTACCGAGCCAACTTTAAGTTTTAAATTGTCCGGTGGTAAACCAGGCACATCCAAGGAGTTTAAAAATTCAGTTGGATAATTAGTGGCTTCTTCTTCGTTTGTTACACAGTCGATAGATTTGAATGAATACAGAGTACCTACGATTTGATTTTGAATTATAAAATTGAGGTCATCTACATCTTAATTTTTAGCGGCCAAAATTGCTCGCTCACTTAACCATTTAGTATTTTTGTGGTTAGCAATGATATCCGGGAATACTTTGTTGATAAGCTCGTCTTTTGATGATACGAAATTGCAAAAATTTGGAGGAAATGAAATCAAACCGCTCGATTTGTCAACAGGAACACGGCCATTACCGATAGTCAGCAATTGCTTCGAGAAATCATCAGCAGATAGATCGTTCAACAACGCAACTCTCATATTTACAGACAGTTGAAATTTTGTTTACATATCGCCACAGATTTGATGCTTTGAGGCAAGCGTTTATTTCGTTGGCAGCAGTAGATCTTGGAATAACTGGTAGTGTTTGTCGGAAATGGCCAGATAATAAAATCATTGCACCACCACTGTCAACTACGAAATCGTTTCCTTTCACTTTAGTTGTGATAGTTCTACCATTATCATCGGGGGATCGACGCCGATACAATGGATAACCATCGTTGCCTGTAATGGTCTCTGCCGTCAATTTTCGTGGATACCGTTTGGAACACTTGCCGTCGACCATGCACGGTGATAGTCGGTTGATAGTGCCACACGGTCCATGAATCATATTCGTGACTACAACATCATGTAGGTCTGGATCGGTTTCAGGAGCAGGAATCTCCGCACATATGATGTCATCTATTTGATCTGGCCGAATTCTTTCGACTAACCAAATCAGAATGTGAGCATGCGGTAGGCCTCGTTTTTGACATTCGATTGAATACATCCAGCATCGAGTATTCCCAAAGACGTGTTGCTTAACAATGTAATTCATTAGTGACCGAATTTTTTGCCTGAAAACACGTGCGGTGATGTCGTGTCGATCACTTGGTGTTTGTCCGGGAAGCAGCAATTGAATAATTTCTATCCATTTCGGATTACATGTAAATGTAATGAATAGATCTGGCCGACCATAATGACGAACATTATGTCATTGCATCTTGCGCATATTCATGCAAATGACGCGGGCTACCTATATATGTCGCCGGTAAATAGTCAATCGACCAACATTTTCTGAATCTCCTTCTGTGCTAATTGCGTCGCGTAAATGGATATACTCTTCCGAACGCAATTTAGCTTGATTCAACCGAATAAAAGTCAGACGCTCCGTTTCGATTTTAACGTACATGTCAACGCAATATTGTTGAAGCAGTCGACGAAATCGCAACAAATAATTGTCAGAATTTTCACGAATCATAAAACGATATGCGTAATAACTCATCGAACTAACCTTCTTGGTAGTTTCCTCACCTGAAACAAATGCAGTAAAAATTGTATTTTAGAACCCGTAATAGGTTAACGACTCTTACAGCTACTCTCTACTAAATTAGAAATTACAACTTTTTTTGAGTCTTTTAGTACTCAAAAAAAGAAAAACAGAATAAAATGTATATCAAGTTAAAATGAAAACAACAATATTGATCTTACCATTCAATGGATTAATCATTTTGATATTAAAGTGATATCCATCGTCTCCTTGCCAAAACATCAGCGGGTATTGTAACGCGTCATATGAACGGTGTGTTTCATATATTCTTTGTAGTTGCCCAGTATTGCGTCGTGTAAGTACAATATCACGTGTTTCCAAGTTTTCACCAACAATCAGGATTGCCACTTCATCGATTGTCGGAGCATTAAATGTGCGTTCATGTGTTCCAGCTGGTCTTTTATCTGCTCTGATCACAACTTTATACCTAGTCATCACTTGGCATGCGCTCTAAAGCAGTTTTGACAGCCTGACCAATGCATGATGTTTAGTTCATGAAGCATTTGCTGTAGATCTTGGAGAATTGCTCTTTTCGTAGCTGTATTGATACCTTGACGCCGGTCAAGTTGTTCTTCCATATTGCCCATGAAGTATATTTGCAAGAATTTATGCTGTGCATCTTCTATAGGTTGCAATGATCCAATGCGATGGCAATTTCATTGTTTTTAAGATGGATTCTGCTATTCGGGACGGAAACAAATCGAACAAATCAAAAACCATGGAAATCGGTCCAGCCGTTCTCGAGTTATAAGTGTTGTAACGAACACGACTTTCTTTTATATATATAGATAATAAAATAAATAAAAAATGTTGAAAATAATATTTTTCATGAGATAAAATTAAATTGAACACAAAATCTATAGATTTTCCAAAATATTCAATTACAAAATCATTTGTTTCCAACTATCTTACTTATTCGTAAAATATTGGAGGTTACAAATATTTGTTTTACAAAAACAGCAAATTTCAAAACTATACAAATTTGGTATTACGTCACATTATTTAATATAAAACTAATTGAAGTCGCTAGCGTTATTGGTTCGTGAAATATTTGGGGTCAACCAAAACGTTCACTTTTTTAAATTGTTATATAGTCGAAAAACCACCCATGTCTTTATGCATCTTTTGATGTTATTATCTGTTCTTGAGATGTGTACCACACATCTCTTTAATAATCTTCGATTTAGATTCTAGATACTTGGAAAAGTGGAGAAATGTCAACATTTTGAATTCGGCACATCAGACCGATTACAATAACTTCCTATGGAAAGTTAATAAGTAATTCAATTTGGATATTTCTGGGATATTTCTGGGCTGTGCTGGGAAAATAGTTTCTATTGTAAGAAAAATCCAAGTTAACCGTGTACCTACGTTGGGGTCGTTTTCGACCCAATTTTTTTTTTATTTTCAGATATTTTAAAAACTAATAATTATTTTAAGCTAACTCTCCATGACTTTGTTGCTTGTACAGTTTTAAATCGAAATCTAACCGCCAAATTTATTTATTTATTGTTTTTTTTTGAATTTGGGTCTTTTTTTTATATTGGGTCGTTTTCGACCCGTCATATGTTTTCGTATTGTGTGTGGACATTTCTTTACGAGTACATTGAAAAAGGGACTGAATTTTATTATATTTACTTATATTCAATCAAATAATAAATTGTTAAAATGTCCAGTGGTTGTTCAAGTGATGAAGAGTTTTCGTCGGGTAGTGATGAAGATTTTGTTCCTGAGGAGTATGAAAATGAATCAAGTGAAACCGATGACGAAAGTGAAGAAGCACCTGTGGATTCCACGAATAGTGATCGTTTGCTTGTTTCGAAGGACAACACAATTTGGAGCCCAGTTCCATTGACTCCACCTGGTAAGCATATTTACATTTCTTCGGTCCATTCGTTTTTAGATTGTGTTTTTAGTGGCCCGAGCCCGTTCCGAGAATGTGATAGCAATGAAACCGGGTGTTACTCGCTACGCTATTGCCCGAGTTCATGTATTGATGGATTCATTTTTATTATTTTTTCCACCTCATGTTGGAAAAATTATTATAGAAAATACAAACAACTTTGGGCGCTCTAAGTTTGGCGACAAACACAAAACCATGAACGAAGATATGCTTTATGCATATATTGGAGTTTTGATTCTTGCAGGTGTCTACAAGTAAGTTGTTCCATATCGGTTGAAAAGTAGTTTTGTTTTTTGAACGGATTTGGTTTTTTGCAGATCGAAAACAGAGCGCATTGAAGACTTGTTTGACGCCAATTTCGGGCGGCCCATTTTTAGAGCTATTATGTCTAAAGAGACCTTCCAATACATTACGAAAGTTCTACGTTTTGACGATCCAACCAGCCACAGACAAAATCAAATGACAGCAATTGATAAATTTGCACCTATTTACAATCTATGGGACAAATGGGTTGAATTGCTTCCTTTATTTTACAACCCATCACCATGTGTTACGGTGGATGAACAGCTACTAGGTTTCCATGGCAGATGTTCCTTTAGGCAGTACATGCCTAACAAGCCAGAAAAATATGGCTTGAAGTTTTGGGCTTGCACTTGCGCTGAAACATCATACGTTTGGAGGATTCAGCCGTACATAGGAAAACCAGTTGGTGGTGAAGCTGAAAAAAATCAAGGTGAGCGCGTGGTTCTAGACCTAGTCGAAGGATTGAAGGGCCACAATATCACCATGGATAACTTTTTTTCTTCATACCAACTTGAGCAAAAATTGCTCCAGAAGAATCTGACCATGGTCAGCACTATGCGAAAAAATAAAAGAAGTAATGATGCCGGAAATTATACAATTTTATAACAAAACAAAAGGTGGTGTTGACAATGCCGATAAAATGCTATCCGGCTTTAGTGCAAAACGAAAAACTAATCGTTGGCCAATGTGCGTATTTTCGAACATTATAGACATATCAGCATTGAATGCTTTTATAATTTTTACTCAAATCGATCCCGAGTATCAGACGTGGCAAGCAAAGCCGGAAAAAGTTTTTGCACGACCTAGGTGTTGAGTTGACTAAAAACTATATACGCAACAGATCAAGACCACCTCGAGCTTCATGTTCGCTTACTCTTCAGGCAACTATCAACAATGAAAGTGAAAATTAAAATCCAGTTGCCAAAAAGCAAAGATTTTCTTCTCCCCAGCCAAAAAAGCGTGGTAGGTGTTTCATTTGTGTTGAAGAAAATTCAACAATAAAGAACAACAAAACGGAGCTTGTTTGTTGTGGATGCGGCAAGAATGTTTGTAAAAGCAAACACAATCGTAACGTGTGTGTTAAATGTGTGAAAAGTGCTGAATAAAATAGTAGTAAGAACATCTATATATGTACATATTATATATTTCTAATAAAATATCATTAAAAAAGTTTCCGTTTTAAGAAATATTAATTTTTTGTGTAAATACCTTATTAAAATCTAGTAGGTTCGAAAACGACCCGTCAACGTAGAATTAGTCGTTTTTTTTTTAAACGTAGGTCTACGGTTAAATCGTGGTATCTGAAGGAAAAGCTGTCACTCTTATATTACAGTGCTATGTGTGTAGAGTTATTTTTTTGAAATCAAAAACATTAAAATATTGTGTTCCTAGTAGTCCAGTAAAATAAGGGTTTCACCTCGGAATGAGAGTTAGAAGTTTGGAAATCTGTTTATGTCTTCCTTTTGTTGTTCTATAGACATTGTCTAAACAGTCTCATAATATCGTGTCTTCATGCGTCATTTGTAAGTTAAGAACCGCCAAATATCTGACTATTTCTATAACTTGAATAGTGTTAACAGCTTAACCAAACATTTCAAACGTATAATTTCCGACAATCTCATGTTTTGAGACAAAAATATTAGCTATTCAATTGTATTGACCATTGACAATCTTACTGAAGGTGTAAAAATCATTGAAGTTATAGAAACGTATATGATCTCTAAAAAGTGGTTTTCGCGATCTTTGGCGATCAATAATCTAAGACACCTTTACACATTTCTGAGTTGCGCTTTTTATATCTTATAATTGAGCAAATGGTCATTCTACTCATATAAAAATAAATATTAAATGGATTTCAAATCAAGCCCACTATTTTCTAATAATAACTGTCATTTTAATTTAAACTTATATGTAAAATACCTTTAGTTTTATTTATTTTTGTTTATTTGCAGCTGGCGGTATGGCTTACAAGTCCAACAAACCAGATCGTAATTTTCCAATTAATAAATATCAAATGCCCGCAATTATTGAACAAGTTGTTGTTAACACGAAAACGCTTGAAAATATTCTTCATATATTTATGACTTCTAAACACCCACCTGAGCTGAGCTGAGAAGAGTTGAGCAATCAAGTGAACTACTTCAACTAAATGCTGTATAAAACAAAAACCAAAAGCAAGATCCAAGTGGTATGGGGCTTAATTGAGCTGCAAGTTCGAAGCAATTTAAGTATAAGACAAAATTCTATTCGGCCCGTAAAAATCATATCTTTACACACCTCTGCCCATAAAATCGATGCAATGCAATCCAAGGGAAGCTATACATACCTTGTAGACATATACATATACACGTGTAGGTATATATACAGACAATTGGCAAAAAGTAATTATGATTAAAATTGGAATTTATTGAATGACTGAACAAACGCGGATTAAAACATCCTTCGGGTCCGCCCCCTTTTTGAACAATTTCGATTTGTAATAAAATAATTTCCCGTCATCATCGGTCGAAACGATCTTTAAAAAGGCGGACAGAATGGACAAAACTGGCATTGGACATCAGAGATGGTGAGAAGGGGAAGGGAATGCATCGAGAGGTATGAGTCCTGTGAAACTCCTCCAAGCCACATCGAGAAATGAAGTCACGACCAAATTCAAGCAATCGACTTTTTTTTTGGTTAGTTTGAGAATGGAAATGCTGCATGGAACGCTCACCTCAATCCAGATCCAGCTAGCCGTCTCTATATATTCCTTCTGATGGCTGACCTTTTTTTTATCTTGACGGGTAATTAAAGGCGGACTTGGAGCTCGCCTCGAAGTTCATTTGGCTCGTTCTTGGGAGATCCGGTGCTGATTGCTGCAGATTCAGGTGTTTTTGAGGTTCTTTTTATTTTGTCCGTTTGTCCATGTTTCAAGATGCGTGTCAGTTCCGTATATGCAAGAAAATTAACACCCCAAAAGTTGGAAATTAAGGCGCGAAATGAGGATATTAGGAAAGCTATTTTGTATGATGGAGCGCCTCGCACATACAACATCAGCCAAGCCAAAAGCGAAGAGAACGTTCCATGATGTGGATTTTCTTAACGCGACGGTAATTTCTTCGATCTTGATAAGAAAGTCCAAGTCAAGTGAAACTCAACCCATTACAGCAAAACACAAAAAGAAAAGAATTAAACGAAATCCTTTAGTTTATGACCAACACCAAACTGAGTGGAAGGATAATAATTTCATTTGTGCGATTATTTGCATTCTTACTGCGGATAAACACGGATATGTTTTGTGTTGTGTTGTGTTGTGTGGATGGATATGCAGAGGATAAGGAAGGAACAAGTTGGTTATTAGTTTTTTTGTTGTTTAACTTTTTGTTCAAAATGAAAAGCGGGACGACTTGAATAAAAGGAGACCGCTCTTTGAGCCGCCAAAAAACGTTCTTAAATTTAATTAGATTGTCGGCTTCGATTGTGGAATGTTTAACATTGAATTGTGGAATGCAATTAATCGCGAAGATTGAGTTTACAAAAAAAAAACACATATACATAAGTATACAAAAACTTCGGATTAAATTTGAGGGAGTACTGAGGTGAGTGCATGAGTGTAACTGTTATAGCGGCAAGTTTGGTTATTGATCTTTGATATTAAACAAAACAAAAAACTGAAAATTAAATTAATTTTTATTGCTTGAAGCTGTTCTAATAATTTGTTGGGTCTCACATAAATTTTAATATTTTTTTTGTGTGTTTGATTACGAATTAAACAGAGAAAAGGTCATAAACTTTAATATTTATATTTTTGAAGTTCGATAAGCCGACTTTGATACACTTTTGTGTAATTTCTTAATATAAGAAACACGAACTGAAGTAACGAAAATAGTGGCACTTTTGAAAATTTCGACAATTTTCTTAAGTGCGTGTACATCAAACGTTTACAACGAGTTTTTAGGGCCACATAGGTTAAGAAATCTCCAATATTTCCCTTACATAGCTTTATTCTTCCAAATACTCATTAAATTTAAGAACAACTTAGTCCTTACACAAACCATTTCCTAGATTTGTATTTATTTTTCACTGATCATTATTTTAACAGATCACAAAAATGTTTTATATAGGCACTAACATTAACACAAGGAATTGAGCATTCAAAACTGTAAACGAGAGCCTGAAAACTCAAAATATTAACTCTTATTAACTTCCCATAGGAAGTTATTGTAATGGGTCCGATTTCTCGAATTGAAAATTTTGACATTTCTCGACGTTTCAAGGTCCCTAGAGTCGAAATAAAAGATTTTTAGAAAGATGTATGCGTGCGTGTGTACGTACGTTCGTACGTCTGTACGTTCGCGACGTTTTTTTCGTCGTCCATAGCTCAAGAACCAGAAATAAATTTTTTTATACAGATAATAAGGCAGAAAGATGCAAATTGCGTGGGTGTTTTTTTTACCATAGCAGTTTAGAAAAAAAGGTGAAAATTTTGGTTAACCCTAAATAACACATGAACCAATGATGCTAGAGACTTGAATTAAATTTTATATTATATATTGTAACGTGATACCAAACAAGTATATTTTTGGAAAAAAAATCTAATTAACGGTTTTTTTTATAAATCAAAAAAACTGAAAAAAAAAATTTGTTACCTCGAAAATTTTACTACTAAAATATGATTTCGTCTCCAAAACAATTTTGTGCAGCGAAGAATAATGTTTTTGACATCTGATAAAATTTTGAAAAAAAATCTAATTGAAAGCTTTTTATTATAAAAAATTAAAATCTAAAAATAACATTACTCGAAGTTGGTAAAAACTGAATTTTGATTCAAATATCTGTTCAAAAACTTGAGATTAGAGCTTCAAACTTATTTTATCTTTCAAAAAATATTGTTGTCAACATTCAGTAAAATTTTGAGAAAAATCGAATTAACAGTTTTTTTTACAAAAATCAAAAACTTTAAAGAAAATTTAAGAAAAGTTGGTAAAAATTTAATTTCGACTCAAATATCTTTTCAAAACTTTGAGATGTTGGCTTTAAACTACTTTTATTTTTTAAAAAATATTGTTGTCAACAGTTAGTAAAATTTTGAGAAAAATCTAAATGACAGTTTTTTACAAAAAATAAAAACCTTACAAAAAAACAATACTAAAAATTGGTAAAAATTTACTTTCGAATTAAAAAATCTTTTCAAAAATTAAAAATATTGTCTTCAAACTTTTTTTATTCCATAGAAAATATTGTTTTCGATATTCAGTAGTTTTTTTTTATAAAAATCCAACAGTCCGTTTTTTCATAAAAAATAAAATCTACAAGGAATAGTACGCAAATTTGATAAAAATTGATGATCGGTTCTTGATATCTTTCAAATTAATTTCATTTACCCAATTTGTAAAAATTTAAGAAATGCTACTTAAATTGGTTAAAAATGTGTTTTCGACTAAAAATCTATTTAACAAAACTATAGATTTTCAAACTAAACTATTTCTTTATATGAAAAATATTGTTGGTAATTTTAAAATTTTTAAGAATAATTCAACTGACAACTTTCTTAACCCAACACGAAAACCTACAAACTTTTAAGCAAGACAAATCGACAGACGGGATGGAAAAATATCAGTGTGGGTCGCATCCCAGCCTCTTTTTTAGAATTGTAATTTTATAGAAAATAGTTTTATTTTTGTCCATTTTTAAACTTTGAAGAAAAGATGATGAAAAAGAGGCTGGAATGCTACCCACGCTGATAACTTCCCATGTGTTCCCGTCTGACGATTTTTATACAACTTTTACAAAATTTGAATATAACAATTTTGTGTTAGATACAAAATTTTAAGGAAATATGTTTTTTTCTTTGTTCTACTAATACCTTCTTTGGTCGAAAACTATTTCATATCAGTTTTTGAAGATTTTCGTGTTTTGGCTCCCGGAAATTACGCCAGAAGAAATTACGCCAGAATTTTTTTTTGGAAAAAACGCCAGAAAATGTTTTCTGCTTCAAATTGGAAAAAGAAGCAGAATTTTTTGTGGAAAATAAGCCAGAAACATTGGAAATTGTGCCAGACAGAAATGAAAAAAAAACCAGAAACCAAAATGGAAATTAGGCCAGAAAACCAATTGATATATTCTGGCCTAATTTCCTAATATCAATTTGGAAAAAAAGCCAGAAAATGTTTTGCATTTTAAAAGTAGCTACTTGGTCAATATTGTAGACATTTTATCACAACAGGAAAAAACAGCCCCTGACATGCACCCGCGGGAGGGGGGTCGGTCGCGAGCACGGTGCGACCATGGCGTTGCGGACGCGGCTCAGCGTGACTAGCCGGCGCGGTCGCGGGCGCGGCCCGGCGCGCGTTGCTATGGCGTTGCGGACGCGGCGCGGGCCGGCGCGGTTACGGCGTGGCTGCCACGCAAAAAATTACTAAAGTTTTCAATAATTTTTTTATTTGTAACAATTTATTTAACAAAATAGAAAAGAACAAAATATTTTTACTAAATGTAAATTTGCAAAGTGTCTGCTACGATTTCCCGGCAGCATGGACATTTGTAATTTTCGTTTGAATCTGCAATTGCTTGAGCTTGCAACTTTAAGTTACACTCCGAGCATATTTTCATATGTCTGCTCGGCAACAACACAACGTTTGGTGGAAGGACCTGACATATAATACATAATATTACATCCGCTTCTTTTACGTCTTCAGGGTGTTCCTCCGTTTCTTCTTCCGCGTCAGAGTAAACGTTAGTGTCAACATCATTAGAATCAAGAAAAGTGCATAGAAATTATTTTAAAAATACGATTATTAATTAGAAAACAAAAACCTTCGAAAACAGATATATTTTCTGGCTTTTCCTGTAATATAATAAAACATATAGACAAAGCGTAATATATAATATTATAATCTTACCCGTTTAAGCCATTGGTTCTCATAATAGGTCAAGAATTCCTTAAATACAATATACTTGTATGAGTCAATTTCATACTTGATTAAGTCATAATATGCATATTGAATTAAATTGCTCGGTAGTAAAGCCAAAGCTAAAAACTTATGGTATATATTTAACGTTGACTCAGATTTTTTGACTTCAGCAAAGAAATTGGGTATTCTGGTACATTTTCGTTTTATCGCCTGGCAATAGTGGAACCAGCATGCTAAATGCTCACAATTTGGATACACTTTGATTAACGCATTTCGCATTGCACGTTCAAAATCTGTCATTATTGAGTGCGGCTCCAATTTGAAAATGCATGTTTCTATGTATGAAAACAGTTTAGTGTAGCAAAGCTCTGATTTTTTAGTCATAAGCATAAAAAAAACTGGATATATCTGTAAAAAGGTTTAGAATAGTAAAAGATAATTAGTTTTTAGTTCAACATGGAAATAACGTTTTGGTGTTATGCCTTAACTCACATGCTCGAAGTAGTGTATATGGATAATAAGAAGTTGTTCAAAGCAACCAATGGGAACAATTTTAAATGTTCCATCGATGATGAATACACGATTGGAGGCAGGAATATTTTCGCGTATTAAATCCAAAATCATTTCCGACGCAAAAATACAAAAAGCAAAATCATTTTCTTGGATGCATGCTTTAAAAAATGGACGAGGTTGATCCACGTGTTTAGTTCTACCATAATCATTCCAAATAGACTCCTTCTGAAAGGCTTCAACAACTTCTACTGGCTTTTTTTCCAAATATTTTTTTTTTTGCCTTTTTTCCATTTCTGTAAATGGAAAAAACGCCAGAAAATTTTTAGGAAAAAATGCCTGAAATTCCGAAATTTTGCCAGAAAAATTTGGGATTTTTTCCTATAGGAAAAAAAAAACAGAACTTTGTATGAATTCTGGCGTAATTTCTTCTGGCGTAATTTCCGGAGCCTCGTGTTTTGTAGAAAAAGTTGTCAATTGAACTTTTTCTTAAATACCTCAAAGTTAGTAACAATATTTTACATTATAATAAAATAAATTTAATTTTAATATTTAGTCGAAAACAAATTGTTACCAATTATTTAAGTAGCATTTTTTGAAAGTTTTTAATTTCATATACATAAATACAAAATACCGATTGGATTTTATTAAGAACATTATTTTACGAAAACAAAAAAATTCTGCATTAAATTAAATAATTTTGAAATCAATACCTTCAGCTATTCTCGAAACATTCGAATCGAAAAAACAATTTCTACTAATTTTGTTTAGCATTTTTGGATTTTTCTTAAAAGTTTAAAAATGTTTAAGAAAATATTTTCTATCAGACAAACTACTTTTAAGTCGTCTTTAATTGTTGCCAAGATATCGAAAATGTTAGTCGTTTTTTTATTAAAAAATAATTGCTTCAATTGTCTTCAAAATTTTACCAGATGTTAAAAACGTTAGGATGAAATAATTATTCTGAAGTAAATATCATTTCTTTTCAGTTTTTTTATTTATAAATTTTTGCAAAATTATACTTATTTTTTTAAAACGTCAAATTATATTATATAAAAATTTAATTTAAGTCGCTTGCGTTATTGGTTCCTGAGAAATTTGAGGTCAATCGAAATGTTGACTCTTTTTAAATTGCTGTAGTAGAAAAATCACTCATTCAATTTTTTTGAAAGTCCTTGCTGCATCTTTTGATGTTATTACCTGTGAAGAAATATTATTTTGGTCTTTACTAATTCTTGAGATATTGAAGACGAAAAATAGTATCCCGAAAGTACAAACGTACGTACACACGCACACACTAACCTTTGATTTATATTCTAGAGAACTTGAAAAGTCGATAAAACGTAAACATTTTCAATTCGACAAATCGGACCTATCACAATAACTTCACAAGGCCGCTTGCATGTAAACAACATTAAATGATGGTTCTTTTAGAGATTAAGGTTTAAGGATAATTAGCGGAAATAAGCTACATCACCGTAAAATGGAAGAAGTGCATTTCGAAAACAGATCTTTTTTGTTCAAGGAAAATTTCCAGAATTTGAAGACATTATTGTCTGGCCTTAACTGATTCATGATAAGTTCTCAAACCTTAGCCAGAAATATCATATAAGTTATACACATCTTAAACTGTCACACACCATAAACAAAAACCGTCAAAACTTCTCAGTCAGCTTAAAAAAAAAAACAATTTTTTAAAAGGAAACTCTGCACCTATTCAAAAATTCAAAAATTAGTACTTATTTTAAAATATTGTAAATTTAGAATACCTAAACTACCTCAAAATGTTGTAAATAGCAAGAAAAAAAAACTATATTTTGACTCACAGGATTTTGACTGAATTAGTGCATCTGTTTTATAATGACTCGAAGACTTTGAATAGCTGATGTTAATCAAGGATGTGTACTAAGCCCAATATTCGTTTTATCTGGGGAGTCAGGCAAGCAAAAACAAATATTTTGATGATGATACGAAAATGTAAGGGGACTAGACGGAAAGCTTTTTTTTGGATGGTGAAAGTATAGAAGTAGTGCAAGAATTTAGGTATAGGTGTAGCAGTTCCCAGGTCATCAAACTGCAGCTTTGTTAAATATGAGCACAAAAAAAGGTGAAAGTATGCGAAGATTATATTATTATTATTATTATTAATATTATTATTATTATTATTATTATTATTATTATTATTATTATTATTATTATTATTATTATTAATATTATTATTATTATTATTATTATTATTATTATTATTATTATTATTATTATTATTATTATTATTATTATTATTATTATTATTATTATTATTATTATTATTATTATTATTATTATTATTATTATAAATATATAGTACATTAAAGAATACGGTCATGGCTATTCTGCCGTCTGCCGGAGTTTACATTACAAAATAAACTAATAAAAATAAGAAAAAGGAGGAAATATAATTGAAATTACTAGATTTAAACAGAAATTTACAAAAAGATTTTTAATGTAGTAAAGTTAAATTTAATTATTACAATAATTTCGGGTGAGAAGCGAGAGTTTTGATTTTTTACAATTTTAATGATTTGAAACATAAATAAAAAAGTCAATTTTAATGGTGATTTGAAACACAAAAAATAATAATTTTAATGATTTAAAACAAAAAGCATTGTAGAGCATACGTGTGATTTTAGAAACTATTACGGTACATTTGAGCATGTTTACAAAATTTGTACAATTTATACCAACCCCGAGCACCTTTTAATATTTCGTGAAGACTATTAATAGACAAAAAACTTTCTTGAAAATACAATCGCCGAATTTCTTGCAAAATTGGGCACACAGCTATAAAATGGTAAACATCTTCTAGTTCTCTTCTGTTACACAGGTTACAAATTTGCTGCAAATCAACTCTATGGGGGATGAAATTAAGGTTGGGAATTTCCACCCTTGCTTTAAAAACTGTACTTATTAAATCGGCTGAGTTTTTAACATTAAAATAGCTTTCTTCCGTAGGTATTCGGTGATTGAGTTTACTATAAATATTTCTAGAAGAAGACGATAATGCTCTGGTCAATGATAGTTATTGAAAACGCGATGTCATGAGATAGAGCCAGCTGGTTTCATTCCCTGAAAGGTGATGCATTTGTTTGCAATAGTCTAACCAATATCAATTTATGAAGAATTGTATCACTTCTTCTCATCACTCTCGTATAAAAGTCTGAAATAGCCTTAAGGTTTCTTATATAGATTGGTGGTAATCCTGTTTCGATATGAATCGCGTAGGTCGGCGTGGAGTTCGGCAAACGAAAAATGCGTTTGAGAAAATGTCTTTGGACCAACTCAATCTCTTCGAACGGAGTAACCCCAAATTCTTGTATCCCATAGCACATACAGGTGTTGACTGTAGCCTTAAAAACTTTGAATTTTGACGAATGGTCAATATCGGGATTTGCAAAAAAGTCGGCCACATTGAATTCAATGCTAACTTAGCTTCACTGCTTTTTTTCTTGGCGTGCTTGGAAAAGTTTAAGTTATATGTAAACAGAACTCCTAGAGATACTTAAATTCACGTACACATTCAATCCGTTCGCTATCAAGTCTCCAGGCTTCTTCAGGAGCTCTTCTACATTGTCGGTTTTCAAATATCATTGCTTTTGTTTTTTGAACGTTAATTTTGAGATCCCATGTTTGAAAGTACGACAGTAATTTATTAATTTGAAGTTGCAGTGAAAAAGGATTGTCGGCAAGTAATATCAAATCGTCAGCATAAAGCAAAACTTTGATGAGATTTCCCGCAAAGATTACGCCACCCGGTAGAATATCAGGAATGTCATCAATAAACAGAGCGAATATCAGAGGGCTCAAAATGCATTCTTGTGGAACGCCTGCCGTTGTTTCGAACCACTCTGACAGTTTAGATCCATCCCATACAGCTGCGTTTGAAGATTTCAGAAATTGAAAATACAGCATCAAAAATTTTCGTGATACTCCCATATTTGAGAGCTTATAGAGCAAAGCCTGTCTGTTTACTGTGTCGAATGCAGCTTTGAAATCAACGAAACAAGCATAAAGTTTTTTGTTTTTTTTTCATTCTGATTTCTAGCTAAGCTAGTCAATGCAAATATGTGATCCATAATGGTGAATCCAGAGCGAAAGCCAGCTTGAAATATGATGAGAAGATTAGTTCTTTCAGTCCAGCTAGATAATCTTTCATAAAGAATTCTAGCAAATATCTTTCTAAGCGAGTTGAGAATGGATATTCCCCTGTAGTCATCGCTTCCAGGTGCTTTGTTGTTTTTCATTTTCGTGAGAGTTATTTCCAATTCACTTAACGATATTGAGCAGTCCAGGTCGGAAACACACGTGTTCTGTAACGCAAAGCTGCAAGTATGAAGATTCTCTTCAGCCGACAACAGAGTTTTAAAATGAGCTCCTAAAGTCTGAGCTTCGAGAGTTATATTCATACTTTGCCGCCACCCGCTAACTTCACGAAAGTTTTCCAAAATTCCTTTGAATTTTTACTAAGCTGTAGCTAATGTGCAAGGTTTTTGTTGTAGCTTATTTTCTTAGTAGCGCAAAGCTGTTTTAAATCTTTGTTGGCTTTTAGGTACATATTTTTATAATACTCGGAATTTGTAGCTCTAACGAGCTTTAAATATTTAAATGAGAGTTTGCGTAATTTATAGCAATCGCTATCAAACCATTTGTTTTTAGGAATGAAATGAAGATTATACTGAGCATTACGTGGACAAGCCAAAGTATATATTTACTTATGGTCTTAATACCATTAATTCTTATATGTGTTTCAGTTGATTCAAACATTTTTCTTCACATTTTTATTTCGTTTACCGAGTTTCCTGTGGAAGTTACATACAAACACAATTTTTCGAGTATGAGTGGAAGTTTTTAGTTGATGAGATTTCTCAACCTTGTATCATTTTTGTAACCGGAAATTAGAAGATTTTACATCCATCAAAGTGTAATCTTTCACAATAAAATTAATAGACATTTTAGATTGGCTAGATTAACTAATTTTGTGAACAAGCTGTAATTTATCGAAACTTTTTCTCGTACATTTTTAACAATTTATGTCTTATATTTTTGGTGCATATAGTGAAATAAAGTTAAGTGATATCGGGTGATTTTTTAAGAGCTTGAGAACTTTTTTAAAAAAAAAAAAAACGCATAAAATTTGCAAAATCTCATCGATTCTTTATTTGAAACGTTAGATTGGTCCATGACATTTACTTTTTGAAGATAATTTCATTTAAATGTTGACCGCGGCTGCGTCTTAGGTGGTCCATTCAGAAAGTCCAATTTTGGGTAACTTTTTCGAGCATTTCGGCCGGAATAGCCCGAATTTCTTCGGAAATGTTGTCTTCCAAAGCTGGAATAGTTACTGGCTTATTTGTGTAGACTTTAGACTTGACGTAGCCCCACAAAAAATAGTCTAAAGGCGTCAAATCGCATGATCTTGGTGGCCAACTTACCGGTCCATTCCTTGAGATGAATTGTTCTCCGAAGTTTTCCCTCAAAATGGCCATAGAATCGCGAGCTGTGTGGCATGTAGCGCCATCTTGTTGAAACCACATGTCAACCAAGTTCAGTTCTTCCATTTTTGGCAACAAAAAGTTTGTTAGCATTAAACGATAGCGATCGCCATTCACCGTAACGTTGCGTCCAACAGCATCTTTGAAAAAATACGGTCCAATGATTCCACCAGCGTACAAACCACACCAAACAGTGCATTTTTCGGGATGCATGGGCAGTTCTTGAACGGCTTCTGGTTGCTCTTCACTCCAAATGCGACAATTTTGCTTATTTACGTAGCCATTCAACCAGAAATGAGCCTCATCGCTGAACAAACTTTTCAAGGGCCCATTTCTAGGGCCCATTCACTGAAAATTCGACGTTGTGGCAGATGATTTGCAAGCGTTGCTCGTTAGTAAGTCTATTCATGATGAAATGTCAAAGCATACTGAGCATCTTTCTCTTTGACACCCGCGTGATCTGTCAAATACTAATGCACGAAAATCCTAACCTCAAAAAAATCACCCGATATAAGACCAACTTTCAAGAATTGGTCTTTTTTCACTTTTGTAAAGTGCAAAAGAACCAATTTTGGTCATATTATTATTATTGTAAAATGTTCATAAGAAAAAGAAGTAAAAGAATCTTTTTTCTTTTTAGACTCTTTCAATTTTCTAATTTTAGTCTTGCCTATTTATTAAAAAAAACCTCCCCCCATAAATTTTATTAAACATTCGTTTTTCTAGACATGTCCTGATTCAAATATTTAAGCCTTTAACCGCAAAACAGGAAACATTCATTCAATTTGCTTGCCAACTGTTAATTTTCCACGAACATTCGCATAGAACTACGAGTATATGCTACGTGACCTGCTATGTATATGCTATGTGCTGTGCATTGTATAGTATACCTCTTCATAGGTATATATGTTATGTTCTTACAACGACAAAAAATAAATTTAAAAAATTTGCTCATGGGAATAGGGGGGAGAGTGGTGAGGTTTTCTTCTGTACACCATCATCATCGTAACGCCAAACGCCCGCCCCCAATATCATCGAGTTCTACTTCGGTCATTAAATTTAATGCAATTATCGAGTTGGCAATTTCATAAAAGTCCTTGACATCATGAAAGGAAACTTGCATGACGACGAAGACGATGGGGACGACTCGATGGATGGCCAGTGAACTGGGCAAAGGGCAGGTTCCAATGTGTACACGAACCACGAACAACTTTTAATTAGCACCCTGTTTTGTCACACTGGTATGTAACATATATGTAGGTATTTTTCTTGGTAGGTTATAAAGAGTGATTTCAAATTTATGACTGTTCTTACTGAAAACTATGTTACTTAAAACCTTTAACCCAATTTCTGTTGGGGAATTAAAAAAGTCGATTTCTCTTTAACCATAACCATCTTGAGAAGGTTCCTTCGAGTTCGAGCAATCAAATCATCAAAGTTGGCAATAAATCGCGAAGTAATATAACATGCATCGGTAGTTATACCGTTTGTTTTATGGGATCTTATTAATTTGCCGCTAAGCAAACATTTTAACAAAATTATTATTCTCCAAAAATAAAAAAAAAAATAAAACATCAACAAATAAAAACGTGGCTTGTCGATGGGGGTCGGGCCTCCCGAATTATCCTTGTCAAAAGTAATTGAGAGACGTGTAAAACACAACATCTCATTTCGGGGAACACGCATTCTATATAAGTTACATACGGCCGGCGCTGACATGGAACGGCCGCCACTGCCGCACTGACGATAACGATGACGCTGCTGGTGCTGAACTAAAGCTTGTAAACCAGTTATTCTTCATGTTGTGTATGTTGTTGCTTCATGTCTTTTCAGAAAACAAAAATTTCGAAAGCAAAGAAGGGAGCTTATGTATAGAGGAGCGGTAGAGGCGGTAAAATGGGAGAGCCCACCTTTAAGCCAATCAATCATGAGGTCATTGTGGCCAAAAATCTTCGTCTTACTGTGTGTATATATAGATATAGGTCGATCCATGTCTTGAAAGGTTCAACATAACATCTTGTTTTCAAACCCATTTATCAAAATCTCTCAACCATACCAGACACCGAAACAAAATGTTACGAGTATATGCCAAAATATGTTTTCAAGGATACAAAATAAGTGTTTAAAGGAATGGGTTGTAAATTGAAGATGTATAGGTAAAGATGTTAACGAAGGTTGAAAACTGGAGCAGCAATAGCAGGCTCCTTCCATCATCAAAACATCATCTCATCATATACCATAAAGCACTTTTACCGCAATGAGTTATTCAAAATAATTATTTTCAATTAAGGTGATTAAAATTTCTCAAAACGAAACGATTCAATGTTAAATCGCTTCTCTAGACCACATTTTTGAAGAACTAATATATTTTTGAATAAATGTAGGAGAGGGAAATTTCAGAGAATATTTAGAAAACACTTGAAAAAAAGAGAAATTTAGAAGTTTAAATTCTTTTGCAAATTATTTTGAAAACTAATTATGTTGGTGGGAAAATATTGGCTCAATCATCACTATGCTCCTTTTTAAGTCAATATACGTATTGTAATTTAAAGTAAAAACGAATTATTTGATAGTTTTAAAATTTACTTGGAAATTGACTCAGTTGATTGAAACGCATTGATGTTCAAGTTGTTTGGATCAGGGATGTCGTTTAAATTTGAACGAGTTATTCAGAACTTGTACGCAGACACGAGAGCAGGCGCGGTATGGAATGGAAAACAGGTATCTGAATGGTTCCAGACGCAGTCGGGAGTAAGACAGGGCTGTGCTCTCAGTCCTAGCTTGTTCGCACTATTTATAAATGACATCACTAACGCATTACCAGGAGGTGTTAGATATGCTGGAGAGGTCATTAAAGCCTTACTCTTCGCAGATGATATAGTCTTGCTGGCAAACTCACAGCAATCCTTAAAGTTTATGATAAATCGACTTTCGGAATACTGTAGACGATGGAGCTTGGTATTGAACCTGAATATGTCGAAAGTGATGGTTATCAACAAAGGTGGAGGAAGGTTAAGCTCAAGTGAACAATGGTACTTCAACAATGAGAACATAGAAAGAGTGAAAGAATACAAATACTTAGGAGTATATTTTACCCAAAACTTAAGAATGGAAAAACACCTCAACGAAAAACTTCTTAAGGCTAAAACCGCGATTAACGTGGCATGGAAAGCATGTTTCAACAACAAAAACATTGCGCATAGCAGTAAATATAAAGTTTTCGAAGCAGTATTCCAAGCAATCCTGTTTTACGCAGCCCAAGTGTGGGGAGCACAGAAATTTGAGACTGTGCAAAAACTCCTGAGATTTTATTTAAAACGAACATTCCGCCTTCCTTCATGCACCCCAAACTACATGATAATGTTAGAAATAGGCTTATCCCCACTCTTCATAAAAACGTTAAAGCTGCAAGTCGATTACATTCTCAAAGTACTTAATATGCCCAACAATAGCTTACCAAAAAAAGCAGCTTTACAAGCGATACAAAGCGAAACAGGATGGGTTAAAGAGTGGATTGGACTAGCAGAAGATACAGGTGTAACTTTAAATCTCAGTGAACAGAGTACATGGAAATCGTCACTGTACCAGGTAATTAGGCGTCTGGATAAAAATTTTAGAAATGTGTTCACAGAACAGGCATCCACCTCACTTCATCGGATGATCTATAGCAGGCTGTATTAAAATCTTAATGACAGAAACTACTTCGAGGACATAAATACTGTAGAGCAAATCTCCAACATGTTTTGGCTAAGAGGTGAACTGCTAAACATAAATTACGCTCCACATCGCGAAGATCTTCCACTGCTCTACGATATTTGCAACATGGCTGAACGAGAGGATATTTTTCATTTTGTCGGAAGGTGTCCAGTCCTGAGAGAAACTAGAAGAAATGTACTTGATAGAGACTTTTTATCAGAAAACGAAACTTTAGCTCTGTTAAATGAAGTCTAAAATGCTTATATATTTCAAAACAGCACTTATTTATATACCTAAGCAGAATTAGAGATGAAAATTTTTAGTTAACACAACTGCAACTTAATTAATTACAAAACTTTAATACAGTTAAAACTTTGTCAATCATGCAGACGGCAAAACATTGCTTTAAATATTGTTAATGAAATTGTACAAATAATTGCAAGTAAATAAAAATCTATCTAATCTAATCTAAATCTACTTGGAAGAAGACTAGACGACAAGTTCACTTAGCTCCATTTTCTTCAGAAATAGTCAAATTGAATAGCTCACTTTCAGACATTTAAAAACCCCATTAAGTGAAACGATCAATTAACGTTATGTGATATTAGGTAATTGGTCTCAAGAGCTTCAAATACTCTACAAAATGATGATTTCTTGACAAAAACTTAGCGCACGTTTTGACATTTGTCTGTCATAGAAATTTAATTTAACTGTCAAAAATCTTTTTGTCTTTCGAAATAATTAAAAAAAAAGTCACACTGTTAATTTCACACTGTTAATTTGATTTTTCTAAAACTTTAACAAAATTTGTATAACAACATTTTGTGTGAGATAAAAAGTACTTGACTCTAGAACCATTTTTTATCAGTTGTTTGTTATTTATGTAGCCTTTGGTGTTTTGTCAAAAAATAGTCAATTCAATTCTAAAAAATTAATTGAAAATAAGCAAAAATATTTTGCATATGATTAAATAAGTTTGATTTCAAAATCTGTTTTTGTTTCCTACAATTTACATATGTACAGTACATATAGTCGAAAACCAATTTTTATTAATATAGCAGCATTTTTTGAAAGTTTGTATTTCTTATAAAATGAAATACCGAGTGGATTTATCTAAGAACACAATATTACGTTAAAAGCTAAATTTTGCATAGAATGAAGTTATCTTGAAGTCAATACCTTCATCTTTTCTCGAAATATTCGTATTGTTTTTACCAATTTAACGAATGTTTTAGATTATTTATTTTGTAATAAGAAAGTTGAAAATTGAATTTTTCTTACAGATTTTAATAAATGTTGAAAACAATATTTGAGGGGTATAATTTCAAAACTCTTCTTTTCCACTTTTTAGAATTTTAAGTAAAACGAAAAAAACTATTAAAAGCTGCTAAAATGACAATAGCGATTGGTCGAAAGGCTAAATTTGAAGTTTGGAATGATCTTTATCTATTTTTTTTGGTTTTGAACCTATAAGATGAATCTAAAAATTATAAAAATTCAATTTAATTTGGAAAAGAAGAGTTTTGAAAATTACGATTGGAATAGTTGAGTTTTGATTCAACCTATTTAGGAATAGATGAGTTTTAAAAACTTTTTGATTCAACCTATTTAGGAATAGAGGAGTTTTGAATAGAAAGTAAACTTTTTTTCATGATCTATAAATACAATATATTTAATTATTAAATATAAATCTACTTATAAAACATTATTTTATCTGCGAACTTACCAAAGATGTTTTCTTAACAAGAATTATTGCAACACTAAATAGTTTAACCCATGAATGCTCTCAAAACAACGAAGATTCCCGCCTTTTTAATGTCATTGGAATACACGAGTTTTGAAAGCGGCTACTTTAATTTGCATAGGAAAAGAAGAGTTTTGGTGCGGATTTTGATTTGTATGGGAATAAATGAGTTTTGAATTAAACGACTGAGTGGAATAGTGTAGTTTTGAAAAAAAACTTCACTTTTTGAGTAGGTACTCAAAAGTATAGGAAGTAACAAGTTTTGATAAATTTTAGCTAAATACATAGACGAGGGCTCTTCTAAAGACACTTTCTCATACTTAACTCATTTTTGAAAAAAAGCGGAATAGAAGAGTTTTGAAATTATACCCCTCGTATAAGATACAATTTGTTTGAAGGCAATATTTTTAAATTTTCCCAAGGTATTCGAGTTTTCGAGTAGTACCCGTGGCATGATGGTTAGTGCGTTGGACTGTCATGCGAGAGGTCTTGGGTTCAATCCCTGCCTGTGCCACCTTAATTAAAAAAAAAAAAAAGAGTTTTCACGGGTACTGCCTCTTGCGAGGAATTGACAAATTCTCCAAGAGTAATTCTTGTCATGAAAAAGTGCATTCTCAAATTAGCCGTTCGGATTCGGCATATAAATTGTAGGTCCCCTCCATCCCTGACAACATTACTCGCACACAGGAATGGTTGAGAGTTGTAAGTCACTAGGCCCTGGTTCTCTACGGACTGTTGCGCCACCTAATTTATTTATTTTATTCGAGTTTTCAATTTTTAAAAAACTTTTAGTAGTGTCCTGGGCGTTACTTCCATGTTTTAAAACAAATGTGGTTAGCATGAAAATGTTGAAGTCGTAAACTTTTTTTTAGAACAATTAAAGGGGAACAGTTCTATCGTTCATTATTTTAGCAAAATTTTAACTGTTTCCGTAGCGCACGCTGTAGAAGCTCTGAAAAGGGAAAAAATACATTATTTTGAAACATTCTTTTTTGGTGCTCCGCTCGTATTAATCTTAGCTTAATTACTTACTTAAGGTGGCACTGCAGTCCGGATTCGAAGACCTTCCGGGAGCGTTCATGTCCATTCGCTCTTCATGACCCAGGCATCTAAGTCGTTGGACTTTAATTCTGTTAACCAGGTCGTTGTACAGTCTGTACAGTTTGTCGTTGTATCTTCTCCTCCATTCCCCATCTATGCGTACGCGACCAAAAATCACCCGAACACTTTTTTCTAAGACGCTCTCATCTTTTTTTGACAGGGTACAGGCCTCAGTGCCATAAATGAGAACCGGGATGATAAGTGTCTTATGGATGGTGATTTGAGATGCTAGAGAGGACTTTACTACTCAATTGCCTTCTAAGTCTAAAGAAGCAGCGATTTGCAAGAGTTATTCTTCGTTTGAATTCAGCTCTGCGATGGTGTCGTTGTCTGAGTTTATGGTAGTTCCTAGGTAGACAAAGTTATAGTTGTCCATGGTGACGTTTGGTCCAAGACGTCGTTGTTCAATGTCCTTTTTTAATGACAGCATATACTTATGGTCTTGCCCTCATTGAGCACTAAACCCATCTTCTTCGCTTCCGTCGCAATCCTCAAAATCGATCCACTGACATCACGCTTTGATCTTCCAATTATGTCAATATCATCTGCGTATCCGAGTGATTGGATGGACCTTTGGAAGATTGTGCCTCTAGTGTTGACGGTTGAGTTTTGCACAATTCTTTCCAGAACGATGTTGAAGAAGCCGCATGACAGTGCATCGCCTTGTATAAAACCTTTTTTGACATCAAATGCGTCGGTGAGATCTTTTCCGACCTTGATAGAGCAGCGTGGATTCTCCATCGTCATTCTGCACAAACGGATAAGTTTGACAGGGATGCCAACACAAGACATTGTTTTGTAGAGCTCTTCCCTATAGATGCTGTCATACGCGGATTTAAAATCGATAAAGAGATGTTGGTATTTTGGCCTGGATCGGGATATCCGCACCCTTACCTTGACTACAACGAAGTAGTGTAGTGATTGGAGTCAATGTTTACCCCTCGGAATATTCGGACATCTTGTATACTAGAGAAGTATCGTGCCTCGATGGCAATGTGGTCAATCTGGTTGATAGTTGATTGATCAGGAGATTTCCATGTCCCCTTGGGGATATCAAGATGTGTGAGCTGCGTACTAGCTACCAGAACGTCTCGCCCCGCAGCGAAGTCGATCAGCCTAAAACCGTTGTCGGAGGTGTTGTCGTGCAGGCTGTATCTCCCGATTGTGCCACACATGGTCTGTTAAGGGACCTTACATTCCACGTGCAGATCCGAAGTTCGTTGTCCTTATTTCGTTTGCATGGGTTTTCAACGGTAAATCCGTCCGTATCCGAGGCTTGATATAGTGCTTAGCAACTAGGTTATTTGTATGTGGCCAGGAAGTCACCCCGACGGCACAATCCCCAACATGGAGGGCCAGATCCTTGGTATAACTCCAAGGACGGGGAGCCGGATAAACTGCTCCTTATAGACCTGTGCTCCGAATAAGTCGTAGAAGCCCTATAAGGTGTTCGCTAAGTAGTTCAACCTTACTGGGACTGTAGACGCCATCCTTGAACCATTGATTCCTTCTCAGGAATTCCTCCGCTGCCGTCTGGATAAAGAGAGGTGCCTTAGCGGAAACACCTCTCCATCCTCTCTCGTTTGCTGCCCCCAACAACTTTCCACTGGGTTTATAGCCCGATCTGCAGTGAGGTGAGAGTAGGAGTTGATAGACAGAGGTGGGTTTTGAAAAAAACCTCTGGACCCTTGTGTCCTTTTGAATGCACATGTCTACCATTTGAATATCTTAGTATTATGTTATACACCCTTCTTCAATAAATTTACTATCTAACACTGAAAGATTTTTTTTAAATCATACCAGTAGTTCCTAAGATTAGCGCGTTCAAACAAACAAGCAAACAAACAAACAAACTTAAAAGGCTGAAGAGTTTGTTTGCTTGTGTGTTAGATAGCCCATTTATTGAAGAAGGGTAGGTACATAACATAATGCTAAGATGTTCAAATGGTAGACATGGGTTTTTGATACTAAATTTCTTGGAAAAATAAATAGTACTTTCAGTTTTAGATATAAGGATTATTATCAATCTGCAATATTGGTAGGCTATTTTCGATTTGAAAACAAATTCTTTTTAATTGAAATCTCATGGATTTATTATAAAGAAGCTTAACTAATGGTAAAAATCAATGAAATACATAAAGTAGGTGTATCTACCTACCTATAATAAAAGCTAAATACACCTTTCCTTATACCATAGGGATAAACCATTTCTGTTTAGAGTTAGTCAATCTTGTTCAAATTCAACTTTTATTTAGTAGAAACATACAATACACTGTAAGAATTTGGGGTTTGGGTATACAAACTCGATTATAAAAGGAATTTAATATCACAGTTGATAAAGGTAGGTATACCTATAGGTACACAACATATTTATATATATGGCGCATGTAGTGTAGGTTGTACGAAATATTTGTTGTGTTCAAATCAAAGTTAACCTGGCTGACAGGGCAATTTCGCTTTTCCAAAATCCAGACAGTCACATTTTTTATCCTTGCAGATTAAAAGGATGACAATCGAAATGAAAATGCTTCTCCTCCTTCGTCTTCGTCCTTCCATCCGAAGGTATATAGTATCCAGGCAGAGACGCACCAAAAATACATACTACGTACCTACCCATATACAGAAAGCCCAGAGAGAGAAGAATACTCGTATGCCGATGATAACATCTTCCAATTTTCTCTATGTTCTATTGTATAGACTAACTTCAATTACCCATTGTGATCTTTTATAGGTATACATCTTCTTTTCTATGCCGTATGCTTATGGCATAAGGATATCAAGCAAGGATATACAAAAATGGTGGTTCTCTCAATCTGCTATGTAGACAACGATGACTTTACCTCTATTCTCTTCTCTGATGCTCGATCCGATTAGAATCTGCAGAAGCTTTTGCCGGCACACGGGCGACATGGCCAAACAAAAGGATATCATTTTCATTTGATTAAATTCTTTTGCTGATGGGCTTTTGTTTTCAAAATTTATAATGTCCAAATGATGATTGTTTCTTTTGCAAAAGTTGTGTGTGCTGTACGGATTCGTCATGGCTGAAAAATGGAATGGCGAAAGGATATTATATGCAAAAATAGTTTTCAACAAATTAATCCCCGATAATCTAAAGAACAGCCGCCACTGCCAACGACGACGACGCCACCACACCACCATTGCCGCTGCCAATGCCGATGCCGCTGGCTGTCGCACACCGCACACGCAACGCAATTGCATGTCCTTCAATTTGTATGTACGATGTGTTTTAAAATTTAAACAAAGCTGCGGGACTCTTATAACGAGCACAATATTGAATTTGCATAAATAAAAGGACTCTCTATTCATAAGAGAAAGGAATTCAAATCAAGAGGTCCTTGAATATTGTTTAATGAATGTAATTCGGACGATATGTCAAAAGCGGAAAACCGCGTACTGCTTATAATACTGTTCCACTGCTCATTCCAGCAGTGTTGAGTCGCAGTGACTCAGTCTTCAATCCTCAGTGAGCATTAAGGGTTGCTAATGAATTCATAGCCTTTATTGGTACTACTGATGTATGTTCGTGGTACCATCAGGCAGCGCCACTACCACGCACAAAGACTTCAAACTGCCGCATTACGAAATGCGTAGCGTATACCTATCCTACGTAGGGTTCGTTGGTTTGTTTTTGTTCTCGTCGGTATCGAATTACGATGTCGCCATTGTTGTCGGTAGCATTTGAACTTACTCTTTTTTGTTTAATTAGCTCAAGTAGCTCTAACCACGCTGCTGTTGCCGCTATAACGCTGCCGATATACATATACAGAGAGTATAATATTTTGCAGATATTCCGTTCTGGGACTTTTTTTTTGAACGAAGAAGACAAAGGATTCAAGTTAATTTTTGCAAATGAGGGTAAGGAATAATTAGTTTGACCTTGAAAACCAGTGAAAAATATACGTACCTTGTTAAAACCATCATCATCAGTATACAACTGAAAAAGGGGAAACATTTTGACAAAGGACTCAGCGGGTTAAGCGGTCGATTTGTGTTCTATAGGTATACGTTTTTGTGGTAATCGCAGGTTGCGGTAAAGGAATATAGGGATTATATTGTATATATATGATGGTGACAGGAAGAAGTGTTCGCAAGGATTTCAAAATAATAATTTGAGTGGAAACAAAATAAAAGATATCTTAAAGGCTTAATCGAATAGAATGGCTTTTGTTATAGGAGTACCTTTACCTACATGCACACAACAAACCGTTTAGGGATTATAATGAGAGTCTCTGATGCATTATTATATGGTTGAAATTAGAGAAAAGGTTATGGCCAAGAGAGGAGAAATGATTTAATATGTCATTGTTTTGGTTGGGATTTATCTTAACGTGGTAATGTTTAATGAGATGTTTTTTTTTTCAAGAGGCGACGAGACGGCGCGGCGACGAACGAATACAAATTTAAACTTCGATGCAAATGAAAAGGATTAACCTAGCCTATTTGGTAAATGTAAGTAGCTTCAATGACTAGATCCCTCATGTTACTATTATTTTGAAAAAGAGTCTAGGATGGTGCTCTTTCACATCCTAGTCTCCACATTTTGTAGAAACAAACTTTTGATTGATTTTTTGCACCGAAAGTCAACAACGATATTTTGTCTAAGATGATAAGGTTTGAAGATAAAACCTTTATTTGTTCTTAACATAGGTGTTCAAGTCCAAAATCAATTTTTACCAATGTTAAGCATTGAGTGGGTGTTGGTTGGTTATGATCGCCACAGCTGCTTTAGGCTTGTCAAAAGATGGGAAGCCGCTAGGGTCAGGACGAATTGTTTGTGGGTTCCTTTACTGTTCAAACGTTTAACCTACAGCAATGTGTTCTGACCATAGGTTTCCTTTTTTTCAGTGGTTTTGTAAATTGCTAGAGGGTAGCCTTGGCAGAGGCGTTGACAAAATTGCCAAGAAGGCGGCTGAAACAATTCATTAGAACGACGCTGAAGACAAAATAAAGTATCAAAATGATTTTGACGAGTACAAAAATCTTCTAGCTACTCAACAAAAGGGTGCTAAGCGCAACAGATGTGAGCAGGAAGAGTACCTTATTTCAGCTGAGAAAAAGAGTAAGGTTGACTTTTTGGAAAAAAAGGATAATGTGCCATCTCCCACGGAAGCTCAATCGAATATTTTAAGTGAGATTGTCAGGGATGACCTCCAAATATTTATCGAGTATAAGCTCTTCACCAATATTAATGGTCTGCTGGTAATGTGGAAATCCATCGAGGTCAAGCTCTCTATGAAATGGTTTTAACCAATACCTTATCCAAAAGTGAAGGTCCTTACCCTAGTTTTGACCCTTGAAAAATGTTCAAGGGTAATATTATGGAACTGATTCCATTGGATATTTTTGCGACCGACACAGGCTACCGCACTCCTGCCTTGAACTTCAGTAAGGAATTTAAAGTCATATTTTATGCCAGAAAGGATTGGAGGGATGGCACAGTTACGAAAGAATTCGACACCACTATCTTTATTGACGAGTCAAAAATGACTCGTCCTTAAATGTCTCTAAGTCTTTTCGGCTACCTGATTTTGCTATACTAGCAATTACAGAAGCATGCAAAATACTCAAATCGAACTCAAACCAAAATAGAAAAGAGGCTGGGATGCGACCCACACTGATAACTTCCCTTCCCGTCTGTCGATTTGTCTTGCTTAAAACTTTGTCTATATGTATCAATTTTTTACCAAATTTGCGTACTATTTTTTGTACATTTTATTTTTTTTATGAAAAAACGGACTGTTGGATTTTTTTACAAAAAAATTACTGAATATCGAAAACAATGTTTTCTGTGAAATAAAATATGTTTGAAGCCAATATTTGTAATTTTTGAAAAGCTATTTTAGTAGAAAGTAAATTTTTACAAGTTTTAGTATTGTTTTTTTTTTAGGTTTTTATTTTTTGTAAAAAAAACTGTCAGTTCGATTTTTCTCAAAATTTTACTGAATGTTGAAAACAATATTTCTTAAAAGACAAAATTAGTTTGAAGCCAATGTCTCAAATTTTTGAAAAGATATTTGAGTCGAAAATCAATTTTTACCAATTTTTGTTAAATTTATTTTTCAGTTTTCAATTTTTTGTAAAAAAAAACTGTCAATTCGATTTTTTTCAAAATTTTACTGAATGTAGAAAAAAAAAATTTTGAAAGATTAAAGCAGTTTAAAGCCAATATCTCAAAGTTTTGAAAAGATATATGAGTTTAAAACCAATTTTTACCAACTTTTATTAATTTTGTTTTGGGTTTTTATTTTTTGTAAAACAACTGTCTATTCGATTTTTCTCAAAATTTTACTGAATGTTGAAAACAATATTTTTTGAAAGATAAAAGTAGTTTTAAGCCAATATCTCAAATTTTTGAAAAGATATTTGAGTCGAAATTCAATTTTTACCAACTTTGAGTAATGTTTTTTTTTAGGTTTTTATTTTTTATAAAACAACTATCAATTCGATTTTTCTCAAAATGTTATCAGATGTCAAAAACATTATTCTTCGTTGCACAAAATTGTTCTGGAGATGAAATCATATTTAAGTCGTAAAATTTTCGAGGTGACAATTTTTTTTTTTCAGTTTTTTTGATTTATAAAAAAGCCGTTAATTAGATTTTGTTCAAAAATATAATTGTTTTGTATCACGTTACAATCTATAATATAAAATTAATTCAAGTCTCTAGCGTCATTGGTTCATGAGATATTTAGATTTAACCAAAATTTTCACCTTTTTTTCAAACTGCTATGGTAAAAAAAACACCCACGCAATTTTCTTGAGAGCCCTTTCTGCATCTTTCTGCCTTACTATCTGTATAACAAAATTTATTTGAAGTCGATATCTCTTCTGGTTCTTGAGCTATGGACGACGAAAAAAACGTCGCGAACGTACGGACGTACGGACGTACGGACATACGGACGTACGAACGTACGTACACACGCACGCACAGACATCTTTCTAAAAATCTTTTATTTCGACTCTAGGGACCTTGAAACGTAGAGAAATGTCAAAATTTTCAATTTGACAAATCGGACCCATTACAATAACTTCCTATGGGAAGTTAAAAATAGAGAGAAAAATGACTACCTATTCGATTACAACATAATGTATATTAATCCATTAATTTAGGAATGAACTATCCGGCTTGAACATTAACTTCAGTGTCAGTCTTATTTGAGTTCCAGGTCATAGTGGCATTGATTGAAATTAACGGGCTAATGAGTTAAGGAGCTTTAAGAAGGGCAAAATGTTCTCAATCTTTCGGATAGAATCTAACCGCAGCAGGTGGAACAGTCTAATGGACTGTATTTTATCCAGGAACAAATGTTCTATCTTGCCTTGTAGTACCCGTACCGTGATGGTTAGTGCGTTGGACTGTCATGCAAGGGGTCTTGGGTTCAATCCCTGCCTGTGCCATCTAACTTTTTTTCACGGGTACTGCCTCTTGCGAGGAATTGACAAATCCTCCAAAAGTAATTCTTGTCATGAAAAGTGCTTTCTCAAATTAGCCGTTCGGATTCGGCATATAAACTGTAGGTCCCTTCCATCTCTGACAACATTACATGCACACAGGAATGGTTGAGAGTTGTAAGTCACTAGGCCCTGGTTCTTCATGAACTGTTGCGCCACCTAATTTTTTTTTTTTAATGGTTTATCTATAACAAAAGCCGTCCTATCGAACTTTAATGCAGAAACAGGCATAATATATCCATGTCAAAACATTAAAGGAAAACTTCAAGTCACTTTTTCTGTAAATGCCCTGTCCTAGCTATTTCTATAATGTCAACTTTCGGAAGAGCATTCCTTAAAGATATTGATGAACTTTCTGAAATTAAAATCAAAGACCTGATTTTCTTTTTGAACGCGACGAAATGGCTCTAGCGTCATTGAATTGTCATAATACCTAAGCCTATAACGAGTTTTTGGTCGCACAGCAAGGGCTGCATGTGATTGCCATATTTCTAAGTTGAAGTTAGTGGCTTGAGTCGTTTTCAAGACATTTAAGTTGAAAAGCAATTTCAACAAATGTTTAGTAGTATTTTATAATTTTCTTTATAAGAAAAACATAAATTGGACTTTTCCTTCAATTTTATCAAATACTATTTTCTAAAATTGGTTGTCACCCGTGAAACATATTATTTTATTATCGCCATGTGGTAAAATTCTAAAATAAGGCTTATCATTACCAATCGATCCATTTGTTCTTCACAAAATTTTTATCCGCTACCATGATGGCTGTAATATCTCTACTCCTACCGTCTTATCAACCTTAAAAATGTACCTATCGCTAAGAATGATCTTATTTCTGTTACAACTAATTCATTGTCTTTGTATCACCAGAAAGTTACATGCCTCTAAACAAAAACATACACTGTTTCTCAACTCTCAAAAATGTGTCTGATATTGATTTCTTCCCCTTTGATTTAGTTGTATTTTGTATTGAAGGTCAGAGCGAAGATATTGCTTCATTTTGGACGGCACACAATCTACTGAACACAATTCTAAACGAAACCTCTACATCAACCCTCTACCATAAATATCTTGAAAAAAAATGAAAACTAATTTATTTCTGGACCGAAAAGGTTCTAACAGTTTATAAATAACAAAATTAAATCTGATGGTCTTCCCTCCACTTTCTGTATTCATCATCAACAAATCTCCAAGTAATTAGTAACCTATTTCCTAACTATCTTCTTAGATTAGACTATCTTGGGATGATGTTCAAAACAAACCCGGAACGCACATCCCTACCATAGTTTAATATTTTTAGTCTTAATTTCGTTCATGAAAAGTTGCACTTCTTAAAAAATTAATTCCTGACGGTATCTCAGTCATATTTTGCGAACGTACTTGATGAACTTCTAACACTACTATTTCAAATCTCAGTAGCTTAGTCTTTCGATAAAAGCTTTGTTTCGATTACTTTAAAAAATAAATAATCTAAATAAAATACCTATTCTTAAGTTCATAAGTTTTATGTATAAACGTTAATATTTTAAACTAAAAGAAAATCTTTCATTTGGTCCGAAATGGTTTATTAATCAAACGATTATGTTTCCAATTTATTTCGAATTGATTTTCCTCCCAGAATATTTTCGATTTATAATTTCTTAATCGGATCCTCTTTCACCTCGTTTTGCTGTAATTTTAATATAAGTTGCTTACAACTTGAGATTATACCAATTTAATTTCGCATATTAGTTTCCCCTAAGTGTTTTCCACGCCTCATTTCATAAAAAATGTTTTACAAAAATATTTATTTCAAAAAAAGAAGAGAACATGATTAAGTTCATTAAACCATCATCATATTTACGAACTTAAATACACAAAAATCTCATTTTCTCATCAAACAAAACCATCATGTCTCACGAACCTAAAATTAAGATATCAACAGAGCTTTTAATCTGTCCAAAAGGGGCTCTTAAGCCTGATGTAAAGAAGCAACGCAACGGTTCAGCTAAATTAAATGCTTCCAAATTGATTTTTTGGACGTGGACCTGGACCACACAAAGTTCTACAGCACACGCATCAAAATACAGTACACATGCAATTACTTAAATTTTTTCTTTCAAGTTTGTTGTCTCATTTATTTTGGTAACCAAAATGTATCTTCCCTGATCCCTGATGCTATGTAGAAGGTATATAACCGATATTCAAAAGGATAAGATATAAACAATTAAAGTGAACAAATTAATTTTGTTATTTGTTTTAGTTTGGTAAAACCCCTTGAGTCTCTTATTCTTTAATGAATCCTCGAAAAACCCTCTTCGGATGAGCTGAGCAGTGCTTCTTCACAACGTGTTCCACATGCTAATTGGAATAGGAATTTAAGGCACTTAAACTCCTCTATAAGTATTACTTTTCAATTTAGAGAAACGCCCCATAGCCAAACCGTCGAACAATACCACTTCGTTGGATTACTTAAAATAGCTTGTTATGTTTTATATATATCCTCATAGGCTAAGTGCTGAAGTTGCCTTTCTGAAACAATTTTTTTAGTTATAAGAAAAAAAAACACAAAAATATGTAAAGGCTATAATTTGCAAAAATAATGTTGACACTTTTTAATTTTACTAAGCAAGTTCTTAATTTTGGACTTGTTTCTAGTTCGATCATTTAAATTTCTTACTTCTAACATCAGTAAAATGGGATACACCAAAATTTGAACTCGAAGCTCTACAATAATGCAGACATTTAGGGTACTTGCAATTTTAATTTGATGTTCTAATCCCGGCTGAGCCCCCAATATCCATTTTCCATCGAAATTGTAGTTTAGTGGATTTAGGCTTAAGAATTTAATCTATAGTTCCGTTAATTAACGAGCACCAGGATCCTCCATCATATGATTTTTAGAGTTTTGTCGAAAGTCTCCAAAAATGTGTGGTTTTAGTCCTTTTCCAACATCACATCCCAAACTATAATATCCTGTGCCCTTTGCCATAGAGCACCGACAGACACATGTTGTGTCGATTGTGGGTGGCTAAGTGGCACAAAGGGGTGGCCTATAAGTTTTCCGACTTAAATTATTTAAATCAATCCAACAGTCGCCTTTTTTAGAAAAAAACAAAGCAACAACAAAAAAAAAAGAGTAAAAACAACAAAAACACCTTTATCGTTGTTTTGAGGATAAGAGGGCACACATCGTCATGTCGCTCGTCTATATCTACCAATCTACCATACCCTCTGGAAGGTATAAATTCTAGAGTCTACTCGTAGAAAGTTTACATAAATATCCTCTTTCAAAAACCCGGGACTATTTTCATAGGAAAATCGATTTTATGGGAAAAATCACACATGTGTCTTTGTCTATGTTCTGGGGTACTATACCCAAGAGTTGACTATCCACCATAATGGCGGCGGTGTTGGCGGGAGGTGTTGACGACGAGCTACGAAGGTTGTTCTATTGGGATTTTGCAAAAAAAAAAGGCTTAGCTTTTGTTTTTAGTGTAAAACATATTTGAATAAGTTTTGATGTTTTTGTTTTATCTTAACGTTTATTGGGAGAGACGAAAAAAAGGACAACAAGATCAGGGCATGAACATGTATGCGTTAAACTCAATTATTAATTTGGATGCTAGACAAAGGATAAAGGAGATTTTTTTGTTTCTTGTTGTATACAGAATTTTGCCTTGCAAATTATTTAAATTCAAACAAATCTGATGAAACATAAAATCAGACTTTAAGTAGTTGTCCAGTTATGTATATTTCAATGTTTTCCATGTATTGTGTCTGATGAAATGGTGAATTCACTGCTTATAACAACTGTTTACCTATTAAACAGCTTAATAAATAATAATTTGACAGGACAAGTTACTTCATGCGATGTTTTCTATGTTTTTTGTGTTGTATGTTAAATTTAACGCAGTTCGCTAAGCAGAACCCTCTGTATAATAACTAAAGAGATCGCAGTTTTCAGAGCTGAAACCAACACCCGGTAAAAGATATAAAGACGGTTCCCTGATGCTGATCTGGGATGTGGACCAGATTACAAGGTTAAGTGAAATCTTCTGAATCACCCTCTGCTGAACTTCCCGAATAGCCTGGACCTTTCAGTAAAGAAGAGATATGTACCGCGATCAAAGCTCCCAGAAAAAAGAAGACCTGATGATGTGCGAAAACTGGAGAAGTATTGGGAACTTTCCTACAGCCACCAAATTAGTAGCAAAGATTGTTTTAGAACGTGTTAGAGAATACCACGAAGCAACCTTTGACGTTTAAGAAGCAGTATTTCCCTGACAACAGTGCTCGCACACAGGAATGGTTGAGAGGTTTAAGTCACTAGGACCTAGTTCTCAACGGACTGTTGCGCCACACATTTTATTTATTTATTTATTTCGCACTGGATTATCCTGCATTTATAATATCAAGACCTTGCGGATCGTCATCGAGTAATGCTTTAAATATCTATCACCAATTCAACCGCTTTTCAGACAGGGCTGCATACTGTCACAAATTCTTTTCTTATTGGGGATCAGCAATGTGCTGCAGGCAGCCTTGACAGGAAACAAAGAAATAAGATGGATTCTGACAACATACCTGAAACATCTAGACTACGCAGACGATGTATGCTTGTTATCTCATAGGATAATGGATGTCCGCCAAATGTTATAAAGGGTGGAGAGAGAAGCAGGAATCGTGGGGCTGAAAATTAACACTGGAAAAACTATGAAGTGTTTGGAGGAACTTAAAGACATATCTACGGATGTTCTAATCAAACGTCCGTTCACTGATACAGTTATTCAGAACCTGGAAAATATCAGCAACGATTACCAGAAACCCTTAGTACCCGTTTTATGATGGTTCTAACTAACTAACTGTTGGGTTCAATCCCTGCTTGTGCCATCTAATTTTTTTTTCACGATTACTACCTATTGCGAGTAATTGACTTACCCTCCAAGACTAATTCTTGTCATAAAGAGTGCTTTTTAAAAAATTAGCTGCGCTTAGATTTAGCTTAAAACTGTAGCTCACCTCCCGCCCTCACTTGTAGGTCTCCTAGTTCTCAATGGACTGTTGCGCCACCTAATATTTATTTATTTATTTGTCTATAAGTATAAACTTTCGTAGACTAGAAACTTAGCTTAATAACAGTGAATATAATTAAAGTATTGATAAATAAATAGGTATATTACAAAAAAAAATCTTAATCTAAAAATCAAGTGATATAATATTTAATATTTGAAATTTGAAAATTTCCTTAGAACATTCAAGATCAATAACATTCGCATATTTATTAAAAAATGTACAGCACCTTGTGACAGTTTCATTACAGCCATAGTTTGTAGAATGATGAGGAATATCAAAAAACTGGTTAACTCTTGGCCTGAGAGAGCGTGTAGGGTTATGCGTTTTAAATAATACATTTAAAGACGGACAAGAAATATGTTCAATGATAATATCTCGGGCAAAGGATATTAAGAAATAAATTCGTCTTGTTTCCAAGGTTTTCAAGTCTAGTAATAAGCAACGTGATTTATATTGCGGTAATGGAACTGTCCAATTAAGCTGACGGAGAGTATACTTGGTGCATCTTTTCTGAATCTTCTCAATCCTATCAGAAGAATTTTTATAAAAAGGACACCACACTTTACTACAGTATTCCAACGTTGGCCGCACTAAGCTAACAAAAAGATTTTTCAATGTGTACGGACAACGAAAATCTTTTGAATTTCTAATCAAGAAGCCTAGCATAGAGTTAGCCCTAGAAATTATAAAGTCCACATGCATTCTAAAATCCAACTTATAATCAAAAATTACTCCTAGATCCTTAAGATTATAGATTTTTCGGAGTTTGATTGATTCTAACTCATAAGAAAACATTTTTGGAAGTAGGGATCTTGTAAAAGAGAGTTGGCAACATTTATCGATGTTTAAAGATAGATCATTATGAACACACCACTTATAAAAATTATCTAAATCGCTTTGAAGGTTTTTGCAATCATCAATTGATTCAATCTTTTTGTAAATCTTAACATCATCAGCAAATAGTAAGCATTGTGAAAAAGAAATATTAAGAGGGAGATCGTTGATAAAAAGCAAAAATAGTAAGGGACCCAGATGACTTCCTTGAGGAACACCAGATTTATTTGAAATTATTTCAGAACGATTTGAGCCTATTTAACGTATTGGATACGATTAGTAAGATAACTAGCTATCCAATTTAGTAGAGGGCCATTGAATCCGATTAAACCTAGCTTTTTAATTAGTATTTTGTGGTTTACTCTATCAAAAGCTTTGGCAAAATCTGTATAGATTACATCAATTTGCCCTCCCTTTTCAATTGAATTTACGCAGAAATTTGTAAAAAGTGTTAGATTTGTTGTAGCTGATCTTCCTTTCATAAAACCATGTTGGAAAGGTGAGAAATGCATATGTACGGCTTGGTAAATTTTGTCTTTTACGAGGGCCTCAAAAATCTTAGGAATGACTTGAAGTTTCGCGATAGGTCTATAATGTTCAACACATTGCTTAGAGCCAGATTTATGAATCGGAGTGATGTATGAACATTTCCAGCAATCTAAAAATTGTCCTCTTTCAAGCGATGAATTAAAAACCTGCTTAAGAGGTTTAATAAGATTAAACTTACAATTTTTTAAGAATAAAGAAGGATTATTATCTGGTGGTAAAGTAACATTATTTTCTAGGTGATTCAATTCTAGTAAAATCTCATCCTCCGATAGAGATATATTTCCCAAATCTATAATCTTCGAAAGCATACAATTAGTTTCAGAAACATCACAACTGGTTTTGAAATTTGATTGAAAAAATTTTGCAAATGAACCACAAATTTGTTGTGGAAGGATTTTCTTTTAGAATTAATATGCTGCCAAAAACACTTCGAATTTGATTTAATTTTTGATTCTATAGACCACATGTACTGAGTATGCAAGAACTTTTTTAAAAATTCATATTCTCGACGTAAGCGGCAATACTCCTCACGAAAGCTTAATTGAACTTTGCATTTATTAAGCATCTTTATCATTGCATTTTTAAGACGTGACAGGCTTTTACAGAACCAAGGAGGCTTACCACTTTTTCTTATTCTTTTGATCGGCACATACTTTGAAAAAACTTCATATAAAACATCAAGAAAACATTTATAATTGAGAGACAAATCTTCATGACATAGTAACAAATCTCAATCAATATTACTTAAATAACTATTGATGCTATTATAATCGGCCTTATAAAAATCATATTTAAATGTAGTACAATGATGATTGCAATTAGTTTTAGAATAATAATTAAACTTTAAAGATAAAAGTAAGGCATTATGATGAACATCATTTTTATCAACATTTAATACTGGAAAATTTTCTTTACTTAATGCTACATCTAGATCCTCATGAACAAAAATAAGATCTAAGATCCTGCCAAGATCATTGAAAATGTTATTTACTTGAATAAAATTTAACGATGACATAGTATCAAGAACTAAAAATTCATTTTCGTGTGAAACATTATACGGAACCAATATTTTAACATCTTCACTATAATTCCACTCCACAGAACTTAAGTTAAAGTCTCCTAAAACAATTACATAAGAAAAAGCATCAAGGTCATTACAACAAGCTTTAATATTATTAACATGAGAAAGAAAAATATTTGAACTAGACTTAGGAGGAATATAAGATACAAATAAATAAATGTTTCTGCAGCAAATGTTGCCATGATATGTTGCGTTGGGAAATTCTATTTTTACACAAATCTACTCTATCAAGCCTGAGGAGTCACAAAGAGATATTTGCCTACTCTTTATGTTAGATTTCACTGCTAAAAGAACTCCTCCTCCTCTTGTTAGTTGACAGCATGCAAGATCACGATCTCTTCTATAGATTTGATAGTCACCATTACATAATTCTTCATTACAAATGTCATCGCTCAACCATGTCTCTGTGAGAGCAATTATCGAATAGGTGCATTCAATAAGAGCATTAAAAAAGACACCTGTTTTTGTTCTCATCCCGCCAACGTTATGATAGTATAGAGAGATGGAATCAGCTGGTCTACTAGCATTCACTTCGATTAAATCAGCAACAACATCAGCAACAACAATATCAGCAACAGCAACATCAGCATCAGCAACGTAAGAGAGTTTGTAGTCATGAGCGAAAACCGGTTTTGTTATTGAGACGGTTTTGCAGCAAGCCGCTGATCGTTTTTTGGAATATGAACGAATTCTCTTACCCGAACACCAATCGGCCAGATCGAAGCTTGCATAAGTGTTTCAATGCAATTTTCAGGTACAGCGACTTTAAAGCTGATAAAAGAGTAATGTCAGCATCTTTCTTCACCAACATGATGCACTTTATCAGATTAGTAGAAATATTTAAAGAGCTAGCAATAAATGACGAAAGATAGTCTATTGTTGTGTTTATTGCAAGGTGAGAGAGATAAAGCCACCTCGATTTTGGTAAGGTTACACCAACAAGCTGCGAGGTTGTGGATGTGTTGTTTCTAATAATACGCTTTTTAATTAATTTATTATTTAATTATAATCAGTGTCTTTGAAACACCTTACGGGTTTTCTGGCCGTATCACATGAAGATAAAAGAAAAAAGGGCATGGAACCCATTGACACTATTAAACGAAGGTGCAAGTGACGAGGAGGAATTATAGTCGAGATTGAGGAACAGCTGAAGAGAGCTTGCCCACGGACTTTATAGGTCTATGATCCCAAGAAAGTAAGTAAGTATGAATTCGTTAATAGCTTGACGATTGTCTTCATTCCTATACGGATAGTTTGCTTATTTGCGAAACCATTTAACCACAAATGGTCTTCCTCACTATAAAAACAATTCTTTAGGTGAAGTGTTCAACAAACTTTACCAATAGATTTATTTAGTTTAAAGTAAATTTCCACAAGTTGAAAACGTTGTCCTATTATCAAACTATTCATGATATATTTCCAAACCTTACTGAACAGAAATGTCAACAACTCAACTGTCAAACCATAGACAACAACCATCGAAACTTCTCATGCTATGTTTTCTATGTTTTTTCTTTGTTCTTCATATCAAATAAAAACATGGGAAACGTCTAAGAAATTAAACTTATTCATGTGAAAATCTAACGATATCAAGACCGCTCAAAAAGTTTTGCATCAAATTCACATTAAGTCTGTTGGCAGTTAAGATTTTTTCATGGAATAAGTGATAAAGTGTTAAAAATCTAAGAAATAAAAAATTTTGAAAATTCTCTGCTAACCTTAACTTAATCAACAAACCTACCAAAGTCATGCGCCAATTTCTTTTGTATTGTTTGTTTCATACAACTTTCGAATCCTTTCATATCTAAGCCTTGTTGCTTTCTTGCAGCTTAATCAATAAATTTACTCTTTCTAGGAGGTATTTCTGACATAAATCTAATATTTAAATAAATAAATTTGGCTTACAAAATAGTTTTTAGATTTTTTTTAACTTCCCATAGGAAGTTATTGTAATGGGTCCGATTTGACAAATTGAAAATTTTGACATTTCTCGACGTTTCAAGGTCCCTAGAGTCGAAATAAAAGATTTTTAGAAAGATGTCTGTGCGTGCGTGTGTACGTGCGTCCGTACGTTCGCGACGTTTTTTTCGTCGTCCATTGCTCAAGAACCAGAAGAGATATCGACTTCAAATAAATTTTGTTATACAGATAATAAGGCAGAAAGATGCAGAAAGGGCTCTCAAGAAAATTGCGTGGGTGGTTTTTTTACCATAGCAGTTTAAAAAAAAGGTGAACATTTTGGTTAAACCTAAATATCTCATGAACCAATGACGCTAGAGACTTGAATTGAATTTTATATTATATATTGTAACGTGATACAAAACAATTATATTTTTATAAAAAAATCCAATTAACGGTTTTTTTATAAATCAAAAAAAATGAAAAAAAAAATTGTCACCTCGAAAATTTTACGACTAAAATATGATTTCATCTCCAAAACAATTTTGTGCAACGAAGAATAATGTTTTTGACATCTGATAAAATTTTGAGAAAAATCGAATTGACAGTTTTTTTACAAAAAATAAAAACCTAAAAAAAAATTAATAAAAGTTGGTAATATCTTTTCAAAACTTTGAGTTATTGGCTTTAAACTACTTTTATCTTTCAAAAATATTGTTGTCAACATTCAGTAAAATTTTGAAATAAATCGAATTGACAGGTTTTTTACAAAAAATATCTTTTAAAAAATTTGAGATACTGGCTTCTTACTAATTTTAACTTATAAGAAATATTTATTTCAACATTCGATAAAATTTTGAGAAAAATCGAATTGACAGTTTTTTTACAAAAAATAAAAACCTAAAAAAAACAATACTAAAACTTGGTAAAAATTTACTTTCGACTCAAACAGCTTTTTAAAAATTACAAATATTGGCTTCAAACTTATTTTATTTCACAGAAAATATTGTTTTCGATATTCAGTAATTTTTTTTATAAAAATTCAACTGTCCGTTTTTTCATAAAAAAATAAAATCTACAAAAAATAGTACGCAAATTTGGTAAAAATTGATACATATAGACAAACTTTTAAGCAAGACAAATCGACAGACGGGATGGGAAGTTATCAGTGTGGGTCGCATCCCAGCCTCTTTTTTCAAAATTCAATTACAAAACAGTCTGCCCCAAAACACAACACAGGACATTAAACCACCCTCCCATACACAACGCTACCGTTCGACAATATACTCGTACACAAATATTTTTCGAAATGTAACTTTATCATGATTCATACTCTTTTGGCATCCCTTTTATGGATGGTGCCTTATCCTCAAGGTAACCATCATACTCGCTTGTCCTTTTAAGTCCTTGAATTGACTTGGAAATAAGAAAATATAAAATCCAGGCGACGAAATGTCGATCCATTGGTGTCATTAAATTTGACAGAAACTCAATACACATTTGTGTGAAAATCGAATGGGAGGACTTTAAATATCGGTCAGTCACTGTGCCACCTCTAAAGCTTTGTCATCCTTCGTCCTTGTCCTCGTCCTCATCCCAATCGTTTGACAAATGGCGAAATACATAAAAAGTTTTGTATTTTTATATATTTTGTCTGCTTTTTTATGTTGTTCAATGTACATATACATATACAAATTTTGCAGCACAATTTATCGTCTCACATTAGATTCGTCGTCGTCGTCGGTCGGTCGTGTCGTTGGTTGGACATATTGGCTTGGAGCAACGTCCCGGAAATCGATAACGCATTCCACGCTCCACAACATCTATTCTCATCCAAAATTCCTCGAAAATATATAAAAACGGGAACCCTTTTTATATGCACCACCTTCAAACCACTATTCACATGTGCAGTACCAGTGCATCGATCTGTATCTGGGAAGGGTTAGGAAAGGGTGTTTTTTTTTTTTTTGGTGAAAGCCAACCGAGAAAGAGGATGACTTCAAGGCTTCGGCTTCAGCTTCGACTTCAGAATTGGGATGCCTTTTTCTTTCCAAACTACAACCAGGACGAATATATTGTGTATGTGTATAAAAGCAGAGAAAGAGCGTTATAAAGTTTAACGATTTATTGCAGCTCCCCTAGTTTTTTTTCCTGTATCCTCAAGTTGGTTTCTTTTTGTTCCTTTTATTATTTTATTTCAACCTCAACCCCTTTTGAAATAAAGTATTGTTGGGTAACGCCACTGCCTCTGCCATCACACTGGCAGCAGACACAGTGGAGGCATTGGAGCAGCTAAGACGCTTTCTCTACATTGAATTCGTTCTCATTGCCACTGCTACTACTGCTCCTGCTGCTCTTGCTGCTACTGCCACTTCTGCTGGTGCATTGAAAAGCATATACCCCCCCATACATTGCACTCATGAAGAAGTTGACGTCTCAGAAAATAAATTACATTTTTTTGTGTGTTGCAGTTTCGTTCGCTTACCTAACGCTTTGTATTCCTCGGGGGTGGTTGGTTGGGGGTGGAAGTGGAAAAAAGTACTATATATGTATATAAGGTACATATCGCGAATAAATTCTGGCTCTGGAAGCGAAAATTTTGCATAATTCATTCGGCTGCACACCGGAAGAAAAATTAAGGTCCTAGTTTATGTTGAAAGGTTTTGCACTTCTTGTCCAAGAAGTTTTAAAGATCAGTATTGTTAAAGAAATTGGTCTAAGAGCTTCAATACTGTCAGAATGTCAGAAATTCAAATGTATCTCAAAGTTCATCATTTTTTACGATTTTAAACTCAATTTTAATCATTAAACCAAATTTTGGAAAACGAGTTTTCTATCCAGGAAATTTTAAAAACTCGTTTTCACAACCTTTGTTAAAAAATTTAAAACTTGAGATTTTTCAATATTTAAATTTTGTTATTATATGGTGAATCCAATAAAACACCCTTTTTACATAAACTAAAAGTTGTCGATAGCTTATCTTGTACAAAAGTTATGGGGTTGTACTTCACACAACTGCTGACAACTGGGGGATGTGTGAAGGTTAATCAAAGCTTACGAATGGTGTTTTCATTTTTTTCTACTATTTTTTTTATTACATATAAATAAGCTTAGTAGTTTTAGAAGACAATAAATTATATCATCTTTTTCTGTAAAAACTTTGAGTTAAAGAAAAAATTAAGGTAAGATTGTTGGAATTTTAAAAAGAATTTAAGAAAGTATGCACTTTTATGTAAGAAGTTGATATTCGGTCTTACGCTAAGAACAAATAGACAATTTATGAAGTTTTGAGAAACCTTGAATTTAAAGCTTTTGTAGGTTTGAAAAATATCATACCATCAGGATACAAAACCATTGCCAAGATTAGATATGTACATATAAGATTTGAAATTACCTATATTAAAGTTCATATATGCGTCAAGTATGTCATTTAAGACACTCTGAAAAAAGTCTGAAAAAAGTTGAGTTATAACTAGTGAGTCGTATCTCAATACGTCATTGAATCTTAAAATAGATTGGTAGATAGAAGATTTTCTTCTTGTCGCCATAGCGCCACAAAAAATAGTCTAGAGGCGTCAAATTATACGATTTAGGCCAACTGACCGGCCCCAAACGTGAAATTAACTGTTCACCGAAATCGCCTCTCAATTCTGTAAAATTTCCCACGTAGTAAGGTAAAACAGAGGCCCAATTGTCGTGAACAGTGCCAAACCGATAATTCGCGGTAACCAACGAATTTTCGTCCATTATGACATTTCTTTCACATGGCTTGTTTATATTCGTCACAAGCCAACAAAGACTAGAATGACATTTTTAGCTTAAGACTCGCGTGAAAATTTTATTAGTTGAAGTGTTGATTGAATGTGGCACCCAAATTGAGTTTGACAGTTCGTTACAATCAGATAGGAATTCCCGGCGAACAATTTGTTTTCTTAAATTTGTGTTATTTTGGTAATGAAAAAGCTAATTTTATTAAGCAGATTTTTGGTCTATTAATTGTTTAAATTCACATTAACTTTGAATAGTCCTTAACACTGGCCGATACAGCTGCGATATTCTCCTCAGTTCACACTAGTTTTTAAAACGATTTCAAACTAAAGATGTTTGACAGTAACACAAAACACGGAACGTGTGTCAGCTGTCAAAACCAGTGTTGCCAAAAAGAAAATAGCAAACATACCACTAATTTATTTGTTCGAAATATATCACCCACGATTAAATTTGGGCTACTTCTGGCTACTGTCATTGTCGGCAATTCTTGAAAACGATAGACCAATTTGACAAGCCTGTCCACGTTTATGCGGAAAGGAACACACCCAAAAAAAATCACAAAAGATTAGATTGAGATTGTTATCGCGAATTTCGGACAAAGATAGCTAAATTTCCGATAAATAGCCCAATATGGCGAGTCTACTTCTTATTAATGTAATTAACTAAAACACTCCAATTTTTGGTAGCCGTCTTGAATTGTATACAAGCTAACTATAACATGTGGCTTAGGAATGTATTCTATGTGTGTGTGAAAAACTAAGGAGTTATATATTTATATTTTATTTTATTGTAGCAGTAATTACTTACATTTTTTCTTATAACTATATTGCACAATTTACAGAGATTTAGTATAACCCTACTTTACTTCTGAAAAAAATAACAATTTTATATAAATTATCACAGTTTAACATAATGAACAAACCGAAGGAAAAAGCTACAAAAAAAACCTTTTTCAAATTGTCAAGAAACATGGTTATCCGAGATTGGAGAGAACAGGAGGCTGGGAAGCATCGAAAAACTCTAATCTCAAAAATGCTTTCCAAGTAAAATAAAAGTTAATAAATAACTACATACAAAATAACAAATAATTTTGTACAGACAAAATAAATAAAAAAATAGGTATATATATATATATTAATAATAAAAAAAAATAAATAGATAAATAAAAACAAAAAAAAAATAAATAATTAAATAAATAAACAAATAATTAAACAAACAAATGAATGAACAAGTAAATAAATAAATACAATAAAAATAGAAAAAGTAAATATGTTAACAAACAAAAATAAATTTATTAAATAAATGCATAAATAAATAAATAAATAAATAAATAAATAAATAAATAAATAAATAAATAAATAAATAAATAAATAAATAAAAATAAAAAAAATTAATATATAATTAAATAAATAAACAAATAATCAAATAATCAATAAAAACAGAAAAAGTAAATGTGTTAAGAAACAAAAATAAATAAATAAATAAATAAATAAAGAAAGACAGAAATAAATAAAGAAATAAATAAATAAATAAATAACAAATATAAAGCTTTAACCATTTTTTTTAAGTTTTTATTTTTACATTTTTTTTTCAGTTTCGTGTTTTTTTGTATTTTTTTTTTTGTATTTTTTTTTTTAATTCTAAATAGCCAAATTTGAGATAAGGCAGTTTTCCGATAGTCTGCAAGATGCATTATATCGCTCAAACAAATAACTTATTCTAAATTATACTTTTTCAATTTTGGCAAGTAAGTGGAGATCTTCCGTAGAATAGTGCCATGGCAGATTTAACATCAGTTTTAGTATTTTATTTTGGGTTCTTTGTAATCGAAGTAAATGACTATTACCTCATTAACCCCACACAGGTAACCCATATAGCATGATACTTTGAAAAATAACCTTAAAAATGATGAGCTTATTTTCAACACTGAGTTTTGATTTCCTATTAATAAACGGATATAGAATTTTTATAGCTAAGTTCACCTTATTGATTCCTTCTTAAAAAAGAAAGTAAGTGTTTTGTCTAGGTGTACTCCTAAATATTTAGTAATCGATTTCCATTCTGTTGGAATACCATTAATTTGAAGCATATTGGTGGGTAAAAAACAAGCTTTTCTTTTTCTAGTGAAAAAGACGGCTTGAGTTTTCCCAGCATTTATTTTTATTTTCCAATCATTAAAGTACTTTTGCACAATATTCAGCGCAGATTGCAAATTGGTTTCGATGTTAAAACCAACTGAATCTGATGAATACAATCACGTATCGTCTGCAAAAATAGCTGATTTACAGTTTGTTAACGTCGGGAAATCATAAGTAAATATGGTATACAAAACAGGACCAAGAACTGATCCTTGTGGTACACCTGCAAGGATTTCATATAGATCAGAGTAGGAATTGTTTACTGAAACTTTAAAAAATCTTTCAGTTAAAAAGGAATTTATCATTTTTATAATGAAAGTTGGAAAATCCAGAACTAGAAGTTTGTGGAGAAGACCTTTATGCCACACAGTGTCAAAAGCCTTCTCTACATCTAATAAGACCAGACCAGTGCTTTTCCCTACTGCAAAATTACTTTTTATGTCATTCGTTATTCGATGCACTTGATGCACTGTGCTATGACAACTTCTAAAACCAAATTGTTCCGCTGGAAGGATATTATGCTCGTTCAAATGCAACACTATTTTATTTTGTATGAGTTTCTCAAGATCCTTACTCAGAGAACTGAGTAAACTAATGGGTCTATAGCTAGAACTTATAGAAGGATTTTTTCCAGGTTTTTAAATGGGAATTATTTTTGCTATTTTCCATTTCCTTGGAAAATAACCTATTTTAAAGCAAGCAGTAAAAATGACTTGTAAAAATTTTATACCTGTTCTGGGCAGTTTTTTTAACATTATATTTTTCAAACCATCGAGTCCTGGACTCTTGGAATTTTTAAGGCTACCAAGTACAGTTTTTACATCCTGTACTGTAATTGTATCATCGCTAAATTGAAATTGTTGAGATCTTATAATTTCCATTGATTGCTCTACAGCAATTTCAGTAGAACTACTGCTCGAAACGTTGTTACCTAATTGATGATTTTCAAAAAATTCATGAGCCAAAGCGTTTGCTTTTTCGAGATTTGTCAATAGAACTGAGTTTCCAGTTCTTAACGCTGGAATCTGACTGTTTTTTTTTCTTAACTATTTTGACAAGGTTCCAAAATGGCTTACTGGCTTTATCTAATGTTTGTAGTCTCGCGTTCCACTTTTTATTTTTGTGCTCTTGAGTAGAAAATTTTATCAAATTATTAAGAACTTTAACTTCTGATAGATAAAAAGTATTTCTCGTTCTTATCCACAATAACCTAAATCTATTCCTCTTTTTAATAAGTTGCAAAATATTTGCGGGAAGGGAGTTTGAGTTATCGTTATGAACCCTTTTCTTTGGAACAGATTGTGCCACGCTTTCCAATGTAACATTTGTAAAATTTTGAATAGCTTCGTTAATTTGATCAGGACTGAATTCATTGGGATCTATTATTGGTAAGTTTTCTAATTTAGTACGCATTTTATTTTTAAACCTACTCCACTTAGCATTTTTGTAATCAAAAATCTTGTTCTTATTTTGACGAGGTGCATGATTGACGCTACACATGACCGGAAGATGGTTTGAACTTAAATCGTTAACGACCATTGGCTGACTGAAAAGTTCTGGCATATTTGTTAAAAATAAGTCAATGGTTGAAGGGTTCGTTCTATCATTAGGGGGTATACAAGTGGGTTCAAGAGGGTACAAAATATTGAATGAGTGCCTAGTATTAAGATCATACAATATATTACCCCATGCGTTAGCTCTCACACATCCCCAATTCCTGTGTCTGCAATTGAGATCTCCCCCAATTAAATAAGTTTCATTTATAGTGACCAGTTAACGTAAATCATTTCTTAAATCATATCTTCTAGTTACGGAGGAATTGCCTCCCGGAAAGTAAACAGAAAATATTTTAATTGGATGTCCATTAGCAAATGGTATTTCAATACCAATATTCTCTACTACCTTAGTATTAACAACGGGTAGTAATCTATGCTTAGCGTTCTTTTTATAACTATGGCAACACCGTCTCCTATTCTCTCTTCTCTATCCAATCTATAACATTTATACTCTTTTTTAGCAATATTAACATTTTTGTCTAACCATGTTTCATTTACAAGACTAACACCAATATTATGCTTGCTTAGAAAAGCAAAAAATTCTACACATTTAAATCGAATGCCTCTAGCATTCCAACAGATAAAACTAAGGAGTTGATTCTGTATATGAGTGAAAACACTCTAAAAATTGTTTTTGGAATTGGGACTTTTTTATCGACATCACAAATACTTAAATTAAATATTAGTTATGTTAACAAATAGGTTTTGAAAGCTAATACGTACGAAGGATTGGTATATCTTCATATAAAGTGTTTTTGGTAATTTAAAATTCAGGTGAAAATAATCTCGAATCGCAATAAATTTAATTTAATTTAAATAATTTTTATTTGGAAGTTGGGACAACTTTTTTTTTGGAATCATATTTATCTGATTTCATTCAACTTTTTTAAACGGCTAGTAATGGATACACGCTGAAAGTTGGCAAAGTTTTGATACTCCGCCTGCAGCTGAGTAAGTCATACAGAATATTCAAAGAAAATTTGTGAGTAATACTAATTAAAACACTAGGAAAAATTAATTAATTCTTTGTAAGCTAAAACCAGATAAGTAAGATAAGCTTTTTCAAATCTCTCTTGACTACAATAAGCTATTTTCCAAAAAACATATTAAATGCATTAGCTTTCACCTTATTCTTTTCAAAAATAATGGTTAAACCAATTCCCCCTTTTACACCCTACACCATTTCAAAAAAGCAATAAAATTTAAAGGAAAATACATTTTTCACGCGTTAAGAGGGCATATACATATATGTTCATCAGGCTTAACAACAAACTCCACATACCCATATTTAAGTCCAATTGGAATTGGAAGAATACATCATGCCGAATGCATTTAAATGGCCGAATTTCTCCATGACCGCCATTCATTACCATACGGTCAAAATGCTTTCTTAACCCCATAAATCCCGAGATTCCAAGGGACTAAAAACTTACTTACCCCCAAAATAAGTCCACATACGTATACATACCCATAAGTCCATATAATCGTGTATAAATGGAAAATATGGAACGAGGATACCCCATATATTTTATTATTCCCTTGATGGTTGCTTCTCTCCAATCTCTCCAAAACTCAGCTACATATATATGTATACAATTCGGAGTATAATTAATCACAGCGGCAAATATCTGTCCACTTTCAAGGCTTAAGCGAATGCTGCTGCTGCTGCTGGTGCCGCTGCCGCTACTCCTGCTGGTGGTGGCTGCGGCTGTTGGCTGCTTAGGATTTATATGCCGTTGTCCTTGCTCTATAGAGTAGAGTTATCGCTCATCCCCCCATCCCCCTTCCCTTCCTCATTCCATTCATATAGCAATAATGGATGTGGAATTGAAATTTATTTCGCCGATTATTGCTTTCGTGGAAATCACGACTTTGCACTGAACGGACTGAGCTGAGCTGAGCAGAGCAGCAGTATACAAAGCTCACTACTCTATCCGCTCTGGAATGGTCGCGCGGAGTCCATCCGATATAGTTGGCATTCATAATTAAGCGCTCAATAAATTTCTTCCCGAAGGCTGGACGACATGGTTCTATGATGATGTTGATGATGGGGCTCCATGCGAGTTCGCTGAAGCTGCAACTGCGACCGACGACATAGAGACACACATTGCCATTTTGCTTGCACGTTTCGTTTTTTGGCCTCGTGGCCTGCTTGCATGCCTCGGACATTGGACAAAGAAGAAATTCCTCCCTTTCTTCTTCCCGGCGAACGGCGCATCTCGGCATATACCTAACCCATTCAATATACTACAATACCGACCGCGAATCAATGTGCGATTAAAATCGTTGCGACAATAAACCACTGACATCTATTCGATGAGTTCTAAAATTATGACTCAGACCGCAAGGAGTCATAAAGTCCATCAGCTGCAGAAATTCAGCAAGAATAGCGGAACGCTTGCGGCGGCTTATAGCTTCGAAGTTAGAAGATCGAATAAGACACTCTATAGCTGCATGAGTACATACGACTATATCCATGTCCAATCCTAAACTTGTGTCGTCCACGCCGAATGTCATATTTCACTTTTTGCATGTGCCAAAGTCAAAGCTGAACCCGAAACCGAAACCGATGCCGCCCTGTTTGGCATTTCTTTTTTTGTTTTTGTTGTCGAAGAAAGAGTATCGAGAACCGTTCAATCGTATGACAATGAATTTGGCCAACGAACGTCTTGTCTTGTGTCTTGTCTTTAAGTAGCCACCCTCAGTCCTCCGTTTCCGTTGTTGTCATCAGTCGTCATCGTCGGTTCACGCGAACGAACAGCAGAGTTCGGTACGGGTTGTTGTGGTCAGGACTTGCACGACACTCACGACGAGGACGCAACGACCGATAGCCAATATGACAATATGATTCCAACGGACCATCAAGTCGTTTTGTTTTATGGTTATTTTTATTCGATTATGACTCTCGGTCAACCCTGATGTCCACCAATAATAACTGGATATTGGACTTGGGCGCTGGACACACTGACAGCCGACCGGACATACAGAAACGGAGACGGCCAATGATGCTGTGGTTCGTTCGGAATTTCTTGTGATTTGATTTGTGAGCGTGTGAAGGAGTTTAGACATTGCAACATTAGTTATGCTTTTATACAACCATCATACATATTAAGCTGGGGTGAAATTGAATGGTTAAGGTATTTTTACATCCAAGTCGATGGATAGATGTGGTTCATTTTCCGCATTGTGGGTCATAAAAAGCTATTTTTGAGCTCCATTAGAAAATATGGAGTTTTTAAGGATCGTATTTGAAAAATACAACAACCGTCAGACATTTCAGTTTTAGATTTTTGTTGGTACATAAGATTGTCAGAGTTGCCATGTTATTAATTTAAGTTGCCATTGATTTAACATTTTTGACATTTTTTCAAAAAAAGTTGAACTACTGCAAAACACAAATTTTGGAAAAAGAAGTGAAACAGGTTAAAGAAATTTTAAACGAATTTCAAACCCGAATTTTAAGGCTTGGGGACCCTTGATGCCGAAACTGAAACAGAACTTTTTTTATTCAGAGATCGATTTATTTATAAATGGTAGCTGTGGTTAGTTTGTATGATTACGTTTCATTTTACTTCATATTTAATTCAATGCGTTGAAGCGTCTTACATTCCATTTTTAGTAATGACGTAGTTTTTAGTTGTTAAATATAAAAATATGACAGCTTCAAAAATGACAGCTGCCCAAATATCAAGCTAATCAAATTGAAACTAATTGGAGTGCCAATACTAAAGCGTCTATTGTTCCATTTTTAGTAACGACGTAGTTTTTACTTGTCAAACATCAAAAAGATAACAGCTTCAAAAGTGACAGCTGCTCAAATAGCGGGCTACTCAAAATAAAACTTATTGATTTATGTCAACTAAAGCGTATATCGTTCCACTTTGAATAATGACATAGTATTTACTTGTCAAATATCAAAAGATGAAAGCTTCAGAATTGACAGTTGCGGGAGACTTATTGAAATGTCAAATACAGCGTCTTTCGTCTCATTTTTAGTAATTACGTAGATTTTATTTTTCAGTTGTCAAAAATGAGAGCAGCGCAAAAATACTGGGCTACTCAAAACGGGGTATTTGTAGGGTAAATTAGGTCAAATATAACTCAATCAATACATACCCATTTAAAACTCCAAATTAAAACCAATCACATCTTTCGACATCTTCAATTAATCATTCTGGAAACATCAATGAATAAGGTTCCTCCCTATAGCTATGTTGTATTCATAAGTAATTACATTCCTACTCACATTATTATTTATAAAGAAAACAAGCATCCGGTTGTTAACTATATAATATACGATACGTGGCACACAGAATGACACCCACAACGTAACGTATAACGTTAAAGCAAAATTTAAATTGATCTTGGCCTGTCATAAATGACATATCAACCGCAACGCTTCAAAATGACAAATTACTCGTCAGCCATCGAACGAAGAGCGCACGCCTCACAAATCACAACACAACGCAATTATTAATTTCTCCTCGATTAATTGTAGCGCTAATTCCTCTGCGTCGCATCAGAGGCCAAAATCTCGATTCACGATAATTTTGTCCTATTACTTTGTTGAGGGAGTGTTTATAAAGTTGTTGTTGTCGTTGTAGATATCCACAAGACTACGCGATGATGATGACTCGACGAAGACACGATCCAATGTAAATATACGTGACGTGCAGTGTAGTCTTCTTTGTGAGGCTTGAAAAGTTCCGAGCCAAGCCTTTTGTGTATAGGCCCACCACCGCTCACATAACACTTGGTCGCCCAAATTGACGTATATCTACACTCTATGGAACGCTTGCGCCTGCGCACCCACATCATCATCATCATCATCATAAAGCAAAGGCAGCAGTCGCAGTCTCGGTGAACCCTCTAAGATTAGTTGTGGAACATAATTGCGACAATCATAACATTGTGATCGCGTATGTCATGCATTGTTGTTGACAATCATCATCGCCCGATGTGGCATGCCGCAGCCGCACCTCTTGCGCGCGATCGCGTTCGCGTTCCCATTTGCTTTATTATACAAAGCCATATGATGGACCGCACACCATCCGGCGCGCCCCGCCAACAGCGGCCCAAACCCGTCTTGTTCGTGACTCCATTAAAGGGCACAAGTTAATTTGATTTGGGGCTTTGTAATTACGATCACCTCGCGCCCAATCCATCCCAGGTTCAGCGTTCAGCATAACAGCCAGCGCGGGGAAATCTAAAAAGAGTGTAAATGGCTTGGCTTGGTTTTTGTTGGGTTCTGGAGAAAGAGAGAGCGAGAAAGAAAAGTAAGTCGAGTGCTTTCTTTTACTTTTGCAAGAAAAGATCTAAGCGCACTCCCTTCAAAATCGAATCGGATGACAGAACGTGAATGGCTTGGCTTGTAGTTTTGACGTTTTTTCAGGTGTGGACACTCTTATAACAGATAGTGTTTTGTTTTCAAGTTCTACTTTGGAGGATTACTTCTTAGTCTTGTAGATAATAGTTTTTTTATTCAATTTTTTAATTCTATTCGACACGCCTTGATTTCAAACGAATCCACTTTGATTGTCGATATGAAGAATGGAAATTGCATCTTTTTGTGGTATTTATAAAGATTTATATTGAATTTGAGAATTTGAATGGAGAAAAGAGAACAATTATTATTTTTGTCTTCATAGAGCAAAGGTATTAATTACAATAAGAAGAAGTAAAGGTTCAGTTAGTTCTAGGAAACAACATTTATACAACACAAAAAAGGTATAAAGCTACAAACCGAACATATGAAATATGGAACAAGAAGTGTTTTTTTTTAGATGGGATTCAATTTCGAAGGATTGGCTTTTTTCAAGATCAAATTGGAGGTTAAAATTAGCATACTTATGGTACGCTCACAGGTTGGAGTTGGTGTGGGACCTGGGAATGAGACTACGCCGCGCCGCCACTGGGAGTTTATAAATGTATCACAAAATTTATAATACTCTTTAATTTTTCAATAGGAAAACTTGGAGTCCAGTTTCACAAAACACTCTAAATTGACTTAATAATGATCTTTTTGGTGACACTTTATGGGTCCAGTGACATTTTTTTGAATGATACACTAAAGTAAGTATTTAAGAACTTTTAAATGTTTCACTTTCATGCCTTCAATCCTCAATCAAGCAGACTTAACTTCTAATTATAAAACTTAATAACAACAAAATTGAATACTTAACTAATTGGGTTACCATTTTAGGAACATTATTTTATTTACGTTTGTGTATTTCATTTTTAACATGTATTGTATTTTATTCGGTATTTAAAATGAGCTTATCACTGTCTGCTCATGCGCATTGCGTTTGTTTACTTTAATATTTTACAAGTCCGCGCTACGTGGGCTCCGTGTTGGGAACTTTAATTTAGATATACCATATGAACATACCCTTCAAACCCAGTATTTTATTAATACTGGTTTTTGGTGTGTGCTCAACTGATGAAACGCAGCTAACTTCGCTCACAAATTTGACAATTTATTTATAAGGGGTGGTTCACATTTTGATTACCTAATGTTTAACAAACTCAAAAATGTGAACACGTCATCACTTCGATTTTCAAACATATTTGAGAACATTAACCTGGGGTCTCCATTGGACATTTCCGATGACAGGACTATCGGCCTGTCATCAGATAATCCAATGGGGACCAACAATCCAACATCCAGTCCATGATCCGGTCATCGCAGTTTGGATTTTTCGAGCGGATCAAAATCTTGTCATCAAATTTGACGTTTGTGTCGTATGTAGTGGTGAGCGTCCATTTGCTACAATCTTTTTGAAATTAAAATTTCATTTCGTTTCAATTGTCGTCGAGTGCGGTCATACCCACATAATTTTTATACCTATTAAGTAAGTAAAATTGATTTAAGAAAAGTGAAATATGTATATTTAATTTCTTATATTGTTATTGTTTACTACATATTACTTACCTGTTTCAGTTACAATAATCGATTGGCAACTAACCACCGCTGACACGCTGCATTTGATTAATTGTATAAAACAAGAGAGTGTTTGTGGAATTTTAAAAGCAGCATATACAAAAGGAATGACTTAAAAAGAAAAGCATGGGAAGAAATCGCTGAGCAGTTCATAAGGATCCAGTCGACATAAAGAAAAAACTCAAATACCTACGAATTTTGCACGAAAATTTATAAATAGAAACGTTTTGTTGTGCAACACTCTGGGGTTCTAAGCGCGCCACTGATTCTGGAAAATCTATATGTTGATGTTCTTCTGGAGGCCTTTTTATTGAAGCTGAAATATAATTATGCAGCACACAACACGTTTTAACGACAACGTCGCACTTATTTACTGACACTTCCATTGGTCTATGAAAAATTCTGAACCTTGAAACAAGCCGTCCAAAAGCCATTTCGACCGACATTCTTGCTCAACTTAATCTACCTATAACTAAAGACTTCCTGTGGGGTGGAAAGATTGGCCTTATTTCCAAATCCCTTCATTAGGTTTGTGTCGAGGCCAAATATATCGTCACCAATAAAGAAATAAGGGGTAAGTGCATCCTGGCCTTTGAGTTAAGAAGGATTACCTTGGTACCTTGGTATAAAGTGCTGTTTTTATATATAAGGGCGTCGTTTGATCTTCCATTTCCACCGCATCAATATATTTAAATTTTCCATGAGCGTCCACAACAGCCAGAAGAACAATACTGAAGAAACCCTTGTAATTAAAGAAGTCCGATCCGGAGTCTGCGGGTGTTTTAATTCGGACGTGCTTGCCATCGATAGCACCAAGGGTATGAGGAAAGTCTCATATGTTTTTGAATTCTTGGGCCACCTCAAGCCATTCGTGTTGTGAGACAGGAGTCTAAAACAATATAATGTTATCAGAACGCTCAAATTCACTTTCGCTGTATGGAATTATAATAACTTAATTTAAAAACTAACCTTCAAATACGATACATGAAGAGCATCGTAAATGGCACCAAGCACTTCAGGCATAAATCGGCTTATCGTCTTCCTTGAAACTCGGGTGAGAAATTCTCAGGATCTGTACGAATCACCTGTTCCAATGTATCTTAACGATATGGCCAGACGATTCCTTGCTGTAATGGCGTAACGCATAGTAAGTCCTTGAGGAGGTGCGCCTCCAAATCATTAAATTTTCTTACTTCGAGAAATGGATTCACCCAAAACCTGTGTTTTCTTTTATCCTCTTGAATAGTAAGCTCTTTTAGTTCCTCCAGCTTCTTAACCAGCATTAATTTTTTTAAAAGGGCTAATTTCTTTTTACTCAAAGGCATTTTTATTTATATAATTTGTTTGAAATTTAAATTTTTAAAAATCAACAACTACCGACAAAAAAGTAAACAACAGATTAACCGTTGTGTCAAATGTGACATTTGAGGTTGCTCAGCTCATGGCAAGACAATAATATGCCCAGTCAAAAAAAACACTGGATTGCGGATGAGATTGCGGAAGAGAAGTTGGATTGGATTTTACTCTTGTGGAGCCTCAGGGTAATGAAGGCTTTAAGAAAATCAAGACAATTTAATTTTAAAAGAAGATCTTAAGAAGTTTGTAATTCTAATAGGAAAAAGAGGCTGGGATGCGAATGGAAACTTTCTATCCATGTCGGTGCCTGTCCATAGATTTTTCTAATTTTTTAACAAAACAGAGATACAAATATTTTAAGTCAATCTTTTTCTTTGTTTTCATAATACTTGAGTCGAAAACCATTTCATTTAGCTCCTCTTGTTTTAATTTTATCTGTACACGATTTACTGCCTTCACATTAAAGCACTTTTCGTGCAACGTACATATATGCGGAAGATCTTACAATCTGCAATACTAATTCAAAAACTCCTGATTCTGGGGAATTCCAATACTATGTTATTTATTGATGTGTTCGAAAGTGTCAGCTTTTTAAAGTTTAATAGTGTAAAATTATGACCTTAACGAGAATGTTTTTTCTGATTGCTCAAAACAAATTTCCAGACCAATTCCTTAAATGCAGCTTTGTAAAGCCAGATTTGACAATATTATACTTGTCAGATTAAGGCACCCAATTATACCTGGCTTATAAATGGCTTAATCCCTACTTGTCTACTTTATCATCATACTTATTAATATGCTAAATCTTGAGAGCTGATGATGTTCTTATTTTATTTCTGTTATGTCTTTATTGCGAAACATTGACTCTTTCCACCTTCTGTCTTTTGTAAAGCAATTCCAAGCAATTTTATCGATATAGTATCTTGATACAAGACAATCTGAAGAACTGTTTTGCCTTAAAATGCTGCTTTCAATCTATTAAAGCCTTTCCGTCTATACTATCCTTGTCATCTCTTTTCAAGGGAGTAAAAAACTGCATTTGGGTAGCACTGCGGCATGTCACTTAAAAGTGAAGTAAATATTCGCTATTTTTCTATTTCCAAGGCCATGCAAAATCTGATGAACCAAAGTTTTTAGTAATTTCTTAATCATTGAAGAATTAAAAAAGTATGTATAGTTGATGATTGGAACTCCCTAATTCGACATAACATTGTTTGTAAAATTATTTGTTAATCAACGCAAGACATGAGATATTACGACAGTGATTGAGAAATGAAAATGTTTTTTTTTTACCATCTTTCATTTGAGTAAGATTTCTTTGTATAGCATTCAAAACACTCGGCCAAGTCTAATAAAATTTTAAGCAAGGCCAATCCTGAGGTCCAAAATTTAAATTAATTCATAAACTAACAATAGCCCTGATGAAAAAATATCCCCCTAATCAACTTCCTTGAGGCCTTCAATCATATTTTGTTATTTTTTCGTTTGTTTAATCCAAAAATTCCAACTGCACGATGTTCAATTAAATTGCCAAACAAATCGAAAAATGTAAAACTCGTAAGTTCCAAGACTCAAAGCCTAGATAGGTAAAGCCCGACGAAGTTATGTTGGTAGGTACCTACATTGAATTTCTTCCAGCGAAACATCAAGTTATGTGTATTGCACCTGAACAAAATATAATTGTAAGACAAACGTAGAAATCATCATTCCAGTCGAATGAGTACCAAAGTGGTTCTTTGGTTGGATTGTTCGTCCTGGCGAATTCAACTCAAGGCACGTCATGATCATGAATAAACATTTGGCATCATAAAATTTGATATTGCCCGGCAGCGTTTCATCAAAGATATAGAAAGACAACAAACCCATGGAGGCAGCAAATAAACAAAATACAAAAAACAGTAAAAAATCAAGAAACAAAACCCAACCCAAGGTGGCCAAGATGATGTAAAGGAGATGCGAATGAAGTGGTCGTCTTTTGTCTTCACAATCTTTTCGATTGTATTAAACATCAAAACACCGCAGCTGGGTCTGAACATTGGACTGGACACTGGGGCCAACAAGACTTGGAGTCCGAATGGAGAGAGGTATGTATATGCAATCTGATGCAATCTTTTTGTAATTATTTATTGGAACCCCTTAATTGGAAATTAAGTATTAATTTGCTTTGGGATAAGGCAAACAGAGATAGGTAAAAGTATATATTTACTTAATCGGTGGTATGCGCATTTATGCATGTTATACGCAACTTTGTTGCATCAAAAAGCCGATTTGTTGAAGAAGTGAACTTCATTTGGCGATCTTTAAGGAGTAAGGGTTTATTTTTAGATGGATTCGTTATTTAAAAAAAGTAACAATGACAGTAGTTGTCATAAGATGTATGAATATGATGTGCGCAGGCTTGTGCTTTTTTATAGTGCTAAAATTGGAGTACAGCCAGTGTTGATTTAAAGTGACTACATGATATCAAAAAAGGAAAGGGCTTGACAGAACACAGAGTTTAAATGATATTACTCGTATAAGGTTACACTTTATATGAAAGAATAACAAGGAACACCCGGTTTTTGACATTGCATCTAATTTAAGTTCAGTGAGTGACATCAAATTCTAAAAGAACAATGCAAAGCTAAATCGATCTATAATCATTGACATTTTTGCAAGTAATGACTTAAGAGAGCCAGAAATAAAATAGTTAAGAAAGCACAATTCAATTATGAATTAATTATTACTAAATAAAAATCTACGTGAATTTCTTGTAATTTCATCATTGACATCAGAAAAGTCCATGGGGGATGTGTTCCAAAATTTGTTATGGTGTGAACACACTTTATAAATGCAAAAGTAAAATTTGATTTTATTAAAAATTTATAGAAAAAAAAGAAAATTTCGATTGGATAATACGGATTTGTAACGAAACTTTAAATAAGTACAGCATTTTTTGATAAAAACCATTAAGTTTTTCTACACTTTATCTGAGCTATCAATGATGTACCCCTGTGTGTAAGATACAGTAACATCTTAATATGTGGCGTTGATATGAAAGTTTTCAAATCTATACAATTTCTAATTGAATGATTACAACTTCAAGAGGATATTGACAGTTTTGTTATTTGGTGGAAAAAGAGTGTCAGGCAATGATTTTATCTAAAAAACTTACTGCTCGTTCGATTAATTATAAAATATTGCAGCACTCTTTACATCGTTTTCATAGTTTTTAAAATCTTAGAAGAGTTAAAGAGAACTCTAATCTCGATTTCACGAATTGTATTAATTCGATGGTTAGTAAAGCAAACTCTATTAAAATAATTTCAGGATGTTACTCTCTCCCCCTTCTTGAGTAGCATCCCAAGTGGACTCCTTTGTACGAGATCCACAAGATTAGGATAGAATCTATCCAATGCAACTTCATACGTTTCACCTTTAGAATTATTTCCCTGCCAAGTGATGGCAAGTTTATAGTCTTAGAACTCTTACAAGCTTAGTTGAGACCTTTATGTTTGGTTTTCAAAGACATATTCTAACTTTCAAAACATAATGTTTTTATCGATCTTGTGTATGTTTCTAAAGAATGTTTTTTTTAGCCAGCTGTGAAACTTTTGCCTTAACTTCCCATAAAATACTAAAAATAACGACTCCTTCAATCTTAAACATTTAGTTTTACCAAAAATATATATAAACTTCCGGTGTCACTCTTATATAATGAGTAAGATTACTCGAACCATATCAAAAAGTTCAAACTAAGAATCTCTCAAGAACCTATAAAAATCACATAACAAAGGTCACTCTATTATGGAATACTCATTCCCTATGTTTTTTACGACATTTCCCATCCTCCTACAGGATCATCGTTCTATCTTCTATATGAAGTCCCTTATCATCGTATAAATTAAAAAGGAAAAGTCAATAAAATCCGTCACACATCCTAAACATAAATATGAACTTACCAAAACCAACAACCCAAAAAATCCTGTTTGTTGCTTTTGTTAATTTCATATTAAAAGGACACAATCGGATTTTGTGTGTATGTATGGGAGTGTGTATGGTCTAAATTTTATGTTGCAGAACCACAAACTTAAATATAAGGAGGAAAGTTATGATACATTTCTGTGAGGTTTGTTATGCGTTTCCTCTCTCGCAGTGATGACAATAATTATGTCCGACAAAAAGGATATGTGTGTAATAAAAATTCCTTGAACAGCGAAATCATATTAAAATTTTCAGAAATTGGGTTTAAATTCAGAGAGTTAAGGGAGGGATGGGGGTAATACGACATTTTCACAAAAACTGACATTTCACTTGGGTTCGTAAATGCCAACTACTGTACTCACAGGAACTTTAAACAAGATATGTTAAGGAACATTGTGGAGGTCCCCAGTTGGTTTTTTATTTTGCTTTAAACTAAAACCAATTTCGTTTTATTATGCTTCTAACCACCCCTCCTCGTTCTATGAGGCGGAAACATATATGTAGGACTTTTGTATATTTAGAGGTTAGCATAAGAAAAAAGGGTTGATTTTTAAATATTTTTTTTAAACTCCACCAAACTCCTCATACATCGTTGATCCCCAACTTTACGAAAAACCTACCTCCGTGTTTATTTTGTTTTCAATTGGGGATGGAATACTAATGGGGTGCTATACGAGAAATGAGAAATCCGAAGTAGCGCCATCTAACACAACAACAGAAAGGTAAAACGATTTGGTAGGTACATTACTGGCATAGCAGTAAAAAAGGGTCCAAATGATGTGCGTTACTTCTAACTGATGCTAGAAAGATACATTTTCATTTATTGGGGGGGGGGGGGGGTCTATATGAGACTATTCTGTGCATATTCCATTTACAAAAATGTTCTTTTTCTGAGGACGGATGGTTTGGTTTGTGATGATGGTGTTGTTACTTTCTGTTCTCGTTCTCTCTATCATACAGTTATAGCTTGAGGCGCACAACCCACTACCACCGTGTGTCGCGTAGCGTCGCGTCGTAGTATCATGGGTAAACCTTCGATTGAAGTTTACTTATTCAAATGGGAATATTTATGTAGTAGGTATACAACATAAATTTTCTTCCATTGTGTCTCTGTCTATTGTTGCTTTAGCTAATTTTGAAAAAGCTGCATGAAGTCGTGCATAGCGGAAGTCCTTCGAGTGGAATTTGTCAACAACAACACAAACACAAACAAAATAAAATAGAGTTCGTTATCGTGGGGTAAGAATTTTTGAGTTTTGTTTTATTTCTTAAAAAAAATTTCTAACAAAACTTTGTTCTTTATTTTTTTTTGAAATATGGAAATCTTTTAAGAGGAAAATATAGTTGTGAAATTTTGGAAGTTGTTTTTAAGTATAAAAATAGAAACCTGCTATGTTCTCAATCAAAAACAAAGGTAATTTTTTTATTATCATAAAATTTGTCCCAAAATGTAAAAATTTTGTATGTAAATGAGTTGGCAACTCTAAAATAAAATAATTTGGCAAATGGAAATGACATTAGACAGAATTTACAGATAATATTCCCGGATCTACTTTAAAATTCTTATGCTCAGCTTTGATCTCTTTCGGAATACCAGTTCAATAATAAATTGATCCAATCTTTTGTAATTTTTTAAGTAGTTTCTTAAAATTTGAAGAATTGAAATTAGTTACTATTCCGATAATACTCATAACTTTCGTAAATCTCAGTATAATTTAATTTATTTAGTAGTTTTAACTATAGATACAGTTTGCATTTGACACCTTTTAAGCTCAGCTGCCATTAAGTATCATCATAACATTAGTTTCATGTTTGCAATTTATACGATATTGAATCGTTTAACAATAGAACAACGCTTTTAAATTATTAAAACTTACTACAACAGTGCTGATTCAAACGTAGAATTTCATGGTTGTCACAGTCAACCAACTACACTATACAATTGATAAAATTGTGCAGAAATTTAAAGATACTGGAGGTGTTATTGATGTGTTTAGGAATGAAATTTACTTCTGATCAAAACAAATGCTGACCATTCACAACACCTCTTAGATACGATTCGTGGATATTTTTGCAACGGACTGTAAACACCGAATTTTGGAGAAAAGTTTTCTTCAGCGATGTGGCAACTTTCTTACCTGGAGGAAGGTGCCTTCGTATTTAGGCAGAGACTTAATAGATATGGCTATAAGCCGTTTTTTAAGCAATTTCAAAAATGTATAGATTTGTATAAGAAAATAAATTATTTTACATATCCAAGTTAAAAAAGATAAGCGAAATCGTAAATGCATTCTGAAATTAATAGCATTATATATCTGTAGATTGTTTTTAAAAAACTACTGAGAATTTATATCAGCTGTAGATTGTTTTTAAAAAACTACTGAGAATTTTCCATTCACATTTATTTAATACTAGCTTTTTACCCGCGGCTTCGCCCGCAGTGGAGAAATTAAATAAGTATGAGAGATAAAGGGTAAGGGTATAATAATAGAAATGAGTCAATATAATAACTAAATTGTATTGCTTGGCTGAGATCAACAATTTTTAAAAATTACTACAGACAATGAAGTTTCAACACCTTAATATATGCTTATTGAAATGAAATAACAAATGTTAAAATATATTTCACCGTAACAAAAATAAATAATTCTGAATTCTAACAATTTAAAAAAATAAAATACAAAGTATTAATTTAAGATATTTTTATAAACAATGTTATAAGTTTTCCCGTCGGGTGCAAATATGTGTAAATTCCGGGCATTAGATACACGTGAACAGGCTACATAAAATTGACCATGGGAGAAGCATGGGTTTTCTAAATGCACTCCTGCTACCTGTAATGTTTGTCCTTGTGCCTTGTTTATAGTAACAGCAAAGCTAAGCTTGACGGGGAACTGAACCCTTTTAAATTGGAATGGAAGGTCAGTGGGAATAATTGGTATCCGAGGTATTATAACACTATTTCCCATACCGACACCTGTTAAAATAGTAGCACCAAGTATGTTCTGTCCCAATTTTGTTATCCGAAGCTTTGTTCCATTACATAGCCGAGGAGCATCTAGATTTCGCATAAGCATTACTGGTACATTTAGTTTCAATTAAAGTGTTTGTGACGGTACACCCGATAGTTCAAGTGAATTTAAAAACTCCACAGGATATGAAGTACTTAGTTCCGTATCCATAATTGTATCCATTGACAAATTTCCTTCATTTCTCCTTGAACCTCGTTTAAAATGTCAATGTTGATCCTATTTACAATTTCATTTCTTGGTGCTAATATTGCTCTTGCACACAACCACTGATCACTACACAAATTTTGTTGCAATTCAATGAGCAATGAGATCCACATGACGATATTTTGACAAACAATTTTGGCATTTTTTCAAATAAAAGCAGGGTAAGAATTAACATCAGCGAGTAAGATCTAAAATAATAAAGTAACAGCTAACCACAAAAATTACGGATAACCTCAAAAATGTGAATAGTATTATACTGCATGTAACGACAGAAGAAAATAACAATAAATATAGAAAAATTAGAAACAGTTGAAACTATATTCAATTGAATTAGATATTGAATTAGATTATTGTCGTCACCGTCAGTAATACAGTGGATTGGTATTACAGTATTCAGGGTTGAAACTTCATTACTATGATGCTAGATGGTGTTGAAGTAGCTAAATTTGACGATATTTTGACAAACAATTTTCTTATTTTTCGTAAATTTTTTTTATTTTTTTTTTAATAAAAAGTATCCTATGTTACTTCTAATACCTTCAAGAGTGTATGTGCAAAGTTTCATGATGATCGGTTAAGTAGTTTTTGCGTGAAAGCGTAACAAACAAACTTACATTCGCATTTATAATATTATATATAATTTGTAAGGTTTCCAGCATTGTTAATTTCCGTTCTCCAAAGTTAGTTAAACTTTGTGGTCTGAATATTGGACTTAAACTTTTTATATGAAAGCAGTCTTCTTTCGAGCGGTGGTTGCAAAATTTGCAGAATTGGTCAAATTTGTCAATATAGATGTTTTCTTGTAAAGATAAGGCTTCACTTCACATATTTGAAAATAGTTTCTTTGGTTAAGAATAATATTTATTTGACTATACAAAATCATGCTTTCTAACTCTCGAACTTTAGTTATGAATGTATTTTGGGTGTTGTTTTCTTAGCTTAGATAAAATGGGATAGTTGATATTTTAAATTACTTACATTGTTAATTTCTACGTTAAAGGTTTCTCCACAAGCATTACTAATGTTTTTCCACCTAGCCTTCCTCCTCTTACTTTATGAGTCATCTTAATGACTCAGTAGTGGAAGATTGAAAAGTTTTATGATCAAATTCCGTTGTAATGTTTCCGTTTCTTCATAATCATTGCTATCCCAAACCTGAGAGCCAAAACAAGGAGTTGATTAACAACTGCGTTAAATATTTTGAACTTTCCAGAAGGAACGACTCTCTTGTTAAAAAACACATTTTCCACAAAAGACTAAGAAAACTTTGAAAGCTGCTTGTTTTTTCTGTAAGGTGTTGACTGAAATTCAGCATTTTATACAAAATAACTTCCAAATATTTAACCTTCTTAACTGTTTCCAGAGGATGGTCATTAAAGTTATATTGTGTTCCTTTGGTTTACGCTTTGAGACCATGTAGAAGACATAGCGTGTATTCATAAAGGCAGAAAATCTGCGCTAGTACAATCGCATTTCTTTTCTGATGCATTTGTGAACGCACTCCCAATGCAGATGTCTGCAGTAAACAAAAAGGTCTGACTTAGTCCGATTTGTATGTAAACAGAGTTCATAAACGTCAGAGAAAAATGGCTGCCAAACAAAACAAAATGGCTTATTCGCTTTGTAATAATTAAAAGTTTAATATTGTTAGTTGTCAACACAGTACCTACAGTACTTTCATCATCCCTTTAAAAACAATAATTTAAATTATTTTTATCAAAAAATTAACAATAAATATCGGGTGATTTTTTTGAGGTTAGGATTTTCATGCATTAGTATTTGACAGATCACGCGGGATTTCAGACATGGTGTCAAAGAGAAAGATGCTCAGTATGCTTTGACATTTCATCATGAATAGACTTACTAACGAGCAACGCTTGCAAATCATTGAATTTTATTACCAAAATCAGTGTTCGGTTCGAAATGTGTTTCACGCAAATTTTATGCGTTTTTTTTTTAAAAAAAGTTCTCAAGCTCTTAAAAAATCACCCATTATATTAAACAATGTCCTCTTTTCAATGGAGGACAATAAATACATAATGGGTGATTTTTTAAGAATTTGAGAACTTTTTTAAAAAAAAAACGCATAAAATTTGCGTAAAGCGCGAAACACATTTCGAACCGAACACTGATTTTGGTAATAAAATTCAATGATTTGCAAGCGTTGCTCGTTAGTAAGTCTATTCATGATGAAATGTCAAAGCATACTGAGCATCTTTCTCTTTGACACCATGTCTGAAATCCCGCGTGATCTGTCAAATACTAATGCATGAAAATCCTAACCTCAAAAAAATCACCCGATATATGATCAAATTAACGTTTCAATAGCAGCACAACAAGGTGGATTCTTTTTTTTTAGACGCTCCAGGTGGCACTGGTAAGACATTTCTTATCGCACTGGTACTTGCGCGGATTCGGTCTCAAAATCATATAGCATTGGTCATTGCTTCATCAGGCATTGCAGCAACGTTACTTGATGGTGGACGGACTGCGCATTCAGCACTTAAATTACCTTTGAACGTTCATACAAATCCCGAAGCAATGTGTAAAATAATGAAGCATTCAGGCATGGCTGAAGTTTTGAGAAAATGTAAAATTATTATCTGGGATTATGTACAATGGCCCACAAGCATTCGCTTGAAGCTCTCGACAGGTCCCTGAAAGATATCAAAAAAAATGCTCGGCTTTTCGGTGGTGCTCTACTGCTGCTGTCTGGTGATTTCAGACAAACATTACCAGTCATTCCACGCGCGACATATGCAGACGAAATAAACGCATGTTTGAAAGAATTTTATCTATGGCCAAGTGTCACTAAATTATGCCTCGAGAGCGAGCTATTTTAGCCGCAAAAAATTTAGATGTTGACGCCATCAATTTTAAAATACAACAGTCATTGCCTGGTGATGAAATTACATTTAAATCGATTGACACTGTTGTTGATCCTGACGAAGTTGTCAACTATCCTGTAGAGTTTCTAAATTCACTAGATTTACCTGGAATGCCACCACATAATTTGCGACTGAAAATTGGCTCACCTATAATTTTGCTTCGAAATTTAAATGCCCCAAAATTGTGTAATGGCACGCGATCAGTTGTAAAAAAAATCATGGGCAACATTCTTGAAGCCACTATTTTGAGTGGAAAATTTCAATGGTTAAGTTGTACTTTTACCACGGATCCCAATGATTCCTTCAGATTCGCCTATACCATTCAAACGTTTACAATTTCCAATCCGCTTGGCATATGCTATGACTATAAATAAGTCACAAGGCCAAACAATGACAATTTGTGGCTTAGATTTAGAAAACCCATGTTTTTCCCACGGCCAATTATATGTTGCGTGTTCCAGAGTTGGAAAACCATCGAATTTATTTATTTATACACCTCAGGGTTTAACCAAAAATATTGTACATCCAATGGCATTACGATAAATTAAGTTTTTGTAAATAAAAAAAAATATTTTTTACCTTTAATTAAAACAAGTTGAAGATTTCATTACACATACTCACACGCTATCGATTAGTCTAATTGTAATAAATTTACATGTAATGACGTTAGATATTGTCATAACATTTGAATAATAATTTTCATAAAAATGGTCCAGAATGTTTTAGCTTATTAAAAAAAGTTTGAAATTTTCAAATTAAAGACGTGTAGACAGGACAACGTCTGTCGGGTCCGCTAGTCTATATATATAAAAATGAATTGCTGTTCGTTAGTATCACTAAAACTGGAGAACGGCTGAACGGATTTATCTGATCTTAGTCTTGAAATGTTCGTGGAGGTCTAGGGAAGGTTTAAAAGGCGAAAAAAAATCGAATAATTTCCGGGAAAACCCTAAAAACAGCGCTTTTCTATTTCCCACACAACCGTTTTCTACAGTCAAGTTGAACGTTATTGCTATTCAATAAAGTTCATATTAAATTATAATCACTCACTATTGTCTAAGCAATTTAAGTGTGTTCCTAACGTCAAAGAGTCAATTTCAAAGTCAAAGTTCAAATTAAATCATATCTATGAAAATAGTCTTGTCTTCGAGTGCGCTTTGGAGGATCTAATGTCGCGTTCCGAAAATAAACAAAAGTGAATAAACTATTAATAGTACTGATTTCCAATTAATTTGGTCGGCTTCGCGAAACTTAATTTTAGCTAACTTCAGTTGTAACTGTATCAAATTATTGTTTTAAGTTTGATAAATCTTAAGTTTTGTCACAAAAAAAAAAAAAAAAAAATAATCAGAACACGCAAAAAAGTATTACGATTGACGATATTGTGTTACGATCATGGTTACGATATTCTATGAGTGCATCCTTCTATCTTTGTGAGTGACGATTACCGCTACGTGCGCGAGAACTTTCTTTACTTTTGTGATGCTTTGTGATAGTGTGGTCTTTTTTTGTTGATATTTTGTGATAGTGACACTTTACTGTTAAGTAAGCGAGAAATTTTCTCACTTTGATTAATTACGTTACGATGCCGAGGAGAAGACGACCTGACTAAGGTCATCGCAGTCAATCAAATGTGCGAAGAGCTACATACCTCACGTGCTAACCGCACTGATGACCAGAGAGAGACAGATCAAGAAAATAGTCGTAAGCTGTGAACAGTGGACCTAGTGGAATTTGTTTCCTTTATGCTCCAAGAGGAACCGGAAAAACGTTCTTAATTTCATTGCTCTTGGCGAGGATCAGATCGCGAAATGATGTTGCTCTAGCGTTGGCTTCATCTAGATTCTGGAATAGCTGCGACTCTGCTAGAAGGCGGACGAACTGCGCATTCTGCCTTTAAATTACCATTAAACATGCAAATCACCGAAACACCAATTTGCAACATCGCCAAAAATAGCGCAATGGCCAAGATCCTACAGTAATGCAAATTAATTGTTTGGGATGAATGCACAATGGCCCATAAGAGGTCACTGGAGGCGCTGAACAGAACATTGAAAGATCTTCGTGACAACCAAAATAATTTTGGTAGGGCCATGATTCTGTTGTCAGGTGATTTTCGTCAGGCTCTTCCAGTTATGCCCCGATCAACTGTTGCTGATGAACTAAATGCATGTCTAAAATCATCGAATTTTTGGCAGTACGTAAAGACACTCCAATTAATAACTAACATGCGAGTATTTTTGCAATATGATGAAACTGCAAATGTGTTTGCGAAGCAGTTGTTCGATATTGGAAATAATAAAGTTGCAATGGACACCTCGACCGTATTCATCACATTACCCACAGATTTCTGTCACATCACAGATTCAAAAGAGAAGCTTATTCAGCGTATTTCTTATGTTTTTTTCAATAACCATAATTGGCTGGGTGAACGAGCAATATTGGCAGCGAAAAATAAAGATGTCGAGGATCTCAATGCAACCATTCAGAATTTTCTTCCAGGACAGTTGGTCTCCTTCAAATCAGTCGACACCGTTATGAACCAGGATGACGTAGTCAACTATCCCACGGAGTTTTTAAATTCACTGGAATTGCCCGGATTACCACCTCACAATTTGAAAAAGCTGATTAATAACGTCATTGAGGCAACAATCATAAAAGGAAAATACAAAGGAGAGGATGTCTTGATCCCGCGAATATTGATAATTCCAACGGATTTACCATTCGATTTTAAACGCTTACAATTTCCAGTACGTCTGGCCTTTGCGATGACAATAAATAAATCGCAAGGACAGTCTTTAGAAGTTTGCGGAATCAACTTATAGTTTCCCTTTTTCGCGCATGGACAATTATACGTCGCGTGTTCGCGCGTCGGAAAACCGTCTTCTTTGTTTATTTACGCACCACAAAACAAAACAAAAAATATAGTTTATGAGAAAGCTTAAAATTGATTAACAAATTGTATCATAATAGGGTGTGTCTGTTAATAAAAATTTAAACCTTATAAATAGCCAGTATTTAAGGAAAACTCTTTTTTTTTTTAAGTAAGGAACATGATGTGTCGAAAATAATAATACAACTTCATGCTTAATTAAAAAAATGCCTTTTATTCAATACGTTTTGTTTGTTTTGAAATTAATTTATATAAAAGTTTAGGTCTTTTATTTATCGGTTGAGGCAGTACGAAGTCTGCCGGGTCAGCTAGTTTTTCAATAAAATTCATAAATGATATTTCTCTGTAAATTTCTCCAATGCCCAAAGGGCCTTTTTTATGTATTGGAAAAATTACAGACTTTTTTAAATGATGATGGAATTTCTGTAAAAAAAGGTTGTTGTATAGAGTAAGTAGGTTGTTACTGAATTTTAGAAATAAACGTATGGTTTCCCGTCTTCCCTTGGAGCCTTTTCATTTTCATACTAATGATGACATTTGTTTCTTCTATTATTACATCTTTGTCCAATTTCTCATCAACAGTAAGTGGAAGCAAAATTTAAAATATAATCTACCAAAAATCTTTAGAGTTTTGAGTTCGACCAAGGATTAAGAATTATTTTCCAGACCATTATATTGGATGAGGCTTGAACCACAGTTGGTATGAAAAGATTTCAAATTCATCTGAAAATGTTTGTATAAGTTCAATTCAGATGTTGTTATTCACGTTTACTGTCAATTCGAAGAAATATGTAGAATTGGAAAACGATTTTTTTGCCTTCAAATGAAGGTCAAGACTTGTCTTAAAAAATAATACGTGGTCGGCAAATAAAGGTCATGACTCGTCTTAAAAAATAAGGCTATACAACAAGCTTTATTGCGTTTGAAAGATTTCTTTGTCTCGTAATTTCATATTTTGGTGACGTAAATTGGCCACCAAATTTATGCGATGCGACGCCGATAGATTTTTGTCATTGTGGAGCTAAGAAAAAAAAACCGTGTCTATGCGAATTTTCCCCAAACTCCGGACACATGCCCAGTCGAAATTGGCGAAAAAGTGGTTACAAATTACATCAATTGCTGCGAATCTTCCATTTAAAGTTATTTTGAAAGATTTTTTTGTCAGTTTATTTTATAAAAAATTAATTGTTAATCAAAAATGTTTTACTTCGCTTCAATTTTATTTAGTTTTTCCTACAAACCGAACAAATCTTTCAACAATGAAAATATTGTGTTTCTTTCTTTTGGGGCTACTTTTTTACTAAACCTTTAGCTGTCAAATTATTATTTTTCAAAGTAGCAAAATTTAACGTCAAAAATTCTCACAAATTCAAAAGCAGTGCTTATTTCGAAAGATAAATTTTCGAAGAATTATAAGTTTTTCAGTCAGTATGACTGTCTCCATACTGTTTTATTTCACCATGGTTCCAAGAGCTATATCAACTTATACTTAGGTATACCATTCAATCTGTTTGCAACACTTTGATTTCGTAAGTGCATTATGTTTGACACTTCCCTGAAAACATTATTCAATTAAGCACAACAGAGCACACTCATGTGAGCGCATGTAATTCGATCTATGATAACCTTCTATAACACGTTGCCTGAAAGCCTCACCGCACCATCATCGCCACACCAAACCATGCCAAATCATGATGCTTAGTGTCTAACACCTTTTTTGTGCATCACAGCAGGTGAACCAAACGAATCTAAAATCCTCGATGCGATGTGGTGAAGGTGATGGTGTTGTCGTCTGACCCCATATATGCGCGAGCATGAGGCCTCCAATGATTCCGGGAATACTTTTCCCAGCTTTATATTTATACCATCATCGCTCTTTGCCGCCACACACGTAACCCCAAAATGACGGATTAAGATATCTCGCCTCATAGGTATGGCGATGGCTAGGGAAAGTCTATGCCATCAGAGTCAGAGCCAGAGCATAGGTATACAAATGAAATTCCCCAAATCGAACATGACAACACCACTCTCACATATAAGTTGTCGTCGGTCGTGTTTGCCCGTATTGGGACATAGTATTCACCTTACTCAGATAGCTCTCCGATCCGAACCACAACCTAACGGGGACGGGACTGCGCTGTGCGGCGCAAAAAAATATCCAAAATTCCCAGTTTTTAACATAGAATCTCCATCAGCCCAGGAGCAGAAGTGTAGAAGAGCTCAAGAGACATGAAGAAGCTTCTTAACTCTCGAACACATTGCATCTGCAGCGATCTGTCTTTTGCGTGTGCGCTGATGCTAAAATTAAAAGACTATGTCAGATCATAGCTTCAGATTGTCCACAGATAATGGTCAATCGATGTATTTTATACCTTGCCTACTCCTCGATCCGTTTCTATGAACACTTTACTCCGAGGTGTCTCCATCAGTGCTTTTTCTATATAGATATGGTTTTGGAGGAGCGAAGTGTCACCTCGGGGTGTCGTGGAATGAGAAAAAAAACACAATTCCGCGTTTTCGATGCTATTATTATGTGTCCCCTCAACGCCGCCGCCGTTCTTTGGCATGACCGCTGCCTCCGCCGACACCTTTAACAGCACTCCTTCGACCGCAAAAGTTCCTTGATGCTTTTTTTGTGTATTAGAAGCATGATTTCGTCGCAGATATACTCGTATGTATAACGACGGTATTTTCACACTCGAACATACGCTGTTGTTTTTCCATGCACCAAAACTGAAGCCCATCATATGGAAAAATGACTCTTCGCGCCGCGGTTACAAAGACCGATTCGATCCTATGAGCAAGTTAAAGTTAAAAGATGGTGAGCTCTAGATTAGATTCACGATAAAGCTGGCAATAACTTTTGTATAAATATTATGAAGTCGTTGATGCACAACAAAGATTCTGATTCCGCAGTTTTTCGAGAGATGGCATGGCACTGGTATAGGTATAGGCCGTTTAAGTGGAAGTGGAGTGCGAGATGAGTGGTACTGGTACTGGTGCTAGTGCTCAGTACTGTTGCTACAGCTCATTGGAGAGCTTTTGTGTTCCCGGGAAAATGATGTAGTGACGATAAAATGGAATAGCCCCAGAGTCGATGAATTATTACACAAGGAAATACCTAACTTCCATTTATTGTGATGCTAGATGGTAAATACTGTTCAATGTGTCAACAGAAATGACAGTTGGTGCGAAAGAAAGAATTACTTTTCATTTAAAATTTGGATTATCAATAACATTCACTTTGAAAGCTCTGAAACGTGGTATGACAGCAGTGAGAAAAAATATTGCTTGGGCTGAATGACTTGAAAAACTTAAGGCGAAACAGGGAGACATACCTACAACGTCGAACTCTTCATTCGCAACAGATCGCCAAATCCTTCTCCGACCGAGTCACAAGTAACTTCTCTCGAAGTTCTCGGTGCCTCTGACGTGATGGATTTCAAACAGCCAGCCACCAACAAGAAACTTCTGGTTCGATGAGGAATGTAGGCGTGCGGAGCTGCACAGAAGAACTAGAACTGCTCACACCGAATTCTCATAAGGAAAAAGTGAGAGCATGAGAAGCGTGCGGTTGAAGATGTTGAGAAGTTCAAAAGTATGTTTGAAAGTTTTATGAGCAAGTGAAAGGAAATTCAAAAATACATGAACCTCGAACCAAATGCTGCTGAGACGAAGATGGGACATCATAGCAGAAGTGCAATCAATGCTGAGGATATCGAAGGACCACTTCTGCAGATTATATAACAGCGCCAACGAACCAAATTCCGCTGTCACGCAGAATGATCCATTTATAATAAACGATTAAAGCCAACAATCCCATTTTCCGGACATGGACAAAGTAAAGATTGACATATGTATCTACTCGTAGAATGAAGTTAACAAAGCCGCTGGAGTTTTTCAAAGCAGATGGAAATAATTGGAATAGGAACATGCACCAACTTATCTAAAAGATATGGTCGGAAGAAAACATGTCCGATGAATGAAATGGAACCTCAATATTGTTTGCCCGATACTAACAAAAAGAGACCTTAAATTCGCTTACAAAATATTCCCTGTACTAAGAATTGAACGTCTAAGGCCCATCGTCAACAACCTGATAGGTCCTTATTAGTGATGGTTTTGGTCCAGGAAAGTTCACAATCGATCATATATTCATATTACGGGAGATCTTGGAATTAGGGACGAACTGTATAGAGTCATGTCTAGTCTTGGCATCTCCACCAAACTCGTTCGTTTGTGCAGGATTACCATTGCACTGCTCCATAAAGGATGGAATGAACTTGACCGAACCTTTCGATTTCAAAAAAGCCTTAGACAAGGTGATACGCTTTCATGTTATTACCTTAACATCGTCCTTGAAAAAATAGTGCAGATCTCCAAAGTCAACAACATATAGAATCACTTTCTTTTAAAAGTCTGTCCAATTACTCGCATATACTGATGACATTGACATAATCGGAAGAAGCCAGAAGGATAAAAGTCCAACGCCTGAGATTACGGGGTCATGTAGAGCGCATTGAAAGCAATGCTGAAGCCTGGGAATTCTTTGGATCTACGCCCACAAGACAGCGCAGTAAAGGAAGGCCGTGGATCAAGTAGACGCAGAGTGTAAAGTTACCTCACCTAACTTGAAGTGCTCAACTCGAGATAAATAGCTAGGGACCGAGCTAGTTGGAGAAGATTTTTGATAAGACTCTAGTTTACACAGGACTGTAGCGCCATATTAATTAAGTAAGAACGACTTGACAAACTGTCAACTTGTCGCCCATAACACATTCTCGTAGTACGGCTAAGAAACGAATCTCTGTACCTGAAATTACGACCAAAATTGAGCTCGAGGGTCTACCGCTGAGCATGTCTAGAATCGAGAGTATTATAGTTGAATAGTTTTAGGGGAAGAATTTACTTAAGAATAATCCGTTGGAGTACCGGAAAGACCAATCATTTTATGTAAATGCTCTTCGTTCAGTATTCTTAAATAGACTTAAGTTAGTTGCAGGAGCAAAGGCTTAGAGATGGCAATTATTTCCCAGCTTATGAAGTTTATATGTCTTTTAGGTGACAGCTAATCAGAGGGGGAGAAATTTACCGCAGTAATTCTGAATAAATCGTCAAAGGTTTTCCTAGCGCGTACTGTCTCTTTTGAGGAATTGACGAATTTGAATCCTTATAATACAAAGTGTAACTCAAATTGTTTGTCTTGATTCGGCATAAAACTGTAGGTCCCCTTTATTTCTGACATAACTCGCACGCAGGAATAGTTGAGAGTTTTTAGACACTAGACCGTCGTCGTTCTTTAAGATTTGTAGGTCCACCTAATTTATTTTAAATTCTGAAAAAATTAAATATTATCTTCGATTGGGTTCAATTTGCAGCACATACTGTTCCAACCGTTTCTTTATCCAAAAATCACCCACAATGTCGCTTGTCTCCGCTATCGTTGTCGTGCTCAAGCGACAATTTTATTTTATTTTGTATATAAGTACCGATGTAGCAGCTACGATCGGTGTCGCTGTCGCTGTTCGCGCTGAAACTGATGGTTGCCACATATTACAACATTCTGTGTGCCATACGTGCATTGTGTTGGCATTAACACTCCATTACGGTTGAATGAAATATTTAATTGGATGAAACAGCACCCCTGTCACCTTTAGCGCCCCCAACAACAACACCATAAACCTAAACGAAGATGAATGTCAACAGAGGGCTCGCCACCGCTATTGCCGTTGCTCGCTGCCGCCCGAACCGTGCCGTGTAACCTTAAATTCCGCCATTTCACCATCGAGTAACCCTTCTTTTTCACTCTTCGAACTTTGGAGGATAAAATGGAAAATGTACACTGCAACACCTGTTTGACGAAACCGCCAGAAGTTTTCTTTCTTTATTTCGCCTGCCTGATGGTACTTGGGGAAACTTTGTGGCTAAGCTGGGAACAGTATAGGTACTTTTGACGGTGTTGGTGGAGACGGCAAAAAGTTTGCCGTCAAATGCCTTCGCATGTTGACAGCTACAACGGCAGCTGTGGAAAGACACACAGCTTCATCGTATAGTCTTCGTTCGGGTTTAGTCTTGGTTGTTGTCATCCTCATCGTCACCGTATACCGTATACCGTATACTCTGTTGCCTTGATGCTCCTAGCAGCTAACTGCTAACTGCTATACCTCCATAGTAGTCTTTTATACATACTCCTTGAGTCATCAGTTTTTCTTCACTCAACTCTACTTCTTCTGGGTCGAGAAGCTTAAGTAGCAATTTGAAAGTTTTAAGCAGATTTCAAGAACATCTCAGAAAAGCCACCCCCATGGGAGCCGGGGATATTATTTGCATAGAGAGAGAGCAGGAAAGTGTGCTCTCGGGCTTAACATTTAATCAAAGACTTTTGCTTGTAATTTTAATATTTAATTACTATTTAAATTAAGGGATTCGAACAGCAGCGGTGGCAACATCCACCACATCCCTTTTTGCTGCGTAGAGCGTAGGTATATATAGATAAGATGTACATATTAAATTTTAAGGATGGGCTATATGGTTCCTTTTCTCGGACGAAGGGTAAAGTATAGAGGGCTGTCATCAGGAGTTGGTATAGGTATACCTAGTATAACTTTTCCCTTGTTTTTTTTTTAAATGATTTTCCTTGCAGACAAACCCCCAAAAATGTTGTTTGATATTTTGGGTAAATATATGCAGACGAACACAAATTTTGGTCGTGCGGTTGTGTCAGGTGCGGTCGTGGAATGTCTGATGATTTTGAAATTGACAGACAGAAAATTTATGTAGTTGGAGGTTTTCAAAATGACAAATTACGTGGTTTGTATTGAAAGTGGTGAATTCGAATGAAGCGATGAGTCGATGGTTGATATTTGTTGTTGGAAAATTGATTGGATTTTATCTGCGTATACAGATTGTCCTTTTTTTTCTAAAAGGGCGGCAACGGACTGTTTTCAGATTTAATTTCGGAGTAGTTTTGATTTTAAAGGTGCTTAAAAAAACATACACACCATTTAAGAAATTGGGACTTCAAATTCAAAAGATAATGGTTATGGTTACATTCAGTTCAATATTAATAATAAGTCTTACCCGTAAGGTGATAATTAGTGCAAAGCGCTGTCATGACAGATGTCCTGCCTGTGCAACATAAAGTGTTTTTTTGTAAGGGCACTGCCTCTTGCGAGAAATCCCTGAAATTACTTGCACACAAAAATGGTTGAGAGTTGTAAGCCACTAGGTCCTGTTTCTCTACGAACTGTTGCGCTACCTAATTATTTAACATTTTAAATTTACATTTTATTTATTTAAGACTGTCTGTCTATGCTTGAATTTTTATATAGAGTGTATCAATGTGTTTTAAAGCTTTCGAAAACAACACCACCACAAAGAATTAATGCGCAATTTCAAAGAATTCCACATTCATGAAGCACCGCTAAAAAACGAATCTCTGTACTTGAATGTAGGACCGAAGTTGGGTTGTAGGGTATTTCTGGTGCATTCCTGGAGGCGCGAGTCTTACTAGAGCATAATCGTTTAAGCTAATTGTAAAAAAGTTTGAAAGAGAAATTTAACAACAGAGTTCAAGGAAGTTAAATGATTTAACGATGATATCATCACCAATCAATTTTAATGCTCTATATTTAATGCTTTCCAAAGCCTAAAGGAAGTTGTGGGAACTCAAGCACAGTAATACGAGTTATACTTAAGCTTTGGACGTATATAAGGCTTTAACGTAAATGCCACTCATGGATAGTGGCAAAGGTGGTTAATTATGTTGTTACGACATCGACAGTAGAAAGAATTGAGTTTTAGACGCGTTAAATTCTACTTGATTTTCGAATTCTCATTCAACAATGCTGTCTAGGTCCAAATTTAATGAGCTTATCACACATTGCCATCGAAGATCTACGTCCGCAGAGCAAAGTTGTGAATCCATAAACGAATATGAAAAGCTGAGAAAGAGTGTCGGCAACAGAACAGAACCCTAAAGCACACAGCATTTATTTTGTGTTTCCCAGATTTTAACCCATCAAATACTTACTTAAATTGAACGGTCCGAAAGTTAATTTTGAATCCAACGAAGGAAGGATTCATTAAAATCAAAGCCACAAATTTTCGATAAAATAGTCTGAAGGCAAACTATATTAATTGCTTTTGAAATAATAAAGGAAATAATAATAAACCGTCAAATCACCAATTGACCCTTAAGAAGCCTTCGGTCTTCAAGATATTTCTTGAGTTGATAATTATTCGGGGTTTCCAGGATCTTGGAAAGAAGGGACGTAAATGTGATGGGTCGATAATTCTAGGGGAATAGGATTTTAGGCTATAAGTTTGACAAAATGCCGTTTTCCATCATCTTGGAATTAGACCTAAATAATACGATAAATGAAAAAGCTTAAACAGTGGTTTTGGCAGCGTTTATGAACAGAACAAAAGCGGGATGTCAAAATGTATACAATTGAATCTCTTTTCCATTCAGGACTAAAAAAACTGTGATTTTTATTTCTTCAAAAATGATCTTCGAAAATGTTTCGGACTGATCTAACTAATGTATGTGTCCTTTAACCAAAAGAAATAAGGAGTTATTTTTAGTGTAAAAAGAAACTTCTTTATTGTAAAGTGTTTGGCTGTCCTGGTAGGGAAATGCTCGTCTGCAAGCTCGTATACTTCAGAAAAAAGTGTGTCAAAAATTCTTCCTAAGAAATGCTCTATGAAAATTTCCACAATTCGAAAGCATTTTTTTGGTCTTCAACAATTCTTGGATGAATTTCTACAACTTTGTGAATATAAATGTTAATACAGTCAACTGTTAAACCATTGAAACCTTTCCCCCTGCTGAAAATAAAAAAAATCCTCATTTTGATACCAAACCACCCAAGCTGGATGTAAGCATTTATTTATTCCTAGAAATCTGTATCAGTAAGGTGTAACAACACTGTACTTATTAAAAAATAAGATATTAGTATAATCTTCTTTTGTCGTGATTTTTAAAACCCTGGTTTATTTTGTTTACCCATGTTTGAAGTGTGTTTAAAACCGCAAACAAAGTATTTTGTCATTACAAATTAATCTCTTATTTCGATTACTTTCATTATAGCCCACCAACGAATACCGTACACATAAATCCAAATTAAGTACAACATTTTTATTAAGTCTTACAACAACAATCATCCTACACCAATACTTTATGTTATGATCTTCTTACCCAACTTTAAGCCTCTTAAGTCGATCGATTTGAATAATCCCAATTACAAACATATAGAAGAGTTCGTCAAAAAAACACGACAAAATTTAATAATCCATATCAAGATCACTCTTAACATAAACAAAACACACCTTAGCGGGACGGTCGGTCGCGTTGGAGTCACAAATTAATCAGAGTTTGGAGGCAGCGACGACGACTACGACTGGCGGTGGTGGTGGTCTGGCTTAGGCTTTATATTTTGTTTTCTTATAAAAACATTAAACATTGTCACCCAACTATTCAATAACAAAAGACCATAAATCACAGATTATGCCCAAACAACATTATTCAAGATTGATAAGATCAAAAAAGTATAATTTGTTTTCTTTGGTAAATCTCACCATCACCAAAAAGTTGTATTATGACTGTACGCCTACACTAATTTGGAGAGGTTCATATAAACGTATCTTAAGTATTTCAATGAAAAGTTTGAATTTTGAAAATTCATTAATATCAAAAAATAGGTAATGAGAATATCTTATTACGTTTAGTCTATAAGCTGTGACCATCGAGGCACTGGGCTTAGAATCAGAAGGTTAAAATTTAGAGGTTAGCTTATTTTAATAGGTATTCTTTCAAGAACTTAAAATCAAATGCATATAAGAAATTTATATAGGGAGCCAAAAGCTCTGCCAGATACCAAATTCAAAAAGTCCTTAACGAGATGTCAAGCTTTTTACTGATCTCTCAAAATAAGGTCTACTTAATTAGTTTCTTCACACACATTTTTATTAGCTGTCAAATTTTAAATAAAGAATAATTTGGAGCGTTAGGGTGACTAAGGAAACATATTTATTGACGTTTTATCTTCATTTTATAAAGACGAGAAATAATCTCCAACAGTAAGAGTTCGCTTCCTACATTAATAACATTTTAGGATCATCATTCTTTAAAGAGTCTCTGTGACTTTGACGTTTCTTAAAAAACTGTTCAATGATAAATTTTTAGTTAGCAGATTTTTTCCCAATTATCAGATCGCCAGCTTAAGTCCGCGCAGGAGATTTTTTATATAGGTAGGGTGTTTTTTAAGATATATGATAAGTTTCAAGGATTGTTTTCAAATGCAACCAAGTCGGTGAGAAAGGTTGTCAATAAGTCGTAAGAATCATCAATTTCAGTCCAGTAAACCAGCAGTTCGTGAATATGATGAAATTTTCAACTGTTGAATCTCGTACATCATGCATCATTTTGTTTCATCAATACGACGATAAAAATGTCCCCTTCATCATATTGACTGCAGCGTTCATAAAAATGATGAATTCTTTTAAAAAAGTTATTACAACATTGATGAATTCATCCATTAACAATATGATGAAGAATTTTCAATTTTAAAAGATATTCATCAATATGATGATACAAATTTTCGTCAATATTATAATTTAAGTTTTAATATTTAGTATCGCATTCATCAAAATGGTGATTAATTTTATCGACAAATTTTTTTAATGACTCGTAATGACTGGATTCATCAATGATAAATTTCATCAATATTATGAAAAATGTCCTCAATATGACGACTTAATTCTTTAATATGTTTATTTTTAGTTTTTTTTTTAAATAAATGTAATGAATGTATTCGTCAATATGATGAACTAAGTGTAAAACAGTTATTTATAATTATGATTATTACTTTAATCAATATGACGAATGTGAAGCAATGAATAATAAATAAGTCAATTTGTTGATATGATGATAAAATTCATCAATGTGATGAAGTAAATTTTATAAAATCCCTCATAAGTATGATAAATACGTTCGTCAATATGATGATCTTTAGTTAAAGAAGTTTTTTATAAATATGATAAACTAATTGCCAACAAATTCTTTTTATATTATAACGAATGTATTCGTCAACAAGATGATTAAATCTCTCATAAATTTGAATTTCATCAATATAATGAATGTAAACAAAATCATAAATATGACGAATGCATTCGTCAATGTGATGAAGATTTATGATTTTCAAGTTGATTAATAAATAAATAAATTAGGTGGCGCAACAGTCGGTAGAGAACCAGGGTCTAGTGACTTACAACTCTGAACCATTCCTGTGTGCGAGTTATTGCAGGGATGGAAGGGACCTACAGTTTATATGCCGAATCCGAACGGATAATTTGAGTAAGCACTTTTCATGACAAGAATTACTCTTAGAGAATTTGTCAATTCCTCGCAAAAGGCAGTACACGCGAAAAAAAAAAACTTTAGGTGGCACAGGCAGGGATCGAACCCAAGACCTCTCGCATGATAATTTTCAGTTCATGGACGCCATTCATCGATATTATGACGGTAAGTTTTTTCGGTGTACACAAGCTTACATTGGGGGTGTACGAAAATTATCATTTGTCAACGTTAAGTCTAATACGAATAAGAGACACTAACCGTTGGTATGCTGCATGTTAGAGCAAATACATTCATTCATCAATTACAAACGATTTTCGAAACAAAAAAGTTACACATTGCAGTTCATTATAAGACTCGAAAACAAATCAAAGATTAATAGAAGTCTTCGTTCGACTCCAACGCACTCACGCAATTGAATTCCTCGCAAGACTACATCTTAATCCGCAATTTAAACACACAACTTTTAAACATTAAAGGACAATTCAAACGCCACAGAACGAGCTTCATTTATACACTCTTACGTGAATGGAAAGCGAACAACAAGCACCTACGCTATACACTTCTATATCTTACCTTCCTACACAAAAACTGCACACTTTTGATACTGAAGCAAGCTATACCTATAATGGCTATAGGAAAATGCAAATTCCAAACAATCAACTTGACCAAACAATTCCGCTATGTCCGTCTGTTCCGTTCGAATGTCTTAATTAGTTCACCGGAAAGTACACATTTATTTAGAGATACCTAGAGAAAAAACAGAGCACAGCAAATATACAATGAGCCACAATAAGAATGGAAGCACAAAAATGGACAGAACCAGGTGCGTTGCATTCCATACAGGGAAACATTGCAGACAGCACAAATGCAATTTCTATGAAGACATCAACCATTCATTCCTCCCACTGTATTGCAGTTCCCTATCTACGATTCCTGGTTTGGCTACAGCTGAATGGTCAGACGATATCTCCACCATGTAAGGGGTTCTATATGTTTGTTGCAACAAGAATTAAAGAACGATGCAGCCAGCGTCCAGCACCATTGTCCTCTCAGTTATGAAATGCGTCTGTTTTAATTGAATACTCAAAGGCTGACCCGGTCGAAATAGACTTTTAAAATACAACCAAACATCAAACGACACCACAAAAACAAACACGTTATAAATGTTGCTATAGTTAAATTTTTTTATTACAACTCCTCGTTGAACTTCTTCAGGTAGTCGACCACCCAAGGCACCAATTCCGAAACCCTTGTGTACACACCGGGCTTATTTGGAAGAGCACAGCTTATGCCCCACGACACAATACCGACGAGCTTTGAGTTCACCACCAGAGGGCCACCGGAATCCATTGTGCATGCGTCAATTCCACCTGTCAGCACTCCGGCGCACACCATCCGATCTGTGATTACGTTCTGGAACAGTCTGTTGCAAGTAGCCTGATTGATTATTGGTACTTCAGCGTACTGCAAATACTGAGCTTCAGGTCCAAAGGGGGTATAAAAACCCCAACCACTCACAATGGCCGAAGCTCCTTCTGCAACATCTTCCCCTGCAGCTGGAAGAGCAATCGGCTGAACCGAGTCTGAGAATTCTAAATCATCCGCCAACCGTATTATTCCGATATCGTAGTCCATGGTCGAGGATAGAAAGCCCGAGTGACTGCTTACACTTTTAACAGCTACCAATTTGCCTCCTGAAGACTTCATCTTCGAACCAACTCGAATCTTCATCAGCTTCGAATCGGTGTACTTCAAGCAATGGGCGGCTGTCAAAATCGTTCGCTTGTTGATGATGGATCCGCCACAAATATGCCTTCCTGAACTTCTTATTGACACTATCCATGGCAGGTCTATATCGTTTGCACTTTTTCCACCGACAATACGTCCGGATAAACTGACACACGTACCGAAATTTGCCCACAGGCCGCATCCCCACAGAACCACAACGAGAACCACTGCTTGTCGGAACATTTTTGAAGGTGTCGCTAGAATTTAATTGGGCTTTTATCAAACATCATCTGGATAGCAATCGATAAAATTGTAATCGATTTTTGTGGTTGTTACAAATAAATGAAAAGGTACTCAACAAAATTGATAAGAATGTAGGCTACGTACGAGTATATTGGATGGTTTTTTTAAGAGGTTAAGGGGCGTCAACTTTTTTCAAGGCCACTTAAGAAAGACAGAGTTGGCTAACATTGAAGTATCATTGAGAAAGTTTTTATGTGTTTACTTAAGTTCTAGCAATTTTTAATGACGTAATTAATTGAAGATAAAGTGAAGAGTATTTCATTCAGAATTAGATAAAACTTTAATAGAAGTAGAGAAAAGGCCAACAAAATTTAAAAGCAAACATCGATCATTAGCAAAAATATACAAGAAGACCCCACTTCCCGTTTCCTGTATTTTAAAGTGAAATTTGTCAATGATCGGGAGGAAGTTAGCACGAGGCTATTTTCTTATTTTCTTATCTAAGAATTTTATGTCAGATGAGTAAGGGCTTTTTTCATGAGGCCTTTGGCGTAAACAACTGTCGCGATCAGCGCCGTGAAGGGAATCCCTATAGAAAAATCGATGATTGATATGAATGAGTAACGTCTTCCTTTTTTCTTCCCGTGAACTTTAATAAGCAATTTGGTGAAATAGTTTAAAAAAAAAGACAAGAACAGTTTCACAGCCAAAAATTATGTTCAATTGTGAAGATTTTTCTTCCATAGATTGTTATGCCATGGGATCGCTTATTAAATTCACCACCGCTGCGCGAAATATTCACATAGCTGTAGCAATGTAAAACGCAAATGACATATCTCATGCTCATCACATTCAAAAGTTGCAAACATTGTATTAAATTTTTTTAAGATCCATAATTTCCACCCACAATCAGTTTCTCAAAACAACCATAAAACCTTATTCAAAGTGATCTTTCTGCAATGATGATCAACCACATTTTTCCATGATCAATAAGGTTTCTTTTTTAATTTTATCACGTTACTATCCACCAAACTGCATCAAGTGTTATGTTCAGGTCTTGGATACCTTTTCTTCAATGAATTTCATGATGTCTTACGCTTATTTTATGTTACCATAAAAATTATGAGATTTTTTTTATAGCAACTCTTAAATTGACTTTGATTTGTTAAAGATCATTAATATCAATTTTTTAGTGTTGCTAAATTGATAGAATTTATTCTGTTCGTTCACTCAAGTTGAGCTTAGATTATTGGTTTATATTTTATTGACCAATTAATCATGGAAATAAAGGAAATAGAAAAACATCAAATATTTCAGTTAAGTTGTTTAAGCAAAGTGAAAGGTAACTTAGGTTTTGGGAGGTAGGAAGATAGTTTAAGTAACTATAACTAAGAATTCTTAATCATTAACATAATTGAAAAAGTGGGTTATTGGGATCGTAGCATTTCATTTGTGGAATATTCGAAAGAAATTGGAGTTAGTCGACTAATATCAATTCGTTGCAGCCATTTGGTCAGTTAAAGAAAAATTGTAAAAATAGGCTGAGAAGTTTCAGTTATTTTTTGTCGAAATGTTCAAGACATGAAACAAATTTTGGCCTCATGTCAAAACTTCCGTTATTTTCGTCCATAGGGAATTCGAACAGGAGTTTGGTGCCACTCTCCCGATGAAATGGATAAGACAGTTCCATTGGGATCCTATTTTTCAGGTTCGCGGCTGAAACATCGGCAATACAGGCGTTTTGATATGAAACTCATCTGGACAAATAGGAGTGAGTAGACAATTCTTTCGTTTTCAGTATCTGTAAATGAATAATAATGAAAACAATTGGCTTGCGTTGGGCTAACCTTGTCCGAAATTAAAGGAAATTATTTGTACATGGACTTTATTTGATTTTAGTTAAAATGTAGTAAGAAAAAACTTTCTGGAGATACTAATCAGAGAATTTCCTAACACTTTATCCAAATTGAAAATGCATTGTTGACAAAGATTCCTAGTCCATCGAACTGACTTCGTATTCAACGTTGCTTATGAAGCGAAAGTCCTTGGAAAATGTTCAATACAAAGCTAATTAACATCAATTCAACAATGTGTTGGAACCAATAAATTCGTTATAAGATCATTATTTTTAGCAATTGCCCATTTGTCCTCCTGCCAAATGGTACATTAAAAATTGTTTCTAAAATCTGTGCTTTCTCTTCAAACGAAACAATAAATATTTCCAACAAAAATAGTAGTGAATTATTTGTAGTTCCTAAAAGCTATCTTGCCAATCATTCTGGCGAACTCCTTGATATTAAAAAATTCAGTTATATCACTCTAGAGGTAGTTGAACATGAATTTCTAGCTAAAAGAGCTGTTTTGAAAACTAGAAGTTAGATATTTGCTGCCATGTTCCAACACGAAATGAGATAACAAAAATAGAAGAATTTCAGTCACGATATTATCGAGGAAAGGTTGAACAAGTTGTTTTTCTTAGTTTAAATTTTAACTACAAGAAAATTATAGGAAATCAAAAAAAAATTACTAATTTATTAGCATTTTTGAATAAGTGCTACAATACTCTATTACTCGGTCAACAGCTTGACTGTACTAACAGTGATTATATTTTAGCTTTCGACCAACTTTCTTATGATATTATTACATTGCTCAAGGCAATTGAGTTCCCTCCTCAATTAAATTTAGAAGTTCCGCAAGGTAGTCATTTAGGACCAATACTCTTTATCGTAGCAACATATTAATGATGTACCATTTTGTTAACGATATGAAAATCTTCAAAAGCATAAAATCTCTAATCGATCAATTACAATTCCAAAATAATAATAACAATTTTGTTATTTGGTGCAAAAACAATGGCATGCAATGAGTTTATTAAAAACGTACGTCATAGTTTGATTGATCTTAAAATAGCGCAGTTTTTAAAACTTGAATTTCTTTTTATTACTAGTCTTAATTTTACGGAATATATATTGATTCGTAAGTAAGGCCAACTCTATGTAAGGATTTGTTAAACATTTGTGTTAACAATTTTAGGATAAATTTGTTACTCTCGATCTATATAACACTTTATCTTTTTAGAACATATTATATTGTTCTTACTGAGTGTTCAACAACGAAGAAATACTAAAGAATTTCAAAGAGTCATTCATTTTAGCGATCTATAAAAAAGGAGATCCTAATCTCAATCAATCAAACAACAAAATAAGTTGTTTTCAGGCTGGCTTTCGAGCTAACCTCTCTACAGTTGATCAAATTTTTACTCTTACTAATGTCGCTAAACGTTTTTTGGATAAGAAAACTAATCTCTATGCTTTTTTTGTAGATTTTAAAGCTGCCTTTGATACTATGTATAAACAGAAAACTATTACTTTTCAAACTAGCAGGTGTTGGATTATCAACAAAATTTTTAAGAAATGAGAAAGTTCTCATTGAGAAGCTTCTTTCAAATACAACAGCGGTAGTTTCTAATGGTAGAATCTCTTCGCAGCAATTTAAGACAGAAGTGGGTGTCCCACAAGGTTGCATTTTGAGTCCTTTGCTCTTCTCACTTTTTATTTACGACATTGGAGACAGTGTTCCTGATTTGCTTATTAAGGTGCTTTTATATGCGGATTACCTTGTCATTCTTACTGATAACCCCGTAACTCTACAACTGCAAATTATCAAACTTAACCAGTATTGTAACTCTTGGGATCATCAAATAAATACTTCAAAGTCGAAGATTATGGTTTTTAGATCTCATAATCATAATGTCAGAAATGACCGTTCTTGGAACCTTAATGGTGAAAGAATAGAGGTAGTTAAAAGATTTAAATACTTAGGTTTTACAATAACACAAAATTTAAACATCGGACCTCATATAAAAGATAAAACATCAGTTGCGAAATCAGCCATTAACTGCATTTGGTCAAGTTTTTTTAATAACAAAAGTATCGAACTGATGGTAAAATTCAAAGTATTTGATGCAACAATTAAAAGTTCACTCTGTTATGCTAATAAAGTGTATGGTTACGAAGTATGTGAAGACTTTGAAGTTATCCAGAGATATTTTTTCAAACGTATATTTAAGGTCCCTTTAAACACACCTAACTATGGAATATATGTCAAATCTGGACTACCTCCAATTTTCTTAAAAAACCTTAAGGCAAATTCGGACTATATTGTCAAAGTTTTAAAGAGATATGATAATAATCTTCAAAGAAAAGTACTCATGATTGTACTTCAGCGTTGTTACACGCCGCCGGCCGTTCAAAGATTGGCAAGAATTAGCTGCTAAATATAATATGACATTGAATTTAGCCTTGAATAACTTTGGTTCATGGAAGGATGAATTCTATGACTGCATCTCAGCAATTGACGAAAAGAATTCACAGTTAACGATATGAGTTTAATATTTAAGATCCGAACTGAAATGCTAGAGCTAAATTACAGACCTGATATAAATCATAATTGTAATCTTTGCAACCTTAATCAAATCGAAAACGTTTATCACTTCCTAGCAAGATGTCCAATACTCCAAGAAATTCGACATTTATACTTTAGGAAAAGCTTTCTTTCTACAGAAGAGAGTTACTCAATTCTAAATGGTGAGTGTGGTTGGAAAATTCTTATCCGGTTTGTTACTGAAGCTATCGCTTACAGAAATACTTATGTAAATCTCTTTTAGAATCAATCTATTATTTTGTTTTAGCTAAACTAAAAGCCTATCTTTCAGCTAATATTGAATCCCTTAATCTATCATTATCCTTTAAATTTAATCTTTTAAATTTAAATACGCTAGTTTAAATTTTTTCCTTTTTTTTTTTAATGTAACTTTTGCAATATATTTATATTAGTTTTAATTAGATCTGATTAAAATAAAGTCTTAAACTCTAATGATATTTTGTTAAAATATGTGTATGTTAACTTTTTATGTTAAAATATGTGTATGTACACTTTTTCATTTTCAATTTTCTTGCTGTGTTTAAAATTTATAAATGTAAATTTTAATGTAATATTTTTAGATATAATCGGCAGACGGCTTTTAAGCCATATGCTCGTAAATCTTTTATATTAAAACATTTGTACTTTATATGTTGAAAAAATAAAGATAATAATAAATAATAATAATAACACTTTAGTTCACAATCATCTTGAGTACGAATAGAAGGTACGAACTCCTTTTTACAAGATTCGCAAGAATAGGATAGAATCTGTTCCACAACACTTTTTACGTTTCACCTTGAAAAGGTCTACCAAGATCTGATCTTTATAACTTTCCTCATTATGTACATCGGATAAAGCTTCTTCAAATGCAATCTCTATCGCAAAGGAGAGCTGTTAATAATGATATTGTCGTTAATTATCAACTGTTAACTCTTAACTGGTGAGATTAATGCACCTGATTTATTAAATTGTATAAGTTCAAATTACCATGAATGTAACCGCAATACACGTAGTTTACAATAAATACACGTTTTACAAAACCTCACTAATAATAGCATGCATGAGCCTAACTTAGCATGAACTTAACTTAGCTTATGAACTCAAACACCCTTGATTTTAGCATGTGTAAGAATATTCTTAAAAATACATTAAAGACGAGTTTAAAGTTACTCGTAAAAATGTCTTGGTTTGTCAGACGTGAATTTTAGTAACAAAGCTGAAAAGTCTTATATTTTCAAGAACCGATGACGCATAGACGTATTCATATTATTTTCATTTTGTCAGTAGGTACTAATTTTGAACAAATTACTTGATCTCCCCCTTCCCTTGACCAACAAAAAAAAACAGGCTAAAAATGTCATTACAAATTGCTCTTAGCTAAACTTGAACCGATACACGCGACTAAAGGCCCTAACAAATTTGTTACCAATTGATTTTGGTTTAACGAGCCCTTCAAGGTGACAAAAAATTTGAATTATACAAACTAACTCCCTTCACTACACTATACACGAGTATACGAGTAGCTAGCTAGTTGGTTGAAACATTCCCAACTATATACTCATACACTCACTCGTACATCGCCATCAGTTGCTAGCCTTTTGCACTATCTATACCCTCAAACATCCTGTGCCATTTGAATTGACAAACAACAAAAGGAAGTTAATGGAGTCAGACATGGGTCTCGTTGTACTACAGTACAGAATAGTTGCTAGTCCCACGTACCGTCTCGTCCTGGTTCTGTCCTGGTACCAATATACGAGTATAAAACCAAGGAAAAATCTCATTCCCTTTGTCCCCAAAGAGACACAAAGAAAATGCTGAAATTGCAATAAAATTGACAAAAACATTCGAGACAACGAAAACGAACTACGAACTATGAACGAACGATGGAACGAATGAACGACCAAGGGTTTTCCAAATGCTTTTCGAATTGTTTTGAAACACACAAGCGCGATTCGAAATTATTCACGAGCAATTTTTGCACACCCCATTGGTTTGCTTTTCAGGTCTGTATGGTTTTGTATGCCATTTTCCGGTACTGTACTGGGCTATTTTAGAGCGGGAATTGTAGAAGGGTGGACTATTATATACCCTTTCCATATCAGGAGCTTTTTCATATGCATTATGCTAAACAGGGCACAAGGCTTTTGGGTATCTATGTATGTGTACTCACTCGTATATAGAGGGAGCTACTCAACTTTGCTTGCCAATGAGGAAATTGGAGTTATCATTTACCATGCACTTCCGAAATGAATGAATGAGCCTGAAATAATGCGAATGAGAATATTTATATGCATATACACATGTAGTTACCAAATAACATAGAAAAAGGATGCACGACTCCTTCTACATCTGTATATACATATATTGCAATTGTATAATACTGAAGCTATAAATTTTGGTAAGTGCGGATGCCATAATAGCGAAGCACTATACAACTTGCTCACTTTACTTTTATTACATTTATTATTGTTTTGGGACCGAACTTATGGGCCAATGAGTTTTTTTCTTTAAAGGTTGAATGAAATGGAATGACGGTAATGAGCTCGAAAAATGTGCCTACATATATACTCATATGTATGAGGAGGAAATATTTGTGTTTTGTATAAATAGCACTTAAGGACGTTTTATTGGATGTCAATGTGGAAACGTTGTATTTTCAAGTACTTTTATCTATAAAAGAGTCCATAACTCATATTTACTTTTGTTGTTGTTGTTGAATTGTAAATTATAAATAAGAGGTCGGTATTAAAGCCAAAACTGTTCATAACTGTGATGTAAACTAGTATGTTAGGTATATGTATTTTTCTAAAATTTGCATTTTTTTTCAACGAAAAATCATTTTTTTGAGTGTATGAACTTTAAGTTGAACGCTCGGGCGTATACGCACTTTTTTTAATGCATTTGAATTTTAGAAGAAATTTAAGTTTCCTCCCAAATTTGCTTTCGATATATCGCTTCTTCTTTCGATTAAAAATTTTCTTTCGAACCGTTTTAAACAAGTTGATTGAAACCCACAACACAAATGATGGTGAGCCACAGGAGTCCGTTTTGTCTCCTACACTTTTTCTCCTTTCTGTAAATGATGCTCTTGGTTGACGATTGCACTCCCAACTTTTCATATTCCTTTCCAGACTTACATTTCTCCACGTATACAATTTAGTGTTGTATGTAATGTTTTTAGTGGTCATAAAACCATTTTTTTAGTACCCGTGGAGTGATGGTTAGTGCCTAGGACTATTATATTAGAGGTCTTGGGTTCAATCGCAGCCTATGTCACCTAAAGTTTCTTTCACGGGTATTCCCTCTTGCAGGAAATCCTTCAAGAGAAATTCTTATCATGAAAAGTGTTTTTCTCAATGTAGGCCCTCGGAATCATCATAAACTGGGACCTAAAGTTCATCCTTGAAGTTATTCGCACACAGGAATGGTTAAAAGTAGCAAATCCCTAAGAATTTCTTCTCTTTAAAGCCATTCTTTGCTCATTACGTAATTGAAATAAGATTATGTAACTGTTACATCTCTAAATGTTATATCTCTAAATTGAGTTCAACAACACAAGTATAATATATTTATGTACACATAACATTTCCATTTGAAAGTGCTCAAAGTATATTGTTTCAAAGTATGTATATTCATGTGGAAAAAAAGTGAGTGAAGTTGATTGAGTAAAGACGTCTTTTTTTAAGGCTCGCGAAAATTGTTGATGGTATAGATGTTGATGCAGCGACTCCAAATATGTTACAAATAATGATAAACAAACTCCAATTATATTGTAATCTATGGAATCTGACTGTTAATACCAATAAATCGAAGGTAATGATTTTTCGCAACGGAACAGGACGATATTTTTTTTTTTTTTTTTTATAATAAGCGCACCCTCAAGGGGATAATACTACGCTTATTATGTAGACACAGTGTGAGCACTAGGAAGAGGAGAGAGAGGTTGCACATTGGTTTTGAATTCCTGAATATTGCAATGGCTGGGAAAAACAAAGTGTGGTAAGGCATTCCACATTCGCGTAGTACGGCTAAGAACGAATCTCTATAATTGACAGTACGACCGAAGTTTGGCTCGAGGGTATACTGATGAGCATTCCTAAAAGCGCGAGTATTACGATTTAACTGTTTAAGGGGAGGAATGCAACTGCTATTTCTCTAGAGCATAAACCATTAAAATAACGGTAAAAGAGGGTGAGACAAGAAACATTTCCACGATGTTCAACCGACGTAAATGATCTTATGATCGTAATACCACCAATCAATTTAAATGCTCTACGTTCAATACTGTCCAAGAGGCTTAAGTAAGTTGCAGGAGTACCAGCGTAGATATGGGAGTTATACTCAAGCTTTGGACGTATGTAGATAACAGCCAGATCAGAGGGGGAGAAAAACTTCTTGCATCGCCTTAGAAAACCCAAACATCTTGCGGCATCGCGTATGTGGTCGTTCCACAAAAGGTGGTTGGTGATACACATACCGAGAATATCGAAATGTTCAGTCTCCTCGATGCAAGTGTCATCTATGGATAATGGCAAGGGGGGTATGCAAGAGAAGAAAAATGGAAATGGGAAAATGTAGGTCTCGAGGTGGTAAGGGAGTATAAATATTTGGGAGTTATCATAACGCCATCACGATCTCTACAAAAACATCTGAAGGCAAGGCTAATCGAAGCAAAAAAAGCTATCAACTGCAACTGGAAAGGAGTGTCAAGCAAGAAGCATATTGCCCCAAGCACAAGCACTATTTGAGGCCGTAATGCGATCGACATTATGCTATGCTGGCCAGGTATGATGATTTCAGCAATATGAGGAGGAGAAAAACTTTTAAGATACTTTATTAAAAAAATGTGTTGGCTCCCAGCAAATACACCCACCTATATGTTGCATCTAGAGACAGGAGTGGCACCACTCTATATCTTCACATTGAAGATGCATCTGCAATATATATTAAAAGTTACAGAGCTACCAAACCATCGTCTATATCAGGTATAGAGGATTGTAAAACTTTATGCCCACTATTGCTTAAAAAAATTGAAGCATCCTTTTTTGGAAAATTTGGAGAGTCGGCTAAACAAAGTGAGTCCCGAATCCTATATGGACAATTAAACTACGAAAGGGGTGTGAACAATTTTTTTGACGATCGATATCCTATAAGTACAATAGCCTTAATCTTCAAAACCAGAGGGGAATTGTTGCGTTTAAATTACCAACCACACGGCTCCAACGACAACACTCGGTGCACATTATGTAATCTCCAAGAAACCGAAAATGTAACGCATTTCCTAGGAAGATGCCCTATCCTTCAGACAATCCGACGCGCTTTCTGGGAGAAAAACGTCCTCAACAATGATGATATCATTTTAATTCTCAATGGTGAAAACTGGCAGCATTGTCCAATTTCGTCCACACGGCGGCGCTGAACAAAGCTTTTTAATAAATAGTGATCGAATACCTCATTCAATTTTCTCTTTGACATTAAAACTATAATTAGAATACATTTATGTCTTTGTATATAAATTAAAACTCTTTTTTTCTGGCTGACGGCAAAAGCCAATGCTATACTTTGTGAATTTTTAAAACAAATATGTAAATCAATTTTCTGTTTAATAAAATCACACATTACTACTACTACTACTAGTACTATATCTATATATATATACTAATACTCGTATCCATGCACTACTTAAATGTATGCAATGAGTTTTGTATGAAATATAATTTCCAGCTAAAAAGCAATTTTTTGAGCGTTACATAATTGAAATAAGGTTATGTAATTGTTACATTTAATGTAAAATCAATTTAATGAGTGCACCTAAACTTGTTGAATATAATTATGTTCTTATAATAGTTCAATAGGTTAAGAGTTTATTATGTAGTGGTTACATAAATTAGGAAATAAGTAATATTTGTGTCACAAACAATACAAAATTTTAAGCTTGATGTATTCAAATAGATTTAGTCACTTGCCTCTCTCAAATTTTATCTTGGAAAAGCTGTGATAAAAGTATTGATTTTTACACATTAAAATCTTAACTTATCACGCAAGAATGAAAAGAAATAAAAATAATTAACAAAAATTCATCGCCCATCCCTGTCAACATATTTTGTTTTTTCTCTGTTTTTTGTAACTTAACACAAAGATCCCCTTTATTGCCCTCTAGACAAACAAAATCCAATCATCATTCCGCACTTAATTACCAAGCAAAACGTTCCGGAGTATAGTATCAACATCCGCGGCTCTTTAAAAAATTCCCTTTTCCACAAAACAAAAGACAATAAAAGTACCTTTTTACCATCATGATGAACTTTATCCATTACATCGCTTTCGGCCAAGCCATCAGGACAGGACTTCGAGGATAAATCGCTGTAAACTCTGCCTTCGTCCCCCGTGTTTCTATATAACAGTTGTGCGTCCAATACAACATCATGTCCTTACAGCTCCAGCAATGCCATCATTAACCCGAACATGCCTTCTCCCAAACGCGCCGCCGATTAAAGTGGCATTCACTTCGTCGTTCTCGGTAGCCGTTGGTCGTTGGTCGAGCGACGATGACGACTGACGTCGCAAAATGTTGCTTCTCTGTTTGGCATGCTTTTGCTATACCACACCACCCACTCGCCCTCAGCCTCATGCCTTACCCAAACCCTAACTCCGACACTACTTTAGAGTCCAGTCTGCATTCCTGCGGGCTATTCAGGGCCTTTTTCATCCTCGGATAAATAGCTTTTTGCCATTCGCGTTGTTATACTATTGTGTTCCAGCAACAGCAGTTTTACACTTTACTCCTATCCGTTATAAGGACTACGAACGACGACGACGACGACGGACATTTTGTACTTACGTGTGTATGTGTGTAATTAACTCTCCATTCTATCAGCACGGGTGCAGGGTACAATCACCCCCGATGATTAATGACCACCCCTATAAATCATATTCGCACGTAGCAGCAGCATCAAGCATCCAGCTTCTAGCATCAAAAGGAGCAGGAGAAGCAGCAGCAGCAGTGGCTGTGGCACACGGAGAGATGCGAGGGTAGGTTTCTTGCGCTTGTTCGTCGTCGGTAAGCTGCGCGTTTCGTTCTCTATTTTTTGACACTTTTAATGCTCCCGCTAACACAATGGGATTTTTATGCCAGAAATTCAGTCAATCCATGAACGTTTAAGTGGGCTATATAGTGGGATTGGGATGAAGTTGGGCTGGGCCAGAGCATCAACAAAGAGTACACTATCTCCGCCGCCGCACAATGGGTGGTGCAAGAAAACACTTTTACAGGTGTTAAGTAGGATTCCGAGCTGAGCTTTTCTCTATTTATGGGGTTTTTGCACTGCTTCAACTAAAATGTCTGATCCAACAAAATGTGCGCGAAATGGGATGAACACAAAGTGATGTAGAGGCGGGGAAGGGAATGGAAGGGGGATGAAAGAGGAGATTTCTGGATGATGGCTATGAAATTCGGATTGTATATGCTGTATACACCCAGTTGCAGCATGGGGCTTACTTCGAGGATTAGGGTTTAACTGGGGAGTCACATAAATTTTATTATTTTAACGTCCAACTTCCGGGTGCAATATATGAGAGTATATGTATTCCCTGCGACAGCCGGAGCAGCGGCGATGGAGCTTGTTGGAGCAGCTACCAGCGTTTCATGTACCTCCCCAAACCAGCAGCAACCATAGTTCCAGGATGGAATTATGATTATCGTAATGAATACGAAGTTATGTGTACCTACCTGTGCGCTGCATACCTTTTATTTGCATATACATTTTTTGAAACTTTGTTTTTATTTTTCTACCTCCAGAAAGGATGTGCAGTTTATTTTGTATAAATATTAATGCCTGATGGATGCAAGAGCAAGTGTGTTTTTATTTTTAAAGGCATGTCCTGCTCCTGATTCTGATTCTGATCCAGATCTCTCCCGTTTCCTTCTTTCCGGTGTTAATGCACTGTAGTTCCGTCAGAGCAGGATGTTAGGATTTTGAAATGAAACCAGGGACGAAAGAAAAAACCATCCAAGCAACCATAACCAACGTGCGGCAGGTTCATTTGCAATAATTAGCAATACAAAAAAGGATATATGGTGACGTGTTCGAGGACGACAACGACGACGACTGTACACATCCTGCGATGCATGAATGCTTCCTTTCTTTTGATCTTTAGATACATCAACTTATATACATAAAAATGACGTCTGTGTAAAAATGCAGGTGGATTTTATAATGTAATTTTTGTATCTATGTCCTTTTTTTCAAAGGAACAGGACTTCGATAATTTCAGACAGATATATTGTGTACAATAATTTCAAAGTCCACTTACGCTAATCGAAACGTGTCCTGTTTGCCAGATTTTGTAGATTTTGAAATTTACGTGACTGCTAGACCGCATATAATGAGCTATGTATAGTTAATGTTGTCTTTTTATTTCCACTCAGTTATAAAAATATATACTATTTTGTGTACCTTAATATGAATAAATATGTACGAGGTGGTTAAGTTCATTACACAAAATTCAATTCAAACAACAACATTGTATGAGGACAATAAATTCAGTTAATTGAAAATATGCTTAACCGTGATTGTTTAATTGACAGATTGAATAAACTGAGCGTGATGCGTGTTAACAAGTTTGTATTTATGGTTGGAATACTTTTTGATAAAGGAAATAATTCAATTGATATATTAAATAACTTTATTGATTATGTTTTTTGTTTTTTTTTTTTTTTTGTTTATTTTAATAATAGGGTTCACAATCAATGGGCCATGTTGCAAAAAGTGGTTAAAGTTGAGAGAAGGGACCCAAGCAAACGGTTTGGGTAGGTGCCTCTATCACGTACATAAATGAATTTCCTTTAAAATAGCAACAGAAAATTAAATTTGAGGGTTGCTCTTTATATTTCTGTCCAAGTTATAATAACACAAACGATTTTAATATTTTTCAAAATAAAATAAATTTTAACATGCGTTTCTTAAAATTTTAAAAACCTATTTTACAGGTCTCTCAAGAGGAGCGGGTGGGAAATAGAATTTTAGTTACTTCTTTGCAATTTATTTTTGAAGAAATTATCGGTGCATGCCTTATGCAATGTTTTGAGTCTCCAAATATTCAATTGTTTCAGCTGTTTGCATTTTCATGATGAAAAATGCTTTGCGGTCTTCTAATTATTTGTTTTTCGCATTTTACCAGACTCTTTCAGCAGACAAATAGCTAATCTCGACATTTAAAAATCGCTAGAATCTAAATCCATGGTTTTTAGAGATGTCTGCGTGTGTTCGCAAATTCGTTATAACATTTTTCGTCATCCTTATCTCAAGAACCAGTCTAGTTATCAACTTCAAATTAGTTTTGTTTTATAGAAAATATTATCGAAAGATGCAGAAAGGACTAAAAAGAACGAACCAATAACGCTATCGACTTCAATTAAATTGTTTATTACGAATAAATTCGAAAATAATAAAAAAAAGAGGCTGGGATGCGCCCCACACTGATAACTTCCCATCCCGTCTGTCGATTTGTCTTGCTTAAAAGTTTGTAGGTTTTCGTGTTGGGTTAAGAAAGTTGTCAGTTGAATTATTCTTAAAAATTTTAAAATTACCAACAATATTTTTCATATAAAAAAATAGTTTAGTTTGAAAATCTAGTTTTGTTAAATAGATTTTTAGTCGAAAACAAATTTTTAACAATTTAAGTAGCATATCCTAAACTTTACAAATTGGATGAATGAAATTAATTTGAGAGATGTCAAGATCCGAACATCAATTTTTACCAAATTTGCGTACTATTTTTTGTAGATTTTATTTTTTTATGAAAAAAACGGACTGTTGGATTTTTATAAAAATACTACCAAATATCAAAAACAATATTTTCTGTGAAATAAAAAGAGTTTGAAGTCAATATTTTTAATTTTTGATAAGCTATTTGAATCGTAAGTAAATTTTTACCAAGTTTTAGTATTGTTTTTTTGTTAGGTTTTTATTTTTTGTAAAATACTTGTCAATTAGGTTTTTCTCAAAATTTTACTGAATGTTGACAACAATATTTTTTAAAAGATAAAAGTAGTTTAAAGCCAATATCTCAAAGTTTCGAAAAGATATTTGCGTCGAAAATCAATTTTACCAACTTTTATAATTTTTTTGTTTATATTTTTATTTTTTGTAAAAAAAACTGTCAATTCGATTTTTTTCAAAATTTTTCCGAATGTTGCAGCAATATTTTTTAGAAGTTAAAATAAGTTGGAAGCCATAATATCAAAGTTTTGAAAAGATATTTAAGTCGAAATTCAATTTTTACCAACTTTGAGTAATGTTTTTTTTAGGTTTTTATTTTTTATAAAAAAACTGTCAATTCGATTTTTCTCAAAGTTTTACTGAATGTTGGAAACGTTTTTTTTTTTTTGAAAGATAAAATTAGTTTAAAGCCAATATCTCAAATTTTTGAAAAGATATTTGAGTCAAAAATCAATTTTTACCAACTTTTATTATTTTTTTTTAGGTTTTTATTTTTTGTAAAAAAAAACGTCGATTAGATTTTTCTCAAAATTTTATCAGATATCAAAAACATTATTCTTTGTTGCACCAAATTATTTTGGAGATGAAATCATATTTTAGTCGCAAAATTTTCGAGGTGACACATCTTTTTTCAGTTTTTTTGATTTATAAAGAAAACCGTTAATTATTTTTTTTTTTTCGAAAAATATACTTGTTTTGTATCACGTTACAACATATAATATAAAATTTAATTCAAGTCTATGGCGTAATTGGTTCATGAGATTTTTAGGTTTAACCAAAATGTTCACCTTTTTTTAAACTGCTATGGTAAAAAAACCACCCACGCAATTTTCTTGAGAGCCCTTTCTGCATCTTTCTGTCTTATTATCTGTATAACAAAATTTATTTGAAGTCGATATCTCTTCTGGTTCTTGAGCTATGGACGACGAAAAAACGTCGCGAACGTACGGACGTACGGACGTACGGACAGACATCTTTCTAAAAATCTTTTATTTCGACTCTAGGGCCCTTGAAACGTCGAGATATGTCACAATTTTCAATTTGACAAATCGGACCCATTACAATAACTTCCTATGGGAAGTTAAAAATTTAATTTCAAATATTTAGCAAATATCTTGGCAACAATTGAAAATATTGCCTTCAAATTAATTTTGCCTCACAAAATATTGTCTTTAACATTTAGTAAAATTTTGGGAAATATCCTATTGTAGGTTTTTTAATTAAAAATAAAAATCTACAAAAAATGCTTTTTTAAAAAATTTATAGACATTTTTTTCTACTCGAATATCTCAAAAATGCATTTAAGTATTGACTTAAAAGTAATTTCATTATATGCAAAATATTGTTAACAATACTATAATTTTCTTAGAAAACACGAATTGGTATTTTGTATAAGATAAGAGAACTTTTAGAAATTGTTACTAAAATTTAAAAAAATTGGTTTCAGATTAAAAATCTTGAAAATATTGAAATCAAACTTATTTTATCATATACAAAATATTATTTTTAACTTTTAGTTAATTTTATATAAAAATTCAATTCTCAATTTTTTTACAAAAATCTGATAAGAAATGGTTTTCGACTCAAGTATTATGAGAACAAAGAAATATATTGACTTCAAACTCATTTAGAAATATCGAAAGATGGCCACGAATATGAAGTTTTTAGTATGAGTCGCATTATAGCCTCATTTTTTTTTAAACTAAGAATACCAACAGTGCCCATTTAAATTATTTAGCCAAATTTCTAAAATTCCAGTTATTTTCAAAAAATTCCTTATAAATTCTTATAAATGTCTTATCTTCTCTAAATTTTGTATTCTATGCTTGGCTTCTTTCAATATAAGAAATATGGCTCCAGGTGAGTACACCCTAGAGCTGTTATTGTGTTTTTAAATTTTCTCAGAAACTAATGTACGAGTATCTTTATAAATAATTGTCTTTAATTTTCTTTTGAATTTAAAAAAAATGCATTTTTTTCAAACTTTTGTTTATCTCAAAACATGGTCAGAATTAATTAACTATATTCAAATTTCAAACGTATTTTTTTTAGCACTAAATATTTGAATACCAAAAACGTTTATAAGAAAAGTGAAAAATTTTAGAACTTTTATGTCAGCAAATGACCTGGCTCATGTTAAGAACATTAGGAGGGTTTAAACACAACAACAACTTGATTGTGCTATCACAATACTGGAATTACGGCTCCATAAAATAACACAACAAGAAATAACTAGCCTCCCCCCGCCACTATAAAAAAAGCAATAACCCTCTAAATTGGGGCGTTGTTTTATTTTCCATAGACCGCACACTTTTATCAAAAATTTCAATCTCTATAAAATCTTTTCTTATCATGTCCTTCACGATCAAGCCTTCCTCGGGTTTTCCTGGAACTTCAACCAAATTCCGAGTGGCTCTCAGAGCCGTCTTCCTTTCAGCATTGCCTTTTCTGGCTGAAACTTTCATCTGATGCCATTGCTCCTTCCATTTTTGTACTCATTTATTATAACCAGTGGCTCATATTACTGTCGATATCGCACCAAGCTTCTTACCGTGCCTCTTATCATCGACAACGTTGATGTGTCGGCGAGGCTGTTCCCACAAAAGTTCCTTTTCTAGTTGCCACGAGTTTTCTATGCAATTCATCATAAATATTAAAAAATGTTGTTATACAAGGTTTTTCAACAGGGACGCTACAAAAGTAGAGCGACAGGGACAGCAAACGACGCCATATTTTTGCCGCTCTTTGACATTTCTCTTCAGTAAGGTTTTGCCATTTCATGATGGAAAGATATACGAGCCAACAACGAGTCGAAATTATTAAAATTTACTACCGAAAGCCGGAGTCAGTGGTCCCAACGTTAAGAGCGCTATGTCCAATTCATGGTCGTTATAATCGTCCTAGCAGATCAACAATTGAGCGTCTAGTGGAAAAATTTGACTCTACAGGCACAGTAAAAAATGTTCCCGTACCAGTAAGACAAAAAAGTGCCCGTAGTGTCGAGAATGTTGCCCAAATGTGTCTCTCACACGTCGTTCTCAAACATTGAGCGTGACGTCGTTGTTGCGAATTTTGCGAAAAGATCTTGGCCTACATCCTTAGAAGATTAAATTGACGCAAGAACTGAAGCCGCTTGGCCACCAGAAGCGTCGTATGTTCGTGAATTGGGCTGAGCAACAACTTTAAAATGATGCCGGATTTCCATCTTCAGCAATGAGGCTCATTTCTGGCTGAACGGCTTCGTCAATAAACAAAATATGCGGTATTGGTCATGGTTAATGGGCCGGCGGCGTCATTGGGCCGTACTTCTTCCGTGATGATCAAGACCGTCACGTTACTGTGAATGGGGATCGCTGCCGTTCAATGATAAAGTAATATTTTTGGCCCCAATTGGATCATATGGACTTGGAGGACATGTGGTTCCAACAGGACGGTGCGGCGGCACAAGCCACATAGAGAATGTCACAATCAATTTATTGGAAACCAAGTTTGGAGAACGTGTTATTTCACGAGATGGTCCAGTCGCTTGGCCGCCTCAATCGTGTGATTTGACGCCCGTTAGACTTTTTCCTGTGGGGCTATGTCAAGTCAATATGGTCTATGCCAACAAGCCAGCGACGATTGATGAACTTCGTACGAATATCGAACGTGAAAATGCAGCAGTATTGACCGATTTATGCTTGAAAACCGTCGAAAATTGGGTTCAACGTCTGGACTTCTGCAAGCCTGCCCGTGGTGGCCATGCAAAAGAAATCGAGTTCAATACATAATGGCATCGAACGTACTTTCACAGGAATAAAGAATTTTATTGATATCCAAAACAGTTTTTGTTTTATTTTGCGCTCTTATTGAGAAACCGGATAGTTCCTTTTTTGATATATTATTTAATAGTTTATTTTTTTTTTGACGCAATATGAAGAAGGACCACACAAAATTTCAAAATCCATTTAGAACGTAAGGTTTCTCAAAAATAAATTCGTTTTTGTTTTATGAGTTTTATTTTCTACTCTTTTTATAAAAATGTAGTAAAATGAAGTTCTTACCTACAAATCAATTTTATTTTGTGTTTATAATCTTAAGACATTACCCAAAGACGAAGCTTATATGAATATCATACATACGGAAAAATTGCCTAATTCGAAAAGGGTCTGGGAAATCTTTCATTTTTGCAGCTTTATTTTATTTTCTTTAATTTCTTTAATTTTGTTAAATGTTATGTAAATAAAATGTAAAAGTAACTAACCTAATGTTTTATGACAAAAATAAAAATTACAAAAATTATTTTATGAAAAATTAAATGCTTCACAAATTTCAAATGTTTTTTGAGGTATGCCAGTTTTCTAAAAAGGCGATAATATGCATTCTACCAGGATTTTCACCATGGAATTCGTTTGCACAATAATTTACGTAATATGTTCACTATTAAGTTGTGCAATACAAAAATTTTTCGCGACTTATTTTCTTAAAAATCTTTTACTCGGTTTTACATTGTACACTAAATTTAGGTTCAATAAGCCAATTGTATTCATTATATGAAATGTTTAATACTTTGTTAAGTTGGGGTGATTTCCTGGAATTAAGTTCCACTGACTATCTCGTCCTTGACCCTCAACTTACACCATTTAAGAGGGAAACCAAATATAATTCAAGAATTATTATTAAACAATAAAAAGTACAACTTAGCCCAGTTTTCTGATGCCCTCTTTCAAGAACAACTTCAATGTGGGATAACTTGCTGAAGTGTGCTTGAATGTGGTGCTCCCCTGATGGGATGATGTGCTTCAATCTATATCTCACAACAGATTCATCAAACCGATATTCGATGATGAAATCGAATTTGTTTCGCATTTTGCTGCAGGATTTTCTTTTATGAAAAACTTTCAATTTCCGATTTCCTTTGTCTGACTATGTCAGGCTGAGAGTTTTCCTTTTTTTTTGTTGTTGTTGTGTGGGAACACAAATGTTCATCTGCTCATTGTTGGTATACTCGTAATGATTCCAAGTAAACCATCAAGTTCCAATAAAAATTTCATTGATCTTTTTTGATAAAACAAAAACAAAGGAACAGAGGGAAAAACAAACAATAAATTAATCTTGTAAATCCAAACAAACGACTACAACGTATATTTGCTTCCGAGCTATGACGCGACGCAGTGGCATAGCATCAGAGGATTCAGGAGTCTCTGAGATGAGCTGTGTGATGTGTGAGGAATGATTGATGACCACACCCTGGGCTGGGACACATGTTATTGTTTTTCCACCACTTGTTTCTTCCTTTTCAGTTCTGTGATGATGTTACTGCTGCTGCTACTGCTACTCCTGCTCCTGCTCCTGATCCTGATATGATAGGTGCTTTGTTTTTTTGGGTCACCTTCATATGACGTCATATCTATTGAAATCGAATTACTTGCTTTTTCCTTCAGAGAAAATGATAAATGGTCGATGAGTTGTTTTCCAGTCGAGTTATTTCTATTTTCAGCTCACAAAAATTACTGTTACAAGGACATATCATCACAACATCATCGCGACTATTAATCATTTCCTTCAATAACTTGACATATGAGTACCTATGCATGTATATGTATGTAACTAAGGTACGTATAAATAGCAATTGAGGGACTTCAAATTATTATTAGTTATTACCGAGTATGCATATGATGGGGAATCTCTTATAAAATTTAATTAATCACGCTCGAAGCCCTACATAAAACTATTACAACACATCATACTCCTTTAATCACTCATAAAATGCAACACTTTAATTCAAACACAACCGCTGCTTTTGTAAAACATTCGAAACGTGACTTTTCAATTTTTAGTCTTAATCTCGAAACAGGGAACAAAAATAGTCCAAAAGGGTGTACAGTACACTGATGCTGATGAAGATTCTTGGCACAAAGCGGATGGAGCTGCTTGTTCGATATTTTCCAATAAAACACATGATAAGTGTCAAAATCTTTTGATTACTGCTTGTTCTCGTGTTTGAACAAAGAAGATCAAAGAGAATTTTAAAATTATTAAAATATGACGATGATAAACAGGAAAATAACTTCTAAAATTACAAAAATATCAGGCAATGTTTGATTCGATGGACCGTATTGAGTACAGCGGAATGGCTCTGTGGCTTAAAGTAGCTAACAAATGTTTTTGGACTAGACACGAAAAATATTAGGATATTCTTTGGATAATTAAGAATTTATTCTTATTTCGGAACTTTAATACATATTTAGTGATTTCAAAGTCTAGCTCTTGATCTTATACATAGCTTACAGTGAAAGTTGCTTGAAATTTGAACTATATGAAAGGTCTCTTTATAATACAAACTATTCTATAGGTTCGTTCTATCGTGATATTTTCGATTTTTAATTTAAAGTTGAAATGTTTATTTTGGAAATTCAGAGCGTTTATATGTTTTTATATTATGTATCAACTTTATAGTAATCAGTCAGGTTGGGGTCGAAACACTGTATGGATCAAAATACTGTATTTAAAATACTGTATCTCAAAATATTGTATGTCAAAATACTGTATGTACAAAATACTGCATGATCAAAATGCTGTATCTCAAAATTCTGTATTTCAAAATTCTGTGTATCAAAATTCTAAGGCTAAAAAATAAAAATCGTTTTGACAATGTAAAAAAGTGCGCACTTCTTTACATTATCAAAACGATTTTTATTTTTTAGCCTTATTTACAGCATTTTGAAATACAGAATTTTGAAAAGAGAATCCTTTTTTTTTGGAAAACATAACAATAATTCTTCATTAGCATAATGTTCTAATATATTTTCCTTGAACAATAACATATATAAATATATAAATAAATTAGGTGGCGCAACAGTCCTTTGAGAACTAGCGCCTAGTGACTTACAACTCTCAACCATTCCTGTGTGCGAGTAATGTTGTCAGCGATGGAAGTGACCTACAGTTTAAAGCCGAAACCGAAAGCTAGTTTGAGAAAGTACTTTTCATGGCAAGAATTACTCTTAGAAGATTTGCCAATTCCTCGCAAGAGGCAGTACCCGTGAAAAAAGAACTGCACAGGCAGGGTTTGAACCCAACATATGCAACTATGATAATTCATAAGTCTTTGAAATAATAAAAACAAAAACAATGTAAATGGTATCTTCTTCTTAATTTCTCTTTACCTTCTTCTTAGTTATTTGTATCTCTCACATTTTTACATGAATTGTTCCTATCATAATCAACAATTGTATTAACATTTGCACCAAACTAATTGATCTGTCAAAACTTCCAGTATCTTACAGCATTATGAGAAACAATATTTTGACAATACATCATTTTGAGACACAGTACTTTAAATTTACAGTATTTTGAAATACAGAATATTAACCATACAGTATTATGACCATACATTATCGTACAGTATCATACAGAATTTTGACCATACATTATTTTAAAATACAGCATTTCGACCCGCTCCCTAATCAGTCCGATGTGTCAAATTAAAGATTTTTATATTTCTCTGTCTTTTTAAGGTTCATATTTCAAAAATAAGCTATTGAGCTATTGAAATACACTTTAGGAACAATTTCAAACAAACTCAATTTTCGTTTGGCCCCAAATATCTTTCGCACACAGTCAGACTTGTAAAACCATGCAATTTAAAGGGTTGCAAAAACAAAACAATGTTTCGTTTTCAAATTATTCTCAAAGTCAAAATTTGCGAAAAATTCTCTGTGAACATTTTATGTCGATTCGTTAAAAATTGAGTGAGCCACATGTATTTTTAAAGTTTTGGATCGGTTGGCCTTGTTAAACTTATACCGTTTTTTTAAAAACAGTTTTTCAAAAACCGTGACAATGATATCTAAAAATCGAATTAACCGATTTATTTGAAATTTTGCAGTCTTGATGAAAAGACTTTTATTGATACATACTTTTCTTATATCAAGGAAAATGAAGGGATTTTTCGACCGAAATCTTTTACTTTTGACCTGCAAACATTTTTGCAAAAAATGATAACGTTTCAAATCCTTCGATTAAAGACTACACAATATCAAAACTTAATTTATTTTAATAATTTCAGATGAGCGGTAAAAAAATAATTAAGAAGGTCTTTTTTTTTAGCAGTGGTAGGGGATGTACCGGGTCTTACAATAAGGAGTTTCATTTTGAACAGCCCAATATTTTGGCAGCTTTCACTAAATTTTTAACTTCCCATAGGAAGTTATTGTAATCAGTCCGATTTGTCGAATCGAAAATTTTGACATTTCTCGACGTTTCAAGATCCCTAGAGTCGAAATAAAAGATTTTTAGAGAGATGTCTGTGCGTACGTCCGTACGTTCGCGACGTTTTTTTTTGTCTTCCATAGTTTAAGAACCAGTAGAGATATCGACTTCAAATAAATTTTGTTATACAGATAATATTGTAAAAAGATGCAGAAAGGACTCTCAAAAAAATTGCGTGGGTCGTTTTTTTTTTTACTATAAAAAGGTGAAAATTTTGGTTAACCCTAAATATCTCACGAACCAATAACGTTAGAAATTTGAGTTAAATTTTAAATTATGTACTGTAACGTGATACCAAACAAATTTATTTTTGGAAAAAATCCAATTAACGGGTTTTTTTTAATTAAAAAAAAAAAGTTGGTAAAAATGGATTTTCGACTCAAATATCTTTTCAAAACTTTAAGATATTCGCTTTTAATTAAATTTATCTTTTAAAATTCGGTAAATTTTTGAGAAAAATCGAATTGACAGTTTTGTTTAACAAAAAAAAAAAGACCTAAAAAAAGCATTACTCAAAGTTGGTAAACATTTACTTTCGACTCAAATATATTTTCAAAACTTAAAAATATTGGCTTCAAACTTATTTTTTCTCACAGAAAATATTGTTTTCGACATTTTTTATAATTTTTTTTTATAAAAACCCAACTTTTTTAACAAAACAAGAAAACCTACACACTTTTAAGCAAGACAAATCGACAGACGGGATGGGAAGTAATCAGTGTGGGTCGCATCCCAGCCTCTTTTTATCTTTTGACATTTGACACGTACAAACTGAACTATTACTTACAAAAGAAAAGAATACTCGCTTTAGCAAGGAAATTGTAAAAATTTACTGTAAAATTGGTAACAAAGCAAGAAAGATTGCTTAATTTTTTCTCCTATTTTTGCACCAAAAAGATTGTGGACAAAATTATTGAAATTTAAGCTCAAATAATTGGTGATTTCAAAATGTCGCAATCTTAAAGTATAATCTTAAGAGTAATCTTGAAATTGAATTTAATAAAATGATTTATAATGATTGTATTCTCAACAGGTTGCAAATAGTGATATAGAATTCAATTTATTTTTACTGCAAGTATTAAAAATTATACGGAATTGATATCAATTAAAACAAATGATTTGTTTATAAATTATCAGTCTTATTTAAAAACGCTGTATAGAGCCTACATAAAGTTATGTAAGCTCTATAATGCCTCTTAACGCAAAAATGCTTTTAATAAAACTTATGCAAGGTTGCATAGTCTCATAATAAGCTAAACGCGTTTTGAGGTTGAATAGATCCTACATAAGGAAATTATTGTTATTATTATTTCGTAAATGTCATTTTGATTTCTCTCCATTTTTGAAATTAAAATAAAAACAATAATGCCTCTCCAGTTTAGCTCGTTTATTAATGATTTAAAGAATTTAAATCGCGTTTTACCGACTCCAAGAAGGCGGAAAGTTTATAAAAAAAGGTTCAACCCAATGAGACTAAGAAACGAAGAATTTAAAAAAAAATATAGATTTTCGAAAGAGAATATCATAAAAATAATTGGAATTATTTTTTTGTATTTTATTTGTTATGACAAACAGCTGATTTGATAGACAGATTGCTCCATTTTGGTACTTTTTAACTTCCCAAAGGAAGTTATTGTAATGGGTCCGATTTGACAAATTGAAAATTTTGACATTTCTCGACGTTTCAAGGTCCCTAGAGTCGAAATAAAAGATTTTTAGAAAGATGTCGGTGCGTGCGTGTGTACGTACGTCCGTACGTCCGTACGTCTGTACGTCCGTCCGTACGTCCGTACGTCTGTACGTCCGTACGTTCGCGACGTTTTTTTCGTCGTCCATAGCTCAAGAACCAGAAGAGATATCGACTTCAAATAAATTTTGGTTAACCCTAAATATCCCATGAACCAATGACGCTAGAGACTTGGATTAAATTTTATATTATATATTGTAACGTGATACAAAACAATTATATTTTTGGAAAAAAAATCCAATTAACGTTTTTTTTTATAAATCAAAAAAACTGAAAAAAAAAAAAAATTTGTCACTTCCAAAATTTTACGACTAAAATATGATTTCATTTCCAAAACAATTTTGTGCAATGAAGAATAATGTTTTTGACATCTGATAAAATTTTGAGAAAAATCGAATTGACAGTTTTTTTACAAAAAATAATAACCTAAAAAAAAATAAAAAAAAAGTTGGTAAAAATTGAGTTTTGACTCAAATATCTTTTCAAGACTTTGAGATTTTGGCTTTAAACTACTTTTATCTTTCAAAAAATGTTGTTTTCAACATTCAGTAAAATTTTGAAAAAAATAGAATTGACAGTTTTTTTACAAAAATTTAAAAACCGAAAAAAAAATTTGACAAAAGTTGGTAAAAATTGATTTTCGACTTAAATATCTTTTTAAAAATTTGAGATTATGGCTTCTTACTAATTTTAGCTTATAAGAAATATTGTTTTCAACATTAGGAAAAATTTTGAGAAAAATCGAATTGACAGTTTTTTTACAAAAAATAAAAACATAAACAAAAAAATTAATAAAAGTTGGTAAAAATTGATTTTCGGCTCAAATAGCTTTTCAAAAATTAAAAATATTGGCTTCAAACTTATTTTATTTCACAGAAAATATTGTTTTTTATATTCAGTAATTTTTTTATAAAAATCCAACAGTCCGTTTTTTTCATAAAAAAAATAAAATCTACAAAAAATAGAACGCAAATTTGGCAAGAATTGATACATTTAGACAAACTTTTAAGCAAGACAAATCGTTAGACGGGATGGGAAGTTATCAGTGTGGGTCGCATCCCAGCCTCTTTTTTGATATAAGCATTGTATAACTAAAATGTATAGCAGAATTTTTTATAAATGGGAATTTTCGCAACGTTACATAGAGCCTACATAAATCCTTATGCACTAGTGTATAACTATTCATCTGTTTAGCGAATTCTATTAAAGAAGACTGTATATATGTTTATACAATACAACAAAAATATTTGAAAGCCGAACATTTTTGGGAACAAATCATGAGAAAATGAATCTTGAAGCGTTAGATCCCCCCAGACTGCAGACTTTTTATCGGCCGATAGTTTGGTTTTGGCTGAAAGTTCGCACACCGAGTCAACTAAACAGTTTGGTTGGTGAACAGGGCGCAGACTATCCAACAGTCGGCTGACTATTCTCGAATCAACAATTGTGATTTGGTCGACGCCATATTCAAAATACACGCACACGACGCCAAATCACAGAGCGAACTGAACTATCGTTTTCATATAATATTTTATGTACATTTATTTCAAACGCTTGTAAGTTTTAAAAATGACGTTGTTCATATGGCAGCCCTGATTATCTATTCTTTGACGCAACCGTAATACTATAATACTAATAATTTTTGTAGACTTTCCTTAACATAAACGTTAAAATGTTGGCAAAAAAGGATAAATCAAGTGACTGCGACGACGCGACGGTTATATTTTACCAACAATGTCGGTCAATACATAATCCAAGGTTTTGACAGTATGACACGTTAAACAAACTCGTTTTAAAGCTATCTGTTGCTTTTGACTTTAACCATTCCATCTACAAAATAACGACTGATGACGCCCCATGCCACGCTTCTCCTATCCAAACGGTAACCTTCGACGAATGAAGAGGTTTCTCTTGAATCACGTGTAGAATTTAATGCTTCGAAAACCCAATGCTGTCTCCTGTCGTTAAAGCGTAACATACCCCCGATGCCGCTATCTATGAGTGGCACTTGCATCCAGGAAACTAATCAACTGTCAGTACTCGGTATGTGTATCACAGATCACCTTTTATGGAATGATCACATATTTGATATTGCCAAAAATGCTGCCAGGTGCTTAGGATTTCTCCGACGGTGTAAGAAATTTTTCACCCCTTCTGATCTGGCTGTAATTTACAAAGCCTTCATTCGTCCAAAACTTGAATATAACTCGCATATTTGGGCAGGTGCCCCTAAAACAAGTTTGAGCCTTTTAGATAGGATACAAAAAAGAGCTTTGAAAATGATCGGCGATAGAACTATAACCGAAACATTTACATCTCTCGAACACCGGCGTAATGTTTCATGCCTTTCGTTGTTTTACAGATACTTTTACAAACAATGTTCTGTCGAATTAGCCAGTTGCATTCCCCCCCTCAAACAATTCAGCCGTAATACTCGCACTTCCAGGAATGCTCATCAGTTTACCCTCGAGCTCAATTTCGGACGTACTGTTAAGTATAGAGATTCTTTTTTTAGCCGCTCATCGAGAATGTGGAATGCTTTACCCAACTCTGTTTTCCCCTCCCATTTCAATATTCAAAATTTTAAAACCAATGTGCACCGGTATCTCCTCTTAAATCCTTTCCTATTTTCCTAATACTCGCACTGTGTTTAACCGTAAACGTGTTAAGGGTATTAATATCCCCTTGAGTGCCTGTACTTTATAAAAAAAAAAAAAAAAAAAAACGTAAACCACTAAATTGTTTCGCTGATGACAGTACCCTCAGCTTTTCATATTCGTTTTTAGATTCGCTCCTATTACACACTTGTGTCTCTTGGACAGAATTCAAAAGAGAGCCCTAAGACTTATAGGTGACCGTTGCCTAACTGAAACTTTTTTATCTCTCCAGCACCGTCGTAAGGTTTCATGCCTGTCATTATTTTATCGCTACTTTCATAAACAATGGTCTAACGAAATAGCTAGTTGCGTTCCTCCCCTCAAAGAATTCAACCGTAATACCCGTTTATCTAGGAATGCCCATCAGTTTGCCCTTGAGCCCAATTTCGGACGTACTGAAAAGTACAGAGATTCTTTCTTTAGTCGCACTACACGAATGTGGAATGCTTTACCAGACTCAATATTTCCCACTCATTGCAATGGGCAGACATTCAAAACCAATGTGCATCGGTATATCCTTTCTAATCCTATCCTCCCTTCCTAATTACTCGCACCATGTTTAATCATTATAAGGGTATTCATATCCCCTTGAAGGGTAACAAAATTTCGTTTATTTACGTCGCCGTTCAGGTAAAACTCAATTTTAAGTCGATATTTTAGCTGGTTCTTAAGATATGGCGTCTATCTCTATAAAAGCCGATCACTAAAACGATGATCTTTCGAAATTTTCAAAATTTGAATTTGCATAATGTAAATCAGTGTTACCGCTATGCGACCTTAGTCGCATTTTGACCCTTTTTTGTGCCTCATGCGACCATGATACGACTTTTTAAAAAATTGTCTATTTTGACCCTTTTTAAAAAATTATGCGACTTTTTTGACCCCATCTCTAGAAAAAATACATTGAAAAGATAAGTTATTTTCTTACTCGTAATTCATACAAAATTTCCAAACTTCCATTCAAATAAGAACATAACTAACACTGTCACACATAATTTCAATCTATACAATGGAATCAAGTTGAAATTGTTTGGGTCGACTCGATCACGTTCCCTCAGAATCGAAATCTTGCTATTCTATAAAAATTTATTTCAACCTTTCGACTCTGCATATAAATGTAGTTAATAGTTAACAATTTTAAGTTTTATGAGTAATTTTTGTTATTTCACCACTCCGTTCCTCTTTAACAAAATTTCCCAATTATTAACTTCCCATAGGAAGTTCTTGTAATAGGTCCGATTTGTCAAATTGACATTTCTCGACGTTTCAAGGTCCCTAGAGTCGAAATAAAAGATTTTTAGAAAGATGTTTGTGCGTGCGTGTGTACGTACGTTCGCGACGTTTTTTTTCGTTCTCCATAGCTCAAGAACCAGAAAAGATATCGACTTCAAATAAATTTTTTTATACAGATAATAAGGCAGAAAGATGCAGAAAGGGCTCTCAAGAAAAGTGCGTGGGTGGTTTTTTTTACCATAGCAGTTTAAAAAAAAGGTGAAAATTTTGGTTAAACCTAAATATCTCATGAACTAATGACGCTAGAGACTTGAATTTTATATTATAATATTGTAACGTGATACAAAACAATTATATTTTTGGAAAAAAATCCAATTAACGTTTTTTTTTATAAATCAAAAAAATTGTCACCTCAAAAATTTTACGACCAAAATATGATTTTATCTCCAAAACAATTGTTTGCAACGAAGAATAATGTTTTTGACATCTGATAAAATTTTGAGAAAAATCTAATTGACAGTTTTTTTTTATAAAAAATAAAAACCTAAAAAAAAACATTACTCAAAGTTGGTAAAAATTGAATTTCGACTCAAATATCTTTTCAAAAACTTGAAATTAAGGCTTCAAACTTATTTTATCTTATAAGAAATATTGTTTTCAACATTCTGAAAAATTTTGAGAAAAATCGAATTGACGGTTTTAAAAAAAAAATAAAAACCCAAAAAAAATAATTAATAAAAGTTGGTAAAAATTGATTTTCGACTCAAATATCTTTTCAAAACTTTGAGATAATAGCTTTTTACTACTTTAAACTTATAAGAAATATTGTTTTCAACATTAAGAAACATTTTGAGAACAATCGAATTAACAGTTTTTTAAAAAAAAAAAAAGTATAAACACCTAAAAAAACATTACTCAAAGTTGGTAAAAATTGATTTTCGACTCAAATATCTTTTCAAAACTTTGGGATATTGCTTTTAAACTACTTTTATCTTTCAAAAAGTAATGTTGTCAACATTCAGTAAAATTTTGAAAAAAATCGAATAGACAGTTATTTTTACAAAAAAAATTAAAAACCGAAAAAAAAATTAACAAAAGTTGTTAAAAATTGATTTTTGACTCAAATATCTTTTCAAAAATTTTAAATAATGGCTTCTTACTAATTTTAACTTATAAGAAATATTGTTTTCAACATTAGGACAAATTTTGAGAAAAATCGAATTGACAGTTTTTTACAAAAAAAAAAAAAAACCTAAAAACAAATTTTTAAAGTTATTAAAAATTGTTTTTCGACGTAAATATCTTTTCAAAAATTTGAGACATTGGCTTAAAACTAATTTTATCTTTTAAGAAATATTTTTTTCAACATTCTGTAAAATTTTGAGAAAAATCAAATTGACAGTTAATAAAAACCTAAAAAAAAAACAATACTAACACTTGTAAAAATTTACTTTCGACTCAAATAGCTTTTCAAAAATTACAAATATTGGCTTCAAACTTATTTTATTTCACAGAAAATATTGTTTTCGATATTCAGTAGTTTTTTTTATAAAAATCCAACAGTCCGTTTTTTTATAAAAAAATAAAATCTACAAAAAAAAGTACACAAATTTTGGTAAACATTGATACATATAGACAAACTTTTAAGCAAGACAAGTCGACAGACGGGATGGGAAGTTATCAGTGTGGGTCGCATCCTAGCCTCTTTTTTTTTTGCAATGTATACAGATTTCGTTTGATTTAGGTATGTTTTAAAAAAATAATCTAAATGCGACTTTTTTTTTCATTTGACCCTTTTTTTTGCGACCTTTTCAAAAATCCCAGCGGTAACACTGATGTAAATGGACCTTCCTGTAAAGAGTAACTCAAAATAGTGTTTTTTCTATCGTCATATACAGATAGAAGGTTAGAAAGCTACAGTACCTCTGAAGACCTTCTATAGGGTCAGAAGACCAGTAACAGTAAATATAAATACTCCTGTTTCCATTTTAAAACAAAACAAAAAAGTTTCGCAATTAATGAACGTACAAAAGTCCCTATAAAAACCACTTCAAAGACAATTTCTGTGGGGTTTGAAGGTAGGTAAACATTTAGTTGATTAATTTATGTCAATCGAAGTTTCCTAACTGCGTCAGAGCTCTCTCTTTCTCTTTAAAATCTACACTTTTATTATGTCAGAACTCTGGAAGAACAAACCAAAGTCAAGGGAGATGTATGAAGGTATATGAAGTATTTTATCTTGACTTATCTTTGAACTTCCAGAAATGAGGGTGGATTTCAAAAACATAAAACAAAAAATGATTAAAAAAAAAACAACAAAAATAAATTTTCAAACTCTTCGCCATAACTGATAAGAAATTAATTATTTCCGATGGCAAACACAACTCAAGTTCATTTTTCTTTTGAGTTTATATTCTCAAGAAAGAAAAAAAAAGAGATGGATTGATAAAGAAAGAAAAAGAAATAATAAAACAAAAAAATATACAATAAAAATAGAGAACATTTTAATTTAATTTAATTGCAGTTCAAAAACACTGCCACACACTCTCTTTTTAAAAAATATAGCCGAGTCAATCGTCTGAAGTCGCACTATGGATAGCGGCCGGTTGAAGGGAAGTCAAGTCATCCATCCCTCACCCATCCCTCGACCATATCGACAATCAACATCATCAGGGGGATGAGATGTGGTTTTGGATTGAAATTAAAAAAAAAGAAAAACACAAAATACAAAAGAAAGAAAATGAAAAAGAAAAATTCACCCTAACTACAATTTACACCCGAAGAAGAGAAGAAAGTATTTCATTTCGTTAATTACTCCCAATCGATTGGAAACTGGCACTCGTCCTGCTGATATCTTCTTTATGTAGTGTCCTGAAGATATTTCTTTTAATTACATTATATCGAGCGGTAACAAAGTGTGGGGGTGCAAGCAACCCCTGTACAATTCCACATTACCCACCGTCTACCAACTGCCAATGCCACAGACACTTGCCACTTGCCACTCATAACAATCCATTCGCACAAAGGAGGGTAGCGGTGCGGTGCCGGTGCCGGTGGCATTAAAAGTATCCAATCGAGTGATAAGAACGAATGGTGCGATAATTATACAGCGGCATGGAGCTTTTTTTCATTTTATTTTGTCTTCCATCTATATCGAGCTCATTATGCCAGTCTTACTGATGGTGCAGGATACTCGACTCGTCGTTCCTGTGTCCTTTCCCATCCATAGTGTGTAGTTCTCGTCCTTGTCCATTTTTCCACGACACAGCATAACAATGTCATTTCATTTTCCATTCCGCAATTTTGCTTTTAATTGACTTTCAAATGAGACAATTAAAAAGGAGCAACAAAGAAAAAATATAGAATAAACGCCAACCATAGTGCGGGAGATTACTTCTTTAGGAGCGCGTGCTTAATGATGGTTGTTGAACATTCTCGTATAATATCTACATCTATAGACCTTTCATCATCATTATCATCATCATCATCATCTCTATGGTAGGCAATGACTTCTTGTCTTGTCTATGTATCTAAAAAAGGTATCTATACTACCTACCGTTAAGTTATTTTAATATTCCTTATATATATGTATATCGCTGGGATGATAACCATTTTCATAGCTTATTATACTTAAGCTCAAGAAACCCATCATCTTAACTGACTTAGCGCAGGGATTTTAATATCCTTTTTTTCTGCAACTTGAACGATGATAATAAGACGGGGTTTTTTTAAAACGGAGTGGAATGATCTTTAAAAGTTAGCTAAATGTGTGTCAAACTATATAAAAGACCCCCTTTAAAAATCATACTTTCAGCATATACTACACAGAAGTCCTTTGAGGATTGATTCCCTAATAGTCCTTTTTAGTGCATTTTAAAAAATAAGATTAATTGCAAATCTCATATCGGTAGTTTCAAAAATCATAAAACTATTCAAAATTTGTATGATAAGATTTAGATTTTAGATTAGATTGGTTTTATTATTTTTTCAATGATTAAATTCATAATTTACAAAAACAAAAGAAGCATGGCATTTTGCCGTCTGCCTAGTTGACAAAACATGAAAATTTCACATAATATGAAAATTTGATTGAGCAATAATTCGTATGTATTTTTGCAATATATATTTATAAAAAAAAAAAAAAAAAGATTAGTTTATCTTAAAAGCTTTCATTTATGATTTTGTTTCTATAGAGAAGAGCTAGCCTGCAGTATTTGTATAATTTTTGTATATCCATATTGTTAAGCAGTTGTATAATTTGGCTTTGTGTCAACATGTCACTTCCGAATACATCCCTTCTGATTTCTCTTAAAATCGGACATTTACCCATAAAGTGAAAATTATCTTCTCTTTCACCTAAGTTGCACAAAGAGCACACAATGGGTAAATCATCTCTATGAGGTATGTAGTTCAGTGGCATAAGTTCGCTCCGCAGTTTTACCATCATTGAAATCTCGGCTGTACTATTGTCATCCCTAAAATAATTTTTCTCCTCCAGGTTATGATTCAATTGGCTATATAGTTGTCTGTAGATAGATCCTGTTGCATTATTTAAATATTTATCACGATGTTTTAAGTCCACTGCAGCAATGAGTTGATAAAGCGAAGTTTCTAATTCTTCACTGCACAGGTTTAAGACTATCCCACATTCTGAAGCAAGTTCCAACCAATCAGCGCACCAACTTGTCTTTGTCATTATGACTTCAAGAGCTACTATTTTAGGTAGTCGATTATCATCCATCTTCAAGACTTTCGTGACATAATCCACTTGCATTTTTAATGTTCGAATGAACAATGGCGAGATTCCTGTTTCTAACATGATAACGTAGTTAGGTGTGCTACGCGGAAGCTGGAAGATTCTTTTGCAGTAGTATCGTAGAAGTTTTTTCACCGTATCGTACTGCCTTGTATCCCATGTCTGAGCTGCGTAGAAAAGTATTGACGCTGATATCGCTTCAAATAATTTGAATTTACTGCTGTGTGCTATACTTTTGTTATGAAAGCATCTATTCCATGTAGCGCTGATTGCGCATTTTGCCTTCATTAATTCTTCCTTCAGATGTTTTTCCATACTCAGATTTTGCGTGAAAATAACTCCAAGATATTTGAATTCCGTTACAACCTCTATATTTTCTCCATTATAATGCCATTTTTCGTTTGCACATTTGCGGCCTCTTCCACTTTTGAATATTAAAACCTTGGGTTTGTCTAGGTTAACTATCAGATTCCAAACCCGACAGTATTCGAATAATCGGTTAATCGTCAACTGCAATGATTCAGAAGAGGCTGCCAACAGAACAATATCGTCTGCAAACATCAATAGTTTTATTATCATCCCCGCGTACTCTACTCCACATGGCAGAATGTCAACCAGATCATCAATGAACATGGCGAACATGCTTGGGCTCAATGTACAACCTTGCCTGACTCCCGATTGTGTTTTGAATTCTTCCGAAAGCGCTTCACCATTCCATACTTTACTTGTTGTGTCGTCGTAGAGATTCTGTATGACTCTTCCAAACTTCCATGACATACCTTTACTATATAGCTTATAAAATAGAGCCTTTCTATCGATCATATCGAAAGCAGCTCTAAAATCCACGAAGAAGGCATATAGCTTCTTTTTCTTGCGAAGGAATGTTTCAGCCATACATCTAAGGGTAAAAATATGATCGATCGTTGAATATCCACTTCTAAATCCTGCCTGGTACTCCTTTAGTAGTTTGTCGCTATCAATCCATTCGTTGAATCGTTTGTGTAGTATTAGTGTAAATATCTTGTATGAAGCATTAAGGAACGATATACCTCTGTAATTAGCTGGTTCGGCCATGTTTCCTTTCTTGTGAATCGGAAAAGTAATTGATTCCTTGAATTCATGTGGTATAGTCCCGGTTTCCATGATATTGTTAAATATGAGAGTTAGCCTTGTGAGTAGTTCTGGTGTCCCATACTTATAAAATTCAGCTGATATGCCATTCGAACCTGCAGCTTTTCCATCTTTAAGCTTCGTTACAGCTGATATTACTTCTTGGTAACTAATTGTAGCATCAAGAACACCACATTCATAGGCTGGTATAGCGTATTCCACCGAAGGTGTCTCATGTACTGGATTCAACAGTTTCTCAAAGTGCGCTGCCAGAAGGTTTGGATTTGGACTCAAGTTCGTTTGGATTGAAAACCGTTTGCCATTCAGCTGTCTTGCCAAGTTTCAAAAATCTTTTGAGTTTTTGCATAGCGCTAATCGTCTTGATTCAGCTTCGTAGAAAACAGCCTTTTTTTGTTTACATATTTCTTTGTACGCCTTATTAGCCATCAAATACTGGTGTCTGAAATAGTCCTCATTTGAGGTCCTATACGCTCTTAACCAGCCAAACGATAATTTTCTGTATTTTCTACAGTCGGCATCATACCACGGTGCCGAAGAGTTCCGCTGAGTGTTGGTGTTAACTGTGTAGTAAGAGGCTTTGATTATCTCTTCTATCTGAGGTAAATCGTAAGTTCTTTGGCATATCAGTGCATTATTTAACCTCAATTGATATTCTGACTTGTGTTTCGATTTCCATTTTATTTTCGGTAAGGTATTCATAATTCTCGATTCCTGTGCTTCTCTGGTATTAAGTTTGAAGTTTACGGCGATTGGAAAGTGGTCAGAGTAAGGTACATTATGGATTTCCAAATCAACAATGAGTTCATTCCATTCACTACCTACCAAACTATAATCAATCACCGAGCTACCTTGTCCTCCAACAAAAGTAAATTCTCCGTTCGTATCCGATAAGCTAGTTCCATTTTGAATTCTTAAACCGTATGTATCGCATAGTTCAGTAAGCTTCAGTCCTCTTGCATTAACAATAATGTCCTTCGAATTTCGTTCAATTCCCAGGATCTCATTTTCATTTCCCGCTTGTCTTCCTGTCCTCGCATTCATATCACCCACCACCAGCAAGTTAGATGTTTTACCTCGAGTTATTACACCTTCTAGTTTTTCAAAATCGTTATTCCATTGATTGCAGTTGATATAAGTCGGCAGGATTCGGAAACATTTTTTTTTGTAAAACAGTTCAACAAAAATAACGTCTTCATATACTTTAAATTCGCAACACATATTATTAAATTTTTTTTTAATCCGAAGAAGCAACCTCTACTAGCTCTTCCCCTTGATTGTGTTCTAACAGCTGGTACTAATTTAAATTCAAAATTCCTAAATTTACTTTCAAAATTCGTAAAATTATTTTCCATAATAAATGTCTCATATAAAAAAACAAAATCAAATTGATTAACAAATTCATAAAAATCTACAAACAAAGTCTTATTGGTTAATCCTGCAACATTATAAGAAAGAATTGTATAATTAAAAGATTCTAAAGCATTTTCATTTTTTCTAATTTTAATTAAACTATTTTTATGGCAGACGGTATTACAATGAAACATGTCTCGTGTGAACACCACTTGAAGTTTGAGAAGCTCTGATGTCGTCTTCTGTTGACTTCTCATTATTCCAGTCTTCCAGCGCTGTCAGATCAAATGTGTCACCAACCAGCTGTTTAAGTGTAAACAAACCATCTTCTGCGTCCGAAATTATCTTGCCACTTTTATCGAAAAAAAATTTGTTTTCATCAATCAAAAGGGTTTCTCCTTTAATTTGACACTTAATGCCCCTATTATTTGAAGTGATGTTTCTTCTCAGATTGTTTAATCTTTTTCTTCGTTCTCTCGCCGCTGCTGGATAGTCCTTGTGAATTGTTGTGCCTGTGTTTTGTAGCTTATTCTTTGCTCGAAGAATCCGTAGTAGTTATTTTATCCGAGTGGTTTGTTTGCAATAAATCAAGACAGATTTCTTTCGCTTTCTCGACTGCGTTTTGGCTATTAGTAGGGTGCAAATGAACGACAACATTCTTTTCGTTTGATTTTTTTTCAAGCAACTCCACTTGTTTCTCCAACAAAACACATCGGGACTCCATTTTGTTCAGTTGAGTCAGCGTTGCTTTGTTTCAATATGGAAATTTCAGCACTTATTCCTTCAATGTCGGATTTAGTCGCTACGTCTTTCAGCTTTATATCCAACAAATTACCCAAAGAATTTTGCAGCATTTTGTCTAATTCGCTGATCGCCATATTGCCAACTGGGTTTATGTTTACCTTTGAATTAGATGCTTTAGGTGGTGTCATTTCCATATAAGTTCTTTTTGCTGGATTTTGGTCTTTCCCAGTTGGAGATCGCGATAGGGGCTTTTTCTTTTTATTTTTAACAAAACTCACCAGTAATTTTTATATTTCTTTATTTTGTGGTGAAATGTTATTTTAATTTATTATAAAAACTATTTTTAAACTAAAATGTCTTTCTTTTTTATTTAAATAAAATATTCTTTTTACGGAGCTTTAATTTTCACAAACTTTCGCTTATATATCAATTTTATTATTGTATGATAATATTCTTTATGAGCTTGATATCTCTTAAATTTGGTGAATTCGGTTCTAAAAATTGTAACCGTCTGTCTATCTGTTCGGAAAGTAGAGCTTTTATAAGGGATAAAGTTTTTGAAACTGGTTAATGTTGATAGGGGCCACTTTTTGTATAAAAAACATTGGTTAAATGAAATATTTTAGGTAATTTTTGAAATTTGGTGCTGAAAATGATAAATGTCAACATTGAATTTTATTATATGGACCGTTTGCAATAACCGGTTACTAAATGAAATAGTAAAAACTTCGTGTCGAAAGGAAAAAGACCACCAAAGTGCCACTAACACACGGTTCTATATGGAAGATGCAACTGGCATCTAGTAATAGAACTGCTACGCAAAGTCTTCTAAAAAGCGAATTACAGAAGTTACTAATCAGTATTGCTAGCAGCTGATTAATAGACATCATGTAGAAGAAAGAATTGGAGAACAAACAAGTATAAGACCAGTGCATAAAAACCCAGTCCCAGTACCCAGTAATGAAGAAGATTAGAAAGCCATCCAAAAGCTTTAGAACAACAAATCTAACGACTTTGATGGCTTACTCGAGGATCGCCTCCTATGTAGGTGATTTTCTGGGCTTATGCACGATATCAATAACTAAATCTGAGAAGGGATGTATGTCCGATGACGTACTACTTTGGTGTCACCTTTCCGCAATACTTTGATCGGAATGTACCATAGTGGTTTTATACCAGAATTGATACTGATACAGATACTGATAGACAAAATTTGCATATTAAGGCAAACCCTGGAAAAGGCCAACAAATTTCAAGTCGAGAACTACAATCTTTTTATCACATTCAATGCCGCATGTGATAGCGTTAGTCTATTGGTGGTATCGGAAATCGGGATTCCGAAAAAACTGATACAGCATGACGTCTGAAAATGCATTTGCAACGTGCAAAAGGTAACAGTTCATCTATGATATTCCAGATGTACAGGCCTCAGGCTATTATTTGATTTCTTCAACCTGGAGCAGGTAGTGCTCAAGAGATTTTTAATAGATCTTCCCGATGATTACTTGGCTATGATATAACATCGACATCATCTTCCGCTCCTTGTGTCCTGTTCTAAAAGCATTCACAACGTCGCTCTTGGTAGCAGTAATTTCAAAATTGTCAAAGAACTCACCTATCTCAAAACAAACATCAATTCCACGAACGACTGCTTTTTGGAAATCCCCCGAAGAATTATCCTAAACAATAATTTCTTGAAAAACATAGTGCTTGTTGTACAAAACTTTGAATTTACTAGTTCCAATCTACGTCCGTGGGACGATAGTTAAAAAATGGGAATTGACAAACACAAAATCTTGGTCAATAATAACCAATTAACACTGTTAATACAGCACCTATCGAGTTACTCTGTAGATTAGCAGAGTTAACTCGACCAAGGAAAAATCGGTTAAAAAGAACCAAGCATACGATTAGAGATTATTACAGATAAAAACGAACAAGCAAACTTTTCAAAAAACAACGGATTTATTTAGCAGTTGACATCCAATACACTTATTTGATTTTAGCCAACCATCTTTTTAATATCAACATATGAGCTCGGTTAATTTCTTAACTTTCCTTGATGAATTAATATTCTGCTATATTTAATCAACCGACTATGTTCAAATTAGCCGACCTACTTGGTTAATGTTAACTAGCCTAGTCTATTTTAATTTACTAAACTTAAATCAACCGACGCACGTACTCGGTTAAATCTACTAATCTTCTCTGCTGATAGCAACCAAACTTCTCCGTTTGAAATTAACCAAACTGCTTTGTAAATATTACAAAACTTAGCCAAATAACCTACTCAGCATACTGGGCGGATATATGCTGCTATAAATGAAGACTGCAAATGGAAGGGATACAAACATAAATTGTACGAGCTTTATCGAACTGTTAATTAATTTTAAAGAGCTATAACACCTCAACTACGAGTACTCTGGCTCTGTCGCATCGATCGAGTGGACAAAAATCAACAATGAACCATGACCATGAAGACCGAAATTCCGCAGTTCCTGACATACGAAAGTTTGGTCTGGACAACGGAAGGTAACTTGCATGGGACCAACAAAGAAGTAAGAACGCAATATCCCAGACAGAAATTCTCCAATAATTTCTAATAGTAAGTAAGAAATATTTTATCACTTGCTCAAAAACTTCAAACATCTATATTGATGTAGGAAAATACCCAAGAAATTCAAAACCCCTATAAGACTGTACAATATCGTTACAGGCGTTAATCAAGGATCAGTAGTCAAATGTGTTAGTGCTTCAAGATGAACAAAATTCAAAAAAAAGTTGATTGTATTTTGAAGGAATAAATGGTTTCCTTTTCATTGCAGTAGCTGGACATGTGCAAAATTGCTATTAAACCAAAATGTCTTCTGATTTTTGTCCAGTAATAAGGAATCATTTATGTATGACGAATTTTTTAAATATCAGCTGACTTATTTCGGCTGATATCAAGCATTATTAAGAATCACTGATTGAAATTCTTTAGTGTACGAAGTTTTTGCAATATTTTTGAACAACCCAATAACAACTCTTTTTCTTGTTCAATAATATATTTTGACTAACTCTAACCCGTCAACCGTCAAACCTTTTATTTGGTACAGGATGGCTGTTGAATTGTTTTTTCTTGTATTTTGTATTTTAATACTATTTTTTTTTATTGGAGTGTCATATATATGTGAGCTGTAAAAATGTAGATGAAACCAAATAAATACAAAACTTAACACCGCAGACTTCCCGGTTATGCTTCTAATTCTGTTAAAAGCTTCTATAAATGGTAGACGAGGATCAAACCATGTTAAAGAGAGTTTTTAGGTATATATCTGATGAAGCCCTTCGACTAAAATACCAACGTAAATAAGCCAAACTGCAGAATATGGTTTACGTCAAACCAATGGGCTCCATACCTTACTTCACCGGATTGTTGTTTTGTGGGAATATCGCGAACAGGAAATTTACAAAATAAAACCTACAAATTTGAACGTCCTAAAGGAAACAATTAAAACAATAATTTAAGAAATCCCAAAATCAATACTGCAGTTTGTCATAAGTTACTTTTTAAAAAGAGGCTGGGTTGCGACCCACACTGATAACTTCCCATCCCGTCTGTCGATTTGTCTTGCTTAAAAGTTTGTCTATATGTATCAATTTTTACCAAATTTGCGTACTATTTGTTGTAGATTTTATTTTTTTATGAAAAAACGGACTGTTGGATTTTTATAAAAAAAAAATTACTGAATATCGAAAACAATATTTTCTGTGAAATAAAATAAGTTTGAAGCCAATATTTTAACCTTTTGAAAAGCTATTTAAGTCGAAAGTAAATTTTTACCAAGTTTTAGTATTGTTTTTTTTTTTTTAGGTTTTTATTTTTTGTAAAAAAACTGTCAATTCGATTTTTCTCAAAATTTTTCCTAATGTTGAAAACAATATTTCTTATAAGTTAAAATTAGTTAGAAGCCATTATCTCAAAGTTTTGAAAAGATATTTGAGTCGAAAATCAATTTTTACCTTGAATGTGCATGCCAAGTATGGTCTCCCTTTTATGAAAACCATTCCCTCAGAATTAAAAATGTTCAAAGACGTTTCGTTCAATTTGCCTTACGTGGCCTCCCCTGGGATGATACATCCAACTTGCCTCCTTATGCCGATCGACTAAAACTGATAGGTTTGCAACCCTTATATATTAGACGCAAAAACGCTGATATATTATTTGCTCACCAATTGTTAATGGGCAATATAGATTCCCCGGCACTCCTGAGTAATATTCATCTTAACACCAAACCTCGAAATCTGCGATCTGTCTCCCTTTTCTATATCCCTCATCACCGCACTAATTACGGGCACTTTGAACCAATGTCCAGAATTCTTCGTCACTGCAACGCTGCTATGCTAGTCTTCGACTTTAACATTTCCAAATCCCATCTGAGAGATACTCTTTACTTTTTCCCATTTTGAGTCCGAATTCCTCGTCCCTTTTAATTTTAAGTCTAATAAAATCAAAATTGTTAGTTCTTGTACATTAAAGAGCTTTTATGTGGGCCTTAGGGCCCACATGAATTAATGTTGAAAACTGATAACAAGAACAAGAACAAAAAAAAAAAAAAAAAAAATGTAGTGTTAAGTTAAGTTAAGTTAAGTTATGTTAAGTTATAGCTTATATTAAGCTGAATAAATAAAATTAAAAATTAAAATTTACCAACTTTTATTAGTTTTTTTTTTAGGTTTTTATTTTTTGTAAAAAAACTGTCAATTCGATTTTTTTCAAAATTTTACTGAATGTTGAAAACAATATTTTTTATAAGCTAAAATAAGTTTGAAGCCTAAGTCTCAAGTTTTTGAAAAGATATTTGAGTCGAAATTCAATTTTTCCCAACTTGGAGTAATGTTTTTTTTTAGGTTTTTATTTTTTATAAAAAAAACTGTCAATTAGATTTTTCTCAAAATTTTATCAGATGTCAAAAACATTATTCTTCCTTGCACAAAATTGTTTTGGAGATGAAATCATATTTTGGTCGTAAAATTTTTGAGGTGACAAATTTTTTTCTTTAGTTTTTTTGTTTTATAAAAAAACCGTTAATTGGATTTTTTCCAAAAAATATACTTGTTTTGTATTACGTTACAATATAGAATATAAAATTTATAAATTTATAGAATATATAATTAAGTCTCTAGCGTCATTGGTTCATGAGATATTTAGGGTTAACCAACATTTTCATCTTTTTTTTAAACTGCTATGGTAAAAAAGACACCCACGCAATTTTCTTGAGAGCCCTTTCTGCATCTTTCTGCCTTATTATCTGTATAACAAAATTTATTTGATGTCGATATCTCTTCTGGTTCTTGAGTTATGGAAGACGAAAAAAACATCGCGAACGTACAGACGTACGGACGTACGAACGTACGTACACACGCACGCACAGACATCTTTCTAAAAATCTTTTATTTCGACTCTAGGGGCCTTGAAACGTCGAGAAATGTCAAAATTTTCAATTTGACAAATCGGACCCATTACAATAACTTTCTATGGGAAGTTAAAAAGGTGCCACTTATGTATAAATTTAAGCAATATAATTTCAAGAACAATTAAATATTTTTAATAAAATTTAATAATCTTTCGAACTACATGAATTATAAAATAAAATAAATGTTCTCTAAAAAAACTTTTTCAAGTTTCTTAATGTAGAAAAATTCCTCAGCCACCCTGTATAAGAGTTGCCAACACTTTATTTCAAAAATTTAAAATTAATTATTTAATTTTCGACACTATTTTATTAATGTTGAATTGTTTTTATAGTCTCCCAAGACAACTTATTACTTTTGACCTTCTTAAATATTAAAAAACTTCATTGACCGTTCCACCAAAGAATAACGAATTAAAGAGCGAAACACTATTTCCGTCAGCCTCTTGATAATGATGAGTATCTTTTAGGCCTTGAATTACTTCTCTTTATGTATAGTTTATGTAAACTTTATTTTGAAATGATATTTTTTATTTCCCTGTGTAATGAAAACAAAATCGTAAAGAAAAATATTCGACTTATTTCATACTTTACAATAAATTTATCTTTATTTCTTACACCAACAAAAAAAACTCTAAAGTATTCATAAACATAAACTAACTACAAAAACTAAATGTAGTATAAATGTGTGTAAATGATATCCCAGAAAAATTCTTGGTTAACTTTAATTCATAAAACTAAAATAGGCCAAAACTATATTTAATCTAATCCAAGAACATATAACTTCTGACCTAATGACCAAAAACTATAACAAAGGAAATTCTTCGTGAATTAACAATAAATGCCTTTCAGTTCTTCGTCTAGAAATTCTTTGCTCTTGGTTCATTTTCCTCATTCCAAATTCCACTATATAGAGCCAGAGCGCTTGTGGCTCCTTCAGAAAGGACTATTTATATACCATTCTTTTTTGTGTATGTCCTTAAGTTCCTTCCACAAAAAAACTTACTTTGTTTAAATGATCAAGATATAAAAACGTCATATTCAGAAGTATGTATTATGGACACACAAAAAAACGTTGTCTTTTTTCTTCTTCTTCTTTATAATTTGACCCAGTCTCAGGGAATGTGTGCTCTAACCACACAAGCTCATTGAAATTCATAAATGAAATTGCTCATCCTCCAGAACTCCAGAATAAATTGTCATATAAACTTAGCTCTTTATGGCGTCTTGAAAGGCACACAAATTTTCTACTCGACTAGCGACGAATGGAAATCGAAAATTTATGAACCTCTTCTAACCGCCATTCACCATCGCCATACCACACCACTTCGGCCGTCCAACCCACAATTTTAGGATTATGGTGGTGGACAAGCCTGGATGGGCGCTCTCATATAATAATTGCAATTTGGTCGTTTGAGTTCATTGCTGAAGCTGAATCACTTCTTCTTCTTCTTCCTTAGGTTCAGCTTTGGCTTCGTCTTCTTGTTCCTTGCGGTCGGTGGTCTTTTGACTATATTCACGGCTACTTCGAATAAGATCTAGTTCATCGTTACCATAGTATGGTTGCCAAATTACTCAAATTTATAAGTTCAGAAAAACAGGCAGGTTTTAAAAAAATGCTTCTATATTCAAAAATAATTATGTCAATATTCATACGAATTTCTGAGACAAGTTTCGGATACCTAAGAACATCCAAACTTTTATCGACCTTCCACAGTTTCTGGAGCCACTGCCTTACCTACTCGACAGATTAACACTCCAGCATCAACATTGGCAACCATGTCCTAAGGAAGTAATTGAAGAGGCTATTTAAACTTTCGCTTTGCCTGCGGTTACTTTATTTCTGTCTTTTGCCCAACAGAGTTTTACTTTCAAAAAGAATGAAAATAAAAACTATATTCCAAGAACATGGAGAAGTATATGGGTTGGGTACCCTTAATTGATGGTGATGCCTTCAAACGTCCACACTAACCGATTTCTGGATGAATTCAGATTTGAAGTACCAAGAAGAAGAGCTTTCATAAATCTATTGCATATTTTTGAAAAACTCTTTGACCGCATTGAAAATTTATTTTCTGTGTTTACCCACAAATTGAGATCTAAAGATGTATAAAAATATTTCAATGGAATAACTAGATTTAGGCAGCTTTCCTTAAATCCTTAAAGACTTAGACTGTGGCAAATTTTAAAGATTTAATCTACTTTGCGTGGTGTTAGTTTGCTAGGGTTTTAAGGTCAAATGAGCTTCTTTTTTGAAAATAAGGCAGGGCCAGATATACTAGTTTCAAAAATTTGGAATCAAGTTTGAATCAAACAAGCTTCTTTATGAGGCAACACTCAACGAAAAATTAAATTAAAAAAAAGTATTCAAATCAAACTCCTGGTTAAAACTTTATGTTCCCAGGCAAAACAACCTCTTAAAGAAAAGCGAAAGTTTTCCCATGAGTCAGTGAATATTTGCAAAAAGAAAATTCAAGTTGAAGAAGGCCAAAGACATGTCAAGTCATCATTGCTTGAAGAACTTGAACTCTCAATCCTTGTTATTTTATAAAAGTCAATACCATCCGTCGATGTTTCATGAATTATTAAGTATATCAAATTCGATGATGTATTTCATAACTTTGGAAACTAACTTGTCTCTTCTTCTTATGTATAAAGTTCATTGATATTGAGAGTGTTTTTAATAATAAAATAGACAAATATCAAGAAGTTTTTGAAAACATTAACCCAAAAACAATATTTAAGAGTACCTACTTATAGCAAAATTAGTATACATTTTCAATTTTAGCCGCGGGGAGTTAAATATGCTGGCAATGCAGGACTTAAATTTTGGAAATTTGTACAAGTTTTAAACTTTTGACTCCAAAGGGATTTTCTTCATACTTTGATGTTTAGTACAGCTCTGGTTATTATTTGAATTATGCAACATAGGTGGCGCTCTAAGGCTAATAACTTTTTCTTATCGATTTCTGTCAAGTTTATGAATTGCATTTGACTTGACGGTGTAAAATGGGTATCATCAAAAGATCTTAAAGAACCTTAAAATTGTGTACTGAATGTTGCCCAATAATTAAAGCAAATTCAAAATTGTTTAGCCATTTAAAAGTACAACATCGTCAATAATATTACAGCTAACAGTTCTGGTTTAATAAAAGTGGAGGGTTTTACGAATGAACAATGAATTTTTATTGGTTTTCGAAACAAAAACTATTGATTAGAAAGATAAATTGTTAATTTAAAAAAAATACCCCCTATTTTTCTGAGAAGGTGTTCTTCAGCACTGCTAAGACTAAAGCATAAGCTTTGTTCAGTCCTAACCTGAAAAGACAAATTCTCCTCCTCTAGAATTATCGACTATTTGTAATGAAAACTCTGATGATCTCAGGAAATATCTCGAACACCGAAGGCTTCTTAATAAATGGCAGTATGGCTTTCGTAGTAATAGGTCCACTGGTGATCTGATGGTTTATTTTACCAAACATTAAACAAATCCTTACAACGGTTTGGAGAAAGTAAGATTATTGCAATTAATATTTCAAAACATTTGATAAAGTTTTTTATCAGGCTCCCCTTGCGCATTCGGTTTTGACGAATATCTCCTTCGTTAAATTAGAAATTACCTTTTCGACCGTTCAACACAAGAAGTAGGTGGATTGGTTCAAGTCTGAAAACCAAAAAATAAACGCTAGTGTGCCCCAAGGCTCTGTCTCTCTGTGCCCAACATTTTTTCTTGTCGGAAACTTTTAATGAATTCACTTACCTGCCTCGATGACGCTAAATGCTCTCAGCTTTTAATTTTTTTTTAGAATCACAATCCTGCTCTTCGGAAATGGATCTTCAGCGGCAATGTATCATACGCTCATTAAATTCTGACTTAGACATCAATATTAATTGGAGAACTAAAAATCAAGTATAATTTATTGGCTCGAATACACAATGCTGTATATTGTTGTTGAAACATTGCTTACCACCTTTGCCAATATCCATGAGGGGCACTTGCATCAAGGAGATTGAAAACCTCGAAATGTGTTACGGTATGTGTTTCTTGGTGGAAGGATTGAGTTTCCTTAAGCGATGCAAGAAAGTTGTTTCCATCTCTGGGGCCTTACTATGCAACTCGATTCTAAAGTAAAACTGTTCGAATTCGCAAAATCGGAACTCTGTAATTTTATAAGCAAGTTCTGAAAACGAAACTCGAACCTAGAGCTGTTCGAGCTTGTACTGCCAAGTTGTTTTTTTTTTTAGAACAAAGTTGGTACTACGTTTGGCTAAAGTTAATGTCAAAATCTTGCGAATTCGCAAATAATCATTCTACATCAAATGTTCTTGCGAAAAGCTCGATCGAGGAGGTTTTTTTTTTTCAGAATGTAAGTAAATAAAAGTTATAAATCAATAATTCTCAAATATTTCATAAACATAGTAATATCTATATATAAAAAAATCAATGCCACTTTTCGTTGTAATGTTATAACTCAACAATTCCTTTAGCGATTTGGCTAATTTTGGTCTTGAATTATTCGTGGAAGTCCAGAAAAGGTTTGTACGTAGAGAAAATTAAAAAAAAAATCTTGAAAAAGCGTAAAATCAACATCGTTCTATACTCCCATATACAAACAATTTGTACTAATACTTAAAAGCCAATTTGAACCTTTGACAAAACAATCGAAGACAAAAAAGTAACGTTAGTTCTGTCAAACAAATTTAATGTCATCATAAGTCATTTCATTTTATCAGCGATAAGTATTGCTTTGTTATGTTTATATTTTCCAACAAAAACACTCTATATGAAGATATAAATCCTTCGTACGTATCACCCTTCAAAACCCATTTGTTTACATTGTTGTATTTGTAATGTGGAAGAATTCAACGAGTAAAATTGACGTGTTTTCACGCATACATAGACACATTTACTGAGTTTTTAGGGGAAATTTCATAAATTAGAGGAGAAATTACACGCACACTAAGAAATACTTTATGAGGCCAGTTTCCGGTTTAGCTTGTAGGCAAACCAATATGGCTACCGAGGATTTATATCTTTACTAGAGTGTTTTTGTTTTCCAAACTATTGTTGAGTTATTGCTTTGTGTTTATATTTTCCAAAATATTGTTGAGTTGTTGAGTGAAGGTAAAATCCCACGAGCAAGACGACCAAACATAGGCCGGCGAACGCGTAATGCAAATCAAGTGGCATTATTAAGACGATCTCAGATTACAGATGAACGCGCACAAGCTAATGCATCGCAGCGTGAACGTACTGCACAAAATAGATCTGTTGACCCTGTACCTGTACTTAATCACGAATACATTGTGCTGTTTTGGATGAAATGCTGCGTGCTGCTTTTAATAACAATAGTCAGATTGATTATAGTGTGTACGGATACATTGGAATGATAGACGCAATATGTCCACATTGTGATGCGGCTAACTTTCCAGGTGAATCGCCCGGAATGTGTTGTGCTAATGGCATAGTGAGATTGCCAATATTAGAAACTCCACCCGAACCATTGTATTCATTTATTTTTGGTACATCTCCAACGTCGAAGCAGTTTTTGAGTAATATTCAACAATACAATTCGGCATTTCAAATAACTTCTTTTGGTGCTACTAAAATATTAGAGATAATTTTATGCCGACTTTTTAGGTAAATACCTCAACAGGATTATCCAATGTTTATATCAATCTGAATCAGAAAGTCTTACAAATTCTGATTCAACATCTACCTAAAATTGCATACATGTTACAGATTCAGGGCCAGATTTATCATCAAGCTGGTTCGTTATTGCCATACCCCGACGCTGATCATCAATTTTTGCAAATTTATTTTATTGGTGATGAAAAACGTGAATTGGGTAAACGTTGTGCAATAGTTTCAAATATAAGACGAGAAATTATTCGTGAGCTACAAAGGTTTTTCCATCAGCATAACGCATTAGTTCAATATTGTTCAAAATTGCTCTTGATCGTATGTCATCTGATAATCACAAAATTGTAATAGCACCAAATTGAATATTCAACAAAAACATGTATATGACACAATCATGCAAGCCGTTTCCAATAATGCAGGTGGATTATATTTCTTGGATGCACCTGTTGGTACAGGCAAAACTTTCTTTGTACCATTGATTTTAGCGACTATTCGATCGAAACAGAAAATTGCATTGGCACTTGCATCTTCGGGAATTGCTGCTACATTATTAGAAGGTGGTCGGACCGCACACTCTACATTATAATTATTGTCATTGCATTTAGAGGTGATTAAAACTCCAACTTGCAATATTTCGGGAAATTCTGCTATGGCAAAAGTTCTGCGATTAACGTCAATTATTTTATGGGATGAGTGCACAATGGCGAATAAGAAATCAATAGAAGCATTTAATCGAACAATGCAAGATTTACCCGGTAATCAACAGCTTTTTGGTGGTGCTCTGATATATGTAGCTGTTAGGGGACTTTCGTCAAACATTGCCTGTCATTCCTCGATCAATTCCTGCTGATGAAATAAACGCCTGTTTAAAGTCATCAGTTCTTTGGGACTTGTACGAAAATTGATACTGAACATTAATATGCGTATACACCTACATAATGATGCAACTGGCAATGAGTTTTCAAAACAATTGTTAGAAATTGGTGATGGCAAAATACCAATCGACAGTACCAACGGATTAATCACTTTACCAAACAATTTTTGTACAATTGATTGATTGAATGTGTTTTTCCGAATATTCTTCAGAATTACAGAAATCATGATTGGTTGAGAGAACGCGCCATTTTAACACCGAAGAACATTCATATCAATGCCATTAATTTTCAAATTCAAGCGAAACTGCCAGGTGTAGTCAAGACATATAAATCAATTGACAGTGTTATGAATCAAGATGAGGCATAAATAAGGACCAAGGCAAACACTTCACGTTTGTGGTGTCAATTTGGAGGAATCATGTTTTTCAAATGGCCAACTTTATGTTGCCTGTTCCAGAGTCGGTACCCTCAAATGTTTATTTATTCATGCTCAAAATGGAAAAACAAAAAATATTGTTTATCAAACTGTTTTAGACTAACCCATATAGACCCACCATAGTAAAAGTACCCAATTCTTTTTTACTTTTTAGTTTTTACGCTTTGCTGATAAATATAATATAAACAATATATCATTTGGACTTTTAAATAGCTATCAATTTAAAATATTTTTTTGTTTGAATAAATGAACTTAATAATAATTTTTTTTATAACTATGCCTTATGCGTAGCGAAGCACGTACCGGGCCGCTAGTGTATGTATAATTTATATGTTTTTTGTTCCGGGCATCATCTAAAATTCCAAATACTAAAGTGTAGCATTTTGAGATAATGGTCAATTATATGACCCAGCACCCAGACTTGTCCAAGGGTTATTTAAAAACACCCGAAGCCAGACAAAAATCAAAGAATTTATGGACCAATCTGTCAAACGATTTGAATGCTGAAGGTCCACCGCAGTGTGATACAGAGGGATGGAAAAAGGTGAACAATGTTTCAATATTGACCAATTCTTTAATATTTTTTTGTTTCATTAGGTCTGGGCCGATTTTAAGGTTCATACCAAAGCCAAGCTAAGAAAAAATAAAATTAATTTGTCCGGAACTGGTGGTGGTCCCCCAAAACATCATCCACTTACTCCACTGGAAGAGAAAGTCAGTGAGTTGCTTGACTTAGGTGAAGCAATCGATGGGATGAATGGATCCCTTAGTTTCGGGTTGCAAGACACCAGTATGAGCTGCAGTCGTCAAGACCATGAAGAAGAGAAAATGTTTGAGGTTATTGCTGAAACGAAAACAAATATTAACAACAACATTAGCGAAAAGGAAAACCTACCACAGCCACGAAAAACACCAAAAAAAAAAGACAGTCACTCCTCGAGAAGCAAGTTGAGCATCAAATACTTTACCAAACCAATTCCACCGATGTTCTGAAGGAGATTAATGCAAATTTAAAAGGAATACAAGAAAGAAAGAAAGAAATACAAGAAAAGAGATTCTGAACTGATTGAAAAAAACTACAAATTAAAAAAAGAGAAACTGGAACTAAAAAAACAAAAATTTGAATTCAAAAAAAAAAAGTTATGTTGAGAAAAACAAAAATACGGTGGCTAAATTGCAAATTAAAAGAGAAATTCTACGTCTTCGACAGCAAATAAATACACCATATGTGCCTGAGTAAATACCAAACAAATATTTATGTTTTAAAAAGTAAATTTATGTTTATTTATGTTTTTTAGTTTTAAAAGTGAATTTATGTTTTTTAGTTTTAAAAGTAAATTTATGTTTATTTATTTAATTGTAGTTGTAAGCCGTACATAAATATTTATCAATGTACATTATGTGGTTATTTTGAAGACTGAACATTTTGTTAAATACACATTAGTATTTATTTTGTTGTACAAACTAAGCAGTATTTTATTAATTTTGTTTTTCCGTTGTATAGTATTTTTAAGTTTTAGAATAGTTACTTTTTTTTAAATAAAAAAAACATATTTATGAATTCGATAAATCATTTCTTATGTTATTTCTTGTTCTCTTAACTAGATTGGAATATTCTTCGTTTTTTAAAGATTGTTGTTCCAAGGTGAAATGGTTTGCACCTTCATCCAACAATGGCTCTTCTGTTGAATTTGGTAATTCAACTCTGTACCTTAAACACAGATTGTGGAGTGCACAACAAACGTTTAAAATTTGTGTTACCTTCTCGGGCGGATAATGAAGTTCCCTTACCGCCAAAAGACATCGGAACCTTGCCTTTAGGACACCAAAAACGCGTTCAATAATCGATTTTGAAATCGAAAATTTTTCATTGAATTTCAATTCAAGCGATCCCTCAGCTGCCGTTCTGTAAGGTGTCATAATCCAAGGCTCTAAAGGATACCCAGAATCTCCTGAGAAATGTTTTTTTTTAATTATTTTATTTTAAATTGTCTAGCTACTTACCATTTTCAAAGCAGCGTTTTAGATATGCTCTTTCAGCACTAAGCCCCCAGACATGAGAATCATGAGATGCGCCACCATATCGTCCATTTACAGATCTTATAGCTGTAGTATAGTCACATATCTAGTATAAAAAAAAGTATTTTTATCTTAAGATGTTTTTCTTTGTATATTTACATATATTTTGTTTAATTGAACTTACCACCATTGCATTAATACTGTGCTTAAGCTTTCTGTTGAAAAAAAGCTGTTCACTCATAGCCGGCCGAATAAGTTGTATATGCGTTCCATCGACAACACCAATCACACCAGGAATTTGCGATTTTTCCCAAAAATGGCGTTTTGACTTCCTTTTCTCTTCCTCTGTCATTTTAAAGTTGATAAGCTGAGGACACATTACTCTTTCGATTGAAGTTAAAACCTCAGCTATAACCTTGGACATGGTCTGTTGAGCAAGTCCCGCACGCTTGTCTCCACCAATTTGATTTTGGTAACCTCCTGTTGCCAAAAACTTCAGGGTAGCTGATACCTTAATCATATTGGGAACAGAAGTTTGCCTTTGGCGAATACTAAGGTGCGTTGAAATTTGGTTCAATAAAAACATGAATGCATCTTTTGAAAGGCGGTAATTTTTAACAAATCATTTCAGATTTGTAGTAGATTTGTAGATTGGATTAAAAATACATTCAAATATATGCTCAATATGGGTAAACCTTTTCTCGCTAAGCTCCATTATGTTGGAATTGTTTTATTATTGTTTTGATTGATTTTTTTCACGAAGATTAATTGACTTTTATTCACAGAAGATTGTTTTGTTTTTTTTTTATCTAATGTCACACATAACGAGACTCGTTCGAAAATCGGAAATTTTGTGGGAAATACTTGGTATTACCGGCATCCGATTCTATTTTCATAGATAGTACCACTCGAAAGTAGAATCGGAAATGACTTTCGAATAGAATCAAAAGTAGAATAGAATTAGATAGTAGGGCCCCTGATCTGGATGTTATCTATAAAACTTGATAAATCTTTAGTAAATTTCCCAGGGCTGGTGCTCCTGAAACTGACTTAAGTCCCTTGAACAGGACTGAACGTATAGTGTTTAAATTGCTTGGTGATGATATCATCGTTGAATCATGAAATAGCTAGTGGAATTCCTACCCTTAAATATTTCAACTGTAATTCTCACTACTCTCGAAATGGTCTTGAATATATCCTCGAGTTCAGCTTCGGTCGTACTGGAAAGTACAGAGATTCGTTTTTTAGCCATACTACACGAATATGGAGTACTTTAATTTAAAAAAGCCGAATGTAAGCAGAAAATTATTTCTAATCAAAAAAAGAATAAACTTAATACTTGTTTATTTGATAAGCAATTGGTTAAAAAACCTATTTTTATTAATGAATCTTTGACTAAATTTAACCGATATTTATTTAACAAAGCTAAAAGTATTAAAAATGAAAAAAAATATAATTATCTTTTGATAAATAATGGGATAATTTTTATTAAAAAGCAAGAAGGAGAAACAGCGCATCGCATTTCATCTTTGGATGATCTTAATAAAATTATTTAGTAATGGCCAAATCTTTTTTAACAGATATAAATATTGATTCACTAGTTACTCCTTTTTGCTGCTATGATAATGAGTTTTGTAAAAGTGTTTTTCATTCTGTTAATTACAAAAATAGTTTTTTTATTATTCAACAAAATATTAGAAGTCTTCGTAAAAATTTTGATTTGTTATTGATTCATTTGGAATCTTTTGTTAATAAGCCTAAACTAATTTTTCTAACTGAAATTTGGATTTATGAGCACGAAAAATATTTGTTTAAGATTCCCGGTTATTTTTTTTATGCAAAGTACAATAATACTTATGCTGCAGGTGGTACTGCTATTTTCGTTAATGAAAGTTTAAATTTTGATTGTTGTAGCACAGACCTCGTAAGCTCTGATATGGTTGAGATATCTTTAGTTTTTAATTCAGTTAAACTGGTCTTTATGTGTTTCTACAGATTTTATAATGTAAATGAAGAGGTTTATTTAGAGGAACTTAACTCATTGCTGGTTAATAATAGCGCAAAGCACTTGTTTATTTTGGGTGACATAAATATAGACATCTTATCTGAAACTGCAGCAGTTGAAAAGTACAAATCGTTAATGTCAGCTCATGGTCTAATTTCTTGTATTAATGTACCAACTAGAATTACTTCTATACATCCAATACATGCATTGATCATATTTTAGCTAGAATTGATTTAAAAACTGATTTAACCCTCACTAGTTCAGTATCTGATCTTAAGATCTCAGATCATCACATGACTTGTCTATTTTTCAATTTTAAAGAAAAGTGCGAAGTCGGTTTAATGGGACAGGTCCAGAATAGGCAAGCTATCATAACAAATTTTGAAATTTTGAATTCTATTTTATTATTTGAAAACTGGTCAAGAATTCGAAGCGATCCTGACCCTTCCATTTCTTTTTTACAATTTTTGTATCCTTTTGAAACGTTTTGTTGATCAAAGCTCTGAATTTATTGGAAGCAAAAAAAGTAAATTAAAAAAACTCAAGCCCTGGATGTCTAATTATTTATTAGAAAAAATTGATTTTAAAAATAAATTGAGGATTAAGTGTAAGAAACACTCTAATAACGTTTTATACCGTGAAAACTATGATAATTTATGTAAAGAAATCAGACTAGAAATTCCAATATGTAAAGAAAATTTTTTATACGGATAAGTTCTATAAAGCAAAAGGTGATTTAAGAACGAATTATTATTTTAAATTTATTATTATTATTTTAATTATTTAACAAAAACAAAACTTCTGATTTACCTTCTTATCTTTCTTTCAATTCCCAGAGCATTGTTTATCATTCAGAAATGGCTAAAATTTTCAATGATTATTTTATAAAAATAGCTGTAGAAGCAATCGAAAATGCTGGTATTAACAACTGTACTGAAATGTGTTCTGAAATTTGTTTCAAAGAAAGTTTTCAATCTCATAGTTTCCTTTTTCAGCCGATAACTTCTTTCGAAATCTTTAGAGTAACTCAAGGTTTAGATAGTTCTCATTCTTCTACATCTAATAGTTTTTCAAATTTTTTTATTAAAAAGGTTAGTTTAAATATAGTTGATATATTATCTCTTTTATTTAACAAAAGTATTTTTCACGGTTATTTCCCGTCAAGTTTAAAAATAGCTGAAGTTATACCTATTCCCAAAAAAAGGGGATAAGAAATGTGTCAACAACTTTAGACCTATTTCCCTGTTACCAGTTTTTTCAAAAATTTTCGAGAAAGTTGTTATAAGTAGGGTTATTAATTATCTGGATGGCATTTCTTTTTTCAACTCTAAACAGTTTGGTTTTAGAGCTGTAAAATCTACAGAAAATGCACTATTAGCTCACTGTAGTTTTATCTATAAAAGTATAGACCAAAAAAAGTATACTGCTGCTCTATATATTGACATCAAGAAAGCCTTCGATACTGTTGACTATGAGATATTATTAAGAAAATTAGAGAAAGCTGGTTTCAGGGGTTTTATGCTGGATTGGTTTTCTTCTTATCTAAAAAACAGAAAACAAATGGTCGAAATAGGCAATAATTTCAGTGATGTCAAAAATATTAATATAGATGTCCCACAAGGATCAGTCTTAGGTCCAACCTTGTTCCTTATTTATATTAATAGTATTTTTAATCTTAACTTTAAAGGCAAAGTCTGTGGTTTTGCTGATGACATAGCTTGTGTGTATTCTAGTACCACTGTTCTAGATATGATTTCGGATATAAACCATGACTTAGAAATATTCAGACATTGGTTCGGCATCCATAAGCTTGTCATTAGTGAAAAAACAAGAGTTATGTTTTTTAAACCATTTGATTCCTTTACTAATCCACCATTTCTTGTTCAACACAGTTTTGACTGCAAAAATATCCCGCTAAGTAGTGTATCTTGTTATTCATCTAATGCTTTGTCACCAGCTAATGTTTTAAATAATCATTGTTCTTCTAAGTGTTTTAGTATCGAGCAAGTTTTCGAATACAAATATCTTGGTTTAACTATTGATAGCAAAAAAAAATGGAAAATTAACACTTCTGCATTAAACAAATATTTTTTATCAACTACTTATATTATGTTTCACTTGAGGAAACTTTGTTGTAGAAAACTTATGGAAACAATCTATTATGGACTGGTTCAATCCAAAATACAATACGGTATAATTTGTTGGGGTGGAACATTTAAAAACAATTTACAACCTCTGATAGTTTCTCAAAAACATATTTTAAGAATCATCTGGATGAAAATGAAAAATGAACATAGCTTTCCGTTATTCGTCAGCTCTGGTATCCTTCCGCTCAAACATCTTTATTTTTTTAAAGTTTTAAAAATATTTTTCTTGAGAAGTGGTTATCTCTTAAGTCGCAATACGCCAGCTTACTCACTACGAAGCAACGATAGAAATCTTTCTGTCATTCCAGTGCACAATTCTCATCACTTTTTAAACTTCTATACCTCGGTAGCACCTAGACTTTTTAACGCGTTACCTTTTGACATTAGAAGCATTCGTTCTACTCATTTATTTAATAAAAACATTAAAAAATAGCTTTTTAACTTTGATTTTGAAGAAATCAATAACATCATCAGAATTATGGTTTAAATTTGTATATTCACAATTAATTTCCCTTAGCAATAAAAAAAAAAAAAAAAAAAATAATCTTAGATTTTCTTTCTGATACGATACCCCACAACACTTCTTTATGTAATTCAATTTAAATTTATGATTAAGTTATACTTATTTGGTACTTTCGACTCTTGTCATAGGACAACAGTTTGTACCTTCTTTTTCGTTCTCTATTATGAAAAACACTTATAATTAGTATTAATATAGTACATTTACAAATTTTTTTATTTTTATTTTTTTTAATAAAATAAAATTAACTAATTTTTATGTTTGAATTTTATATTGAATATATTTAATGTAAAAGAAAAAGTAAATAAACTGAACTGAACTGAAAACTGAACTTTATCACATCGTGTCTTTTCCTAGTCATTGTAATATTCAGAAACTCAAAACTAATGTTCCCCAACACCTTCTTTCAAACCCTCTCTCCCTTTCCTAATGCTCACAATGTGTCTTGGCTTAATACGGATGGCAAAAATTATTTTAAAAGCGCGGTTATTATAAACAAAATTGTTATTAAGACATAAAAGTTCACAACCTACCTATATCAATAAGTCACGTGTCAAAATTAGAAGAATATGTCTTTGAAGCTTAAACGTTCTGGTGGTTCTTTGTCCTTTTAAAATTAAGGTGTGTTATAAGAATTTATAAAAAAAGAGCTTTTCTGTCCCTACTTCTATACATATTATGCTTCTTTCAACCATGTCATGTCATTGGAGACAGCTTTTAATGCAAGCTGGGGGCGGAAGGAGTTTGCTTTTTAAAGCCTGGTTTCGAAATTTTCATTTCATTTTACTCCATTCTTTAATAGTTTTTATTTTATTTAAACTCCTACTTGAAATTTTTCTATAAGTTCTTATGACATACATTTTTGCTATCTTAAACTTTTCCACTTATGGTCCTTTTATGATTTCTTTCAAGACTCGCCTCCAATTATATTTTTCCTTCGACCTCAATTCTTATATAGGTAACAGCCAGCACTTCGTGACTTGCGATCATGCAAAAGTGTTGATATGCACTAAATTGAACCTAATGAAGTCTCAATTTTGTTAGAAAACTTAAAAAAAAAAAATCAAAGAAGAAAAAGAAAAAGAACAACACTTTTTCAAGAATTAAAATATCCTTTGGGAAAATTAAGCCATTTCATATAAAAAGTTATGGATTTTCATGTAGGTATACAAAAGCTGTATAATCATCGTCACGCGATTAATACCAAATATTATATCATTACACGTCGCGGAAGTTACGTTACTCAAAGTGATTTCTTTCAGCAAGCTTCCGGTCTCACCTTCCGCCATTGCTTCATAACTACCTTACCTACATATTATAACGTACCACTCTATAGACCTTCTAATATACTGTTCTTTTCCATGATGGTCTTCTCGAATGTGCAGTTAAGCATAGTTCAGAATCTCATGTTCAGGTTTTTACAGGTAATGACTTTATTAACAAATCACTCACTCAAGTGGCCAATCAAAGTTTTGCAGTATGAGAAGAAAGAAAAAATTACATAACATAACACTTTCTTGATGTGGCAGGTATAAGGAAGTTCTTCAGACAGTAGACGTCAATGTGAATTGTACGTTTTGCGACTAGCGAGTTTATATATGGGTTATAGAATAGTAGCTACTTGGATTTGCTGCACCACCTTCACCAGACTTCGCTCTATTTAACCAAATTGAAATTTGTTCACTCTTAGGACTTCGTATGAGTGCTTCCTTGCGAATAAACAACAATTATTTTTTTATAAGTATTTATCAGCATGCTTTTTAGTAGGTACATACACATAGTTAAAGTCGGAGCTGGAGCCTTTAAAACCCAGACTTAACATATTCTAGAAATAGGCTTCCGAATGACGTATTGTATTGGCTCCTTTAAGAGTTCAGTAGGTAAGGCAATTAAACACGCAATTCATTCTTATACTATGATAAAATATTTAAGTTAAGTAGTTGAGTCGAAGAGGGGGCTTTTTGGAACAGTCAAAGTTTTAAAGTTAAAATGTTACATAATGTTTAAAAAAAAAACACTTCAAACCAATTATGTTGCTTTTAATTTCATCCATCTTTTTGCATTTCGAAAAAATAACTTTCAACTCATTTTTATTCACTTGAAAGAAAAGTTGTCTTTTTAACTTTCAAAGTATAAGTTAGGAAGCTAATTAGGTGAAATTGAAGGAGATTCGTCTTCTTTTTTTTTGTTGCTAAATACAAGAGCAGTAAGTAACTTTTTGACTTTTGAAAGAAAGAAAAAGACAAGACAAGTTCTTCTCTAATAGCTGACCTGATTTTGAGAAAAGTGCAATATGAAAGCCATTTACTATAGCAAAAGCGATTTAATACTTCAAATTGTTTGAAATATAGGTTTTCAAACAATGATGATGTCGTTCAATTTAAAGGCATAAGGTTTAAATAAATCGGACATAAGCCATTTTGTCAAGAAAATTATTAAAAATGAAATAAATGAATCTGTTTTAGAGTAGTACTTATTTTAATAAATTCAAAATATATATGTTATATTTAGAAATTTAATTCATCAACAAAAATTTGACTTAGAACTTTTTTAAATCATTAAAACGTTGTTTTTTTTTTATTATTTGTGTATGTTTAAAATTGTTCAATTTATGTAGTCAACTTTGTGCTTATAAAAAGTGTATTTTTTAGAGGTATAGAACCTTTAAATAAAAAAAAAGCATGATTGTCATGAAATTTACTTAATTTAAAAAAATATATACATAATTTTTTAAAATTTGATCATCAAATAATATTTAAATTTAGAATGTTTAAAGATAGAAATCAGGATCACGTCAATGCATATAAATTTGACTATCACACGAATGACAGCCTTCGGTCAATGTTGTCCTAAAATTTTGTCGTATGTGAGTCAACGTTTGGTTAAGATTTGTAAATCTAATGCAAACAAAACTTTAAAGTAAGTGTTGATCACTCTAGCGCATCCTGTTAAAATGCGTCTGGAAAAAAGCAATTTGGCGGATTTCCTACACACATGGTTCATGACTGTCTCGATTGTAATCATTAAAAAGAGGCTGTGATGCGACCCACACTGATAACTTCCCATCCCGGCTGTCGATTTGTCTTGCTTAAAAGGTTTGTAGGTTTCATGTTTTGTTAAAAAACTTTTCGATTAAGTTATTCTAAGAAATTAAAAAATTACCAACAATATTTTGGATATGATAAAAGAGTTTGATTTCAAAATCTATTTTGGTTAAGGACATTTTTATTCGAAAATCAATTTTTACAAATTTTATTTTTATTTATAAACAAATACAAATTGGATGAATGAAATTAATTTGAAGCCAATGTTTTCTATTATTCACGAGATATCGAGAACGGAACATCAATTTTTACCAATTTTGCGTACTATTTTTGTAGATTTTAATTTTTTATGGAAAAACTGTTAGATTTTTATAAAAAAAATTACTGAATGTTGAAAACAATATTTTTTCTTATTTCTTATAAGATAAAATTAGTTTTTATTTTTATAAAAAAAACTGTTAATTTTTCTGATTTTTCTCAAAATTTTACCTGATATCGAAAACGTAATTTTTCGTTGCACAAAATTGTTTTGAAGATAAAACCATTTTTTATTCGTAAAATTTTCGAGGTGACAAATTTTTTTTTCAGTTTTTTTGATTTATAAAAAAAAAATATATTTGTTTGGTATCACGTTACAATATATAATATGAAATTTAAATCAAGTCTCTAGCGTTATTGGTTCGTGAGATATTTAGAGTTAACCAAAATGTTCACCTTTTTTTGAAACTGCTATGGTAAAAAAAAACACCCACCTGCACTATTATTTACTAGCTTTTTACCCGCGGCTTCGCCCGCAGTGGAGAAATTAAATAAGTATGAGAGATAAAGGGTAAGGGTATAATAATAGAAATGAGTCAATATAATAACTAAATTTTATTGCTTGGCTGAGATCAACAATTTTTAAAAATTACTACAGACAATGAAGTTTCAACACCTTAATATATGCTTATTGAAATGCAACAACAAATGTTAAAATATATTTCACCGTAACAAAAATAAATAATTCTGAATTCTAACAATTTAAAAAAATAAAATACAAAGTATTAATTTAAGATATTTTTATAGACAATGTTATAAGTTTTCCCGTCGGGTGCAAATATGTGTAAATTCCGGGCATTAGATACACGTGAACAGGCTACATAAAGTTGACCATGAGAGAAGCATGGGTTTTCTAAATGCACTCCTGCTACCTGTAGTGTTTGTCCTTGTGCCTTGTTTATAGTAACAGCAAAGCTAAGCTTGACGGGAAACTGAACCCTTTTAAATTGGAATGGAAGGTCAGTGGGAATAATTGGTATCCGAGGTATTATAACACTATTTCCCTTACCGACACCTGTTAAAATAGTAGCACCAAGTATGTTCTGTCCCAATTTTGTTATCCGAAGCTTTGTTCCATTACATAGCCGAGGAGCATCTAGATTTCGCATAAGCATTACTGGTACATTTAGTTTCAATTGAAGTTTATGTGACGGTCACCCGATAGTTCAAGTGAATTTAAAAACTCCACAGGATATGAAGTACTTAGTTCCGTATCCATAATGTTATCATTGACAAATATTCCTTCATTTCTCCTTGAACCTCGTTTAAAATGTCAGTGTTGATCCTATTTACAATTTAATTTCTTGGTGCTAATATTGCTCTTGCACACAACCACTGATCACTACACAAATTTTGTTGCAATTCCGGAAAAACATTAGCAATGAGATCCACATGACGATATTTTGACAAACAATTTTGGCATTTTTTTAAATAAAAGCAGAGTAAGAATTGAGATCAGCGAGTAAGATCTAAAATAATGAAGTAACAGCTAACCACAAAAATTACGGATAACCTCAAAAATGTGAATAGTATTATACTGCATGTAACGACAGAAGAAAATAACAATAAATATAGAAAAATTAGAAACAGTTGAAACTATATTCAATTGAATTAGATATTGAATTAGATATTGTCGTCACCGTCGGTAATACAGTGGGTTGGTATTACAGTATTCAGGGTTGAAACTTCATTACTATGATGCTAGATGATGCTAGATGGCGTTGAAGTAGCTAAATTTGACGATATTTTGACAAACAATTTTCTTATTTTTCGTAAATTTTTTTATTTTTTTTAATAAAAAGTATCCTATGTTACTTCTAATACCTTCAAGAGTGTATGTGCAAAGTTTCATGATGATCGGTTAAGTAGTTTTTGCGTGAAAGCGTAACAAACAAACTTACATTCGCATTTATAATATTAGTATGATAATTATAATTATATTATATATATATATATATATATTATGATATGATGATGATAATAATATTAAATATTAATATTAATATTAATTATTATTTATTAATATATTATATTATATATATAATATATATATTATATTATTATTAATATTATTATTATTATTAAGTATGATTTGAAGTCGATATCTCTTCTGGTTCTTGAGCATACATTTTTTAAGCAGATAATAACACAGAAAAGACTTGAGAAAAATCACGGTTTTCTTATAAAAAAAATAAAAACCTAAAAAACACTACTAAAAGTTGTTTAAAATTGATTTTAGACTCGAATGTTTTATCAAAACTTAAAGAAATTGCCTGCGAAATAATTTTGTTTTATAAAAATATTGTTGTCAACATTTGTTATTTTTTTTTTTAGAAAAATACAACCTTCAGATATGTTTATAAAAATAAAATTTGGTAAAAACTGAAGTTGAATTCGAACACTTTGAGAAGGTATTGATTTCAAAGTTATTTCCTCTGCAACATTAACATAATGTTCTTAAAAAATCCGTATTTTGTTTTATAAGAAATAAAAAACTTTCTAAAAATGCTGCTAAAATTGATAAATATTGGCATTCGAATTAAAATCTCGGGATCAAAAACGAATATTAAAATGAAACTTATTTGATCATATGCAAAATATTGTTGCTAATTTTTATTCAATTTTTTAGAATATTCAATTAACACTTTTTACAAAAAAAAAACTCGAAAACCTACAAAAACACCAAAAACTGATAAGAAATGAAGGAAAAATATTGACTCACTCATCTCACACAAAATATTGTTAATAATAATTCGTTTAACTTTTCGAAAAATCAACAGACGAGCACGGATGGGAACTTATCGGTATCGGTCTGAAAAAGTATAGCTGAAAATATACCTTATTCTGTCATAAAAAAAACTTCAAAACATTATTTTTAAAAAATTCTGGAAAATCGTCTAACTTTTCATGGGTTACATTATTATAAATCGCTTGAACTTGGAGGTCATTAACGGGACTGTTTCCTGTAATATAAATCAATTATGGCACGAGCTGTGTGACATGTTTTGCCATAGCTCCTACACATGATATGGTTGTTCAATTTAAGATCGAAAAAGTCAGTACCCATGTCTTTATAGATGTCAACATTGGCTGTTAAGGTCTGAAAAGCACCGTTTCAAAAGTAGTACAGACAATATTCCATCATCATATTTTTGTGGATGTAACGGTGCTTCTATAATATACACTTGATTATTATGATCACTCCAAATATGACAGTTTTGTTTATTAACGTATCAATTCAACTAAAAGTGAGCTTCATCGCTAAACAAAATTCGACCGAAACATATTTTAAGCATGATTTTCAAAATAAATGTTCACAACCTGGAAGAGTTATTTAGGCGTTAATCTATCGATTTGACTTCTCGAATATATCTCAATAGAAAACAGCTTAGATTTAAATTTTGATTTAATTCTACTTCTTCTATTTTAAATAAGACAATTGATATTTTGAAAATTTTTAACGGGCACCAATTCTAAATTATCAGTGTGAGTCGCATCCAGCCATTTTTCTTATTCGTGCAGAACATTTCTCTAACAGCATTTCCAATATAATTGACGAATTCTTCTTCGTTCTTAAGGTTTTGTTCCTAAAACAATTTTATGTAACTATTCTATGTATTTTCGTTCAAATACAGTCTTTTTTTTTTTAAATTTAACTTGTCAAAACCAGAAAACCCCCAACAAAGAAACCTTCCAATCACCCAGGGGTTTGTATACAAAATTCTACAAAAAATAATATAAAAACGAATTCACAAACATGCATTACACAATATCCGCCACAAACAAAAATATCCTTATAGGGGTTTTTAAATTAATAATGCAATTACATGAAATATTCATACAAAAATATTAAACATAGGTAGACATCCAAAAACAAAATTGAAAATAATATCTCGTCGAAATCAAATCGTTACAAAAATCCATAGAGACTTCTTTGTAATAAAAAAATTATGTCTTAATTAAGACGAAGCACCTCCGGGCTAAGGCGGCACAATAAACTAGACCATCAGAAGAAGAAGCTCTCGACTTGACTTGAAACTCGAATTATCCATCGAATAAGAAAAGAAACATGAAATAATAATGATTATTATCATTTCCAAGGATTTTTGCAAATGAATAAAAACCATCCTCATCCTCATTTTACATCCAAAAATAAAAACAGCGAAGAAGAAGAATTTCAAATGAATTTAAATGATTTTCTTCTCGTTATCCTGGCGTTCTTCTTTCATATATACGTATACATATGCATGTATGTTTACATTATTATGTCATTGTCATCATAATACAGGACGAGTTCGTATATATATACTTACTATGCCTTTCAAGAAAATCAACGTTTCTTCACAAATCATCTGCCAGCCCCTCATCAAGGATCGCAACTTAACTGCCGCTGATTTACATAAATTAAGATTTCATTGAATCCTTCGACCGGAAATTTATTCAGCAAACGCGAGCGTGCCTCCCGTTAACAAAAATGCTTAGTTCACTTCCTGTGCGATTTGGTCTCGTCCTTAAAGTGTACCAGAATATTCTTAAATTCAAAATGATGAGTGTGCACAACATGGAGGCTTTTATACAAGGACTTTAAAAATTCACTAATTTTTAATTTAATTTTAATTACAATAAAACACAATACAACAAACAAGTCTGAAAATGCGGGTGCACAAAATAAATATATGTATAGGTATACCTGCATAAGTATAAGGATATCCTGTGAGATGCATGCTTCTCCCCTCTGCTCTCTCGTTTTCCCTCTCTACTTTTCAAATTATAAAATTCAATAAAAACTCATTAAAAAATTATCGAATTCGAAGAGGGCATCATAAATGTCATGAATGGTTTTGCAGAAAATAAAAATACATAATACAAAAGGATGCGTTATAATATTCGCATCGCACAAGAATTCAGGCGCAAAGTAGTTACAAGTTACCTACAGTTCTACATAGCTTTTGTTTGTGGGTTGCCAACTCGCTTCAATGAACACCCACATCAGCGCCAGCAACAGCACAGAACTGACTTAATTCAGCTTTTGTGTATTGCTATGTATATTCATTATTGACCAGGACCACTTCTAGGCCGATGTCCAGCTGGAACAACACATCTACATGGGGGAAGGAGATGAAGAAAAACTCCATAAATATGGTGACCATTCTTAAAAGTTTTACTTTTGAAAACATTAAACAATACCATGGTCAATATTTCAGGGTTAAGTTAATTGTTATATTAAAATGTGAACTGAACGGGCAGTAGTCGTGTTAATTTAATAAATAGTGCAGTGAAAAATTGTCAACAAAAATACATGCCCATTAATTTGGTTTTTATATTTGAGATCTGGTACAGTTGACAATCTGTCAGAATGATTTAAAACAAAATTGTACAAATTTCATATATATTTAGACCAGAATTAATTTTACTATAATGGTCTATTTCAAAGCGGATATTCAGAAAATGTCAGGAACATTTTAAATTTAATTTTTTTTTATCGTTTTCCATTTTGCAAATTCAATCCGATTGATATATGAAATGAACTTAAGGGGTTCGTCCGTAGAACATGGTCATAGTAATATAGTTCTCTCGGTGGTTTTTGTTGACAGTAACTTTTTGCGAAACAATAATACAGGTTATGTCTATTTCCGCATAATCAAAAATACATAACTGAGTCATACAAGGAAGTTCATAAGAAAAAGTTCACTGAACTATTTTACGGCAGTGATTTTAATGCTGTTGTTGTTTTTGTTATTCGTACAAATTTCTACTGTACTACGTTTGACTTTGCCAAAAAAACACGGTTAATTAGTAAAAGACATCCATTGATATGCAATAAGTTCAACTCATTTAGTTAAGAAAATGATTTTGAATAACTTTGGCATCTTACAATTTCTTATCATTTTACTAAAGTTAAAATTACGAAATGTCAACTAAAAATTTTAGTGAATTGCTGAATTCTTATGACTTTAGTTTCTGACAAATCAATTCAATATAACCGTTCGCCATGTTTGTTTTTTTTTATTTCGGTTTTTTGTTCACGAACTGTCAATGATTGGACGTGTTCAGGTGCATCGTTTTTAATAACGTGGAAATACAATTTAAATAGTTAGCAAAAGATTAAAGTGTTGGAAGAACTAGTAAATTTTCAAATATTTGTAAGATTTTAAACAAAAAGGTTCTTACAAACATTTTGGCATTGCCTCTAGTGTTCAAAGTGTGTAGGTATATAACGAAATGTTGTACTGCCGCAATCACATTCTTTGGTGATGTTCAAAAGTGTTTCAACTTGTTTAGCAGCAGTGCACAACGTTGGGAAAATCTTAAGAAAAATGTGGCCGGATCCCTTCACACACTTTCTGATACAAGATGGTCAGCTAGAATTGAGGCAGTGAAACCATTTGCAAATCATCTGAAAAAACTTAGAACATCATTAGAAGCCTTAAGTGATATTAATTTAACTGCTGAAGCTCGAAGAGATTTAAATGGCGTTTTAAAATATATGCACACATTTGCATGCGTCCTGATGTCTTCGATTTGGTGCCAGGTTCTTAGCGCTATAAATGAAAGAAGTATCATTCTTCAAGCCAGAAACATGACTATTGACGTTGAAATTCGAAATCTCGACAACTTGATCTCCGATTTGAACATTATTCAAAACGGATGGGAAATGGGATCAAATTTTATCTGAATGCAAAGCAGTTGCTACTGGATTGGGGGATGTTCCAGAATCGTTTCCATCGAACTGAAAAAGGCAATTAAAGAGACATTTTGAAGAACATCGAGGAGCCGGAATGCAAATTGAAACAGACGCAGAAATAAATTTCAAGAGAAACACCTTTAACGTCATAGTTGATTCAATTATATCTCGAACTTCTCGTGTCGGTCCGATACGATGAAAAATTTGAATGCTACATTTTCATTTTTATGGCAGTTTTCAACAATGGACAAAATTGAGATTAAAAACTCCGTTACAAGGGTTATTTAAAAGTATAACTCGCATGCGTTTCAAGAGTTGAAAGAAGAAATTATTCATCTGAAACACATTTATGAAGCAGAACTTCCGCCATTGAGTTTGTTCAATTCTATTTATTCCCAGAACTTGGAGACGATTTTCCCCAACATTTGTGTTGCTCTCTGTGTGTCTTCCACCATACCTGTAATCGTAGCTAGTGCCGAACGTTCATTTAGCGTTCTTGCCAGAACAAAGAATTTTCGTCGTTCGTGCTCATCACAAGATCGTGTTTCTGGACTTGCGACACTATGTTTCGAAGCACCTTTGGCAAGAAAATTGAATTTCGATGCAATTATAAGTTGTTTTGCTGCTCAGAAAGCTAGGAAAGCTCGTTTGCAAAAAGAAAATATTTCATTGAATGCAAACTAACTATAATGAAAACATTGTGATAATATTTTAATATAAAGTAAAACAATAAAGAGTATTTAATGCAAACCTTTTAAAATATGTACATAGTTTTTTTTAAAGACAAATTTCAAATACTTTTACTTCGCTCTATTTTATTTTCATAGTAGGTAATAGATCTACATGCTAATTTTTTTTAATAGTTAATCGACCGTATTATCAGTTACTAACCTGTCGTTGGCAATATCGAATTGAATGTATGATTCTATTCGGAATCTGATCTACTTGCATGTAGAATAATTTTCTATCCATCCTCCATTTCAACTAAACTGGACGATACCCGTGAGATTGATTTGATGATTAACACTTTTTTTCGGTTCACTTTGCAAACAAAAAATTATTATTTCCGTCAATTCCAACCAATTTCATTTTATTCGTAAATGAAATTAGAACGTACCATATCAGTAGGCATGAACTTTGAAAAAAATGGTAAATAGATTTTTCCGTCCCGGACCCGGAATTCCTCTCGACGGCCCTGCTCCTATCGATATTTAGTACTCTGTTTCGTAGTCCTATACCTTTTAAAAATATTGACTGGTGAAATAATAACGTTTTAATATGGTAGCAATTAAGAATAAATCGAAAAAAGTATTGGGACTAAAATTGAACCTTGCGGAACACCATTTGATTTGGACAAAAAACTTGAAGTCTATTTCGCAAAACAACAGGAGATAACTAAAAAGTTGATAACAGTTTTTGACATAAGATAATGTAGTTTATTGTGTTAAAAGCCTTTGATAACCCCCAAGAGTGAAGCCTTAAACTGTTCGTCCTGATTGTTGTAATGTTAAATATTGTTCTCTTGGAGATATCTACTCGTATATAATTCTTTTTAGGATTTTTGAGAAAAACAGAATAATTTCATTTTTAGAGAACCAGTGTTAGAACTGGATTTATCTTGGAGTCTTTTCACCGGCCTAGAAAAACAGAGAAAAGAGATAAAAATGAATGTACAATTTGGTAGTATCATAGGCTACATAATTAATAAAAATGTTCGATGAAGATTGTTAAAGCCAATATCTTTAGCTAAAACTCTTAACTTCATTCTCAGCGCTTATACAAGAAAAAACAAATCTCAAGTACAATTTATTTTGAAAGTTGTTATAGCCTAGAAAATCCTTTTTTAATTTCAAAAAAGTATTGCTTACTTCTTGAAAATTATTTAACGCCGAAAAATGTTGGTAAGAGACCTCTAAACTAAATTGTAAGCATTTTTCAAAGTATAGTCATTTGAGATACCGCACAACAAGCTTGAGTCCTTAACTCCCATTTCTATTGAAACATTTTACCTATGACCTCTAAGACCTAAGTACCTATGAATTGACACGTCGTTTAAATATTATTTTTTAGAGAATTGTAATCCATTCGAGTTTTAAAACGGTGTTTTTTAAAATGTCAAGTAATTTGTATAAAACTGAATAACTTCACCCCCCTCTCTCCACCGTGAAAAGTTTTTTTTTTTTATTCTAGATTTAAGGTGCTTGTTATGAATTGCTAAGGACGTATGAATGAAGCTATCCACCAAAATTTAACATTGTTGAAGTTTTTCGACTTAAGGATATTTTTGTATCTTACATTTCTGTTAAATTACAGATTTGTGCTTTTAGGGTGCCTTCATTTTAATACTCAAATTGAACCAAATTTAAATCATAGTTTTATACGAATTCTGCGTTTACCTGGCATTTTCTTAATTTAGTCATAGTATTCTCTCTCAGGAGAACTTTCCTTAGATAACGTCTCCAAGGCTACAAAAGTTTATTCCTTGGAATAAGGAATAGTTTTTGGGATCCAACATGAGGTTTTCATTACTGTTTGTATACAAGTTACCTACCTCATTTTGAACAGTGAAGTTTTGTGTACCTATAGGTTGCAAATACTTAAAAGATTGTTCCATTTCGCTTCTTTCTTCCAATGATCTTCTCGTGATCGAATTTAAAAGTTTCTGGAAGAAGTCTTTTTGAAACTCGTAGAGCAGAGAATTAAATAAAAAGATCGAGAACCTTTCTTAAAAAACATTTTCTTGTGTTTAGCTATTAGGTTTTAGGATAAAACGTTTTAAGCCCTCAATATTAAGATTGTTTCTTAGGTTATGATTCACCTGCTATCCTGCCTCCAAACTGTTTTTCTACCCATGTCCAATTTTTTATAATTTAACCCAGTGACACTAAATTGCATATGTAAATTAAAAAAGCAAGCAACCATTTTGAATGTCAATTTCAAAAACTATGGTCACCTTAAATTGGTACACAAAAGCGGACAAGGACATAATAGAGTGTTGGTCGTTATGAGCGTTGCGTTGCGTCGTTGTTGCTCCCTTCGCTTGGCTTGGCTTTGCTGATGATAATGGCGGTGGGTGTATTTATTGGATTCTCATCCTGCTATGCATCATCATATAAAATATATACACATGCAATGTGAAGAAAAATAATTCATTGCACTGAAAGGATATCGCGCGCCACTGATCGATGCGTTAACATAAACTTTTATATTCACAATATTCTATCTATCTCTCTCTTTCTCGCATCATGAGTCGTTATTTAGTTTCGTCCTTTGGGTTTTTGAAATTATATTCATGAATATAAATATACCTATGTATGTATGTATTGTAGATGTACTAAATGCCAGTGCGAGTCGAGTCGAGTCGAGCAAAAAGGACTGAAATTTATGCCTGCCAGAGTGGAAAAATGAAAATTGATATTTTTCAACATACGAGTATAGCTAGACTTTTATTTTTACCCATGTTCTGTTCATTCATATAGGTATTTTTCTTTGTCGGTAAAAATAAATTCATTTATATTTGTTTTTCTTTCTTTATTTTATATAAAATGTGTTGGGCTTTTTTGGTTAAAGTTAAGTTCTATAGGGAAATAATGTCAGCACCATGGAAGGATGCAATATACCAAACCGATACTACATACCTATATATGTACATACGTATATGCATGCATCATATATTTATAATCAACCGATGATTTTATTTTTTCATTTTTATGTATGTGAAGGTATAGAAATTTGGTGGACCGCAAAATAGCTGCAGAACAATGTTTGAATAGAGCATCGCAGTTTTTATATGGAAATGAGGGTATTGTTTTCTGGGTCACTGAAGACTTGGTTATAGGTTAGGTATAGGTGGGTATATAGTATGGATGATGGAAATTCGAAGCGTATTGGTATTTGAAGTGGATATAAAAACCAAAGGAACAAAGGTATTAGAATTTGTGAAGCATCACTTGTTTTTAAAAATTCAATATTAATGAAAATTTCTAGCACAAAGAGCGTTGATGCATTCACTGTAAAAAGTTCAAGTTTTGAAAATTTAATGATAGGTTTTTTTTGGTTGTTTTAAACAGTTTAAACAATATATTCAAATTAAATATTTTAAGTTTTTTTTTGAACACTACTTGAAGAGTTTTAATTATTTAAAGCTGCAAGTTCTGGCAATAGTGGGTGTTTTTAAGAGATTGTGACAGAAAACCGAACGAACAATGGACCAAAAACTGTTACCAAATTGATTTTTTATAATTAAGCATGGTATTTCACATAGTTCAAACCAAATGTCACCGTTGTCAAGCTGATTAATTTTGAAAATACTTTGCTTAATAACACTCGCTAATCACCGTAACATCAGCACATTTCTCATTTTCAATTTGTTCATGTAGCTAAGAAACACACCCTGTACTGTAGCTTTTGTTGAAAATGTAGTCAATGTTGAAAACAATGTGTGAGTTTTTAGTATCCATATATATTTCTGTATTAAAAACAGAGTTGCAGCAACAAGAAAACGCTGCTTTTTAAAACAGAGATCTACAGATAAGTTTGAGTCTGATATAATTTTGCACAATGAATATTAAAGAGTATCGTTTTCTAGGGACCTCCCAGAAATGAATGTAGAACATGCTAAACCTACTACAGAGGTTTTCAACAGAGACACTACAAAAGCAGAGCGACAGGGACAACAAACGACGCTATATTTCTTGCCGCTCTTTTGACATTTTTTTTTAGCAAGGTTTGCCATTTCATGATGGAAAGATATACGAGCCAACAACGAGTCGAAATTATTAAAATTTACTACCGAAAGTCGGAGTCAGTGGCCTCAACGTTAAGAGCACTACGTCTAATTCATTTTCGTCATAATCGTCAATTCAACAATTGTGCGTCTAGTGGAAAAAATTGAATCCAGAGGCACAGTACAAAATGTTCCCGTGCCAGTAGGACAAAGAAGTGCCCGTAGTGTCGAGAATGTTGCCCAAATGTGTCTCTCACACGTCGTTCTCAAGCATTAGGCATCTCAGTGACGTCGGTGTGGGTGTGGCGAATTTTACGAAAAGATCTTGGCCTAAATCCTTACAAGATTAAATTGACGCAAGAACTGAAGCCGCTTGACCACCAGAAGCGTCGTCGTATGTTCGTGAATTGGGCTGAGCAACAACTTTAAAATGATTCGGATTTCCATCTTCAGCAATGAGGCTCATTTCTGGCTTCGTCAATAAACAAAATATGCGATATTGGTCAGGCAGCAATCCACACGTACTCCATGAGTCATCATTGCCTCCCCAAAAAATTACGGTTTGGTGTGGTTAATGGGCCAGCGGCGTCATTGGGCCGTACTTCTACCGTGATGATCAAGACCGTCACGTTACTGTGAATGGAGATCGCTACCGTTCAATGATAAAATAATATTTTTGGCCCCAATTAGATCATATGGACTTGGAGGACATGTGGTTTCAACAGGACGGTGCGTCGGCACAAGCCACACAGCAAATGTCACAGTCAATTTATTGGAAACCAAGTTTGGAGAACGTGTTATTTCACGAGATGGTCCAGTCGCTTGGCCGCCTCAGTCGTGTGATTTGACGCCCGTTAGACTTTTTCCTGTGGGGCTATGTCAAGTCTATGGTCTATGCCAAAAAGCCAGCGACGATTGATGAACTTCGTACGAATATCGAACTTGAAATTGCATCAGTATCGTCAAAAATTGGGTTCAGCGCCTGGACTTCTACAAGTGTGCCCGTGGTGACCATGCAAAAGAAATCGAGTTCCATACATACATAATGTCATCGAACGTACTTTTACAGGAATAAAGAATTTCATTGATATCCATCAAAACCATTTTTGTTTTATTTAAAAAAAAGCTTTTGTAAAACCCCGATATTTATTTCCATTTTTGGGGTCTAAAATAAAAATCTTTCCATTGTTCTAAAGAGGTGTTTTGCAGTTTGGCATCACGATCTCATATCGAAAATAAGTGACTTTGATTTTGACGAATTCCTCCTTCGTTGGTTTAGATAATATCTTTCGGCTGTTCAATTCAAGTAAGTATTGGATGGATTCAAGTCTAAGAAACACAAAATAAATGCTAGTATACCACAGGGCTCTGCTCTGTCTCCGACACTCTTTCTCTTTTTTATTAATAATCTCCTGTCTGAAACTTTTAATTCACTCATCTGCTTCGCTGACGATAGTGTCCTCAGATTTTCATATGAGTTTTTAGATTCACAACCCTGCTTTTTGGATGAGGATCTTCAACTGCAATGTTAAATGAGTTAAATGAGCAATACTGCCTTCTTTTGTTAAACATAATTTAACATCTTTGCAACTATCCATGCCTGGCACTTGCAAAAAGGAGTTTGAAAACCTCGAAATTCTCGGTATGTGTATCTCCAACCACCTCTCGTGGAATGATGACAAAGGCGATGTCGCCAAAAATTCCGCAATATGTTTGGGTTTTGTGAGGCAATGCAAGAAAATCGGCTCCCCCTCTGATCTGGCTGTTATCCAGATCCAGAAGACTTATGTACGTCCAAAACTTGCGTATAATTCCCATCTTTGGGCTGGTGGTCCTGCAATTTACTAAAGTATTTTGTACAATATTAAACGTAGATCATCGTGGAATCATTAACATCACTGGATTACCGTTATTTTAACGGAATATTCTCTAGTAAAGTAGACAATTGCATTCCTCTCTTTAAGCAATTCAACCGCAATACTTGCACCTCCAGGAATGCACCCTCGTTTTTGTACTGTCGTACTTGGTCGTACTGTCAAGTAAAGAGATTCATTCTTTAGCAGTACTACGCCAATGTAGAATGCTTTAGCACACACTCTTCCCAGTCGTGGCAATATTCAGGAATTCAATAATAATAATTGTATCGAAAATACCCTTGGGATAAAGAAAATCTAAACTTTTAAAAATCATTCAAAACCTGTTCTTCACAAAAAAAAAAAACATTTAAATAAGTTAAAGAAGACGGAACTTTTTCATTTACAACATACATATTTCTACAAAAACATTACACTTTATTCAATTTATACCTCATAACATTTCTAACAAAGGTTGAATCCCATTCGCAATTCCAACTTTTCATCCCTAAAATATACCTATACTTATGTTTATGAAATTCTTTGACTTGAATTAAATAACTGCTTCCGCCTTATTAACACCACATTAAGGATCTAGAAAACTTTTAAACGTCCATTTAAAAGTTCTTGTTCTCTATCTCTCCCCAACTGACCCAACCAACAAGCCATCAGCATCATCACCTTTTTCAAGTGGAATATTTTCTCTCATTTTATGTTTTTCGTTTCGTTTTGTGTAACAAAATTTTAAATTCTGCAGATGCTCCACACTTTGTAACGACGCCAGTCAGGAGCACCATCATGCGATTCCACCTTCAGGCAACACATAATAACGTTGTCTAAAAATAATTATTCACACATGCAAGCAATTAGTTCGCATTTCATACATACCCAAAGCAGTCCTGATATCCTTGCTCGCTCACGCCTGGCGCTGGCTGATGCTGAAAGCTTCAAGCAGAAAGCTAAACTGAATTTGAACTGAAATACTGAACTCTCATCATATCTCTTTCTAGTTAAAATAGAATCCAGGGGTCATCTTGATTCCGATGACCACAGACCATGACCAGAAAACTCAAACCACTGCTGTTGCTTCTGCTGAGCGGGCTGTTTGACCCTTTCGACCATTTGCACATATTAAAACCATATTTGCAACATTACGCTTACTTACCCTTAATTGAACACACACATCCCTTATCTCATCCCAGCTATGTATATGGAGAACAGAGAACACCCTCTAAATTCTGTGCTACCGTTTTGGTAGGTTTATATTTTGGGCGCCATTCTCTAACAGGACGGTACAGTGGCGGCAGCGGCCGGCGTCTGTAGAAGACTGTGCACAAGTAGCACCGAGCTCATTAAGCCCGAGGAAAGACTGCAAACAGGACAAGAGCTCATCCAACCACTTCCTTAGCCAAGCCAAGTGATGGAGATGGAGATGGAAAAGGGAACTATGGAGAGCCAAGAGCACTATACTATAAAGTCCAACTTCATGACCAGGTTTCCTATCACTAGATCATAGTTATGCTTTGCTACTTTTGAATTTTGAGAGGGGTGTCATGTGTGTGCCATGAGCAGGGTGGATGTGGAAGCCGAGAAGACACAGTGGCAGTGGTGGAAAAAAAACATCTGTGCAGATATATGCGATAGAGCCCCGCAGCTGTTGATGATGATTCTCCCATCCCTGCGAGAACCACATTTTTCGACAGTAGTTACATTTAAATTGTTTGTCTGGTTCTGGTCCCTAGACCGCATCCTGAATTCAGGATGAACGAACGGAACGGACCAAACCGGACTGTAAAAACCAAACTGCACCCAACCGAACTAAACCGAACCGAACCAGACCGTATGGCATTCTTGCAATACTGGGCAAATAATCAAACAGAACAGTTATAATTTTGTCCACACATCAGCCGCCATCTCCATTTGGTCAGCTACCGTTTATAGGTATAGTCTACTATAGGATAAGGATTCGGGCCATATGTATAGACTAAATGCAGCCTTGCATTCCTCCCTTCCTTGACGTCTCCTGTATACTTCAATCTCGAACTCGAAGTGTATTTGCATAGGACTTTGCATAGGACAGACATGCTTTAAACTCTCGACAAGACCAGGACCGCTCTTCCCGCTGCCCTTGCCCCTGCCCCTGTGCAGTGTGATGATGGAAACAGAAACATCACAAAAGAGGCGATGGAGGAATTTGAATTGTTCACCCGTTGACTTTCATAACTTTTTGGAGAAATTACCATCGCATCCTGTGAAGGCTTCATTCCCCCACCCATCCACTCATCCACCCATCGAAACCCTTTCTACATTTTCCAGACGAAGCAATGTTCTGGCACTATCAATAGTTGTTTTGTCCGTTAGAAGTTGTTCGTGTTTTAAGATGTGAATATACGAACCGCTTGTAGTGCATTTGCTATTGTTTTCTATGTCTTTTTTCTTCTATATTTAGAAAGGTACGTGGTGTTAGACTTTGTCTGTCTGCACAAAATGCGCAACAAGACAAAGTTTTTGGATTAGAAAAACAGGCAACAACGACTATGATGACGACGACGACAAGGACGATTGTGAAAAAGGTACAACACACAAAATTGTCAATTTTTGGGAAACTATGTACCTATCAAGTTGGGGATCTCTGGCACTATGAGAGTATAGTGTTTTATGGAATGTTCTTTTGCGTCAAAAGAAAAGGGAAAAGGACATTTAACTCTTCGACTTTATTTTATCAAAACAAAAGAGAGAATATTTATATGAGTGTTGGCATTGGGAATGAATTATAAATTTGAAATTCTTTAAAAGTTGTTTGGAGATGCTTTAACACATGACAGAGAATTGGCATAGTTCATTAGTTATAGTTAAAAATTCAGATATGTTCTTTGTTGAAATGTCTTCAATTGAGGAAAAAACAATACCTACAAAGAAAATAAAAAAAACATAGAAAACAGTAATTTAAGCAAGTCTTCTACATTACATCATTTATCAACATAGCCCTTAAAATTTCGCTAAGTTTATATAAAACATAGAAAACATCGCATCACAGAATTCAAACACTTAAAAAAGTCACTTACAGGTGGTGATTATCAAATTATTGTAAAAAATGCAATAGTTAAAATCGGGTTGGGTACGATTGACCGCATTTTAAAATCTCGTTTTTAAAATCTCTGATCTTAAAATCTCGCATTATGAAATCTCTTATATCAAAATCTCGCAATTACAAAATCTCGCTTAACGAAAGCTCGCAACATTAAAATCTCGCAATTTAAAATCACGCATTAAAATAAAATATTTATTAATTCGCGCGCGCGAATTAATAAATATTTTATTTCAAGCGTGAATATAAGTCTGTCTGATATTACCTATGCATAATCTACTTGTTGTTCAAATGGTAGACATGTGCATTCAAGAGGACACAAGCGTCCACAGGTTTTTCTCAAAACCAACCTCTGTCTACCAACTCCTACTCTCACCTCCCCGTGGTGAACATCGGGTGCCTAGTACCTCAACTGGAGATTGGGTTCCAACCCCAGTGGAAAGTTGTTGGGGGCAGCAAACGAGAGAGGGGGGGAGAGGTGCGTCCACTAAGGCACCTCTCCTTATCCAGACGGCAGCGGAGGAATTCCCGAGATGGAATCAACGGTGGCGTCTACAGTTCCAGTAAGGCTGAACTACTTAGTGAACACCTTATAGGGCTTCTACGACTTATTCGGAGCCCAGGCCTATAAGGAGCGGTTTATCCGGCTCCCCGTCTTTGGAGTTATACTAAGGATCTGGCCCTCCAGGTTGGGGGTTGTGCCGTCAGGGTGACTTCCTGACCACTTAAAAATCTTATAGTTGCGAAGCACCAACAAGCCTCGGATACGGACGGATTTACTGCTGACAACCAACGCAAACGAATTAAGGACAACGAACTTCGGATATGCACGTGGAATGTTAGGTCCCTTAACAGACCACGTGCAGCCGAAGAATTAGCGGGGGCCCTAGACTGCTATAAAGCAGACATCACCGCCATCCAGGAAATACGATGGGATGGGCCGGGCAAAAAGAGGATGAAAAACTGCGATATCTACTATGGTGACTGCTACCGAGAAAACCAACAGCGCTTATTTGGATGCGGCTTCGTCATTGGAGCCAGACTTAGGCAACAAGTCTTAAGTTATAGGTGCATCCACGAGCGCCTCATGACCATCCGCATCAAGTCTAAAATCGGCAACATTAGCCTGATATGCGCTCACGCCCCCACAGATGAGAAGGATGACAACACCAAAGATATGTTCTTCGAGCTCTTAGACAAAACATACGAGCAGTGTCCTAGCTACGATATTAAAATTGTCCTGGGCGATTTTAATGCCAAGCTAGGAAGGGAAGACATCTTTGGTGGAATAATCGGGAAAAACAGCCTGCACGACAACACTTCCGACAACGGATTCAGGCTCATAGATTTTGCTGCGGGGCGAAACGTCATGGTAGCCAGTACGCGTTTTCCACACCTCAACATCCACAAAGGAACTTGGAGATCTCCAGATCAATCTACCGTCAACCAGATTGACCATATTGCGATCGACGCCAGACACGCTTCCAGCATCATGGATGTCCGAACTTTCCGAGGAGCTAACATCGACTCGGACCACTACCTTGTTGTAGCCAAGGTAGCACTTCGGGTTTCCAGGCCCAAGGCAAAACAGGGAGATGTTGGGAGAAGGTACAACGTCGAACGGCTACAATCGCAAGAGATCGCCAAATCCTTCTCCGACCGAGTTACAAGTAACCTCTCTCGAAGTTCTGTGCCGCCAACACAATGTATAGAAAACCAGTGGCAACATTGCCAAGACGCACTCAGAGAAGCCGCCTCTGACGTGCTGGGTTTCAAGCGACCACCAACAAGGAACCCCTGGTTTGATGAGGAATGTCGGCAGGCAAATGCAGCCAAACAACAGGCACGCAAGGCGGCGCTGCATAAAAGGACGAGAGCTGCTCATGAGCTCTATGAGCAGAAGAGGCGAGAGGAACACCGACTTCTCAGAAGGAAAAAGAGAGAGCATGAGAAGCGTGCGGTCGAAGATGTTGAGAGGTTTAAAAGCAGAAACGAAGTTCGAAAGTTTTATGAACAGGTGAAACGAAATTCACAGGTACATAAACCTAGAACCGAAGGCTGCAAAGACGAAAGTGGAAACATCATAGTGGAACCGCAGTCAATGCTGAGGATATGGAAGGACCACTTCTGCAGACTGTATAACGGCGACGACGAACCGAATTCCGCTGTCAGGCAGGATGATCCATTCAACATAGACGACGAAAGCCAACAATCCCGTCCTCCCGACTTAGACGAAGTAAAGATTGCTATATCTAAGCTGAAGTCTAACAAAGCCGCTGGAGCGGATGGCTTGAATGCCGAGCTCTTTAAAGCAGCTGGAGATAAGTTGGTTAGGAGCATGCACCAACTTATCTGTAAGATATGGTCGGAAGAAAGCATGCCCGATGAATGGAACCTCAGTATTGTTTGCCCGATCCTGAAAAAAGGAGACCCTCTAAACTGCACCAATTATAGAGGAATCAGTCTACTTAACATCGCTTATAAAATCTTCTCTGCCGTAATATGTGAACGTCTAAAGCCCATCGTCAACAACCTGATAGGTCCTTATCAGTATGGTTTTAGACCAGGAAAGTCCACAGTCGATCAAATATTCACATTACGGCAGATCCTGGAAAAAACCCAAGAACACCAAATCGACACCCACCATCTTTTCATCGATTTCAAGGCCGCATATGACAGTATCTACAGGGACGAACTGTATAGAGCCATGTCTAGTTTTGGCATCCCTGCCAAACTCGTCCGTTTGTGCAGGATGACCATGGAGAATTCACGCTGCTCCATAAAGGTTGGAAACAACTTAACTGAACCTTTCGATGTCAAAAAAGGTTTTAGACAAGGTGATGCGCTGTCATGTGATTTTTTTAACATCGTACTTGAAAGAATAGTGCAAAGCTCACACGTCAACACCAGAGGCACTATCTTTCAAAAGTCTGTCCATAACTCTTGCTAACCGCTGTTTTTTTGGGTTAAGAAAGCAATTGAGTGGAAAAATTCTCTCTCGAAGGACCAAAGTGTCGCTATATAAGACCCTTATCATCCCCGTCCTGCTATACGGTGCAGAAGCATGGACTTTGACAAAAGCGGATGAAAGCACCTTGGGTCGTTTCGAGAGAAAGATTCTTCGTGTGATCTACGGTCCCGTATGCATCGAAGGGGAGTGGAGGAGAAGATGGAACGACGAGCTGTACGGGCTGTACAGCGACGTAGACTTAGCAAGAAGGGTAAAAGTCCAACGACTAAGATGGCTAGGTCACGTAGAGCGCATGGAAACCAATGCTCCGGCCCGGAAAGTCTTCGAATCCACACCCACAGGACAGCGCAGTAGAGGAAGACCGCGAATCAGGTGGCGCGCACAAGTGGAAGGTGACCTCACCCAACTCGGAGCGCGAAACTGGAGACATCTAGCTAGGGACCGAGCTAGATGGAGAAGTTTGTTGGGTGAGGCCCTAGTTCACACAGGACTGTAGCGCCACCTTAAGTAAGTAAGTAAGTAATCTACTTGTTTAGGTACTACTTTAAATTGTAATCATTGTATTATACCTATCAACAAAATACATAACTGTCGATTCTAAGAGCGGGAAAATTTAAGCTGCAGCAATCGAGATCCAATAGAAATGCTAAACGAAGGAATAAAACCGTTATTCGCAATACATCTTTAAAAAATATATATAAAAAACCACTTCAACTGCCAAAAATTGATTACTTGCAAAGCATAGCTCAAAACCTCTCGCTATCTTAAAATTATTGTTTTTGTATGGAATTATGTATATTATCTTTACTTTTTGTTTGTTAACTATTGAAGTAATTTATTTTTCAATTAAATGACTTTCCTGGGAATTTATTGTGTTTTGATTTTGTTATTTTTTGTTGTTTATTTATGAGAAAAAGATAGAAAAGGTAAAAGTTTGTTATATGCTTATTAGACTTCTATATCAGTTGTTCATAGTGTTCAAGATCAACTGGATTAAGGATTAAAAGGATTTAATTCGATCGAATTTGTCGAACTTTACAATGCGAGATTTTTGTGGTGCGAGATTTTGTTATAGCGAGAATTTTATGCAGAAGCGAGATTTTTTTTTAAAATGCGAAATTTTGGTTTGCGGGATTTTAAAAATGCGAGATTTTCTTATGTAAGATTTTAAAAATGCGAAATTTTGTTTTGCGTGAAATTTTTAAAAATGCGAGATTTTGTTATAAGAGATTTTAGTTTGCGATCAATCGTACCGCTCCCGTTAAAATCCAGCTTCAGCTAGTAAGTTAATGTTCGATGTTTTTTTTTGCAATATTGTCTTTATTGTTGTTTATCTATGTTTTTTTTTGTTAATTATTGAACGACCTAGTCACTAAACTGTTAACTAATTAATTCATTTTTGTAGCGAATAGAAAAACATAGAAAACATCGAAAAAAGTCAAACTTAGGCTTTATTTCATTAATTCTCAATATGAATTCATAGTTTTCTCCCGTTTTTTTTTTCTGTAAAAAACTGATTAGTTCAAAAATATTGGATGCTGCGTACACGATAAACTATGTTACCTTTAAGAAGTACTTACCCAGTTTTTGAAGTTGAGGTCAGTTAATTGATATGGATACCAAGTAACCAAAACAGCAAGAAAACATAGGAAACATTCCGCAATAAATTCTACAGAATTGCAAATAATTCAGGTTCAATAAATGGAGATTTAGTTGAAGAGTTGTGTGTGAAAGTCTGTGTGGAGAGGTGCATGTCCTCTCGTTGTATTGTGCTTTGTGCGATGATTGTTGTTTTCAGCTCCTTACCCAAAAATCAAAATATTACATATGACACAACATATTCAAACGAAAAAAATAATTGTTTTAACCAACCACTTTGGAACCAACCAACCACTTTGTAGCCAACCAAACTAAGGAAAACCAGAAGAGGTTTAAGCAAGCCAGAAAAACAAGCAACGCTTTGAAGGACCAAATTTTTGCATGACCAAAAATGACTGAGAGAAGTACTGCAATGTCCTAAAAGCAGCAAGAATTTTTGGTCATTAGCAAAAAGACTGAAACATTCTTCCTCTTTCTCAGTCCCTATACGCTTGTTGTGAATGACACTTCCCTATTAGGCTCTTACCTGATATTGTCATGGTGCCTACAGCTAATAAGCTAGTTAATAATTCTATGGGACCAATCCTTTTTCGTACTCGTACTGTGGTAACAGTCCTAAAAGATCTCAACATACATCAATCCGCTCGTCTGGATGATATCCCCGCTATTATTCTAAAGAGGTGTTCTTCCACTTTAGCAGAACCCCGGCGTTAGCTTTTTCATTTGTCCTATTCTTCTTGGTCGTTCCAAATACTTAGAAAACAGCAGAAAAACTTTTTCTCCCTCAAATTATTGACTTACGTCCATTCTTTCCAAGGTCATGAAAATTAATGATTAATTAAGCCAAGCCGGGGAACAAATCTTTACATCGTTTTGGAGAAGGTAAGATTGATTATTACACTTTATATTTTAATTACATTTGATAAAGTCTGGCATCTTGTTCTCTTATCGAAAATGAGTGCTTTAATTATTAACGACTCTCTACTTCGTTGAATTAAAAATGTTCTTTCGAACCGTTTGATACATGGTGGTGTAATAGCAACCAACTCTAGTGGAAGGATCAATTATGCGATGTCGTTAAAAATGAAGCAAAATGTTTGGGTTTTCTGAAACGATTCAACCGTCTACCAATCTATAAAACCTATGTATATGGCGCTGATGCTCCAAAAACATAATCGAAGCCTCTTGAACAGTATTCAAAGAAGAGCTTTTAAAGTGATTGGTTTCAATAACGTCATTGATTGAATTACATCGCTCGAACACCGTCCTAAAGTTTCTAGCCTCACCCTCTTTTACCTTTGTTTTAACGGACTATGCTGCAGTGATATAGCCTTTGAACATTTTAACCGTAATACTCGCCCTTCTAGGAATGCCTATCAGTTGAGCCTTGAGCGCAACTTCAACCATACTATAATAAAGTAAATAGATTCATTTTTCAGCCGTACTACGCGAATGTGGAATACTTTGCCTCGCTATATCCTTCTTTGTCATTGCAATGTTCAAGCATTCAAAATCAATGTACATCGACACTTCCTTTCCAAACCGTCACTCTTTTCGTATCTTTGGCATATTAAAGGTTCAAAAAACCCTTTCTATTGTTGATGAATCCTGTTACCAAAGGAAGTGCTATGAAGTCTAAACTTCACGAACAAATTTTTCTTTGTCCAAAGTAGATTTCCAATATATTTAAGCCATGTTCTGTTATTATACGATACTAGATGAATTGTCAAGAATTACTGAACAGAAATGTCAAAACAGTTTGACATTCTCTACTGTCAAATAAATAGAATACAACCGTTGATTCGCCCCTACAGCCCAAACTATTGGGTTGATTGAGTTTAAACTTGTATTTTAAGGTTTTAAGCCGATTCACATTAGGCATTTTTTTTTCTTTTTTTTAGACGAAAAATAACAGTTTTTTGGCAAAAAATCGAAAATTCGAATTTTCTTTAAAACGAACCATTCGATTTTAATTAAATTTTCTCTGAACACTTTTTTCTTGAATTGCTTCTTTCAAAAAAAAAAAAAAACGATTTTTGTATTGCTCCAAAAGGGTACCCCCCATAGAACCGATATTTTGTTTGTAAGTTTTCTCAAGAACTAATAAAATGATTTCAATAATTTTTTCTACTCTTATGCTGTCTCAATAATATTTGATGATAATAAACTTCATTTTTTTGGATTGAAAAACAAAGAGTACATTTTTTTTCCAAAAATCGATATCTTAACATTTTTTAACGAAAATCAAATGTGAAATGTGAAATTATTCCCTGTGGATTGATTGTCAGTGCGTTGGAATGTTATGCCATAGATCTTTGGTTCAAACCATTTTGGGTGTGCCATTTTATGTTTTTTCACGTGTAGCCTCTTGCGAGGAATTGACAAATCCTCCAAGAGTAATTCTCGTCATTAAAAGTGCTTTCTCATATTAGTCATTCGGAATCGGCTTAAAACTGTAAGTCCTCTTCACTAGAGCATAAACTGTTAAAATAACGGTAAAAAAGGATCAGACAAAACACCTTACGACGATGTTCAAGTGAAGTAAATGAACTTATGATGATATTATCATCTATTAATCATCATCTATCAATTTACGTTCAATACTATCCAAGAGGCTTAAGTAAGTTGGAGGAACACCAGCCCAGAAAAAGGAGTTATACTCAAGCTTTGGACGTATATAAGTCTTGTAGATAACAGCCAGATCAGAAGGGGTGAAATATTTCTTGCATCGCCTAAGGAAACCCAAACACCTTGCGGTATTTTTGGCGACATCGCGTATGTGATCGTTCCACAAAAGGTGGTTGCTGATCCACATTCCGAGGATGTCAAGATTTTCCGTTTCGTTGATGCAAGTGCCACTCATAGATAGTGGCAAAGAGGGTTTATCTCGCTTTAACGATACAAGACAGCATTGCGTTTTCGAAGCATTAAATTCCACACGATTTTTTATTCCCCATTGTACAATGCTGTGTAGGTCGGAATTTAATGAGCTAATCATATTTTGCCGTTGCATCCGAAGAGGAGGGTTGTGGGTCTAGAAACGAATATGAAAAGCTAAAAGTGCTATCGTCAGCGAAACAATGTATATTGGATTAGAAGTAGCAGACAGGAGATCATTTATAAAAATGAGGAAGAGGGTCGGAGACAAAACGGAGCCCTGGGGCTCACCAGCATTTATTTTTAATACTACTTGTATTGAACGATCCGAAAGGTAATTACGAGTACTAATCCAATGAAGCAGGGATTCATGAAAACCGTATGTAAATGTAAAATGTATATTTATAAGCATAATTTGTCGATGTTTAGATGATTAAATTTTGTAAACCAAATATTAGCCAGTATGGCTTGATAGCGCTGATCATTGCTGTAGCGGCAGTTCCTTCATCATTTAGAATGAAATAAGGACTGATGACACCACCCACATTATAAACATTAATTCGTTAATGGCTTGAGGATTGTCTTCGCTCCATATACGGAAATTTTGCTTAAGACGAGCATGCTCGCCGAAATTGCTCGTGCTAGCTGTGTTTTCGATATACAGGCTTGTACAAAATCCAATCTTTTGGGAAACCAATCAATTGATGGCAATCATTTGAGACTTTATACCTTCTTTGCATTCACTTGAAATCTTTGAAGAAATTACAATAACGACTGTGAGGTAAAAGTACGAAATAAATCTTGGCAAATGTGTTTGCCGTGTAGGTCTAGCTTTATTGACTTAGCCCTTTAACCACAAATGAGCTTCATCACTTAAGTACATTTTTTTTTAAGAAGTGCTCTATGAATTTCGGAAACAGATTTATTTTTTCAACGTAAATTAACATAAGTTGGAAGAGTTGTAGTGGTGTTAAACGGTTCACAATAAATTACCAAACCTTACTAAACTGAAATATCAAAAAAGTTCCACAATTTCAACTGTCAAACAAAAGACAATAACCATTTAAACTTTTCTTTTAAGATAACACCCTTTACTTAAATGACAAAACTAAGCAAAAGGTTTAGCAAAAATGTAATACTTTATCTCATACTTTAAGAACCAATTAAATTTTGTTTTAAACTAAAAAAAACTAACTAACAACAAAATTTGTTCTACAACAAATAAATTAAAATATACCTATACACTGCTATAATATATTTTTATAAATGTATACAAGTGTGTATGTATATCTATTTCTGCAACAATAACGTCCAATTTAACAGTCAAAAAAATTAATAAAAGAACAATGAAACAATAACAATAAAATGTGTCCATTTAGCAGCAGGGAGGATAAATAATATTTTTTGTGTTCTTTTTTCCCCCTTTATTTTTAATTCAAAATTAAGTCCTTTTATCAGTTAAATTGCTGTTTAAATTTGTGTTCATTTTCATTTCTCCCCATTATCTAATAATGCTCACATATACGCATGATAATACCTACATATATACCTACCGTATATGGATTTAATGCAATGTCCAATATAAAACTGTAAACGACCTCATACTCGACACCCTCCACATCATTTAGATTCAGTCGAATCAGCCCAAATCAGCCCCCCGTAGTGCCGAACAAAACAACATAACAGTGTCCAAATGACAACCCCACCCTCTCATAAATTCAACACGGAATAAAAATGAAACAAACGACAAAATGGAAAAAAAAACGGTAAAAAAAAACAAAATGAAATGAAATGAACACAAAATTCGAAATACGAAATGCGAAATGCGAAACGCTGCTGTTTTATCTCGAAAACAGCCTCCCTTGGCTTGGCTAGCTATAGGTACAAGCGTTCACATTTATAGCTGCTCGAGCTACGTATGGCTCCCCAAGTTGCCATCACTATCGCCTTCGCTTCGCTTCGCCATTTCCATGTGTGTAATTTATTTCCCTCAGTTTTGCAGCAAACGAGGAAATCGTTGTTATTGCTGAATTTTCAAAATGGCCAGTGCGACAGCACAGCACCCCGCACTCTCCCTTAAATGCTCCAAATGCGATGCCACCAACCCCATAACCCAACGACAGACCGACCCCCAACAATGTCAATGAATTCACATCATTGCGTGGCGTGGCATGGTATGGAGGGGCTGAGTTGCAACGATGGGGTGATTTATTGCAACTCTGCAACTTGTGTCTTTTGCTGTGATGCCTTCACATTGGGCCAAGCTGTAGCACTGTAGCAGTGTATGTACAGCTTGGGCCCCTCTCTCTGGAAGTTCCGTTCTATCTATGCTATTTATGTGGACTCGAAACGTCAAGCTGTTGCCATCCCAATAAATACACGGCGACTGTATATCAAGTTGACACCTAAAACTAATTCAGCTCAGCATCCCCTTCAGGATGTTGTATTTTTCGTTTGTTAGCTTTTTTTCCAGCAACATATTGTCATTAAATGGGGTGGGGGTGGCAATGGTGTTGTCCTCCTTATGTAGCTTTGTTTCATATTAGGGGGATGCAAATTTGAGTCAACAAATAATCGAAGCTGACAGTAAACCATTCGAAATGGTTTTTAAACTGCCAGATGCCTTCGCATTTATGAAGTCGACTAAACGAGCATGATGATGCGAGAGGCAAGCTCGGGACAGATTTATGAGCTTTCGATGCTGGTTTTATTTAAAAAAAAGGGTGCACATTTTATTTTTATTATTTTTAAAATATTCTTTTCGTTGACAACATCACATATAATAAAATGTATATTCGCAACAAAACGAAAAATTTAAAATAAAAAAAAAGCGTGATGAATGGATGTGAAAAGAGTCAATAAATCTTACGGACTTAAAGCTATTTTATAGGAGGTTGTATGGGGGGGTGACGTCTTAGTTGATGGCATCAGAGTTGGTTCGACGATGAAAGCTATTTTTATTGTTGACAGTTTTCGAAAGTTTGACAGATTAATTAAAACATTACGGTTTTGACTCTTTCTGTTGCAAAAGATCCTGATTGCCTTTCAAAACTTCTATTTTATAGGATTTTTTCTACAAAGTTTAGACAGAAAGGAAGTAGCAGTTTTCGAGAATTAAAGGGACAAGACAGCCCAAATTGGTACAGGGAGTCTCAGAAATCAAAAAATGCATAATTTGTATGAATTAATTGATCCTACTGTAAAAAAATCTTAAAGTCAATAAAATTTGATTTTTTAGCTGCCTGAGAAGCTCAGAAGACAGGCGGACGGAACCGGAGGACCACCCACTTCTTTCGACTTCACTAACATCATAATGTCATGTCTGAGGATTTAATCTCAAGTTCGAATTTTTATACGAATGCAAAATTTGCCATATTGTTTCTATTATATCACAAGTAAAAAATAGCGACACACAGTGATAACTTCCCATCCGTGTCCGTTTGTCAATTTTTGTAAAACTTTAACAATATATTAATATCAATATTTTGTGTCAAATTGCAAAATTTGAAGTCAATATCTCACTTTGTTTTCGAAAATCATTTGTTATCAATATTTTGCTACTTTAGTCTCTTGTAAAAAAGTGGTCAACTGAATTTTTATTAAACATTAACTTAAAGTTTGCAACAATATTTTCCATATGATAAAATAAGTTTGATTTAATTATCTGTTTTTGTTTCCGAAATTTTTAGTCGAAAACAAGATTTTATCATTTTTTTTTATTTTTGAGAAAATTTGGATTTTTATAAACACATAATTTTACGTTAAGAACAAAATTTTGCATAAATGAAATAATTTTAAAGTCAATTTCTACACGATATTTAATATTGGAATTGAACATACATTTGTTCTTATTTTTTATAAAACAACTGACTGCACTGTTTTTTTCTAAGAAAAATTATCAATGTTGAATATAATATTTTGTATAAGAAAAAAATTGTTTCAAGGAAAGATATTTAATTTTTGAAAATATATTTGAGTCAAGATCATTTTTTTAATCAACTTTTAATTGTTTTTTTTAGGTTTTCAAGCATTGTAAGAAAACGGTTACTTTCGCTTTTCTTAAAATTTTACCAGATGTCAAAAACATTATTCTACGTCGCTTATAATAATTCTGGAGGTAATTTAAATTTAATTTTTTTTTATTAAAAAAAATACCAACTCAATTTTGTTGAAAATTTTGTCTGCATCTTCAAATGTTATTATCTGTAAATCAAAATTTATTTAGCGACGATATCGGTAACGTCCAGAAATGTCAGAATTTTTAATTTGACACATCGGAGCAACTATAATAACTTAAAATTAATTCCAACAATATTTCTGTCTTCCTTTTATTAATTTCGAAAGCTAAGAAATTCTGAAATTAGTTCGACATCAAGTTGATTCGGACGCAGCTTCAAATATTTGTCTTTAACGCTTTAACATGCATATTTTAACACTAAAAACACGAATATCTCTCGGAATATTTTCAAAAGGTGCAGGGAATTAACTTCACGGGAACTGACTTCACATGGGAACTAACTTCACCACTAGTGGGAATTAATTTAACCTTTTTTTGGTGAAGTTATTTCCCACTGAAGGTGGGAGATAATTTCACTTTTTTGTGGGAATCAATTTCATTTTCATGTGAAGTTAACATAAGTTGAAGTTGAAAAATGACAGATACTTGTTGCTCGATTAAAATTTTTGAAATTGGAGCCTAAAACAAGTTTTTTTGAATTGATACCACGGCGTACTAACAGCTAGGTATGTAAGGGGGGGCTGCCCCCCTGCAACCCTCCTGCTTGGGATCACTATAGGATTTGGGGTGGGTGCGAGTTTGGGTATATGCTAAGAACACGAATGCGTTGTGATTCTTTCATAACTGTGAGCCATACTTGCTTTTTTTTGTTGGGAATTTCTTTGATTTTAGTGCTCAAATGCAAAAGTTCTTTCATTTCATTTCAACCATTTTTGCGTGTTATCAGTGTGGGTCGCATCCCAGCCTCTTTTTTTTTTAATTTGTTTTTAGTATAAGAAAATAAAAACTGTATTTTTTAGTGGTTTTTCTTAACAATTTTCAAATATAACAGATGAATAATTTATTAACTTGAATATTTATAAAAAAGAAGATAAATAAAACAATTTTGAATGATTTTATAATCTTTAAAGATATGTACATACCTACATACCTAAGATATACCTACAATTTTGACATGATTTGAAACATAAAACATATGAGTTTAAATAGCTCTATTTTTTTGTTTTCTTTTTTTTCGTTTTTTACATTCTCAGTGATTCGAGACTTAAAACATCAATTTTGTCGTGATTTGAAACACAAAATCTTTAAAATAACTTTCCCGTTTTTAAAAACAATTTTAGTAGATGCAAACAAGTTCAATTTTGCCGTGATTTGAAACACAAAAAAAAATATTAAATTCTCAATCGCCATAACTGGATGCATGACCGCTTAAAAGCTACTTCTAATGGGTGATTTTTTTGAGGTTAGGATTTTCATGCATTAGTATTTGACAGATCACGCGGGATTTCAGACATGGTGTCAAAGAGAAAGATGCTCAGTATGCTTTGACATTTCATCATGAATAGACTTACTAACGAGCAACGCTTGCAAATCATTGAATTTTATTACCAAAATCAGTGTTCGGTTCGAAATGTGTTTCGCGCTTTTTTATCGACAAATTTTGTTCAGCGATGAGGCTCATTTCTGGTTGAATGGCTACGTAAATAAGCAAAATTGCCGCATTTGGAGTGAAGAGCAACCAGAAGCCTATCAAGAACTGCCCATGCATCCCGAAAAATGCACTGTTTGGTGTGGTTTGTACGACGCAACGTTACGGTGAATGGCGATCGCTATCGTTCAATGCTAACAAACTTTTTGTTGCCAAAAATGGAAGAACTGAACTTGGTTGACATGTGGTTTCAACAAGATGGCGCTACATGCCACACAGCTCGCGATTCTATGGCCATTTTGAGGGAAAACTTCGGAGAACAATTCATCTCAAGGAATGGACCGGTAAGTTGGCCACCAAGATCATGCGATTTGACGCCTTTAGACTATTTTTTGTGGGGCTACGTCAAGTCTAAAGTCTACACAAATAAGCCAGCAACTATTCCAGCTTTGGAAGACAACATTTCCGAAGAAATTCGGGCTATTCCGGCCGAAATGCTCGAAAAAGTTACCCAAAATTGAACTTTCCGAATGGACCACCTAAGACGCAGCCGCGGTCAACATTTAAATTAAATTATCTTCAAAAAGTAAATGTCATGGACCAATCTAACGTTTCAAATAAAGAATCGATGAGATTTTGCAAATTTTATGCGTTTTTTTTAAAAAAAAGTTCTCAAGCTCTTAAAAATCACCCGATATAAGCTAAAGCATGTTTGCAAAATTTGAACAGATTCGTCCAACCACTCAGCCCGTTAAGAATGTCAATAAGTTGGTCCATAGACAAAAAACTCACTTGGAAATATAGCCTTCGTATTTCTTGTAGTATTGGACAAACTGCTATGAAATGATTTATATCCTCCACATCTCTTCTATTGCAGAGAGTGCAAATTTGTGAGAGGTCCTATCTATGGGGGGCAAAGTCGAGATTAAGGATCTCGACTCTAGCTTTAAAAATGGTGCCGATAGCTTCCGGAGTCATTTCTTTACAAAAATAGTTTGAAGTTGATGACAATTGATGGTTTAAGCGCTTGTATATGTTTCTGCTTGCCGATGAGGATGCACTTTGCAGGTGTTTCATCAAAACCGCGAACATATTTTGCCATTCCTCTACATTATTTTCCCTTAAGGAGATTACTATATCAACTCCTGCAGCAAGCGCGTTCCATTCTCTGAAGGGAGATGCATTTGTATGGAGCAGTCTTATCAAGATCGTCTTATGAAGCCCATTTTTCTCTTTTCATAACCTTAGCTAAATAGTCGGAATGCCGTTTCAGATTCTGAATATATGTATAGTATATCGGTGCTATTCCCGATTCGACATGTATGGCGTACGTAGGTGTAGCGTTAGGCAGCTTAAAAAGTCTTTTAAAAAAGTACCTTTGTAAAGTCTCAAATTCCTCTATTTGAGCGTATCCAAAGGCTTGGACACCGTAACACAAGCAAGTATTTATTGTTGCATTGAAGACTCTGTTGTTGACGTTCCATGATTCTTTAGCACGTCGCGTCGTGCATGCCGCCTAAATTCAAATATCATAACCTTGGTCTTTCTAGTATTGATCCGTAAGCCCCAAGTTTCGCAATATTCTCTAAGTCTATTGATTTGCAGTTGTAAAGAAAATGGGTTATCCGCCAAAAGTACCAGATCATCTGCATACAGTAAAACTTTAATCAAAGATTCGCCAAATATTACACCTCCCGGTAGGATTTCACAAACCGCATCAATATAAGTGCAAACAAAATGGGAACTTGGGGAACTCCAGCCGGCCGCTGTCTCAAAACTTTCGGATAAGTTGTTGCCATCCCATACTGAGGCTTTCGTTGAACTCAGAAAGTTAGAATAAAAAAGTAAACATGCTTGTCGATTGACCGTATCAAAAGCAGCTTTGAAGTCGATGAAGCAGCTGTAAAGCTTTTTCTTTTTTTCCAAATGTTGTCTTGCTATGCTTGTTAGTGCAAAAATTTGGTCTACCGATAAGAATCCGAATCGAAACCCAGCTTGGAAGATACTTAAGCGCAAAAACACTCTAGTAAAGATATAAATCCTCGGTAGCTATATTGGTTTGCCTACAAACTAAACCGGAAACGGACCTCATTAATTGTGTCTTAGTGTGCGTGAAAACACGCACACTTAGACACAATTAATGAGGTCCGGTGGTGAGGTCCGGTGGTGAGTTAGTTTATCAGTTATTTTGAAAATTGGCTGTTATTTGAAGTAAACTTTAAGGGTGATATGGAGTTGTTCAAAAAGTATATTAGTTTACACTTTTTCCATTATTTTAAAATTTCTTTCGAGACAAATTCATTTTGTTTGCTTAATTTTATTAAATTTTCCATTAAGTACCATAATTAAAAACTGTGTACTTCGTTTTACAAACTTTAAAGTTAGAAACTTACGAACAAATTTTCTAGTATCCTACTGCAGCAATTTTAGAGTGGTACTAGGTTAAAAAAAAAACATTTATTAATGTTAAAACAGTTTTGAATCTTTCTATCTTTAAACATTGAAGTAAAGTTATAATATTATAGCACATTATGATACATTGACGTTTAAAGGTGGCGAAAACGGTTTATAATATGTTTGGGCGCGATTAGTTAAATTGTATGAAGAAAATTATTTTGTTTAGATTATTCAAATAAGTTGATTCTAGTAAAGGGATTTTTAATTATCAAATTATAAGTTAGAACCATGGTAAAAGTTAATATCAGGTAGTTTTAAATTCGCACTCATGTTTCCCAATAATCATTAGCAGCCAAATATAATAAACGTGGGATAACGAAGGGCTCGGTTCAAAATAATTAAACAAAATTCCTTCTAATTGACGTTTACTAAGTTAAACCCCTGAAGAAGGTGGTTTAGCGAAGAAATACAAAAATGTGTCATATTTATTCTGAAATAAAAACAATAAAGGAAGATTGCAAATTTAGTTTTGCTATAATAATGTGAGCTTCTTTATTCCAGAATGGGTGCAATAGGCCTACAGGGGAAACGGAACACCCAATAGAAAAAAAAACGGTTAACGCACCAAACGCATACCTCCAGATTAAACATTTATTTCTACATCTTTCTATATCTACCTATAGAGAGTTATTTTGTATAGCAAATAATATTTATATCTAAGGTGGTGTGGAAATGCGTTAAATTTAATTTAAATTTAAATAAGTCTAACCAAATACTCAACTCCTTTTTTTTATCTTCCAAAAAATAGATTATTGTAACAGGAAAACATATGTCAACGTTTAATCTAGGATAATTCAGCATAAAAGATGCAGAATAAGTTAACTGCAATGTATGTAACAATGTACTAGCGCAAAGCTCTAACGGAAACTACGAACACTTACAGCCACAACAAGTGATGCAGCTGAATAGTACTCCGGTTGTATTTTGATTGTTTGGTAAATTTTTGTTATATACACAACGTAATTTAGAAAACGTTCTTAAAAAGGAACTTATTTTGTTCTATCTATCTATCTATTTATTTGTCTATTTGTTTAAACCTAAGACTAAGATATGTAATACAGTCGAAAGTAATAAAGTTATAAAAAAAACACTTAAATATTAAGAATGATGCTAAAACCTTTATATAAAATAATTGTGTGTATTTTTTACCGTTTACCGTATTATACAGTTGTAGTTCTAAGACGAATTAACAAAAAACTAAAAACCTAAAAAAAATAATCTGTGCTTTTTTTCATGTGTTGTTCAAATTCTTTAAGCAAGGTTATACTTTTCACAATCACTCGAAATGAAACTGCATTCGATAGAAATAAAAATTGGTGTTCTAAATTCCACTTTATTGAATATCCGTGTTCCACATTTCGATATTAGACTTTTATTATATTTGAATTGTACTAGAAACATTTAGTGTGAACTTGTCAAGAAAACCAATAACGTGATAGAATGTGAGTATTTTTTAATAATTTTTATTATATTTTTAATTAATAAAAATAAAATATCTTTTACCTAGGGCAAACCTAATAGTTGTGCACATAATCTACCTATATAACAATAAACATTAAATTTACATTATGATATAAACAATAGTAATACTCAATAAACTCAAAAAATAGTAAACGTTAAACAAAAAGTTTACTTGTTTTGGTTTTTATCTATTAGATTATATGCGCCGCTTAGCCTGCCTCATCTTAAATAATTTTTAATCCAATGTACCCAATGGCAATGAAAACAGCGTTCAAATTTTATGTTTATTTTGTAAACAATTAAGAATAAAGATTAACAAAGAAAACCCAAAGAAATTGGACAAATTATTCCACTTAAAAAATTTTGTATGGTTTTCTCTCGAAATTCTTAAAAGTGTTACATACAACCCACCGTCATTTCATAACTACTCTCTTCATTGGGATGGTTCAAACGGTTCGGAGTTTTAATTTATGTCTGCTAACTGATTCCGTAAACTCTATTAAAATCAAAAAATTATTTCAAAAAATTTCCATCTAAAAATTGTTTGAACTTTTTTTTTGAGAATCAAAAAATGTTAAAAATACTTTTACATGGGAATTTTTTGAAATCATTCTTTAAATTGAAAATGGTTGTAAGAAACACTTAGGTGACATAAATTAGAACTCAGAACCGTTTGAACCATCTCAATGAAGAGAGTAGTTTTGAAATGACAGTGGTTTGTATGTAACACTTTCAAGAATTTTACTCGAAATTTTTGTAAGAGTTACATGCAAACCCATGGTTTTACACTTTTTCGTTGCACCGGATCGTGAATACTCCTATTGAGATTCCAATTATTGTTATCATTTACATACATTACATGCTCTTTTTTCTCGATTTCAATTTCGCCGATTTCGACCATTGTGCTATGAAGAAATTAAATTATGTCAGAAAACACAATAAGGTATTAGTTTTTTTCAGAATAAAAATAGTTCTTGAGTGAAAATTTGATACAATTTTATTCAACAAAGAAAAGAAACTGATAGTTATACATATTTAATATTATGTTTAAAAGAAGATTTTCATTAAAAATTTTCTTCAAATATAATCTTACATTTCGTACTTTTTTCTTAAAATGTTTAAACAAATTTTTAGTTAAAAGATATAATGTATAAATCATATTATCTCTGTATTATTATTGTTTTTTTTTTTTATATAAGAAAACTGCGGTTCTCTGCCAGGGAAGGGAACCATCATTTGAATTGACGAATTCCTTGTAAACATCTCTTATTTTTTTTGAACTTTCGTTTGGCCTTGATTGTCGTTGTGATGATCTATCTAGATGGATAATATTTTGTACTTTATTCCTCTATTCCCCTTCAATGAGACGTCCATCTACGTCATAGCGATCTGCAAAATTGTCTGGACAATAGAAATTTCGATCACTTTTTAATAAATAATTGTGCAGAATACAACACGCCCATGTTATTTTTTGTTCTCTTTCAGGACCGAGAAAACAGAAGTTGCAGCGATAACTTACCGCTTTGTACCTTCGCTTTGTATCTTCTTCGAAGTGTTTGGAGAACATTCAACTGCAACATCACGCTGGTCCGAAATTTTTGAGTACGCGAACAGGATTTGGTTGAATTTCGTATTTTTTCGTAAAATTTGACTGTTTTAGGAGGGTACCCGAATAAAATTTCATTTTATTTGCAAAAAAAAAAAACAAATTATTAAAATTTTGTCTGTGACAATCCGACGCCATTGAACAACAAAAATAAAATGAAAACTTCTCACCACATCAACTTAACAAAAAAAAACTATCTGCCAAACCAAGTAAATACACCGCATCGAATTGTTGTTGGATTTCACATTTATTCATGGACATAATGTCAAAATTACAAATACAACAATGTAAACAAATGGGTTTTGGAGGGTGATACGTACGAAGGATTTATATCTTCATTAGAGTGTTTTTGCTTAAGCGGTTGTTTGTCTCTATCTATCTCGTAAGCCTCTCGTAAAGAATAGAGTTTAAGATTTTCCTTAATAGCCCGGGAGCCAGCGTCATTATTCAATGTTAATGATGATAACGCTTAAATTATTTTTTTATCTGTAGTTTAGGCAAATGTAATCAACAAAATCGATGCCTGCCACCTCAACAGTGGGGCAATAAGTGGCAAAAAATGTTCAAAGTTGTAAAAAAAACGAGGTCACATGTCTAACATGATAAGACTTGAAACCGGTCTAGAACGTTAGTTGGCACTGCCTTGAGAAAGAAAAACCATGCCTGCCACCTGGACAGTGGGGCGAAGTTATCCTGCCGCTGACCTAAAGTTGTAAAAAAAACCGTCAAATTGTTATATGTGATAAGGGCTGAAGTATGTTTAGATAGTTAGTTTGACATTTAAAATAGAGGAAAAACCATGCCTGCCGCTTGCGTCCCGGGCAGAAGTCGCCGGCAGGATCGAAAATAGTCGCACTGTCGCATACTGTATACAATCCAAAAATATTTTGTTTTTGGGTAGAAATCTGGGAGAGAAACAATGTTTTGATGAATTTTGTAGACCGTTTAATAAAAAACACTGAAAAAATAATATCAGCTCTAAAAGTCTAATATCACTCCAAAAAAGGGGGCAAAGAGGGGAAAAACACCCTTTTTAATCTATTAATTATTTAATTTTATCTAAACAGCTATGAAACTAAATGTATACAAGAAATATGCATATTTTTTGCATAATTTTATATCTTATAACAATAATATAAGAAAAAGGGGCACAAAGAAGGGCAAATGGGATACAAACACATTTTTATATGGTTTCTTGATACCCATATATTCAAAACAAAATTCTTTTAAAATAATTAGTTTTATTTCTGGCACTAATATAAATCAAACCATAAAAATTGCAAAGTGATCATGAGAATGATGGAAATCCCGGGACCTCCAAAAATATAAGTAAAACGAAAAGGCGACGTAAGTTTGATGCTATAACACATGAATTAGAATCATATATAGAAAAAAACCAAAAATATCAGAAACCCTATTGCCACTTATTATTACGTCTAATATTCCAAAGTCAGATAATATAAAATTCGCCAACCAAGAAGATGATGAAGAACCTACCCACAACCAAGTCAGCACTAGCGAAGATTCTGATGAAGAAGATATTTCATGTTTAATGGAGTCATTCAGAAGTGGCGAAGATGTGCTGTCCAGCATTTTTGACTAAATTATAATCTTATAACGTTTTGAAAACAAATTAAAACCAAAACTAAAAGCACACACAAAAATGTTTTGAAACTTATTTGTTTTGTAAAGATCTTATGCCAGGTAACAGCAAAAGGTGATTCCCCCCCCCCCTCCTTACCCTTTTTCTGGTATAATTGTTATGAGGTATATATTAATGCAAAGTATAGGTATATTTTAATATACTTCTACTTTTTTAGACGTTTTGATAAAATAGATTAAAATGGGTATTTTTCCCCCTTTTACCCCTTTGCTTTGGAGTTATAAAAGACTTTTAGAGCTGATATTATTTTTTCGGTGTTCTTTATTAAACGGTCTACAAAATTCATCAAAACATTGTTTCTCTCTCAGATTTCTACCCAAAAACAAAATATTTTTGGATTGTATACAGTATGCGACAGTGCGACTATTTTCGATCCTGCCGGCGACTTCTCCCCGGGACGCAAGCGGCAGGCATGGTTTTTCCTCTATTTTAAATGTCAAACTAACTATCTAAACATACTTCAGCCCTTATCACATATAACAATTTGACGGTTTTTTTTACAACTTTAGGCCAGCGGCAGGATAACTTCGCCCCACTGTCCAGGTGGCAGGCATGGTTTTTCTTTCTCAAGGCAGTGCCAACTAACGTTCTAGACCGGTTTCAAGTCTTATCATGTTAGACATGTGACCTCGGTTTTTTTACAACTTTGAAAATTAACTGTAAATTAATGCACCACGGGTGCGCCTGCAGGCATCGATTTTATGTTTTTCTAATGTAAAAACTGCCCGAAAAAAATAAATTCATCCATTATCAAATCTTTCAAAAATGAGTGACGCTGGCTCCCGGGCTATAAAGAGTTGAGAATAGATATGTATTCCTCTATAGTTTTCTGCAAGACTCCTTTCACCTCCCTTGAAAATAGCGTAAATAATGGCTGTTTTAAAGCAAATGGATATGCAAGCATCATTATAAAGTTGGTTGAACCAGTTCACTAAGTAGTTTTTGAAGTAACCAGTAGAATATTTGTAAAATTCCGTTGGGATTCCATCAGCACCCGGTGCTTTGTTATTCTTCATTGTTTATGACATGTATAGAGATACACACATTGTTTATGACATATACTCACAATTTATGACATATTTAAAAATCGAGAATACTTATTACTATCAAATCCTGAATCTTGAAAGTATTCTATATATAGAATTAAGTTTCCAATTTTCCAAGATGAGAAAATTTTCTTCTAAAATTGTATTCAAAATAGCTCTCAGTATTTTTTTGAATTCTTATTCTTACCTTACCTTTCAATAACTTTAAGTGGAATTATTTCCTTTTTCTCCAAATAAACTTATTTAAATGCGATGTGGAATTAAGTTCAATTGGAAATGAGTGTTGTTTCGTAAGTGGAATTATTAGTTTTGTATGTTTCTGTTTAAATCACAATGACAAATCCTTTTGGTAGAAATTAATTTTCAATTTTAACGTTAAAGTCCTCAAAAACAAATAACAGTGTTTATATTAAACGGCTGTTTTAAAGCAAACCTACAGACAGATACAGAGTATCAATTTTGAAGAGGATTCCGCAGTTATTATATATTATGTATGTTTGTCCATTGAAATTCAGCGCATTATTCTATTTAGCATCAAGTCATGCAATCACTGCGGATACGAAATCATAGGTCCTTTGGTATTTGTTTAATGTGCCTTCATAATTAATGATGAAATTCCGTGTGATGCCATCGCATCGCAAAGCTTCAACCTTTTATGTGTACTTTGTGAGGGGGCTGGAGTGGGAGTGGGAGAACTATACTTTCATATCCGAATTCAATCGAAATAATTGCGACAACAGCAGAAAGAGCGACACCATCACAATAATGCCCCTATGGACTATGACAGGTGACAACTATATCCGGAGCCGTTCATGATGATGATGGTATCCTTGTTTGACATCACTGTGATTTCTTTTATTCCCCGCGCACCACTCCTTTGAAAGTTCACAATTGGATGCTCATTTTTGTTGCTTTTTTTCTGTGATGAATTTTCCAGAGAACAAACCGTTTACCGTTACGGAACTCCTATCGGATATTTTCCATTTTCAACATTCAACATTCAGCATTGGCATTGCCATTCATTAAATATGAAAATTGCGTGGAAATTATGACAGCAGACAGAGTTCCATGTACGAATTTTGACCCCAGAACTGTTTCTAGGCAAAAGAGCAGTGATAGAGAGAGAGAGAAAGAGAGACATAAGGATAGACTGAAAAGCAATTCGTTGTTAATAACTGTTGGTTAATTGCCAGCAGCCAAGGGTGATGTTTAACGGTGTGAAAATAGCCGATCATTTTAATGCTATAACGTTGGTTGGGCCCAATGATTGTAATTAAAATTTCTTTCTGTCAACCGTTTTCACGGTAACGTGCCTGAGTCGAGCCCGCTCCGAGAGCGAATGACAGGAATTTCAGCTTGCTTTGGGCTTAGGTACACATCACATGAAACGGCTTATTCCTGGAATTCGATTAAAGTCTAGAATGTTGTTCCCTGATGGCTGCGTCGACTTCGCTGTCACCATCACCATCACCATTACCAATTGACTCAAAATAAAGGGAATAATCTGAAGCCTGATGGATTTCAATGGAATTCAAAATCAAAGAACAGAGGGCGCATATCAATGCTGTCGCAGCTTTTACTGTTTCGTTCCATTTTTTCTTCTTTTTTTTCATCTTAGCTTCCGGTGCATGAGCTGTGGGGTTATGAGGGGTGAAAATGCAATTACGGAGCTTGAAACACTTTAATCTAACGCATTTGTCATGCTAGCAGGAGCATTTTTGTAGCTTGTGTGTTGATTTTTTGGTGTGTTAGTGTTATTATCTTTTCCCCGAGTTCCCTTTTCGTTTTTAATGGCGGAACTAAAACATGAAAAATAACATGAGCTAGAGGCTTTGAAATTCTGCTGCTAACACTAACAAACAAAAAAAAGATACAACCCTCGTGCAATTGATGCGAAAGATTACTTCACCCATTTTTCTTGATTATCCCTCAAAGAAAATAAAAGGTGCGTCTCGAACGTCTCGTCGGTAGTGGGTCTTTGGTCTTTCCGGTTATGGTTCGGTCTTTTGGGTCTTGAGTCGTTCATGTGTGTGCTTTGTTCCGATAACTTTCTTTGAATCGGATTAAGTAAGACGTTAAGAATAACAGTAACACATCAGAGAAAGACAGCGCCTTAGAGGGGGTAATACTTCCACATAAATTTTGTTTAGGATAATATAAATTCCTTTATCGAGGGCTATTGCGAGTGCATTTGCACTGATTTGCGCATAAGGGGGATTTAAAGCAGGACAACGACTACGACACGGAGTATATTATGATGGCCCCTTTTGTTACACCAGAATAAAAGGTTATAAAGGATATTTATTTTTTGATAATAAAATGCTTGACTTTAACATATCCTTGGGGTGGCGAAAGTCGCATTTTTACTTTTTTTTAGTAGGTATTGACAAGTAGGGTTTTTTGGAGTAAAAAAATCATAACAGACTTTTTTGCCAAGAAGGTCCAGAGCAAAATATTAGTTTGACCCTGATTGTTGCAAATATTGAACATTTTTCTAGTTTGTTTGTATACTTGAGTGCACAGCACATTTCGGTTTTTTTAATTTTTTAAACATAAAAAATGTAAATGTAATGTAAAAATGTAAACTAAAACTTTGTTAATAAAAAGGTAAAAGAATTTGAATTCAAAATGTATCGTATTGCGTTAATGGACATTTATATTTTTAATTATTTATTTTTTATATATGAAAATTAAGTTTTTTTTTATTGCTTTAAACTTTGTTGCTAAAAATATTACTTTAAACTGAGGACTGGACCAAGAACATAATATGAATCGGAAATCAAACTCTATTCCAATCGCTCAGCACAAATTCATCAACGTTTAACCAACTAACGATCCAGGGGGATCATAAGACCCATAAAACTTATACAATTAAGTCGTATAAGTAAAGATTGCATCTAAAGATTTGTTAGTAATTTAACGATATTCACCAAAAAGCGGTTTGCTGTCAAAAACAACATAAATCTTTGTTTTTACATAATTTAGAATTTGGATTTGGAATGCTTTAAATTTTTTTCATAAGATCTTTTTTGAGAGAAAGAGCCAGTTCTTAAAACAAAAACCTTCAATTAAAGATCGCCAATTCGGCTTTAAGTTGCCTCTTAATTCATTGTCATTTTTTTGACGCACATACATAGTGTACACTGAAAAAACAAACGTGCATTAATATAAAAAACGGCGTTTATTAACTGCTTATTTATTGTCACAACAAACTTTTTCTTGTCAGAGTGAACGGTTTATTAAAAAAAATTTCAGCGTATGATAATCGTTTGTTAATACTATTAACGGCCGTTTATTAAATAAAAAATAAAGCACTTTATCACCGTTTATTAAAATTAATAACTCTATTAATTGCCGCAAACATTTTATTTATTAAAAATGATTAATCGTTTATTGCGACAATAAACAAGATGTTTGAAAAGGGATTGTTAAAGATTATATCCCAACCTTCATCCAATATCACAACCAATTCTCAAATTTACAATAAGTTTATTATTTTGTATAACCTTATTCACTGACACATACAAATTTGGCAATTGAAAAATAATAACCCGTATATTGTTGCAATGAACAACATTATTAAGAGACGAATTGGAAAATTTACAATCAGTTTTTTATTTTTTATAACATTATTCACTGACACAATACACTTTGGTAATTGGAAAATAGTGAACCATTTATTGTGGCTATGAACAACATTATTAAGAGGCAAATTGTTAAATATTATATCCCAACCTCCATCCTACATACATATAAGAAAATGTATGCGGAAGATTGGGCAAAAATAAAATTGATTCCTTGACAAAAAAAAATGTAAATCATAAAGATAACACTGCACACTAAACTTCATGACACGGAAAAGCATTATTTGTATGAAATTGTATGAGGTATATCGCTAAACTTCATATCATTTCATACGAATTCTTGTGAATCGCAGTAACGCTGCAGTCAAAATAAGTAAAATGATCAGTGATGAGTTTTAGTTATATTTATAACTCGTTCTATAAGAGTAAAAGTCCTAGAGCTTAATATATCTATAATTCTATAAAGGTAATAATTTTGGCTAAGTACTTTTATAAATAAATAAATACTGTTATGACGCATTACAAATCTACAACGAAAACACGAACAAATTACATGCATTCTGTCACTACACCGAGCATTGTGTTCACACTCAGCTCAACTTGGCCAGAACTCGGTGACATTAATTTGCAAAGGTTATTTTTTCATTCGCAAGGATATAATTCACACTATGTTGTTACCAAAAGGTTGCCTAGTAGAACCGAACAAGACCAACAAAAAAGTAGTAGAAGCAGAAAAAGAGAAGTAGAAGCAAAAGAAATAGAAGTAAGGAAGTTGAAAAGAGTGAACCAGACCGCAGAAACCAGTTGGACTTCGATCGCCGCTAAGCAAGGATCAGTGGTAAGTAAGTTGGATATTAACAGAGGCTTCCCCCACCAGAGGTATAAGCGGAAATAATAAACATTTGTTTATATTTATGAACGCATTTATTAAAATTAATAAATTCTGTTCATTGGGATTATAAACAGGTTTATTAATATTATAAACGGAAATAATGAACGGTTGTTTATGTTTATTAATGGATTTATTAAAATCAATAAACTCAGTTTATTGTGGTTATAAATGAAAATTTTAAATTGTTTGTAAAATTTTCACCCTGAAATGGAGAATAATAAACGATAGTTCACTGACACAATTAATATGTTTATTGGACAAACTCAATCATTTTATTCGTTGTCTCCACGAACTTTTTTATTATATTTACGTACCTTTTTGGTTCAGTGTAAGGCTTTCTTAATATCTTAACAAATTAAAGATATCAACTTCCTAAAGTGAATTTGCTTTGAATGCTCTAGAACTGAGATTTTAACACGAATTTGAAGAATATAAATGTCCCAAAAACAGCATTTACACTTGTGTTAAACTAATGGCTAGTTTATAACCATAATAAACGTTTCTCTGGAGAACTGAAATGAAAAGTGATTTTGCAACGTGTAATTTATGAGTGCTTCTTCCTAACTTATTTTTTCACCTTAATTTGTTTTTTTTTTAAATTTTTAAATAAATTATGTACTTAAATGCACCAACTTCCCTAAATTGAAGAACCAAATATTTTTCTCTCTATACCTACAATTTTTAAGTTTTTTGTTGACCCTTTTAAGATCAAAATATCTTTGGCGCGGTAGATTTTGGCGGCCATTTTGTTTTGTTGACATCTGTCAAATCTTGTGTTTGGTTTTCAGTTGTTTATGCCAAATCATCATGGCAAATTACACGATTGAACAGCACGTTCAAATGACAAAACTTTATTATCAAAATGAGTGTTCGTTAACGCAAACGTTGCGCCCATTTTACGGTAGACGTGGTGGCCCTTCACAGTCGACTCTTCAACGTTTGGTGGCCAGATTTAAGACGACCAGTTCACTAAACAATCAGCCAATACCAGTTCTTTCAAGAAACGCAAGATCGGCAGAGGAAATCGCCGCAGTCCGTTAAATTGTACAGCAGAACCCAAGGCAGTCTATATTCCTCGCCGTGCACAAGAACTTGGCCTTTTGCAGACTTTAACTTGGCGAATTTTGCGTCGGGACTTGGGCCTACATCCCAGGAGCTCAAAGTTCATGACCATAGACAACGGCGTTTGTTCGCTGACTGGGCTTCGAATCTTTTGAAAGAGGACCCTAATTTTAGCCGAAAAATCATCTTCAAAATGGCTGTGTTAACAAGCAAAATTGCCATATATGGGACGACACCAACCCACGCGAAGTTCACCAGGTGATAATGCATCTTCAAAAAGTTACTGTTTGGTGTGCATTTTGGGCCGGTGGTGGCGTAATTGTTCCGTACTTTTTTGAAAACGACGTTATTGAGGCGGTCACCGTCAACAGCGAGCGCTACATAACGATAATAACTAATTTCTTGTAGACGACATGTGGCTCCAGCAGGACGGGCGCTGCGCTACGTGCCACACAGTAAACGCCTCGATTGACATTTTGCATGAACGATTTGAGGGTAAGGTTATCTCTCGCAGGGGTGGTGTGAATTGGCCACCAAGGTCATTCGATTTGACCCCGCTAGACTTTTTCCTGTGGGGTTTCTTGAAGTCACAGACCTATGCAAACAAACCATAATCGACCGATGCCCTAAAGGTGAACATAACACAATCCATCGCTCAAATTCAGCCGGATCTACGCGGAAGAGTCATTGAAAATTGGACCACTCGGATCAAACAAAAACAAACTGCGTATACGCCAAAGAGAGCTTTAAGTTTTGTTATATTTTAGAACAGATTGGTATAACTTCAAATATTAAAACATTTAATAAATAAAAATATAATTACTAAAAAATGTAAAATTTAAGTTCTTCTTTCGATTTTACCTCGTATTTATAATATAGTATTAAAAGTTAAAAAATATTTTTGATTAAAAAAGGTTAATGCTAACTTCATTTCCTATGACTCTTAACCGGGGAATTTTGTGTGGTTGTTCATATTTTTAATACCTGTGTCTAAGGAACATTAAATACCTTTTTATTGTTTAGCCTCTATAAATTGCCATTATAAATCTCTCAAACCCTAGGTGTACATATATTTTTAATTAAGAAAATAATACCCCCAAAAAGTTTAACCACGTCTTTATAGTATTTATGTATGTATATGTACTTAAGACAATATAAAAAAGGAAAAATACGTATTTCCACCAAAATTGCATTCCAAACCTCCCCTTACGGAATCATCAAAGTGTTTATTCAAGGGCTTAAGCTATTTTCCCTTAATCCTGCAGCCGGATAAGGAGTTTCAAACGAAAATTCAAAAAACAGAAAAAAAAACTTTATAATCGAAAAACATCCCAACAATGTTTTATAAACAAAAAGGAAATTCTTTGAAAAACTCTTATACTCCTAGCGAAGATATAGATTAGGTATTTATGTATGTATATGTAGCTTAATATTATATTGCACCCCTGAATGCTGTAAATGCCTTTTGCTAAGAGCCTTTTCTTAGTCTCAAGAGTTTTTGTTTTTGTGCTTCTTCTTTCTTTAAGCAAGTAATTTGTTCCCCGAAAACTAATTTTGTAATTTCCTCTTCTTTAAATCCGTGTTGTTTTTTTTTTCACACAATTATATAAAAATGAAACAAGGAATATTGTGTACCGTCTTATTATAAAACTGTCCAGAATACAGGATCAGGATCGTTTCGGCCTTCGATATACTATAGTATATATTCCGTTATTATCTATATAGGAATAGTAGGTATAGAGCCCAAATCTCTAGCTGATGGTTTGCCTTATGAGGTGACGGGAATATAATAAGGATACAGTGTGCATAAGAAAAAGTTTCGCTCATAAATGCAAATAACCAAATCAAAACTTTTTAATTGGAATCTCGTTATAAATCCTTTTTGGAGAGTGCATGGCGTCGTCGTCGCTCGTTGTTGTACGAGTATTCTTGTGCTTTATATAATATTAGAGAAAAGGACTATTATGGTAGAAAGTAAGCATACGATGACGCAGTCCAAGTTGTTATTTATATATTTTTAGCGTCAAATCCTTGCAAGCTTTGAAGGACTTAACAAGGTCTTGTTGTTGAAAACCACACGAACAGATTTTTCGTATCTAAAAGTTAAACTAATAACGAGAAAGGATTAAATTATACAATACACAGAAATTGCAATGTCCTTAAGTTTTATTTAAAAAATATGTATTGTTAAATGATGTCTAAATGGGATTATTTGTAAGGCTCTTAATAGTGGTCTTGAAATTTGTGTGATTGACTCGTTGCTTAAGAACTCTTCTTCAATACGTAAGCTACAATTAACTAGAATCTCTCAAAGAAACTGAGATATTTATAAAAAGTCTATGGCTTCCTTTAATCAATACAAAGGTTGAGATAAAACCGCTACATGATAAAGAACTTGAAAAAGGGTGCAATTTATGAAGAAAAGTTTAAGCCGGCAAGATATTCTGAGAGAAGTCTGTGCCTGGGTAAACGTAATAGCCTAAGCAATTGAGTTAAAAATTGGTAGATAAGGTCTTTTAAATTCGCGTTGGCGTCGTTAGGCTTTTGTTTTCATTTTTGTAAGACTAAGAATAACAGTAGCCCCATTAAAACTTTTTTTGGTAAGAAATTGAAAATTTAAATTTTTCCAAAAACGGACTATAGCTTTTTAAGGAATGCTCTGTAAACTTTTTTCCTAACTTGGCTTTTTTCAGTATAAATAATAAATAGCTCGTAAAGAACTAACGCCTTACAACTTTCAACCATTCTTGTGTGCTAGTAATGTCAAGGATGATAGGGACCTACAGCTCAAAAGTTAAAGGTTTATCTGCATAAACACGGTCTATTGCGTAGCCCCACCTAAAAAAGTCAAGCTGTGTCAAATCGCATGATCTTGGTGGCCAGTTGATATCGCCACGACGAGAAATTACGCGACCAGGAATTTTCTCTTGCAATAAAGCCATATTCGCTTGAGTTCAGTCTCAGTGGCATGTGGCACTGTTTTGTTGAAATCACATATTCTCCAAGTCGTAATCTTCAAACGCTCCGAATTGACGGTGACAGTCGTTCCATCGTCGTTTTCGAAGAAGTAAGATCCAGAGAGAAAAAAACTAATCGAGAGAACCAACTTCGACGGTTGCTCTTTTTTTGCCTACAAGCTGTGATTTGCAAACTAACTTGAATATGTATAAACTCCATATAAAAAAAAATGTGGGGACAAATACTTATGCAAGAAGATGTGCATACTCACCACCTTTGAAAAATGGCGGATGTTGTCAGCTGTTCAGAGGTGTTCAAAGAAAATAGATTGATGGATGAACAACTTTTTGGTACTCTAATTGTATTCGTTTGGGAGTAATATCATTCGAATATGAAGTGAAATTAATTTCTCTTGTTAGGTGTGAGAACAATGAAGATTTAGAAACAATTCTAAATTACGCATTTAGAGAAATATTAGCTAGTTATTTGAAATCAGTTTTAATCATTAAGTAAGTAGAACAAATTAGGTGGTGCAACAGTCCAATGAGAATTAGGACCTAGAAACATACAACTCTGAAAGCACTACTACTATTATTTTTTTTTTATTATTTATTGCGTTTATGCGTTTAATTTTCGCTCAGACCGTTGAAAAATGCAAAAAAAAAATTAGATTTGTTGCAATTTTCAGAGTTTATCGACTCAATTTTGCCGATGCGAGAGTTGCAGGAACATTGAAAACGAGAGTTACAGAATGTAAACATGGAACATTGAAAACATTTTTATATTATACTTATCTCTTTTTTCCATTCCTATTTTATTTGTGTGTACTCGTTGTTTATTTTCTTTACATTACTAACGACGCGATATTTCCAAAATGCTGAAAACAAGTGATTTAAGTAGAGACTGAATAAAAAGACCAGAAAATATCGATTGATACCGCAATTACAGAAGATATGGATATTTTATATAAATATTCCCTGTAAATTGTAGAACTTTATTATTTCCGCCTTTTATAATTCAATGTAAAATAATTCAATGCAGTATATTTTAGATAATACAGTAGTTAAGTTATTAGTTAAGGTATTACTATTGAAATAAACATAACATACGTTTATAAAAAACATGTACTCGTTCATATATATACAAATAAAGTCTAGTCTAAAAAACCTTAACCTTGTTACACTCTTTCTGAACACATCCTTTCTTGTTTTGGTTGTTAATGCCATCTATCTGTAACTCAGAGAAAGAGAAGGGAAAAAAACAAATTCACCACGATCTATCGTTATAACGTTTACCGTAATTTATTGACAAACAAAAATTTGTTGCTAGAATTATTATTCCTCTTGTTCCTCTCCTTCTCAGCTAAAACTGAAGACGTTGCTCCTTTCGAAGAAGAAGAAGATTATATGGGAATACCACCAACCAAATGCTACAAAGGAAAAATAAATTTGTTCCCTCCTAGCCTGCCTGGTGATGCGTGCTGGGTGCTGCCTTGCTCCTGCTCCTTTTCTTTTTTGTAGTTAATACAAATGTATCCTCCTTTTATTGGGTTGATTTAAAGTGGTATTTTCTTACGTGATATACACAACGAAAAAGGGTGTTTTTCCCTATTTTATTACATTTAATTATAATTAAATAATGGGTTAAAATATTAAAGAAATTGTTTTATTTTCTAATTCGGCGAGAAATGTCAAATGTCTCCATCTCTCAACTGAAGTTTTTTCTCTCTCTCTGCTCTCCGAGGTGAAAACATGTATACACCGATACGAATTCAACACGCTATAAAAAATGAGAGTACAAGGTTTCGAAGGGACGGAGACGAGGAAATTTGACTCTCCCGATTAGTTTTTTCTCTCTGGTAAGATCCAATCATACCCCCGGACCCAAGAGCATACCAAACAGTGACTTTTTGTGGATGTAATGGCCTCTATTCAATAACTTGAGGATTCTCAGTTCTCAGAACCCTAAATTCGACATAACATACCCACCGAGAGGTTCTTTGAAATAAGTTGCACATTGTAGCTCGCATGTCATTTCTTCAAAAAGATTTTAACACTTTTTTCGTACAGTTGATAGATTTTAAGGAAAACAGTTCAAAATATTAGGGTTTCGTGCATTTCTATATCGTGATTGTCGAACAAAACAACGGACCGATTATGCCACCAGCTTGCAAGAAGAAGTCTATACATATATTAATTTTTTTTTCTCAAGATAAATTTCCACAATTTGGAAGCTCTATTCTGACGTTAAGCGATTTATCGTGGATCGCCTAATATTACCGAAGAGAAATGTCAACAAAGTTTGACATTCTCTACTATCAAATTTAGACAACAATTATCAAAACTTCTCATGCAACTTAAAAACACCATTTATTATTTTGTTTTAAAATAAAACAAAAAAAAAGTAAAAGTTCATTCGGACGTATACTACGTATACTTTTTGTATGGACTATCAAGTATGTATTAGAAATTTTCATTATATTTGCTGCACAAGTTTTATTTATTTCACTGCGATTCTTAATGCTCTTTTCTTCCCATACAGCCATACAGCTTTATAAAACTCAATAATAATAGCCCCTAATTAGATACGACTGTGAGGCATGTTTTCCTAAAGTGAAATCTTGTGTATGGATAAACTATAGCACCACCACCGCCTTATCGACGCTACGCATGGTGCGGCCTGTCGTGTCGCACCGTTTACAAAGAAATGCGTTCAAAAACTCAAACATAAAATAATTTCTGGATCCGGCATAACAAATGATCATTTTGTGTGACACGGCGACATTTTAATCCAAAAGCCAACAACCTGCCACAATCGTTCATTTATGATATGAATGAAATTCAAACTCTATTTTTATAAGCTCTGTGTTGTTATTGTTGAAGTTGTTTGTGTTGCATGTGGCATGTGTTGTGTGTATCAGAATATTGTATTATTTGCATCATGATGCGTGTCTCTAATGCACGAATTTGCGCCTCAAAAAGACGTACAATATAATTCCACTATAAACAGACTATAAGACTTATGCCGCCAACAAAACTGCATTTTATTTGTTGTTTTTTGATTTTATTGTGTGAAGCCTAGCAGAGGGAGCTAGCTACTTATGAATGCGAAAGCGTGTTCTATTTTTGGGAACTTATAATGCCGTATATAAATGCTTAGTCTCTGAGCATGGTAAAAAGTCATTGTGCCAACACTGCTCCGGTTGATGGAATTTTAATGATGAATTTATTGCGATCACTTTAATTCGCGCAACAAATTCGGATCGTTGCACGTTTAATCCGTATGGCATGGTGACAAAAATAGATACGTGAGACGTCTAACTTATAGACAGGGTCCGGATGCAACTAAGTACTCAAAGATTCAAAATTAAAATAAGTTAACACAATTCTAGCACAAATCCAAAAACCCACAAAACTTGAACTTAAAAAAAAAAACACCGTACAAATCAGTTGAAAAACGGACACAACAAATAAAAAGTAAGTTTCTAAGAAATCAATGAGATATACTTTATTTTAAACATCATTATAATCGTTCAGATTTTTCAAAATGAAATAACTGCCTGTGCCATCTACGGGGTATTGCCTCTTGCGAGGAATTGACAAATCCTCGAAGAGTAATTCTTGTCATAAGTGGTTCAGATTCGGCTTAAAACTGTAGATCCCCTCCATCCCTGACAACATATATAACTGGTTGAGAATTGTAAGTGATTAGGCCCTTGTTTTCAAAGGAATGTTGCGCCACCTAATTTATTTATTTTTAATGAAAAAAGGTTATCCCAAAAAATTATTTAAAAAAAAAGGAACCAACAAACTTTTAAAAGTAGTGTGATCTGACAATATGCCAATTTTGAAATTTACAAAGGTTTACTATTAATTTATTTTAAGCAGCGTAATATCCAAGCACTTGTTTTTATCTACACTAATATTATAAAGAGGAAAGATTTGTATTTTTGTGTGTAACGAATAAACTCAAAAAGTACTGGACCGATTTTAATAATTCTTTTTTCATTAGCAAGCTACATTATCTGTACCTATTTATGTCTACCCGTGCGAAGCCGGGACGGGCCGCTAGTATAAGATATTTGCGATTGTGTTTTGGATAATAATCAGAACTCTCAGACTTCCTTTTCTTAATTTTTAAAAAAATTGTATTATAAGGACATCTCGTTATGTGTAAAAATCATTGTTCTATGGGTCAATACCGGAAAATTAGTCTGTTTTCAAAATTCATGACAGATATGACAGATATTCAAAAATAAATAAATTGGGTGGCGCAACAGTCCGTTAGGAACTAGGGCCTAGTGACTTACAACTCTCAACCATTCCTGTGTGCGAGTACAGTTGTCAGGGATGGAGGGGACCTACAGTTTATATGCCGAATCCGAACGGCAAATTTTGAGAAAGCACTTTTTATGACAAGAATTACTCTTGGAGAATTTGTCAATTCCTCGCAAGAGGCAGTACCCGTGAAACTTAAGATGGCATAGGCAGGGATCGAACCCAAGACCTCTGGCATGACAGTCCAACGCACTAACCATCATGCCACGGGTACTACGACAGATATTCAAAGCTTCTTTTAATAAAGTACGTATATTCAAAAAAATACACTCATCGATTGACTGACGAAAATGTTTGGTATTAAAATTGAAAATTTATATTGTTAATCTGTAAATCCGAACTCTGTCCTCCGAGGGCAACTGTAACTGATGCGCCTTTTCTTATAATGTCACACTTTGTTACATTCGCTATGATTGCGGGGAACTTGTAATATTCTTGTGTCCCAGTCATAACTAATAATGTATGTATTTTATTTTTGTACAATTATTATACGATACGATCGTATGAATTTATGATTTAATTAAAATTTTCAAGGAAAAATAATATTTTCAGTCACTAATGTAGGTTTATAACTGCAATTTATTTAAAAATCGCACACAGTTTTAGATATTGTAATAAAGAATGTGTCCGCTATACGCATGAAAAATTAAATAATATTATTGGGAAATAGAAAATATAAAATATTACTCGTTGTACAATTATTTAAATTTAAAAATGTTGTTTCATTGAAGAGTTGCTACAAAATGTTGAAAGATTCAAATCTATTTTCTGCATTCACTTGATTTTTTTTTCTTAATTTAAACACGAAGAAGCCAATCTCAACTCAAGATTTTCAACTGTAAGATTATCAATTTTAGATTTTCTCAATTTCCAATAAATAAGAAAGTTGACTTCTTTACATGTTATGTTTCTTTTTTGCTTTTAATGAAACACTTTTTGAACTATGTCCCATTTACCGAAAGAAAATATTTTTGTAAGACTATAGCACTATCATCAGAAAGTGAAGACAAACAATCTAACTGGAGACTTGGGAATTGATTTATTGTTAAAAAAGAGGCTGGGATGCCACCTACACTGATAACTTCCCATCCCGTCTGTCGATTTGTCTTGCTTAAAAGTTATTAGGTTTTCGTGTTGGGTTAAAAAAGTTGTTAGTTGAATTATTCTTCAAAATTACCAACAATATTTTTCATATGAAGAAATAGTTTAGTTTGAAAATCTGGTCTTGTTAAATAGATTTTTAGTCGAAAACAAATTTTCACCAATTTTAGTAGCATTTCTTAAATTTTTACAAAAAATAGCATGAATGAAATTAATTTGAGAGATATCAAGAACCGATCATAAATTTTTACCAAATTTGCGTACTATTGTAGATTTTATTTTTTATGAAAAAACGGACTGTTGGATTTTTATAAAAAAAACTACTGAATATCGAAAAAAATATTTTCTGTGAAATAAAAAAAGTTTGAAGACAATATATTAAATTTTTGAAAAGTTTTTTGAGTCGAAAGTAAATTTTTACCAAGAATTAGTATTGTTTTTTTGTTAGGTTTTTTATTTTTTGTAAAAAAACTGTCAATTATATTTTTCTAAAAATTGGCAACTATATTATTTAAAAGATAAAAGTAGCTTAAGTTGGTTAACGCACTTAATACAATGAAAAACAACAAGTCCTGTGGACTTGATGGCATACCAGTTGAGTTTTTTAAGAATAGCACTGCAAATTTTCATGATTCTCTTTTGATATTCTTTAATAACGTCTTCTTAAACGAGGACGTTCCAAGTCTATTCTTAAAGTCCCTTATTTTTCCGATTTTTAAAAAGGGTAATGCATCCTTAGTTGAAAACTATAGGGGTATATCAATTCTCTGTAGCCTAAGAAAAATATTCGCTCAAATACTATATAATCGCTTTTCAAGCTGGGTGGAACATAATAATCGGCTTAGTATCTTCCAAGGGGGCTTTCGTCCTGGTCTTTCAACAGTCGATCAAATTTTTGCGCTGGAGACTATAGCTAGAAAATTTATAACAAGAAAACAAAAGCTCTATGCCTTCTTTGTGACTTTAAGGCTGCTTTCGACACTGTCAACAGAAATTCACTTATACACAAGCTAAGCTTGATAGGTGTTTCTACGAAATTCCTCAATGTTTACGAAAAACTAATTGCGAACACTTCAGCTGCAGTTTGGAATGGTAGTAATATGTCAGACTTTTTTGTTACTGAAACTGGAGTTCCACAAGGTTGCGTCCTCAGTCCTATTTTGTTCGCCCTATTCATTGACGATGTATCTGAAAACTTGCCGGGAGGTGTCATAGTAGGAGATACACACATTAAAACACTCCTTTATGCAGATGATTTAGTGATTTTAACGGACAACCCCCTTACATTACAGCTTCAAATTAATAAACTTAAGAGTTATTGTGACACTTGGGACTTAAACATTAACACCTCAAAATCTAAAATCATGATTTTTCAGCACACGGCAGATAGAAGGCATCCGAGAGAAAAGTGGCAATTGGCAGGCCAACCTATAGAGGTTGTTAAGGAATTTAAATATTTAGGTGTCCTTCTATCTTACAATCTTAATTTGCGACAGCATGTAGAAGAAAAAGTCAGTAAGGCAAAAACTGCAATCAATCTTATGTGGCCTAAATTTTATTGTAATAAAAACGTGGATACGGCATCTAAATTTAAGGTCTTCAATGCAACCATCAACTCCTGTCTTTGCTATGTGAATCAAGTTTTTGGCTATACAAAAGTGGAAGAATTTGAGCGATTGCAGTGCTTTTTCTTTAAACGTATTTTTAAACTACCTTCCTCAGTCCCCACCTATGCTATTTATGTAGAAGCGGGAATACCTCAAATTTACTGTAAGAACCTCAAAGCAAATGCGGATTTCATTATCAAAATAATGAAGCGTCCAAGCACAAATCTTCAGAAGCACTTACTTACGTATGCATTTAGACGCAATTTGTCGCCATTCAAAGAGTGGTTGGATTTGGCTACGGAACACGGAATGGTACTTAATTTAACTCTTGAAAACATAAATGACTGGCAAAACAAATTCTACGAGTGCATTGCGCAGATAGATGAACGTTTTTACGAAAGCTGTCTAGACCGCGCGCGCTTGTCTGAATCTAGAAGCTTATATAGGAATTTAAATCACTGTCTTGGTCCAAATAATTATTTCAATAACAGCTTGATAAACTATAAAATCAGTACTATATTTAAAATGAGGACTGAAACTCTTTACCTCGATTGCATGCCACACAGACAAGATTTAACGGTGACTTGTAGTATCTGTAATCTTAATGTACCGGAAGGCATTTTCCACTTCCTTGCCGAATTTCCAATTTTACTTGAAATTAGAAGACTATATTTCTCCAAAAGCTTTCTCACACTTCAGGAAACCAAAGATTTCTTAAATGGTATATACGGTTGGGAGTCATTATCACAATATTGTATTCATGCCTATAGGTATCGCAACAATTACTTTGAATTATTTTAGTATTACTTTAAACCTTGTTAATGCAATTCATGATGTATATATCTCATTATTCTTTTTAATTATATAAATTATTTTTACTTTTCAAATATGTATGTTTTTCTTTCAATCAATCGGCAGACGGCAAAATATAGCCATGTCTTTTTTCTTTTTTGTTAAATATTTATTGTAATTATGTATACGTTGATTAATAAAGAAGTAAATAATAATAATAATAATAAAAGTAGCTTAAAGCCAATATCTCAAAGTTTTGAAAAAAAAATCAACTTTTACCAACTTTTATTAATTTTTTTGTTTAGGTTTTTATTTTTTGTAAAAAAACTGTCAATTCGTTTTTTCTCAACATTTTTCAGATTGTTGAAAACAATTTTTTTATAAGATAAAATAAGTTTGAAGCCTTAATATCAAGTTTTTGAAAAGATATTTGAGTCGAAATTCAATTTTTACCAACTTTGAGTAATGTTTTTTTAAGGTTTTTAACTTTTATAAAAAAAAAACTGTCAATTAGATTTTTCTCAAAATTTTATCAGATGTCAAAAACATTATTCTTCGTTGCACAAAATTGTTTTGGAGATGAAATCATATTTTAGTCGTAAAATTTTCGAAGTAACAAATTTTTTTTTCAGTTTTTTTGATTTATAAAAAAACCGTTAATTGGATTTTTTTCTAAAAATATATTTGTTTTGTATCACGTTACAATATATAATATAAAATTTCACTGAAAAAACAAACGTGCATTAATATAAAAAACGGCGTTTATTAACTGCTTATTTATTGTCACAACAAACTTTTTCTTGTGAGAGTGAACGGTTTATTAAAAAAAATTTCAGCGTTTGATAATCGTTTGTTAATACTATTAACGGCCGTTTATTAAATAAAAAATAAAGCACTTTATCACCGTTTATTAAAATTAATAACTCTATTAATTGCCGCAAACATTTAAGTTATTAAAAATGATTAATCGTTTATTGCGACAATAAACAAGATGTTTGAAAAGGGATTGTTAAAGATTATATCCCAACCTTCATCCAATATCACAACCAATTCTCAAATTTACAATAAGTTTATTATTTTGTATAACCTTATTCACTGACACATACAAATTTGGCAATTGAAAAATAATAAACCGTTTATTGTTGCAATGAACAACATTATTAAGAGACGAATTGGAAAATTTACAAGCAGTTTATTATTTTTTATAACCTTATTCACTGACACAATACACTTTGGTAATTGGAAAATAGTGAACCATTTATTGTGGCTATGAACAACATTATTAAGAGGCAATTTGTTAAATATTATATCCCAACCTCCATCCTACATACATATAAAAAAAATTTATGCGGAAGTTTGGGCAAAAATAAAACTGATTCCTTGACAAAAAAAAATTTAAATCATAATAACACTGCACTCAAATTCAGCGGAACTAAACTTCATGACACGGAAAAGCATTATTTGTATGAAATTGTATGAGGTATATCGCCAAACTTCATATCATTTCATACGAATTCTTGTGAATCGCAGTAACGCTGCAGTCAAAATAAATAAAATGATCAGTGATGAGTTTTAGTTATATTTATAACTCGTTCTATAAGAGTAAAAGTCCTAGAGCTTAATATATCTATCTTTTATAATTGTTTTTAATTCTATAAAGGTAATAATTTTGGCTAATTACTTTTATAAATAAATAAATACTGTTATGACGCATTACAAATCTACAACGAAAACACGAACAAATTACATGCATTCTGTCACTGCACCGAGCATTGTGTTCACACTCAGCTCAACTTGGCCAGAACTCGGTGACATTAATTTGCAAAGGTTATTTTGTCATTCGCAAGGATATAATTCACACTATGTTGTTACCAAAAAGTTGCCTAGTAGAACCGAACAAGACCAACAAAAAAGTAGTAGAAGCAGAAAAAGAGAAGTAGAAGCAAGAGAAATAGAAGTTGAAAAGAGTGAACCAGACCGCAGAAACCAGTTGGACTTCGATCGCCGCTAAGCAAGAATCAGTGGTAAGTAAGTTGGATATTAACAGAGGCTTCCCCCCACCAGAGGTATAAGCGGAAATAATAAACATTTGTTTATATTTATTAACGCATTTATTAAAATTAATAAATTCTGTTCATTGGGATTATAAACAGGTTTATTAATATTATAAACGGAAATAATAAACGGTTTTTTATATTAATGAACGCATTTTTTAAAATTAATAAACTCTATTCATTAAGGCTATAAACGGGTTTACTAATACTATAAACGGAAATAATGAACGGTTGTTTATGTTTATTAATGGATTTATTAAAATCAATAAACTCAATTTATTGTGGTTATAAATGAAAATTTTAAAGTGTTTGTAAAATTTTCACCCGGAAATGGAGAATAATAAACGATAGTTCACTGACACAATTAATATGTTTATTGGACAAACTCAATCATTTTATTCATTGTCTCAACGAACTTTTTTATTATATTTACGTACCTTTTTGGTTCAGTGTTAATTCGAGTCTCTAGCGACGTACGGACGTACGAACGTCGTACACACGCACGCACAGACATCTTTCTAAAAATCTTTTATTTTGACTCTTGGGACCTTGAAACGTCGAGAAATGTCAAAATTTTCAATTTGACAAATCGGCCCCATTACAAAAACTTCCTATTGGAAGTTAATAAATTTAGAATTTCAATCTAACTAAAGGTTCTTTCGATGAAAGACAGCATGTCTTTTTTTAGCTCACAAATTTAAATGTCCAACATCAGGATGCTCCCTTTAGTTCGGCGGTTTTGTTGCTTTAGTTAAATGAAGTTATTTCTCAAAATTATTTGGACTTCTTTGAATTTGTTAAAATGCAATATGACCAACGAAGTAAAATTGGCGTTTTTTCACTTTTTAAAGTGTATTAAGGATAGTCCTTGAAAGTTTGTCTTTTACACCTGGTTTTATTACAAGCACCGCCACCGCCACCACGCGCCGCCAGTTATTTCAACAATCAAAATTTCTGCATCTGATGGGACTCGGAAAAACTTTAGGGATCTCGAGAAGCTAATGCATTACCAGAAAGTGGCAGTTTTGTGCAGATTATGGAATGGTCTCAGTATCGGATCATTTTTTCTTAAAAAGGAAAAGCTGGGAACAACTCTTCGGTCAACAATGGGCGGGTCAGAGCCATGTTAACCGACTTTTTGTTACTATTAAACATATGAATTTCGAAAACCACGTAGTGTTGGTGAAAACTGCGAAGCCACTTGAACTAACGCTGTGTTCCATAAATTAAAGGGAATATTTGCTACTATTAATAAAATCATAATGCATTAAAAAATTCAATTTTGATTATTTTGTTGCATTTTATTTTATTAAAATATATTTTTTTTTTTTTATTTTACAAAACAAAAATAGTATAATTTTTAAAGTATGGAAATAATATTTTCAAATTCAAAATAAAATTATTCAATTCTATGACAAATTTCCCAGAGCATATTTTAAAAGCTTGAAGCAGCACAACTCCTGAGTTGAAAGCTACGCAAGTGAAGAAAAATAATTTTCAAACTCTCAACCTAAAGTTTGATATCAATTTTAAATTTGACAGCAGCGGAGTTTGACACAAATGAAAAAAGCTTAAAAGGTTAAAGTTATTAAAAACTTAAGAAAACTATTAATTTTCTTTTCACAAAGTGATATTAAAAATGTTTACAAGACGAAATACATAATATTTACTAGAAATCAAACATCTATGAGAAAAATAGAGAACCGAGGAGGTTGTAAAATAATGCAATATTTTATAAATGTAATATTAATAAATCCTTAATTGACTTTAAATCAAAGATTGCATTCTTACAATAAAAAAATGCTTTTAAGTGACTGCGAATATTTAAAGTCTTTACAGACAAAAAATTTCGTTACTTTGATAAAAGTTCCGGAAAATTTTAATTTATGTAAAGAACTTCTTTGGACAAATTATCATTTAATTATTGAACTGCTAAGCTGTGTGGAAAAGTAGAAAGATCTGGGGCTTGCAAACTTGGCAATACATTTTTAAATATTCATTATCTAAGGCCTATTTTGGCTGACACTTTTAATATCTGAACTTGCACTTAAAATTTAATTTAGTGCAATTCAAAAATTTAATGCTCACATAATTTTTCAGTAATTGAAAATTTTAAATTATAAAACAAATTAAGTTTGGCTGGTAATCGAATTTGCAGCGTTTCAAATGCTTTTTAATAAGCAATAATTTCATTTTTCAACAATATGAATAAACCCCGTTTTTGTAGTTCAAATATTTTGTTTTGTTTTTCAATATTCGGCTAAAATAAGAACTTTTTTGAACTTATTAGCATTATCAAAAAAAAGTTATTTTAGAAATTTAAACCAACCAAAACTGTGCAATGGAACGCGTTTGGTGATAAGAAAACTGATGAGCAATGTGATTCACGCGTCCATACTTAAAGACAAATTTAAAGATGAGGAAGTTCTTATTTCAAGGATTCCGATGATCCCAATGGATATGCCCTTTGAGTTTAAACGAATTCAATTCCCGATTCGTCTTGCTTTCGCCATGACGATCAACAAATCACAGGGCCAATCCTTGACTATTTGTGGCCTCAATCTAGAAAATGCATGTTTTTCTCATGGTCAATTGTACGTGGCATGCTCACGTGTCGGCAAACCATCCGCTTTATTTGTTCTTGCGCCTGACCAGAAAAACAAAGAATGTCGTTTACCACAAAGTGCTTGAATGAAAATCCTATTAATGAATTAATCCGAGTTTTATTTTTTTTCCCAATCTGCACAACATAATTTTTATTCTCATTCTGTATGTATGTTTTCATCATCATTCATCATAATAAAATACTTTTTTGTTTCTATCTATATAAATATATTATTTTGTATCATTGTTTTACGTTCATCAAAGCCTAAATTAGTTCAGCTAAAAAGTAACACGACATTCATTTACTGTTAGGCGGTACGAAGTTCGCCGGGTAAGCTAGTTATTTTATAAATAATTATGTTATACGGAGTTCGGTCTTAAGCCTAGTACGCTGCTGATGCGAAACGAAATTTCCCATAGAAAAATGACATGACGAAATCATAAACGAAAAATTTCGCTGTGCTTTTCGTTTTTCAGTACGCTGCTGAACGACGAAATGTGTCATTTTAGTGGATAGCTGTACTAGATTTCGTAGTACAATTCTCCACTCTTTTCGTTCTCAATTTAATTGCCCGGTATATTAATTGCTTGCGAAATTTTGACGTTTTATTTATTTATTGAAAAATTTTTCGAATATTTTCGTTTATGATTTCGTCATGTCATTTTTGTATGGGAATTTTCGTTTCGCATCAACAGCGTACTAGGCTTAAAATTGAACTTCAACTTCCAGACAGAACTCTCCACAAATATTTTTCCGCTGTGGTTTTCGTTTTGATTTCGCTCTGCACTTGGAGACCGCCGAAAAATTTCGTTTTGCATCAGCAGCGTACTAGGCTTTAGATCATTTTGTGAAAAAACCTCTTGGGATTTATAAAACAAAACATTTATTTCAAGATTTTTAAAAACTTGCCTACCTAAAATTATGACTTTATTTCATTTTTAATACTAAACCCCAATATTATGAAAATTTTTTTAAGTTCTTTTTTTTTGTAGAATTAGATGAGCTACAAAGTGTACTTGAAACTTATAAAAAAAACTATGATTTTGAAGTAATTTGTCAAAAAGAGAGCTTGATCCCCTCTCATCACACCCGTTTCAAAACTATAGTTTGCTCCGATCTAAAATACGAGGACTTTTAAGGATGTGATAAGGAAAATGGAGCTCAAACGTAGTTTTAAGTTTTAATTTTCTTTTACTATTGTGAACAAAATGACATAATTTAAGATAGCGGAGTTTTCCTGGCGGTACCACTCTGAAACTTGGGTTTTTAATCAAAAAAACATTTATTCTAGACATGGAAACATTTTTAGTAAATGCAATGTACCCCAATTTTTTGATGGTATTTCTAGAAATGGGCTACAATGTTTTTAGCCTACCTATAATGTTCGAGTGATTTGAAAAACTGGTGTACTTGACACCAGTTTAGCACTTCAGCAAGTTTGTTCCGGTAAAAAGTTTAAGGTATTTTTAGTCTTAAGAACGAAAATTCATAATTTTTTCAAAGTATCTAATTTTCCCGGATTATTATTTGAATTCTTTGCATTTCTTCGCGTTCTTTTCAGTTTTTCTTTGTAATCATTGTTGCACACTTTAGTAGACTGACACAAAACAAACAAAAATTTAGTTGAGTTTTGTCCCGTGAATGGCTTTACCAAAGTCCAAAATAGAGAACATTGAACTAAAATTCGTCTTATTTAGAAAACAAGATGAGTCTAAATTTTCTTAATCTTAGAAAATTGGAAATATTTTTACAAGGTTGATTAAATTGCTAAAAATGTTGTGTGGGGCGTTTTTTTTTCTTCTCTGTTTTTCTTTAAAAAAAAACTGCTCTAATGATATCTTCGCCTCTAAAATTCCGTGAAATAGAGTTATCAGTTCCGAAAACTTTCATTGCCAAAAGACCAATCAACCGTTCTCCAGAATAAAAATAAAGTCCACCTTAACGAGTATTGCAACTCACCTTTTATGAAAAAGTGTAGTTTGTGTCCCTATGATAGAAATAAAAAAGTACATTTCATCATTTTGAAGCTACATTAGCTACAAACAAAGTACCTTCAAGACATAAATTTTAATATTCTATTCTATCGCATTGCAACTTTAATGGTTATTTTCATCGGAGCCTACGCATGTATCTTATCTCTTCTGGTTTCATTGTTGTTGCTATTAATATTATTTATTATCTAGCTTTTTGTTTTGTTTTTTTGTTGGTTGAAGTGACCTTAAATTAGCAATAATTTTGTTACAATGTTTAATGTTTTTGAAAATATTGATGGTTAATAGCTGTGTCTTATCAAACATTAGCATTCCATTACTTTTATACATTTATACCTAAGCACCTATAGTCCTATAACCATCCTATGGTCATCTCCTTTAACGAGTCATAAAAGGCATCATTACAGTCCATTACCTCGAAGTAAAATCCAATTTAATGTTCATAAGTACGTATTTCTAAGGCATGTCCCTGTATAATCTTCACAAGCTTTCGGAAGATCTTGCCACTCCATTGTGCGATATCATCACCATCATCATAGAGAGAAAGAGCTATGCACTTAGTTTTGACATATTGCGATTAACGTTGTCCACCTTCATGTGTCAGCAATGCTCCAAGGTTCAACTCAGTTAGCCAGAGTCATAGTCAGAGCCATAGCGCCGGAGAGACCACAAACAACCATCATCATTATCATCATGGTCATGGTCATCATCATTATCGACATCAAGAACAAACCCCAAAGTGTATATAAAGAGGTAATGAAAACCTTTCGACTGATATCAGTAACCTTCGACGACTTCGTAGGATAAATCAATTTTTGAAACTGATAACCCGCAGTGACATCACTCAGCAGTAAATAATTGAATCGCACCTAGGAGACCCACGACGACGGATGACTGCAAGCTCTTCGAACTATACATTAATCTCTGTGGTCAGTCTCTCAGTCTCAGTCTCGGTCGTGTCCAATCCATGTCCAAGCCAAGACCGAGAGGATGAACTCTGCTTCAATACACTTTTAAAAATGTTTCCTTTATTTTTTTGTTTTCAGGAATCTGACAATGACACCGCCCAATAAAATGGCAATTATGATATCAGTTCAGACTTCAGAGAGCTCTCTCTAGCTTTTTAGATACAGATATAGGTTGGGATTGGATGCAGCAGTAATGATGGTGATGGCACCAAACTGGACAAATATATGAGACAAGACAACTCTGACCCTAATGGATTCACAGGTTTTTAGTTCTGCTGGTCAATGTGTCGCTTTTCGCTCTTTGTTTGAAAGAAGTCGCCATTATCGAAGTCGCTGTAGCTAAATACATTATATGTATGGGGAATTCCTGTTTATTGTTCCGTGATAAATGACCACATCATGATGTGGGAGCAAATTCAATGGATAGATTTACCCCCTTCTACACAACCTTCTTCTCTTATTGAACTCGATAGTGGTAAAAATGTTGTAGCATTTCATAGACTTTGCCGAAATGTCATTTGTTTCGTTTCAGTTTCAATCAGTGTTCCCACTTCATATGCCTTTAAATTCCATTGAGTGATTTGGGTTTGAAACAAAAAAATACCTTTAAGTAATGATGTAAAACACTGGTTAAGTTTTCTACTTGATAAATGAAATGTAAAATTTAGTTTGCAAAATGATTTACACAATTTTTTTAAATATTTTACAAGGATTTTGGTGGATAAACTTATCCAAATATTTCTGGTAAACTTAACCAAGCTTAATTGTTACTTTTAATTGTTCTTATATAAAATAAAATAATTTATAAAAACGAAATATTTTTTGTCAAAAAATATACATAGTTTGATGTTTAATAATTGACGTTTAACGAACAGCTGAATTAAAAGGGCGTTTATACAATATTTTGTGTAAAGTTATTACTTTTCACTTCCCTAATAAAATCTTTAACTTAATTTGGAACTAAAATTCTGTGTTTTCATATGAATTAAAACTCATATTTTGATTGATTTAGGTTTTGGTCAGTTTTCACCACGTTCAAAAAAAAATCCTCCTGGTGCCTATCGTAAGTAATAGTACTAGAATTTTCGATTTTTGAGTAAACAATTCAATTTTAACAAATATGAAGAAAAAGAAAACCTGCTTAAAACCTTGATTTCAAAGTTTGAACTCAATCGACCCAATGGTTGAGGCTGCAGGGGCGATGACAGTCAGACAGAAAAGCGGGACCGCCGCATCCACTTTTTTGACTTTTCTACAGCTTGAGGTAATGTCATGTATGACTAAATCCCCGTGCTCGAAATTTACTTCCTATACTCCTATGTCATGCAATGAAAGTGTGATAGGGGCTAGAATTGAAATATTGAATGGGTCATAATACTGTATGTGAAGATCAATTGTAAAGTTTTGATAACACTGGTCGAAAAGTTTTTTTTACTGGCAATACAATTTTTTTCCAATGGGTATTGGTGGCCTTAATTCAAATCCATCTTTAAAATCAAAAAAAAATCAATTAACGCTTTCTTCCTATCTAGTTACAGCAACAAGGACAACACGGCAATCAGCGTAGAATCAAATGAAGGAAACTTCATTTTAGCGTCGGCGTACATGCCGTACGAGGAGGAGAGCCCACCATCAAAAACTGTCCGTGATCTTGTGGTCCATGCCGCAGCAAGCGGCACACCTTTGGTGGTAGGATGTGACGCCAACGCTCACCACACTCAATGGGGCTCAAAGGATATCAATAAAAGGGGTGAGTCAATTTTTGAATATATTCTCTGTTCTAATTTATCGTTATGTAATAGTGGTAATCACCCTACCTTTCGAAACAAAAACAGGGAGGAAATCATAGATTTGACTCTTATTAGCAATAATAGTAAAATTTCGGTTGAGGACTGGAGAGTCTCACCTAAAGAATCTTTTTCGGATCACTTTAGGATACTCTTCTCTATAGACAGGAACTTTACTGAAAAGAAACCTTACAGGAACCCAACTAGAACGAATTGGACAGAGTACGAAAAATGGCTGAAATACTGTATTGATCCATCAGAGGACAATACAAGTCTAAGTACTTCAACCATTGACACTGTTGTCCATAACTTGTCTAGCAAAATGAGAATGTCTTTTGAAAAACACTGCCCTTTATCTCGTTCCAATAACTCCATGGTGTACTAAAGAAACGCAAAACAGAGGTCAGAAGACTTTTCAATAAAGCTAAACTGAGTAAATTAGAAGAGGATTTAAAGTCTTATAGAGCCGCACTTAACACTTACACCAAAGAGTTAAGGAAGGCCAAAAAGGATTCGTGGGCTAAACATTGTGAATCCATTGAAAAAACAAGCGAGGCGGCAAGGCTCCGTAGAACCCTGGCCCTTAATCCCACGATCCCGGGGTACATACAACACCCTGATGGAACATGGTCGAACTCGAGCCTAGAGACGCTTGAACTCTTCATGGAAACTCATTTCCTCGGTTGTAAAAACCCAGAAAGTTCCGCTTGCTTGCAATCGAACACGCTGGATTTTACTCACACGGAATCAAAGTTAGAACTAAATCGGGTTATTACTGAGCAGAAGATTATCTGGGCAATAAACTCGTTCAAACCCTATAAATCAGCGGGACCGGACGAGATTTTCCCAGCTCTCCTTCAAAACACTCTCAAAGTAATAACTCCGTGGCTTAGGGTAATCTTCATAAGTTGTATCAAATTTAGATACGTCCCTAATAGCTGGAAAAAGGTCAAGGTAGTCTTTATCCCAAAAGCAGGGAAACCGACTCACTCGACCGCTCAGGATTATAGACCAATAAGTCTCTCTTCGTTTCTCCTTAAGACACTAGAGAGGATGATTGATCTACATGTTAGAGAACTTCTCAACGAACACAACTTGTGCAACTACCAACACGCCTACCTTAAAGGTAAATCAGTGGAGACTGCCTTGCATGAAGTAGTTTCACATATTGAGAAAAGTCTTGAACATAAAGAATATACCCTGGCAGCATTTCTTGATATCGAGGGTGCGTTTAATAACGTTAAAACGGAGTCGATCAAGACTGCCTTGGTTGAAGTTGGGGTTGAATCTGTCATTGTCGATTGGATCTTCACCATGTTAAATGGCAGAATTATCAACTCTCAAATAGGAGTTAGCACTATTGAGAAAACAGTTACTAGAGGCACACCACAGGGAGGAGTCATCTCACCCCTGCTCTGGATCCTCGTAGTCAACAAAATTCTCACAAAGTTCAAAAATCTTACTTACTTACTTAAGGTGGCGCTACAGTCCTGTGTGAACTAGGGCCTCACCCAACAAACTTCTCCAAGTTCAAAGATCAGGGCATTAAAATAGTTGCGTATGCAGATGACATAGTGGTTTTGATAACAGGCAAGTTTCTTACCATCATCGAAAACATTATGGAAAATGCATTAAAGGATTTATCTTCTTGGGCAACTAAGAACGGTCTCGGGGTCAACCCCACCAAGACAGAGCTAGTTTTGTTCACGAGGAAAAGGAAACTGGAGGGCTTCAACCCTCCCAAACTAAATGGCATTCCTCTAAAACCTTCTAAGGAAGCTAAATTTCTAGGAGTAATCCTTGACTCCAAGCTTACATGGAAGCGTAATACTGAGGAAAGAATGAAAAAAGCACTATGTGCATTCTACACATGCAAAAAGCCTTAGCCAGTGAGATCATTAGATCAAAAGCAGTTTTAAACTGTAGGAAGGAATTAAACAAAATCTGCCACACTAACCAGGTAAAACTCTGCTGGGTTCCCGGACATAGCAATATAGAAGGGAATGATATAGTAGACGAACTAGCCAGGAAAGGGTCAAAAGCAGACACAAGTAGTAGCGACCATTCAGTTAGGGGACCACTCGTCCCGATTGGGGTACTCAAGAGGAAGATAGACCTTAAACTAAAAGAGAAAACCAATATCTCCTGGAAATCCAGGAACGATTGTGCAATCTCTAGAAGTTTATGGCCTATCACAAATGAAAAAGAAACTCGGTATATTCTATCGCTGAGTAAAAAGAACATTAAAATCTTGATAGGTGTACTAACAGGTCATTGCGTCATTGGCACAATGGCTAATAGAATAGGGGCATTTGCACCCGATTTTTGTAGGAGCTGTCAGGATGAAGAGGAAATGGAAACCATTAAACACCTGCTCTGCGACTGTCCGAACCTCCAAACCAGCCGACTCCGTCATTTCGGAAACAGGTTTGTTGGAGAACTGGATGATCTAGCACAGGTCTCAATGGCGAGCATGAGGAAATTTATAGATAGCACAGGCTGGTTCGTTAACGAGCCAGTCTACGCTAATCGACAGAGTTGAATTGAACTGAGAGCATCGATGCTAAACTTTTACTTTTACAGAGGATCACAATGGACCAATAGGCCCCCGTGTACGCAACAGCTTCTTGCTGTGCACACCCCTTACAACCTAACCTAACCTAACCTATTACTTTTTAAAATTCGAAAAACATGTACACAAGGATTTTTGAGGCTGTCTAAATTTGTGAAGTAGATTTTTTTTCAATAAAATCCGTGACGATTTTTCAATATTATATCTATCAATAAAACATATATAATATAATCAAAAAAATATTCGTAAGTTTTTGAATTTCACCTATCTTACAAAAATGTGAAAGAAACGGTAAACCATTTATGCTAAAACAAGTTTTAACAGAAAAACGCAAAACGGTTTGAAAGTAAGTTTTGGTCTTGTAACGAATTTGTTGTCTAAACAACTCTATTCTATCATAAATAAATAAATTAGGTGGCGCAACAGTCCATGAAGAACCATGGCCTAGTGACTTACAACTCTCAACCATCCCTGTGTGCGAGTAATGTTGTCAGAGACGGAAGGGACCTACAGTTTATATGCCGAATCCGAACGGCTAATTTGAGAAAGCACTTTTCATGACAAGAATTACTCTTGGAGGATTTGTCAATTCCTCGCAAGAGGCAGTACCCGTGAAAAAAGTTAGGTGGCACAGGCAGGGATTGAACCCAAGACCCCTTGCATGACAGTCCAACGCACTAACCATCACGCTACGGGTACTCTATTCTATCAGGTTTTTGAAATATATCAAAAAATGTAAAAATACTGTTGAAAACGGGTATCTTTAAAACTTGAGCAAACATTTAAAATTAAAGTTTGGATTCAAAATCAGCAAATTGCTCCTTAGGTTTTGAATAACAAAACGGTAGTGAAAAACAGAGTTGGGTATGGTTAAAAGAACCACATTCTTGATGTGCGGCTGTAAAAAATCTGTATATCGAATAATTTCTTGAAGTTCGAGTATTACGACAGAATTTTTTGAGGAATAATAAAAACATGAATCTGTATTCAGTCTTCAAATGATATAAATTTTCGGTTATAGTTCTATTACTTATCATTTGCAAACTTTAGATCAGTGAATTAGAAATTTCAGACAAGAAATCATTTTTTATGAAATGTCTTCGAATTCATATCTTGCATTCATTTTAAAACACCCGTTATCAAAGTGGCAACACTTCTTCTCTCTATACTGTTATCCATCTGCACTTCTTTAGAAAAAAGAAGTTGGTGCTATTTTTGTTTTAACCAGGGCGTATAATATAGAGTGTTTTTGTTGGTGTGTATCTCACCTATCTTCCCTTCTGAAACCGAAACAACTTCACAAAAAGATACCCACTACTACAATCGAGTGCAGCAAGTCATTCGTCTTTCATTTTGCTGCTGACATTATCCTTTTATGGGCTATTAACACAGTGTGGACTATATGTCGCCGCCCAGGCAATAAATTTGTCCATTTGCAAAGCTCTCCTTTAAAAATACGAGTAGGTTAGGTATACGCTGATGTTGTTTTCTATGGATTTCTTTCTTTCTGTTTCTTTGATCCTAGTCGACTTCATATAGTGCTCCAGTGCTAGCAACGGCCGGCCGGCGGCGCGGCGGGGCTATCTGTCTTTATCGAAATACCTATACATATATGGGAAGTACCGCACCGTCCGGTCCGGCAAAGCACAGCTCACATCAGAGACATCATGGTCAATGGATAGCTATGCCATATAGCCAGGCCATGGAGAAGAGGTTACTGCATTCGAAAAAGCAACATCCACCCTCTCTTCATGGACGTAGAGTAGGTACCTATTCTAGGGTTTCTTTTGTTGACACTCTTCTTCTTGGAGCTGATGCTGCTGTGTCGTTTAAATGTAACCAGTGCAGTGTTGAATCGAAAGTAAACAAATTTATATCTTTTAAAAATAGCAAAAAGTTGTTGGAATCCGTGACAGGAGGAAGGTAAAAAATCTCTGTTTCGACATATTTCTAAGATTGACAAAAAAAATTCAACACAAACAGAATTAATCTTTATGGCACTCAAGAGGGCCATCCCCATAACAATAAACATATGAGAATGGCCAATTAATTAAATTAATTTTTATTTATCTAATTTGATTGCACTGTAAAGGCGTCACACTCTGAATCAAGCTATAATAAAATGTGCCTAAAAATAGCACCGATGACACCAAGAAAAAAGAATTAATGACAACGACAAATTTACAACAGAAAACACGCATAAGAAAAACACCAGAACTTCTCAAGGAACGTAGAATAGGATTTTAATGGATTCTTTTCTGATTTTTATTTTTGTGTGAAGAAATAAAACTTGAAATTCTAATTTTGGCGGCCATCATATAAAAATTGCCTAACTCAAAGGGAGCTTCGCGTCGTCATCGTGTCGTAGCATCAAGTGACAGCTCTCATTAGCTAAAGTGACAGCTCTAGCGAGTGGGTGTATTTTGAATTAAAGAGGGCGCACAAGTCACACATTTAATTGGTATATTTATATACAATTTTTAACGATATAATGACATAGTCGATTGTTTGATCTTAAATATGTGCACATGATGGAAGATTTATAGGAATTTAATTGAAAAATGACAAATTTTGAAAGAATTTTGACAGTTTAAACAGGGTGATGTCGATGTGAAAATAAGAATATCAGGAATTACATTACATTTTTAGAAAAGAAGCGATGTCTCAAACTACGTAAACTATTCGTCCTTTTCAAAAGTTAGTTTTACAACACTTGGATCACCCTGTACGAATGTGAGAAATCTAATTTCAAGCTTAAATTCACGAGAAGCTTAAAATGCAATATGCGAGCTCATAGAGTGGTGCTGATGCTTCCAGACGACATAACATCGAATTGAAATGCACATCTTCGTCTGAAAGTAGTTCGTAGAAGAAGACACGAAAAAGAAGAAGTAGAAGAAGACCGAGTCAAAGTCCTTTATCTAATATCCATCCTCGAGCCAGACACAAAGCAGCAACTATATATACCACGAGATGAAAGTGGTGCGCGCAAGAAGAAGAAAAAAAACTTCTATATCCAACCCAACCCAAGGGCACCAGAGTCAAAAACTATATATACACAAGTCCTAGCACTAGGATTCGCATCGCATTGTACGTACACCAAAAACCAAGAACCAGGACTAAAGTTGGACTTGAAATTGTTCAAGAGAACAAAAAAGAACAAAAAGAAAGATCCAAAATTTTATTCGTCTCCTTGTCTAAAGTTATATAGTGAGGATTATTGCATTATGAGTCCGGGAATCAATCCTATGGAATTTCTTCTGTTCCCTTCGGGTTGTCCCGAGGGCTTATACTCTATCCACATAAACATACCGCCATATACACACTCGTATAGGTAAACCCATACAACCATTCCATGGAAGAAGATTATTCGAGTGGGTGGTGGTTTTGATGGGGAGTATTTTTCTGGTCCAATGCAGCGGATAATAATCGACAACGAAGTTGCTGGAATTGCCAGGCTAGACGAGTGACTGGAATAGTAATTTTGGTTATGCGCCTTGAGTCTGACTATCATAACCAAGTCGTCTGAGTCTACCTTGCTCTGCCTTTGGATTGGCTTTATGGCGATCTTCCGTCTTTTTATAATCCCCCCTCTCCACTTCCCTTAGCTTCAGAACTAAGCCAATGTTATTGTCTGTGTTTATTCAGCTTCTTCTTTTGAAGTCTCAACCCTGAGCTTGGGGGAAAAGAAATTATTCTATATTTTGCATTTATTTATATCCATACTCTACGTACATACGAGTATGTATATTTTTGTATGATTAATGACGAGATGGCGGTGCATATATAATATGCAATAATAATAATTCTACTTTCGAGAAACTTTATCATTGAAATTAGCATGAAATTCAAAAGTTTATTTATAGAAATGTTATGGTATATAGGTACGAGTACGAGTTTCAGTATTTGGTATATGGGACTTAATTTTGGTAAGTTGGAGTTGGCTTTTACAGTCTAGTAACTCATTGACATTGAAATTTCAATTATTTTATTTCAGATGTTTGGTTATTTCTTTTTTTGCCTTGTTTTCCTTAGTTCTGTTTGTGGGTGGAAAAAGTTTAATTGAATTTCGGTAGAGTTTCAAGGAGATATGTGAGTTTAGTGTATGTACATTGTACATATGTATGTTAAAGACTTAACGACGATATATGTATGTATATGATAAATATGTATGAAGATACTTAGATCTCAAAGGAAAGCTAGGAGATCAAAGGGATTTTTTGTTTATGAAAATATATATACATATACACATAGATCGGTCGAAGCTTTTAACCCTTAAATGTAGGTCCTAAGCTCAATTCAATTCAATAGACAAAGACATTTTTTTTCCTATTTAACACGGGGCTGTCGAAAACATAATATTTAGTAATTTTCTAATCGTAAAGTGAACAATTTAATAATTTATTCAAAGGATACGAACTTTCGTGGACACCAGCGATTAGAACGCATAATTTTGGAAGAGCTAGTGGGGGAATCGTGGTGGGTTTCAAAATTTAATTCAAACACATTTTAAAATTTGAAAGTACTGGCAAAACCTCCATTATTATATATCAAGAACAAGGAATAAAGCAAGCAATTGCACCCATATACATCAACTGTAACCATTGGGAGGAAGATTTTAGTCAACTTGAAGATCTGTTGGGGAGTTTGGACGAATTGGCAGTGAGCAAGGATTGCCTCCGTACTTTTCAGTTCACTCAACAAATATGAGCATCTCACGTTCTTCAAAAGACAACCGAAAGGATTGCAGGGGGAACAAATTTTTGGAGCTATGTGAGTCTTACAACTTTTTAATTTTGAATGGAAGAAGTGCCGGAGATGTAGAAGGAGAGTACACGTTTGTAAGATCATCAGGGCAATCGGAACACATGCCACTTATAATTACTTTAAGCAATAATATAGCCGCTCAGTGTACCTATGCCGAACGAAAATTACCACCAAGGCTGAAATGGAGGGATAAATTGCTTCAAAAGTACCAACAAAATCTAAATGATGAACTAATTCATCTGAAAAAGTATCCCCGGTTCCACGTATGGAGGAATTGCAGGCAGTTATGAAAAAAGCTTGCCCACAGCAGCCACACTTCGTATAGCCCAAAATCCACAATGAAAAATGTTTTGACGAGGAATGTGAAATCGCTAGAAATCGATCGTTTTCGTTTCTCACTTTATTTCGAGCTCACAATAATATTAGCTTTAAAAGATGGTACGTTGAAGCAAATAAAAAATATAAAGCATTGTGCTCGAGAAAAAAGGAAGATTATGGTAAAAGTCTGGTAAATTTATTATGCGAAGCTAGATCTGCCACAGAGTTTTGGAAGGCAATGAAGTTTATAAATGGAGCTAAGTCTTCAACTGGAAACAATCTTAATGCTGCGGATTTAAAAAAACTACTTTGAATCATTGCTAAATACGGAATGTATTTTATGCAAGTTTCATTACGCGATGCCAAATATTGAAGACGACGTTCTAGATTCTGCTTTTTCAGAAGAGGAACTTCTGTCAGCATTGGATAGTGCCAAAGAAAACAAAGCGGCCGGGACGGAAAGAATCCCATTAGAATTTTTTAAGTATGCCTCTCCCAGTTTTATATCCGAGCTTTTAAGGTGTTACAATGGAATCTTTAGGACTTGTTCTATTCCAGCGAATTTCCTATCCTCAATCATTTTTCCGCTTTTTAAAAAAGGAGACCCATCCATTGCAGAAAACTACCGTGGAATATCGTTTTTAAACGCGTCCATGAAATTATTCGCCAGTATGATATTCCGAAGACTGACCACCTGGGTACATGATAATTCAAAGCTTAGTGAATTTCAAGCAGGATTTCGTTCTGGCTACTCTACAACGGACCAAGTTTTTGTTCTTTTAAATATTGCTGAAACCTACCTTTATCGTGGGAAAAAACTCTATGCCTTCTTCGTGGACTTTAGAGCAGCCTTCGACAGCATCGACAGAGAAGCTTTGTTTCTAAGACTTGCCAATTATGGTACCTCTTCCAAAATGATTTATATTTTGAAGGCGTTGTATGGAAAAGATGCTATTTCTGTGGGCCTAAAGCAAGGATGTTCGTTGAGTACCCTTTTATTCAGACTTTTTATAGATGATATTGTCGAGTCCCTCGGAACAGGCGTGAAATTTGTTGAGGAGAGCATTCCAGTTTTACTGTATGCGTATGACATCGTCATATTATCCGAGTCTCCTGTTCAACTCCAAGAAATGATCTCTAGATTGAAAGAATACTGTAATACTTGGAACCTAGTAGTCCATCTCAGCAATTCAAAAGTTATGATTTTTAGAAAAGGTAGGGGGAGATATGCTAGTAACGAGGAGTGGAAATACAAAGGAGAAGAAGTCAGTGTCGTGAAAGAAATAAAGAATTTGGGGATGATAATAGCGAGTAACCTGTGTATAAAAAAACAAGTTAAAGCAAAACTCCAGGAAGCAAAGGCAGCCATATGCATATCGTGGAAAAAATGTATTGCAAATAAAACTATTCACCACTCCGACAAATATAAATTATTTCAAGCCGTATCAAAGTCTATTATGATGTACTGCGCGCAAGTGTGGGGCCATAAAGAGTATGAGGATGTCGAAAAACTACTCCGGTCCTTTTTAAAACGAATTTTCGCTCTTCCTTCAACAACGCCGAACTAAATGCTACATATTGAAACTGGAATTCCACCGATGTTTATCGACACACTTAGGACCCATTTTGATTATGTTGTAAAAATACTTCAAATGGATGCGTCAAGGCTAGTAAACAAAGTTTTGAGGCATTTAGTTTCAAATAAGCTGAATTTCGTACAATCGTGGATAAGCTTGTCGGATTCTGTGGGAGAAGCGTTTGATTTTGATTTGCAAGATATAACACGTTTAAAACGACAGTTTTACTGTCTTTTATCGAAACTCGACACAAAATATTGGGAGAACTTCACTAACCAGGCCAAGGAGTAACATTATAGAGAATACTACAGCAGACTCAACTTCGTCTTAGGTGAGTCAAATTATTTTCACGACAAGCACTCCACGTATATGATATCTACGATTTTACGAGCCAGAGGGGAAATCCTGACTCTGAACTTTATTCCTCATAGGCCAGACTTACCTCTTGAATGTGATCTTTGCAACACCCACGAAAGAGAAAATATTGCTCATTTTCTAGGATCATGTCCAATTTTACAAGAAATTCGTCGCGGAGTTTTTGACAGAAATCGATTGGATGTTAAAGAAGTAATAGAGATTTTAAATGGCAAGTTGGGCTGGAACAAGCTTTATAAATTTATTCGAACTGCGATGACTTATAGAAATAGAATCAGAACGGAATGCTTTTGATTGTCGTAAATTCATCATCTACTTTATAATGTTTTAAATGCACTTTTTATTACTATCCGAGCTATGAAAAGAATTTTTGAATTAAATTAAATACAATTTTTATTCGATTATCTGTCAATCTGACCGACTGTTTCAAAACCAGGTCTTAATTATAATTGTAAACCTGAATTATTATATTAATAAAGTCTATTCTAATCTAAAAAAAATCCAATCGTAAAGTTTTTTTTTTTTTTTCAATTGAATCCCAAGAAAGCAAATGGTTAAAAAAGGAGCGAAAAGTAATGGGATATACAAATACGCCAAGTTCTACATTTATTTATTTGAATTTATTTTACTGAAGCCAATTTTTAATATTGACAGTTTATTGTTTTTGAATTATCATTGGTAAAATTGAATAGGTTTACCATACATAACAAGTTTAAGAATACTAAAACGTGGTTAATAATTAAAAAAGTAACTAAAAACTTGCAAAGTAAACTCATCCAAATTTAACTTACAGGGTGCATTTTGTATACACCCCCTTGTTCCCTGCCCGAGTGCATAATGTTTGTGCCTAGATTGTTATTTTTTTTGCACTCTTGCCACTCTATTGAATTTCTTTGTTCTTCAATAATCTGAATTTTTATTCTTAACTAATGCCTTGTAGATTTTGATGGGTAGATACCACGCCCCTTAATCATATCACATTTTTTTAAATTTTTTTTCCTTTCCTTGCACCACAAGACTGACCTACTGCGAGGTCAGGAAGTGCTTCATAATTTTGATGATCGGTCAGTAAGTCAGTCATTTACGGTTCAGAAACTCTTTTAGCTACGAAGCTGAAGTTCGGTAAGGTGCACATCACCGTCTATTTTAGTAACTTTTGCAAATTTGAAATTCTTGCCTTGATTAGTTCATTAGTAAGAGAGGGGTCTAAATAGGCTGAGATTGTTCCTGCAAGAAGGTAACACTGCCAGAACTTGGGTATGCTTTGAAAATTATAGGCGATAGAACTATAACCGAAAAATTTACATCTCTCGAACACGGGCGCAATGTTTCATGCATTTCGTTGTTTTACAGATACTTTTACAAACAATGTTTTGTCGAATTAGCCAGTTGCATTCTCCCCCTCAAACAATTTCGCCGTAATACTCGCACTTCCAGGAATGCTCATCAGTTTACCCTCGAGCTCAATTTCGGACGTACTTAGAGATTCTTTTTTTAACCACTCATCGAGAATGTGGAATGCTTTACCCAACTCTGTTTTCCCCTCCCATTTCAATATTCAAAATTTTAAGACCAATGTGCACCGGTATCTTCTCTTAAATCCTTCCCTATTTTCCTAATACTCGCACTGTGTTTAACCGTAAACGTGTTAAGGGTATTAATATCCCCTCGAGTGCCTGTACTTTATAACAAAAAAAAAATGCACTCCCTCACCCTATAATAATAGAATTTTTAATAAATATTGATCAGCAAAACTTATAAGCATGGATTTCGATACAAAATCTTTTTAATGGCTTCTTTTGAAATACCTACAGTAAAGCTTAGAGACTTTCTTGCCTTAAGCATTCTTGTAGATATCGTAGGGTTTATGTGATGAGGTTGTGTATTCATTGAAATTCGAGCTCAATATAGTAGATGAGCTGATCAAATAAATAAAAAAGAAGCTGGGATGCGACCCACACTGATAACTTCCCATCCCGTCTGTCGATTTGTCTTGCTTAAAAGTTTGTCTAAATGTATCAATTTTTACCAAATTTGCGTACTATTTTTTGTAGATTTTATTTTTTTATGAAAAAACCGACTGTTGGATTTTTATAAAAAAATTATTGAATATCGAAAACAATATTTTCTGTGAAATAAAATAAGTTTTAATTTTTGAAAAGCTATTTGAGTCGAAAGTAAATTTTTACAAGTTTTAGTATTGTTTTTTTTTAGGTTTTCATTTTTTGTAAAAAAAACTGTCAATTCGATTTTTCTCAAATTTTATAGACTGTTGAAAACAATATTTCTTAAAAGATAAAATTAGTTTGAAGCCAATGCCTCAAATTTTTGAAAAGATATTTACGTTAAAAAACAATTTTTACCAACTTTTATAAATTTTTTTTAGGTTTTTATTTTTTGTAAAAAAAACTGTCAATTCGATTTTTCTCAAAATTGTTCCTATATTTCTTATAAGTTAAAATTAGTAAGAAGCCATTATCTCAAATTTTTGAAATGATATTTGAGTCAAAAATCACTTTTTAACAATTTTTGTTAAATTTTTTTTTCGGTTTTTATTTTTTGTAAAAAAAGTGTCAATTCTATTTTTCTCAAAATTGTTTCCTAATGTTCAAAACAATATTTCTAATAAGTTAAAATTAGTTATAAGCCATTATCTCAAATTTTTGAAAAGATATTTGAGTCGAAAATCAATTTTTACCAACTTTTATTAATTTTTTTTTTAGTTTTTATTTTTTGTAAAAAAACTGTCAATTCGATTTTTCTCAACATTTTTCAGAATGTTGACAACAATATTTCTTATTAGATAAAATAAGTTTGAAGTCTTAATCTCAAGTTTTTAAAAAGATATTTGAGTCGAAATTCAATTTTTACCAACTTAGAGTAATGTTTTCTTAGGTTTTTATTTTTTATAAAAAAACTGTCAATTAGATTTTTTCCAAAATTTTATCAGATGTCAAAAACATTATTCTTCGTTGCACAAAATTGTTTTGGAGATAAAATCATATTTAAGTCGTAAAATTTTCGAGGTGAACATTTTTTTTTCCAGTTTTTTTGATTTATAAAAAAACCGTTAATTGGATTTTTTTCCAAAAATATAATTGTTTTGTATCACGTTACAATATATAATATAAAATTTAATTCAAGTTTCTAGCGTCATTGGTTCATGAGATATTTAGGTTTAACCAAAATTTTCACCTTTTTTTTAAACTGCTATGGTAAAAAAACCAATCACGCAATTTTCTTGAGAACCCTTTCTGCATCTTTCTGCCTTATTATCTGTATAAAAAAATTTATTTGAAGTCGATATCTCTTCTGGTTCTTGAGCTATGGACGACGAAAAAAACGTCGCGAACGTACGGACGTACGGACCTACGGACATACGGACATACGGACATACGGACATACGGACATACGGACATACGGACATACGGACGTACGAACGTACGTACACACGCACGCACAGACATCTTTCTAAAAATCTTTTATTTCGACTCTAGGGACCTTGAAACGTCGAGAAATGTCAAAATTTTCAATTTGACAAATCGGACCCATTACAATAACTTCCTATGGGAAGTTAATAAATTGAATGTAATCATTACATAAAATTGTGTCGGAAATCTGTCTTTCTAATGGGATAATTGAGGGAGAGTTGTCACACCAGGCCAAACATTTTTTAAACTATTGGCCTCAATTTATTATTATTCATTTATCTAAAAAGAGAACATTAAGCTTCGTTATTTTCCTTATATGTTTTTTAAAAGACAATAAGACGTAATTGGACTAAATAGTGACTGTAATAAGATCGAAAAACATTGAAAAGAGGATGTCTAATCGAAAACCAGAAAGTCATTTATGTGTACCACTTTCGGCACTATTAAAACCTTTTGCTTTTATGTGAAATTAACAGCTTTAATAAATGCAGTACTGTGTTAGTGTACATATCTTCTATAATTATTGATATTTCCGTTCACATGAAATTTAAAATAGAAAAAGAGGCTGGGATGCGACCCACACTGATAACTTCCCATCCCGTCTGTTGATTTGTCTTGCTCAAAAGTTTGTAGGTTTTCGTGTTTTGTTAAAAAAGTTGTCAGTTGAATTATTCCTAAAAAATTTAAAATTACCAACAATATTTTGCATATAATGAAATAGTTTGATTTCAAAATCTATTTTAGTTAACGAGATTTTTAGTCGAAAACAAATTTTTACCAATTTTAGTAGCATTTCTTAAAAGTTTTTATTTCTTATATAAACAAATACAAATTGGATCAATGAAATTAATTTGAAGTCAATATCTTCCATTGTTCACGAGATATTGAGAACCGAAAATTTTTATTAAATTGGCTTACTATTTCTTGTAGATTTTATTTTTTTATGGAAAAACGGACTGTTGGATTAAATGTCAAAAACAATTTTTTCTGTGCGATAAAATTATTTTGAAGCCAATATTTTTAGTTTTTGTAAAGATATTTGAGTCCGTAGTACCCGTGGCATGATGGTTAGTGCGTTGGACTATCATGCCAGAGGTACTGCCTCTTGCGAGGAATTGACAAATTCTCCAAGAGTAATTCTTGTCATGAAAAGTGCTTTCTCAAATTAGCCGTTCGGATTCGGCATATAAACTGTAGGTCCCCTCCATCTCTGGCAACAGTACTCGCACACAGGAATGGTCGAGAGTTGTAAGTCACTAGGCCCTAGTTCTCCACGGACTGTTGCGCCACCTAATTTATTTTTTTTATTTTATTTGAGTCGAAAACCAATTTTTATGAACTTTTAGTATTGTTTTTTTTTAGGTTTTAATTTTTTTTTTAATGTCAATTCGTTTTTTTCTCAAAATTTTACCAGATGTCAAAAACGTTATTCTTCGTTGCACAAAATAATTTTTTTTAGATAAAATCATTTTTTGTTCGTAAGATATTCGAGGTACCAATAAGTTTTTTTTTAAGGTTTTTTTTTGATTTATAAAAAAAAATTAATTGGGAAATCCAAAAATATATTTGTTTGGTATCGCTGTACACTATATAATAAAAAAAATTAATTAAAGCTGGTAGCGTTATTGGTTCGTGAGATATTTAGGGTTAACCAAAATGTTTACCTCTTTTTAAATTGCTATGGTACTGTCTACTGGTTCTTGGGCTATGGAACTTCGCGAATGTACGGACGTATGGACGTACGGACATCTCTCTAAAAGTCTTTTATTTCGACTCTAGGGACCTTGAAACGTCGAGAAATGTCAAAATTTTCAATTCAACAAATCGGACCTATTACAATAGCTTCCTATGGGAAGTTAAAAGAGCGTCTGAACATACATATTAAAATTAGTATCTACCAGTTTAAGCTTCTCATAGTTTCATTGATATTCGTAAAAAGAAAAAATCGCACAAACAAAAAAAAGTTTGAGTTATGTGATTGAGGAAATGAGGACCCCAATCATTGTTTAGAATTTTGAGGAAATTGTTTTGTGAAAATAGGAGAAAATGGAATAAAATTCACAAAATGGCCTTAATTACCTTATATTTTATATAAAAACTACAATCAATCCTTTGCACATCATGACTTTGAGACGTGATCGAGAACGACTGTTCATGTTTATTTATAAATTACAGATTTTATGGACTCATTACATAACTTTTAATATTGCATAATATTTAATACTGCTTATCTTAAAGCAGCGGAAGGCAATATAGTGAGTAAAGTTTGTATATGCATTCATTAGAAACATTTATGTGTCATTATGTAAAAATTACATAATCCATGTACTCATTGCAAAAACATTAAAATAATATTGGATATATTTTTATAAATCTTTGTACTCATTTCTTAAATTTATTCCCTATAAATTCCCAATATGATGATGTTTTTTCAAATTTGTTATTATTATAGGATTTTCTGTAAATTCATAAGATTCTCCAGTTTAACGCTTGTTTATTTTCACAAACTGATTCACCATTTCTTACAAGTTCTTTAATATAAACAGTTTTTAAGGTTTTCAAAGCCAAACAAAAGTTCCCTCCCTATCTATGGGAAATGTAGGATAAATTGGCTTATGAAGCTAAAATTTTGGAATAAATCCTAAGCCTTTTAAGCTGTCTTAGTACTACAGACTAATTCACCAAAAAGGCCATTACTTTTTGTCTTTTTTTAGGTAAATAAGCTCTACTGTCTACATGACTCAGTTCTATTTTTAAATTTTAAAGGATCTACTTAGAATCTAATAATATACTCCTACATTTGGAAGAGCCTTACAAAAAAGTAAAAATGGAAGTTTAATTAAATTAAATACAATTTAATTTAAAGGAATCCACTCGTTCGTGGGTGTGATTTGATGGCCACTCTTCAGCTTAGTTAAGGTTTGTAAAACATTCAAAACATTCTCCTCATCAAATATAAAATTGATTTTTTTCTTTTTTTTGTCTGTGTTATTATTTTTGAATATGAATCCCCCCAAAGTTGGTTTATTTAGTTTCGAAGTACAAATAACACACAAATTTTATATAAAATTTTCAAACTTTAAATAAGATTTCAAGTCGTCGTCGTCGTAATATACCTTTGCTTAATCTTTTACATTATTTTCTTTTCTCTGTTGGAAAAAAAAAAAGAAAATATTACCAAAACTTTAACAAACCGAAAACAAATTACAACTCTCTGAAAGCATCCTTAGGGGGACAAAAGCTGAAACGGCTTAGGGCGGATTCCACGTCTCCCTATTCACGTCCTCGTTTATAGAGTACACTCCACCAGATAGGATCCACGGTGTATTTTTTCTTTTTGATTTTAGCCAACGGCCAAAACTCGAAGGAACAGAAAAAAATATGACAGGTATTCTTTTGTACTCACAAAATATGATTGTTCATTACCATAAAGAGGGTGGAAAAGACGCTGCGCTTCTGCTTCACTCACGACGAAGTATTCCTTTTCCTCATCTCGTCTCGTCTCGTCTTATAGAGAGATGTAGATACCTTCCAGTTTTTTAGGGTCTTCATTTCGTTTCGATGATTTTTCTTTTTCACATTTAGGCTGAGCTGGGGGTAAAATGGTGGAATTCTGATGCGGGATGTTGAATACACTTTTCCCCATATATAATAACCTTAAGGGGGGAGAAAAGGAAACACGAAGAAAAAGAAGAGACAAAAAAAAAAAGAAAAGATGACGAACAATCCGAATTCCTTTAGGGTGACTTTATTATCAGTTCCTTCCTAGTCATTTTGGTTTTATTTTACTTTTACGCCTCACCCTCCCCATCCCTCATCCCCCACCCACTTTTCCTAGTATCTCATTCATCCTCATCTTTCTACCAGACCAGGCCAGGACAAGCCAGGCAGGGCTCCTTTACCATATCTACCTATGAAGAAGAAGAACAAATTCCTTCAAAAAATTGTTCTTATAAATTATTCATACCACGATGAGGTGCACCGCTACCGCCACCAGTATCACGGTCCACGGTCGGTGGTGTCTCGAGCTGCCATCATCGTTGTTCGTGTTATTCTTTTCTTCTTTTTGTTCGTCTTCTTTAGTGTGTAATGTCGTCTATCTGAATAGGATGTTAATAAGTTTCACAGAGACCAAGCTTAAAGAAAGAAAAGCTGCAGGATTAAGTGAGACATCCTTTTGACCTTTAGCCGAATTTAAAGCTATGCAATCAGTCATTCAATTTAAATCCCAGGAAAATCCTGTGTCTTCTTTTGATTTCTATGCTATATTTTCCATTCCAAGGAAAATGTATGTTCCACGAGTATATAGAATGTGGTAATGTTTCCTTTTAAAGGACATCAAGAAGAAAAGAAAAAAAGCTTGTCTTTGACGAAGGTTTACAGTTTGGGAGTACCTCTATGATGCTGTATGATGATGTGTATAATATCTACACATTCTTTAACAAAAATCCTTCAGCAGTACCTATGTTTCAGATCCATCATCTGCTTCTTTTTTATTACTCGTACCAAAAAAAGGAATATTTTTTGAAAGGATACCAGTTTCGGGTCAAAGAACAATTTTGAATCAACCAAAAACAAAAAAGTTCTTTTGTTATGCGAAGTGAAACGAGGTAGAAATAACAACCTTTTAAACTCAAGTTCAAGGTTTGTATTTTAAAAGGCCTTCGGGTTATGTATTTTAAATTTTATTTATTTAACATTAACATTTAAAAACAAAATTGGTAAAATTCTGTAGAATTTTGGTTTGAACATCAGACAAATAAAAGCGAAATTATTATAATTTTGAAGAAAAAACTTCTTTGAAGAAGAACAAAAAGAACATGAAGTGGGTGGAGAAAAAAGGTAATTAAGTTTAACTTACTAAAGTTGCACAGCGCGGTAGAAATTATGTAAGAACAGAAAAATATAAAAGTCCCTTCTAGCAAGTGACATCAGAACCATAAGTTCGCTCTAGGAACACAAACTTGAAATGACTTAAAACAAACATTCCTATTAAGTTTATAAAGGTCCGTCAAAAGTTGGCTATTATCATTTTTGTGGAAACGCAGTTTTAAAATCACTTTTGGGGTATTTTCCTCTTTTGGAAATTATACATTTTTCGCTCTTTGAATATTAAACTAGTCACAAAAATAAAGGTCTAAGATTAAGAACTCTAAAGTGCCTTGCACATGAGCAACGAACTGCGAACTGCGAATGGACGAACAAACGTGATTTTACACATTTCAAAAAGTTAATTCCACACAAAAACACATTTCAATTATAAGAAACCAATTGACACTAATATTAGGATAATAAAATTTGCATTTTGTTCTCTAAAACAAGAGAATTTTGTAAAAACAATTTGGTAGTAACGAATTGCAGTGTGGTTGCTACGAACTGTCAAACTCTATTCGAGTTCCACATACCATCCACACTTCAACGAATAAATTGTTCGCGCTGCACTTAACCTCAAAATTATACCGCTCTTGTTTTGTTTTTGTGTGAAAGATCATGGCTGAGGAAAATATGGAGAAAAGGGTTGACAATTCGTCGCTGTCTGCGAATAGAAATAAAGCTCATGTGAAAGAAAAGTCAAAATATGCGAACATCCACAGTTCGCAGTCCGTAGCTCATGTGCAAGATGCTTAAATATGTGGGTTATTTTTAACAGGCTGTAACTTTATGTTGTTGCTTTAAGTGTATTGTGTTTGAACCTAAATTGTACAAAAACCAATTATACAGGGTTCGGAGTAGTTCGAAAAAAAACTTTGGATTCATTTTTCACAAATTTTTGTTTTAGACCTTTTTACGGCCTTTGAAAATTTTGCATAGAAATTCGACACGAAGATTCTTCTAGGAAATATGATTCCCAGTAATTTGCTGTTTCATGGGGTCTAAACGCTGATTCATTGCGAAAATATAGTCTATCAAAAAAAAAATGTTTGTCCCATTCTTGGAAGACCTAATTTTTTCATCGAAGCAAAGAAAAAAGAAAAACATTGAAGAATGGAAAAAAGGATTATATTGGTGATTTTTACCGAAATGATAATTTTGAAGCTTTGTGGCACTGAGAATTGTGTCAAACGATTTTACCTAAAATGGGAAAAATAAATAGGAATAGAAAAGTTTTTAATTATTTTTTAAGTTGATTTATCGCTTCAAAACAAATGTTTCATAAAAAACATGGCTAGAGTCTTATAGAAGATGTTTTGTACTATTCAGAACTATAATTCCATTAAAGCTGTTAATTTGTGAAATAGGTTATTTAGAAAGATTTTTTTATTAGATCTCTTACTTTAATTTTGACAATTCTACACATCAATGAGGACTACATTCTACAATCTGTAAAATGAGGACTTTACTTGTATTGTCACTTCTTCGAAACAGCTGATACAATTCTTTCAATAATAATTTCGTTTGCCTATTATAATGCAAAGGGTTACAGGATGATAGTAACTAAAAAAAAGTGTCAAGGAGTGTCAAAGTCAAGTCCTCCTACATATTGTTGTTGACATTTTGTAATATTGAAAGACAAAAACCGAAGTCTTACACAAAATACTATACTATATGGACTTATCTTCTTGAATAAATCTCGAGAAAAAATACCCTGTCCTTATCTTCCAGCGCAAAATATTTAGGAGTCATTCTAGATCCCAAACTAAACTGGAAAGTAAACATTGAAGAACGTGCAGCGCACTAAGGCCTAAAGAATCAAACTGTTGGTCTTCCAAACCTTATGGGCATGGCAACATTAACGAACTGATTCCAACGAATATTTTGGCGACGGACACCTACTACTGCACTCCTGCCTTGAACCTCAGCAAAGATTTCAAAATCATCATTCCTGCCAGAAAGGTTTGGGACTATGGCAGGGTTCAGAAAGACTTCAATCCTACTACCTTTACTAACGCTACCAAGATAGAGTGTGGAGTTGGTTCGGGAATCTTCTCTGAGTCCTTAAATGTCTCTAAGTCTTTTCGGCTACCTCATTGTGCCAGTGTATTTCAGGGGGATTAACTATAGTCATAAAGGAAGCATGCAAAATACTCAAATCAAACTTAAACCAAAATAAAAATACGGCTACAACAATGTCGGGATAATCTAGCCTCGACATAAACCTCCGTGTCACTCTTATTTGGGTTGTAGGTCATAGTGGCATTGATGGAAATGAACGGGCTGATGAGTTGGCCCGGCAAGTCTAACGGACTGTACCATATCCAGAAAAATATAACCTACCAATAACAAAAATAGTTCTATCGAACTTTTATGCAGACCCAGGCATAATATAGCGGAGACGAACATAAAAGGAAAATTGTAATGCACATTCTCTGTAAATATTCTGCCCTGACCAGTTCTTGATGAACTTTCCGAGATTAAAATCTTGAAAGACCTGATTTCCTTTCGGAATTCAACGAAATGGCTGTAGAATCGCTAATTTGGTTAATATAAATCCGTCATAATATAATCTTTTCATATTTTTGTTTTTCAATACACAGGTCTAACGAGTTTATGGTACCAAAACGGTGCTAATTGCGTTGCGCAGCAAGGGCTGCATTTCTTCCTACCTAACTAAACATTTTTTTACAATTTGGTAATCAATATGACAACAGTAGTAGTCAATATGACAACTTTGATTGAAGGAAATTGAAATTGAAATTGAAGGAAATTGAAACTACGGTTGTCGTTTTGACTAATGTGGTAGTCAATACGACAACTGCGGTAGTCAATATGACAACTGCGGTAGTCAATACGATAATTTTTGTTGAAAACTGAAATATAATTTGACTACCAGGTAGTCAATATAACAATCCTCGATTGTCAATTTTTGCATAGTCAATATGACAACAAAAGTAGTCAATAGAACAACTGCGGTAGTCAATATGACAATTTTTTTTTGTTGAAAACCGAAATCTAATTTGATATCCTCGGTAGTCAATTTTGGTAGTCAATTATTATTATTGTAGTACCCGTAGCATAATGGTTAGTGCGTTGGACTGTCATGCCAGAGGTCTTGGGTTCGATCCCTGCCTATGCCATCTTAAGTTTCATGGGTACTGCCTCTTGCGAGGAAATGACAAATTCTCCGAGAGTTAATTCTTGTCATGAAAAGTGCTTTCTCAAAATTTGCCGTTCGGATTCGGCATATAAACTGTAGGTCCCCTCCATCCCTGACAACTGTACTCGCACACAGGAATGGTTGAGAGTTGTAAGTCACTAGGCCCTAGTTCCCAACGGACTGTTGCGCCACCCAATTTAATTTTTAATTTAATTATTATTATTATTATTATTATTATTTTATTGCCTTATCATTTAAATACATCCATAGATCGCTCCATCTCTTGTTCGGTCGGCCTGTTCGTCTCTTGCTTTCCGGTCTCCATTTTGTTGCCAACTTTGTCCATCTTTGATTCTGTAGTCTTGAAATAGGTCCTGCCCAACTCCATTTTTGTCTTTTGGTTCTATCTATCACGTCAATTATTCGAGTACTGTTTCGGATGTCTTCATTTCTTATCCTTTCGCAGGGTCTTATTCTGAGGATTTTTATTTTCATTTTGGATTGACAGATCCTTAGCTGATCAAGAGATTTCGTAGTCAAGCTCAGGGTTTGTAGTCCATAAGTAAGCACCGGCAAAATAGCGGAGTCGAAGAGATATTTTCGTGTTTCTACACTTTGGTCCAGTTCTAAAATCTGTTTGAGGCTACAAAATTGTTTCCAGCTGTTGATTTCTTTTTTCTCTTGGTCCTTAAAAGATTTTAGTTGTCCCAAGTATATGTAGTCCTCTATATATTCTATTTTTTCATGGTCCAGAATTATATCTTCTCTGATGTGGTTTGTCATCACTTTTGTTTTTGACTTGTTGATTTGTAGTCCATAGTTCTTGCACAAGCTAGTAAGTTCTGTTGTCATTTCTTGTAGATATTAGTAATATATCGTCCGCAAATCTTAGGTTGTTTAGAAGTTGTCCACATATCCTTATACCATATTTTGTCTTCCAGTTCATCTTTTCAAAAATATCCTCTAAGACTGCACTAAATAGTGGTGGTGAAAGCGGGTCTCCTTGTCTGACGCCTCTTGTTATTTTAAATTTACGACCTGTACTCTCTGTTTTTATTTGTGCTACATTATTTTTGTATATGTTTTTAATAGTCCTTATAACGTTTGGGTCCATATTTTGATTTTCTAGAGATGTCCATATTGTTTCGTGTTCAACGCTGTCAAAAGCTTTACTGAAGTCTATGAATAAAAAGTATCTATATTGGTTGTTGAAATTCATTGCACTTTTCTATTAGTTGATTCATCGTCTGTAGGTGGTCTGTTGTTGAGAAACCTTCTCTGAGTCCAGCTTGTTCCCTAGGTTGTTTATTGTTAAAATCTTGTTTGATGTTCATGTAGATTGTTTTTGAAAACAGCTTATAAATTGTCGAAATGTTACTTATAGGTCTATATTTGTTCAAATCGTCTTTTTTCATTTTTTATGTATAAGTGTAATGGTTGTTTCTCTTCATTGCTTAGGGATTTGCTGAGTTCATAAGATTTCGTTAAACATAAATGTTAAGATTTCGGAAAGCGATTCTTTCCCGTATATTATCATTTCTGTAGAGATTCCATCATTTCCAGTGCATTTGTCCTTTTTCAAATCGTCTATGGTCCTTTCAATATTTTCTTTGCTAAACATGGGAGTTTGCGTTGTTAGGAGATTGATATCTATGTTTTCAATATTTTCTTCTTCAGTTATATGCTTGGTCGAGGAGAATAGTTTTTCGAAGAACTTAGTAGCATTTTCGTTTAACTCTTTTCTATTTGTTATGTTGCTTTTGTTGCATTTTAGCTTTTTAAGCTAATAATCCATTCCTGTTGACTGTTAAGTAATGATTTTGTTTTCCTTATTGATTTTGTTTGTCTAATCGTATCTCTAGCTATATTGTTTCGTTGAACTTGTTGATATCTTTCCTTATTTCTAGTTTGATAGTTTTTCTTAATTCCTTTAGTTCAGTTTTTTCTTTGTCAAGTAATTGTTGCTTGGTTCGTAGAGTATCTCTTCTTGAGATTAAGATTTTTGTATTGTTGGATAATTTATCTTTTGATGTTTTGGTGTCCATAATTGATAGTTTTGCAGAGTTTTTTATGATTTTTTCTAATTCGTCATAATGTGTTTTGTATGTCATGATTTGAGGTTGATAATTGATTTATCTTTGCTGTCAATGTTTGGTTATAATCTACTATTTTTTGGTCGGAAATCATTTTTGGGATGAAATGGACTTGTCGGTTTCTTTTCAGTGTCTTATGGCTTATAATGATTTCTGTTCTTACTAATCTGTGGTCACTGTCGAACTTTACGTTGTTGAGCACGGATATGTCTTTGACTGTCTCAATTTTGTTTGTCAGAATCAGGTCTATTTCATTTTTAACTTCCCATAGGAAGTTATTGTAATGGGTCCGATTTGTCAAATTGAAAATTTTGACATTTCTCGACGTTTCAAGGTCCCTAGAGTCGAAATAAAAGATTTTTAGAAAGATGTCTGTGCATGCGTGTGAACGTACGTTCGCGACGTCGTCCATAGCTCAAGAACCAGAAGAGATATCGACTTCAAATAAATTTTGTTATACAGATAATAATAAGGCAGAAAGATGCAGAAAGAGCTCTCAAGAAAATTGCGTGGGTGGTTTTTTTACCATAGCAGTTTAAAAAAAAGGTGAAAATTTTGGTTAACCCTAAATATCTCATGAACCAATGACGGTAGAGACTTGAATTAAATTTTATATTATATATTGTAACGTGATACAAAACAATTATATTTTTGGAAAAAGATTCAATTATAACGGTTTTTTTTATAAATCAAAAAAACTGAAAAAAAAAATTTGTCACTTCGATTTTACGACTAAAATATGATTTCATCTCCAAAACAATTTTGTGCAACGAAGAATAATGTTTTTGACATCTGTTAAAATTTTGAGAAAAATCGAATTGACAGTTTTTTTACAAAAAATAATAACCTAAAAAAAATAAAAAAAAAGTTGGTAAAAATTGAGTTTTGACTCAAATATCTTTTCAAGACTTTGAGATATTGGCTTTAAACTACTTTTATATTTCAAAAAATTTTGTTTTCAACATTCAGTCAAATTTTGAAAAAAATAGAACTGACAGTTTTTTTACAAAAAATTAAAAACCGAAAAAAAAATTTAACAAAAGTTAGTAAAAATTGATTTTCGACTTAAATATCTTTTCAAAAATTTGAGATTATGGCTTCTAACTAATTTTTACTTATAAAAAATATTGTTTTCAACATTAGGAAAAATTTTGAGAAAAATCGAACTGACAGTTTTCTTACAAAAAATAAAAACCTAAACAAAAAAATTAATAAAAGTTGGTAAAAATTGATTTTCGGCTCAAATAGCTTTTCAAAAATTAAAAATATTGGCTTCAAACTTATTTTATTTCACAGAAAATATTGTTTTTTATATTCAATAATTTTTTTATAAAAATCCAACAGTCCGTTTTTTCATAAAAAAAATAAAATCTACAAAAAATAGAACGCAAATTTGGTAAGAATTGATACATTTAGACAAACTTTTAAGCAAGACAAATCGATAGACGGGATGGGAAGTTATCAGTGTGGGTCGCATCCCAGCCTCTTTTTTATTTTACCATTCGGTGATATCCACGTCCATTTTCTGTTGTCCTTTTTCTTGAAAAACGAGTTACCAAATTTCAAATTCATCTCTTCGATCCATCGTATTACCCTTTCTCCTCTTTCGTTTCTTTCTCCATATCCGTAGGGTCCTATTGTTTTCTTTTCTCCTTCGTTTTGTCTCTTTCCAAGCTTAGCATTAAAGTCTCCAATCACATACATTACTTCTGATTTGTTATTTGTATATATTTCCTCTAAGTTGTTGTAGAACCTTACCATCTCTTCATCATCAGCTTTTTCTGTTGGTGCATATACTTGAATTATTGTCATTTTCGTGTTTTTTATATTTAATTGTATGCTGCACATTCTTTCATTATGTAGCTTGATGTCAGTTATTTTTGCTTTAAGTTCTTTTTTAATAAGGAATCCAACACCGTAGAGGCCTTTTGTTTCTCCTACGTAGCAGAAGATATTATGTTCATTATTTATTATTTTTTGCCCTAGTAATCTTGTTTCTCTTAGTCCTATAATGTCCCATTTAATTTTCTCTAGCGCTTGTCTCAATTCTTCCTGTTTCTCATCTGAGGAAAGTGTCCTGACATTGAAAGTACAGATCTTTAGAGTTCCGTGTTGGTTCTTGTGGGTACAGTTTTCTGTTTCATTGTTCTTATATGAGGGGTGTTGATCTACTCTTCCCACGGTGATCCCACGGTGACAACCAAATTATCATATTGACTACCGAAGTTGTTCTATTGACTACTTTTGTTTTCATATTGACTACCCAAAATTGACAATCGAAAATTGTTCTTTTTACTATCCAGTAGTCAATTTTTTAAAATAAGGCTGTCATTTGACTATTTTGATAGTCAATGCGACAATTTGGTCAAATTTCAAGTTGACTATCGACGATTGTTAATATGACAACATTTTTTTTTCTGTGTATTCAAATTCAAATCTCTTATGGGAAAACCCTTTACTTTATCTACGTTATTATGGACAAAATTGAACATTGAAACAATTTTATTCATAATACAACTCCGCCAATCATTTCTCATAAGAAAATATTTGAAAAAAAAAAAAGGATTCTGAAAGAATAGATAAAGAAAATGATGTTGGTTAGACTTCATCAACCTCATAGCCAGAAAATAAAAACAAAAAAGGGTTTGCAGCTTAACATCAAACTTTATCTCAAATCTTTCCAAAGATTTTCCACTATTGTCCCGAGGCTATAATTTTTCTAGTTCGTCTCACGAATATTCAAAATCAGTAGTCCAATCATAATAATTCTTTATGACTGTTGTACCTATACCGCTATATTGCTTAACTTAACAACCAAAAAAAAAGTATTCTTCCAGCATAATATGATCATTTATCACTCTGGACCTGATGTTGCAATGCAGCAAAATACCCTTAGAACGTTTTCTTTTTAACCATTATGACCCCCGTCTTCATCTTCATCTTCGCATACATATTATATACTTATCTCATGAGTAGTAAATTATAACAATCTCATTTTGTGTCCCGTCTTCGTGCGTCGGTCGTAGCGGTCGGTCGTCTGCAAGAGAATGGAATGAAATATTCAAGTTAACCTTCGTCTTTGAAGCAGACGACAATAGCCCAAGTCCTGATACCAGAGCTGATACCACCACCAACCAGTAAAAGAAAATAACCCCGTATTTGAAATTTATTCATTGTTTTTGAAACACAAAATATCGAAGAAGAAACTGACTCGCCTTATGCACTCGCTTTGGGAGTTTTATTTTTTAAGGATACACGTATAAGGATATAGAAAAGGAACCCGCCCTTGCAGTTCAACTTGTGTAACAGAGCCATCCCGCGATATAACAAGGAGAACGACCGTCATCATCAATTCCAATATTTATCAGAGAGCAGACTATGGAGACGCACGTTCGTCTTGTTACATATCTTTATCCTTTTTTTCTGTCCACTTTACATCAACGATTTCTGGATGTTGAGGAAAAATAAACTTTAAAAAAAAAATAAGCTTCGGGGTTGAATTTTTGGAGCTCTTTATATGCACAGGGAGGGCGAACAATCAACCATCAATAACGACCATTTGTCTCAAATAAAATAAAAATAAGTAAGAAAGTTAAAAAACTAAGCATTTGCTCCAGACAACCTTCTAAAATATATCCTTAGGAAAACACCCCCTAAAAAAAGTTAAACATCTAGGATGATATCTTAAAAGCGAAGAAAAAATAAAATAAAATAAAGGAATTAAATCCTATTCAGCGAGTTTTAATGGAAATTAATTGAACTTCATCCTTCTTCTTTTTTTCAAAATGGAGAGAACATGTCTGATGATGGAAAAAAGTGCGTACTTGAGTTTGAACTTCTTGTACTTGAACTTCTTGGTAGGAAAATAAAATAAAAAAAGTTCATAAATATTTAAATTTTGATAAAATACTTTCTTATTTTTCTTAATTCTAAAAGTAATATCGTAAATCAGTAAATAAATCTTTCAATTTTATTTTTTTGAGTGTGTAATAGAAGTGAAAAGTATTAAGGTATAGAAACAGGTGCAATAGACATTCGAAAATTCGTTTAAAAAATTCATAAATATACATTTTTTGATATTATCCTTCATATTATCCGTCGTTGCGAGCAAAATACTCGTACTTACCTATTTGGTAAGAGATATGTTAACAATTTTTGAAGCTGATTTATGAAATTCATATAGTAGATTGTGAACAATAACGGTGAACCCGCCCTGTTTTGAAATGTTTGCTGTACAATATTGGAACATGAGCTCCCTTTTTTTTAACCTGCTTCTGAAAACCGTATACCATAATCATTTTTAACTTCCCATAGGAAGTTATTGTAATGAGTCCGATTTGTCAAATTGAAAATGTTGACATTTCTCGACGTTTCAAGGTCCCTAGAGTCGAAATAAAAGATTTTTAGAAAGATGTCTGTGCGTGCGTGTGTACGTACGTCCGTACGTCCGTACGTCCGTATGTCCGTACGTCCGTGCGTCCGTACGTTCGCGACGTTTTTTTCGTCGTCTATAGCTCAAGAATCAGAAGAGATATCGACTTAAATAAATTTTTTTATACAGATAATAAGGCAGAAAGAAGCAGAAAGGGCTCTCAAGAAAATTGCGTGAGTCGTTTTTTTACTATAGCAGTTTAAAAAAAGGTGAAAATTTTGGTTAAACCTAAATATCTCATGAACCAATGACGCTAGAGACTTGAATTAAATTTTATATTATATATTGTAACGTAATACAAAACGAGTACATTTTTGGAAAAAAATCCAATTAACGGTTTTGTTTATAAATCAAAAAAACTAAAAAAACAAAAAAAAAATGTGTCACCTCGAAAATTTTACGACTAAAATATGATTTCATCTCCAAAACATTTTTGTGCAACGAAGAATAATGTTTTTGACATCTGATAAAATTTTGGAAAAAATCTAATGGACAGTTTTTTTTAAAAAATAAAAACCCAAAAAAAATTAATAAAAGTTGGTAAAAATTGATTTTCGACTCAAATATCTTTTCAAAAATTTGAAATAATGGCTTTTAACTAATTTTAACTCATAAGAAATATTGTTTTCAACATTCGCTAAAATTTTGAGAAAAATCGAATTGACAGTTTTTCTTTACAAAAAATAAAAACCTAAAAAAAACAATACTAAAACTTGGTAAAAATTTACTTTTGACTCAAATAGCTTTTCAAAAATTACAAATATTGGCTTCAAACTTATTTTATTTTACAGAAAATATTGTTTTCGATATTTAGTAATTTTTTTATAAGAATCCAACAGTCCGCTTTTTCATAAAAAAATAAAATCTACAAAAAATAGTACGCAAATTTGATAAAAATTGATACATATAGACAAAGTTTTAAGCAAGGCAATTCGACAGACGGGATGGGAAGTTATCAGTGTGGGCCGCATCCCAGCCTCTTTTTTAAACTGAATAATATAAAAAGGGCTGGGAAACAACTCACTCTGATGCCCTTTAAAATAAATATCAAACCTAAATTTATTTAGATTAGCATTTTTAGTGGGATTTATTTTTATTTCGTCAACTGATGTTTCTTGAAAATATTACAAATTATTTACGAAACTTTGCTCTTCTGTATTTATTAATTTATTTTTTTTAAGTTAAAATTAGTTTGAAGTTATAATATTGTTATTCGATCTGAAAATATTCAAGTCAGGCTCTGTTATCTATAAGACTTATATACGTCCAAAGCTTGAGTATATGTAACTCCCAACTCTAGGTTACTGCCCCTGCATTTTACTTAAGCCTCTTGGATAGTATTGAACGTAGAGCATTTAAATTGATAGATGATAATATCATCATAAGTTCATTTACTTCGCTTGAACATCGTCGTAAGGTCTCTTGTCTCACCCTTTTTTACCGTTATTTTAACGGCTTATGCTCAAGTGAAATAGCCAGGTGCATTCTTCCCCTTAAACAGTTCAACCGTAATACTCGCGCTTCTAGGAATGCTCATCAGTATACCCTCGAGCCCAACTTCGGCCGTACTGTCAAATACAGAGATTCGTTCTTTAGCCGTACTATGCGAATGTGGAATACATTACCACACTCTGTCTTTCTTAGTCATTGCAATATTCAGGAATTCAAAACCAATGTGCACCGACATCTCCTTTTAAACCCTCTCTCCTCTTCCTAGTGCTCACACTGTGCCTCTGCATAATAAGGGTAGTAATATCCCCTTGAGTGTTTGCTTTTTATAAAAAAAATAATCAATTTTTAACTAAAAAGTGGGTCGGGCGATTCCGTAAGTCTGCATTTCTCGCTTCTACAGCTTTAGCCATTAATTTGTTTGAGTTCCAACTCAAAAATTAAGATTTTAAGCAAATTCGCATTGGACAGTTGTCACAATACATATTTTTTTGTTCAAAAATAGAAAATTCGAATTTTCTTAAGAACGGGTCTCTAGACTTGACATTTTCTCTAAACAATTTTTCTTAACTTGGTTTCTGTCATTATAAACATACATTACATGTTTGTATTATGATGTGGGTCTAATGAATATTCCAAGTTTTTGACCTCGAGCCCTGTACGCAAATGTCCAAAAATCAGAAACATTAAAAATTTGGCGCTTTTTTCGCTCATTTGTATTTTTTTTTACACTTTGAGCATAAAGTTGTGTCTGTAGATGTAACGGTTTTCAGAATACAGTTGTTCAAACATTAAGCTAAACTACGTTTTTTTTTAAAAAAAAACTCGGCCAATAATTACTAAAATAATAAAAATTGACAATTGTTGATGATTTTGAAATCGGTTTGTTAGTTTGGAGACAAATTAAAAACAAAATAACGGTTTCATGGAATGCAAAACTTGCCATATATGTAGTTCCTATATGTCGCAATTAAAAAAAGGTGAAAATTTTGGTTAACCTAAAATATCTCACATCCAAAATAATTGTATGTACGTGAACTACCGTTTTTGACATCTGGTAAAATTTTGAGAAAAATCGAATTGACAGTTTTTTTTACAAAAAAATAAAAAAGCTAAAAAAAAATTAATAAAAGTTGGTAAAAATTGATTTTCGACTCAAATATCAATAATTTAAGATTATGGCTTTAAATTAATTTTATCTTATGAGAAATACCGTTTTCAACAGTCAGTAAAATTTTGAGAAAAATCGAATTGACAGTTTTCTTACAAGAAATTAAAACCTTAAAAAGAGGCTAGGTTGCGACCCACACTGATAACTTCCCAATCCGTCTGTCGATTTGTCTTGCTTAAAAGTTTGTCTATATGTGTCAATTTTTACCAAATTTGTGTACTATTTGTTGTAGATTTTATTTTTTTATGAAAAAAAGGACTGTTGGATTTTTATAAAAAAAATTAATGAATATCGAAAACAATATTTTCTGTGAAATAAAACAAGTTTGAAGCCAATATTTTAACCTTTTGAAAAGCTATTTAAGTCGAAAGTAAATTTTTACCAAGTTTTAGTATTGTTTTTTGTAGGTTTTTATTTTTTGTAAAAAAACTGTCAATTCGATTTTTCTCAAAATTTTTCCAAATGTTGAAAACAATATTTCTTATAAGCTAAAATTAGTAAGAAGCCATTATCTCAAATTTTTGAAAAGATATTTGAGTCGAAAATCAATTTTTACCAACTGTAACGAAGCGTCACACTCCTACCTACTACCGACCGACACCAATCAACCTCCATCTACCGACCGATACCAATCAACCGCCTTCTGCATACCCACCAAGTGAAATAAGTGACACCAACACGCAGCCAAAATACAAAAACAAAATACATGCGATGTTTTTGTTCGTCATTATAAAATTCACATTTGGTTTCTGTAGGAGAATTGACTTATGGACCCAAGAAATCCGAAAAAAGAGGAAGCTTGCTCGCCGAAGATTTTCAAAGATTTTAGACTTTATATTCTAAAGCGCAAGTTTCCCCCGATATTCCCCTTCTCTATTACGAGTCGATGGGCCGTTGCTCCATAGCGTGCTGTGTAGTAACAACAAATTATTATATTATTCCCCTTCACCCTTCCGGTGTCGTCGGGCACTTGCCGTATCATTAAGTAATTCCCCTTCACCCCTCCGGTGTCGACGGGCACTTGCCGTATCATTAAGTAATTCCCCTTCACCCTTCCGATGTCGACGGGCACTTACCGTATCATTAAGTAATTCCCCTTCACCCTTCCGGTGTCGACGGGCACTTGCCGTATCATTAAGTAATTCCCTTTCACCCTTCCGGTGTCGACGGGCACTTGCCGTATTATTAAGTAATTCCCCTTCACCCTTCCGGTGTCGATGGGCTCTTGACCGTAGAATTAAGTTAGTATATACTAGGTATTCTTATCGATAGGTATCCTATTGTTTAAGCCGCTTTATTGGATTAGAAAAAATAAAACCAAAAAATATAAAACCTAATTCTTTTTATTTGGAAAGGAGTAGCTTGGTCAACTCTCTATACTCGAGTTTCGTGCTTTCTCGAGACGACCCTGGAGTCCGGCGAGCTTACCTCAGCCTAAGATAAAGAAGCATCACAAATTGGCGCCCGAGCAGGGACATTTAGAGAATTCATCCAAATTCCGACCGATCCGCCCACCGTAATGAATTCCTAGAGGTTTTCCATCCGACTACCGACCGCCGATCACCGACCGCCGATTACCGACCGCCGACTACCGACCATCGATTACCGCTGCCGACCACCACCGACTACCGACCGCCGATCACCGACCGCCGACTACCGACCATCGATTACCGCCGCCGACCACCGATTACCGCCGCCGACCACCGACCGCCGACCGCCGACTACCGATCACCGTTCACCGACCGCCGACTACCGATCACCGACCGCCGACTACCGACCACCGTTCCCGACCGCCGATCACCGACCACCAGCCATCCATATAATATGAGCGAAAACGAAGCCAACACTGCCATGGACGAAATCAATCCGTTCAGGAGCCTCAGCTTCATATACATGCTCAAGAAAAACGAGCTTATAGAAATGCTCACCGCCCGGAATATAGAAACCGAGGGTAACATGCAAGTCCTCCGCCAGCGTTTAAGCGATCATCTCAAACAGGTACGTGCACACGCTTCTACACAAAACCTGTGTGCCCAATGGGCAGAGGTAGCCGAGAAGAGAGTAAATGCCGCCTTGGATGACGACGCCGATAAACACCCTAAGAATACCGCTCCTGACCCGATCACCAAGCAGAAAACATCATTATATGAGGAGACTACCTTTCATGTCCCGAATTTGAATGCTGCACACCGCGATAACGAACAACCTCGTATAGCAAATCCAGAACCGATGAATCAGCCACGACCAGAGCACTCCGGAGACGCGCCAGCACGTTTCAACTCATTCATGAGTCACACTCCACACCGACTCCCCCTAAGCTATGAAGCAGAAGTAACGAACATAGTGCGTAAATGGGGACTAAAATTCGACGCTTCAGGAAACCCTTTGGAATTCCTCGAGCGAGTTGCCGAGCTGACTCAATGCTATAATATACCACCCGACGACATGTTGCGAACATTACAAGAGTTGTTACGGGGTAAGGCACTGGAATGGCTCCGCATCTACAGTGATGGATTCACTAAATGGGAAGATTTCCGTGAATCATTCGTTCAATACTTTCTGCCAACACGATATCTCGTCAAATTAGAGGAAGAAATAATGCGCAAGCGTCAAGGCCCACGAGAGAACGCGAAGGAATATATTCTGGCCATGCAATACCTGATCCGCCAACACCCTCGGATGAAAATTAATGAACATCTCGACCGAATATTTGATAACATGCGCCCCGAATATCGCCTTTATATCCGCCGGCGAGATTTCGAAAATCTAAACGAACTCATGACTCTGGCAGAAGAATTGGAAGCCGTAAAGAAAGAAGAAAGGAACAGCCGCCCTCCGACCGTAACCGCAAACCCTGTCACAGCCTCTCCTCGAACCTTTCCGCCGACCGTACCGTACAATCGGGAGACACACTGCTGGAACTGCAAACAGAAGGGTCACCGAAAAGAGACGTGTCATCGTCCATTCCGACTGTTTTGCTCATTTTGCGGAGAAGACGGACGTTTAACAAAAGACTGCCCGTGCCATCTCAACTCATGCTCAGTTGTAAACACACCGCCGCGTCACGATCCCCGATATTATATTCCGATGCAAATAGGAGAACATACCTATCAAGCTTTAGTAGACACGGGATCTACGAAGAAGTTCATTGGACCAGGAATAAGGACGGCCTTCAGAAATTGGGGACTACCCATGACGAGTCAACCCCAGACGATCCATCTGGCCGATGGAAAAATTGTTGGCACTTCCGAACACTTCAACGTGACCCTAATGATCGGAAACGTAGAAGTCCACGGAACCGCGACTTATCTACCGTCACTCGTCGAGGATGCCATACTTGGGGTGGACTTTATGAATCAAGCCAACTTAAAAATTACGGTTAGCGGCAAATCCGTTGCAAGTTCCAATACCCAGCCTCCAACGACACATGGGCAGTGTCACGCCTTAGCCCACTTAAACACAAATCAGCAACAACAACTCCATACCTTCCTGGATCAAGAATTACCGAAGTTCGATAGAATAAACAATATATCAACCGTTCCTCCCCACCGAATCGAACTAACAACCGACAAACCGTTTAAACAACGGTATTTTCCTCGCAACCCGGCCCTGCAAAAGGTTATAGACGACGAAGTCAACGAACTTCTAAAAACCGGAAAAATCAGCCCGTCTAAAAACCCTGATAGCTCACCGAATTTGTCTGAAATCATTCAGCAACCGACCACCGAGCCAAACAGACCATCACCAGATTTAAGTCGACCTCGCCAACCAAGACAACCAGCAAGCAAAAAAAAAAATAGGATCAACCGCCGCCTAGCTCCAGCGGAGAGAGAAGTCCAAGGATTGGATTCTTGTAAAAGGATACCCACTCGGCCAAGACCGATCCTGGCACCTCCCCGACTAGAAGAACCGCTGACAATACGAGTGGTCAGAAAGGAGAGACACCATATTGCAGCAGTCCAACCCGTCGTGCCAAAATCTCCGACGAGCTCCACCATGGCAAAAGTCCATGAGCAGCAGGAACAGGCCCTCCGAGCCTACAAGGAGAAATGGAAGATGGACGAGGTGGCCTACCGATCGACTATTAAAGTCGTTGTCACCAACCGACCGGATGCAACCATTACGGACCAACACCAACCCAGTACCAGTCGCCAAGCCATGGCATGTTGTGCCATAACCGAAGGAACTGGCCCGAGTCCGAGTGATCCTTTCGAGGGGATCCAACTATCGGGAACGAATCACCAAAGAAGTTTCATAATCCACCGCCCCTGGGGTCCAGTAATGGTGCTCATGAACCGAAAAGGAACGAGAGCTTCCCTACACTTCGGGGATCAAAAAAAAAAAAAAAACAATCAACGTATTATGAATTATTATTATGAATTGTTAATTATTATTTTTATTTTTTAATAAGGACTGAACCTTTTTTTTTGTAAAATTATTTAGAAAAAAAAAAATTAATTAAAAAAAAAAAAAAAACAAAAAAAAATATATAACTATATATATTATTAATAATTAATATACTTACCATTTTTTTATATACCAGGAAACCTTCAAGACGAGAAGGTTCTCGTCTCAAAAAGGAAGGGGGATGTGTAACGAAGCGTCACACTCCTACCTACTACCGACCGACACCAATCAACCTCCATCTACCGACCGATACCAATCAACCGCCTTCTGCATACCCACCAAGTGAAATAAGTGACACCAACACGCAGCCAAAATACAAAAACAAAATACATGCGATGTTTTTGTTCGTCATTATAAAATTCACATTTGGTTTCTGTAGGAGAATTGACTTATGGACCCAAGAAATCCGAAAAAAGAGGAAGCTTGCTCGCCGAAGATTTTCAAAGATTTTAGACTTTATATTCTAAAGCGCAAGTTTCCCCCGATATTCCCCTTCTCTATTACGAGTCGATGGGCCGTTGCTCCATAGCGTGCTGTGTAGTAACAACAAATTATTATATTATTCCCCTTCACCCTTCCGGTGTCGTCGGGCACTTGCCGTATCATTAAGTAATTCCCCTTCACCCCTCCGGTGTCGACGGGCACTTGCCGTATCATTAAGTAATTCCCCTTCACCCTTCCGATGTCGACGGGCACTTACCGTATCATTAAGTAATTCCCCTTCACCCTTCCGGTGTCGACGGGCACTTGCCGTATCATTAAGTAATTCCCTTTCACCCTTCCGGTGTCGACGGGCACTTGCCGTATTATTAAGTAATTCCCCTTCACCCTTCCGGTGTCGATGGGCTCTTGACCGTAGAATTAAGTTAGTATATACTAGGTATTCTTATCGATAGGTATCCTATTGTTTAAGCCGCTTTATTGGATTAGAAAAAATAAAACCAAAAAATATAAAACCTAATTCTTTTTATTTGGAAAGGAGTAGCTTGGTCAACTCTCTATACTCGAGTTTCGTGCTTTCTCGAGACGACCCTGGAGTCCGGCGAGCTTACCTCAGCCTAAGATAAAGAAGCATCACACAACTTTTATTAATTTTTTTTTTCGGTTTTTAATTTTTTATAAAAAAAACTTTTAACCCTCTACTGCACAAGAAGCCATATATGGCTTTTGATTTTTAAACGCCGACTGCTTGGATTGCGCAACTGATATTGGAAAAGTACCGTTTTGATATCTTAGAACAGTTCATTGTTTATATTTTTTTAGTGTATTTGGTTTTATTTTTCGTTGCACAATCGCGAAAATCCGCAATCAAATTTGACAGTGCGCGTGGTGTGACCGTTGAAAAACAAACATAGATATAAAAGCTTATTTTTCATTGGCTTGTGCATAATTTATTGGCATTAAATTTTTTTTTAGATAGATTCAATATTGGTAAGTAATATTAAAGTGTTAAATGTTCAATTATGTCCGTGGAATTCAAGACACGGCGTGTTTTTGACAACATCCATATATGGCTCCTTATCCATTCACAACAATATTTATGGTGTCATATATTTATGGCTGCTTGTGCTTTTTTTGCAGTGAAAAACAATGATCTCGTCAATTTCATTCTACGGAAAAGGATTTTGTGCTGTTCCTGGTGATGGTTTTCAGAGTGAGGATGAAATCCTTGAATCGGAGGATGAGCAGAATATGGACTGTAAAGAACACATAGAGGTGCCTGAAATCGATGAAAGCGAGTACGATTCGGATGATGAAAAACCATTGTCAACTTTGAGATCGAAAGATAAGAAAAAAAAGCAAAAAGTAACATGGAGGAGCGAATCCCGTGCAACATACATGGAAAGCGATTATCCCTTTTTAGGGACAAAAGAGCTTCCAGAAGATTTTTTTCAAAATTTAACTGAATATTAAAAATAATATTTATTGAAAGATAAGAGTAGTTTAAAGCCAGTATCTGAAAGTTTTGAAAAGATATTTGAGTCGAAATTCAATTTTTCCCAACTTTGAGTAATGTTTTTTTTAGGTTTTTATTTTTTATAAAAAAAAACTGTCAATTAGATTTTTCTCAAAATTTTATCAGATGTCAAAAACATTATTCTTCGTTGCACAAAATTGTTTTGGAGATGAAATCATATTTTGGTCGTAAAATTCTCGAGGTGACAAATTTTTTTTTTTCAGTTTTTTTGATTTATAAAATAACCGTTAATTGGATTTTTTTCCAAAAATATACTTGTTTTGTATTACGTTACAATACATAATATAAAATTTAATTCAAGTCTCTAGCGGCATTGGTTCAACCAAAATTGGGTTAACCCAAATTTTCACCTTTTTTTTAAACTGCTATGGTAAAAAAACCACCCACGCAATTTTCTTGAGAGCCCTTTCTGCATCTTTCTACCTTATTATCTGTATAACAAAATTTATTTGAAGTCGATATCTCTTCTGGTTCTTGAGTTTTGGAAGACGAAAAAAACGTCGCGAACGTACAGACGTACGGACGTACGAACGTACGAACGTACGTACACACGCACGCACAGACATCTTTCTAAAAATCTTTTATTTCGACTCTAGGGGCCTTGAAACGTCGAGAAATGTCAAAATTTTCAATTTGACAAAGCGTACCCATTACAATAACTTCCTATGGGAAGTTAAAACTTAGTAAACATTTACTTTCGACTCAAATATCTTTTCAAAAATTAAAATTGTTGGCTTCATTGACTATTCATTCAGTACCTACATTTTTTATAAAATCAAACTTTCAGTTTTATATATGTATGTATTTGTTAATATAAGAAATATAAACTTTTATGAAATGGTACTAAAATTGGTAAGAATTGCTTTTCGACTAAAAATTTCGTTTACAAAAATAGATTTTGAAATCAAACTATTTCATCATATGCAAAATGTTGTTGGAAATTTTTTAATTTTTTAGAATAATTCAACTGTCAACTTTTTTAACAAAACACGAAAACCTGCAAATCTTTTAAGCAAGGTAAATCGACAGACGGGATGGGAAGTTATCAGTGCAAGTCACATCCCAGCCTGTTTTCAATTTAACAAATCGGACCGATTATAGAATAGCTTAAAATGGGAAATTAATCACATACAAAGTTTAAAGAAATCCAATTTTTCTTCAACATCCAAACTTATCAAATTGTTTTTATAAAACCACCAAATTAAAACTCGTAAGCTCTTTGTGGAGATATATCTTTGTCAAACAGACCTTTAGTATTCACAAAAACAACACCTTAATATAACGTCTGATGCAAATTCCACTTCCATCATAAATATACATTTGTTTCCAGACATTTGCAATTAAATAAGTTAAAGAAAACATTTTCTGCAACATCTACTTAATTCCAACAGACAGAGGACTAAGAGCCCAACATAGGGATTGACAAAAGAGACTAAGAAGTAACAATACTATGGAAAGACTTGTGTTTGATGTCTCATAAAATCACCCGCATGCATGACTTATCCTTATCCCTATACCTACTTATATGAAGGGTGAGGGAGGAATCCATGACACCCCCCTTAATTCCATTTCGTAATTGAATGCAATCTGTTTGGAAAATATATTACGTACATGTACACTTTGATAAATCCAAAAGAACAAGGAACATAACACACAACATGCAGTTCAGTTCAGACAAAAGACATAATATCCAAAGTACACTACACACATTCGTTAGTCGTCTTGGACAAATTTAATTTTCTCCATGACCACGTTTTGGCATTTAATTGATCTAATGTTTTGCGTTTAATCTTATGAGTTAGTCTTTATAACATGTGGATGGATGAAACATTGTTTCGCCACCGCCGGCCGCCGCCGCCTTGTGCACTGCCCCCTTAACAAAAATTCAGTCTATAAAGATGCGACACTTTGTTGCGTTAAATTTTATTGATCCTTTTGTTCACACATTGATTGCGTTCATGTACTGAATTATATTTCGGCTTAGCTGACCCCTTAATTCTTAATGAATTTACGTTACGAAGAAAATAGATTGTAATTAATTGGCCTCCCTTAACCTCATGCGAGTCATTTAACCGATATTACCATCCGACACACTGCGTCAGTGGCAGTAGCAGTAGCAGTGGCGGCCGCGGTGGTGTATTCACAATTTAACTTAACATCACAACATCCTATCAGAATCTCTTTACTCGCTCGTAGGTATATGAACCTGTCAATTGCACAGCAGATTTTTCTGCACAATACCGCAAGGATTCAATTACATAGAGGACAATGGCAACTTTAAGGAGCTAACGATTTTTTGTTGAGGTTATTTTGTGTCGCCTTCCTTCATCGTCATATCAGTGTGAGTCTCGTCGTGTCACTCAGCTGGAATCAATTTTGAGAAGCTGAACACTGCTTGATTGGAATACACTCAGAGAAATACACATTACTTGTTACTTGTAAGGAATGACAGAAATTTCATAATTTCATAATGACGCAAGACTAACAAATCTATGCTTAAGGGCAAAATATTTAGCAATTTACATGTTATTCCAAAATTTGCTGACTTGATTAAAACTATTACTTTTTTAATAAAAAACGGAACATCTGAACACGCCTAAACAGTGACAGATTGTGAAAATATTGGCATAACTGTCAAAAAACTTTCAAAAGCATTTAATTAGGTGAATTTGCCAATTTTCTTTCAAGTGAAAATTGGCCGTTTATACAGTTGGTTGATTTATCCAAATGTTAGACCACTTTTTGGTAAAAAATTTAGCGGAAGTAATTTTTTTTTCTTTAATTTTTGACTGATACAATTTTATATTTATATAGTTTATAGAAAATTGGTTAAAACTGTTCACGAAAAATCTATCAATATTGAAAAATCTTCCAATCGTGTGTACTTAGCTTGGCATATCCATTTGAAATGTCAGAAACTAAGAAATGTCAGAAGAAAAGACAAAAGGTGTAACTTCGGTAAAATGTTGAAAGATGGTACAATTTTTTAAATTTATCAAAACCATCTTTTTAGCTTTTAAAAGTGTCTATGAAATTTGATAAATTTTGATAAATCGTTCAAAATTTTTCGTAAATATTTTCAAAGATTTTCACGATATTTTAAAGGGGTCATTTCCATAAGCCTTGTTTTTACAAACACCTAATCATACAAGCCGCATTTAATCGATACGGAATATAGCAAATATTTTTTTAACTGTCATGCCATCGTTGACACTTCCAAGAGTCGTTGTCATTTTTCAAATGTCAAATCATGTTAAAAAAGAGTTGCCATTGAAATGATTTGCAGATAATTTCTAGGTTTGTTAAAAAAATAATGTGAATTTTCAAATTTCTCTGGCTATGTGTAAGGCTTGTAAAAAAAATGCAATTTTTTGGGAATGCAATTATTATAAATAATTTATTGAGTTAAACACAAAAATTGTATTTATTGATTTCAACTAAAGATTGGAAGTTCAAATTTTGCAATCATCAATTATTTGACCTTAAAAAGACTGTAATCATGTTTTTTCTCCAATCATTTAACTGCCATCAATTGATTGCATCAACTTGAATTCTTGCATTCTTATAAGTACAATTTAACTGAACGAAGTAAAACAGAACGCGCATAAATTTTTGTTGTCAGGCAGTGATTTTCGACGCCAAACACCAAGAGATTAGAATCAAAATTTCAAAAATATGTAGTAAAATTGCACTTAATACAAAGAATGTAAATACTTCAAGTGAATGCAATCAATTGATTGCAGTTAAATGATCGAAGAAAAAATGATTGCAGTCTTTTTATCTTTAAATCTCAATATTTAAGAGAATTAAATGATGTCATCCTAAAATTATAGTCATAAAAGATTGCATTCCCAACTATTTTCTTTTAATTACAAGCCTGCTATGTATTGGGGTTTTCAATAAGAGATTTTAGCTTTTGACATTAATAAAAACGAAAGTTACACACTTAAACAACGCATTAAAATTGTTAAAATTGCTACAAAAGTAGTAAACATTTTGCTATCACAGTTTGCAAAACAAAAGTACTTTTGGTCATCGTGAAGCACTTTTACGGCCGTACGATAGAGAAACTTAAGCTCTTGCACCCAGCAAGTGATGTCGATAGTTAAAACCGTTTACATCACTTGAGAACTTAAAATATTGGTGATATAGCCCTGAGTGTTGACGAAAGCCCAAGTTTGTCGTCGTTTCCTCGCCGTTATTTGGACTTCCACAAACAAAATTTCACGGTATTTTTAAGCGACGCCATCGGTTACTAGCGACGTCGTCGTCGTATCATCGCTGATTAGATTTTTTAAATGTAGCAAAATGATTCGAATTTTTATTGAAAAATCATTTTCAGTGTTTATAAGAGAAATCTGAACAATAGAACAATAGAACAAATTTATTTTTGTATGAAAATTTTATTTCTTAGTTACACCTTTTTTAATATTAAAATTATTAATCCCTAGGAAATCATTTAAAACTTAAATTAAGAAGAAATCTCTTATAAATAGAATGATAGACAGACAGATTTGCAAGACTTGATTTGCTAATATTTTCACTGTCGCACTTGAAGGGCAGAAAATCGAAGATTGATTTTTGAAAAGGTTCTCCATAAAAGTTTCTCTTATTGCTATGGTGTTTGGGCTGACAATGAATGGCGGTGTGATTACATATTCACATATTCGCAATAAGGCTTGTGCAACTGTTAAGCTGAATGGATTGCAAAATACCTAAATATTATTAATGATATTTTATCTCGCTATACGTGCTACAATTGTAATTTTTCAAGAAAAGTTTCGTGACCGTGATATTTTTTGAAGAGAATATCAGAATTGTCCACCGAGATCTCATGATTTAACACCTTTAGATTTTTTTTCGGTCCACATCAAAAATAAGGTCTAAGCTAATGCTTCACGATCGATTCAAGACCTTCAATGAAATTAGTTAAGTTATCAAGGACATAAGGTAGAATATGTACGAATTGGTCATAGAAAAAAAAAAGAATGTGATGCTGCAATCGCAACCGTATCCGTGGCTGCCATTTAGCTGATTTCGTTAGAAATTTTCATCAGACGTTTATATACATGCGGTTTTTCATAGGGTTTTTTAGCAGAAGTGTAGAACGCTCCGATATCTTATCTTATCAGTTTGTGGCATTTGTTTTAATGGAAAGGTTCACAGCTGAATAACGCTTAACAATAGTAAACAAAAAAAAAAAAGACTCTACAAGTGCAAAGAAAAACCTTCGGACGATCTTCAGACGAAACAATTCGCCTTAGCGAGAGAATGTTACTCGTTATTTAGAAAAATTCGAGAAAACTGGATTAGTTTTGGACATGTAAGATATTCATCGGAGGAACATTCGATAACCAGCCATTCAATAAATAGTCTTGCCGTAGTGGAAGACAGTGTTTAAGTGAGTCCGCAGTGAGTCGACGTGGTCCACAGCAACTGGATATGTTGCGAAGTTCTATTTTGAAAAACGAGCTTCATCTTCATCGTGTTTTCTTGAGTTATTACACTTCTGCTGGGACACCCTATAAATCAACTCTTTATAAAATTTGTACGAGTTTTTCATTTCAGTTCTTGCCTTTAGAGTTTTGTAAATAACCAATAAGACAAAGTACAACAACGAACAGAACTTTGACCAATTTTGCCTACTCAACTTATAATTTCTCCATCTACCAAGATTAACCTCTTTAAAATGCAAAAACATAGATCAAAAACGGTGTTTTTAGTGTCAGTTAAAAACACTATGTTGTGCAAACGAAAATTGAATAATAATTTTAAAAAGTTCAAATCTGCATCTTCTATGTATATTCATATAATTTAAATCATTTTAGTATCTCACTTTGTCTTTGCTCATTAGTTATGAGATGTATTCATTTGTGATTCTATATGAAGTTTTAAGGAGTAGTTTTTGTTTAAAATACAATTAGTTTATAGCAGATCATAGTAATGATAGATAATGTTGAGATACATTTTATATTTTAAATTTGAAAGATATTCACTTTTAAGCAATTTTAATGACTTGGAACATACCTAAATATCTACTATTCAATTTTCACGTGATTTGAAACACAAATATTTGAAAGATATAAAGCTTTTTATGCAATTTTAATGATTTGCAACATAAATACTATACAATTTTATCGTGATTTGAAACACAAATATTTGTTATTTTTTTTTAAACTGGGACAATATTTCTTAAGGTTCAAAAACTATTGCGATATGACAACGCATGTTTACAAAATTTAAAGAAATTTACCCAACCAATTGATCAGTTGAGAATATCAATAAGCTCGTTCAAAGTCAAAAAACTGGCTTGGAAATATAATCGCCTTATTTCTTGCAATATTGGGCAAACTGCTATAAAATGGTGAGTACCTTCAAGTTCTCTTAAATTGCAGAGAGTGCAGATTTGTGATAAATCGGATCTATAAGGCACAAAGTTTAGATTAAGTATTTCGACTCTAGCCCTAAAGATGATACCGATAGCTTCTGCAGTCAGTTCCTTGCAAAAATAACTCATATCAGATGACAATTGGTGGTTCAGGTTCCTGTAAATGTTTCTACTTTCTGAAGAGGATGCCCTTTCTAGATATTGTAAATATATCGCATTATCAGTTTTAGCAATCAGGTCATCAAGTAAATTCTGCCATTCAATAACGTTATTTTCAGTTAACGGAAGCGTTACATTTTGTGCCAGATGGTTCCATTCTTTGAAAGGTGTTGCGTTTCTTCGAAGTTGCCTTAACAGAATTGACTTATGTATGTAGTCCGTTTTCTCTTTTCACTACTGTAATCAGATATTTGGCATGCGATTTAAGATTTTGGATGTAAATCGGTGCTAAACCTGACTCCACATATAAAGCATACGTTGGTGTTGCGTTAGGTAATCGGAATAGTCGTTTGAAAAAGAACCTCTGGATACTTTCGAATTCCTGATGTTGTGCGTACATAAATGCTTGCACCCCATAACACATACAAGTATTGACTGTTGCTTTGAACACTCGGTACTTCTATTCTACATCAATGTTGCTGTTGCTGAAAAACGTTGGCCACATCAGATCTATAGCTAGTTTGGATTCCCTACCTTTCTATTTTGTATGTTTACTCCAGTTAAGGTTAGATGTTATCAACACTCCCAGGTACTTGAACTCCTTTACTACATCGATTCGCTCATTGTTGATGGTCCATGATTCCTCCAGTAGCCTTCTTCGGTGTCTAGATTCAAAAAGCATAGCTTTTGTTTTACTTGTATTGATTTTTAGGCCCCAAGTTGAACAGTAGTCTTGAAGTCTGTTGATTTGCAGTTGCAGAGCACATGGTGTATCAGCCAATAGCAGGTCATCAGTATACAGTAAGACTTTGACTAAGGAGCCCGCAAAAAATACACCTCTCGGAAGAATGTCAGTGACAGCATCGATATAAAGGGCAAACAAAATTGGGCTGAGAATGCATCCTTGGGGAACACCCGTAGACGTCTCAAATCATTCCGATAAGTTGCTTCCATTCCAAACTGCCACAGTTGTTGAATCCAGGAATTTGGAGTATAATAGAAGAAATTTCCTAGATACACCTATAGATGATAGCTTGTAGATCAATGCTTGCCTATTTACCGTGTCAAAGGCCGCTTTAAAATCTACGAAGCACACGTAGAGCCTCTTAGAATTCTCCAAATACTTTGATGCAATACTAGACAGCGTGAAGATATGATCCACAGTAGAGAATCCGGACCGAAACCCTGCTTGAAAAATACTTAAGCGGTTTGTTGACTCAATCCATCTGATAAGCCTTTCATAGAGGATTGAGCTAAAAACTTTTCGCAGCGTATTTAGGATAGATATGCCCCTATAATTATCAGCAACGCTCGTCTCCCCTTCTTGAAAATGGCATAGATAATCGCCATTATTAATGGTTGCGAATTTGAGTTCAAATTTAAGAAAATAACACCGTTTTCAACATTATTCTTATATTCATAACGACGATTTCGTTAAAAGAACAAAGAATCGAAAACTGTTTTAGCATAAATGCGTCAGCGTTCCTCTAAGGTTTATGCAGGGTAGGTGAAGGATAACAACTAATACGGATTTTTTGAAAAGTAAATAAAACACTGAAAAAAAAACTATTTCATAAATGTAGTAAAAAGCTTCAAAAACCCTTAAATAATGGTTTTCTTTCGAATTTTTAAAAGTTATATCTAAAAAACCTGACGTGATGTATTGATTTTAAAGTCCTATTCCAACTTAAAAAAAAGAGGCTGGGATGCGAACCACACTGATAACTTCCCATCCCGTCTGTCGATTTGTCTTGCTTAAAAGTTTGTCTATATGTATCAATTTTTACCAAATTTGCGTACTATTTTTTGTAGATTTTATTTTATTGAATATCGAAAATAATATTTTCTGTGAAATAAAATAAGTTTGAAGCCAATATTTTGAATTTTTGAAAAGCTATTTGAGTCGAAAGTAAATTTTTACCAAGTTTTAGTATTGTTTTTTTTTTAGGTTTTTAATTTTTTGTACAAAAACTGTCAATTCGATTTTTTTCAAAATTTTACTGAATGTTGAAAACAATATATTTTGAAAGAAAGGTAGTTTAAAGCCAATATCTCAAAGTTTTGAAAAGATATTTGAGTTGAAAGTCTGTTTTTACCAACTTTTGTTAATTTTTTTTTTAGGTTTTTATTTTTTGTAAGAAAACTGTCAATTCGATTTTTCTCAAAATTTGTTATAATGTTAAAAACAATATTTATTATAAGTTAAAATTAGTTGGAAGCCATAATCTCACATTTTTGAAAAGATATTTGATTCGAAAATCAATTTTTATCAACTTTTGTTAATTCTATTTTAGGTTTTTAATTTTTTGTAAAAAAACTGTCAATTAGATTTTTTTTCAAAATTTTTCTGAACGTTGACAACAATATTTTTTAAAAGACAAAATTAGTTTAAAGCCAATATCTCAAAGTTTTGAAAAGATATTTGAGTTGAAAGTCAGTTTTTACCAACTTTTATTAATTTTTTTTTAGGTTTTTATTTGTTGTAGAAAAACTGTCAATTCGATTTTTCTTAAAATTTTTCTTAATGTCGAAAACAATATTTTTTATAAGATCAAATAATTTGAAGCCATAAACTCAAGTTTTTGAAAAGATATTTGAGTCGAAATTCAATTTTTACGAACTTTGAGTAATGTTTTTTTAGGTTTTTATTTTTTATAAAAAAAACTGTCAATTCGATTTTTCTCAAAATTTTATCACATGACAAAAACATCATTATTCGTTGCACAAAATTATTTTGGAGATAAAATCATATTTTAGTCGTATTTTCGAGGTGACACATTTTTTTTTCAGTTTTTTTGATTTATAAAAAAAAACGGTTAATTGGATTTTTTTCCAAAAATGTACTCGTTTTGTATCACGTTACAATATATAATATAAAATTTAATTCAAGTCTCTAGCGTCATTGGTTCATGAGATATTTAGGGTTAACCAAAATGTTCACCTTTTTCTTAAAATGCTATGGTAAAAAAAAACACCCACGCAATTTTCTTGAGAGCCCTTTCTACATCTTTCTGCCTTATTATCTGTATAACAAAATTTATTTGAAGTCGATATCTCTTCTGGTTCTTGAGCTATTGACGTACGGACGTACGTACACACGCACGCACAGACATCTTTCTAAAAATCTTTTATTTCGACTCTAGGGACCTTGAAACGTCGAGAAATGTCAAAATTTTAAATTTGACAAATCGGACCCATTACAATAACTTCCTATGGGAAGTAAAAAAAGCTGTGATGTGCTTCAAGGTTTTTTAAAGTCTAACTATGTTGCGGTGTCTTATTTGCAGTTCACTTTAATTTAAAAAAATAAATACCTTATAAGTATACACCACAGTTCCCTTCGTATAATATGTTTTTCTTTAAAAGAGTATAACAATACCTCCATAGAACAAATTTATAATTAACCAAAATATGAGCTCTGTGGGATTTTTTAGAAATCTGGTACAAAATATAAATGGATAAATCTATTAAACCGTTTTATGGATAATCCTTTTTGTTTAAAAAGCTTTAATTCGATCTTCTTTTCTATTGAATTTGACAATTTAAAACAATTTAAGTTTTACGGATTTTCTATGAGAGCCCTTAATTTTACTATTTTACACTTATTTTTGCGTTACTAACCGAATTGTTTTTTTTTTTTAATTCATATCATTTAATTGAATTAAGAGATAAAAATGCAAAAAAATAACATTTTATTCAATACTTCACAAGCACCCGAAAGGTTTATCAATTAATCGGATCATCATAATCATATAAAACCCTTTAAAAGGCTTCACAGCTCAAATCCTACCTCAGAAAATTACATCCAATTCAATTAAAATTTCATTCATTCATTCGAAATAACATTTCTGCGAAAATATCATTACAGCATTTCTTTCAAAAACTTCATTTTAAATCTGCACAACTTACATTTGAAATTTACATTTGCATTTTTTATACTATTCCAGGAAATAATTTCCATTTCACGATTCATACATCTCCTCTCTGCACCCCTATCAATGAGCCCGATAATAATAATACGAAATGAGAAACATCATAACAAAATGTTGTATTCGAAAAGTAAAGTTTATAATAATTGTTTCTTGGAAACATAGCAACTTTTTGGTAGTTAACATTTTTCTTTGTTTTCAACTTTGATTATTACTTTTTTTTTTTTTTGAAATGTCATATCACACCCACAATATAGGAACTCCACAAAGGACTACACTTGTTTTAATAACGTCTAATAAACTTGTCCCAATCCCATATTAGACATTTATAAGGCTTGTTGCCAAGTTTCTGGTGTTTTTAGTTACTAAATTATATTTTTTAAAAGTGTACTCGTTTATATTACGAGTAAGAAAGAAAAATGAGAAAATAAAAAAGAAGAAACTTGACTTGAAACGTATGTAAAACGTCCTTCAATTCTTACTTCGCGATCCTTAATGGAATAAGTAATGGGTGTGTATACAGAGCCAGTGAGGTGCTTAAAATTGAATTTCTTCCTTTTTTTGTGTTGCCTCCTTTCGTTGGCTTCTATTTTATACCATTCTCCAATCTTATTCTTCAACAATATAATGCCTCTGTGTTGTATACATATATGGTCTGGGTATAGCTTTGCATTAGAATCACAAAGGAGCACAATTTCACTTGAAGCTGAGGCGTCATCGTCAGCGAGACCCCCCAACCCTATATCCGAGCCCAAACGAACGTTAACCACCATCACCAAAAACCCATCACCATCATAGGCGTTCGTAGTCGTCGTCATCGCCGTTGCCGTTGCCTTCGCCGCCGTCACCGTCACCGCGTCTTCGACGTTGTCGTTTGTCGCTTACGTCGTCATACTCGTCGTCATCATCATCATCAACATCGAGCATCAGCATCATCCGCCCTCGTTTATTGCAAAATCCTCCATCGCTGCTGTTCGAGTGAAATGTAAATATGCAAAGGAGGTCCTGATATGCTAGAGAGTTCAATATTGGTAAGCAATCTAGCAGGATGTTGTGGTGTAGGGTTTGGGGGGCCATCGAGCTCGAGGAACATATACATTTTTGGCAGCGCCCTCGAAATAATGAGGAATGTACGAGTTTATAGTGCTCGTTGCTGGTTGTATGGGCCGCCCGGGTACTTCACCCATTCCCCGGATGAATTTTCTGAAAGGATCTCAATATTCCATCGCAGCAGAGATGGGGGTACAACAACACCGAGAATGAGAATGAGAACGACGACGAAGCATCAGTGAGACCTTGGCGAACGTACTTACCGTCAATTACAATGCGGTACAAGGAGTAATATGGTGGCTTTTATGATGTCGTTGGAGTACCTATCTAAATTGTCGCGGTGCTGTTTTTGATTGCATGTTTTTTTGGAAGTACGGGGGAATGTTTGATATGCGTGATACGGTGAATGGTGTTCGCGGCAAAACCTATTATCAGATTTTGAATTTTGTTTTTTTTTTTTTCTTTTACGTTTTAAGATGTGAATATACCTATACCTCTACCTACCCTTCCCATACCCACCCTTCTTATTTAATTTTGTTTTTATCGTTAATATATTATGAGTGACACAATTTTATTGGTTCAACATATTTTTTCCATCTCAGGGAGCTCGGGTCTTTTGTTGTTGTAGGATATAAAGAATAAAGCAATGATGGATGTTGGCAAATGGATGTTGTACTTATGCTGATAAATGAAAGAAGGTGTTAAGGCGGAATACGAGCTTAAAAATTTAACAATAATAATATGAAACGATATATAGCTACATAGCTTTGGATGTGATGGAGTCAAGGTCACATTTTATAACAGGCTTGATTTAATGGTTTCTTTATTAAAAAGAGGTCTTACATTATTTCGCTAGAAATTTTTGAGGAATTATACGGAAGAACTGGCTATAAATACATTTTTTAAATATACTGACAAAAACTTTTGTGAAATCTTAGCAAAAACATGAACAGTTTTAGACTTTGTTTATTCATGGTTTGGGATAAATACTTTTAAAATAGGCCATTATCGTCACTTTTTATAGCGGACTTTACAAATATTAAGATTAGATGTGCATTTAACTTCAAATTAAAAAATCTTCAATGCAGAGGATCTTTGGAAACACTGTTCAAAATGACTAATTGCTTTTCTAGACATTACCGAACAGAAGCAGAAGGATTTTCTACTAATTAAACTTCCAACGATATCTCAAAAAACTTTGATAAAATTCAATTCATTAATTTTTGTATTTAAGGCCAAAACCTGAGGTTTTTACAACTCTTTTGTTATTATTCTAGTCCTAAGGTTTGATTTAAATTAATACAAACTTATACCGGACAAAAATCATAATAAGGGTATTCATGTAACGATATAATTTTCTACTTTGTAGAAAAATATAAATTTCCGCAAAGGGTTTACATGAACACCCCATTAAAAATATTTGCGGAAACGTTAGAAACAAACAAAATTTATCTGTTTTTTTTTTCTACGATTTCTGCTTCAAATTTGAGAGATAAAAGTCTATATTTTGCAGAATATTTTTCCCATACAAATTTTGACAGTTGATTTCTAGCGATAGAAAATTCTACAGTTTTTAAGGTTTCTATGGGTTTTCTGTGTTTGCATGAATACCCTTAATGTATAAACACAAAAGCAAAAACGTCCTACTTGGGCGTATATGTACTTTTTTTTATTTTGTTGGCCAACTCACAAAGAAAAAATTGGTCTTAAATCTCAATTGATTTTATTGAAATAGAAAAGGGTATTTTTTAATCTTTCGTGCTTTTTTTTAAACATAAGGAACTAGAAGAAAACATAAATTGAGCCGTTTATTTTGAAAGTGGCATAAGTCACTTTTTTTTAAGTCGAGATATTTAAGATATTTGTTATACCGTTAATTACCAATACTTCTCTCGAAGAAATCTCAATAGTTCTCAACTTATTGAGTGCAAATTTTTTAAAAATGAAAAGATACCGTTCAATTGTATTTAGTGTTGCCATTAACTCGATTTTTTTGAAAAAGTGACTTATGCCACTTTCAAAATACACGGCTCAATTATCCCCCCAAAATGTCATTCCAGGATCTTACTACCCCATTTATGGGATATTCGCAAGCACAAGTTATTTCATATAAAAGATGTTTAATTTAAGAAAATATTCAAATTCGTATCAGTATTACACTAAAAATAGATTTCACTTAATCCCATTTACATGCAAAATCTTAGTACCCAGGGATATTCGATAAATCCTAATTTTGCCTGCATAAAATGGTTTTTCCCTAATTCAGCTTGTAATAGAAAAGTAAAATCAATATAAAAATTTATTTCAATAGTACCTATCAAGTGGGATGTTCGCAATAACAAAATACAATTAACAAATTTAAATAAAATTATTAGTCAGTTTAGTTAAATTGTTTATGAGTCCATGACTAATACAATTTTTAATGTAGAATTTTTTTGAAACACTTTTAATTTATTTGAATATCCCATAAAGAAAAGTAGTGATATAATTAAAATATCACATATTTTGTACCATTTTTTTAATTATTATATTGCCGACTGGAATTAATGATCGCTTTTAGCAAAAAACTTTTGATTATCATACCTTTTTTTCAAATAGCTCACATAATGGCACGAGCATACAAAAACTAAGCTTAAACTTGACAAATCTGATATACAGAAGAAAGAGCAGCTCTTAATCGGAAGTATGAGTTTTTTGATTTTATTAAGAGACTTAAAAATACTTTTTTAATTTTTCGGAAGAAACAAAAATTATTATAAAATTTAATTTCAGGGTCTCCACTACCCCATTTTTGAGAAACTCGCAAGCACGAATTTATTTATCTGCAAGATGTGTTATCTTAGAAAATATAACTTTTAGCTAGAACTAGATTAATCTTAATCCCATTATTTGCTTCTAGGAATATTCGCTAAAGAAATCATTTGATACTTGTATAATAAATAACATAAAATATATTTCTTTTAATTTGGCAAAATTAAAACATTTTAAACAATAATTAAATTTATTATATATATTATCAAGTGGGATATTTGCAAATAAGATTGCAATGTAATAATTGAAAAAATAAACCACAGTAAAATATCTTTAATTTCATCAGTCATTGAATTTTTAATACGACTTTGAATGTAGAATGTATTCGACAAATATAAAACTGGAATTATTGATGGTTTTTGTCCAAAAACTTATCACTATAATACCTTCACTGCGAATATCCCACATATAAGATTTAATAAATGTACGAAAACAAATTTCAATTTGATGAATGTTTAGTGGATTTTTAAATGAATACTTTGCGACTATCACGCAAATTAGATTGATTTATTGTTGTAAGATTTAAAAATCAATTTAAAATCTGACAGTAAATAACGTTTTTAACCTATTATTGACCCACCATTCTATTGAGAAATCTTATTACCCATCAGGGATCGTTAAATATTGCTTCGTCTGAAAGTGACAAATGTTCGTTCAATTAACAACTTTGTGTGTTTTAAAGGGTGTCCCAAAATTAACGCAAGATTTGAATTAAATAGAAAACGCCGTTTTTAGTCTTTTGATAGTTATATTTTTATTGACTCGTAAAGTACATAGGATAGGGTTATGTATGGAATAACACATCGGACAAATGGCCTCCACGGCTTTGCATGCACATGCGCACTCTTTTTCATGACCATTCTGCATAAATGTGGCTGAATTTCGTTGATGCAGCGTTGAATCTCCTCCTTTAATACACGGGTGTTTGTGGGCTTGTTGACATAGACTTGTGATTTCAAATAACCCCATAAAAAGAAGTCTAATGGTGTTAAATCACACGATCTAGGAGGCCAATTTTGATCACCGAAACGAGAGAGTACACGACCTGGAAATGTCACATGCAGTAATTGAATTGTTTCACGGGCTGTATGACATGTGGCACCGTCTTGTTGAAACCACATATTGGACACATCAATATCATCCAATTTTGGCAGAAAGAACTGTGTAATCATGTCGCGATATCGAGCACCAGTAACAGTCACTGCTTGACCAGCATCATTTTCAAAAAAATATGGCCCAATTATGCCTCCAGCCCAAAATCCACACCATACAGTCACGCGTTGTGGATGCATTTGTTTTTCGACAATCACATGTGGGTTCTCCGAACCCCAAATGCGGCAATTTTGCCGATTGACAAAGCCATCAAGATGAAAATGTGCTTCATCGCTTAGGAGAGGTTCTTGAAATTTGCAATTCTTGTCCACGACGCACGTCGAATTGAGGTTCCTGGATTGTCAGCAACACTCTCACGCACTGCTTCGACATTCACATTTGAACGGCTTGTTTTTGGACGACCAGTGTGTTTGGCGTCTCCAACGGATCCAGTCTCCATGAATTTTTCAATTAAACTCTTCACAGTTGACGAAGTTAAAACACTATTCCGACCATATTTTGTATGAAATTTTCGAACTGCAGCCGCCAAGCTTTCACAATTTTTGAAATATTCTTTAATAATGAAGACACGTTGTTCTCTCGTCTAACGCTCCATTTTTAATAACCCTATACTTTTAGCTGTCAAATTGCTTTTTTTTCAGGGTTGCCAACACTTCACTGCACAAATGGCGGCAAATTCAAATATTGCGTTAATTTTGGGATACCCTTTATTTTAAGCCCATTAACTCTGGGATACTTGAAAAACCTAAAATTTATTCAAATATCCCATAGAAAAAATTAAAGTAGTGAGGTCCTTAAAATATCCAATATCCGTGACTATCTCTTGATTATTTACATGACTGAAAGAAAATTTTGACAATTTCCGACAAAAACTCATCATCATACCTTTTTTACGTATATCCCACATATGGGATACTAGCAACATAAAGCTAGTATTGTGAATATCCCACAAATCAGCGCCTAAAGATATACAAATGCAATTGTGAAATCTAAACATCAATTAAAATGTGTCTGTTGTTAAACAACAGTTTTTGATCTACACTAACTTGACACTTGGACACTTGAGCGTATACGTAAGACTTTTCAAATATAATTCAGGGAACATATTAAAACTACCGAGTTCTTTAAAAAGCTTCCTAATAATAACAAAAAAAAAAAAATTTCTGCAGGTTTCCTAATCCATTTCAAATTTACATAATTTTCTGAAGAAATATCAACTACATACTTCATTCTAGTTAATATTATCTCACAACCTCCCTTCAAAAAAAAAAAAAAAACTACCCTTGACCCATCAAAAATATAACCGTTGTTTTTCAAAACCTCCTTTCAGATCCTTTTTTGATATATTTTGCATTACTAAAATGAGAAGAGTCTATATTTATTCCGACCAATAAACGGAACATAATAATTTATTGACTACTTGGTAAATATTTGGCCAAATCCAATTTGTTCCCCCCAAAACATAACTTAAATACTAATTTTGGGTTCTGGGGTTTGTTTAAGTACACCTACCTATGCTTCAATATATCAAAAGCATGCTTTTTCTCCCTATTTCTTCTCTCTGTCCCTCTTTGATGATGGTTCTCGATATTAGCTCCATGTTGCGTTGTGTTCGATCGTATAAATATTTAAATTGTATACTCAAGTGCCATCCCTGGTAGTAACCAACTACCTATATAGTACAAGTACGAGTATAGGAAGACTATATACCGCTTTAAAAGTGTGCGGGACTCGATGGGATTAGTATACGGGATATGGCCCAAATAAAACCACCGAAATAATTGCACATGGATGTGATGCCAATAGCGATAGGTCGACGAACAATATCGTCCTTTTCGTCCTCCTGCTGATGCACGAGGACCTAAGCCTACATATATCCATTTTATGTCTAGAGCTAAACCAACTTTCATATATAGGCGCATAAATTTATGCAACTAAATTAATGGAACAATGAACATTTTAAAACCACATTAGAATACACAACAGATTCGAAGCGGTAAATACTTGAGTTACATTCACCTCGAATTTACCGCATCTACATCCCCTTCCTTTTATGTTCAGGTCGTTGTAGGTTCCTATTTTGGAAGGGCGGAATATTCGAATTTATGTTAGCACTCCTTCCATTTTGGATCCTACAATTGTCAATAATTGAATAAAGGATTCTGGGTTTTGAGCAAACATTTAATGGTTCGATTTAAATAATCCACTTCTCTCTGGTGATGGGTTGTGTGGGTAAGGAAAATAGAGGGGTATGAACTACTCGCCAACGCCACACCCCACCACACTCTGTTGGAAACCAAAGCAAACGAACACAAAACAGGTACCTATCTGGAAATTTATTGATATTGATAGGCGGCACCGGTAGCAAGTGGACGGATGGGGGGACGTTATGCAGCGATATAGCCTTTAGGATACCTACTCTTGTAGTTCAGCTCCATCTATCGACCAAAGACCAGCAGCCAACGGCTGTTATGAAAGTATGGTTTCTAGTTCTGGCCAACAGCCATAGGCCACATTAATGTGTTCAGGTGTTGTATTTACAAAATTGATATTTTATGCATTAAATCACACCCTACCAGCAATAGGAGAAGAGAGGGAGGCCTGTTTTCAACGATATGGGGCATGGGTCAAAGGCTTCACAATGAAATCAATCACAGTAAGGAATGTCCTGAAATATGTGCAAAAATAACAACAGTCGACTCACTTGCGGTTGAAAAAGAGGGATGCACAAAATTTGTCCCAATTTCACTATCAAAATCCCATTGTGTAGTGGAAAATCTATGAGCTTAGAAAATTGCACCAGTGTTTCTGGTAGGAAGTAGAATTTGGAGAGTGATTTAAAGTCGAAAGTTATAGAACTCAAACCGGCGAGCACTGTCTGTAATCCTGTAAATCAGTATTTCAATGGAGTTTTGGAAAACACACTCAGAGAAATCAATACATTTTTAGAAATATAGAAAAATTCGTTGGTCAGAAAAATGATTTTTTTTGGAATTCTTTGATATTCTAAGACATTTCTTAGAGGTAAAATTAGATTAAAATACATAAGGAGTCAGAAGAAAAGATATACCAATGTAAAATATAACTGCAATACCTTAAAACCCAATTTATGGGATATTCGAAAAAAAAAATTCATCAGAAAGACTTATAATTATTCAAAAGATTCAAATTAGTTTCAGGCTTAAAAGATTAATCTTAATCATATTTTACTGTGAAATCTTAAAACCCAGGGATATTCACCAAAAACTCGGAAGAAAACTGAAGTTTGTTTTAAAAAAATGATCTTGTCTGAAATATACTTAATTCTTCAAAGTATTCATAAAAGTTAAAGTATTTAGCTTGAAATAGATTAATTTTAATCCCAACTGCCGACAAAGTTTTATTAACCAGGGAAAGTTCGGAAAAATTCCTTAATTATTAATCAAATTGAGTTTATCGTCTTAATATTCCATTAATGGGATATTCGAATTCACAAATTACTTCATCTAAAAGATATGTAATTTTTCACATCAATTTCGGTTCTTATCTAAAAATATATTAATTTTAATTCCATTTAAATGTGAATTTTGTATGCCATGTAGGGATATTCGCTAAGAAATCGTTAAACCTTTTTGGTAATTACTCGGTTAGCCGTAGAAAAAATTAAAATAATGGTAAAATAGTTTTTACATTTGTAAGTGGGATATTCGCAAGGAAACTATAGGATTTAAGAAGTGCCCCAAAGCTATCGCAATAATATGGTAGTCAGATTCATATGTTTATAAGTAATAGTTTTTTTACGGCTTTGATTGTCGATCAGCATTTTAAGCCCATTAATTGGGGGATATTTAAAAAAATGTACATAATAATAACTTAGCCTTAATTTTTGTATGAACTTAAGTTTTGTTAGATTGCCCATTAATAAATGTCAAAAGCTAATGCTGATCAAAACTGATGAGAATGAGTTGATCTGTCGTACGGAATTATTGGGATTTCGGAAACTAGATTTTTATTGCGAATATCCCATAAATTGGATTCATAAAATCGTTAATTGCTTTTGCTATTTCTTAATCTTTGTATGGCTGTCTTTGAATTGACCGTTTTTGGCAAATACTAAATCACTATCCTACTTTTTTAATATCCCACATATGGGGTATTAACATACTAAAGCAACAAAGTGAACCATATTTAGAAGAAAATTGTTATTTTAAGACCATTTAGTTGACTTTTCAACTTCAAATTGTATAATTTGATCTTTTGTCGCGAATGTCCCACTTCTTAAGTTTTACAGATGAAGCATTAATAACAAGTGAATACTCCTTTTTGACCAATATCCCAGATGTGAACGGAAGATTCTTCAACTTATATTTTTTTCTAGCAAATAAAATAGTTTTTAGATAAATAACTTATTTTCTCAGTGTAATTTATTTCGATTGTTGCTAGCAGAGCAAAACTCTACTCTCGCGCCATTTAAACATTAAAATGCAAACTTTCCACGATAACAACAGCCAAAACGTCACTGCCAAACGATTAAACTTTCAATTTATGGACAATGTGTAATTTTGGAGGCCATTTTTGTTCACCATCAGTTAAGGCTTTTTGTTTAGTTGAATAGCACATTTTGACGTTGCTTTTCGTTGCACTGATAGAACTGGTGATGTTGATGGTGGCGGATCTCATTTGACAGCATTATACGATTGTAGATGACGCACAGATGAATGATGGCATTTTCTGATTTGAAATTAAATGACGTGAATTTATGCAACATGCCCGGAAATCAATTGGATTGTATATAATGTAACCTACTTAATATTCGTGCACAAAAGCTTGTAAGCTGACAAAAGCTTCAAAACGTAAAAATTTTCATTTTAATGAAAAAGTGAATTTTCTTTCATTCCAAGAAATGTTTAAATTTCTCAAAGCAAACAAGTTTTAAAGCAAACAAGTTTTGTCGCCCTAAAATCTTGTTAATAATGGAAAGTTAGAGGCCATTACAGAACCCTACTTTGGCAATTTAATCAGGCCTTGGAAAACCCATATATAATATGATATCTTTTGAAACTAGTTTCAGTAAGTTCTGTTAAAGTTCCCACACAAAAACTATTTAATCACTTTTGGCATTTCAAAACAGAAAGCCATTAAAAACATCGTTGACCCTTAAATCCAGCGCTCATCAAGCAAAGGCGAGTCTCAGCTTTAGCCTTTCTCTCTCTCTCTCTCTTGAAGGAAAGTTAACTTTATTCCTTAACTTTAATGTCATCATCATTAACCCATCACATACTTCCGGCTGCCCTAAGTACCCAAACACAATTAAAACTTAAAGCATCCAATGCTCCGAGCTGTCATCTCCAACTCGGTCATCATCATCGCATCTCGGGTTCTTAACGGATAAGCTGCCGTTATATTGTGCTATGTGCAGAGTTTGCACTGTTCTGTTCAGCCCATCAGCAGCAAAACCACTTTAAAAGTTGATCAACTTTGCAACGATTACACAGTTGTTGCACACAGTTCAATGAGAGTTTGAAGTCGATATTATATGCTTTGCTCCTCCTTCCTTGCCTCTTATATCTACATTCATTCCTCTTGAAGAAATCCCATTATCATCCTTCCCTTAGCATAGCTCCACCATATCGTCAGGCTCCAGCCCAGCATCGCACCTAAGTCACATATAAATCGATTTATAGAAAGCCCATCAGTAAATTATACACCCAAAGGACCGGCAGGATACCCAACAGGAGGTATAATATGAATGCCTCATTTGCCATGAGATGTTGACCACAAACACTGACCCGGTTTCGCTTCGACACCGCACAAGACTTATCTTCGTCACACGAGATGACCACACAAACCGCAAAGTTACGCATTCAAATGTGATTTTCAAGTCCAGAATTATCAACATTCCCTTTTCTTGCAAAAGGACAATGAAGCATAAGGACGATGGAGATGATGATGATGATGACGTAAATGCATAGGATAAGTAATACCAAAGCATATGGCAAGGACACAATGCTTTTTCTTTTTTTTTTATTAGAAAAAGAATGAGAAAACTTGAGTGTTTCACAAACACTTTATTTATGTCGAGCACTTCACTTTCTCTCAATCCGCACAATAGCATAGGTTATATGTATCAGGGAGGGAAAAGATACATCCTCAACTCTTAACGCATATAATACCAGTTGTTGGTGTTGTTGGAAAGTTTTCAGAAAAAAAAAAACATCACAATAGCGGAAGAAAGAAAGCAAAACAAAGAACTAAACTTCTTACACTATAGCGCCTTTATCTCAAGAACTCTCTACGCACCTATTAAATAACTCATTTAAAAAGGGGGAGAGTGCTAAAACCAGGGCTGGAATGAATTTATTAGACTTTGGAAAGAAGGCCCTATGGGGTGTGGCGTAATTGTTTGTTCTTTAGGATACTTTGTTTGCTTAAATTAGGCTGCAAAAAAACAACTAAAATTTTTGATACGCAAGTAATTCACTTAAGTTTTTAAGGAATGATGGTAAGTAGAGGTAAATTAAGAACATTTTTAACTTCCGATACAATAAGTAAAAAATCCTGTAGCTAGGTGTTACACGGGATATTACGGTCATTAATTACGGTAAGACGATCAATGCAAAAGTTTGACGCATTGATATTCTGACTTTAAGCAAACTGTAAAGGCATTGAATTTCGATTTGACATTAATTATATTTTGAGCAATTTAGAATATTTCTTTTCAGATGCTTGCCAAAAGTCCTAAAATTGCTATTTTCCTCAACAAAAATGAATTCCACAAAACATAATAAGTGGCAAAATTCTGATTTTTTAGAAGTTTCTAATCCCTTGTGATCAAGGGAATTGCCAATTTAAAAAAAAGGTGAACATTTTGGTTAAACCTACGTATCTCATGAACCAATGACGCTAGAGATTTGAATTAAATTTTATATTATATATTGTAACGTGATACCAAACAAGTATATGTTTGGAAAAAAAAACCAATTAACGTTTTTTTTATAAATCAAAAAAACTGAAAAAAACATTTGTCACCTCGAAAATTTTACGACTAAAATATGATTTCATCTCCAAAACAATTTTGTGCAACGAAGATTAATGTTTTTGACATCATATAAAATTTTGATAAAAATCTAATTGACAGTTTTTTTATAAAAAATAAAAACCTAAAAAAAAACATTACTCAAAGTTGGTAAAAATTGAAGTTCGACTCAAATATCGTTTCAAAAACCTGAGATTAAGTCTTCAAACTTATTTTATCTTATAAGAAATAGTGTTTTCAACATTTTGAAAAATGTTGAGAAAAATCGAATTGACAGTTTTTTTTACAAAAAAAATAAAAACCTAAAAAAAATTAATAAAAGTTGGTAAAAATTGATTTTCGATTCAAATTTCTTTTCAAAACTTTGAGATATTGGCTTTAAACTACTTTTATCTTTCAAAAAATATTGTTGTTACCATTCGGTCAAATTTTGAAAAAATTCGAATTGACAGTTTTTGTACAAAAAATAAAAACCTAAAAAAAAAAATGTATAAAAGGTGGTAAAAATTGATTTTCGACTCAAATATCTTTTCAAGCATTTGAGATAATGGCTTTTAACTAATTTTAACTTATAAGAAATATTATTTTCAAAATTCGATAAAATTTTGAAAAAAATCGAATTGACAGTTTTTTTATACGAAAAATAAAAACCTAAAAAAAACAATACTAAAACTTGGTAAAAATTTACTTTCGACTCAAATAGCTTTTCAAAAATTACAAATATTGGCTTCAAACTTATTTTATTTCACAGAAAATATTGTTTTCGATATTCAGTAATTTTTTTATAAAAATCCAACAGTCCGTTCTTTCATTTCAGCAAAAATGCACTCCACAACAACATCTCAATATTTCAACCATTTTTTATCACTATACATATAATCACTTTGATTTCTGACCAAGGTTCACTTTTGATGTCAAATTGAAAATATCTTTGGCCTTGAAACCCATGTAATTCGGGATACCTTTTTTCGTCAGCTGTAATAACTAGAGGAAATATCGACTAAAACTCTTGTTTGATAGAACTGGAGATTTTAATGAAATATGGCATTAGGATGGTAGATAAGTTTAAAAAAGTGTGTCCGACGATTAAGTCCGTCGCCTATTTGTCTATAGCCTAAACTATTTCAATTGAGTTCAAACTTGAAAATTAAGGCTCTAAACAAAATCGAAAAAGGCATTTTGTTACTTGTTTACCAAAAATGTAAGTAAAGTGAACTTTTTTCGCTTAAAAATTAAAAAATTCGAATTATTTTAAAAACTGATCAATAGATTTTTATAAAATTTGTTCTAATTTTTTTCATCTTTTTCTTTTTATTGGTCCAGGAAGTTACCTCCCATAAAACAGCTGTTTCTAAATTTTCTTAGGAACTGATGAACCAATTTAAAATATAACCTTTCGTTATAAAAGATGACAAAATAAGAAATAATGACAATACTAAAAAAGCTAATTGTTTCAATACTTTTTTTTTCATTTCTATAGCTGAAAAAGTTTCGACTGAGTTATTTGATAACAGAGATAATTGTCATCTCTGAACATTTAGTTAGTGATAATGTTTTTAGAAAAAGTATTTTGTATACTATTTTATGGCTTGGTGAATTGCTTTTCATCATTAAAAAGTTCCAGTGGATGTTATTTCATATATTTTTAATAAAAGTATGAACGATTGTGTCTTCAAAAGTTCACATAAGATTGATGAGGTAATTCCTCCTCCCAAAAAATTTAACCCTTCCATTATGAATAATTACAGACCTATTTCTTTGTATTTCTCTGTTTGTTCAAACATTTTTGAAAACGCACTGAAAAATGGATGATGAAATTTCTATATAAGAATAATTTCTTTATTGATGTTCAATTCGGATTTCGAGCTCACAAGTCAACTGAATATGTTTTACTAAAGTTTCTTAGTAAAATGTATGAAAACATTAACGATAATTTATTTACATATGGACTTTTCATTGACATAACACTAAGACTTTTGATTAAGTAGACCATAGTATTCTTTTGAAGAAATGATACAATGCAGCAGTGGAGTAGCAAGACCTTTGGGGGCCCTGTATCCAATTTTTTTTGACCAATTACCAAAACTGGGCCATAACCTTATAACATTTTTTTTTAAATTAAAACACTAACGTCAATAAATAAGATAAATTTAATTCAATATATAAAGACAAAGGAATTTTAACATAAATGCATACTACACACATTTATATAGATATGTACATGTTTTATAAAGCTTAAAAAAAAAAAATTTGCACTTCTTCTCAAAGTACTACTTTCCTTGCCTTTTTTTTTGCAAATTTATTTATTAAATCTTCCATACCTGAAGAAGATTTCAGCTTTTCAAGATTATCTGCTTCTATTGATAAAAGTGATAAATCTGACAACCTCTTCTGTCCCATTGAAGTTCTGAGATAATTTTTTATTATTTTCAGCTTGGAAAAAGATCTTTCAGCTGTTGTTGTGGTTACCGGAAGATTCAAAAAGAGAAAGCATGCTGTTATTACTTCAGAAAAACTAGAAGCAAGACTATTAAATTCGATGACTAATAATTTAGCAAGTTCTTTTATGGAATGAAGTTTGAGGATTTCGGATGTGAGGCATGTTTTTAGAGCAATTAGTTTATTGCAGAAATCACCAGATATGTCTGTATTGTACTTTTCCACTAGCTTTTTTGATCCTTGATTTATCTCATCATTTGAGAACGATAAAAGCTTATCCGGTTCCAACACTTCAAACATACTACTAAGATTATGAAAGCTTTGAAATCTTTGCTGAGTTTTTTCAATCAAAATGTCCAAGCAGGAATAGTAAATATTGACTTTGAAGTAAATTTCCGGATCAGAAATTCTATAATCTTCTGCCAACTCATCAAAAAAGCGCTTCGTTATTTTCCTCCTTGATTTATTTTTTTCTTTATCTCATTATCTCTTTTTTCTTTATTTTTTCTTTTCAGAGCTCCACTTAGATACTACCTTTTATTTTCACTCATTTTTCCACAAAAATAATATTTTAAGCAACGTACAAAAATATCTAATTACAAATAATCACAAAAAACTTTAGAGTAAATTTTTAAAATGTATATCCACGCACAGACAGATTAAACATTTCAGTTAACGTGTTGAAATTCGATTTGCCTAGTTCACTCAGACAATTAACAGGACTTTTTTTTTTGATTGCAGATACATATACAGGGTTTGGAATGGAGTATTCGAATTTTTCAGCTGTAAGTTCATGCAAAAACGATACAGAGGAAAAAAATATTTGACGCATGTAAAAAATGATAATCGGAACATTTTTTTGTAATAAAACATTATTAAATATTTATGTAAATTTTTTTACACACGTCTTGTGCTTTGTATCTTTGGGGGCCCCTACATCTTGGGGGCCCTGTTACATGGATACAGCTGATACAGCGGTAGCTACGCCACTGCAATGCAGGACTACGTGGATTTTTCAATAATTGGCTAATAGAATAAGCAACTAGTTATAATAAATGCCAGCTTAAGTAATTTATCCAATAATATTATAGGCGTTTCTCAAGGTTCAGTTTTGGGTCCCTTGCCTTTTCTGATTTTCATCAATTCTATTTTTAGTCAGAATTTCAAAGGAAAATAAAAGCATTTGCTGATGACATGACTTTTGCATATGGTTGTAGATCCCTCCTTAACTTAACTTCTGAAATTAACTCTGACCTGGAAGTTTTATCATGTAGATTTTGTAACGACCTTCAAATACCTTGGTGTCTTCATTGATAGTAAATGAATTGGTCCTGTTTCAGGAATTATAAGTTCTTCCTCTAGGTTATTTGTACTACGTTGAAGTTTTAAAGGTATTTTTTTACGAGAAGTGGATACATTCGAACTTCGAACAAGCAATAATCGACGTTTCATTCCTCGCAATAGTTGCTTCCTCAGTTTTTAACAAGTCTTACTCTTTTTTACAATATATGTATTAAATCATGGATTTTTCATTGAACCAACCAAAAAATCTCGACATAAAACAGATAAAACTTAGATTTTTGATTGCATATTCTCTTAATTTCTTGAAGTAAGTGAAATGTTTTGTTATAGAACAAATTCAATTTGAAATTTGGTACATTGCGCCAATTGGAAGTTATTGGTGTGCAGGGCCGGATTTAGGGAAGGACAACCGGGGCGGAAGCCCGGGGCCTCCACAATAGAGACTTCGGAAAATTTTTGTTTTAAATTCCAACTAGTAAACACTAGTAAACAACTTTTCCTGTGATATGTACTTTTGTTTGCTCCTTTACCTTTACCTACAGCCTACAGTACTTTGTACATACATGATTATTTAATTATATTAATCTTAAATAACAGAAATCATTGATCTATATTTGTTCACTCCAATCAGGCAATCAGTGAAATCAAATGGCCCTGATAAGAAGCACTTCTAATTCACTACCCACCTTGAGGGAGTACCCCAATCGCTTAATGGCTGAGTGGGGTGGTACTTGCCCGCAACGTCGGAGGTTGGGTATTCGATTCCGTGTCTCGACAATTTTCCTTCAGCGCTATTAGGCTGAAGGAATCAAACAGCTGGTTGTCAAAACCTTATGGTCACAGCAACACAACGAAATTGATTCCCTCAGATATTATCTCGGTAAACACTGACTACTTCACTCCTACTTTGCGCCTTAGCAAGGGTTTTAAGGTCATTTTCCCATCCAGAGAATGTTGGGAGGATGACATCATGTCGATAGGTTTCGACACAACCATATTTACTGACGGCTCAAAGATGGAGTGCGGAGTTGGTTCTGGGATCTTTTCTGAGTCCCTAAATGTAGCTAAATCCTTTAGGCTTCCTGCCTTTGCTAGCGTTTTTCAGGCTGAACTGCAGGCAATAAGGGAGGCATGTTAGATACTTAAACAAAGCCCAAATCAAAACCAAAATGCGGCTATCTTCACAGACAGTCAGGCAGCTGTCAAAGCCATTAACTCGGCCACATCCTCATCCAAATCGGTCCAGCAATGTCGCGATGAGCTTGCGAGCCTGAACATTAACCTCGGTGTCACCCTGATCTGGGTTCCGGGCCATAGTGGTATCGTTGGAAATGAACGGGCTGACGAGCTAGTCAGGCAAGGATCGGCCCTTCATAGCTCACTTGCGGAAATGGTTAACATTCCTCTTGGTGCTATGAAGGGTAAAATCTTTTCTATCTACCAAACTGAATCAAACCGAAGTTGGAGCAATTTACCCAACTGCATTATATCTAGGAAGATATGGCCCACCTATAATAAAACCCGTACAAACGATCTTCTATGCAGGCCAAGGCAAGACATAGCCAGGATTGTTGCAGTTTGTACCGGACATTGGCCTATAGGAGTTCATGCAGAGAAGTTGGTTATCTCTTACAACACCTTTTGCCGTAGTTGTAGTGCCCAAAGAGAAAGTGAAACGATAATCCATTTCCTCTGAAAATGTCCTGCTTTGGCAAGCACTAGAATGAAATGCTTTGGAAAAGCATTCTTTCACGAACTTGATGAGCTATCTGAGATAAAGATTAGGTCTCTATGCGACAAAATGGCTCTAACATAATCGCTATGAAGCTTCCCTATAAATGTTTTCCTTTCTATCACAGGTCAAACGAGTTTTGGTATCAAAACGGCGCACTACAGCGCTAATTGGATCTCAGGCTAGGTTGCCTTGAGATCGCCATTTCTACCTACCTACCATGAAGAATCGGTGTTCTTCAGTTCTTGGAAAAATCAATTATTATTGACTAATTGGTAATTTGTTTCATATTTTATTATGCAGTCAAGTATGCAGTTTGATAATCAAATAATTATTATTGTGACACAATTAAATGCCACCAATTATTCACGAACTTTACTGCATGCAAGAAATTGAAAAAAAATCATAGTCGGTCAATAGTAATTTATTTGTATAATTATTGAAGAATATCGATTTCGATTGTCATACAAAATCCACCTCATCGTGACAAGATCGAAAATCAAAATTTCAGAGCTACATTCCAAAACCTCGAAATTGCGAAATTGAATGTATTTTTGATGGTAACAAATTGCACTGGAGAGCGCTCATTTTCAAAAATGAAAATTATAAAAAATAGGCTTCGAACCACGATGGGACAAAACCGTCTATCGAAGCTTTCTCTCCTGAGCATTGAAAGCGATTTACTCCGAGAACTGGATTTCAACGAAATCACCAACGATTTTTCGGCGAAAAAAGCTCGAAAGGTTCCGTTCGTTAAACCTAAAATTTAATTTCAGATAATTCTTTTTTCCGTTTATATTTATATGTTTGTTCAATACTAAAGGAATCTACTTGGTTTTACAATAAATTATTTATTGAAAAACTTGAGTGAAAAAAAAATGGTTTACTTTATTTTGAAAATAATTTGGGGTGAGGGGGCCTCCGATCCTTTATTGCCCGAGGCCTCTGGACCTCTAAATCCGGCCCTGTTAGTGTGGGTCGCATTCAAGCCCCTTTTTTGCTAGCGCACACTGATATTTGATATCCTTGATTCAGGTCTCTTGATCAATCTTACCCAAAATTAAGAGTTTCTTCTCACCTCTTAATAAAAATTAAAAACTTTGAACACTCTTACAATCATTGATGCACTGAAGGTTCACTTTAAATGAGAGTTCTATATCCTATTCTACATATATCTTTAATGGGTTTTCTAACACTTTACTAATTTTTCAAATCGAACCAGTAGTTCCTGAGATAAGCGTTTTCAAACAAACAACCAAACAAACAAACAAACAAGCAAACTCTTCAGTTGTAAAATATTTGTTTAGATTGTATTGTAATTGAGGTTCAACGCAACTTCAAACTTAGCTGCAGCGTACACAGTGTTCGAGTTTTGGTTATAAGCTCCGTTACTTTTATTACTGCAAATTATGAACTACCAAATAAATTGACCTAAATTTTGAATTCAATCAAAAAATTAAAAAAATAAGACATTATCAAACAATTCCAGACTTCTTCACATATCGCTTTTTCGTCGCTTATTGTTCATCATTTACTTGGCGTATGACGTATGCTGAAGCCTCCAATGAATGGCCTCAACGAATCATTATATTACTTAAAATCCAAAAATAGTTACCTTCCCAGTTTAACAAAATGCGGACCTGACTTTTCCTTCATATACTAAATAATGACATGTCATATAATAAAAAGAAAATCACACCGTTAAAGTACAATAGAACGAGTGCTACGTACATTGGCGCTGGTTGAATGTAGCTGATGGTATGATGTCGGCGAGGACGATTATCATCTCCATTGTCGCGCCCTCATCGAAGACATCTACTCCCAAGGATAATGAACACAGCATGCGGCGGCGGATATGTGCGAAAAGCGACAGAACTCATTGTAACCGTTTCCTTTGACAAATGCGAGGAAATAATCAAGTGAATGGAAATAATTCCAGGATGGTGTTTATTGTGCGGGTGCTGGTTTTTCTGATGGTATATTGCTCCTGCTCCTCGGTTCCTGCTCCAGCTACTGGTACTGGTTATAGCTGATGTTACTTTAGAAGTACGACATTCAAGAGTCCTTTATAGAAACATTGTGACAAATTAAAGAAAAAAAAAGATAGACATACAAATAAAAAAGAAAAAAAATATTAAATGAAAAGGGTTTTTCCTTTGTCTTCCTGTTTCTCAGGGCTTACAGCTTAGGCAACAACTGGTGCTAGTGCTGGTGCTGGTGCTGGAATAGAAAGTCACTCAAGTGTTGATGCTGTTTAAAATGTGTCCCAAAAAGTGTATGGGTATGGGTAACCATCCAACTGGAAATGATTTAGGATGAACAAAATGAAGAGTTTAAACAAATAATACGTCATCAGAGGAAACACAGAACAAAAAAGGACACTCGTCATCAGAGTGCTCATTTTTCTTCACACATTTGTTTTGTTTTCTGGTGTGTGTGGGAGGTCTGTGGGTGGCTTTTGTGCGGTATGTGCCTAATGAAGGACAATGAAAATGAATAGCGCGTGATTGCTTTGAAAGGGAAATGACAAAAATATGAATCCAAAAAAGAAAAACAAAAAGAGAAACACATAAATGACAGTATTCCAACACTGTACTCAAATGCAACCACTGAAGTGGAAGTTATTTCAACCATCCCCCTCTCCCTCCACACATATCCTTCAAAAGAGGATCAATTTATTAAATGAACACCCCATGTACAGTACGGTAGGATAAGGTATACGACGTATTTATGTCCTTTATCCCCAAACTCTCTATATTCATAATCATTTTTATATTCACATCCGCTTTTTCGAATGTATTGCTTCATTTGTTTTTGTTTTGCTTTTGCTCTGACGTGCGTTATGGAAATTTGCTGCTTCACTGAGTGACAGACAAATGATGTTTTCATTTGCAATTTACCGTTGAGAAAATATGTTCTGTTGTGTATGTGTATGAAAAGTTGAGTAGTTGAGCTTGAGCTTGAGCTAACAAAAAAAAAATAATAGCTGTGATACTTCTGGGTCCTGACTTTACACATATTTTTGTGTGTTGTTGACATCTATTAACTGCATTCATGGAGCTTATATTATGCGGTGTTGTTCTTCCTTCTTCCATCTTTTATCCCTAGCACAGATTTCAGTCAATTTCGCGGAAATGAGGTTGAAAATTAAATTTTCGAACAAATTGTCCCAACTCCTTTTTGGTTCTAGAACACACATGGAAGAACTGAAAATATAATATTTCATACTGCAAGGAGTTTTTATTTTTTCTTTGGACAGACAGACGGGAATATGTATGTTAGGGAGGGTATTTTTTATGTGCGAAGTGTGATAACTTTTTGACAAATGCAAATTCATATTTTAGAAGACTGTTCCGTCGCATTTCTTTTGCTGGGTCTCGTTATGCCAAAAGTACAGTAAAGTTTAATCAGAGGAAACAGTAAATTATATGGAAACATAACACAGTTTGATAACTGTGATTTTCAGACGATGAGTCGGTAATATTGCAAGTTTTTAGTTTGAAAGTCAGATGCATCAAAATTATTCCGTCATTGAAATGAATCTGATTTTGTTCAAGAATTCATAAGACAATGACGGAATTGACTAGTAACTTCACAAAAATTGAAAGTTTTTATCTTGTAAGTCAGATGCGTCAAAATGGTAACGTATTATTGAAATCAATTTGATTTTATTCAAGAATTCGTTTAAATTTCACTACAACATATATTTTTTTAGAATAGTCCTTTTTTCTGAAACTGAAATATAAAATGTATGTTCTAAGTGCTCCCTAATCTCGACCCTTACTGATTTTTTCATTATTTAACTTGACGTATCCTTAACTGTTCAAATAAATTCAATTTGTATGTGACTTTAATGGGTTAAACAGTTAATTTTATGAAAATCATAAACACAGCTGGATATCAGCAACATCCTTCTGCTAAGTCGTTACATTGCAAGTTTTTAGTTTGTACGTCAGATGCGTCAAAATGAATTCGTCATTTAAATTTCTTAGATTTTGTTCAAGTTTTTATAACTTTCGGTGTGAAGTTAATTGACCATTAACTTCACAACAAAAATTAGTAATTCTTTACAATTTTTCGTACTTTTTTTTCATTCAAGAAGTAGTACCTAGTATTCCCAAATCTTGATCTTGTCCCATTTTCTCATTATTTACTTGACGTATGTTCAACTCCGCAAAATAATTCTAGCTTTCACTTGGATTGAGGAAGGAATAAATTAAATGGAAATCATAAATACGACTAGTCGGTAACATTGCAAGTTCTTAGTTTGTACGTCAGATGCGTCAAAATCATTTCAATCAATTTTATTATGCTGAAGATAAAATTTATGAGTATTTTAGTCCCAAAATGAAATCTTTTTGTGTTTTTGAAGAAAACACTGATCTAAAAACGCTCACAAGGGCCACACCACACTCATAGCTCCACTTGTTGTCTGTCTCCAACATTGGAAATCCGGCTCGAAGGACCAAAATTAAGGTTTTTTTTTTAAGGCTCAAGAAATATTAAATTATTTATTAATGCTAAAATAAAATAAAAGTTTAAAATGTTTATACATTTATTTGAAGTTAAGGTATTAAATTATACAAAAACAGACAAACCGAGCCGTTATGTTCATAAAATGGAAGATTTTTAGGCGAGGTTTTTTGACATTTACCTATAGGATTGAAGTTGAGGATAAAGCTCAAAAGGAAGAGATTATAGAAAATAGAAAACATGGGATGAGACAATGACGGACGAATTGACCATTAATTTCACAAATATCTTATAAATGTTTGATGCTTTTTTTATCTTTTGGTGCTCATTTCCCGCTTGTTAATGTGATTATGAGCTTAACTTTGGTTAAACCAAAAGAAGTTTTTTTTCTACAAAAACGTGCTGAAAAATCACGTTTCATCTTTGTCCAGGAAGCAGCATAGACATACAATACATAACCCTCAAAAAACAAAATCATCATCAAATATGATGGTGATATAGAGGAAACATCTTAAGTTCGGTGAAAAAAATATTTCAGCTTGTAGCTTATTGAAGTGAAAGGAAAAACTGCTCATAAAATAAAAATGAAAACAAAAATTTATAGTAAGCAAACTTTTGTGTAAAAGACTCTATGGTTGGGTTGAATACTTTAATAGCTATCAATGCCACAGCACGTACATATAGAGTATATAGGACGTATTTGTATAACCATCACCCAGAAGACAACTCAAGGAACCTGCCAACATCGGATGCCCATCAAAGCGCTTTTAATAAGACCGCAACGGCTTCAGAGAGCAATACTGTCATCTGTCAACGGATTTGTTTTGGTAAATAAGAAACAAAAAATAACAGATGACAAACAAATATAGATCCACGGCTAAACAGAATAGCGAGGCGATGACGTCGCGAAGGCATAGCTTGCACAGTGGGATATGTTCAAATAGAAGAATACTTAAAAGTAAAAGCACTGTTCAACACGTCAAATGCTTTGCCGTCACCAAAATATATAAAATATGGGGCGTACATTACCAATGAATGAAAAGTTAATGATCATAAAAACGGCGTTATTTATGGAGTTATAAGGTGTCAGTCAGCATTTACAATCACCCAACTCTGACGTTTTCCAGCATATTTTGACTGTTCCCAACAATTTATAGTTCATACTATAGACAAAGTCAAAAATCATTAAATACTGACTACAATAGAAACGCCTTAGGATTTTTAGAATTTAATTTAGTTTTGACATTAAGAGAAAGTTGTAATGTAAATAAGATCCATTTACTATCACATGCCTTTGACATTCTTAATCATAATATAACTTCTAACACCAATTTGAGGTCTAAGCTATAGAAACTGGCATATATCATCGTAGAATGTCTTCTTTATGTTTATGCATTTTAAAATACCTTAGGAATCTAAGAAGGTTATTAGACATTCACATATAGATTGAATTATAATTTAAATGTCAAATTACAATTTTTGCTCAAAAAACCCAATGTTTTTGCCATTTAACATTTCGTTTGACATTAAGAAATTATTCTTAATCTGTCAAATCAATATCTATCAAATTGTATTGCTACCATTAAAATTTTTAATAAGCCCCAAATTGGGTAATAATTCCGCTTGCCTTGTGTACGTTTTGACGGAGCTGTTAACTTAACTGTCAAAGTAGTTGTCAACGCAATTTTTAGTGGCTTGGTCAACATCTTTGAAAACGTATTTGACAACAAAGCTTCCAAAGTACCAGTCAATGCAGAAGTCAACGCAGCTATCAACACATCTGTCAACATGACACAACGAACGTTGACAAACTTTTAAAACGAGTATCAAATCAGTTTTCAATGCACTGTCAAAACAGCTGTTAACGACATTTACAAGGCCTTTGAAAACGCACTTGTCACCAAACTTTCGAAGCAGTTGTCAACTCAATTTTCAATGCAACTGTCAACGCAGCTGTCAACTAGGCTGTAACCTCAGTTTTCAATTTAAACGCCAACACAGTCACCCAAGACAGTTTTCAAAGCTTTTATATACCTATCCTAAATGTAGCCCCCATTCTAAGAAACTGAAATAGTTTCGAATTAAGCAAAGAAAAAAATCATTTCGATCCACTGTACCAGACAATGTTGAAAATATCTAAATCTCAATAAAAATAAAGAAACGTTTTCAGAGGTGCCATTGCGGCTCCTCTTCGTCCATGGACAATAGTTTTGTTATTGTTGCTTTTTGAGTTTAATTTCTTTTATTTATTTATTGAATAAAATGCTTGTTGTAGCCCTAAGGACGCGGACGTCAGGAACAGGATGAGGCAAACAAAATACGACTCTCCGTCTCTGATGAACCTTTATATGTATATATATTGTGGGTAGGCTATTTGCTATTCTTCCATTGATGGCTTTGTTTTCCTAAGGTGCCACTTTCAGCTGATTGCAATAATGAGGCAGCAACTTTTGTGCTGCTGCTACTTCTATACTACTGATGATGTTGAAGTTGATGATGATGACATTTTTCTGCGGCGCGCGGATATTTCTTGGAACGTCAGCGCAAAACAGAAACATTATTGTGTCTGTTGCTTTGGTTCCCTTTTTTCCTGTACCATAAATGAATTGTCAAAAACAAATAAACATAAGAAAACTTTGAAATCGTCTCAGAACTCCGACAAAAACGGTGTGCGCGTCATCAATGTCAAAGTCTAAACAAACTGAAACTCTGACTCTGTCACGGCCTTTGGGAGATTCTACAATTACAACACGTTACGCTCTACGTAGAACGCAGCCATCATTAATGCATCAGCTCAGCTATTGTTGTTTTGTTTACCTTTCGTACGTCAAATCAGGAGGATTTGCTGCATCAGCCATCAGAGCAATGAAACAAACTTTGATGTTGACTTTAGAATTTAGAAAACTATAAGAAACCTTTTAAGGTTGCTATCTGCCCCTTGGACAGGGAAGACTCTTAAAGACTTAAAGACAGATTTCTCAAACAAAAATCAAATACTGATTCCACAGGGAAGGGAAAACAATGTTCTACGTTTAAAAATTGTCGTTTTCCTATCACAGAGATTATAAAGTTTTACATTGTCTCACGCAAAAAAAAAAGTCAAAAATAAAAGTTTCATGGTCGGTGATTAATCATCTTTTTTGTTGGTAGGTACATTGGGGACTGGGGCGACCTTTTATCATACATAAAAATAAAATAGTTGGTTGTAGCCTGCTTCCAATTTGGCTTGGATCGTAAAATAGAAAATGACAAATTGTGGCAAATGATAGTAGTTGATATGCCTGTTATGGGGATAGGATAGTGGTTTGATTTTTTACAGAGGAACTTTTTTTACAAATAAATTCATAACTAGTAGATATGAATTGAAATTAATTTTGACGTCTAAATTTAAACCCAAAAAAAAGCTTATAAAGGAAGAAAGTAATGACACAAACAATGACAATTGAGGTTTCAAACTTTCGATAAAATGTTGATAAATTGGAGGTAGTAAAGTTCTAATAATTCAAGTTCCAAAAAAAAACTAAACTAAAATTCGAATGACACAAACAATGACAATTAACATTTCAAATCATTGACAGTTTTATTCCGAAGCACGAAAGTAGCATTGCGTGATCAATGAAATCTGACTTTTTAACATACCCTGTTTTTTTTACCAAACAAAATTCTGTTTCTGATAAAAAGTTACATGAATTAAATTTTAACTTAGGTATTGAGAAATAAAGCTGACGGCCCAAACCTAGTTTAAGCCCTCGTAAATAAATAAAGTAAGTAAATAATTTATTTATTTCCAATCATCTTATTTCAGCTCGGTTAGCAAAATTTATTTAACACATTTGTTTTTTTTTTTTTAATGTAATAGTTTTCAAAAAATACTCACATAAATTCTGTTATCAGTAAAATTCTATGTGTTGAAATATCTTTCTGGTAATTTTCAGGTTTGCAATTGTTTCCTGCATCGACAAAGTTCCCTTTCCAAAGTATTTTTAATTATTATTTAATTTTTTTTATTCATAAAACTAAACAATATTATTATTATATTACGTATTACATTGAATAAAAATACAGACATGAAATTAATGTCGTCTGCCTGCTTGGCAAATACTATTATTTTTTAAATTTCAAATAAAGTGATAATTTCATTATACATTTTGTTATTAAATTAATGTTGCTTGGTTTTTGTGATATTTAAGATTTAGTTGGCATATAAAATTATGTATGTTTGGAACTTTTAGTTTAGTTAAAACAAATTAGTAAATAAATGTAACTTTCAGTTTAGTTAAAACAAAATAGCAAAAAAGTGGAACTTTCAGTTTAGTTAAAACAAAATAGCAAATAAAAGTAATTTTTGGTTTAGTTAACACAAAATAGAAAATGGTTTTAAAAACTTTACTTTACGTGTATTGAAATCAAACTAGCAAAAATAGATCTTTAGAATTTTTAAAAATTTTCTTTGTGGATTTTTTCTCTGTAGTTCATCGTTTCAGTGGTAAATTTGTAGAGCAGCATCCAATTTGCACCATTTAGATATTTGAAAAATTCTTCTTGTGTGAGTTTATTTTTCCCGAAGTGATATCGCCTAATCTCCTTAAGTATAGGGCAAGTCGCCACAAAGTGTAATATGTCTTCCCTTTCGTGTAGATTGCAAATACTACATGTTTCAGCTCTCTCTGTTCGATGTGGTAGGTAATTCAATTTTAACAGCTCTCCTCTTATTTTGAAAACTGTGCCTATTACTAAACAAGAGTAGGCATTGTTGAAATAATTCCGCTCATTCAGATTATAATGGGTGATTTTTTTGAGGTTAGGATTTTCATGCATTAGTATTTGACAGATCACGCGGGATTTCAGACATGGTGTCAAAGAGAAAGATGCTCAGTATGCTTTGACATTTCATCATGAATAGACTTACTAACGAGCAACGCTTGCAAATCATTGAATTTTATTACCAAAATCAGTGTTCGGTTCGAAATGTGTTTTGTGTGTGTTTTATCGACAAATTTTGTTCAGCGATGAGGCTCATTTCTGGTTGAATGGCTACGTAAATAAGCAAAATTGCCGCATTTGGAGTGAAGAGCAACCAGAAGCCGTTCAAGAACTGCCCATGCATCCCGAAAAATGCACTGTTTGGTGTGGTTTGTACGCTGGTGGAATCATTGGACCGTATTTTTTCAAAGATGCTGTTGGACGCAACGTTACGGTGAATGGCGATCGCTATCGTTCAATGCTAACAAACTTTTTGTTGCCAAAAATGGAAGAACTGAACTTGGTTGACATGTGGTTTCAACAAGATGGCGCTACATGCCACACAGCTCGCGATTCTATGGCCATTTTGAGGGAAAACTTCGGAGAACAATTCATCTCAAGGAATGGACCGGTAAGTTGGCCACCAAGATCATGCGATTTGACGCCTTTAGACTATTTTTTGTGGGGCTACGTCAAGTCTAAAGTCTACACAAATAAGCCAGCAACTATTCCAGCTTTGGAAGACAACATTTCCGAAGAAATTCGGGCTATTCCGGCCGAAATGCTCGAAAAAGTTACCCAAAATTGGACTTTCCGAATGGACCACCTAAGACGCAGCCGCGGTCAACATTTAAATGAAATTATCTTCAAAAAGTAAATGTCATGGACCAATCTAACGTTTCAAATAAAGAATCGATGAGATTTTGCAAATTGTATGCGTTTTTTTTTTAAAAAAAGTTCTCAAGCTCTTAAAAAATCACCCGTTATAAACTCTTGGTCTTGGCATAAAATTTTCTCTCAGTCGACAATCTCGCCGTTTCTATGAATGAGTATCTCTCATCTTCGTCTGTTAGAGAAATTACTTCGTACAAAGATCGTTTCCAGTTGTCAGCATTCATGTCCAAGAAATTAATCGTCATACCGCAGTTGGCAGCAAGAATAATCCAATCCTTACAAAATAGCCTTTTGTTAAGAACTACATACTGAAGAATTAGCTTGGGCAGCCTTTCCAAAGTATATCAGGCACCGTGCAGTAACAATTGGGAATATAATAAGAAAGTGAAAACAGTCTTCTTTTGCCCTAGAGTTACATAAAGTACAGAAGTGGTTAAAACTTCCGTTTTACGGGATTCCATTAAGGCCGAGCAGTTCGCATCTTGTTTCAAAAAATACAGATATTTCTCTGTAACTATAGAAGTCGTGAAAGTAGGTTCTCTCAGATACCCGAGCTATTAACACAAACTTACTCGTAATTCGAACAAAATTGTATATTTCTGTAGAATACAATATATATGTAGTTGATCCTTAACCAGATTTGGATTACTTGTATCAATCGAAACAATTTCAACACAAGCAATTCCTAGACGTTTTTCGAACTAGACAACCACCAATTCTTATTCCTCAACTCATATAACATTTTTATTTTTGGGAATGAGATTATTCTGATACACTCTCACGATGAAATAGGCCTGCAACTTGAGTGTGTATGTGTACAATTTACGAGTCCTGTTTAAAGATAAAATGCGTAGGTTGCCTTTGAAAACCAAAGGCAAGTTGAAAAGCTTTTTTGAAAAGTTTCTTAAAAATTTTTCAATTGTCTCGTATTCATCACTTCCCCAAAATTGATCAGCGTAACACAAGGTTAATTTTACCACTTCACGTAATAATTTATGCTTCGCTGAGAGGTCTATTCGATTATTCAAAAAGATATTTTGCCATGTTACATTTAGAAGACTTTTTGAAGTATTTGGTTTCTCTGAAAGTTGGAAGCTGGAATCAAGAACTCGGTTCAGTTTCACACCCAAATATTTGTACTCGTCTAAAATCTTACAATACCATTAAAAACCAAAGTAAATATGGTTTTGCTCCTTGCTGATCTACTCAACACAATTAGGTACTTTTGATTTATAGTATTTCGCTTAATGATTCATCATAAGTTGAAGATTTTCAACATTGTTTAAGTCTCCTTTAATGTGGATAGGAAAGATTAATGACCCCTTGAACGATGATGGAACTTCATTTCTAGAAAGAATTTTGTTGTATAATGATTGCAATTGCATATGAAAAGCATCACTCGCATTCTTGAAAAATTCATATTGATTTGAACAAAAGTGATTTTGGCATCCAAAATTTCATCCAAGATCTGTGGGTCCGCACACAAAAATTAAAAGTCAGATTTGCCGTTTAAGAAAGTTTTAAAGTGTTTAAATCATCAGCAGACACTCCTTTGTCAAATGTAAAATGTACACCATTTACCTCTCTGATAGTCAATCTGGCCAAGAGTACCAGCTTGCTTGTTTTTGAAATCAGTATAGGTATTATTATTTAGGCACAGTTTTTTGTACGCTGCATTCGATTCACAATAATTATTTTTAAGACTCTAGTAGTTTTGAGTTTCCCAGTGCATTAAACAATGTAAACGATCAAACATTCATTGTCAAAACATTTTGGTGTGAATTCTGCGACATTTTGACAACGACGTTGTTTGTTGAACTCCTTTTGCATGCGACAAGTTTGTTTATACTCACTTTAGCGGGCTAATTAACACTTAACACTTCCCATTTCAGTCGTAAAAGTTCGAGATTTCTTTGATTTGACATTCTATCACTAGAACCAGTCTACAGTAATCGGTATATGGTCGGAAAAATTCTTGCACTGGACTTCAAGTTCATTCACTCCTCCATTCGTTATTAATCTATGGTCTCTCGCCCTAGTAAAACTTATTTGTCAGCTGACAGTTAACATTTAGAAAGAATTATACGTAACACAAGAGAACAACGCGTATTTATAAACAATTGACCAGTTTCTTTGTCTAATATTTCTGACAACTTTCTCATTCAGATTGAAAGAATGGGAATCAAATCACCTTTGCATTACTTTTTGAATCATGCTATAGAAATTACAATGTATAACTGTGTCACACGAATTTGCTCCTATATGCAAATAATCTGTTTAGAAATAGTCCCTGGAAAATAAGTTAAACTTCAATAATTATTTAATCTTCAATAATTAACTGTTTTAGTGACATTTAATTTTGAAAAAAAAAAAAAAATAATTAAATACTTTTTTTTTTAAATCAAAGAATAAAATTAGACATTTATGATTATAAAATATTAAGAAAACATACGAACATAATATTAAAACAAATCGAGATTAGACAAATATTTAAGACAGCATACAAGTGGACGAAATTGACGGACTTATTTTTTCGACTTTTCTACCATCGTAATGTCATGTGTGATTGAAATCTATAGTTTTAAGATTTCATCGAGTGTAATAGTTGACATTATAGTTCGTATATGTACATATGTACTCGTAGAACCAGTAACGCTTCCATTCTCTTCAAATTTCTTAACAATTTTAACGATTGGTTGCGTTGTCGGTCAATTATTACCAACAAAATGATAGATCAATAATATGACACTTTAAATGACAGCTCATTTTGACAGGTATAAAATGTCAGTGCTACCAACATAAAACCACGAAATGAATGCTCCTTTTTTTCTTTGAATACAAAAATCTCCGAGATATCAGAAAAAGCAATTGGCCATTTCTTGAACAATATTTCAAATGTAATGACATTTCACCTGTCAAATTGCACATATTTCTGGTTACCAACACTTTACATCACTGATGTTATTAATTTGATTTTTGCTCACATTTTGAAACACAATTTTAATAATACAAAAAAGTGTGAATGAATTAATTAATCGCCTTCCTCTTTTACAAATATTTGGGCATGTAAATGTAATTAAAAATAAAAGACAAAACAGGGAAGTTGTCATTTTTCACAAATTGAATTATCAGACAGATAACTAAACTAGGCAAAACTATAATAAGGATGATGGCGAAGGAAATGATGTAAAGCGGCCTCTTTTGTGGTTTTGTGCTTCGAAAAGTCGACTACCTCTAGTACCTGGATTATGCAACAGGAACAGCAGATATTTCAATGGTGAAAAGGATTTGCTAGCTGACGGAGGTTTACCTCTTAATAACTATATTTAGGGAGGAAGTTATATAACTAGACAATATATAGAGCGATGGAACCTCTCTGCTTCAAAACCTGGGAGCACTGTCAGTTAGGTTGGTATAAATGTGGTAACAATGGTTAATCTGTTGTGTGTTCGTTTGTTGCTTCTTGTCCTTTATAACTCCTTCGCTTTTGTTACCATCCCGTCCCGGGGGACTGATTTATGGCAAGGAATTTTCAGCAGTACATGTGGAACTAAATGTAATGTATAAAGAGTTAGGGACTAGGGATGGAGCTATGTAGCTCCAGTTTTTCTATAGATCTTTGTAATGCGGCATTCAATCGGTTCGTTTTTGGTCGCAGTTCTTGGGCTATAATAATGTTAAAATGATTCAATGGTAGATTTTCTATTGTGTGTCTTGAGATATATTCAGAGAGTACCTAAGCCTAGATGTGAATTTGTGACTGTGTTTCTTTTTTTCGATTTTGATCTTTGGGTAAAGTTCTATACGATAATATTGTGTGGTCATAAATCGTTCTATATCAACGATCATGTAAATGTTTCGTGTTGATAGGATTTTGCATGGACTTGAAAAGTGTCTAATGCGAGCAGAGAAAGAACTTCATTGTTCCGATGGGTAAACTGAACTATGGTACTAGAAGAAGAAACTTATCAAAATCAGGGGGAGTGGATTGAAATGGATACATGTATCTAGTTTCAAGTCTAAAATCTTTCGTCTATGTGTGGCTTTTGTTTTGGAAAATAAGTATAAAAAGTGGAATTTAGAGATTCGTAGTTAGAAAAGGCAACCTCGATGTTTAGAGAATTTAACTAAGATTTAGGATTTTCTACGCCTGGATATAAAATAGTATTTTCATTTTTATATAAAGAGTCCTACGGTTTTTAGTTTTAGGATCTCATGATTTTGGTTTCAGATTTTTTCATCCGAAGTTCTTTAAAATTCAATAGAGAACTTATGGAGCTATACCAGTTTCATCGATGAGAAATTCGGCAATTTTCGGGATTTTTTTCGAAAAAAAGTACTCAATAGAATGCTGTGCTGACATGATTCCGGGTAAATGAATAACTGGAACAAAAACATTCAAAAAGATTATCAAAGCTGAAGGTATACCCTATATACAAAGAGTTGTAAAGAAATGTTCAAATTGACAAATTCTAGGCAATTAAAAAGACCTTATTTTATTGTAACGTAAGTATATTTAAGAATCGATCAATTTCTAGTTGAGTTATAATAATACCAATTTTGAGAAATTTTGTTTCGAGAAAGAAGCCTTTAAGGTTTAAACGATTTTTGCTAGATAAAATTATATTTACCATATAAATTGCCTATCTGCTATGCCTGGACCATAAAATACACCTTCGAAAAATACTTACTGAGGCTAATGCTTGTCTCTAGCCTGCTTGATTAGGCTGTCATATCCTTGCACTGCATATTCTTTCGCAATATCCCGGACAACCAATTAACATTATTGAGTAATTATATTTTTATAATTAGAAGAATATTGCTAGAAAATTGGCAACTTATAGCGTGGAACAGCAGTTAATACCTGCAAGCAGTCGCTCTTTAGAACGCTGGCATTCAAATACTATTCAAGATACGGCTTTGTCGCTTTCACAGGAAAAAGTATAAACTATTGGGTGAGCCGAAAAAGATAAAGTTTTTGAAATCTTCACACTGATATATATATATAGCACCTTAAGTTTAAAGAAATTACTTAAAATGTTGTGTACACTTTACACGTCTTAATAATTCACAGCCATATTGTTTGAGTTTTTTCATATCATCTGATTCTCTAAGGACAAAATATGGTTCTGGAGAAATTTCAACATTGGTTTCATTCGCGAGTCCAGATCATATTTTGGAAAAGTACGTCAGAAAGTTAACTGGCTCAACTATACCAATCCGAATCCGAAACAGAACGACTAATTTGAGAAAGCTCTTATTATGAAAATTCCTCGAAAAAGCCAGTACCCGTGAAGAAACTTTAGGTGGTACAATTCCTACCTCTGCCTAAAACCTCTGACATGACATTTCATTTCCAAGCATCACGCTTCCATCTTATTTGTAACTTCCAAATGAAGGACCATAAGACCGTTGGTTTTAAGACAATAAGTATTTCCCCTACTTAACAACACACATCAAAAACATTCCTTTCGAGGCACACCACTCATCAAACCATTTTCAGCCACTCGCAAAAATCGAAGTGCTGCTCAGCCAGCGCGGCGAGTGCATAACTCATTTAGGAAAACAGGTGGTATTCCAAAAAAGCCAGGTCTGGATAAAAATCGAGTTATGTGTGTCCAAGCAGTTTTTGGCTTATTTTTAAAAAATGCGATTGTGCTTTGTCGTGGAGAAAAGAACTTAATCAGACTTTATGTTTTTTCCTGCAAGCAATATTTGCATGTGTTTTGGTTTCAGTCCATCTGCTTAACGATCAATTCATACGGCATTTCATGTCCTTAACCCTCTTTTTTGGCACACAAACGCTTAGAAATGGCTGGTAGGATAACACCCAATTGCTCAATAAACATTTTCTGCGATTGATCGTAGTTCTCGACCAAAAGAGCTAGCGATTGATGGTCTTCAACGTTCTTATTCCCATTTGTACGATTCCTACCGAACTGGTCAAAATTGCCGTCTATGAACCGATAAAATCAATCTCTGCACGTCATTTTCCATTAGACACTGTCATTATAGGCCTGCACAAGCATTCGATCCAATTTGACAGCTGTTTACATTTTCTGGCACAGAAAGTGATATGATTACCCACTCGCACTGATTAATATTGACAGACGTCAAACTCATGAAAAAAAAAAACAATATGGCGTGCCCATTTTAGCTCATAACTCGATATAACGCCATCTATGAATTCTGATGGTCCCAAGTGTTATTTATTTTAATTTTGGTTTAAAAAACAAAAACACCTGATGAAATGAAGACGAAACACACTCATTTATAAATTTAAGCAAAACAAGGTCTACAACGAGACTTTTTTGATAGTGGCTAAAATGCCACTATGAGACTAGAAAATGTTTAACTTCGAATTCAGTCCTCTTTGCAAAACTCCTCTGAGTCAAAGGCACTTTACGAACTAACAACTGCTACTGACTTGTCAAGTTCTCCTGCCATCAAAATGATTGTTAAAAACACTCCTCCGACGCAACTTTTATTCTTTGTTTGAAGGTGATTTCTGTCAAGATAATTTATCAATAACAATGTCAACAAAATTCCTAATGAAAAAATAATTATTTACATATCTTCAAAGCGATACATTAGAAGTTGACAGTATCATTGTTTTTCATTACAATTTGCTTGATTGCATTCTACGTGTGGAAATTAATTAGGTAATAACTTCTGCCTCTTTTAGGAATACCATATTTCTTGCAGTTATTATTATAATGAAGTTAAAGAATGGTCGCTATCGATGGAATAATATTTTTATTCTTAAATTCATGTACTATTACGGTCATTTGTTCGGTATGATTTTCTTTCGGATCCAAAATTGCGGTTCATGTGTTAAATTTTGCCGAAAAAGTTTAATCTATTCGACCACCTATCGGATTGTATGTCTTAGCGCTCATCTCATAACTATGCCACATTTCTTTGCCGAACTTAAAAGCTCTAACATCCACATTCACTTCACTCTAATATCAATCTTCCTGTCCACTATAGTTCTTTCGTTTACAATTATATTGATGTTTCTGCAAATTCTTCATCACAAAGAACTTATCAATTTGATTAACGAAACAATAGAGACCTTTATGAGCCTATCGAAAGTCTCTGGAAATTCTAAATTTATTGGGCAAGAATTTCCGGTATTGGTGTCAGTTCGAGTTTTAAGTAATTTGACTGCCGTGATGTTGACATTCTATAATTTCATTACTCAGCCTTATTACATAGCACTGTTTAAGTCAAACCCGTCCATTGTAGTTGCACACACTATGGTTCTTCTGTTATGGATCGGAGTCCGTGTTATATTGGATTTCCTCAGCTTTGGCTATACCATAGCCTCTGGATTGTACTCTAACATCGGCAGTCACATGGATGAATTCGCTCAGCAAATGAAGGAGGTGAAGATGGAAAAACTGTCACAATTTCGTCGGATGCAAGTGTTGTGTGTACTTTGTGATAGATTGGATAAATGTGCCGAAATTTATTCAAAAATCTTTAAACTGATCAAAGCTTTTCATAGAATTTTTCGGTTTCATATATTGCTGATGTTATTTTTCGAAGTTATTGCAATTATTTCGAACATTCAATTTATGTTTGTGACGTTTTTGTCAGGTGGAGAAATTCTATGGATGACTGTGGTCTTAATTTTCATGTATAGCCTGGATTATGCGGTTTTCATAATTATGATCGATTTGGTGGTCCAGCGATCAAAAATTCCACTACGAATTAGTTGGGAATGTTATTTTTCTGACATCGATTATCGTTGGGATAGAAGTGTAAGTATGTATGCTTAAGTATCACTTTGAACTTAAATTAAGTATTGTGTTTTTCTGTTTTGTTTACTCTGCAGGTGGACCTTTTTTTGAGTCAGCTAAAATTTGAAACTTTAGCATTTGATGTGTGTGGCTTGTTTGACATTGATAAAAAGTTTTGTTTAACGATTTGTTCTGTTGTAATAACGTATTTGACAATTATTATTCAGTATAGCATGCAAAAGGAGGAATTCCAATAAATTCGACTTTAAAACTAAAAATGTAGTTTCAATATCAAAAATATGAAGTAATTGTTTCACAATAAACTGTGATGTGGCAACTCTATAATCGGACTCCTCTATCTGTGGTGCACACTGCACAGTCTGTAGTTTGTTTATATTAATTCGAGCGTGCCTTAAAGATAACGTGATGTCCAATCAAATTCCGCTGAATTAGATAGCACCATTTGTCTTAGGTGACGAAAAACAAAAATTCCGGCTAACTGACCTCAATGAAGTAAAGATAGCTGTATCGAATTTTAAGTCCAACAATGTTACTGGAGCGGACGGCCTCTCTGCCAAACTGTTCAAAGGTCCTTGAACAACCATATAGGGGCCCATTTCAGAACGGTTTCGTAGCAAAAATTTACATTACGGAAATTCTTAGCAAAATCCCAAGAACTTCAAATCGTTACGCAAGACCACTTCATCGATTTCAAGGTTGCGTTTGACAGCATTTTTAGAAAAGAACTATACAGATCAATGTCTAGTTTTGAAATGTCTGTCAAACTTGTCCGCTTGTAGAAAATACCTAACGAATCTGCACGCTGATCCATCAAAGTTCGAAGAAGTTCTCATTTGATGTCAAAAAAGGTTTTAGATATGGCGATATGCACTGTCAAGCGCCTTCTTTAACATCGTTCTGAAAAGAATTGGACAAAATTCCACTCTTCAACACTAGAGGCACAATCTTTCAAAGGTCAGTACATACAATGACCGATTAGGAGATCAAAGCGTGATGTAAAAGGTGCGTTTATAAGCATTTGAGACGAATGCGGAGAAGAAAGGTTTAGTGGTAAATGAGGTCAAGACCAAGTATATGCTGTCTTCTAAAGAGGACAATAAGTAAAGAAGTCTTGGGCTAAACTTTACGAGAAACGCTCTTGAGAATCGTTACTTCATTATGAACTAAAAAGGCAATTGATGAGTTAATTCTCTATAAAGGAACAACTAAATTGACCCATTATAAGACGCTTATCATCCCAGGTCTTATTTCTGAAGCTGAGGCTTAGACCTTGTCAAGATAGGATGGGAAAGGAAACTTAAAAAGGTAAACAAATTTTGGTTTCAACATCAATACAGTGCAAAATCACATTGGTGACAACTTGACTTCTGAACATTCACCGAAATACCTCTGACTTCGAACTTCCAAAAATTAGTGACAGGTAGTTTTCAATTTCCCAGTTTTCCGAAAATTTGAAGCTGTCATAAATTATCATCACGTGAACGAATTTATGTCAAAACTAAACTACATACCTATAACTGCATAATTAGTAAGCTTTTCGCTTACACCACATGTATAAAAAGGCTCTGTGATTGACAGACGAAAACCACATCTAATTTGTAGACTTATGTACAGTTTACTTGCATGTCAAATTGTTCACGTCCAATAAATTTACACACCCACTGACTGAATGATTTCCAATTAAAGTCAAATTTCTTTCTCATTTTGGTCTCTATCTGTAGACGTGATTTCTGTGTACCTATGTATGTACTGCACAGAAGCTCTCCAATTTATTCGACCTTCCAATTTAACTACCCTATATGCCTTCTCGTACTTTATTAGGTATGTTTAGTTCCCAGACGAAGTTTTTGTGTTTATAATTTATGAACGAACCATCAGAAAATGGGAATAAAAAGAATCCCTGCAAAATATTTTGCTTTCGTCCATACGGCTACGGCAATGGACGAGGCACATCATTATCATCAGCATCGCCAGGAACGGTAGCGGAGGCCATTAATTGTCATTAGCTAATTGACATTTATGCGGCGCATGTAATTTTCTTTGCCGTTCTTATTGTCATAAAGATAAAGTCGGTAAAGGTTACCATACTTTAGAACATACATGGAAACAGTGTTTTAAAATGGTTGGTTTTGAATTTCGCGTAGTAAAGTGTGGTTAAGTTTTCCACATTCGCGTAGTACGGCAAAAGAGCGAAACTCTGTACATGATAGTACGCCCGAAATTGGGATCGATAATATACTTTTGGGCATAAGTGGAGGCTCTGGTAGCTATTCCTGGTCAACAATTATTTTGAACGTTATAAATGAGCTTCTATAGGACCAGCCTTGAGATGGAATTCATTCTCAAGCTTTGGACGAAGACAAATATTGTAGACAATTGTCAGATGAGATTAGAGATGTTTTTTGATGCAAGTATATCACTTATGGATAGCGGAAAAAGTGGTAAATTACTTCGCTTTAAGCGCATTAAATTCAATATAATTATTTCTCGAATATGAAAACCTGAGAGTACTCCTACACCAAAGTAGGTAAATTGATGAGAAGAATCAGAAAGAATATCATTAAAACAAATTTTTAAAAAAAAGTGCAGGAGACAGGATAGAACTCTGGGGCATACCAGTTACAATTTTTATTTTGAGTATGTCAGACAAAGTTCTGTGACTTTTTAGACTTGCATTGATCTGGAAGTCTTTAAAATAGGAAAAATGGTCACCATAAACTGAAAAGCCCCTGTTTAATAACAAAAAATGATAGGCCCAATGTCAAGGTGGCAGTGGTAGCAGAACAAATTCCGAGAACAACTAATTCCATCATTTGCTTTTGCAGAAAGTATAGAAAAAATGGCGGTAGTTGACACTTGGGGATTTTGTTCTCATAATTTAATAAAATTCCATCCAAAGGTTGAGCTCAATTTCTAGGTGCGTATTCCTACCTATATAAGTCTTACAGTGCATATATTTTATACAGAATCAAATTTAGGGGAGGACAATCGACTATGACACTACTTCGACTATACGACTACAACTTCGACTACGACGACGACGATGAGGATGAGGATGAAGATGAGGATGCTCATTAAAAATGATTCCCCTTGCAAAAAGCAAAGAACGTAAATTTTAAACCTTGTGTCGTGCTACTGAAATGTGACAAATGACCGGGATTTACACCCGGAGTTGGATGACATAGGCAAGGCAAGCATCGCTCGTAAGCAGGCTGCTGGGTATCAGGGCGAGAACGAGGACGAGAACGTGGAGATTATTTTGATGTTTCGTAATTTCGTATATTCTGTTGAGGGGGAAAAAGAGGAAGTGGGGGGTAGGGGCAAATATTTTATAAGGGAGAATAAATATTACGTGTAAAAGGAAACAACATTACCTACCAAGCTGTTTTCATTTTCATCCAATTTTATATAAAGGATGATGTCTTTGAAAATTGTGTTGATACATTAACACCATGGATTTTTGTTATATTTTGGGTGACCTATATTTAAAATTCTCCATCTTTCTAAAGCTTCTGGGAGGTATCTGGGTAAGTTTTTGTTTATAGATAAAATCTTTTTTGGAAGGAAAAAGAGAATTTTATAAAGTTCTAAGATCAAAAGTGTTTTGATGAAATGGAATTCTTGACAAGGCTGTCTTAAAGGGTTTATAATATTTATTTATGTAAAGCTCAAGATTGAGTCCTTTACAACATCATCACTTTGTATATTTATAAACAACACATTGGAGAAACAAAGAGGTATAAGAACTTAATTGTTGGTATATTTGTGTGATATTTACTTATAGAATTGGAGTAGTTATTTTTTAACTGTAAATTTACAGAATTTTGTTCGACTTAGACTTATCAATTTTTTTCATCAAAACATTGAAATATAATTACTTAAAGTGGCACTAAACATTCCGGGATAAACTGGACTAAAAGCCTCGCTTTGTAGACTAAGTTGGTTGAGGTTCTCTCCCACCTGTATGTGCCATCTGATCTACGGTCTTCCTCTACTGCTCCGGTCCTCTGTATATTGGATTCGAAGAATCTACAGGCTATATTTTTGGTTTCCATTCGCTTTATATGACCTAACTATCTAAAGAAAATGTTCTTCCCGAAGCATCCAAAGACCGTACCATAGTTTCTTGAAATAAGTTCTTAACCTTAGCACCAAAAATAAGAACCAGGATAATAAGTGCTTAAAATAGAGTCACTTCCAAAAAGAAGGAGCGATTCACAAGACTTATTCTCCGTTTTATTTCAGCTATAATTTCGTTGTCTGAATTGATAGCTTTGCCCAGGTAGACAAGTTCCTCAACTGCCTCAAAGTTATAGCTTGATATGGGTGGGTGTATTCTGTTTTCTTGATGACAGCATATACTTGATCTTACCCAAATTGACCAATAAGCCCATCTTCTCAACTTCGGTCACATTGCTTAAAAATTCTCCTTTTACATCAAGCTTTGATCTCCAGCAATTAGTCATTGTAAGGTACTTTGGAAATTTGTGTTAGTGTTTATGAGTAGCAGACCAGCTCTCTCCGAAACTATAAGAAGTACATAGTATGAAAATGCATAGCGCGCCTTATATTAAATCTTTTTTGACACTAAAAGCATCGTTAAGATCTCATTCGACCTTGAAAGAACAGCTTCATTCTGCTCCAACGTGCAAGTTTGACGGGGATGTCTAAACTAAACATTACTCTATGAAGTTCTTCTCTAAAGTTGCTGTCATACGCGGCCTTGAAATCTATGAATAGGTCTTTGGTATCAATTTAAAGTTTTTAAGTGTGTTTTTCTAAGATCTGCCGTAATGTGAGGCTAAGACTTAATATGGCAGAAAGGATTTGCCGCAGTGCAAAGGGTCCCTTTTCTTGAGTATATTGCATTCCATTTATCGGACAGTTTTCTTCTAAGCATATTCTGCAAATAAGTTGCTGAATAATCAATGCCTGATTTCAGCTGCAAAAGTACTGTGATGCATGTTCCATCTACCTCTAAAGCCACTGAGAATCCCGCAGAAGTTCCTAGACGGAGTGTACAAAAAGTAGACCTCTTTTAAGGCCTTCTACAAAGATATGTCAAATGCTAAGAGGGTCCTTGAGGTGTTCGTTGAACCGCTGAGGGGAGCTCCCAGAATGGCGCAAAAATTAAGTCGGCTAAACACTTTCTAGCCACAAACAGCTGCAAAGCCAGCGGAGACTCTATGTCAAAGTTCTATGGATTTTACCACTTCAGTATCCAAACGCCCCAAAGTACTCAACATCAGCACTCAATCGGATCCCTATGCAGGAAAAAAGTCTGTCATTGATGTTGCGAAAGACAAGATCTTAGTCGCGATTATCGACAGGAACGACATTGATGGCACGATCTCTGTTGACAAATTGGCAGGTGGTCAAAGGGAAGCTCCAATTAAGCTTCTTTAATGTTATGTTAGAGAGCCCTGGGCGATCACCATCAAGGCCATGTAAAACTTATGGTTTATGAGATCGCGAGGTCTTTAATCGATGGCTGGTAGAAGGTTAGGGAAAGTCTGGCCTGGTACTAAGTAGCTCAAAGTAGTTTCTGAGGAGGAAATCCCTAGCAGACCAAGAGCGCAAAACAAAAGGTGCGATTAGGTTTGGGTTTGAGAATATCTTTCTTAGGGTGTACAGCTCTTTCCGAATTTTGAAAGAATTAAGGACCGAATATGCCACTAGCGTGTTATTTCGTTTATGGTTTGTCTATGTCTATGTCTATGTCTATGTCTATGTCTATGTCTATGTCTATGTCTATGTCTATGTCTATGTCTATGTCTATGTCTATGTCTATGTCTATGTCTATGTCTATGTCTATGTCTATGTCTATGTCTATGTCTATGTCTATGTCTATGTCTATGTCTATGTCTATGTCTATGTCTATATACGGGAAAGCCTATCAATTAAAAATGAGCTTTATAACTAAACAATTAAAAATGGATGTAGTCTAAGAACTTTGTGAACAGACTTATTTTATTCCAAGTAAATTTCAATCATTTGGGGAGGTTTCTGGCGTTTAACGATGCATGATGAATTGTCAAATCTAACAAAAGAGAAATGTCAATATGTCAGATATTTACAATTTCAACTATCAAATCATAGACAACAACCACCGAATATTATCATGCAACTTAAAAAAACACCCTGAGAATAAACGTAAAAAACTGGTGTTTTCCTTAGACATGTGGTTTTCAATCTGACAATGCTTTTTTCCAGTTGGTCTTTTTGATAAATGTCACTTGATTTATGCTCAATTTGGTTTTCTACTCCTGAATAAAATTTGAAAAGCTTGCAACTTTATTTACAAAATAATGGTTAAGTTCGTGCGAGGTTTCATTTTATTGCAGGAAACTTTTGTTGATCCTGCTTCAAGGTTCTGTGGATGGCGTGGTCTTCAAGGTCAAGCGATTTAACACCGCTACACTATTTTGTGTGGGGTTATGGGAAATTCTTTGTATAATCCCGAGACTATTGACGCTTTGAAAGAGAATATTCGGCGCGTTACTGCTGACATACGGCTCCAATTGGTGCTAAAAATGGTCAAGAATTTGGCCTCTCGGGTGGAATTAATTCAAAACAACAACCGCGCCACTTGCCCCAAATCATTTTTAAAACATAATGGTAAACCCTTCAATCTTCAAAATAAAGCTAAATTCTTGGCCATAACATTAAATAATATGCGTTTTATTTCTTCTTAAACATTTTTTTTGTTTCATATCTTAAAAACCACCCTTTATGTAGTTCTTAGTGGTATTGATAGAAAATGTTATCTTAGTCCATTTTTGGTTAAACAAGAAGAATAAAAGTATACAAAAGTCAATCCAGATTTTAGGGTTAGATATTATCTTAAGCAGCCACATCTAACAACCTTTTTTCTTGTCTAGATTACATGCGTTCGAAAACCTATTTATGTTGAAAATAATGGGATTTTATTTTTTGTCTTTTCTCAAAATTATTCAAACTGACTTTTCCCATTTCCCATAAAACAGAGAATTTCCAATCGAATCGATGACTTTTCCACCTTTCAAAAAGGGTCCATCAGCAGTGGTTTTCATTTTTACAACATACAAAGAAAAAAAAAAGGAACAAGCCGAAACCACACGTTAAAAAAAAAAGAAAAACCTTTGGAGTCCTCAAAACCCCTTGGGGATATACCGATGTCAGAACAAATTAAAATTCCCAAAATGCGCAACGCCCCGGGTTTTCCGTCGCTTTTACTTCAGGCTTTATGCATCATATCGTCCCCCCTCTGTCAAACCATCATCAGGCTTGTTTTCGTTATATTCTATACAAAATATCCAGTTAGTCCTTTTTCTCATATATGTACTGTACATAGAATATGCGGACAGGTCAGGCTCTTGATGGGTTGTGTAGAAAATTTGAATTTATAATCGCAGAGGCATTTCCAGGAGGTTTTATTTTTTTGTTTCATGAGTTTGGGGTTGCCCATCATCAGGATGTTTCTGCCTACTTCCTTATAAATGAAACATATGCCAGCGCTTTCGCCTTTTCGAATGTTGTTGCAACAGACGACGACGAGGAGGAGAAGGACGATGATGACGACGACGATGAGTGGAACACAACACATGGCCAAGTCAGAGGAAATTCCCTGCGGAGCTTAGCAAACATTTTATGCAAATGTCAAAGCATTCCTGTCGTCCTCGTGTTGATACTGATGGGATGCGACGACTATACGACTACGACGAACCGATGAAGATGACGGCAACGGCAAGGGTAGTAAGGTCTGACAGACTGGCAGGCGACAATACGACTTCATGTCATACATCCATCCGTCCCATCCACCCACTCATTCAGTGGGACTCACCCCGTATGTCTCACGCCAAGGAACATCCAACCTCTCAGGCGACTACTGTCAGTATATGCAAATGTTTTTTTGTTTTCAGAGGCAGAGGAAGCCTTCCGTTTCGGTTCCTCCTTTCGGGACCTTCTCTCCTTAGTTTTTTTTTTATTATTATTTTGAATCCTTCCTTACTATCCTGGCTATATGATGTTTTTGTTTCTTGGATACCAGACGAAATTGTCCATGTTTTCCCATATGGTGCCAGTCCCAGCAGAATCAACTGCCAAAAGGGAAATATCTGGTGTTCGAAGTTTTTCCTTCGGATGAATGTGGATCCCTCAATTACCATAGCAAGGACTCGTCTTCTTCGTCATCGTCGAACTCGATTTTATATATATGCATGCATATAGTTAATTTTTTTTATTTTCTTTATAAATGATAATTTGGAATCGAAAAAGGAAACATGATAGTAAAGCGGTGAACGTGTCATCCTCTAGAGAACCCAACATAATGGAACAAACTCATGTCCACTTGATGGAAGTTTAAAGACGGTCTTTTCTCCATATTCCTATACCTACCAACCTTCATATGTTCGTAAGCCATAGATAGATTATTATGGGGGTGGAATGAAGGACATTTGAGGTATGGAAAATGATGGGGAGAATTGGACTTGAAGTTGGACTTTTTGTGTATGTTCACCAGAAGCACACCAAGAAAAATAAATTAAATTAGGATTACTAACCCAGGAGCCATATATGTACCTATATACACCATCATCTGCAAGCTTCATACGTCTCGTCGTCGTCGTTTTCCCTATCGACACTGGGATTCCAAACTCTGCAAAGACTAGAAAATATATGTATATATGTATATGTAGGATTTTTTCTGTAGGTATAGGTATAGGAGACTAAAACTAGGAACAACAACTTTTGTCAAACCATAAGGGGGTTTTAAACTAATTACATTAGAAAAAGGGTGGATGTGCCATGTTGGTGGACACCAACAGGACACAACATAAACGACATGACCAAAATAGGTGGGTTTTCATTTATACCTTTAGCATCTCGGTATATACATACATACTTTTACGTTCTTCTATAAGTATAAGGTCTCGTCCAGAATACAATCCATCCGGGAAGTGAGTAAATTTGGTTAGTAGCTCTGTTGGGATCTACAAATTTGTCCTTCGAGCTAAAATAAGAGGTGTTAGAATTTTATTATAGAGGTATACAACTTTCAAAGGTACCATAATGTTATTTTGTTATATTCTGGACTGAAGCTTTATTTATTAAAGAGTGAAAGCTGTGGATGTATTTAAAGTGTGAAAGTACATAAAAGTACATACTTTAGGATGGAAAGGTACAAATCTGACGTTTTGTTATGAGTGTTGTACAAAAGTCTGCAAACAAGAGGAATGTGCTGAGTTAGAAAACTTTCGTTTTTATAATGAATTTTTGAAATTAAAACTACATTTTTGCAGAACATTGTTTCTGAAAAGAGCTTAAACTGTTGACGAATTTACTTAACTACTTATTTTTTAATGTAGAACAGAACATTAGTGAAAATTGTAGACGAGAAAGTTTGAACTTTGATCATGACTAAAGTAAGTACAGTAGCTTTAGGTTTAACTTATACCACTAGCAGTAAGTCCTACTTTGGGTTCGTGGTTCGTGTTCTCGGTCACTGATATCTGGTTGCGGCTTTTTTACTGCTCTTGACGGTAACCTCCACTATTGTTCTTTGTTTTTCGCTGGACCTCCGACGATTTTACTGATTTATCGAAGTGTTTCACTGGTTATCAAAAGCTTTAACTTCCTATAACGGTGTTCACCGGCTATCAACCACTTTCTCCGGTTATCAACGGCTTTCGCCGGCCATCAGCAGCTTTCGCTGAATAGCATGATTTTGGCGCCAACTATATACCAACGGCATTTGACAGCTATTTACAGCTTTCGCTTGTTATCACGGTTATCACCAGCTATCAATGGTTTTCAACTCCTACTAACAACTTTGGTGGGCAAGGTTTTCACCAGCTAGGGTATTTCTGTTTCACAGTTCCTTAACACTGATGGGGAGTAGTTTTCTTCTTCTGTAATGGATTTATATGATCTATACTTATCTTACTTGAAGTCAAAAGTAACTGTACAATCAATCACAGCTAGGTTTAATTTCTGTATTTGGTTTCACGTCACAACTTGAGCTTAGGACCAAACTAGATGAAGAAGTTTGTTGGGTAAGGCCATAGTTGACTCAGAACTGTAGCGCCTTAAGCAAGTAAGTCACAAATTGAGCATGTTGCTATTGCCGCTAAACCATTATAGATAAAATTATTTTACACATGTTACTTCGCAGGTAGAGTTTCTGTTTTTAAACTATGATACAAGTACGCAAACTTAACTTAATACTTAAAAATAGAAAAGGATAGTATTCAAGTAGAGCTCAAAACTTTGTTAAATTTTCAATTTCAAATTGGACTCTATGGTGTCATTCGAAAAGAAAAATTATAAGAACAAAAAAAAGCACAAGAGCATTTAGTGTGCCAATTATTTATAAGCCATTAATAGCACACGCTTAGTGAGACTTAACAAATCAGTTTATCACTCCAATAGATTTTTTAATTTCAATATAAAATTTTAGGAAATGATTAGATTATCCTTAAATGTATCGTATGCAATTTGCAGTGCAGAGATTTTGTTTTCCTTAATAGAGATTGGATAGAAATAGAATTGAATTCTACGAAAATTTGCCATATAAAGGTTGAATCCATAGAATTCGTTGAATTGGTTTTGTTTGCTTCTAAAGATATCCGGTCTAATCTAATTCTTGGAAAATGAAAATACTTAATCCTATCTGAAAAACAAAAATAAGTACCTGACGCTGTTGCTGGGAAAATCTACGAGGAAACAAAATAAATTAAAACTCTAAATTGATTTAATTCGCAGAAATTTGGAGAAAAAAAAAGAACCGTTTTTAACCCTTAGCGAAATTTTTAAACAATTTTTTTAATTTCCCAGTATTCGGGTTAAATGAGCTTTTCTTTCTTCAATTCAATTTCTAAGAAGCCCTTGAACTGCAATTTTAAGGCAATTTTTATCCAATGCTCCTAAGAATTCCATTTATGTTGACTGCAATATATTTTGATGATAAAGTGGAAATATCATATCACTAAGGGATTAAGAGCTTTATTTACCTTTTAAAAAAATTACTGATTTCTTCATCTGAAAGCGATGGTTTCTGCCTTTTTAAGTGTAATCATTGGGTTTTAAAATGTCCTGAGACTCGTCTAATAGCAGTAGAAAGTTAAGTAGCACGTTTCAATTAGCCAATTAATCGATGGTTTAAATTATGAACAGTAAAGGTCCTAGTTTTGTTCCTTGTGGCACTTCAGTAATAATTATTTTGGCTGATTGTAGAATTTTGACTTGGACAACAAACTAACCTTAATCATAACTATACAATAATTTGTTTACTTGAGACATACGATTATTATTTAAAAGACGTATGTATATGGTAAGTTTTGCATTCAATCAAACATGACGATGCTAAAGAAGTCGCAAAAAGCGGTTCTAGCAATTCCGTTGATTGGATTCAAACTTGGAAACTAAAGTTTTAAGCAGATAAGCACTAGGTGTTTTTTTTATTATAGTTAAAACTATTGTTCATATACAAATTTATTGGTTAAAAATCGAAAATTTGAATTTTCTCAAAAGTGACCCCATAGATTCTTATGAAATAGTCTCTTAATTCGAATTTCTGAACATGTATTGATTTTTGTGTACTTTTAAAGTAGAATTTGAAAAATTTGCCTACCAAATCACATAATTTCAAATTAATTTCGTGTGATGAATTCGATTTTGAATTTATAATTTCAAATTTTTAGAAATATACATACGTTAGTTAAAACAATTTCTTAAAACCAAAAATTATCTTGATTTTGCAAAGAAAGTTTGAATTCTCTTAGTGACTCACTTAGTTTTATAGCAATTTCTCATTAGTTATGAACCTTGCTTTGACTTTTTATAAAATTTTGAAAAAACGTTGAATCTTATATGGAGGTACTTTCATTGTTTTGAAAATACGTTTTTTGGTGTTGAATTAAAATCTAAACCTCGATTTTAAATACATGCTTAAATTAAAAAATACCCAATATGCCGTTTTGTGTTTTACCGTTAAAACCCTTTTTAGCATAAACACTTCAGAGTGATTTGAAGGCTTATGTAGAACAATTGAGGGACAACAACTATAAAAGGATTATTGAAAGCTAAGTAAGATATTGAAACTATTTAAAGGAAACCCTAACTTTATCAAGTATTAGTTTCAGCAAGTATGTTTGATGTTTTTTGAATTTAAAAAGCTAATATCTCAAAAATCTGACTAAATAGAATGAATTTCAAGCTGGATTCGAACTTAGTATAATTTAATGGCCAATTACAAAACCTTATTGAAAAATGTATTTCTTAATAAAATTGCAAACAAAAAATCTTACGGACTTTTGAAGAAAATGTATTTTAAAAAATAGCTTCAAAATTTCAAGCCAATCGGTTGACCGGTTGGAGTTGTGACCCTCCAACCAAAAAAATGCTGTATTGAGATGAACGCGTTTAAAATGTTGAGCAGTAGCATATCAGGAATAATTTGTCAACACATTTAGTACTTAAATTCAAAAACCTCGCACTTACACTTTTTTCCCGGCCATAATATCAAAGGACAACATTTTTGAAGGGGACCGTTCAAATTAAAAATGATAAAATAAAATTTCCAGGGTTTAGTTCTTCGTGGAAAGAAATTGATTTTTTTTTAGTACTTAATGGCTTTACTCACATGCTTTATCTTAGAACAAATTTGAGCCAACTTTAAAAGATAGACATATGTTGTCGTGGACTTTTTTTTAGAACTATTGAAGGGGAACAATTTTGTCATACATTACTTAAGCAAAACTTTAACCGTTTCCGCAGCGCACCAAGTGGAAACTGTCAAAAGTGAAAAAGATCCCTGATTAAAAAACATTCTTTTTTAGTGGTACGCTGGTATTAGTCTTGGCGTGGTGTTATATAGCTTACAGCCTTTCTAAATTATAAGGTCATCTAAAATTGAAATAATTTTTCAAATCGGAACAGTTACTCTTGAGATTAACGCCTTCAAACAAACAAACAAACTCTTCAGCTTCATAATATCAGTATAGATTTCCCCAAGAAGTTCTTAATATGCAAAAATATTTCAACCGAATAAAATGCAGAAACGTGCAGAAAAAGAGGAAAAAACTGATACAAGGAAATGATTTTTTTATCAATTGTCTGCACTCACTAGAAACCAATATTTCTTAAGATCAGTTTTGAATATCGGGATAAAATAACGCAGAGATGGGTCTTTTTTTCGTTTTCGTCAAAAGATTTTATAAAACTTCTAGTTTTTTCAGCCAAATTTGTTGAAACTTCTTTTCCACTCTTAATGAAGATCTTAACAGTTCCTTGTCTTCTCCCAATTAACAACAGTTCCAACACTCAAACGGAAAAAAATTAAATTTTGAATAGACATAAAATTAAATGTATGCAAGTTCCACCATCTGTGGAATACTTTTCATTTAAAAAACATTAAATTTAATGTTTTAAGTTTAAAAGAAACCTTCTTTTTTCACTTAAACTATATCATACTTAATAAATTCAATAAAACGATTCATGAAATTCTGAAGTGTCTTTTTTCTAACATCGTTAAGTCCCAAGGACAGGACAATTTTTATTTTGTATATTATGTAGCATTGAATTTTTTGTATTTAAAAATATTACAACTGTTGGAAGAACTCATAAAATCAAAGTGTTTTTTTTTTGTTTCTTCTTCGTTTTGTAATCTCGAACGGAAGACATCTTATTAACAAACGTTCATACAACTTAAAGCTTATTTCTGTTTAGTATAATTCCTAACTATAGGTATGTATATTGTATATACCTACATATAGAAATGTAGAAATACTTTCGCTATATGCAAATCAAGGCCGCATGTTATCGTATAAAAGTAATAACCTCCGCATGTACGAGCAATTTTGATCTTTTACCATTTCGCATTACAATTTCAACCAAGAACACAGCCAGCGCCAGCGTTAGCGTTAGCGTAGCAACTACAACAACAACAAAAACGAATATCCCTAAAGGCTTCTCTTTTTATTACCCAATTCCGCATATGGACTTTAAATAGCCTGATTTTAACATCCGTTTCGACTTGTATGAAAAACACATACAATCGGGGATCGGGGAGTGTGATGTGATGGTACAAATTCCAACTCTGCTCTACTCGTACTCCGCCAAGTTGGTTTTCCAAGCAAATTTGTATTTAAATGATTAAATTTTATCGAACGTAATTCTACACACTGTTGTGAGTTTGTGTATTTACGTATAGATGGGTCGAGGGGACGGAAGGAGAAAAGAGGGTACAAGAGTTCAACTTCAGAAGTCGTCCTTTGGTTGTAACCTACCAATGTCGTTTTCAAAAGAACGAACAGCAAGAATTCAGCAATCGAATGGAAACAATGAATAATTCCACATAATCCTACAACCACAACCACAAGACTATACACACACCATACACGCATACAATCATAGTGAAAATCCCATGTCTAATCCTTTTTTCAGGGATTAAATTCTTTTCCACGAGAACGAAAGCATTGGATGTTTTCAGGCGCCTTAACCGCTGCTGGCAGAACATCAGAACAGGACCATTGCTCTCGAACTCAAATCGAATTGACTCAACTCGACTCGACTCTTGCTTCAGCATTGACGGAAACGACGACGTATGGTGGCGGCGATGGTAACGTCTTCTCTTGTGTGTATGTTGCTCAATATTTACTTTTACGATTGCGTGCAACCCTCTTTTGTGCCGCTATTGTACGTCAAAACATCGTATTCGCATCTGACCACCGTCGTACTGCAACAGCCCCCAGCTTAACAACAACCCCTCTTATACATATATTATTACATTATACAGTACAGGGTACAGCATTGTTGCTACATACCACTTTGCACTTCTGTTTGCAGTCCTCAAACAGACACAAACACTCCATGTCCACTGTTGATGACAAATTTAATTTCCTCGCCTCACCGTCGTCGGTCGTCGTCAATAGGGGTTGATTATTATTATGCACTAGGAAAGGTATATAGTGAATGTCTCTTGGGCGACGACATCAGTTTCAGTTCTTCTCTTCTATAGCCGGAAAAACTCATCTTCAATCAAACGCACAGTTGGTTGCAGCGTTCCCACTTTTTTCGAACCAAAACAAATGATTTGAACTAACGGAATTCTTAGCTTCTATAACACACTTGTATCAAGTTGAAATGGGTTTCAGTTGAGTCGAAATCTGACATTCTGTATCAGACACATAATCTGACATATGTACTCCTTGACATCCTTCAAATAAATTTTTGACGTCCATCTCACCAAAACAAACGTCAATACGAACAAGAACTCGTCAGAAATTTTTAAAACGAACGATATCAAGGAATCAATGTTGCTGCAAGATTTGTTGATCACTTAATCGGTGTTGAGTGCGATGATCCGTCACGAGTTCCCCACCTTAAAAACTCCGTGAACATTAAATCTTTCATTTATAACCACTAGCACACATAATGAGTTATTTGGCAATTATATCAAGTTTAAGTAGGTTTCAGTTGAGTAGAAGTCTGCCATTTTTTATTAAACACATAATCTGACACTGACATATAAACTTCATGACGTCAGTTTTCGTCAAAAAATGTCAGTAATTTTTGTCGAAAAATCCTAGATTTATAGATGAGATTTAAAGAGTTTACATAGTTTTAATATAAGTCAAAACATTTTATGTTTCTAAAATGTCAAACTAGAAGCTATGAAATTTAATCGAAAGTTCACAATGACGCATTTTGAGGCAACTGCAAATGCGTTCCCTACCTTAAAAACTTCTTTCTTATTAATTTGTTTATTTACAGCACTTATAATAAGTTGAAAGGAAATTGCATCCAGTTGAAATGGTTTGGATTGAGTTGAGTTAAAATGTGACATTTGAGACGTTTATTCCATTTTTTAAAGAGTTGATCTGTCAAACTTTCAAGATAATACAGTTCAATTTAACTACACCGGAGCATTTTGAGTTTTCGTAAAATAATTACATTTTATGTGAAATGTTAACCTAAGATAACATTTTCAAGGCATATTTTCAATACGTCAAAATATTATTTGTTGGTTATCTGTCAAACTGTATAAATAGAATTTCTTGTTTTATTAAATATAAACGATGAAATTTCTAAAACATTCAAATGATTACAATTGAATCCGCTTTAAAAGAAACAGATTTCGTCAAATAATTAAAATTCTTGTGAAATGTTTGAAAACTTTAGATGACAATACATCAAAATACTCCATTTTTGGTTATCTGTCGAACTAAAAGTAAAATGAAAGAAGAAGAGATATCGACTTCAAATAAATTTTGTTATACAGATAATAAGGCAGAAAGATGCAGAAAGGACTCTCAAGAAAATTGCGTGGGTGGTTTTTTTACCATAGCAGTTTTAAAAAAAGGTGAAAAATTTGGTTAAACCTAAATATCTCATGAACCAATGACGCTAGAGACTTGAATTCAATTTTATATTATATATTGTAACCTGATACAAAACAAGTATATTTTTTGAAAAAAATCCAATTAACGTTTTTTTTATAAATCAAAAAAACTGAAAAAAAAATTTGTCACCTCGAAAATTTTACGATTAAAATATGATTTCATCTCCAAAACAATTTTGCGCAACGAAGAATAATGTTTTTGACATCTGATAAAATTTTGAGAAAAATCGAAGTGATAGTTTTTTTTATAAAAAATAAAATCCTAAAAAAAACATTACTCATAGTTGGTAAAAATTGAATTTCGACGCAAATATCTTTTCAAAAACTTGAGATTAAGGCTTCAAACTTTTTTTATCTTATAAGAAATATTTCAACATTCTAAAAAAATTTGAGAAAAATCTTATTGACAGTTTAAAAAAAAAATAAAAACCTAAAAAAAATTAATAAAAGTTTGTAAAAATTGATTTTCGACTCAAATATCTTTTCAAAACTGGGAGAAATTGGCTTTAAACTACTTTAATCTTTCAAAAAATGTTGTTGTCAACATTCAGTAAAATTTTGAAAAAAATCGAATTGACAGCTTTTATAGAAAAAAACAAAAACCTATAAAAAATTTAACAAAAGTTGGTAAAAATTGATTTTCGACTCAAATATCTTTTCAAAAATTTGAGATAATGGCTTCTAACTAATTTTAACTTATAAGAAATATTGTTTTCAACATTCGAATAAATTTTGAGAAAAATCGAATTGACAGTTTTTTTTTACAAAAAATAAAAACCTAAGAAAAAACAATACTAAAACTTGGTAAAAATTTGCTTTCGACTCAAAAAGCTTTTCAAAAATTACAAATATTGGCTTCAAACTTATTTTATTTCACAGAAAATATTGTTTTCGATATTCATATATCATTCGATATAAAAATCCAACAGTCCGTTTTTTCATAAAAAAAAAATAAAATCTACAAAAAATAGTACGCAAATTTGGTAAAAATTGATAGACAAACTTTTAAGCAAGACAAATCGACAGACGAGATGGGAAGTTATCAGTGTGGGTCGCATTCCAGCCTCTTTTTTCTATTGTGTTAACTAGTTAAACGGACAATTTGTATGATTTCAGTTCTTTTTTGTCCAATTTAGTTCAGGATGCAGAGTAAAAAAATTATCAAAAAGTGGCAACACTGTTTAGATAAAACGTTTGCTTCATCAGTGGTCCAAGTGTCGGAGGATGGGTTAGCTGGTCGGTTTGTCTCGGTCTCGGTTGTCCTCTTGTCGCACACCTTATACCTGTTCGAGAAATCCACCCCCAGCCAACAGCCCACAGTCCAGCCCAGTCCATAGTCGAAACTCAAACCCTAAGCCAGAGTCTACAAAGTATAAGGAAGAGAGAATCCTCGCCTCGCCTGATGATGGTTGGTCATAACTGAAAAACAGGATAAATATTAAAATTAAACATCAACGGGAATATTTGCAATGCCAACAGAGGGCTATTTGCATTCTGCATCCTTTATTTTGTTTGGGTGTTTGAGTGTTTGTACTGGTTTGTGCCATCATCATTGAGAGAGAGAGAGAGAGAAGTGTCCAGCGCAGCGAGTCCTGTGAATGCACAGTGTACACTGCTGTACAAAGCCAGCCAGAACCCAGAACCATAAAACAGAAACAGAACCAACGGTATCTAGGCCCTAGCTAGTGCTAGAGGGGTGTGTACTGTTGCTGGCTCTGGCTGTGTGTAACAAAGCAGAACCAGTCAAGCGTTGAGATCCTGCGTTGTGCAAATATCGGTTTTTTTTTATTATTTTGTTGTTTGTAGACTTCTGCTGTCGACCCGTCTCTACCAACCTACGGTCTTCATGCTTCGTGGTAGCCGGTCGTCCTCGTCGTTGTCCTAACTTGCACCCAGGATGGTTAATTCAATCCGACTGGATGCCTTTGTACGAATGCGGTGCAGCAGAGAAGAATTTTCCAGGGGTTATGGGTAAATAAATGGTCGGACTTTGTTGCGCTGCGTCAGGGGGTTGGGGAAGATGCGTTGTTGCTGCATTACCTTGCCATTGCCATTGCCATAGCACATATATTGCCCGAGACAAAACAGACAGAGTTTGAGTTGGAGTAGGAGTTTTGAGTTTGGAGAGTGTAACAAACGAAGTGCATACGGAACGGACATACACTTTGTGGCAAGGCAAACTCTTTGAACGCGAAACGCTATGTTAACATCCAATAATTGGAATACCTGGTCGCGCAAGGGTTGCAGGTTGCAGGGTGCGATCTGCGATGATGATGGCAGTGGAAGCATATGTACCAACATACGTACATTTGCAAATGTTCATTGCGTGTTCTTTGTTCTCCAAGGATGGGTGGATGGTTTCTGGTTTGTCCCTCAAGAGGGTTTGTTTTTATTCTTGTGCTCCCGCATTGAGGTCTAATTTCTCCGTGTTGTGTGCATAGCAGAGCCCCACATATGATTCGCAATAGTATCCTGGACATATTCCTGCTAGATACTCATCATTATGTACCTATGCGATTGTGAATAAAACTCGACATCGCTAACGCTGACTCGTCGACTGAGATGAGGCGGCCGTTGCGGCGAATGGTGGTGGAACCGACGATGACGACGACGCGACGGTCGTAGCGGACGAAAATGAAAATCACTTTGTAGTGGATTTACTTTGTATGCAACATAAAGGATATTGAAGCAACAACAAAAAAAAGAAAGACGGAAAAAAACTCAACGAGCTTCGTTACAAGTTGAGATGAATTGGTATACAATTTGTTAATGGATCAAGTGGAAAGGTTTTCTAAAATGGCGGCACTCATAGAGTCTTGTATCCTGTCACGGTGTACTACTATATGTATAGCATATGCAATTCTACTACCTTTGGTGGATTGAAGTTGAAGAGCTTGTTTGATTTAGCGATGAGCTTAGATTTGATGAAAAAATATACCCACCCACCTAACAAAACAGACCGCTTGCCTTTCATGGACTATTGAGCAACTTTGTGTCCGTTCAGATTGGGTAGGTCTATAGAGGTACTCTTTCTATACCTATATTTACCTCATACGAACGAAGATAGGTATATTTGGTATTTTGAAGTGGATGTAAGGGAAAAACAACTCACGAAAAAAACGGTCACGGAACTTATAAGTCATCCATAAACAAAAACATGGACGAGTACAGGAAGAAATATGAAGTGTTTTTTGAGGAAAGCAAATTAAATTTTGAAATATTGAAGACTTTTTTTTTTAATTTTGCAGCTAACAGAATTCTATTCTGTTGGAGGAGGGTCTAGTATATTTTCATCTTACCTATCTTTGAAAACCGTGAAGATCAAAGGCTTCCTTATGACCGGCAATACGGCTTTCCCAGCAATAGATCCATTGATGATCTCATGATTCATCTCACCGAACAACAGAGAAAATAAGATTACTGCGCTTTATAGAGTTTGGCATCAGGCTTTCTCTTATTCTGTTTCGTTGGAATAAAAATGACCTTTGAGAGCGTCCAATACAAGAACTATTCGATAGATTCAAGACCAAAATTCATCTGGTATTCCCCAGGGCACTTTTTTCTCTCCAACAGTCTTTCTCATTTTTATTGATAATCTCCTTTCTGAAACCTTAGATCCACTAAATGCTTTGTTAAAGATGACGGTATTCTCAGCTTTTCATAACCCTGCTCTCAGTTGAAGATCGTCATTGGGAGTGGGTGATATTTTCATTAAATTATGAACTTAAAAGCTTTTCTTAATAGGGCTGATGATACAGTAATACACTTAGGGCATCATAAGTTCCTCGCTGGATCACCTTCGTAATGTAGTTTGTCTAATCGTTTTTAATTTGTACAGAATATTTGCTAAAGAAATATCCAGTTGCATTCCTATCTTTAAAAATTCAATCCTAACACTCACGCCTTCTTCAATCCTCATCAGTATACTCTCGATCTCGATCCAAACTTCGGTAGTCACAGTCAAGTATAGAGATTCGTTCTTTTGTCGTACTACGTGAATGTTGATACCGGTGCACATTTGTCTCTTAGTTTTGATTATCCAATTGGGAAGGAAAACCTGAATTGTGTAAAGCATTTCACATTCTTGCTGTGCTGTTGAGAAGGGAATCTCAACACACAAATTTTGCAACAACCCCTAGAGAGGTAACCTTCGTCGATTGGACGAACATCAATTTTATTTTTTCTGTTTTCTCTTTACTCCTTTTTCCGATCGCATTCTCACTTCGTGTAACCCTAGTCATCCATGAGTGTTTGCAGTGTGAGGACGTTCGGTGGCGTACCTGCTTGGGTAAGAGCTTTTTTTATTAAAAAAAGGCGCCAACTTTTAGTGCTTGTGATTAGATTTTTAGGTTGCACAAATTTTTTTTAGAAATTGCGTATTATATTTCAGTTTTGCAATGGCTTCGCGATTAGTTATGTTAGATGAACAAATAGAAGAAATGGAGAAAATTTTAAAGGAGTGTGACTTCGGAGATGGGGAAAATTTTGAAGAGGAAGAAGACGATGTAGAAGACAACGTGGAGGAGGAAGAGGAAGAAGAAGGCTCGGATTGGGAAGATTGTGTGGATTCAGAGGAAGATGCTGAGGATAACATACCACTTAGCTTGTTACAAGAATATGGCAAATCCAAAATTATTCTGTTTTCTCAAAAAGTTTTAAGAGGAAAAAACAGGCATATATGGTCAACTAAAAAAACGAAAAGCTACATTCATGGTACCAGTATTGTGCATAAGGCCAGAGGACCGACACGGGAAACAAAAGGCATAATTGACCCATTATTATGCTTCGACAAATTTGTGACAGGAGGTGAGTTCTTAGAAGAAATTGTAAAGTGGACAAATGCCGAAATCGAAACGAATATGAAAAACTATGAAATCGAAAAGGCCACTGTGAGGTTGACCAATTGTTGTGAAATAAGAGCTTTGGTAGGAATTTTCGTTGTGACAGCCGCGCTAAAAGATAATCATCTAACAACAGAGGAACTATTTGATTCTACCTATTCGGGAAATAGATATACTTTGGCAATGAGTCAAGCACGATTTAAATTTCTTATAAGGTGTTTGCGATTTGATGATAAATCTATAAGAATAACCATTACTGATAAATTTGCACCAATTAGAAATCTGTGGGAAATTTTTATACAGAAATGTCGCGAAATCTACACACCTGGCCTTTTTACGTGACCATTGATGAACAACTCTTGGCGTTTCGTGGCCGATCATCATTTCGCATGTATATTCCCAACAAGCCGGCTAAATATGGATTAAAAATTATCATGCTAGGTGATAGTGGGACCAAGTATATGGTGAATGCAATGCCATATTTATAGGGAAAGGTACAAACACTGGTGAGCTTCCTCTTGGAAAATTTTGTGTAAAGGAAGTAACCAAAAGTATTCATGGCTCAAACCGAAATATTGCAATGGATAATTGGTTCACTTCAGTCCAACTGGCAAAATTGCTTCTTTGTGAGCCTTACAAACTTTCCCTTGTGGGCATAATGCGATCGAAAAAAAACGAAATACCCAGGGAAATAATGAAATCCAAGACCCGGCGCGGCGATGTGGAACGTCAATGTTTTGCTACGATAAAGATTTGACAATTCTGTCATATAAGCCAAAGCTGAATAAAATGGTTTATTTATTATCGTCTTGCAATGAGACAGGGACCGTTAACACCACCACTGGAAAACCTAACATGATTGAGTTTTATAACCAAACAAAAGGAGGTGTGGATACATTTGACCAAATGTGTACCATCATGTCATGTTCCCGTAAGACGAATAGATGGCCGATGTGTTTATTTTACGGTATGTTAAATATGGCATATATAAACAGTTATGTGATCTACGCTCACAAAATGAGTTCTAAACATCAAAAACCGTTAAAACGCAGAGATTTCATGAAGGAGCTGCACTCGAAACTTGTAACACCATGCATGAATAAGCAGTTAGAATCACCAACTTTACCTGCCAATATTAGGTCTAATATTGCCAAATGTACGCCTGAAAATAAAGAACCGTTAAGAGGAGACAACGTTAGTGCAACAACAACTAAAAACAGAAAAATTTACAAATATTGTCCATACACAAAGCGTCAAGCAATAAGTGTGATGCAAGCATATGTATGTTGGGAGCATAAAGTTGAACTATGCAATAAATGCTCACAATAATTGTATTTATTTTTTATTTTATTTTTTTATGTTTAACTAAAACCAAACTTTAAAGTTCCTTCTTTTTTTCTTATAAGAAAAACAAAATAAGTATATAATACAAACAAAATAAGTTATTTCAAAAATGTTAGCTCATGTGTTGAGCGTAATGTTTAACTTTGCAACAAATGAAGAAATATTTTTTTTTATTTTTTTATTTTTTTATTTTTATTTTTTTGTGTTATTTAGTGAATTAACTTTTAAGTTCCTACCTTAAACAAAAAAAAAATTATTAGAAATAACAAAAAACAACAAGTGATCTCAAAAACAATGTGTTCAAAGAACTTTTTCTAAAATAAAAACTCAAATATTTAAAAAAAAAATCTTTTTTTGGTTTTTCTTTAAAAAAAAAAACTAATAAACATATATTATTTAATTTCACAGGAATAAGTTAATTACTTTTTCTTAAAAGCGTAGTTAAAAATCACTTCGTCGATTCGACGAATGGTTACCTGTAACGTACTAAAAAATATGGTTACCTTTCTAGGGTCACTGCCTTATTTCAGTCAAACCAAAGCGCTTATTTATGCACCATAAGAACAAATAAATGAGAAATTTCATCAAAGTTTACTCGGAATCGACAGGAGCGGATGATTGGCCCTTAAATCTTGAAGGGTTTTGAAGAATATGTTAACGATTAATCATATAGTCAATTATATATTATATATTATCAAAGGTATCCTAAAAGGTCACAACATAATGGTTTCCCCCTTGATCAGAATGGGAATATCAACTCATCTTATTTATGAAGAGGGTTTAAAGACTTTCTGCGAATACCCAATCCTGAGATATGGCTATAAATCTTCATAAAATAATGTTTCATAATTTATTTAAATATTTAATTTTTAACAAAACTATATTAATTAAATTACGGTTTTCAGTTTTTCATACCTGTTTCGACTTCATATTGCATACAGTTCATGATTGTAGTGTCTCCGGAATCATCCTTCCTCACATAAGCGGCCGGCAATTCTCTGCAATACTTTGTCCGAAACACCCCTAAGAGTTTGGAGCCCCTTTTACTAAGCACCCAGGTCTCGGATCGATAAGCGAGTATTGGCAGAACCATCGACATGTAATACAGCAGCAGCTTACAAGTGATTGTAAGTTTTCTACATTTCAAAAGCTTTGACAGTGTTATTGGCTTGTTTGAGTCACGTATTGCTTTCTACAACGATAGGCTGAAGAGGATGCAGGCCAACCCATCTCCTTGGGGGAGTCCGTTGTGGATTATGCGGCATTATAGATAAGTTAGAATATTAAATTCTAGACATTCATCCACCGCCTGCATAAGGGAACAAATCTGATCGGTTGTTGATTCCTGCGATAAAGCCGCACTAATATTGTACGTATGGGGCTATCCGTCCTGATAGGATAAAGGAGAGTATCTTAAAAGCGGTATTCAACAACGTAATACCTCTATAGTTCCTGCACGTTGTTGTAATTCCTTTCTTGTGTATACGTTTTTAAAAATCTTCTTTTTTTTTTTTTATAATAAGCACACACTCAAGGGGATATTACTACCCTTGTTATGCAGAGGCACAGTGTGAGCACTAGGAAAAGGAGAGAGGGATTAAAAGGAGATGTCGGTGCACATTGGTTTTGAATTCCGGAACATTGCAATGACTAGGAAAGACAGAGTGTGGTTAAGGCATTCCACATTCGCGTAGTACGGCTAAAGAACGAATCTCTGTATTTGACAGTACGGCCGAAGTTGGGCTCGAGGGTATACTGATGGGCATTCCTAGAAGCGCGAGTATTACGGTTGAACTGCTTAAGGGGAGGAATGCAACTGGCTATTTCACTAGAGCATAAGCCGTTAAAATAACGGTAAAAAAGGGTCAGACAAGAGACCTTACGACGATGTTCAAGCGAAGTAAATGAACTTATGATGATATTATCATCTATCAATTTAAATGCTCTACGTTCAATACTATCCATAAGTTGCAGGAGCACCAGCCCAGAGATGGGAGTTATACTCAAGCTTTGGACGTATGTAAGTCTTGTAGATAACAGCCAGATCAGAAGGGGTGAAATATTTCTTGCATCGCCTAAGGAAACCCAAACACCTTGCGGCATTTTTGGCGACATCGCGTATGTGATCATTCCACAAGAGGTGGTTGGTGACACACATACCATCCATGGATAATGGCAATGGGGGTATATCTCGCTTTAACGATACAAGACAGCATTGCGTTTTCGAAGCATTAAATTCCACGCGGTTTTTTAATCCCCATTGAGCAATGCTGTTTAGGTCGGAATTTAATGAGCTTTTCATATTTTGTCGTTGCAGTTCCACATCCGAAGAAGAGGGATGTGAGTCTGAAAACGAATATGAAAAGCTAAGAGTACTATCGTCAGCGAAACAATGTATTGGATTGTTGATGTTGCACACCAGCATTTATTTTATGGTTTTCAGACTTGAATCCATCCAATACTACTTGTATTGAACGATCCGAAAGGTAATTACTAATCCAATGAAGCAGGGATTCATGCACACCGAAAGCACGCATTTTCGATAAGAGAGCCTGATGCCAAACCCTATCAAATGCTTTTGAAATATCAAGTGCAATAATCTTACTTTCTCCAAAGCAATGTAAAGATTTGCTCCACTGTTCGGTGAGATGAACCATGAGATCACCAGTGGACCTATTGCTTCGAAAGCCGTACTGCCGGTCATTAAGAAGCTTTCGATCTTCAAGATATTTCTTGAGCTGATAATTAATCAGCGTTTCCATGACCTTGGAAAGAAAGGACGTAAGTGCAATCGGTCGGAAGTTAGAGGGTGAGGAAGATTCGCTTTTTTTGGGATGGGCTGGACAAATGCAGTTTTCCATCCTCTCGGAACGAGACCTGAGGAGTAGGACAGATGAAAAAGCTTACACAGTGGTTTTGCCAGCGTTGAAGAACACCTCTTCAGAACAATAGCGGGGATACCATCCGGACCAACGGATTTATGAGTGTTTAGATCTCTAAGGACTCTTGCCACAGTACGAGTGCGAAAAAATATTGATCCCATAGAATCACTAACTCGCTCAAGTACAGGCGGAGTCATAACACTCACTGGCAGCGTAGAATTGGCGGCGAACTGCCTTGCAAAAAGATTAGCTTTCTCTAAAGAGCTAATAAAAGGAGTGTCATTGACAACGAGCGTAGGAACCGATGAAGAGGAAGAATTCCTCATGTTTTTCACAAATGACCAACAAAATTTACTGCCTTTGGGACATTGCAGTATTTTTTGGCGTAATTTTTGGTCATGTAAAAATTTGGTCCGTCGAATATGGGCGTTACAGGCCTTCCTGGCTTTGTTTTTCCGGCTTTCCTCAGTACGGTTGGCTTTATAGCAACGGAAACTTACCACTTTGGCCCTAATAACCTCTTTACAGCTCGCATCAAACCATGCGTTTTCCTTAGGTCTGATACTTTTAACTCTGTTTGGTATAAAAGTTCTCATTCCCAGGAGAATTAAACTTGTGATCATATCAGCGCTGGCGTCAACGTCACTATCGAGGAATCATAGTGACCAGTTAAAGATCCTGAAGTAATTATTGAGACCGTCCCAGTTGGCTTTCTCGTATTGCCAAACGGTCCTCTTAGGAGCTCTTTCTTTAACTGAACAGTTTTGACACGAGAAATTTGCTGATACAACACAATGGTCAGATGTGCCTAGAGGAGATAGAACACTAGCAGTGTACTTATCAGGGTCACAGGTAAGAAACAAGTCAAGAGTGTTCTCTGCTCGACATTCAACGTCCGATAGTCGGATGGGCTCGTTGACCAGCTGAGGAAGGTGGTTCAACTCAGCGAAGATTTCTGCACACACTCCATCGGGTGTTGTCTGGCCTGAATGTTGAAGCCATGAAGAATTGTGTACATTGAAATCGCCCGTAACAACGATTTCAGTGCGAGGATAGGACGAAACAATTCTTTGGATGGAATCAGACAAAGCATCAAATTCACGAGAAGTTGATACTCTGTCTAAATTTGGGCTTCGATAAAGGAAGCAGTAGTGAATGATTTGCTTATTTACGGAGAATTTAAACCACATATAATTAAAAAAGGAATTGGTGCAAATACCATATTGTGGTAAGAGCTGATAAGCAACATCATTCCTAATGTATATGGCGAGGCCATGGTGGAAAAAGAATAAAGGCACCAAGCTATACCCATGAATAAAAAATTCAGCAGGATCGGAATCGTCACCTACTTGGGTTTCACTTAGTGCCAAAACAGCTGGCCTGTATGAAACAGTATGGCGGTATGCCAACAAAAAATTCGCCCTTAGCCCACGAATATTACAATAATCTACTCTGAATTGTGCAGTCATTGCAAAATTGCATTGCATTTCTTCATGCTCTATAATATCATCAAATGCTCGATGTGGAGCTGGCTCGTCGTGTTGAAACAGCTGCGTTGATATGTAATCGGCTTCCAGAACTTTGTTTTGTGAATGCTTTTGTGCAGCTGTCCCGACCTCTTCTATGCTTGGTGGCGGTAGGATATGGTCTTATTTTTGAAGTGGCGTTTAAAAATTCCTTAAAGTACACTTTCCAACGCTCCAGTGTACCTGCAGGATCGGTAATCAGATTTCCTTCTCCGTCCTTGTGCAACGACACAAAAGTGTCAAACCCAAAACCCTTCCCTTTGTAATTTAACCTCTGGTTCCTGAATTTAAAGAACAAAATGTATACATTTTTATTGCTCAGCTCATTTCTTGTACTTTTTATTAGCATACAAAATTAAAAATGCCATTTCTTCGAATCAACTCGACAAAAATCCACACTCACAACAAACACCACACAAAAGGCTACTTTCTACTTCTTTTGCCAAATTTAAGTGACTTCCAGCATATGACCAATCTAAATAACAACTTCACAAATACCAAAACTTCATTATACTCTACCACCCAAAAGGATACAAGACCCAGTACCGGTACCAGTGCCGTTGTCGACATTTTGTTTTAATATTCCATTTCAGCAGAATCGTATATAAAAATATTTCCTCCACCACTGCAGCCTTTACTAATAGAAAATTCTGATTGCCAAAAGGAGTATAATTAATTTCACCATCTACGAATATACCCTCTCGTCTTTTCATCCAAGCTGTAAGTGTATACCCAGCCAAACATACCTACAGAAAAGTACATACTTAAGAAATTTCTTCAAGTCCAAATTAGTTCCTTGCACCAGAGAAGCAGACGTCTAGCAGAGCATCAGAGGGACTTAAGTGCATTCTCCTCTTAAATTCTGTTAAATGTGCAACACATTTTCATGATTGTCATAACTTTTTTAACAAACGCCACGACAAGCATCACAAGAAAATATATACGAACTTTTCTTATTCTTGGTGTTCCCAAGGGTGGTTATGGTTATGGAAGTTGGAAGTTGTATAGAAGAGTTGGAACTTGGTACCCTTAAGTAAGATCTTTTTGGCAATCTATATTGACGTTGCTGCTTCTACTTCTACTTCTATACTTCTACTTCTACTGCTACTAGATATTATTTCTCTAGGTATTTAGTTGTTGTTTCTTCTTCTTCTTCTTCTTCTGTAGAATGAGAGAGGTTGAAGATGGAAACTTAAGACTTCTGAATTCGAAAAGCTGACAGTGCAGTGAAAAACTAAAAATAACGCTAAATAAACATGACTCCAATGGGCTTCTTCTCTTGCCACCAAGAAGTTTTTAATGCAATCAGAGGTAAATTTCTGTGCACTTCTTTTTGCCTTTTACTTTTATACTTCGTTGCTGAATGCTTCCACTCGTAGTCGTAGTGTTGTTGTTGTATACACCAATAAAGTGCTCATTTCATTGCGCTTCGAGTGTCGAACTATTAAGTGCCTTTTCCTCGGATTTGTAGAGTGAAGTTGGGGTTAGAGACTTAAGTGCTCTTTTCACCAAAAGTGGGCGTTACGCCGCCCGCCGCCGCCACCGCCGCTTCGCACCGTAGGTATAGGTTGCGATTCGGTAAATAAAACAAGCACTATCTTCAACGTTCCTGCCAGAACTATGTACGAAACGAGCACAATGTTCCTATCTACCTGACTACTACTATGTACCACCACCACTGCTATAGCAGCCAGCGCCACCACCAGATGGGGCTAGTTGGCACCACTTTGTATTTACGACAATCGCACAAAACGGGTTAAACTTTAAATGAACAAAACTTTCCGATGCACTTTTCACAACAAAAAGTTTCCCTCCTGCACCTCCCTCCCTGTTGCACTCTTTGTGAATGAAGTTTTCGGCCAAAAAATCCATAAAGAAGGTAAAAGTTGGAGCTGGAGGTATAACTAAAAGTAAAAGCGTGTAGGTATGGGGGGTGAGTATAAAAATGCACCAAACCCCGGCATTATTATTTGTTTGATGGCAGCTGAAATGCCGAGCATTTGCAATTCTCTGTGGAAAAGGTGATTCTGACAAATATTTGCAATTTCAGATGCTACAGACCTACAGAACTGAACATCAGAACATCAGAATGACTGAAAAACAGTTTTATAAGTTTTTTTTTTCTGGGTTAACTTTGGTTATTAATTTTAACTCGGTCAGGGTTTGACTTCTTGTTATAGTTGTTGCTGCTTCGGCTGTATAGCTGTTAGTTCTGGTGAACTTTATGTTTTCAGTATTGTTCAACTATATTTAAAGTTTAAATGAATGCATATGAAGTTATATTTGATGCAGTTGAGTGGTTAAGAAATGTTATAGGTACATAACTCGTACGAATTTTGGAAGGTCTATTGGAGGCAGAGTTAAGAAAGTTAGATTATTTTAATAAATGGAATTTTGTGAAACTGAAACAAACACCCGTCAAATGATGATGGAACGTAAATGGGAGAGGTGAAGCGTTATGTTATGTTACCAAAATATTCAAATTATAATGAAACTTAGTTTGTTCGTAATAAGTCCTGTTTTTGAAAAGCTCCTGAATAATAAAAAATGAGAAAGTTGTTTTAATTATTAAAATCATTGAAGACATTTCGAAATTGGCTGGTTAGTTTTTACGGAGATACCTATTAGGTTTGACTTTTAGTCTTGATTTTTTTTCTAATTATTGGCGTTAAAAATGACTCTCAGTGCAAATTTTATATTTAAAAACTTTAATTTTTAAATTGTCTTACGATTTATTCAGTCAATATTTTGTGTTGATTTTTTGTTTACTAAGCGCAGGGATTTTTAAGCCTTTATTAGGAAGAAACATAAAGTGAGCATTAGTAAAGGGAGAGGTGGTTTGAAAGGAGGTTTCGGTGCACATTGAATTTGAATTCCTGAATATTGCAATGACTGGGAAAGAAAGAGTATGGTTAGGAGTTCCACATTCACGTAGTACGGCTTAAGAACGAATCTCTGTAATTGACAGTACTACCGTAGTTGGACTCGAGTTTATACAGATGAGCACTCCCTGCGACACTAGTTTTATGGTTGAATTTCTTGAGGGAATCAATGGAAAGGTATATTTCTCAAGAGCATAATGCATTTAAATAACGGTAAAAAAGAGTGAGACAAGAAACTTAATGAAGGTATTCAAGCGACGACGTAATAATTTTGAGTTTTCAAAACATTAAATTCTGAGTCTATGTAAAATTTGTATAAACTTATAACACATTGCCGTTGAAGATCCACAACCGAAGAGCAGGATTAAGAACCTAAAACCAAGTATGAAAAGCTGAGGAGTTGAGAAAATGAGAAAGAGTGCCGGATACAGAAAAGAGCCCTGGGGCACACCAGCATATATTTTGTGTTGCTCAGACTTGAAACCATCCATTACCATTTCTATAGGACCGTTCAACCGAAAAGAAATTTCTAATCCAAAAGAGGAAAGATTCTTCAAAACCGAGGGTACTTATTTTCGATAAGAGAGCCTGATGCCAAACTCCTGAGGAACGAACTGGACTGTTTTTACTATCAATGGTTTGGGTTATAGAGCAAAAACACTCTATATGAAGATATAAATCCTTCGTAATTGTACGTATCACCCTCCAAAACACATTTGTTTACATTGTTGCATTTGTAATGTGGACGCATTCAACGAGAAAAATTGACGTGTTTTCACGCATACATTGAATCAACTACTGAGTTTTTAGAGGAAATTCATTAATTAGAGGAGAAATGACACGCATACTTAAATGAGTTTATGAGTCTGATTTTCGGTTTAGTTTGTAGGCAAATCAAGATGGCTACCGAGGATTTATATCTTTATTAGAATCTTTTTTTTATAGAGCCATCATAAATATTTGTATGTTTTCAAAAATAAATCAGCTAAACATCGACTTATTTGGCCAGACTTAATGGAAAAAGGAACTTGAGCCACAGCAGACATATGTTTGAAATCATATTTAAAAAATAAATGGCATAAATGTTTTTTAACAAGATTTCTGTCTTTTGATAATATTTAAAAATTGTAAGCACTTTAAAAACACCCGATAGATGAATTTCTTCCAAGTTTTCTTTGAATCTTCTTTAAAGACTGTAAAGAAGCGTTACACTTTTTCCCCACCGCACCGAAACCGAACCATACATAACCCAGTTGCCCATAAAAATGGGCATTGACCAAAGGAAAATAAATAGTACAGACTTTTGTCGGGTTGGGGTCGAAATACTGTATGGATCAAAGTACTGTATTTAAAATATTGTATTTCAAAATACTTTATGTACAAAATACTGCATTTGGAAATACAGAATTTTGAAAACAGAATACTTTTTTTAAGAAAACATCATACGAATTTTCCATTAGCATAATGTTCTATATGATGTTCAAATGGTAGACACGTGCATTCAAGAGGACACAAGCGTCCACAGGTTTTTCTCAAAACCAACCTCTGTCTATCAACTCCTACTCTCACCTCCCCGTGGTGAACATCGGGTGCCTAGTACCTCAACTGGAGATTGGGTTCCAACCCCAGTGGAAAGTTGTTGGGGGCAGCAAACGAGAGAGGGGGGAGAGGTGCTTCCACTAAGGCACCTCTCCTTATCCAGACGGCAGCGGAGGAATTTCCGAGATGGAATCAACGGTGGCGTCTACAGTTCCAGTAAGGCTTAACTACATACTATGTGAACACCTTACCTTATAGGGCTTCTACGACTTATTCGGAGCCCAGGCCGATAAGGAGCGGTTTATCCGGCTCCCCGTCCTTGGAGTTATACTAAGGATCTGGCCTTCAGGTTGGGGGTTGTGCCGTCAGGGTGACTTCCTGACCACTTAAAAATCTTATGGTTGCGAAGCACCAACAAGCCTCGGATACGGACGGATTTACTGCTGACAACCAACGCAAACGAATTAAGGACAACGAACTTCGGATATGCACGTGGAATGTTAGGTCCCTTAACAGGCCACGTGCAGCCGAAGAATTAGCGGAGGCCCTAGACTGCTATAAAGCAGACATCACCGCCATCCAGGAAATACGATGGGATGGGCCGGGCAAAACGAGGATGAAAAACTGCGATATTTACTATGGTGACTGCTACAAAGAAAACCAACAGCGCTTATTTGGATGCAGCTTTATCATTGGAGCCAGACTTAGGCAACAAGTCTTGAGCTATAGGTGCATCAACGAGCGCCTCATGACCATCCGCATCAAGGCTAAATTCGGCAACATTAGCCTGATATGCGCGCACGCCCCCACAGAAGAGAAGGATGACAACACCAAAGATTATGTTCTTCGAGCTCTTAGACAAAACATATGAGCAGTGTCCTAGCTACGATATTAAAATTTTGCTGGGCGATTTTTATGCCAAGTTAGGAAGGGAAGACATCCTTGGTGGAATAATCGGGAAAAACAGCCTGCACGACAACACTTCCGACAACGGATTCAGGCTCATATAGATTTTGCTGCGGGGCGAAACGTTATGGTAGCCAGTACGCGTTTTCCACACCTCAACATCCACAAAGGATCTTGGAGATCTCCAGATCAATCTACCGTCAACCAGATAGACCATATTCCGATCGACGCCAGACACGCTTCCAGCATCATGGATGTCCGAACTTTCCGAGGAGCTAACATCGACTCGGACCACTACCTTGTTGTAGCCAAGGTAGCACTTCGGGTTTCCAGGCCCAAGGCAAAACAGGGAGATGCTGGGAGAAGGTACAACGTCAAACGGCTACAATCGAGTTACAAGTAACGTCTCTCGAAGTTCTCTGCCGCCAACACAATGTATCGAAAACCAGTGGCAACATTGCCAAGATGCCATCAGAGAAGCCGCCTCTGACGTGCTGGGTTTCAAGAAGCCACCAACAAGGAACCCCTGGTTTGATGAGGAATGTCGGCAGGCAAATGCAGCCAAACAACAGGCACGCAAAGCGGCGCTGCATAAAAGGACGAGAGCTGCTCATGAGCTCTATGAGCAGAAGAGGCGAGATGAACACCGACTTCTCAGAAGGAAAAAAAGAGGGCATGAGAAGCGTGCGGTCGAAGATGTTGAGAGGTATAAAGCAGGAATGAAGTTCGAAAGTTTTATGAACAGGTGAAACGAAAAACACATGTACATAAACCTAGAACCGAAGGCTGCAAAGACGAAAATGGAAACATCATAGTGGAACCGCAGTCAATGCTAAAGATATGAAAGGACCACTTCTGCAGACTTTATAACGGCGACGACGAACCGAATTCCGCTGTCAGGCAGGATAATCCATTCAACATAGACGACGAAAGCCAACAATCCCGTCTTCCCGACTTAGAAGAAGTAAAGATTGCCATATCTAAGCTGAAGTCTAATAAAGCCGCTATAGAGCGGATGGCTTGAATGCCGAGCTCTTTAAAGCAGCTGGAGATAAGTTGGTTAGGAGCATGCACCAACTTATCTGTAAGATATGGTCGGAAGAAAGCATGCCCGATGAATGGAACCTCAGTATTGTTTGCCCGATCCTGAAAAAAGGAGACCCTCTAACCTGCACCAATTATAGAGGAATCAGTCTACTTAACATCGCTTATAAAATCTTCTCTGCCGTAATATGCGAACGTCTAAAGCCCATCGTCAACAACCTGATAGGTCCTTATCAGTGTGGTTTTAGACCAGGAAAGTCCACAGTCGATCAAATATTCACATTACGGCAGATCCTGGAAAAAACCCAAGAACACCAAATCGATACCCACCATCTTTTCATCGATTTCAAGGCCGCATATGACAGTATCTACAGGGACGAACTGTATAGAGCCATGTCTAGTTTTGGCATCCCTGCCAAACTCGTCCGTTTGTGCAGGATGACCATGGAGAATTCACGCTGCTCCATAAAGGTTGGAAACAACTTAACTGAACCTTTCGATGTCAAAAAAGGTTTTAGACAAGGTGATGCGCTGTCATGTGATTTTTTTAACATCGTGCTTGAAAGAATAGTGCAAAGCTCACACGTCAACACTAGAGGCACTATCTTTCAAAAGTCTGTCCAATTACTAGCATTTTGCTGATGACATTGACATAATCGGAAGAACTCAGCGTGATTTCAATGGGACTTTTGTGAGTATTGAGACAGAGGCGGCAAAAATGGGTTTAACGGTTAATGAGGGCAAAACAAAGTACATGCTGTCGTCAAGAAAGGACCTACAACACCGACGTCTTGGTCAAAACGTCACCATCGACAGACGTAACTTTGAAGTAGTCAAGGACTTCGTCTACCTAAACTCCGCTGTAAACGCAGAAAACAAAACCAGCGCTGAGATCAAACGAAGAATAACTCTTGCTAACCGCTGTTTCTTTGGGTTAAGAAAGCAATTGAGTGGAAAAATCCTCTCTCGAAGAACCAAAGTGTTGCTATATAAGATCCTTATCATCCTCGTCCTGCTATACGGTGCAGAAGCATGGACTTTGACAAAAGCGGATGAAAGCACCTTGGGTCGTTTCGAGAGAAAGGTTCTTCGTGTGATCTACGGTCCCGTATGCATCGAAGGGGAGTGGAGGAGAAGATGGAACGACGAGCTGTACGGGCTGTACAGCGACGTAGACTTAGCCAGAAGGGTAAAAGTCCAACGACTAAGATGGCTTGGTCACGTTGAGCGCATGGAAACCAATGCTCCGGCCCGGAAAGTCTTCGAATCCACACCCATAGGACAGCGCAGTAGAGGAAGACCGCGAATCAGGTGGCGTGACAAGTGGAAGGTGACCTCAACCAACTCGGAGCGCGAAACTGGAGACATCTAGCTAGGGACCGAGCTAGATGGAGAAGTTTGTTGGGTGAGGCCCTAGTTCACACAGGACTGTAGCGCCAATTAGAAAGAAAGAGTTGGAAATTGCAAAAATTGCAAACGATTTGAAGCTATTAGAACTCAACAAGACTGTTTAGTATTAAAACGATTTATAAATATTCATAAAAAGTTTCATAGTTACATTGGGTTAGGAAGTTCTAAAATATTTGCTTTATTCCTTAAGTTCATTCTTAGCAATTGAACTTTTGTGTAGTCATTTCTCGTTCTGGTGCTCTGATAGAAAATTTGCATTGAAGTATACATTACTGTTCACTTATTTTTATTTTAAATTTGATATCTTTTCACTTTTTTTACTAAATTTTAAATTTATAGTGGAGCTGAAGTTCACACAAATTATCTTTTTCACAAAAAACTAATCAAAATATATGAAAGTGACACCTAAATAGCTGTCACTAGCAAACCATAGCAAAAAAGTAATAGTCAAATTGATAATCACCTTACGTGGAGCAGAGTCATCCATTTTGATGGTCAACAATCACCTTACGCGATTCATAAATGTATTTTTTAGATGTTGCCATTACAAAACCAGTAAACAAAATAAAAAAATATATTAATTATGTACGTACGAAAAATCACATCAGTCAAGTACTGTCCATTATTGTCAAAACACTCCTGCATACGTTGTATAAATTTCTGCATACTCCTCTGAAGCAGCATTTGACGTGGAACTGCTCGAACTAATTTTGAGTAATGCCACACCAAAAAGTGACCTTTGTGGATTGTGGAGAGGTCTTTCATGGAGCTCTTGTGGGTTTTCAGAATCCCAATAACAGAAGTTTTGTGTCATCCTTCAAGATTTCCAACAGTGCTTCTGTAAATCTCATCCGTCCGCTGTAGTCCTTTTGCTGCAATTCTTGAAGAAGCATCATCTTGTGTGGATGAAAATGCAAATTAAAGTGCAAAATTTACTAAACTGAGCGGTCTGATATCCGTAGAGCCCGAGCGTCAGGCCGGATTTAGGGGAGAGCAACCAGGGCGGAAGCCCGAAGCCTGCACAAACGGGGGGCCCCCACAATAGAGACTTCGGAAAAATTTTGTTTCAAATTCCAACTAGTAAACACTAGTAAACAACTTTTCCTGTGATATGTATTTTTTTTTGCTCTTTTACATTTACCTACAGCCTACAGTACTTTGTACATACATGATTATTTAATTATATTAATAACAGAAATCATTGATCTCTATTTGTTCACTCCAATCAGGCAATCAGTGAAATCAAATGGCCCTGATAAGAAGCACTTACAAATTCACTACCCATCTTGAGGGAGTACCCCAATCGCTTAATGGCTGAGTGGGGTGGTACTTGCCCGCAACCTCGGAGGTTGGGTATTCGACATTTTTTTTTCTGATATATGTATGTATGTATATATACATATATGTACATATAAATTAATTGCTGTATATGAAGAATCGGTGTTCTTCAATTCTTGGAAAAATTATTATTGACTAATTGGTAGGTAATTTGTTTCATATTTCTTTATGCAGTGAGGTATGCAGTTTGATAAGCAAATAATTATTATTGTGACACAATTAAATGCCATCAATTATTCACGATCTTTACTGCATGCAAGAAATTGAAAAAAATCATAGTCGGTCAATAGTAATTTATTTGTATAATTATTGAAGAATATCTATCGATTTCGATTGTCATACAAAATCCACCTCATCGTGACAAGCTCGAAAATCTAAATTTCAGAGCTACATTCCCAAACCTCGAAATTGCATTGAGAATGTATTTGGTTTTGATGGTAACAAATTGCACTGGAGAGCGCTCATTTTCAAAAATGAAAATTATAAAAAATCGGCTTCGAACAACGATGGGACAAAACCGTCTATCGAAGCTTTCTCTCCTGAGCATTGAAAGCGATTTACTCCGAGAACTAGATTTCAACGAAATCACCAACGATTTTTCGGCAAAAAAAGATCGAAAGGTTCCGTTTTTCCGTTTATATTTATATGTACGTGTTTGTTCAATACTAAAGGAATCTACTTGAAAAACTTGAGTGAAAAAAGTGGTTTACTTTATTTTGAAAATTATTTAGGCTGAGGGGGCCTCCGATTCTTTATTGCCCGAGGCCTCTGGACTTTTAAATCCGTCCCTGCCGAGCGTGATATACAGCCGATATACAAGGGCTGGTTTTAACCGTTTGACGCATTCACCTCCTCGAACAGTTCCATTTCTCAAAGAACCAATTCTGTGAAAGCTATATTCACCAACTACATAATCGTACCAAACTTTGTAACACGACCATGGCGGCCAATATTAAAAGATTTCGGAATATTCTCTTTGTTTTAATGACCGAACGCTTCGTTTCAATTAACGTATTGTAAACAATACTATGCGCAATCGCATCGTGCGTTCATTATTTGAATTATTAGAAATACTTTAAGGTTTCTTACCATCTAAGCGATTATTTGCTTCCTTTAATGTTTTGAAACAAATTCATTGCTGGGATAAAGAGAACCAAAGCTACAAAATCAATAAAAAGATAGAAACTTTTATAGACTCCAATTTGTTTTTCTAAGCTTGATTTCGATATAAACTTCAAATAAATACTCATCTACTAAAAACCCATTGGTTCCTGGATTTCAACAACATTGCTTCTTAGAAATGAGTACCTTCATAAACTGTAAATCAATTCTGCATTTTCTATGATTGTTAACTACAATATTTAAACAGCACAACTTAAGAGACTTGCAACAATACAATAGAAAAGAAAAACTTAAAAAACTCACAAAATTCCCATTTAAAAAAAATTGCAGTAAATCCTTTTTGCACTCTGCAAAGTGCACATGAAATAAAATACAAAATCCTTGCAAAATAAATATAAAAATCCTTAAAGCGTTACTCTTCTGGAAAATGAAAACAATTGAAGAATTTTCTATCATCCATTCAAACACCAAACCCCCCCCCCCTAACCCCTCCCACATATCCACTTCTCATACTTCAATTGAATTTTCTGTGCAAGAAGACCCGGAAGCAATTTAAGTTCTTCGTCTTAACAAAAAAAAAAAACAAAATAAGAGAAGGATAAGTCATCCATTCTCTTGAATCTGCTGCAAAATGGTTGGTAAAATGGTAAGAGCGAAAATATAAATAAAACCTTTTGCGAATCTTTTAATCCCGTTGGAATTGTACTGAATTGTTACTCACATACCACTCTTATTCTCTGGATGTAAACCTATTTGTGTTCACTTCTCCATTGGGAAGGGTTTTATTTCTTTCTTATGTTTTTCTATGTCAACATAACATTCACCCCAAAAGTTAGGGTTACAATAACAACAACAACAACAAAAGAGTTGTATGTCAACTTATTTCCTCGTTTTATACTTTGCATGGATACCTGCTGTCATAAAACTTAAATAGGTATACCTCGTATAGGATATCGAAACTTGAATCTATCTCCCCCTTCCTCAATATCGGCATCAATGGGGTGATAGGTGTATCTATTTTTTTGAGCCAGGTTATATCAAAGTTTATTATACGATCGAAATTTTATATCCTTGGCCATCTGCAGGATAGCTAAAGGTTGGTTCATTTTCATAGCCAAGCCATTTTCAAAGAAAAATGAAAACGCCGCGCCGGTCGTCTTGTTTATTGTTGCAGCACACGGACCAAGTTCATCGTTTCTATTTATATTTTGTATTTTTTGTGTTTTCTAAAAAAGCAATGTTACGGAACAAAATGTATGAGATCCTTGAGAAATGCTTCTGGAAGACAAACAATATTTATTTAATTTTATAGTCTCTCAGTTTTCTCAGCTCTTGGAACGTCATTTTCTCAACTGAGATTAGTGACGGTGTTTTTTGAACAGGAGCGTTGGGACTAGGGGTGCTAAGGGAGAATTGCATGTGGGCGAAATGTAAGAGGGCGCCAAGAAAGATATAGGAAAATAATGAAGGAAACTATCTTTTTAAGATATAATTTAAAAAAAATTACATAAGAATTGTCAATCGATGATAAGATTACACACACTGGCTGTAGTGACATTCTTTTTTTTTTTTCAAAATGGCGGCAAATGTCAATTTAGGTTAAGATTTGTGAATAATTATTATCAGATGCAAAATCTGCGTCAATATGACTTAAAATCATTATATTGTTGAAACTTTTTTGGAGTTTTAATTCGTTGACTTTGACAACTTTGCCAGCTGAACGTCAATTTATTGAGTTTTGAAAGACCTTCGACAGGATTAACCGTGATAATGAAAGTTACACTCAAGGACTAGCCGCAATTACTCTAAGAAGGTGTTGTACACGAATAGATTTCCGATTAGACAGGGAGATATTTTGTCACGAATCTTTTGACCAATTTTGATACAAACGAGAGAAATGGCATCCAATCCAATAGAATGCATTTGAAAAATTAAGTAATTTTGAGTACGCGTTAACTCCAAGCAAATAGAGCAAATAGGAAGCTGGCTAGCTTAAATATCAATGCCAGAAAATTCTCCAGAAAGTCACAAAACTATCGAGAAGGTGTAGGAATTCAAGTAGCACCCGGCTGTATTTTATCAATTGATGGGATGGAATGGGCTTTAATGTTTTCAGTAGGATATAACTACAAATCACGAAGTTCTTTTGGAATGCTTATTTCTGCGTGGAACTCTAGCAGAAAATCGGAACGTATGGCCGAAACCTCTTTATGTCCTAAGTGAAATCCATCCTCTTCTACTACTGTGAAATCTGGAAATTCGCCACTGATATATCAAGCAGGTTACATGCGATTCAACAAGCGCTGTCTTGGATACATTCTCAAGATTCGATGGCTACAAATCATTCAAAATTGTGTGCTTTGGGATAGGGCTTATTAAGATAAGATTGGATCTTGATATCAGATAACGGAAATGAAGTTGGATTGGCCGCATTGTAAGGAGATCAAACGAACATATAGCAAAGCATCCTTCGTGTGGATTAATAATGTCGTAAGAAGGTTTGGGAGACCAAAAACAACATGGTGGCCATCTGTTATGATTGATGATCAGACCCTTTATTTTTACTGCGAACCAAGTTAAATGAAGTGATTTTTCCAACACCTTATGCTCTAGAAGGAATTAAAGTATTGTTGCGAAGACTTCAGTGAGCGGAACATGTAGATTTGTTTGTTGTGACATTATTCCACGGAATCCTTAGGACGTTAGAAAAATGGAAGGTCAATAACACCATAGGATCATCTGTTTTGAATGAAGCTCAAGCCCTTAATTTTCACCTTGAACCCTGATAGATGAAGGTATTCAGTAACCCTCGTAACCGTTGGCTGCTTAACCTTTTGTGCTTTGATCTGGAAGTACAGTCTAAAACAATGAAGCTCGAAACTTCAAACTTCATAAATCCTGTATACAATTTAGAAAGACGATGCAAACTAAATAATTTTGTAAGTCTGTTTTTAGATGGAATAAAGCGGCCCTGAAAATTTGCCTTGCCTTCATACCGCTCGTATTTTAACAATCTCAAGTTCATTCTTCTGAGCTTGCCAAGGACGAAGACACGGACGAGGACCATCATCCCCGTCTGCACTTTGGGTGCATTTCCAACAGGATAACAATGTGTTTTAGTAAACGATGATAATGCACACAAACATCGTTGTTCAACCAATGCAAGTGAATTATCACCCCCTCTACCCTTACCCCTTCCTCACAATTATTATCAACTCTTTGATGCCAACCCATAGGAACAAGAAATATATAACATCCGTATAAACAGGATGGTATTCCACCCACCATCAGGCTTCGGGCTTCAAGCATCAGTAACCCAAACCCTCCTCATTTTATAACCTTATCCCAAAAACCACTTTTGTCGTATATACGATACGTACATATATATTTTCGTCTACATTGCAGATAATGACAAGTTTTTATGATCTCGGAAATTGTTTGGAGAACAACGAGGAGCAAAAAGGATATAATATTGTATACATAAAATCCTTTTGTAAGTGCGTCTGATTGTATGTGGCAGATTTTGAAGCGGTGATGGAACGATGCGATGGAATTTTCCAAAATGTTATTACTCTCAATTTCAGCACTGTACTCGTATATACCACCCCCCACCCCCCCATAAGAACTTTTAACCCAACGAAGCGACGCAGAGCAAAGCAGACATCACACACTCGCATTGAAACAGAAACCGCGGAAAGTTAAAAACTCATATGGAGGAGAAAATTTTAATGCCTGCGGTTAACTATGGGAATTTTAATTCCGGTTTTATTGCCGCCGCCACCCAGAAATGTTAAGTTTGTTAACTTTTCTGCCAAAAAATTTAAGTGTACGAGTTTAAGGTGTGTGTGTGAGTTGGGTTGGTTTGGTTTGGTTCCTGCGTTGGGCGCCACTCAACCTTTGCTTTTATAGTTTTAGTTCATATGTATATAATTGTGGCTGAGTTTATACACCTATAACGGTGTGTAAGAGAATACATACAATACGTACAATACATTTATACAACTCGACATATGAGAAGGCTATATAAAATATATACGTATACAGGGTTTAGTGGTGAAGAGTTCCTCTTGCAGTTCATGTGCTTGGGGTGCTGCTTTTTTATGCGGAATTAAAGGTTCGTTAAATTTCTTAATTAGTTTTCCACAGTTTGAGAAATGTTCGAGGATAACAAACAAAGTTTCTCTTTATTGCTATAAAAATGGTAAAAGGTTGCACAAGACATATACAAAAAAAAGAAGAAAGATAAGACGAATAATGGCATAAATTTATAAGATAAAGTTATACTCTTAGGTAGGTTAGGTACTTAAGTTTGTTATTTTCTTTTATTTATTAAGCCACATAAATTTAAAAAAAAAAAAAAAAAAGTTCTGTCTTTGAAATTTGGAAAATTGGTTATGAACCGTATTCGAAAAAGTTATTTTCTTAAGACTTACGATATTTATGCAGTTTTTATTTCAAAACCTTCTCGAGATATTTTAAATGATATTTGTTCTTGTTTTTGACATTTTAATTGGTGTCACATTTGGTTCGAATATTTTCTGTCGTTCTCATCAGTTTATTTGATTTTTTCTTAAACAGGGAAAATTTTATAACTATCCCCTCAAACGGTACACAATTCATTGAATTTATGAAGGACTATTTAATCCTTGATTCTAAATACAATGTACAGTCATGCTGAATTGCGCCCATATCGTTAACTGTCCAGCCCATAAATCACAGCGTAAATTACTACATAAAAAACTTCCAACCGTTTTAGATTCGTTTTGCATGTCAATCTAAATCATACATTTTTGCATACACCATACAAAAACAAAAACAGGACAAAAAGTGTAAATATCCTTCGAATATGTATGACGGAAAAAATTATATAGGCACTTTCAATGTACGACTATATGAACGCAGAATAAACTTTAACGAGGACACAAAACTCATTGTCCCGTATTTTTTTCGTTTTAGTATTTGTTCGGATAGCTGATGTCGTTTCAACTATTGCCATTATAATAATTGCATAACCGAAGATTGCATGCAAGCCTCTGGTTTTATATGAGGTTCTTGCTACATACATAACTGCAACAAGCTGAAAAAGACCCTTACGTTTACGATTGGCTGTTGCATATAAGCGAGATGATAAAACGTTGTTGTTTTTTTATTTGACGAATCGGATAACTTCATAATCATAACCTAGCCACTATATGACACGTAAAGGACAGAAAGGCTCTCAAATCCCACATACCACATTGACTCCAGTTTTTAAGCCTACGAAAGGACAAACTTTTGAATGAAGTCATATATCGCTTGCTGCGAGGACGGGCGTCGATGGACAATGGACAACAGAGGACGATGAGTTAAGGAAAGTGTGTGTGCATGAATCCATTTTATCCATAAAAGTCTGCAGTGATTAAGTATGAAAAATGTATAATTAATGAATGTTCCCGTATATAAGTCTATAAAAAGTCTGAACAACAAAAATAACATCAGTAACGCCCCTTTTGGGCTTATTGTCGCCCAATATCCTTCTGACTCTCACTTAATAAGGAGTTATTAATAAATTGAGTATATACATATGTGCATTGTGCACCTGGGACGAACGACCACGATGACGAACTTTGATGATGATGACGGTTGTTATTATTTTGCTTTGTTGTTTTATAGCCTTCCGTGATTTCATTTAGAAAGGCTTTTTATTTTTAATTTTCAAAACAGAATAAAAGAAAATAACTACATATAAGCAAATATTTCATTCACTTTCCCTTTTACCTTTTTGCAAACAATTAGCTTGAAGGCTTTTTGTGTAGTTTGTGTCTTGTTATTGGACACACAATGGGTGATGGGGGTGGAATATCAGTTAATAAATTAGACCATCAGAAATACAACGTTAAAAATTTGCGTTATGACATGAATGCATAATAATTCATGTGCGTAGAATGAAAAGAAAAACATTATAAATATTACTGTTTACTCCAACTTAAATAAGTAAATTAGGTGGCGCAACAATCCGTTGAGAACTAGGGCCTATAGTGACTTACAACTCTCAACTATTCCTGTGTGCGAATAATGTTTGCAGGGATGGAGGGGACCCACAGTTTTAAGCCGAATCCGAACGACTAATTTGAGAAAGCACTTTTTATGACAAGAATTACTCTTGGAGAATTTGTCAATTCCTCGCAAGAGGCAGTACCTACCCGTGAAAAAACTTTATATGGCACAGGCAGAGACTGATCCCAAGACCTCTGGCATGACAGTCCAACGCATTAACCATCATGCCACGTGTACTACAACTTACGTTAATAAAAAAAATTGAATTTCAACATAGCACCGGAAAGCCTGCATACAAATTGATTAGGCCGACAGGATTGCTGATGATTAGAAGGTAATGACTATTGAAAGGTAGAATTATGGTATGAATCATCTTGCTATTTTCAGTTCAGTCCCTTGTTACAAATAAGCTCTGGCGAAGACTTTAAGATGTTAAGGACGTACGTTATTATTATCCCTTCAAATGTGTAATGGGGGATTTTTTTAAAAACGTTAGATTAAAGAAAAATTTTGTAACGCATAACTTTTTGTCTTCGCTACCGCAGTTATCAGAAATATGCACGACTGTTTCGCACGAACTTGCACTTTTACCCAAAGAACCTATTTGAAAAAAGAACTTATATCTTGCACTGCAGTTTGAACAAGTTCCTGAACTGGACTGTCCGATCAATTTACGAGAGCTGGAATTAACACTCACGCTTTTAAAGAACAACAAAGCTCCAGGATGTGATGGGATCCCTTTAGAATTTTTTAAATACAGCACGGATGAACTAAAAATTTATCTGGTAGAATTCTTCAACAAAATATACAATGATGCTTGCCCACCCATTTCGTTTATGAAAGCGATTATTTTTGCAATTTTTAAAAAAGGTGATCCACTCCAACCTGAAAACTACAGAGGAATTTCGATACTTCATTCTACTCTCCCAATGGGTAGAAAACACTAATCGACTAAGCGCATTCCAAGCTGGCTTTCGCTCTGGTTTTTCAACAACAGATCATATCTTTGCACTGACTAGCATAGCGAAATGTGTTTCGCGCTTTACGCAAATTTTATGCGTTTTTTTTTTTTAAAGTTCTCAAGCTCTTAAAAAATCACCCATTATGTATTTATTGTCCTCCATTGAAAAGAGGACATTGTTTAATATAATGGGTGATTTTTTAAGAGCTTGAGAACTTTTTTTTTAAAAAAACGCATAAAATTTGCGTAAAGCGCGAAACACATTTCAAACCGAACACTGATTTTGGTAATAAAATTCAATGATTTGCAAGCGTTGCTCGTTAGTAAGTCTATTCATGATGAAATGTCAAAGCATACTGAGCATCTTTCTCTTTGACACCATGTCTGAAATCCCGCGTGATCTGTCAAATACTAATGCATGAAAATCCTAACCTCACAAAAATCACCCGATATAAACAAACACAAATTGGATGAATGAAATTAATTTGAAGTCAAAACTTTTATTGTTCACGAGATATCGAGAACTGAACATCAATTTTTACGAAATTTGCGTACTATTTTTTGGAAGATTTTATTTTTTTTTTTCTGAAAAAACGCACTGTTGGATTTTAATAAAAAAAAACTACTGAATGCTCACAAAACAATCTGTGAGATAAAATAAGCTTGAACCAATATTTTTTAACTTTGAAAAGATATTTGAGTCGAAAATCAATTTTTACGAACTTTTATTAATTTTCTTGTTTAGGTTTTTATTTTTTGTAAAAAAACTGTACATTTGATTTTTCTCAAAATTTTTCCAAATGTTGAAAACAAGATTTTTTAAAAGATAAAAGTAGTTTGAAAGCCATAATCTCCAACTTTTGAAAAGATATTTGAGTCGAAAATCAGTTTTTACCAACTTTGAGTAATGTTTTCTTAAGTTTTTATTTTTTATAAAAAAAGTGTTTAATTCAAGTCTCTAACGTTATTGGTTCTTGAGATATTTTGGGTTAACCAAAATTTTCACCTTTTTTAACTTCCCATAGGAAGTTATTGTAATGGGTTAGATTTTTCAAATTGAAAATTTTGACATTTCTCGACGTTTCAAGGTCCCTAGAGTCGAAGTAAAAGATTTTTAGAAAGATGTCTCTGCGTACGTGTGTACGTACGTTCGTACGTCCGTACGTTCGCGACGTTTTTTTCGTCGTCCATAGCTCAAGAACCAGAAGACATATCAACTTCAAATAAATTTTGTTATACAGATAATAAGGCAGACAGATGCAGAAAGGGCTCTCAAGAAAATTGCGTGGGTGGTTTTTTTTACCATAGCAGTTTAAAAAAAAGGTGAAAATTTTGATTAACCCTATCTCATGAACCAAAAACGCTAGAGACTTGAATTAAATTTTATATAATATATTGTAACGTGATACAAAGCAATTATATTTTTGAAAAAAAATCCAATTAACGGTTAATTTATAAATCAAAAAACTGAAAAAAAAATTTGTCGCCTTGAAAATTTTACGACTAAAATATGATTTTATCTCCAAAACAATTTTGTGCAACGAAAATTAACGTTTTTAACATCTGGCAAGATTTTGAGTAAAATCGAATTGACAGTTTTTTTTATAAAAAATAAAAGGCTAAAAAAACAATACTCAAGGTTGGTAAAAATTGAATTTCGACTCAAATATCTTTTCAAAAGTTGGAGATTATGGCTTTCAAACTACTTTTATCTTTTGAAAAATCTTGTTTTCAACATTCAATAAAATTTTGGAAAAAATCGAATTGACAGTTTTTTTACAAAAAATACAAACCTAACAAAAAAACAATACTAAAACTTGGTAAAAATTTAAAAACATTTTTTATTTCACAGAAAATATTGTTTTCGATATTCAGTCGTTTTTTTTTTATAAAAATCAAACAGTCCGTTTTTTCGTAAAAAAATAAAATCTACAAGAAATTTTACGCAAATTTGGTAAAAATTGATATTCGGTTCTTGATATCTCTAAAATTAATTTCATTCATCCAACTTGTAAAAATTTAAGAAATGCTACTTAAATTGGTAAAAATTTGTTTTTGACTAAAAATCTATTTAACAAAACTAGATTTTCAAACTAAACTATTTCTTTATATGAAAAATATTGTTGGTAATTTAAAAATTTTTAAGAATAATTCAACTAACAACTTTTTTAACCCAACACGAAAACCTACAAACTTTTAAGTAAGACAAATCGACAGACGGGATGGGAAGTTATCAGTGTGGGTCGCATCCCAGCCTCTTTTTTTTTTCAGTTTTTTTGATTTATAAAAAAAAACCGTTAATTGTTTTTTTTCCAAAAATATACTTGTATTGTATCACATTACAATATATAATATAAAATTTAATTCAAGTCCCTAGCGTCATTGGTTCATGAGAAACGAGTATTTAGGTTTAACCAAAATTGTCACCTTTTTTTTAAATTGCTATGGTAAAAAAACCACCCACGCAATTTTCTTGAGAGTCCTTTCTGCATCTGTGTGCATTATTATCTGTATAACAAAATGTATTCGAATTCGATATCTCTACTGGTTCTTGAATTATTTACGACGAAAAAAACGTACGTACACACGCATGCACAAACATCTCTCTAAAAATCTATTATTTCGACTCTAGGGACCTTGAAACGTCGAAAAATGTCAAAATTTTTAATTCGATAAATCGGACCGATTATAATAACTTCCTATGGGAAGTTTATAAAACACATACAGAATATTTGTTTTCTTTTTTATTATAAAGTTTGAACGTTGACATTATGTGCGAAGTACTACATCATTTAAGTGACCACCACGCGAATTGTTGCAAGCATCGATTCTTTGGAGGTAATTTTCGACCACTTTTTGCCACATTTTGGGCGGTATTTTAGCAATAACTTGACGAATGTTGGTTAAAGGTTTATCACATAAACACGGTCTTTCGCATAGCCAGCGGTGTCAAATCGCATGATCTTGATGTCAAGTTGATGTCGCCACGACGAGAAATTACGTGGCCAGGAAATGTCTCTTGCAATAAGGCCATATTTTCTCGAGTTGGGTGGCATATGGCACCGTCTTGTTGAAATCACATATTCTCGAATTCGTATTCTTCAATAGCAGGCAAACAAAACTCGGTTATCATATGATCATAACGGTTCGAATTGACGGTGACAGTCGTTCCATCTTTTGTTTCGAACTTAGTTTGACAGATGTAGAATACCAGCCCTTTACTTTTGAAATCGAAAAATGGATAACCCGTTATTTGAGGTAAGACATCAAAAAGACGGTAGGAATCTCCGGACCCACGGTTCTCAACTTCTCTAATATCGTTATGTCATGTTTGATTAAAATCTCAAAATAATTTGTTTTAAAAATGCAATACCTGAAATATAGTTGCTATACGTTGCAAGTAAAAATATAAATATTACGAGCTTATTAGAAACCTAAATACAAAAAAAAATGGTACTCAATTTTTGCAGTTTTTGGAACTTTTTTCAAAACTCCCTTTAAAAAGAGATGCACTGAGTATGTTACAATATGTTTAGAATAGTTCAAACTATAGACTTTAACATATGAATGATAAAGACAAAAGTATTCAATTTGGTTCAATATTTTGTATATATATTTTGACCAAACAATTTATTTTTTGAGTGAATGATGTGTCCCTTAATATTTAAATATGTAAGAGGGTCTTACAACGAATAGCTGTAAATGAATTTGAAATGAATTCACTTGTGACATTTGTGTAACGCTTTTACCACCAATTTGATTTGACAATGCAAATTGTCTGTTCCTTCTAAGTTGATAAAATTTTAAGGTATACATTTTTTCCAAATGACTTGAGCAAGACTTGGTGGTCTTGGTTTAACAGCTCGATACCAAAATTTTGATATGCTTTAGAAAATTTTGAATATTACTTGAACTTTTTGACAATATAAAAACAGTGGCTGCAAGCATAGCAAATCTTAAAGTTTAGTTAAACATAGCAAATATCTCAGCTAGTGTTGCCAAATCTGATGATTTATCATGATTCCGATAATTTTTGGCCCATATTTTGTTTGTTTTAATAATCTAAAACGGGGCTATCTCAAATTTTACTCAAAATGGTAATTTTTCGTCATTTGAATACTAAAAATGTAGATTTTGACATTTGGGAAATATATTAAATATCAAAACTGAATAATGGTTATTATGAGTATTAATATGCAAAGATAACTAGTAAAATTATTAAGTTTGGTACATCGTTTCCAATTGATTGTTTTAGTTTATGCTTTTCAATATGAATTGAACACTTAATACATAAGGAACATAATATTCCATTTACTTTTGAATTTTGTATTACTTCAAAAAGAAAATACTTTACAAATCACTAACAAGCCTTAAACTCTAAAAATATATCACCATCCACTCCAACACTAAGTGAGTCTGTATTTATATATTTTCCACGAGGTGTTTCCTTACAGCAATTAATTTTAAAATTTTTCAAAATCTCAAAAACACCAGCTTTACACTCCAAAATTCCAAGTCTCATTCCTGTGTTTTAAAAAATAAATAAAATGATATCCGTCTCAGGCTCCCAATGGTGGCAACAATTTTCTTTACCTGCACATATTCGTGGTCCATCACCAAATGGTAAGAAGCACCCTCTCTGAGTCAATATCTTTGCCATTCCATTGTCAAAACGTTCCGGGATATACTCCTCGGGATCGATATAAATATCTGGATCATGATGAATGGCAAAAGCGGAAATATGAACAATCATTCCACGCTCAATTTTTGTTAGTTTATTTTCACAATTCTCAAAATATGTTGTTTCAGTGCAAATTTTCGAAAAATCTGGAATCGGGCTGACCAGACGTATTGCCTCTAGAAATAAAAATGAATTGGACTTATAGAAATGGAACAAATCATAAAAATTTAGGATTAACAGAAGAAAGTATGAAATAAACTTAAAAACTCACAAGAGTATGCAATGAATTTCCATACCATTTATACATTGATCCAGGTATTCGAGATTTATCAAAGCCTTGTAGCTAATTCCACCTTCATTATCCAAACTGCCAAGGATCTCTTCTCGTAGCTTCTTTTGAGCTTTTTGATTGATGGCCAACTAAGAAGAGAATATTATCAAATAATTAGCACACAATTCACATGAAATCGAAGAAATAAATTTACAAAATACAAAGTATGATATATCACGATAGCAGCTGTATCGAAGGCATCCAATAACACCGTCAAACTATGTCCCACCATATCAACGTGACTTATATTCTTCTTCCTCTTCAACTCTAACATGTAATTCAAGAAATCCGATCGATTGTCCTTATTCCGAAGTCGCATATCCACAGCTTCGTCCTGGAGTTTCGTGAAGAAATTATCAGTTTCTTCAGCATATAATCTATTTTTTAGGATTTTCTTCAAGCCTGGCATTAGGCTGGAAATATTGACAAGTCCGATTTTCAGAAATGACAAATCCATGAATAACGACGACATATTCAAGACAACATTTTGTTCGTCATCATCAAACTTGAAAGCATTCGTATCAATGCCCCAAACAAAATTTGCATAGATTTCGACGGTGTATTTATAGGAAAGCTGAAAGAAGAGAATTTTTAAGAAAAAGGAAGGGCCGGCCATCCGCATCTATTAAGTGAAAAGGGTTGATTTATAGCAACTCACTGATTTAACATCGAATATAGGGTTCGATTTGGCAATCTGAGCTTTGATGAATTCCGTCATTTTGTTTCCAGTTTCGATAACAATTGGAAAAGCATGTTTAAGCTTCAAGAATACAAAAGAATCGTAATTAGAAAATTTAACAGAAATATGTTTTCAAGGCTCTTACCCTACTAGGACTTATTCCGCCCATGAAATCATTTCGTCTTTCCTTCCAATCTACATCGAAAAAAGCTAGAAATGGATTTCGTCCAGCGATTTCTTCATTTTTCCTATTGACCTTAGTTGTAAAAGAGTATTTATTTTGTGGAGTTAAAAAATTACCGTTTTTATGATTTTCACCAGGAACATTATAAAGTTTCACTTGAACAAAATTTCACTTCGGATTAGAATTCGAAAAGCCTCAAGAAACGAAAAAACAAATTTGGAACTTAACGATAAAGTGTAAATTAAAGAATATCAATCATCTGTTAAGTAAAACCGGCAGAAGGGAAAAAAGAAATGAAATTTTTTCAAGTGAAATTTATTTTCCCGTGAAACTCATAAAATGATTGATAATTATTAGAAAGTTTTAATAATATCGTACCCATAATGCACCTTCATTGTCACGAAAACATTTGAAATTATAGATTAAAATTTCTCGAACAAGTTTGGTATCCAATACTAGAATCATTGGATTTCGAGTCATGAAAATTCCAATAAAGCTTTCCCCACATTTTTTGTATTTCCTGAAAAAAGTGTAATTATTTTGAATATAACTTAATATGCATTTTGCAAGGTTGACATAAATGTATTCTTCTAATTCTAAATACTTTGTTCTATTTAACAACATATTCACCTCATTTCTCCTTAGGCCTCTTTCACACATGCCAATTTTCTTTGTACGAAAAACAACTTATGTACGTTTTTTATTCGTGAGCCATTGGCAAACAACTATTGATCGAAACTAAGGCCTCTTTCATACGCAAAAGATTCGTCCGTACGGTTAAGATTCGTAACACGAACTATTAAATCCATTAAAGCAAGTGAAGCTTTTACACTGGACTAAAAGAAATTTTTCAGGTATGGTTGATTTGAAGCCTTCTATATAAGGCAGATAGATCAATATATACTACGGATTCTAAAGTAAAACGTCTTTAAAACCATTAAATTGTTTTACAGTACAATTTTTGAATGTAAACACGATGGTTTTTCTTGTGAATATTCGGGCAAAGTCTGTAGAATCACTTTGTACCGTACAAACTAATATTGAAGATCCGTTACATCAAGCAAACCATACTGATAAAGTCATTGAGACGTCTGTTTTAAGTTCACCGTCTTCTGAAAAATCCGTGGCCGTGCAATCCGTTGCTTTTATACTTTTATTTCAACGGCTAGACCATACGGCGATCTTACCATGGCCTTCGATTTCTTATCAGTATAATACCCTCAGTTCTCCGAATTTTGACCGTTTGGACTAAACCGTCGCGTCGTATGTTTAAAGAGCATACGGTCCGTACACTTTATTTTCCTACAAGCTTTTGTTTTGGTTTTCCTGTAAATCGTCGGTTAAAATCTGTAAAATTACGCAGACCAATGATAAGAAGACAAAGACACGTCTAACATGTCATTGAGATGTCTGTTTTAAACCGACTGTCTACGGGAAAAATTCGTCTCCATTTTGTATGAATGCTTCAGTTGCTTCTATACGTTTACTACATCGATTGGAAGATTTGGGAATCGTTATTTATCAGTGATCACCGTAATTCTACGGATTAAAGACCTAAATCGTCAAAATAGCCGTTGTCTACATCTGTCTGCCTTCAGTTCTTAAATTCACTTCATTTTTACAAAACAATCAAAACAAAAAGAACATGGTAACGGCACGCTTTCCTTACAAATATAGAATATTTACGAGAAAAACCAAAGCACAAGCGAATTTTGCGTGTGTGAAAGAGGCCTTACAATGTTCGTATCATATGAAACAAATCTTTTTTAATCATGTAAGGGTTATTTAAATAATTATTGTTATTAAAAGACACTTCACCGTGAGATTGTAACTGTTCCCATCTTTAAAAATTTGGAACCTGACTACGGCCTCCCAGACCTTGGAATTTATTAATTAATCAGTTTTTAAGTGACTTTCTCCCAAATTCATTAAAAAGGTATACCTAATGACATTTTTACTTGCGACATATAGGAACTATATGGCAAGTTTTGCATTCGTGCAAAATTTCGAACTCGAGATTTTAATCAAACATGATATTACGATGGTAGAGAAGTCGAAAAAAGTGGGTCCCGCGATTCCGTCCGGTCTGTTTTGTCTGTCTGTCCACGCTCCTACAGCCTAAACCATTGGGTCGATTGAGTTCAAACTTGGAAGTTAAGGTTTTCAGCAGATTCGCGTTAGGCGCTTTTTTCATTTTTTTTTCTTAAGACCAAAACTAACAGTGGCCCCCATACAATTTTTTTGGTCAAAAACCGAAAATTCGAATTTTCTCAAAAACAAACCGATAGATTTTTTTTAAATTTTCTCTAAAATTTTATTTTTAAACTTGGCTTCTTTTCATAAGAAAAACATATTTTTGTATTGCTCAGGAAAGGTACCGCTCATAGAACCGTTATTTTGTTTCTTAATTTTCTCAGCAACTTATCAACCGATTTCAATAATTTTTTTTCTGAATAAGCTCTTATATTGCCTTAACAATATTTGATTATCAAAAGTGAAATTTTTTATTGTTTGGATTTTTAAAAAAATATTGATTTTTTTTTTTCAAAATTCTATATCTCAAAAACGGGTGAACATTTTTTTACGAAATTCAAATGTAGAGCGTATATTTACAATCACTAAACAACTGCATACCAAAAATATATTTAGAACAAAATTTAAAAATTTTATATATAAAAAATTAATTTAAAAAAAACGCTCTAACGATTTTCAAAAAAAAAAAATTGAAAAATCAAGGGTTTTTTGATTTATAAAATGGCATCTAAATTTTTGAAGACAAATTTATTTTTCAGGTAAAGTTTTGAATCTTAAAATATTTTTTTTTTAATTATTTTAACTGTATTAAATGTAACCCCCTCACATCTCACCAGATCAAATCCTGTGCGTGAGCCCGAAAGAGCGCATTACATTGACAAAACTTTTATTATATTCAGCCCTATCATGAATTCCATCGTAATCGGAAATTTTTACGAATCCCGAAAAACTGTATCATGAAATCCGTTCGTAGTGGAAAATCTCATACAATTTTGCATTACGAACGGATTTCATGATACAGTTTTTCGGGATTCGTAAAAATTCCGACTACGATGGAATTCATGATAGGGCTGATTACTATCTTTTATCCAAATTAGATAATGCATTTGGTACATATGTATGTATTGTTTATAACTATAACTATTGTAAATACCAATTCATTTCCGGGATGAGTTGTCCTAGGATGAGTTGTGTCTTGGGATGAATCGCGCGGTTTTTTTGACAAATCGAATAGCATTTAAATCTTTGAAGACAAACTTGTTTTAAAGGTATAATTTCAAATCTTTTAAAAACAGGAGCAAGTTCGTGCGACCCAGTCGTGCATTTTATTACTTTTCACTACGGGTGGGAAAAATTCCCAAGGGCAATTCTATTCACGTTACATATCACTGACAAAATTAATTATTCACTTACTCATACAAGTCGACCATATCAAAAACAAAATGACGATTTTGTTTGATAACACTTGGCAGCGTTCCGAAAATTACTGATGGCTCAGGACCTTTTACTCCCCTCTTCTTCCAATAGTTAAAATTCCATGTTAAATAAACGTATAACATAACAACGATACTTAGTATGATAAAGAATGCTGTTAGAATAAGCTCCATTTTATAAAGAAGAATCACAGAACACTGTAAGCAAATGTTTTGAAACATCGAATTAGTAAGCCTGATGGAAATAATTTGTTTAAGGAAATTACACAACAGTAAAAACTTATATTTAAAGTGGTAATGAAAAATCTTGAGCTATTTTAAAGAAACTGTTATCCAAAGTTTATTTTTCTAAAATTTTAAATTTTGTTATTCTTTGAAAATTTCTTACAGTTCCGAAAAGAAGAATTTAGGAAGTTTTTACACAAATGTATAAACTTTCAGGAACTTTTTGCATTGAATTGAAAACTGCACTTTTACACGTTTCTTGAACTTTGAAAGCAGTTCTGGGCAATATTTTGATTTATTGTTTTTGAATTATTAAAATGATCTTCACTAAACAGTCATAACTTAAACTTCTTCTAAGTCACTTCAAATGTTATTACGTTCTTAAAGTCTTTCTAATTTGCAAAATGCTATGCTAACAGAATCGTGTATAAAGTTCTGACATTATTGATACCGCGTTACCTTTTTCAGTAGGTAAGATCAAAGAATTATTTTTTGCCATTAAGTCGACTAAAGTCTTCTGGCAAGTCTCCTGAACAAGTTTCAAAAGAATAAAAAAAAAACTCTGAATGAAATATAATTTTTGCAAAAATTTGAATAAAAAATGGTTTAAAAAGCACTACAAAACACTTCTCACGGGTTTCCTTATTAAAAAATTATACCAAGTTATTAACAAAAAAAGCTGTAAAATATTTAAAGAGCTTATACATTTTAACAACATCACCTGCACTTATTTTAATTGTTAAAATATTACATAAAATATATCAGTTGTCGATTATATCGTAATCGTGATTTGTGTAAATTTACTTTGTTCTTAAATTTGATAATTAAATTCTACTTTTTTAATCAGCTCGCGTTAATTCATGCTTTTAACGCATTCGTGCTCGCTTGAAAATACGATACGATTCGCTTGACATTGACTTAATGACTGTTAAATATTAAAATTGATAAAAATTTGCTGTGGGTGAGGTGAATATTTAAACAAACCTGAATTTTGCTAGACAAATTTTTTAATTTTAGATAATATTTGTTATTTAAATTTAGAATATACTTCAGTCAATTTATTTACATAATGTATGTCTGATATTTTGCATTAAAAGTAAAAAAAAAATTATTGACAAACATTTTGGAATAATTTATATTGGTCTATTTAATTCGAGGTATAAGTTCTCTAGGTAAACAAACTTCTTATGATCTTCAACTTTTGACAAGGCGCTTGTTCGTGAGACGACTATGATTCGGGATTTGATAAGATAAATTTTTGTTTTTTTTTTTTTGTTTGGAAAACATCATAAATTATGTTAATACAAAAAAACATCAGAAGTGAGAAAATAGTACTTAAAATGTAGGTTTGTCGTGAGTGTAAATAAACACATTTAACCTAGAAAAAATATTTCCTGTTTATTCTCATTGTGTTCTATGGGTACATGTTTATATAAGAAACCCTATTTGTATTTAATTAAAGTTTTAAACCAAGTACTTATGACCTTAAAGAGCACAGGGTGTCCAATAATTCTGCAACAATTTTCAATAGGCTTTTGGCCTTTCAGAAAAAGTTGACTTAGAAGACTCTATTATATAAATTTCTTTTGAGTGTATGTTTTTAAAGTTTATAAAACCTACTCATACTTTTAAGTAACGTTTCCCTTAACCCATAGGCAAATTATAGGAACACGTTTTTCTTAACCCAGATGCAAATTGTAGAAAAACATAGCTACCAACCTATATAAAGAGAAGCGGTCCAAGAATACTCCCTTGTGGAACAACAATAACAATAAAAAATGAGTCCTTTTTTGTAATTGGTGCACACTCACAGAATTAAGAAAAAATATGTCGGTGTACATTAGCACTACATTCCATTAGTTTGGTTAAAGAAGAAATATATGTACTTGACAGTACGACCAAAGAAGGTGGATTCAAGAGTAATCTAATGGAAATTTCTAGAAGCTTGAGTATTACGCTGGAAGTTTTTAAGGTGGACAATGCAACTGGTTTTTCTTAAAAGCAAAGGCCGTTAAAATAACGGTAAAAAAGGGTAAACCAAGAGACATTGTACTACTATCGTCAGCGAAACAATTATTTGGAATAAAAGTTGTAGACCAGAAGATCACTAATAAAAATAAGAAAGTATGTCGGAGGCAAAACAGAGACCTAAGGCACACCAGTATTTATTTTGTGGTTTTCAGACTTGAGCCAATCCACCCGTACTACAATGGTGGAGCCAAGTCCAGGGGGGAGGGGGGATCGTAGAGGTCATGACCCCCCTGGGAGATAATTTGTTTGTTTTTTTCGAAGGAATTCCCTTTAATTCAAAACTAATCGTAGAATTTGAAAAAACTTTAGTCATGCTTTAAATTTATTTTCATAAAATTTGTTTCTAAGAAAAATAGCAAATAATCAGGTTCTTAAGAAGAAACCTTGAATAAGAGATCGTCAATTTTATATTAACTTGCCTTTAAATTATTAAATTTTTTTGACACACATAAATAGTGAACATTATAAAGTAATTTATACTTGCGACATATAGGAACTATATAGCAAGTTTTGCATTAGTAAAAAATTTCGAACTAGAGTTTTTAATCAAACATGACATTACGACTGTAGAGAAGTCGAAAAAAGTCGGTACCCCGATTCCGTTCGTCTGTCTGTCTTGCCTGGCCCCTACAGTCCAAACAATTGTGTTGATTGAAATTAAGCCGATTAGTGTAAGGCGTTTTTTTTTTTCATTTTGTTAATATGAAAAATAACAGCAGTCAACATACAAAAATTGTTTGGTTAAAATATGTGATTTTTTTGAAACTTTCTCTAAATTTAGTGTTCTTAATTTGGCTTCTTTCTACAAGAAAAACATATTTTGGTATTGCTCCAGAAGGGTCCCCTCATAAAACCTTTATTTTGTTTTTAAGTTTTCTCAATAACTAATGGACCGATTTCAATAATCTTCTCTTTTTGTACAAGTTCTTGTCGATGATCAAATGATCAAATTCATGATGATTTTTGATGATCAAAAATGTAACTTTTTTTTATTTAAAACAAAAATATTAGTTTTGTTTACAAAACTAAATATCTCAGAAAGGGGTCAACATTTTTTAACGAAATTTAAATGTAAAATGTATATTTATAAGCACGTTATTAAGTACTTTTTTTTTATTTTTAAGACAAAATTTAAAATTTGAAATGATTTTTAAACAGACTTTTTAGAAGAAATTAGCAAGTTCTAGCGACTTAGTCTTGCATTTAATTTCTTTCAAAATTGATTTTCTGTTGAATACAAAAGATCTTAAAAAATTAAATAAATCTACTTTTGAAGTGAATTTGCTTTGGATGGTTTAGAACTGAGATTTAAACACGAATTTCAATAATATAAATGTCCCAAAAACAACAAAAGTGACACTTTTGTTAACTTATACTTACTTAAGGTGGCGCTACAGTCCTGTGTGAACTAGGGCCTCACCCAACAAACTTCTCCATCTAGCTCGGTCCCTAGCTAGATGTCTCCAGTTTCGCGCTCCAAGTTGGGTGAGGTCACTTTCCACTTGTGCGCGCCACCTGATCCGCGGCCTTCCTCTACTGCGCTGTCCTGTGGGTGTGGATTCGAAGACTTTCCGGGCCGGAGCATTATTGGTTTATATGCGCTCTACGTGACCCAGCCATCTTAGTCGTTGGACTTTTACCCTTCTGGCTAAGTCTACGTCGCTGTACAGCCCGTACAGCTCGTTGTTCCATCTTCTCCTCCACTCCCCTTCGATGCGACCCAAGGTGCTTTCATCCGCTTTTGTCATAGTCCATGCTTCTGCACCGTATAGCAGGACGGGGATGATAAGGGTCTTATATAGCAACACTTTGGTCCTTCGAGAGAGGATTTTTCCACTCAATTGCTTTCTTAACCCAAAGAAACAGCGGTTAGCAAGAGTTATTCTTCGTTTGATCTCAGCGCTGGTGTTGTTTTCTGAGTTTACAGCGGAGCCTAGGTAGACGAAGTCCTTGACTACCTCAAAGTTACGTCTGTCGATGGTGACGTTTTGACCAAGACGTCGGTGTTGTAGGTCCTTTCTTGATGACAGCATGTACTTTTTTTTTGCCCTCATTAACCGTTAAACCCATTTTTGCTGCCACTGCCTCAATACTCACAAAAGTCCCATTGACATCACGCTGAGTTCATCCGATTATGTCAATGACATCAGCATATGCTAGTAATTGGACAGACTTTTGAAAGATAGTGCCTCTAGTGTTGACGTGTGAGCTTTGCACTATTCTTTCAAGTATGATGTTAAAAAAATCACATGACAGCGCATCACCTTGTCTAAAACCTTTTTTGGCATCGAAAGTTTCTGTTAAGTTGTTTCCAACCTTTATGGAGCAGCTTGAATTCTCCATGGTCATCCTGCAGAAACGGACGAGTTTGGTAGGGATGCCAAAACTAGACATGGCTCTATACAGCTCGTCCCTGTAGATGCTGTCATATGCGGCCTTGAAATCGATTAAAAGATGGTGGGTGTCGATTTGGTGTACTTGGGTTTTTTCCAGGATCTGCCGTAATGTGAATATTTGATCGACTGTGGACTTTCCTGGTCTAAAACCACACTGATAAGGACCTATCAGGTTGTTGACGATGGGCTTTAGACTGATTCCTCTATAATTGGTGCAGTTTAAAGGGTCTCCTTTCTTCAGGATCGGGCAAACACTACTGAGGTTCCATTCATCGGGCATGCTTTTTTCCGACCATATCTTACAGATAAGTTGGTGCATGCTCCTAACCAACTTATCTCCAGCTGCTTTAAAGAGCTCGGCATTCAAGCCATCCGCTCCAGCCGCTTTATTAGACTTCAGCTTAGATATGGCAATCTTTACTTCGTCTAAGTCGGGAAGACGGGATTGTTGGCTTTCGTCGTCTATGTTGAACGGATTATCGTATTGTTCGTCGTCGCCGTTATACAGTCTGCAGAAGTGGTCCTTCCATATCCTCAGCATTGACTGCGGTTCCACTATGATGTTTCCACTTTCGTCTTTGCAGCCTTCGGTTCTAGGTTTATGTACCTGTAAATTTCATTTCATCTGTTCATAAAACTTTCGAACTTCATTCCTGCTTTTAAACCTCTCAACATCTTCGACCGCACGCTTCTCATGCTCTCTCTTTTTCCTTCTGAGAAGTCGGTGTTCCTCTCACCTCTTCTGCTCATAGAGCTCATGAGCAGCTCTCGTCCTTTTATGCAGCGCCGCTTTGCGTGCCTGTTGTTTGGCTGCATTTGCCTGCCGACATTCCCCATCAAACCAGGGGTTCCTTGTTGGTGGTTGCTTGAAACCCAGCACGTCAGAGGCGGCTTCTCTGAGTGCGTCGTGGCAATATTGCCATTGGTTTTCTATACATTGTGTTGGCGGCACAGAACTTCGAGAGAGGATACTTGTAACTCGGTCGGAGAAGGATTTGGCGATCTCTTGCGATTGTAGCCGTTCGACGTTGTACCTTCTCCCAGCATCTCCCTGTTTTGCCTTGCCAACAAGGTAGTGGTCCGAGTCGATGTTAGCTCCTCGGAAAGTTCAGACATCCATGATACTAGAAGCGTGTCTGGCGTCGATCGCAATACGGTCAATCTGGTTGACGGTAGATTGATCTGGAGATCTCCAAGTTCCTTTGTGGATGTTGAGGTGTGGAAAACGCATACTGGCTACCATGACGTTTCGCCCCGCAGCAAAACCTATATGAGCCTGAATCCGTTGTTGGAAGTGTTGTCGTGCAGGCTGTTTTTCCCGATTATTCCACCAAAGATGTCTCCCCTTCCTAGCTTGGCATTAAAATCGCCCAGGACAATTTTAATATCGTAGCTAGGACACTGCTCGTATGTTTTTTCTAAAAGCTCGAAGAACATATCTTTGGTGTTGTCATCCTTCTCTTCTGTGAGGGCGTGCGCGCGTATCAAGCTAATGTTGCCGAATTTAGCCTTGATGCGGATGGTCATGAGGCGCTCGTTGATGCACCTATAGCTCAAGACTTCTTGCCTAAGTCTGGCTCCAATGACAAAGCCGCATCGTTGTTGGTTTTCTCGGTAGCAGTACCATAGTAAATATCGCAGTTTTGCATCCTCTTTCGGCCAGGCCCATCCCATCGTATTTCCTTGATGGCGGTGATGTCTGCTTTATAGCAGTCTAGTTGAAGTGAATAGAGATTCTGAAACGTGTAATTTGTGAGTGCCACACTAAAATTTCTTCCCAACTTATTTATTTACCTTAATTTGTTTTAAATTATTTTTTTAAAGAAATCATGTACTAAATGCAACTATTTCCTTAAATTCAACAACCAAAATTTTTTTTCTCTTCAACTCTTAAGTTTCGTTGACTCCTTTAAGATCAAAATATTTTTAAAAGGTTCACGCAAAACAGTAATTTCTTAAAATTTGTCTCCTAGCATCAGCTTCAACCTACGAGTAAGCAGGCTGATAGCGATAGTAATAATAGACTCCCGAAAATTAAGTCCGAAAAAACTACGTCAAAAAAAGCCCGACAGTTCTTCATATTCGATCGTCTCTCTTGAATTTTTGTAGCGTTCTTTGCATTAATAGAAATGGAAACAAGAAAAGTATATTTTATTTTTGGCAAAAAAGGTACGTTTCAAAACAATTTCTTACATTTCTGCGTGAAATGCATCAAAAACCCTCTAAACTATTGTGTTTTAGCTCTTAAATATGGCATATTTAGAAAACTGTTGGAATCTTGGAATGCTTTCATATGTAGGGAGTCATCCAAATTGAATAGTTAGACCATACCTTGCTGGACAACAGTGTTCTAAAATAATTTGATAACTAAAGTTCCTACTTTAGCCATTGAAATCTGTAAATGTAAGGTTAAGATACACATTACGTTACTTAAATTTTATTATCGTTTTTAATTTTTAAGCGTTGAGTAAAAACTCATCTAAGTGTGTGACCCCCCCTGATTAAAAGTCTGGATCTGCCCTTGCCGTACTACCGGTCATTAAAAAGCCTTTGATCTTCGAGATATTTTTTTAAAGCTGATATTTAATCAGCGTTTAAATGACCTTGGAAAGAAAGGACGTTAGTGCGGTCTGTCGATAGTTAGAGGGAAGGGAGGATTCGCTTTTTGGGTATGAGCTAAACAAATGATGTTTTCACAGTGAATCAACAATAAGAAAAAAGAATTGGTGACAGCATACAGCTCGGTCTGATTCCATTTAAGACTTCAAACTCCTCTGACAACCTTCCTCCGTGTAAGAGGTGGCATTTAGACCCATCATAAGTCGACAAACTACAGCTGTAGGTAATTTATCTTGCTACAATAAAATGGTGCTCACAAGCCTATAATCGACATCTAAGAGACTGCTTCTGATGAATCGACCTATCGCGTCACTTCAAAAGCAGTTCAGAAGCAGTGATCAAATTGATCACTCTAAAATAATAATGGTTTTTCTTCCGAATAGAAGATAATGTTTTTTTTTCAAAAAATTCTTTTATTAATTATTTCGCTATTTGATACATTCAAACTCAACAAGCAAATCACCAGCCAACCCGATAATAAATGAATTTGGATCAACGTGCTCCAACTTATTATCTTCCTTCCTTAAAGTCAATTTGAAATTTCTGATAATTTCAAAAATACCAGCCTTACTTTCTAATTGTCCAAGTCTCATTCCTTAAAATTAGAATTTAAAAAAAAAAATAAAAACTATACAAAATAAATCAAGACAAACCTGCACAAATTCTCGGACCATCACCAAATGGTAAAAAACATCCCCTTTGAGCTAAATCCTTAGCCAAGCCGTCGTTGAATCTTTCAGGATTAAATTACTTGGGATTTGGATAAATTTCTGGATCATGATGAATGGCGTATATTGGAATGTGTAATATCATTCCAGGGTCAATCTGCACCTTGCTGTTTGCCGAATTTTCTAAAAATGTCTGCTCACTGCATCGCCTTGAGAATACTGGAATTGGAGTTATCAATCGAATAGTTTCTGAAAATTAAGTAAAGTTGATGGATTGTTATACTTTTATTCTGAGAATTCAATTCGAACCATGAACACATTGATCCAAGTAAGGAAGCTCCATCAGAACATCATAAGACACTCCCCTATTTTCATCCAGATTTTCCATGATTTCTTCCCTTAATTTATTTTGAGCATTTTGATTTCCAGCTAACTACATACATTAAACATTTTAAATTAATACATTTTTCATATTTTCAAAGCCTCACGAACATAATAAAGTGCATGGTACACCAAAGCCCCCGATGTCTCAAATCCATCCAATAAAACCGTCAAACTGTGTCCAACCATATCCAAATGGCTGAAATTTTTCCTATCTCGCAATTGAAGTAAATAATTTAAGAAATCAGGACGATCAGTTTTATTTTGTAATCTCAATTCCAATGCATCTTTTTGTATTTGTTTGAAGAAATTTTCAGTTTGCTCAGGGAAAAAACGCACATATGAGAAGTTTCTTATGAACGGTGCCAATCCTGATACATAATAAAAGAATACTGCCTTAAATGAATTTTCGAGCAAATTTCGGGACATATCAAGCATTAGATTTGCAGGTTTCTTTGATTGAAAAGCACCAGCATTGAGGCCCCAAATGAAATCAGCAACGACTTCTATTGTGTAGTTATAGCAAATCTTTGAAAAACAAAAAGTACAATAATTATTTCACTATGTCTGATCTCTCTTTAGCTTTTAATGAAAATAGTTTATAGACCTTTTAATATACTCACTGATTTTATATCAATAACACTACGGGACTCAACGATTTCATTTTTCACGAAATCTGTCATTTTACTGCAGGCTTCCATAATTATTGGTAGAGCTGATTTCAGCTACAAAAATATGAAGTTTTCAAAATGGTCTTGAATTATATTTTAGACATTTTAGCTTACTCTATTGGCACTTAGTCCTCCTACGACATCAGTTCGTTTTTCCTTCCATTCGCTGGTGAGGCTTAAAAATGGATTTCTTGTCGAAATTTCTTCAATTCTTCGATTGGGCTGACAAAATATAATCAGCTATGTATATCACTTAAAACATAGAAGTAGTCCCTTTCAAAAACTTACCCACAATTGAGGTTCATTATCACGAAAAGACTTAAAATTTGTAACCATTATTTCTCGTAATGAAAATCCCAACAAATCTTTCACCTGAATTTTTATATTTTCTTTGAAAAAAATATAAAAGTTAATATTTAATTTTTCTGAATTTTATTTATTTAAAAACACTCACTCATATATTTCTTGCATATCAAGAGCCATGTGACGATTATGTTTAACAAGGCTGGGCACATTTCCGAAGATAAGTTTTGGACGAGGACCTTTTACGTTTCTTTTTCTCCAATAATCGAAATTCCAGGACAAATAAATGTAAACTGAAGCAAAAATTACACAAATAAACGTAAAAATTGTAAGAAATAAGTCCATTATGAAAACTATCTATTCTCGACAGAGAAGAATTAAAACTACTTAATCAATAATGTTTTAAGTTTGATTGAAAAACAACTTTCTTAAATGCAATGCGATAACGATTTGTATACAGAAGCTCTTCAATGATAATATTATACTTGATATAAAAATAAACTACTCAAAAAATGACTACATGCTATGTCTAATGCAGTAGCGTAGCAAATGCTTTGAGGCCTTGAATCAGATCTTGAAGTTAGACCTCTTAACAGTTAGCAAAATTTTGTAATCAGTTATGATATTTTAAAGGTTGGTATTCCAAGTTAAAGAGGAGAAAGGGTAATACGATGGATTGAAGAGATGAATTTGAAATTTGGTTACTCGTTTTTCAAGAAAAAGGCCAACAGAAAATGGACGTGGAAATCACCGAATGGTAAAATAAAAAATGAAATAGACCTGATTCTGACAAACAAAATTGAGACAGTCAAAGACATATCCGTGCTCAACAACTTAAAGTTCGACAGTGACCACAGATTAGTAAGAACAGAAATCAATCAAAAGAAACCGATAAGTCCATTTCATCCCAAAAATGATTCCCGACCAAAAAATAGTAGATTATAACCAAACATTGACAGCAAAGATAAATCAATTATCAACCTCAAATCGTGACATACAAAACACATATGACGAATTAGAAAAAATCATAAAAAACTCTGCAAAACTATCAATTATGGACTCCAAAACATCAAAAGATAAATTATCCAACAATACAAAAATCTTAATCTCAAGAAGAGATACTCTACGAACCAAGCAACAATTACTTGACAAAGAAAAAACTGAACTAAAAGAATTAAGAAAAACTATCAAACTAGAAATAAGGAAAGATATCAACAAGTTCAACGAAACAATAGCTAGAGATACGATTAGACAAACAAAATCAATAAGGAAAACAAAATCATTACTTAACAGTCAACAGGAATGGATTATTAGCTTAAAAAGCCAAAATGCAAGCAACATAACAAATAGAAAAGAGTTAAACGAAAATGCTACTAAGTTCTTCGAAAAACTATTCTCCTCGACCAAGCATATAACTAAAGAAGAAAATATTGAAAACATAGATATCAATCTCCTAACAACGCAAACTCCCAAAGCAAAGAAAATATTGAAAGGACCATAGACGATTTGAAAAAGGACAAACGCACTGGAAATGATGGAATCTCTACAGAAATGATAACATACGGGAAAGAATCGCTTTCCGAAATCTTAACATTTATTTTCAACGAAATCTTAAGAACTCAGCAAATCCCTAAGCAATGAAGAGAAACAACCATTACACTTATACATAAAAAATGAAAAAAGACGATTTGAACAAATATAGACCTATAAGTAACATTTCGACAATTTATAAGCTGTTTTCAAAAACAATCTACCAGGAACATCAAACAAGATTTTAACAATAAACAACTTAGGGAACCAGCTTGATTCAGAGAAGGTTTCTCAACAACAGACCAGCTACAGACGATGAATCAACTAATAGAAAAGTGCAATGAATTTCAACAACCAATATACTTTTTATTCATAGACTTCAGTAAAGCATTTGACAGCGTTGAACACGAAACAATATGGACATCTCTAGAAAATCAAAATATGGACCCAAACGTTATAAGGACTATCAAAAACATATACAAAAATAATGTAGCACAAATAAAAACAAAGAGTACAGGACGTAAATTTAAAATAACAAGATGAACTGGAAGACAAAATATGGTATAAGGATATGTGGACAACTTCTAAACAACCTTAGATTTGCGGACGATATAGTAATAATATCTATAAAAGCTAAACATATACGAGAAATGACAACAGAACTTACTAGCTTGTGCAAGAACTATGGACTACAAACCAAAAAGTCAAAAACAAAAGTGATGACAAACCACATCAGAGAAGATATAATTCTGGACCATGAAAAAATAGAATACATAGAGGACTACATATACTTGGGACAACTAAAATCTTTTAAGGACCAAGAGAAAAAAGAAATCAACAGACGCATCACAAACAGCTGGAAACAATTCTGGAGCCTCAAACAGATTTTAGAACTGGACCAAAGTGTAGAAACACGAAAATATCTCTTCGACTCCGCTATTTTGCCGGTGCTTACTTATAGACTACAAACCCTGAGCTTGACTACGAAATCTCTTGATCAGCTAAGGATCTGTCAATCCAAAATGGAAATAAAAATCCTCAGAATAAGACCCAGCGAAAGGATAAGAAATGAAGACATCCGAAACAGTACTCGAATAATTGACGTGATAGATAGAACCAAAAGACAAAAATTAAGTTGGGCAGGAAATATTTCAAGACTACAGGATCAAAGGTGGACAAAGTTGGCAACAAAATGGAGACCGGAAAGCAAGAGACGAACAGGCCGACGACCGAACAAGAGATGGAGCGACGATCTTTGCTAAATAAACAAAAATTGGTACAGTGAGGCGAAAATTCGAGACCTATAGGCCGCTTTGGGGGAGGCTTACGCCAAAAACTAATAATAAAAAATTGAAAAAATAAATAACCAAACTTTTAAATATAAATTATCTTACTTACTTACTGTACCACCAGGTGCAACAAGAATTATAATCCACCTGCATTATTGGAAACGGCTTGCATGATTGTGTCATATACGAGTATATGTTTTTGTTGAATATTCAATTTGGTGCTATTAAAATTTTGTGATTATCAGATGGCATACGATCAAGAGCAATTTTGAACAATTGAACTAATGCGTTATGCTGATGGAAAAACCTTTGTAGCTCACGAATAATTTCTCGTCTTGTATTTGAAACTATTGCACAACGTTGATCCAATTCACGATTTTCATCACCAATAAAATAAATTTGCAAAAATTGATGATCAGCTCGGGGTATGGCAATAACGAACCAGCTTGATGATAAATCTGGCCCTGAATCTGTAACATGTATGCAATTTTAGGTAGATGTTGAATCAGAATTTGTAAGACTTTCTGATTCAGATTGATATAAACATTGGACAATCCTGTTGAGGTATTTACCTAAAAAGTCGGCATAAAATTATCTCTAATATTTTAGTAGCACCAAAAGAAGTTATTTGAAATGCCGAATTGTATTGTTGAATATTACTCAAAAACTGCTTCGACGTTTGAGATGTCCCAAAAATAAATGAATACAATGGTTCGGGTGGAGTTTCTAATGTTGGCAATCTCACTTTGCCATTAGCACAACACATTCCGGGCGTTTCACCTGGAAAGTTAGCCGCATCACAATGTGGACATATTGGGTCTATCATTCCAATGTATCCGTACACACTATAATCAATCTGACTATTGTTATTAAAAGCAGCACGCAGCATTTCATCCAAAACAGCACAATGTATTCGTGATAAGTACAGGTACAGGGTCAACAGATCTATTCTGTGCAGTACGTTCACGCTGCGATGCATTAGCTTGTGCGCGTTCATCTGTAATCTGAGATCGTCTTAATAATGCCACTTGATTTGCATTACGCGTTCGCCGGCCTATGTTTGGTCGTCTTGCTCGTGATATTTTACCTTCACTTTTGGAAAATATAAACACAAAGCAATAACTCAACAATAGTTTGGAAAATATAAACACAACAAAACAATAATTTTTGCTGATAAAATGAAATGACATATGATGACATTAAATTTGTTTGACAGAACTAAAGTTACTTTTTTGTCTTCGATTGTTTTGTCTAAGGTTCAAATTGGCTTTTAAGTATTAGTACAAATTGTTTGCATATGGGAGTATAGAAAGATGTTGTTTTTACACTTTTTCAAGATTTTTTTTTTAATTTTCTCTTAGTACAAACCTTCTCTGGACTTCCACGAATAATTCAAGACCAAAATTAGCCAAATCGGTGAAGGCATTGTTGAGTTATAACATTACAACGAAAAGTGGCATTGATTTTTATATATATAGATTTAAATGTATTTAAAATGATAAGGCAATAAAAGCTTATAATAATAATAATTCCAAGTTATAATATTGCAGAATTTTATTAAACTTCAAAAAAACTACTTTTGGAACATTTCTGGAGTTATAAAACACGTCCCCACTATTCTGTGATTTGGTTGTGGAAACGATTAATATGCTGATGGGAAGCCCTATCAACTTCGAGATTTAAATAAATCATCGTAATAAATTTGAATCCTAAATAAAAAATTGTTTTTAGTCTAAATTTTTAATTCAAATTTTTTTAAAAAAGAACCGTTCGAGTTTTATGAAATGTTCTCAAAATTGTTTTCTTAAGTTGGTGTGATTATTAGTGCATAAGACTCTCATGCCAGAGGTCCTATGTTTATCCCTGCCTGTGAAACCTAAAGGGTACTGCCTCATGGGAGGAATTGACAAATCCTCTAAGAGTAAGTCTAATCATGGAAAGTGCTTTTTTAAATTAGCCGTTTCATTTATGTATAAGAAATACCTATCCATGAGATTTGTAAGTCACTTTGGAGATAGACCTACATATTTTGCAGATATATTTTTAAATCTTAAAATACAGGTGCTATTGATTGAGGAACAAGCACCCGTGCGATCCAGCCGTGCATTTTATTTCATTAAGAATATATTCGCAAGAATTTGCTGTGATTGCTGTGTAATGCTTCGACCTATCTCTGAAAGTGTCGACCACATGGCTAAACGTTTTAGACAACAAATGTCACAATTGTTTAATAATTTTAATCATAAGTGTTAGCATCAATGAAGCTATAAATGAGGAAAGTCGCAACAAACAAAAAAAAAAACAGTTTTTAGGAATCTTTTACCTTCTGTAACTTACGATGCAGGCACTAAACTTCTAGCACAACACCTGACAAAAGTTATTAGTAGCTTTTTATATAACTTAAGTGTTTTAAATTCAAATTGAAAGTTGTTGAAATCGGCCGGAAATCGGTTTATCGAATTGAACTTTTCTCGGCTTTTTAAAGTCCCTAGAATCTAGATCAAAAATTGTAGAGAGATGTCTGTGTGTACGTACGCTAATGCGTCCGTACGTTAGGGATACCATTTTTCATCTTTCATATCTCAAGAACCAGTTGAGATATCAACTTGGAATAAACTTTGTTTTACAGATAATAACGTCGATACTGTCTGTTTACAAATATTTCATGTGTTTTCAAAAATTTAAACGCCATTTGATTTCTCAAAAAAAACTTCCCATAGGAAGTTATTGTAATAGGTCCGATTTGTCGAATTGAAAATTTTGACATTTCTCGACGTTTCAAGGTCCCTAGAGTCGAAATAAAAGATTTTTAGAAAGATGTCTGTGCGTGAGTTATAAACAATCAACTGGAAATAAGAGGAAATAATAAAATAAATAAGATCGCTAATGATCTACAAACATCCTAATAAAGATTACCACAGGTAACAAGATAAAATACATAACAGATATTTTATGATCAACTAATCAAGATAATAATAACAAAACAACATAAAATAAAATACATAACAGATATTTTATGACCAACCAAATAACAAAATGATATAAAGATACAAAAAGTAATTAACCAACACTACCATAAACCCTGAGGACAAGAAAACCAGCTCATCGGGATAACAATATAAATAGATTCAACACGGAAGGAGTTTGCGAGTAGTTGCAGAGTAGAATGTAAGAACTACATATTTATGTATGTAAAAACTAATGAAATATTTTAATTCTTGAAAAGAAAATAAAGTTAACATTTAAAAATATATTTTTTTGAAGTAACCTTTTTTATTTCCGACGGATAAATATAATTCGTTCGTACGCGATTACGTCCGTACGTTCGCGAAGTTTTTTTCGTCGTCCATAGCCCAAGAACCAGAAGAGATATCAACTTCAAATAAATGTTGTTATACAGATAATAAGGCAGAAAGATGCAGAAAGGGCAGTTTAAAAAAAAGGTGAACATTTTGGTTAAACCTAAATATCTCATGAACCAATGACGCTAGAAACTTGAATTAAATTTTATATTATAGATTGTAACGTGATACAGAACAAGTATATTTTTGAAAAAAAAATTACGGTTTTTTATAAATCAAAAAACTGACAAAAAATATTGTCAACTCGAAAATTTTACGACTAAAATATGATTTCATCTCCAAAACAATTTTGTACAACGAAGAATAATGTTTTTGTATCTGATAAAATTTTGAAAAAAATCGAATTGACAGTTTTTTTTATAAAAAGTAAAAACCTAAAAAAAATTAACAAAAGTCGGTAAAAATTGATTTTGGACTCAAATATCTTTTCAAAACTTTAAAATATTGGCTTTATTCTACTTTTATCTTTCAAGGAATATTATTGTCAACATTCAGTAAAATTTTGAAAAAAATCGAATTGACAGTTTTTTTATTAAAATTAAAAACTTTAAAGAAAATTTAACAAAAGTTGGTAAAAATTGAATTTCGACTCAAATATCTTTTCAAAAATTTGAGATTATGGCTTGAAACTAATTTTCACTTATAAAAAATATTGTTATCAACATTCTAAACAAATTTGAGAAAAATCCAATTGACAGTTTTTTTTACAAACAATAAAACCTAAAACAAAATTAATAAAAGTTGGTAAAAATTGATTTTGGACTCAAATATCTTTTCAAAACTTTGAGAAATTGGCTTTAAACTACTTTTATCTTTTAAAATATGTTGTTGTCAACATTAAGTAAAATTTTGAGAAAAATCGAATTGACAGTTTTTTTATTAAAATTAAAAACTTTAAAGAAAATTTAACAAAAGTTGGTAAAAATTGAATTTCGACTCAAATATCTTTTCAAAAGTTTCAGATTATGGCTTGCAACTAGTTTTCACTTATAAAAAATATTGTTTTCAACATTCTAAAAAATTTTGAGAAAAATCCAATTGACAGTTTTTTTTTACAAACAATAAAACCTAAAAAAAATTAATAAAAGTTGGTAAAAATTGATTTTGGACTCAAATATCTTTTCAAAACTTTGAGAAATTGGCTTTAAACTACTTTTATCTTTTAAAATATGTTGTTGTCAACATTAAGAAAAATTTTGAGAAAAATCGAATTGACAGTTTTTTTATTAAAATTAAAAACTTTAAAGAAAATTTAACAAAAGTTGTTAAAAATTGAATTTCGACTCAAATATCTTTTCAAAACTTTGAGATATTGGCTTTAAACTACTTTTATCTTTCAAAAAATATTATTGTCAATATTCAGTAAAATTTTGAAAAAAATCCCGTTGCCAAAGTAAAAAAAAGCGGCTGGGATGCGACCCACACAGATAACTTCCCATCCCGTCTGCCGATTTGTCTTGCTTAAAAGTTTGTCTATATGGTATCAATTTTTACCAAATTTGCGTACTATTTTTTGTAGATTTTATTTTTTCATGAAAAAACGGACTGTTGGATTTTTATAAAAAAATTACTGAATATCGAAAACAATATTTTCTGCGAAATAAAATAAGTTTAAAGGCAATATTTGTGATTTTTGAAAAGCTATACTTGAGTCGAAGGTAAATTTTTACGAAGTTTTAGTATTGTTTTTTTTAGGTTTTTATTTTTTGTAAAAAAAAACTGTCAATTCGATTTTTCTCAAAATTTTACTGAATGTTGACAAAAATATTTTTTGAAAGATAAAAGTAGTTTAAAGCCAATATCTCTAAGTTTTGAAAAGATATTTGAGTCGAAAACAATTTTTACCAACTTTTATTAATTTTTTTTAGGTTTTTCTTTTTAGTAAAAAAACTGTTAATTCGATTTTTCTCAACATTTTTCAGAATGTTGAAAACAATATTTCTTATTAGATGAAATAAGTTTGAAGCCATAATCTCAAAGTTTTTGAAAAGATATTTGAGTCGAAATTCAATTTTTACCAACTTTTGTTAATTTTTTTTCGGGTTTTAATTTTTTGTAAAAAACCTGTCAATAAGATTTTTTTCAAAATTTTTCAGAATGTTGAAAACAATATTTCTTAAAAGATAAAATAAGTTTGAAGCCATAATCTCAAGTTTTGAAAAGATATTTGAGTCGAAAATCAATTTTTACCAACTTTTATTAATTTTTTTTAGGTTTTTATTTTTTGTAAAAAAAACTGTCAATTCGATTTTTCTCAAAATGTAATCAGATGTCAAAAACATTATTCTTCGTTGCACAAAATTGTTTTGGAGATGAAATCATATTTTAGTCGTAAAATTTTCGAGGTGACAAATTTTTTTTTCAGTTTTTTTGATTTATAAAAAAAAACCGTTAATTGGATTTTTTTCCAAAAATATAATTGTTTTGTATCACGTTACAATATATAATATAAAATGTAATTCAAGTCTCTAGCGTCATTGGTTCATGAGATATTTGGGTTTAACCAAAATTTTCACCTTTTTTTTTAAACTGCTATGGTAAAAAAAACCACCCACGCAATTTTCTTGAGAGTCCTTTCTGCATCTTTCTGTCTTATTATCTGTATAACAAAATTTATTTGAAGTCGATATCTCTTCTGGTTCTTGAGCTATGAACGACGAAAAAACGTCGCGAACGTACGGACATACGGACGTACGAACGTACGTACACACGCACGCACAGACATCTTTCTAAAAATCTTTTATTTCGAGTCTAGGGACCTTGAAACCTCGAGAAATGTCAAAATTTTCAATTTGACAAATCGGACCCATTACAATAACTTCCTATGGGAAGTTTAAAATATGTTACAATAATTTATTGCAGAATTTTTCCCCTTTTACAGTTCCGAAAACAAAGTCCGTCTATCTTTTAAAGTTGGCACACTATAACTTTTTGTTCTAAAATAAAGCATTCGAGTAACGCCGCCGCCGTAGCGCAGCTAGTACAATATTGCGTGAAACAAAAGCATAAGATACCGGGTTTGGAAACATTTGACTTTAAAAGCGGAATATCCAAATAAACCCTTAAAAATTAAACAAAACTAACATTTATGTGATCTTCAAATTCTTTGTTCAAAACATCAACTTTAACTTTTCCAAAATGAAAAACAAAACACAATTGTTCGCTTATGTTGGTTCTTACCTAATTTCACCACAGAAAAAAAAACTATAAAAATTTAAAATAAGCTTTAAAAATATAATTTTTGTACAAAGCAACTTGATAACCCGTAACTATTAGATCAAGAACACACACAACTCAATATAATTTATGTTTATATTTGATTTTCTTTGCAAATAATATTAATGGGAAAAGTAACCATACACTAAGCATATAGGGTGTTTTTTAGCTGCATGACAAATTTCGATAGGTGTTCTGCCTATATATGTAGTTTGCCAGTTAGAATGTCAAACTGTGATGACATTTCTATGTAATATGGTTTGGAATTTGTTTAAAATTTTCAAAATCGTGAAAATTTATTTTAAAATAAAGAAATCTCCTCGCAAAAATAAATAAATGACTATTTATATTTCTAGAGCTCTCAAAAAAACAGCCTATATAATTCTTTTTCACACCATTTAATCGATGATTGTACCTGCACATGTAGAATACAACCTTGAGCTCATCTTATCTATAGCTTTTTAAAACAAACGAATTCCTATTGCCGATTATCAAAATAATCTTGTTTCTTATCAGAAGTTATTTTTAAGCCGGCTACAATTATTTCACAGTGAAGTGGATGGCACAGTATTAATATTATATTTAGTTGAATTAAATAAATAAGTATACAATTAGAAAAGGAATTGCTTTTATAAAAATTCTGACACAATTCACAATAGATTTGAATTTGACAGCTGACGTTTAAAGTGAAAATTACAAAGAAACAAAATTTATAAATAATTTATCACTGTTAATGATTTTTTTTTTTTGAGAAAAACTCTTTTATTATAAAAATGTATTACTTAAGAAAAATTTGTACACAAGAAAATTCGAAGTAAAAGAAAGCAGCCTTATGGTAAGCAAAGTTTAAAACAAAGTGTTTTTAAATGTTGTCTTAACAAATGTTAACTGCCTACAATGAAACACTACACAACTTTTTTTTAAGTTTTAAGAGCTAAAAACTTGTTTTAAATTCTAAGGTTATTATTCTTAGAGCTACAACTCTAACCAACATTAAGTTTGAAGTAAACCATTTCACCAGTTTACAGTTTTACACGGATGGGTTCGAGTTTTTGCTTATATTTCAAAAAGAAATAAAATATTTATGGAAAGAGAACTCAAGTACCATTTTGCTTCCAAATTCGTACGCCTCTGAATTTTAGTAATTTATCTAATCAAATTTAAATACTCGTAATTCTAAAATTCAAAACACCAGAGACCTGACAGTCTAACATTTTACCTTGAATCAGATACTCATTTAATAGCAATAATGCTCGAATTTATTGCAACTGTTTTTATTATTTCATCAATTTTGATTTACATTTATTTGGGATGGAATTTCAATTACTGGAAAACAAGAGGTATTCGCGGTCCAAAGCCTTCAATTTTATATGGAAATTTTGGGAAATCTGCCCGCGGCGAACGTAACTTTGTCGATGAACTTAATGACATTTATTTGTATGATTTGAAATACCTTTTTCGTGTACTTTGATGTTTTCGAAAATTTGTATGTACAGGAATTATAAAAATAATGAAAAATTCGTTGGAATATTTATATCAAGAGATCCGAAACTCTTCATCATAGATCCAGAAATAGCTCGACAAATTCTGTTGACAAACTTTAGCAGTTTCTATGACAATGAGTCTTCGAGATGGGTAAGTTGGATTCTTCTAGAATTTCAAAAACTAGAACATATTGGAATTTGTTTTTAAGTCAGTACCAAAAATTGAGCTTCTCCGAATGCAAAGCCCGTTTGTTTGCACTGGAGAAACCTGGAAGGAGAAGCGTTCGGAAATAGTTCCAGCTTTGACAATAAGCAGGGTAGGTTTGAAGGCGTTTAAATTTTTGATTTATCAGCCAATGCACTTTTAGCTGCGTTCATCATATCCAGCGATGCAGAAGATTGCTAAAAAGTTAGCAAACTTTATCAGATCCAGTGGTGGAAAGGAACTCGATGCAAAAGAGGCAACAATATTTAATATTTCTTGTTTTCTTCTCAGAACAATAATTTCAAAACCTTTTCAGCTTTCTTGCCGATTCACTTCGGAAGTAATTTCTGACTTCGTTTGGGGAATAAATGCAAACGCTTTCGAATCACAAAAAGTCTGTCAAATTCATGAAATAGCCAATGGAATGATAAGTCAGTCTCAAAAATGTGTTGGATATTATCAAAAAACTGAAGCTTGGCCATTTTTAAGGAAACTAATGCCCCAGCGTTTTTTCCCCAAGGCTTCTGATGACTTTTTTACCCAATTAACAAATAACTTAATTTCACACAGATTGGAAAACCCCAATGAGCGTTCTGACTTTATAAATCATTTAATAAGTCTTTCCAATAAGAAGTCACTGACGGAACCTCAGTTAGCAGGACATTGTACGACAGTTTTGGTTGACGGTTTTGAAAGTGCAGCTATTGCAATAAGTCATTGTTTGTTGTTGGTTAGTTCTGTGATTTTTGTACTGTTTCAAAATTGTGTTAACATTAGAATTCTTTATTTTATAGATTGGTCGTAATAAATCAGCTCAAGAGAAGCTTCGAAATGAAATTATGGAAAGTTTGGATGATGGAGAAGATGGTATCAGTTTTGAAAAATTAAATGAACTTCCATATCTTGATCAGTGTATTTATGGTACCTTTACCAATTTATTTAATAATTTTAAAATTTTAAACGTCTTTCAATCTTTTTTTCTTGTAGAAACCCTTCGTATATTTCCACCTCTGCCGGTTTTTAGAAAATTCTGCACTTCACCAACGATTCTTGAAAATTCCGATGGTTGTAAAATTCGTTTAAAACCTGGAGATAGTGTTTTCATATCAGCTTACTCTTTCCACAAAGACAAAGAAATATTCGAGAATCCGGAAGAATTTAGACCCGAAAGATTTGATCCAGATGTTGGAGGATATCGAAAATATCGTGAAAGTGGTGTATTTCTTCCATTTGGTGATGGTCCAAGGATGTGTTTAGGTATAACACTTATGTATATATTTATTTGAATTTTCTTCATTTATACAAATTATATATTTTTACAGGATTAAAACTTGGTCTTCTAGAAACAAAGGTATCAGTCACTGAAATTGTAAGAAAATTTCAAATCAGTGTGAGTAGTTCAACAAGATTGGATAATTTAACTGATCCCAACAGTTTTCTGTTATCTGTAAAAGGAGGAATTATATTAAATTTTATGCCGCTAAAGTAATTTCTTAACAATTACAATAAGTTGAAGCAAATGTGTAGATACAAAATTATTCTTAAGAAATATACAACAATTATTATTAAGACTCAATTTTGCCAAAAAAAAAAAGTAAACTAAATCTGAACTATTTTGACAGTTATTTTATATTTGGGATAATCTGGCAGTTCTTCAAAGATGTGTCTGTCTATTTTGACGTCTATAAATAAATTCGAAAAGCTAAATGGATTTATGATAAATACATACATTCCACATGACGAAAACTTAAAATACTTTTAATGAAATATACTCGTAAAACTTAGGTTCGGCAAAGTGAAGTTCCCTTCTACTTCAAAGTGTTACACTGTTAAAAAACACTTATCAAGTTTTTCACTTTGACAGCTGTCAATTTTTGCTTTTTCGTGCTTTTTCGGGTCCTTGAACAAAAACAAAAACAAAGGAACGTTTTGGTAAGTTTTGCATTCGTAGAGATTTAAAAGTGAAAATTTTCATCAACCATGACATTACGAAGAAAAGTTGTTTTGGACGATTTCTTCCGTCTATCTGTCTACGTGTCTTTGGCCCTAAACCACTGGGTCAATTTGGCCCTAAACCACTGGGTCAATTTAGTTAAAACGTGAAAATTAGGGTTTTAAGCAGATTCACGTTCATTGGTTATTTTCATTTTTTTAAAGATCCAATGTAACAGTATGGCACAGGGTTATCCATTTAGTGGTTTCAAAAGTTAACGTAAATAAAACACATATAAAATATTTGTTTTCATGATATTTCTTTTTTATTATAAAATTTGAATGTTGACATTATGTCTGAAATACTACATCATTTAAATGATCACCACGCGAATTGTTGCAAGCATCGATTCTTTTGAGGTAATTTTCGACCACTTTTTGACACATATTGGGCGGTATCTCAGCAATAACTTGACGAATGTTGATTTTTAAGTGCTCAAGAGTTAAAAGTTTATCTACATAAACGTTGATATTGCCACGACGAGAAATTACGTGGCCAGGAAATGTCTCTTGCAATGAAGCCATATTTGCTTGCTCGAGTTGTGTGGCATGTGGCACCGTCTTGTTAAAACCAATTCGTATTCTTCAATAGCATGCAATAAAAGTTGGTTATCATAAGACCATAACGCTCCGAATTGACGGTGACAGTCGTTACATCGTCGTTTTCGAAGAAGTAAGGTCCAATCACACCTCCGGGCTAAAGAGCGCACCTAACGCAGTGACTTTTTGTAGATGTAATGGCCTTTCTTCAATTACTTCTGGATACTCAGAACCCCAAAAACGACAATTTTGTTTATTAACATACCCACCGAGTGAGAAATTCGCTTCGTCACTGTAGAAAATTTTGTTAGAAAAATCAGCGTCCACCGCCTGTTGTACAAGCCACCCAGTCGACGTATCTACGAAGTAATGAGTGGTCAGCTGGCTTAAGTTGTTGTGTGAGCTGGACTTTATATGGATGCAGGTGTAGACCCAAATGCAAATTAAGCCATAAATGTGCCGTAAGACAGTCCTAATTCCTGAGAACGACGAGGAATCGACACATTCGGGTCTTCGGCAATACTTTCATTTACAGCGGCGATATTTTCAGTATTACGAGCAAAACGATGATGCGCAATACTTACAATATCTGTAACCCATCTTGCCTCTCCCAATTTCTTCACAATTTTGCCAATTGCTTGCGTAGTTGGACGATGTAAACCATAATCTCCATTCACCATTTTTGTAGTAGGTTTTAACAATTTCCTTTTCGTAAATGTCAGACTTTCAACTGAAAAATGAAAATTAGTTTAACAACAACAACAAGTTTGACAGATGTCGAAATTCAGCCCTATACTTTTTAAACTGCAAAATGGATAACCCTTATTATCTTAAAAGTAATTTCATCTTATAGAAAATATTGTTTTCGACATTGATTCAATTTTTTTATAAAAATCTAAAAGTCAGTTTTTTCATAAAAATTAAAATCTGCAAAAAATAGTACGCAAAATTGGTAAAAATTAGTTTAGTTTATTTTCATCAAGCAGAGTTTTACAATCTCTTATAGATTACTACTTATATAATAAATATAATAATAAAATAATAGTATTAATAATAGTAAATATAATAAATATGTATAAATACGTATAAATACGTACAATCGGCGTTAGTAAATAACTAAATAAATAAATAAATATGAATTTAAGTAACTATGTGTTGATTAGATAGCAAAACAAGCATGACATATCTTTTAAAACTATCTCTTGAACAGAGTTGAAATATATCAATGGAGTGTAAAACACTATTTGTCACTTTGATGCAACGCGATATGGGTTCATTCCTACTGTAGTTGCTTCTAAAAAATTCATCACGTAGGTAGAAAACCATACGGAGACTTCTGCAAGGAAAATACAAATTAATACATTGAAGCAAATAAGAACAATTTATGTGATTACTTAGGATGTCTTTTATCATCATTACTGAGAAATATCTCCTTCTTAACTCAAGCGTTTGCATACCAAAGAGCTGACACCTTACAGGATATGGAGGTCTATCAGTACTCCAGTTCAGCTTATTAAAAGCATATCTAGTGAAGGATTTCTGCACTCTTTCTATTCTTAAGGTATGAGTGTTATAGTTCGGATTCCAAACAACACTACAATACTCCAGATTTGATCTGACAAAGGCTGAGTAAAGGCTTTTGAGCGCGTAAGGATCAGTAAATTCCTTTGTGTTCCTTCGTACAAAGCCGAGCATCTTATAAGCTTTATTCACAACAAAATCAATGTGGAAATTAAAAGAAAGTTTATGATCTAATACAACTCCCAAGTCTTTTTTTTTGAGTAACTTTTTCCAAAACAATGTCATTAATTGAGTAATCAAACAAAATGTATGATTTTCTCCTAAAACACCTAAAACTTTGACACTTAGAGACATTCAGAAAGAGTAAATTTCTATTACACCACAATGCCAATTCGTTTAGATCCTCTTGCAATAATAGACAATCATCAACAGATTTAATGGTTTTAAAAATTTTAACATCATCAGCATACAATAAATAATTCGAAAATTTAAAAGTATCAGGAATATCATTTATAAAAAGTATAAAAAACAAAGGTCCAATATGACTCCCCTGTGGAACACCTGATGTTACTTTGATAGCTTTAGATTTGAATTTATCTATTTTGACAAATTGGGTCCGGTTGCTCAAATAAGAGCTTATCCATTTTAAAAAATGAGAATGGAATCCCAGCAAAGAAAGTTTATGAACAAGAATTTCATGATTTACCCTATCAAAGGCCTTAGCAAAATCTGTGAAAACTATGTCTGTCTGAAAACCTTTATCAAAACCTTTTACTACGGAATTACATAAAACAGTGAGATTAGAAGTTGTTGATCTGCCTGACACGAAACCGTGCTGAGATTCAGCAATTACATTTTTGGTAAAAAAAAATGAAGTTTATCACAAACAATCTTTTCAAATATTTTTGGAATTACAGATAGCTTACAAATTGGTCTATAGTTACATACTTTTTGTCTCGATCCTGCTTTGAAAATTGGAGAGATGAAAGATGTTTTCCATTCATCTATAAATTGACCAGTTCGCAGGGAAATATTAAAAATAAAGCAAAGGGGTATCGCGAGAGATGTTGCACATTTTTTAATGATCTTAGGAGAAATACCATCCGGTCCAGCACTTTTATTTTCATTAATACCTCTTAAGGCTTCAGAAACTTCCATTAAGCTTAAATTGATGCTACCGACATCTATAACATTAGGTGGTGAGAACTGTGGAAGTACATTAGGTGATGTAAGAGAATATACCGACTCAAAATAAACAGCAAAAAGATTGCATATGGTTAACAAATCACTGGAAGTGCTGCCGCAAAACTCCATGCAATTTGGTAATCCAGTTGATTTTTTCTTTGTATTAATAAATTTCCAAAAATGTTTACAGTCAACCTTGATTTGTGATTCAGCATTTAAGATAAAATTATTATATAAAAACTTATTAAGCACATCAAACTCTTTTTGTAAGGTTAAATACTTATGAAGATTAACCAAAATAATTCTATCCTTTTTATAATTCTTAAAGGCTTTATTTTTTCTATTTTTAAGATTTGATAGCATTTTGTTAAACCAAGGAGGGTTGGAGCTTTTTTTAATAATTTTTTTTTGGAATATAACTATCAAAGGCCTGTTTTAAATACAATTTGAATATGTCAAACACTTGAGTTAAATCTTTATCCAAAAAGATAGTCTCCCAGTCAATGGAACCAAGAAATATATTCATTGCATCAAAGTTTCCGCGTTTAAAATCATAGAACTCAATAATGTCATGAGAGTTTGAGATATATGCCAATAACTTACAATTAATAGATAGACATACATGATGCGTGGTGTTATTTACAACTGGAAAATTGATTCTATCTAAATATACTTCAAGTTCTCTATTAACAAAAACTAAATCAAGAATGCGATTAAGCATATTTTGGATATAATTTAATTGCATAAGGTTAAACTCACTGTATAGATCAATAACTGAAATCTCAATATCAGTCGAAACATTAAATGGGACTAAACAATTTTCATCAGTATCTAACTTCCAAATAATATCTCCAATATTGTAATCACCCAAACAAATAACGTGGGCAGAAGGACCTAAATTACATAATAGTGACCTACAATTATTTAGATGCAAGTTATAAAGTTCTAGAGAACTACCTGGCCGAATATAGCTCACATACATAAATATAAATTAACAATTTTAACAAATGATACTTTAACAATTAATTGGTCTACATCAAAATTATGCGACAGTTGACTAGATATCAAGTCTATTTAGCAAGAAATAAATTTAGATTGTATAGCAATTAAAACCCCACCACCTCTATCAAACCCTGTTGTCGTCGCACAACGATCTTTGCGAAATACATTATATTGTCTAGCATTAAAAATTTCACTCGTTAAGTGACTATCATTCAGCCAGGTTTCAGTTAAAACTATAATTTCATAATCTTGAGATGGAAAGTAAAAATATAAGTTATTCAATTTAGTTCTTACTCCTCCTACGTTTTGGTAATAAATATTGAAATTATTATTTCGGGTATTAACATCATCAGTGACAACAGCAACATCAGGAACATCAGCAACGCCAGAAACATCATCAGAAACAACAGCAACATCAGCAACGCCAGAAACATCATCAGAAACAACAGCAACTTGATCTTCGATAATATTAACAATATCAATATTAGAAACATTATTTAATATGACTTCATCAATGCAAACGTCAACAGCAACATCATTCGATTCAACATTATTTGATATAGAAACATCATATACAGCATCATTATTTAAATTTACAAATTTCGCAACACCAGAAAAATCAGCACTGGCAGCAACATCCAACTCAGCATCACAATCAACAACATAAACACCATTAACCTCGACATTGTCGACAATGGCAACATCAATTAAAACAATTTCATCAACAACGACATCAGCAACAGCCATTTCATCATTTTCAACATAACTTGCGATAGTAGCACCATCTACAGCAAAATAAATCAAGTTGGTCAGTTTTCCAGTATCACTACAGTAGGATTTTCGTTTTTTGACGTATTTTCCTGGTCCTGAGGCAAATCAATGTGTATTGGCCTGTAGCTAAACGAACGAATTTTTACTCCATTTGGCCAGAGCTTATTGTAAGGTAGAGAAATCTTGGGAAATCGAATCTTAAAACCTCTATTTTTCTGTTTTCTAACCGAAAAAGTGAGAAATGTTGTTATATTTCTGAGAATGTGGACATCTTTCCGTGGTCTTAGATCTAGATCTGCAGGCTGCCTTTGATTCTATTTGGCATAATGGCTTAATTTTCAAATTAATAAATCTTGAATTTTCTGTAGCCTTCATACGAATGATCAGCAGTTTCTTGAATTCTAGAACAGCAATGATTTCAATCGGTTCTGAATACTCACAGGAGTTTTCAATCTTTATGGGTGTTGCCCAAGGATAGTTACTTGGTCCAAAACTTTTCAATATATATCTTTATGATTTTCCTTTTAATAGCCAAGAAAATGAGCCAGAAGCCTTTTTGTACGCAGATGACACCAAGATATTGGCAAGTGCAGTAAGACCTCATGATGCACTCAACAAAATAAAAGATTACGTGCCGACATTAGCATCGTATCTCAGCTCGTGGGGGTTAGTATTAAAAGAAGAAAAAAGTAGCATAACATGCTTTAGAAACGTTTATGGAAAATGGCACTGTAAAGCAGTAAAGGAGAGCAAAACGGTTTCACTATTATTTGATGATGTTCCAATCCAATCCAAAATAAATTCAAATTTAATAAACATGCCAGAGCAGTATTGAATAAAGCTAATATGTCTTCCGGTCTTCTAAAACAACTTATAACATCAAGTTCAACTTCAAAGAAAACCAAACTCCTTATTTATAAAACGCTTATAAGACCTATAATTATTTATGGTTTCGGTTGTTGGTTTAGTATTTCGCCAACAGTAACAAATGAATTTGAAAACTTTGAACGGAAAATACTTAGATCTTGCTGCGGAAAAGACAGAAGTCCAAATAAAAAATGGTATTCAAACTTAACAATATATGAAGAAAATAATATCGAACCACTTTTTATTTATATGATAAAATTATTAAAAACGAAATTAGGATTCCTCGCTAACCATCCGAACCCAATTATAAAAGATATTTGGGACAGAAATATTAACGAAAGTGTCCTTGACAACCACTTTTACTTATCGCCAGTAAACATATTGAACCCAAGATCACAATCGTTATTTGAACCAACATCCAGCTCATATTTAAAACTTCCTTTTTATGAGAAAGCTTCATTGCCTGTTCTTAGAGGTTAGTAGTCAATTTGTAAGAAAAAGTAAAAATGAACAAACATACGAGTATATTTAAAATTGATAGATAGCTCAGCTGATTTTCAATAATCGATCTTTCTTGTTACAAATATAATCTTTATTATATATTTAACTAAGAAAAGATGGTTATTTTCATTTGATGCATTTTAAGTTATGGTATCTTCTCACAATCAAGATCCTTCTTTATGTATATTTCTTGTATCAATGTATATATAATTTTAGTTTGTAAGTAGTTCTAGTCATTAAATTAACTTTGGCCACTTCGAGCCATAAAATGAACATATGTCAGGACCGGGAGCAGACATATGGGAAAAAGTAAGAATTTATAACATAAATAATTACAATGTAAATGGGTAATGTGGACAGTTTTTGCATTTTTAGAGAAATATTTTTTCAGAAAACTTAAATGTATTACATTTTATTTTTTTTTAACTTTTGAAAACGGATATTATATAATTAGAAACCTAATATTCTACTTATTATGTGTAAATAAATGTATAAAAACACAAACACGATTTTGGACAGTGTTTACATTTACCCCTTCCTTGTTTACATTTCCCCCATAATTTTAAAAATTCTGGGATAAATGTGGACAGCTAACTTCTGTTCCCTAAGTGCTAGGAGATAGCCTATGGGGTTAAAGTAAACAGATATAAATTTCATTTGAATTATTCACTTGGAAAATTGGTAATCGCAATGTTTACATTTACCCCATAAAATGAATATTACCCATCAAAAAAGCATTGGACATGGACCTAACTTTTTTTTTAAATAAAAACAAAACTATTTTTACTAAAAAAAATTATATTTTTTCACATGCTTTCAAATCTTTTTGTTAGGAACAAGATACAGGTACCTGGGTAGGCCAAGGCAGTTATTAAAAGAAAACAATGTTTTCATTCTTCAATTTTCTTTTACCTTAATGGCAATGACCATCATATACCAACAATGCTGCTTGATCTGGTAATACTTCTCCATCACAAATATTTTTAACGAAAGGAATAAAGCCATCACACAACCAATTAAAAAAGAGGCGCCCCACACTGATAACTTCCCATCCCGTCTATCGATTTGTCTTGCTTAAAAGTTTGTCTAAATGTATCAATTCTTGCCAAATTTGCGTTCTATTTTTTGTAGATTTTATTTTTTTCATGAAAAAACGGACTGTTGGATTTTTATAAAAAAAATTACTGAATATCGAAAACAATATTTTCTTTGAAATAAAATAAGTTTGAAGCCAATATTTTAACCTTTTGAAAAGCTATTTAAGTCGAAAGTAAATTTTTACCAAGTTTTAGTATTGTTTTTTTTTAGGTTTTTATTTTTTGTAAAAAAACTGTCAATTCGATTTTTCTCAAAATTTTATCGAATGTTGAAAACAATATTTCTTATAAGTTAAAATTAATTAAAAGCCATAATCTCAAATTTTTGAAAAGATATTTAAGTCGAAAATCAATTTTTACCAACTTTTGTTAAATTTTTTTTTCGGTTTTTAATTTTTTGTAAAAAAACTGTCAATTCTATTTTTTTCAAAATTTTACTGAATGTTGAAAACAACATTTTTTGAAAGATAAAAGTAGTTTAAAGCCAATATCTCAAAGTCTTGAAAAGATATTTGAGTCAAAACTCAATTTTTACCAACTTTTTTTTAATTTTTTTTTAGGTTATTATTTTTTGTAAAAAAACTGTCAATTCGATTTTTCTCAAAATTTTATCAGATATCAAAAACATTATTCTTCGTTGCACCAAATTGTTTTGGAGATGAAATCATATTTTAGTCGTAAAATTTTCGAAGTGACAAATTTTTTTTTCAGTTTTTTTGATTTATAAAAAAAACCGTTAATTGATTTTTTTTCCAAAAATATAATTGTTTTGTATCACGTTACAATATATAACATAAAATTTAATTCAAGTCTCTAGCGTCATTGGTTCATGAGATATTTAGGGTTAACCACAATTTTCACCTTTTTTTTAAACTGCTATGGTAAAAAAACCACCCACGCAATTTTCTTGAGAGCCCTTTCTGCATCTTTCTGCCTTATTATCTGTATAACAAAATTTATTTGAAGTCGATATCTCTTCTGGTTCTTGAGCTATGGACGACGAAAAAAACGTCGCGAACGTACGGACGTACGGACGTACGTACACACGCACGCACAGACATCTTTCTAAAAATCTTTTATTTCGACTCTAGGGACCTTGAAACGTCGAGAAATGTCAAAATTTTCAATTTGACAAATCGGACCCATTACAATAACTTCCTATGGGAAGTTAAAAATTGTGGTTCCTCCATCCATCCATTTTTGGAAAACCAGCTTCAAAAAATCCATCTTGCATGAACAGCAGCACCTTTAAAAATTATAAACGATGGTAATGTGGAGCCATCGGCCGAAACGCATGAAGGCAATGTAGTGGATTCCCATCCAGTTCCACCTGAAATCCGGCTTAGGGCTTTGCCCTTAACACCCAAACCATGCATGCGGCTGTGATCGTGATGAAATCCGCTTTCGTCGGCGTTAAAAACGTATTGTGGTTTATTGGTGAAGTTTTTATCTTCCATAACTTTTTGAAGTTTATCATAAAAGTCGCATACGACAAATGGGTTTCTGGCATCCTTTCTTTATTTTTGCAGATGTTCTGGTTTTATAAAGTTATCTCCGGGTAGCGCTTCATAAATCCCAAGTACCAGTCCTCACCTGAGGTATCGTCCTTGGATTGAGTTTTTTCTCCGTTGTTTTTTACATGTTCTCCAACAAGTTCCTTAAGTTCATGTTTGTCGGTAATCCCATGTTTGCACGATTAATTGTACATTTAACTATTTCATCTTCAGTCGCTTTTGGAAGGGAGGGTGCTCGCCCCGACTCAATTGCATCTAATGATGATTTTCGCCCATTAATTCTTTGAAAGATGACCGATTTCGGGATTTTGTATTTTTCCTCGGCTTCGCGGTATGTAGTTTTTTTATTCAACACATCTCGTACAGCGTTTTGAAGATCGTTTACACTTTAATTTGCTTGTGGTTTCTTCTTTGTATATGTTCGGGGCATTTTAAACGCTAGAAATGGAGTTAATCCAAAAAAAGATACAATAAAAGCGACGTTTACATTTACCCCAAAAATATGTTTACATTTACCCCATATGCTTCAATTACTGGGGTAAATGTAACAAGGGCGGATCCAGACTTTTCATCAGGGGGGGTCACACACTTAGATGCGTTTTTACTCACCGCTTAAAAATGTTCTTTAATGTTTTGTAAAGGAGGCTAACAAAATTAAAATAACATAATGTGTACGAGTATTATTAACCTAACCTTTACACATTTCAATTGCTAAAATGACAATTTTAGTTATCAAATTATTTTAGAACACTGTTGTCGAGCAAAGTACGGTCTAACTATTTAATTTGGATAACTCCCTACATATGAAACAGTGTTACCGCTGGGATTTTTGAAAAGGTCGCAAAAAAAAAGGGTCAAATGAAAAAAAAGTCGCATTTAGATTTTTTTTTAATACATACCTAAATCAAACGAAATCTGTATAAATTGCAAAAAAAAAGAGTTGTTTTTTAGTTTTTTATTAGGTATACCTTCTAAGAAAAATAATTTTTTATACTAGTATTCAATACATTCGATTTATATCACACACGTTCCTTTTTTTAATAAATACGTTAAAATGTATATGTATGTAGTATGTACATATATAAAATCAAATAACAATAACAGTCAATTCAGTCGATTTAAGTTATATTAACTCAAGTTTTAAAGTTAAACTAAAAAATAAATAAATTCATATTCTATTCAGTTCTTTTGAAATACAAAACTTAAGGTACATTTTAGGAATTTACGGTAGCTTTTTATAAGCTCCTCTGAAGGTTTCCATTCATCAAGAGTTTGCTTTTCTAAAATATTTGCTGCAGAGAGCATTGCATTACATGTTTCGTTAATCTATTTTTTAGAACTTATTGTTAACCTTTCGGCACACGCACTGCTGTGTGGAAGTGTGAAAATATTTTTTACAAAGGAGTATAAGTTGAATAAACATATTCTCCGAGAGGGTTTTTAATTGCCCCGATCTTATGCCAAAACTACTCCAAATTTGACAGTTCCAAGAAACTTTCATAATTCTTTTCATGAATTTTGAATTCTAAAAGCTTGTATTCTTCAATTACTTTTTCAGGTTGAATTATATGGTGTTGATAATCTGATACTAGATCATTATAATTAAACTCTTCGCCTAGTTTGATTAATTGAGGATCCAAGTGCCTCAAAACCGAAAACTTCCTATCATTAATATCAAACCTTGAAATAATTTGCCTGCAAATTATTTGGTAATAAATAAGAATTTTACTTTTTATATTTTAAATATCCGAACTGGAAATATGACGTACTTTCTTGTTTTATATATGTTTCGCTTCATTCCCTATCTAAATATCACTTACAATTTTTATATTTTTTAGGTCTATAAGATTAATCTCTTCAATTTTAGTGCGTAGTATATATTCTTTTGTTAAAAAATGTTTGTACATCATAATCAAAATGTCTTTAAATGAAATGGTTAAGTGAATTATTTGAGAGGGTTCACTCTGAAACTGTTTATTTAAATTATTCATTATTCATAAAACATACTTTAAAAACTTCAAATAAATTAAGTTTGTGTTATTAAGATTTTCTAAGATGTCCGAAATTTTTGAAAAAGGGTTTGGTGACTTTTCTTCAAACTTTGCCCTCACGAAGTAATGCTGCAGAACTACCCACTGCTCAACCATTCGGAAAGCAACAGCCTCAAATGAAAGCCACCTTGTAGAGCTGAGTTTGAGAAGCTTGTGTTCTGGTACATCAAAAATAGCTTGAAGATCCTTAAAATCACCTAACCGCTTAGCTTAGAAACTTTGTTAAAGAGGAACGGAGTGGTGAAATAACCAAAATTACTCATACAAACTTAAAATTGTTAACTATTAACTACATTTATATGCAGAGTCGAAAGGTTGAAATGAATTTTTATGATAGAATAGCAAGATTTCGATTCTGAGCGAAAGTGATCGAGTCGACCCCCAAACAATTTCAACTTGATTCCATTTTATAGATTGAAATTATATGTGACAGTGTTAGTTATGTTCTTATTTCAATGGAAGTTTGGAAATTGTGTATGAATTAAGAAAATAACTTATCTTTTCAATGTATTTTTCTAGAGATGGGGTCAAAAAATTCGCATAATTTTTTAAAAAGGGTCAAAATAGACAATTTTTTAAAAAGTCGTATCATGGTCGCATGAGGCACAAAAAAGGGTCAAAATGCGACTAAAGTCGCATAGCGGTAACACTGATATGAAAGCATTCCTAGATTCAAAAAATTTTTCTAAATATGCCATATTTAGAAATGTCGGGCTTTTTTTGACGAAGTTTTTTCGAACTCAATTTTCGGGAGTCTAATATTACTATCGCTATCAGTCTGCTTACTCGTATTTCGATCTTAAAGGAGTCAACAAAACTTAAAAATTGTAGAGAGAAAAATGCTTGGTTCTTGAATTTGAGGATATGGGTGCATTTAAGTACATAATTTCTCTAAAAAATTAAATTAAAACAAATTAAGGTAAACAAATAAGTTGGGAAGAAACGTTTGTGTGGCACTTACAAATAACACGTTTCAGAATCTCTTTTCACTTTAAATCTCAAGAGATTTAAAGCTTTTATATCAATAAATATGAAACGTTTATTATGTTTTTCAATTAGCCATTAGTTTAACAAAAGAGTCACTTTTGCTGTTTTTGGGACATTTATATTATTCTAGAGCATCCAGGCAAATCCACTTCAAAAGTAGATTCATTTATTTTTTTAAGATCTTTTAAGATCTTTTGTATTCAACAGAAAACCAATTTTGAAATAAATAAAATGCACGACTGGGTCGCTAGAATTTGCTAATTTCTTCCAAAAAGTGTGTTAACAAATATTTACTATATTTTAAGATTTAAAAATGTACCTGCAACATAAGTTTTTCTCAAAAATTTAAATGCCATTTTATTTGTCAAAAATCTAGATTAACTTATTTTTTTCGAAAATCATTTTAAATTTGAAATTTTGTCTTAAAAATGTTAATTTGGTAGGGACTTAATAAAGAGCTTATAAATATATGTACATTTTACATTTAAATTTCGTCAACAAATGTTGACCTTTTTCTGAGATATCGAGTTTCGTAAACAAAATTAATATTTTTTTAAATATTAAATATTTGAAATCGGTCCATTAGTTCTTGAGAAAACTTAAAAACAAAATAAAGGTTTTTGAGGGGTACCCTTCTGGAGCAATACCAAAATATGTTTTTCTTGTAGAAAGAAGCCAAATTAAGAACACAAAATTTAGAGAAAGTTTTAGAAAAATAACATGTTTTAACCAAAAAATTTGCTGTTATTTTTCGTATTAATAAAATGAAAAAAAACGCCCTACGCTAATCGGCGTATTGATGATCTCTTATTCAAGGTTTCTTGTTAACATTTGCTCTTTTTCTTAGAAACAATTTTTATGAAAATTAAAGCATTAGGTACTAAAGTTTTTTCAAATTCTAAATTGAGTGAAAACAAAAATTTCAGTTGTTTTTGACAGCAAACCACTTTTTGGTGAATGTCGTTAAATTACTAATAAATCTATAGATGGAACTCTTTACTTATACAACTAAACTCTATAAGCTTTATGGCTCATATGACCCCCACTGGATCGTCAGTTGCTCAAAAGTTGATGAATTATGCTGAATTTCCGATTTATATTATGTTCTTGGTCCAGTCCTCAGTTAAAAGTAGTACTTTTAGCAACAAAGTTTAAGGAAGTAAAACACAAATATTGTTTTCATATACAAAAAATAAATAATTCAAAATATAATGGGGGTCATATCCATTAACGCAATACAATTAGTTTTGAATTGAAGGAAATTCCTACGAAAAAGCAAACAAATTATCTCCCAGGAGGGGGGGTCATGACCCCTACGACCCCCCCCCCCTGTATCCGCCATTGAAATGTAAACATGCAACAAAAACATACAAGGAATGACAAGAGCATGGTTTTTTTCACAGGAACTACTTCAATGCACTTTTAATTACATATAACAAGAAAATAATACTTACGTTTGAAATAAAATTAACTTTTTTTTAGAGGTCACCAACACACTCACAAACTTGAATTTCACTTTTCAGAGACAGCTTCTTTTCACGACTAAAATTCTCAAGGAAATCCGAACAACAACTGAAAGGCATTAAATGCACCGGTGTCGCGACATTTCATATTTCGATTTTTGTTTTCGTCTGGGCTGCTACAATTTGTTTTTAATCGTGAAAATAACGGTCGTTTACATTTACCCCATGTTTACATTTACCCCAACCGACCCTAGCATAAATGTTCAATGACAAACATATAGGTATCATATGCATAAACTTAGCTTAACCAGATATACATACATAATTATTGAAGTCGGTTATCATGAATTCAGAAAAATGTAGGTATTAATGTCTCAATAAAAATGAAATGAATGAATGAAATGAATGTGGACATCTTCCAAATATTAAATGAATCTTAGAAAAATAAATTATTCAAATTCTAATGTAAGAAAATGTAAGAACAACGCAACAATATTTGAGGGGAAATTGTGAATTCATTTTATTCTTCTCGCTACTTCTGCTTCTTTTTTATTATTGTAAGCGCTAGTGCAACTCCTCGCACTAAATAATATTACTTACTCAAACCTGTTTTTCTTTGTTATCCTTTTTACTCCAACTCACCGTGAAAAAGAAGAAACAAATACCTCCTTGTGAGATTCCCAAAAACCTGAAACTCAAAAGAAAACAGCGAAGGGTGAACAAAAACAAAGAAACGCATATATGAACACTTGCTGGTTTATATTTTTCATGATTTTGAATCATATTTAACCTTCCGACCACAACAGGGGTGCTATAACACCCCAGGCATTTTTATTTTAAATGTAATTTTGATTTTGGTTCATTCTTTTTTCTACCGTTTTTCGTAAAAATATTTACTTTTTTATGAATTAAGTTTTTTTATGTTTTCAATAATTCATATTAATTGTTATGTTTAAATAAAAATTGTATGTTGACCTTTAAAGTCCTTTTTTTATATATTTTCTTGGCTGGGGTGTTATGCCACCCCTGTTGTGGTGTATGTATATTTTAAAAGTGTTGTGGTCGGAAGGTTATTAAAAAAAACAGTGTTCAGGAAAGGGCAATTCGACTGTTAACAGTCAAATGCTTCTTTTTCAAAAAAAAAAATAAAGTAACCCGAATCAGCGTTGCCACTATCTTTTTTTTTAATGAAATCTAACAAATTTTTATTTTCGTTTTTTCCTCATAATATAAATGTTTTGGACAATTTTTAGAGTATTTTTATAAAACTTATACATATACATTTAAATTCAATATTAAAATTAACAAGGCTTTGTAAATATAAGACAGTTATAACTAAACAATAAGTATCTAGTCTTTTCTTTGCTTTTCGTTTAGGTATGTACCTATATGTATTTTAAAAATATATCTCTTACAATTAATATAATTTTAGTTTCGTCTTTTCTTCTATGAACATGCATTACCTAACTTTAAGTTCCCGCATTACTCAATTTCTGTCTCTTAAGCTTGACAAGTTCAGCTTTGAGTTTCAATTTCGCCTTCCTATCAACACGTTGGCTTTTCATTTTTTCTTTGTATGCTTTCAATTTTTGTCTCTTCAACTCAAGAAGTTCTTCTTTCTGATGAACATCCCTTCTCATGTGATCTTCAATATTATTAATGCTTCTCTTAATATCCCTCATGAGATCTGTCATACATTCAAAGAATTGTTTCTGCGCAGGATTTTCTTCATTCCTTGAAACTGTATCACATCTATTTGTATCCGTTTGTGTTGCATTTTCAAACGCTTGCTCCGTTCTACAGCTTTTACCAAATTCTTCATTTGACTTTGCCGGCGGTGGTGGCAGCGGTGGCGGCGCCGCCGTCGGCGGCGGATCAACTTTCATTACAAATTCATGATTAAAGTGTTCTGGTTCAAATTTTATATCTTCTATGCTGATTAAACTCTCATTTACAGACATCAGCGAATCATCATAACTTATTGATTGTTCTGGTTGACGCCTGCTTGTGGTGCTAAAATCAAGCATTGCAATAACTGCCTCTTCCAATTCACTAAAATGGTGTATTCGATTAATTTGACCTCCTGCTGTATGATGTCCATCGTAATCATTTTCATTTTTCTTCTTCTTTATTTTACACTTTAAATCTGACCATACCTTTAAAAAACAATACAAGTTTCTTTCAATATCAGTCTCTATATCATGTGGAAGTTTATATTTCAATTTCAACATCAAAAAGCTTTTTTTCTTTCAATTGATTCCTCTTACCCTTTGCCATTTATGCCATTCACGCTCAGGGGGGCCCAAACTATTCAACTCAAAGGCAAATTCTTCCCATTTTCGTTGCGCTATGGGTTTCGAACAAACCCCTTTAGCAATACCTTGATTCTTTTGCAATAATTCCACCAAACGCCTTAGCTGCCTTTTGTTGCTCACAACTTTCGTCCTTAAAAATAATCAATAATAACAAATTGAAAAATTAAAATTACTTATTAATACGAATGTAGGTACGAACTAAAAAAAAACGCCAGCACTTACATATTGTCCATCCACAAACAAAAATACTGACTGACTTGAATTTGACTCGTCGTCGTTGTGCGTTGTCCGCCGTCGTCGTCGCTGAGCTGTTTCAACAACAATATTGAATAAAAACCAATGTCAATTGGTATGTCTCACTCGTATTCCCAGAGTCATGCGATAAGCGTATCGTTTTGTTTCGTTTTTGTTTTCGTTTGTCGTTTTTCTTCTTTCGCCAGCTGTGACAGTAAAATAATAATTGACATTCGCTTGTGTTGAGTTGTTGTTGGTTGATAAACGATTATACGAATTTGTTGATTATCTATCTGTCAAAAAATGATAAGTAGATTAGTTTTTTGAGAGATACATTGAAAATAACAGAACAATAAATGTTATTTGAAACAAATTTCATCTTTGAAACAATTTTTGATAAACTCTAGCACATTTTGTAGAATGTATCTGTATTTTTTTATACATACATACATATGTATGTATGGATATGTCATAAAATTGTGAATTAAAATGCGTTCCACAGAGCTCTGTTTTAGAGCTTTTTTTCTCTATACACAAAATACAAACCGAATACTGTAGTAACTGTACCTACTATGTTAAAGCTTTTCCGACAATGGAGATGGAGAATTCAAAAAAGCTCTTCATTATTGATATTTTTCATTGTTAAAGCTGTTTAATTTGCATCGCATTCGCATCGCGTGACGCGTAAAGTGTAACTTGAATCTATGCTCAAAAATGCACAATGAATAAGGTTTGGTTTGTGATTGTGATTATGCCACTTTCGAATTTATATAAATAATCCGTTATGAGAGAATAAAAAAAATAAATAGGTATACTGAATATTATCTAAATTGAAAAAAAAAAATCAACTGCATTCAGTGTTGAAGAGAATATAAAAAATAAGAAATTTATCAATTGAAAAGCTAAAAGTAAACTAAACCGAATTGTATTATGTGATTTTTGTATTAGCTTTATAAAAAAAGACATGTCAAATACCTAATAGGTAGTCAATAAATAGTTAAATTTTGCAGTTTATGAGTAATTTGATATTTGACATTATTTTCAGTAACCAGTCATGTCCAAAGTTACAGCCATGACCAAAATAATAGGTACAAAACATAATTCGGTAACAATTTTCTTAGCATTTGCCTGATCAAATTTTAAATTTAATTTTAATTGAAAATATTTTGTTAATGTTACTTTATTTGTGATGTTCAGTAAAAAAAAAAAAATGTTGAAGGGCATGTAAGGCAGGCTTGATACGAACTTGCCTATAAAATGGGAACACTTGATTTAAACTTAAAAAATAACCTACATGTCGGAAAAAAATACCATTTGTTGATAGATTTTTATTTGATACACATATTTTATTTAATTAAATTATTTGTACTATTTTTGGCACACCAATAAGTCCCACATTTCAATAACGATTCTCCAAATATTCAGGTAAAATGTCGAATCCCAGATTGTACGGAGGAAAATAAATGGCAAATACCATGAAATCCATAAAAAAAGAAAGAAAATAATTCTAGAAAGTCCCTCTATCAAAAGCTTTTGACAACTTCTAAGCTAAATATTCACAAAACCACAACGCGAGAAAAAGGACTGAATTTTAAGGGTCAAAAAGTAACTAATGATCTTTTCAACGTTTTCTCGGGCTTCTCTGCCTGTCCACAAAATCATGTTCAATCTATCGAAAAAACAATCTTGGGACTGGAGCTTGTTACGAGGGTCGTTTGAAAAGTCCGTGCGAAAATAAAAACTGCTTAATTTTTTGGATAAACGTTTTTTATTTTTCAACGTAGTCTCCTTTCAGGCTTATACACTTTGTCCAACGCTGCTCTAGTTTGTTGATCCCTTCCGAATAATAGGATTTGTCCAAGTCTGTAAAGTAGCCATTGGTTTCTGCAATCACCTCCTCGTTTGAATGGAATTTTTTTCCCGCCAGCCATTTCTTCATATTGGCAAACAAATAATAGTCGGTCGGAGCCAAGTCTGGAGAATAGGGGTGATGTGGAACGATTTGGAATCCTAATTCCAATAGTTTTGCGGTCGCAACTGCTGAGGTATGAGCTGGTGCGTTGTCGTGATGGAAAAGAACTTTTTTGTGGGCCAGTCGTGGACGTTTCTCTTTCAGCTCAGTTTTCAAACGGTTCAATAGCAATGAATAATATTCACCTGTAATGGTTTTACCCTTTTCCAGATAGTCGATGAAGATTATTCCTTGCGAATCCCAAAAGACAGTCGCCATAACCTTCAGAACGTTCAGCATCTGTTGTGCTCATATGGCCACTCCGAAAATTTTGAAACCACTTGTAAACTGTTCTACTAGAAGGTGCGCAGTTAGCATAATGTTTATCAAGCTTATGTTTAGTCTCCTGAGGGGTTTTGCCTTTCATAAAGTAATGTTTAATCTACACACGAAATTCTTTTTCGTTCATTTTTTTGACTTTCTCAATTCAAACGAATGTCAAACACAAACCAATAGACCGACCTGGCTAAAACTTGATGTTTATTCTTTCAAGACATGCTACTAACTGTAAATAACCTTGATATGCACCAGTAGTGCCATCTGTCTGACTTTGCACTGACTTTTCAAACGACTCTCGTATTTTCAGGCATGCAATAAAGCCAGTATGAAATATATGAGAAAATGTCATGAACTCTGCGTTGGGTGGACTAAAAAAGGCTTTTGACTGTTCACTTTGCTGTGAATAAGTTTTAAAATTTATTTTGTTTAAATCATAAAACATGTCTGTTTACTTTAAGTTTAAAGTTTTAGTATCACAGTAGACTTCATTTTTCAATAGACATGAATTAATGTAATTTTAGTTTATATTTTATTTTGTTTTAGTCAAAAAGACTTTTTTATTTTTTGTTGTATAAACAAAAATAATAGCATAAGATTTAAAACATACTCTGAATCATGTTGAAATTCGAGATTGACTCTAAAAATGAGTTTAGAATTAGAGTTGACTCTTTGATAATTTTAAACTATAGAAAGTATATCTACTTTAACGCTAAAGCAAAATGCTTCTTTATCTTTTTTAAAGTATACTTTACGTTAAAAAAAAATTAAAGAAAAATGTATTTTGAAGATGAGAAAATTATTTTGAGCTTGTAAATCAACAATCACGAAAGCTGCCTTTATTGCTTCAACAGGAAATGTTTCCAATGTTTTTACAGAAATAGATTTCGATATTTACGTTTTATTACTTTACTTTCAAACAAAAATATATATGGAACAGGGTTTTTCGAAATGTTAAATAATGCTTTTTTACCATAAAATTCTTAACTTAAATGTTTGACAACATATTAACCGATAATAATATAAATAAGCATTTCATAATGTGTTAGCTTTGTATAAATGAAAAAACTAGTTCAACTTAAAATTAAGGAATGTTCCTATTATTTTGGACATAGCTGTACCTACATATAACATAAGGTACATAATATAACTAAAGCGAAAGAAAACATGAAACGAAGACTACACACAATTTGGAAAAAAAACACAAGATAATTTAAAAAATATGTAATTTATAATGAAAGAAACACTTACAAAAACAAAAACACAATTGACACAAAATTGTTATTGGACGTCAATTGCTTGGAAGTTTTCGTTTATTTGTTCAATTGATAAATATGTACCGCACCTTTTTGTTTGAATACGCACGCGTCACCGTCACTAAAACCAAAAATTGAATACTGAAAAATTAATCCAATATTCAATACTACATACATAAGGTTTCTCTTCTCTGGCTTTTGTAAGGCTCTCTTGCTTCCTCTTTCGTAAACCATTAGCTACCATGTCTTCTAGTCCGTTTGTTCTTAAAGTTGTCCAATATTTATTTCCATATCTTCAATTTCTTCGATCAACATCCACACCATATTCCACAATCCACAAATTAACTGAGTAAGAGGGGAGATACAAAAATCAGATCAAGGACAAGTTGAATTTCATAATTTTGTTGTTTTTTTTTATATGACCTGAAATGAGTAGGGAACATAAGTATCAATGTGTCATTTGCTTGTCGATAAACGACTTTTGCAAGAACTGGTAAAATAATTTAAATGTAATTGATAAACAAATAATCGCATCGAATGCACACAGCATGCGATGAGGATGCATTCGATGTGGTTATTTTGACATTTGTACTATGGTAGAAATGTCATAATTGACACTTGCATCTCATCGGCTCTGTATCTGTAATCGCTGTGAATAGTTTTGTAGTTGTAACTTTTTGGGTTTTTCTCAATTTTTCGTTTTGATTCAAAATTACGAAAAAAATAACGTTTACGTGGGAGAAGAATTGGTAAATGATCGTTGATTCTTTGGTTATTTTAGTACATTAATTCAAACATAAATAAGGGTTGTCGAGGGGTGATAAAATTGGATGGATTTGGTTGAGTAGTTATGCATATGGGTGATTATACAAAAGTTGGGTAACTCGATGTCATCAACCAATATATATAAAGTCTGATTATATTTTATTGAGATTGCAATTTATTTTAAAACAATAGAAAGACCTTTATTTAGTCACCCAATTTCAGTTCTTCATTTTGAATACAAGTTATTAAAAAAAAACAAAATTAGTTCTTAAAACGTCAGTCCTCTGGCATGTCACAACCGTGAAAACCAACCATTAAGTGACTGTCTATTAAACATTATCATTCATTTGAGAAAACTTATTAATTTAATACAATCTGCGATGTATATAGCTTAATATACACTACAACTTTCATAATGCAGTGTTCTCCACTTTATTTAAAAAAATAAGAAATTTTGTGTTCAGTTTCATTCGTCAGTCCCTTGTGTGTTATTTAAATTTGAAATTCGTGCGAAATATCGCCGACTCACTGTCAAATCCCACTTTGAATTTTAATGTTGGTAATGAAGTTAGTTGCGGGTTGCACAATTTGACGGCCATCATAACTGTAAAAGAGTTTGGGTTATGTTTGTTGTCTATACACGTGCTTAGCCAGTCAACACGTCAATTTTATGGTGAGTCGTTATTTTTTTGTTAATCTAAAGTTTATTTTTATTTATTCATATTAGACTTTGATTTGTTAAAATGTAATTTGTTGATATTTGAAATTACAAAAAAAAAAACATTAGTTCAGATTATAATCTCAAATTTCGTCTTTTTCGTTAGTCCTATGGCGTCAGTTCTGTGTCAGGTATATTGTTATTGTTCTTCATTTCATGATCATTAGTACTTTTAAGATGAATATTGTTAGATTTTGTTCATATTTTTTGTTGGTTACTTAGAAATATTTAGTAAAACTATGTGAAAGTAGTGAAAGATAAGTGAATAACGTTACCTTAAATGTCAAAAGTCTGTTTTGAAAACTGTTATAGTATTTTCTCCTAGTATTACATATTAATAATTATTTTTAATTGTTACTAAGTGATTTTAAGTGTTCATTATTAAATCCTAAGAGATTTTTACTAATTTGTATTAAATTTCATCATAATACTTTCAAAACTGTGTATAACATGTATCAGTACTATGTTACTTCGTCAGTCCCCTGGCAGTCAAATTCTGAAATTTTTAAACGCCACATTAAACTTTAGAGACGAGTTTATTTGTGTGTTAACCAATAACCAAATTAAACACGTCTTTAACTAAACTGTGTTCTATTACATTATCTACTACATTTGTTGCCAAACAGACAGCTGTAAAGCAATAGCCAGTGGCATTGAAAATTTCCTGAAAGCTCTGCCAAGCTTCAAATTTAGCTTTGAGTGTTTTTCCATCGTTGTGTTTACTCTCCACTGTCATAGAAAACGGCTTCACTGCTTCAACCAGCAACTCCTTCATTGCTGGTGTCCAGTTAACGGACCGACTTCGCTTTGTTGCCATTGGAATAACAATTTACTCTGAAATAAATTGAAATGTTACTTATATATTTAAATAAAAAGAAATTAATCTATTTGTTTATTTTAATTACCTTTTTTTAGTTTTGTTAATTTTTATGAGCTCACGGTCACGGCCAAAAATAAATTTGCAACAGATAAAAGAAACATACGAAAAATTTCTTTTGCTACCAACTGTCAGAATGACAGCACAAACATGATGTTTACACTTAATCACGAAGTTAAACACGCGTTTCTCTACTCTTAAATTTAGATTGACGTTTAGCGTTAAGCTGACTATTAAATTGATTATTGGTATGGTTCATTATTTAGAGTCCACTTAAATATTTAAGTCGTCACTAAATTTGATTATTGGTAAGGCCCATAGAGAATTACTAAAGTCGTATTTTCTTGATCTATAGTTTAAGGCTTGTTGATTAAATAAACACAGTTCTTATTCATAGTCAATTTTCCTGATGTGTTTAGTAAAACCCCAGTTTAAGGTTGTATTCTACTACAATTATACTTCAAATGACAGGTCAAAGCAAAAAAATACTGTTATATTTTCAAACTCGTTATTTTGTGCTGTCATTCCTAGTATTGGATGTCGAAAAAGAGTAAGTAAAACAAAACTATTTAATAGAAAATCAAAAAAACAACAACAAAGTTCAATAATATTTTAGATGAAAACCAAGGAAAACTTATCGCAGTCAGACAAAGAACTTTGTAGCGTATATTGCCAAAAAGAAGAGCTACACCAGCAAGTTTACGTACAACTTATAAGTGATTGCGCAAGTTGTCAATAATATTCGTACAGTTATAGGTTTCTGAAAAATAAGCATTAAAAATGGAAAATGAGGTGGAGAGGGAAGCAGAAATGGAAGAAAGTGACGAAGATTTTTCGAGCGACGATTTGGACTTTGATGATAATTGGCTACCAAACGATGATCCTAATTCAGATACCGACTCGGAACATGAGGATTTGAACGCGGTTGATGCGGAAAATCTAGAAGGTGATGAGGAAGAGATGCATGAAGAAACATAGGAAACACCAACCCTGCTTGATACAAGTGACAACGTACGCTGGATGGAGTTTGCTTCCCGCCAAAAAACCTTTACTTTCACTGGAAAGTCCGGTTTTCTAATAGACGTGCCTTCAACTATAAGCTGTCTTGAAGCCTTTTACCTTTTTGTTGATGAGGAGGTTATACAACTTATAGTTTTGGAAACAAATAGGTCTGCAGAGCAGCAAATACATCGCGTTCCAATAACTCGTGCATCAAGAAAAAAGAAATGGGTTCCCACAAACGCCACAGAGATAAGAAAATTCCTCGGGCTTTTACTGTGGATGGGCCTCGTAAAGGTGGGATTGTTGGAAGACTATGGGTCGAAGAAAAATCTTTACAATTTTGGCATTCCTGCTAAAACTATGTCCAGAAATCGTTTCCAACTTCTTCTGAACTTCATTTATTTTACTGACAACAGCTCCAAAGCGGCAGGAGATAGAATTGGAAAACTAAAACCTCTTCTGGACATGCTGCAGACGAAGTTTCAGAGGGTGCTTATACCCGGAGAAAATATGGTCATAGATGAAACGGTAATTCCGTGGAGAGGCAGGCTAGTCTTCCGACAATATATACCAAACAAAGCTCATCCTTATGGTGTTAAGTTATTCAAACTTTGCTCGACAGAAGGATTCACTTGGTCAACTAAAATTTACTCCGGCAAAAGCTCAACAGGTGTTCGAGAAGTTGGTTTGGCAAAAAATGTTTGTGAAGAACTTAGTTCTTTATTGAAAGGAGAAGGTCGCACTCTATTTGTTGACAATTTTTATACGAGCTACGAACTGGCACGCTCCATGCTTGACCAAAAAACGAATGTAGTTGGGACACTTCGAGCGAACAAAAAATTCATCCCAAAAGAGGTTATGAATGCACAGCTAAAGAGAGGAGAAATGGTAGCACGTGAGGAAGAAAACGGCATTGTTGTTCTAAAGTGGAAGGACACCCGAGATGTCAGGATGCTATCGACAAAACATGCTCCTGTTATGGCTGCCGTATCTGACCAATCGATTCCTGACTCAAATATTCCATCCACCAGTAGAGGCAGGAGAATAAACCGACGCCAGGGAAATCGTGAAAATTCTCTTGCTATTATTGAATATAACAAAGTCGGGCATTGATCTATCGGATCAAATGGCTTCATATGCTACGACACTGAGAAGAGGTCTCAAGTGGTACAGAAAAGTTGCCATTGAATTTTTGCTGGGAATGGCAGTTGTAAATGCTTATTTAGTTTGCAAAAAAGCCAATAAAAGTGTAATGCAAATTCGAAAATTTAGAGAGCAGGTTGCTGAAGGATTATTGGACCTTCTTTCTCCACAACCCGTTGCTTCAAAGAAACATTTTATAGAAAAAAGGAAGGATACAAATGGTAAAACCATAAGACGGGCTTGCGTTTTGTGTTATGCACAAACAAAAAATCCTCTGATAGAAAAACTGCTAGCAACAGCATAAAAAGAACAACAACATTCTGTCCAGAGTGCCCCAACTAACCACAGCTATGCGTTACTTGCTTTCCAAAATATTCACATTCAAAAAGGTAATTTACATAAAATATCTCTTCAAATTAGTTAATTTCAACTGATTTCTTTTTAGACAGTAAACCTGAATCTTTGAAAATTTTGCCCTTTGCTAAAAACAAATTTTAGAATAAGTAATAGTGAACTAATTAATTTTTAATTTTAACTTATTTTTTTGAATGAAATAATATTGTTATTTTTTTTTATTTTTTTGCTGAATAATAAAAAGTTATAAAAATGAAGTATATGAACAAACACGAAGAAGAAATTTCACTCGTATATATTTTCCTCAAAAGTTATCCTACAGCCACGAAATTTAAACCAAAATGTTCACCAGAAGCCACGCAATCCGAAACCCATACAAAATCCCATATACTGTCGCACGAAAACGTACGACATGGCCTGAACTGAAGTACTAGGTGTCGCACGAAAATGTACGACGTGGCTTCTGGGGAATTATGAGGTGTCGCACGAAAACGTACGACATGGCAGTCAAAGTGACATAGCATTTCCTATGTTTATAGTTAAACCACAGTTTTAGCTCTAAACTTAGGTTTAAATTTATTTATAAATAGCCTAAGCTCTGGACTTGCTTAGCAACAACTTAGCAAGAGTTTAGAAAACATCTATGAATATGCCCCAATATCTTTTTTCATTTTTACTTAAAAATTACTTAAAATAATGTCCTTAAAATAAAACTTAAACTACCTATTCTACCTATAAACTATACTTAAAACTAGAAAACCCACAGCAGCAAATCTAACTATCTTACATTTTTTGTTTTCATATTTTGTTGTCCTTTTTTTTTTCTTATTCAATGTTTTTTATTTTATTTTTTATTTTTTTATATTTTTTTGTGTTTTTTTTTGTTTTTTGTGGTTTTTTTTGGTTGTTATGGACTCGTTAAATTTTCAATGATAGTTATAACCGATCTGTTAAATAAAATTCGAATGCCTGGTTGCAATTATTGAATCCTCCAATGATAATAAGCTGTAGTACCCGTAGCGTGATGGTTAGCGCGTTGGACTGTTGACCCACACGACTTGGAGGTTAGGACACTGAAGTCGTCAATAAAAAATGTCAATCTGTTGATTAAGGAGAACTACAGGTTATCAATTAACAAGTACTGGGACCGTAAGATCCGGTCAGTTAATTCCAGTGACCCTAGTATGTTCCCTAAAATCAACAAGATATTCAGGAAAAAGAACGACAATGACCTTCCGTGTCTGAAACTCCAAAGAACTGAAGAGAACAGAGAAGTACTCAGGACAGCGCAAATAGATCCAGAAGAAGCCATCTTTGACGATGACTTTTTTATAATTGAAGATCCGAAGGCAAAAGTGGAGGCGGTGGGAGCTGCTTTCCAGCAAGTGTACAAGGTGAATGCTAGCACTCGCCCCAACCACGACCTGGAAAACAGAGCCCTACTTAATCACTTTTACCTTCGAAATGATATAACACATTGGTGATCTGAGAACCGCGGTTTTATGCGGTTCGATGACGATTCCTTGGCAAATGCCATAATCGCCGAGCAAACGGGACCAAGTCCCTTGTTAGTGACGAAGGTTGAGCTTCAGCTCATCTTCAACTCAATAAAAAATAAAAAGTCAGCAGGTGTCGATGGTATATCCAACGTTGTACTAAGACATTTACCGATGGAGGCAATTGACATTTACACCACACTTTTCAATAATGCACTGAATAATGCATATTATCCAGTGCATTGGAAGACCGCTGTGGTTCATCCCCTCCCGAAAAAGGGAAAGGACAACTCCAACCCGTCAAATCTTCGGTCGATAAGTCTTCTTCCGAGCATCAGCAAAGTTTTCGAAAAAATAATCAATAGGGCTCTGACTAAGTGGGCTGCGGACAACAAAATAATTCCGGATAAACAGTTCGGGTTCATGGCGGGTCATGACACAATTCATGCTGCGTCTAAACTCGTTTCTGATATCCAATGGAATAAATCAAAACAACAATGCACAGGTGCTGTTCTAGTTGATTTGGAAAAGGCCTTTGACACCGTATGGTTAGAGGGTTTTTACCTAAAACTGAGCAGGCTTGGCATAAGCAAGCCATTGTTGTATATACTTTATGATATGCTTAACGGTAGAAAGTTTGTTGTCAAAAGTGGCAATGTAACTTCTACCACAACATTCTTAATTAAAAATGGTCTTCAACAGGGAGCGGTGAATTCGCCGATTCTCTTCAGCATTTACACCAGCGATCTGATAGGTAGTCTTACAAAGGCAATTGCGTACGCCGACGATCTTATTGCGTACAGAACGGCCCGAAAGGTTGAGGTTATTAGAATTCTCTTGCAGCGTGATTTCGACAAGATTCAGCGATATTGCGACGACTGGAAACTGAAAATAAATGTCCAGAAGTCGGAGATAATTCTGTTTCGGACTCCGTTGGCTGGGGCCACGGGGGATACGTGCAAGAATTGGCGCAAGATGGTCATCGTTGATCTTCACGGGCAGCCATTGGCGAGCAAAAATGTAGTGAAGTACCTCGGTATCTGGTTAGATCAGTATTTATATTTCGACAGACATATAAATGCTGCTCTGACCAGGGCCAGAGAAGCCTTCGCTCTGACGAAACGGCTGTTTTTTTAGCAGTCGGCTTGACCCCAGATTGAAGGTAATTTGCTACATGGCCCTCATACGGCCGATGATCGTTTATTGTTGCCCTGTGTGGTTCAACGTTGCGCCTTCCCAGATGGAGAAGTTTCGGGTGTTCGAGCGGCAGTGTTTACGACGCTATACCGGCTTATACAGAACAGCCGAATCTTCTTATGTGCATTACTATTCCAACGAGGTCCTATACAATGGGGCTCGAATCAACAGAATTGACAATTTCGTGATAAAACTCGTCCGAGGTCACATTGCAAGAGCTATGTCTTCAACCAACAATTTAATTTTCGGGGCGTTCTATCCGAACGATGAGTATTTTGAGAGTGCACGCTTGAGCGGCTTCATTCCACCAGAGGCATTCCACTTTTTAGACAGATGCGGTCTGATACAGAATAGATTGGCAGTTCCGTTAATCTACCACGTCAGACGACGAACCGTGGATAGGCGACTCCTGTACAATCGGGACGTCATGGCACACGACGGAGCAGAGCTCCTTCGGTTCAGTAGGGCTGTATCCGAACGGGACCGAACTGATAGGGTGAAGCAGGAGAGCCAGTTTTGGTGGCTTCAATCGGCACTTGATAGTGGGTAGTCGGGATGGGGTTCAAAGCCTTGGCCGGCTTACATACTTGTTTTATAGTTCAAGGGTTTAGTTTTAAGTAGAATAGGCATGGTGGCACAAAAAAAATACAAAAAAAAAACACACACACAAAAAACAAAAAAGAAAAATACACAAAAAAAATAAAAAAAAAAACATGGAATAATATAAAAAAAAAACAACAAAATATGAAAAACAAAAAACGTTAGATAGTTAGATTTGCTGCTGTGGTTGTTCTAGTTTTAAGTAGTTTATAGGTAGAATAGGTAGTTTTAGTTAGCTTTAAGTTTTATATTAAGGACCTTATTTTAAGTAGTTTTTAAGTAAAAATAAAAAAGGATATTGATATTAGTTTTTTGAAATTTTCTAATGAATAAAAAAATAAATAAAATGAAATTGAAGTTAAATAGATCTTAGGGCCGAAAGGCATTAGTATTAACTGTTATAGTTTAACTTAGAGTGTCCGTATGGGACCAGTAAGTTAGTTGTAAGTTATGGTTAATTAGGCTAGTTTTATGAATTTTTGTCTAGCTTTAAGATAGGTTTAAGATTGAAGTAATAAAAATAAATTTGAAAAAAAAAAAAAAAACGCGTTGGACTGTCATGCAAGGGGTCTTGGGTTCAATCCCTGCCTGTGCCACCTAACTTTTTTCACGGGTACTGCCTCTTGCGAGGAATTGACAAATTCTCCAAGAGTAATTCTTGTTATGAAAAGTGCTTTCTCAAATTAGCCGTTCGGATTCGGCATATAAACTGTAAGTCTGTTCCATCTCTGACAACATTACTCGCACACATGAATGGTTGAGAGTTGTAAGTCACTAGGCCCTGGTTCTTCATCGACTGTTGCGCCACCTAATTTATTTATTTAATGATAGTAAGCAACTACAAATATACCTTGGCATTGAAATTTTGTTTTGAGGATTCGAACAGGAGATATTTGTTTATGTTTTAAAACAAAGTTATGGGACAGCGAGTATAATGAATTCATAGGCGAAATAGGTCACCCTTTTCCTAACTATTAAGTATGTACTTATAGCCTATGTTATGATTTATTTGTCTATCTTTAAAGTAGTTAGGGTATATTATTTAGTATTTCAAACGACCAAATTAGTTCCGGAATAAAATCAAATAAGAAACAGCGATTTCTTAGAACGTAAACAAATTTATGAAATAATTCTACAGGCTATAAACTTTAAAGTTAAATTTAAAAATGAAAAGAGAAACAAAAAAAGTAATAAAAACACCAGCTTGCATAATTTATCGCTCTAATTTTATCATTAAACTTTGATCATAATTTACGATTTAATATCATCACCCTATACAATATAAGCCACTATAATGTACGTGGGGTCATAGGATGATGATGATGATGATGAAGCTGACGCGACGTCACGACACGATAAGTCCAAGTCAGTCTGCTATACCGGTAATAACATCGCGATTTTTATTTTCTCTCTTTTTTTTTTACAAAATATCATCATCCCCTAAATTGAATCGCTGGTGTAAGATATATATGGCAACCCTTTTAACTATAATATGTATCCTAGAAATGGCTGTGTAATGTGTAGTGTTGTCATTCATCCAAAAGTTATTAACACGCACGAAAAAAAAAAGAGTGTGAAGCTGTGTTAGCAAATCTCTGACACGTGCGTTTTTCTGTAGCAAGGATGTGATATCGAAATGACTCGACTCTAGTTACAGCTACAATGTACCTTGAAAACAAAGTGCGCTAATTTTGCTTATTTATTTGTTTTCTAACATATCCTGAAAACAAAAATGGGGTTGAACAACGGAATGCAATGCATTTGGTTGGGTCATAATTCATGCAGATGGTGCCACGTATTTATTCGTTTCGTTTCGTATGGCGCGTAAGATTCATAATCAGAGTGCGAGGGTGGAATTTTATTACTACATAATATTATGTAGAACTTCCTATGTTATACGGTCGTAGCTAGGAAAATATTTCGGAAGGGGAGAGAGGTATAGGAAAACAACTAACTGCATTACAAATTTATTCAAACATAACTTCATAGATAAAAGGATTTCCAAAAGCTTTCATACATTGAAATTATCGCTATTTAAGCAGTTGTCACTTTTGGTAACGTCATCTTTTGACATTTGACAGGTAAGAACTACTCAATTTTTAAAAATGGAATAAAACACGCTTTAACAACTCTTTGAAGTTGCTCAAATTCACAAAAAAAAGGTCAAAATTTTACAGTCACAGGTCTCGAAACTTAAGGCCGGCAATAGTGAAACTTGTGTAGAAATTTAAGCTTTTGGGACAAGTTAGTGAAAAATTGAAGCTCAAAAACATATGAATATTGCTCTTTAAGCCCTCAATATTAACGAAAGCCTAGGTTTTCCAATTCCTCGTCGAAATTATAGAGTATTATTCATATAGACTCAGGTCTTAAGGCTTTTGAAGTTTAGTTAACATACAAATTAAGCCGATCGATCAACGTATCTTCGCTGACTGGGTTTTTGAAATAAATCACAATGCTACAAATTTTCGTCGAAAAAATTGATCAGTACCGTTTTTATTTCGGATGCTACGTTAATAAACAGAATTGTCGTATTTAGGGCTCGGAAAATCCAAGATTGATGTTTGAAATTCCTCTAAATACTTAACGTATTACTATTTGGAGTGAGGTACCAGAAAAGCAACGAAACAATATTGCAAGTAAAGTAAAGAAACCGACAAAAGTAACATCTTCCAGGAAAAATATCACCAAACTGCTACTAAAGAGGCTTAGCAAAATATTAGAAGAAAGAACTCTAATTCCGAACCTTCCATTTGGATTTAAATATATACCATAGACTTGATGAAGAAGGGCTATTCTTAGATGCTGCTCAGGGCTTTGATAAGGTTTGTCACTCGAAACTTGAGTACAAATTGCATAGAGACATTCCAAAGCAGTACTACGAAATATTGAAATCTTACGTTATTACCGACTCTTTAAAGTATGACACAATCAAAATTACTCGAAACTTAAGAAAATTAAAGCTGGCGTACCACAACGAAGTGTTTTAAGACCAACCTTGAAACTTTTGTATACAACGGATATTTCAGTGGACATCAATGCTATCATGGCCTACTTTGCTAATGAGACTGCTATTTTGTTGCCAGATAAATCTGCGAAGTCATACCAACTTTTAAATGAAGACTATGAAGCGGTACCAAGCCTCATGAGCTGATGGTGTAACAGCTATAGGATTATTGTAACTATAACCTTGCTCTCATGTAGGTCATTTGTCGATGTTTCATAGATTGGTCCTGATACACTGGTGGTTTTGGTGCGTTAAGGGTCACACACTACTTGGAAACGATTTTAATCGAGTGTCTTTTGGAGAACCAAGCTACCTATGAGCCAAAAGTAAGTTTGTGTCAAAAAAAAATAGGTAAAAGCGTTGCGGTTAACTGTTAAGGTCTTCAAATGCTGGCAATCCACATTTTTCTCTTAAATTATGATACTATCTGTAATTTTGTATCAAAAATAGTTTCTATAAAAGTTAACGAGGAAAAAACGAACTTTCAAGCAATAAGGATAAGGGTATACCTAACCTATGTACAAACCGTGTACTCCATCAGTATATACGATACGACACGAGGAGTTAAATGAACTTATCAGACCCCATTGACTCACACCCCCGGTCTACACACACTATATGTACTTGCTCTTCCTTAACACCTTATTACTGCACGTACACAAGAATTATGATAGAATATAACTCTCGCTCCAGTTCAAAAACGAAAATGAAATCCTCCTCTAACTGGAACTTTCTAACACCGCTCCGCCCGAGGACGAGGAACCATACACAGTACAACAGACACACAATTGAATAAGGAACGTTGCTCATTTCTTGGCGTTATTATTATTTTTGTTTTTTGTTTCGTAATAATATTTTGTTGTGTGATGTCCTTATAGAAAGGAAAAAGGGGAATACAAATTGTGAATTCTACGTGTTGGCCGGATGATAATGGTGGCTGGTATTGGGGTGGGGGTTGAGGGTTGAGGTTGGGGCTAAAGATGAAGTTGAACCTGGAACAAAGATGAAGTAGGTATGATGATTGTGATGAAACACAAAGCATCCTGATGCGTAGATACAGCTATGGTCATAATAATAGGCACACAACATACATTTTTGTCATTATGTCTTTAGAAGTTGCGTGAGGTAAGATATAAGTAACTGTAAATAATGTCACCTCTAAATTTGGTTTATGATTGAACGCTTCTCTCATTAGGCTACGAACCACCATTTTCCACTCTAAAAAATAGGCTGCGGGATGCGACCCACAGTGATAACTTCCCATTGGTTTTTATTTTTTCAAATTAACCAAATAATCATCCATCCCTGATAACATTACTCGCACCCTGGAATGGTTGAGAGTTGTAAGTCACTAGGGCCTAGTTCTCAAAGGACTGTTGCGCCACCCAATTTATTAATTTATTAACCAAATAATAACAAAATTGTTTTCTATAAGATGAAACCTGTGTTTCTTTATGAAAGTCATACGCAGTAGAGTATAGACATTTATGTGATTGACAAATACAACATCCGCAGTAGAATCACTTCCGATTAAAAGTCAAGTGAAATCCTGGGGCCCTACTCTGTAATGCGTTTCGAAAGCAAATATTTTCGAAAACGAATATTTTGTACTCTCTATTTCTAATACGGATAAGAAATCTAGTACTTGCGGAATGACAAATGCGCATTCGGATTTTTCGTACCTGGCAATGCGTTTCCGAATGTCATTAGCGTTCGAAAACGGAAATTTTGTTTCTACACCAACAGAGGTAACGGATTGCAATTCGAAAGTCGTTTTTAAAGGATACAAAAGGAAAATTTTGTTAAGTTGTGTGAAATAGATAAAATGTAAGTAAGGAAATAATAATTTTATTCAAAATTTAAGCAAATAAATTTCATTGCAGGGAATCATCAGCGAAAAATGTGCATACTAAACAAAAGCAATTTGAAATTATGGTGGAATTTATGTGTGCTCATCCCGATTTAGCCAAGGGACGTTTGAACGCCTCGGACACCAGAAACACTTCAAACAATTTGTGGGAAAGACTGTCGTCATCTTTAAATGCGGAAAGACCACCAATGCGAGACGGTGTCGGCTGGAAAAAAGTAAGATTGCATTGAAACTGTTTTTTGAAAAAAAAAAAATATTAAATTATTAAAATTTGTATAGGTATGGGCAGATTATAAAGGCCACATTAAAATCAAATTAAGGAAAAACAAAATGAGCATTTCTGGTACAGGCGGTGGACCTTCAAGATTCTGCTCCTTTACTCCTATGGAAGAGCAAGTAATTATGTTACTCAACTTGAACGAGTCCGTAGACGGAGTTCCCTCAGCACGTGTATTTGGTGCTCAAAACGCTGAACCAGCTCCTGCAAATGCTAAAGATACTGAAGCAGTAAGGAGCGATGAGAATGTACAGTATCAAGAACCAGAGGGACGCAGAGCCGTGCCCAGGTACACTCCCCGAAATAAGAAAAACTTATTGCAAAAGCAAGTTGAAAATCAATTGGATTATTACAAAAATCACATAGAATATCAGAAGATATCTTACCGGATATTCAGAGAGATAAACGAAAATTTAAAATCAATTGCAAAATACGAGAAGAAAAAATATGACTTGAAGGAAAAAAAGTATACCTTGGCAAAAGAAAAATTTGACACAAAAAAAAATGAACTTTCTAAGCTTGAAATAAAAAGAGAGATGTGGAAATTGCAAAGCAGTGAAATGTAAAAAAGTCAATACGATAATTCTCAAGTGATAATAATAACTGAATTTTAATTTTAATTTTTTTTATTTTATTTTAAAAATGCTGTAAGCTTATTCCCTTTTAAGCTTTTTTTTTTGTTTTGAGTTAACTGAATTACCTGTATGTATTTATTTTTATCTTTTTATTTCCTAGTTTTAAATAAAAGTCTTGCTCTCGAATTCTCTTAGCAATGTTTGTGTAAGCAGTGTGATTAACTTCGTGTCGCTCCTCCATGCTGTCAACAGTTGTATCAGGCAGTTCATCCGTGGGTAACTCCATATTATGTTCTAAACATATATTATGTAATGCACAACAGACATTCATAATTTGAACAACTTTTTCTGGAGCATAGTGAAGTTCTCTTGCTGCTAACAAACATCGAAATCTTCCTTTAAGTACGCCGAATACTCTCTCAATCAAACATCTGGCCTTAGAGAATTTTTGATTGAAAAAGCTCTCAGCGCTATTTTCCGACGCACTTCGAAATGGAGTCATGATCCATGGCTCCAGAGGGTATCCAGAGTCACCTAAGATACGCATTAAAAATAAGTGTTTCAAATTAAGAACATTTGATATACTTACCGATAATCCAAGATGACTTATCACCATTTTCATACTGTTGAACCAGATATTCACGTTCATGCGATAGGTTCCATACATGAGAATCATGTGCTGCCCCTCCGTATTTTGCGTTAACTGCCCGTATGAGCATTTCATGATCACATATCTTGAATAAATAAGAGCACATATTATTTCAAGATAGCATTAAAATTGTTTTTTACTTACCACCATGGCATTAACGCTATGCTTTAATTTTCTATTAAAATATAGATTTTCGTTCCTTTTCGGTCTTATCATCTGAATGTGTTTCCGTCAACCACACCAATAATTCCCGGAATTCCCGACTTAGAAAGGAAATACTGCTTAGCCTCTCTGCGTTTCGGCTCAGTCATTTTAAAGTTTATGTGCCTTGGACATAAAACTTTTTCAATTGCACTACAAACTTCTGCAATCGAACTCGATGTTGTCTGTTGTGACATTCCTATCGAGTAGTCATGGCCAATTTGGTGCTGATACCCTCCTTGTCCTAAAAACTTTAAGGTTACAGCTAACTTACATACATCTGGCACAGCAGTCGATCTCATGGGAGTGGACAGTTCTTCTTGAATAGCATTCAATACATAATTGAAAGCGGTTTTCGACAGTATAAAGTTCTGTACAAAACTAAACAAAAGCAATGGTTATAAAAGTAAAATAACTCACGCATTATATTTACCTTCTATCACACATTTCAAAAATATTCGATTTATCGCGTATCGTTCAGCGTTCCACTCGTTCTTCTCTTATTAACTTTTGTGATTTATCTTTTTTGTGATTTGTTGTGATTTGTTTTGATTTTTTTAATTTTGTATTTTTGCTTTGACACATCTCATGAGAAATACTTCGAGACTCGGTAAATCTATTCGATAAATAGAAAAAGTACTAGATGATTGTTTTATTCGATTCGAACATTTTACAGAGTACGAATTCATAAACGAATCGAATATCAGATTCGAATCGGATTGGCTTTCGAAACGCATTACAGAGTAGGGCCCCTAGATAGATATTTGACGTTTATTCGAGTATCGAAAGCAATTTTGGAATGAGTCTCGATGACTGTGTTCGTAGAGTAGAATCCAACGTAGAAAACAGTATGACGTTATTTAAAAACTCAACAAAACTCTTTAGATTATTTTCAAAAAATGTATGTTAATTTAATTGCTTGTGCAAATCAGCTGACGAATCAACTTTAGTCTAATCTGTTTTGTATGCATATTTTCGATGTCTTATTAGAATCCCAAATTTTGTGGTGACTTCCTTTTAATTGAAGCACTTCCATCTATCACAATCAAACCCTTAAAAAAGTATATTTGTCTTGATAATTCTGCATTATAAACAATACAGCAATTTATCGAAAGCGCCGCCGTCCATTTGTTGAAAACCATTTTACTTAAACCATACTCTACGAACGAAACCCTTTCCTTCAGTTTTTGTTTTATTAGTGTTTTAAAAATGAAAAACAGGAAAACGAAATTGAATAAAAGTTACTCCTGATATTTTCCATACTCCATCTATTGCCCAATTTATTAAGTCAAAAGAAAATTGGCCTGACTTTCGCAATTTTGTTTTAAAATGTTGTTTCAAACTATGTTAAATTTTATCAACTTTTAATATAAAAACCGGACTACTGCAGTTGAATTATTAAGCAATTTCTAGCTGTAGTATATACTGAATCTCTAAAAAACACGGGTCATGTTTTCTCGAGTTATTGTGAAGGGTGGTTTTCAAGAAGAAATAAAACTTATGTTGCCATATGTAAGCATTAATGTGCCGAATATTCTCTTCCAATGCGTCAATCGTCTGGGGCTTGCCTCCGTAGACAAGTGACTGCATAAAACCCTACAAAAATAGTATAACGGTGTTTAATCGCACGATCCTCGAAGCTCCCCCGAAGTCCCCCGAGGAAGATAATGCGCTTACCAAAAGTTTTCTTTAATAAATCGTTTGTTTCGTTTTCTTGCGCTAACCAAACTTTTATGTTGGTTATTAATTTGTACGATTCGCATGCGTTGTTCAGGAGTATTTATATTCATTACTAAATGACAAAGTAAATTGTGTATAAATCAAGTGACAGCTGTCAAATAGACCAACTCCCAAAAAGTATTGCCAGATTTGATTCTTTTTAATTTTTGTGCGAGAAAAGTAGTATGGATTTTAAATTTCATCAAAAATACAATTTAAAAAAAGGCTGGGATGCGACCCACACTGATAACTTCCCATCCCGTCTATCGATTTGTCTTGCTTAAAAGTTTGTCTAAATGTATCAATTCTTGCCAAATTTGCGTTCTATTTTGACGTGACAACGTCTTAAATTAGGTTGCGGCTGGGAGTCACTTATGAAAAAGTGTAACGCCCGGTAACGTTACGATGAGTCACCGAACGAGAGAGAGGCCCGCCGAATGCCTTGCGTCTCTCTCCCACTCAACTATGATCGGTCTGCCGCGCGCGCAGCACTAGAGAATTAGGCGCATTGAATCGGCGCATGCTTGTGTCTCTGTCTTTGTCTTTCTCGAACGTTCTTGGCGTTGGAAAAACAAGAAAGCGTCGTAATACAAGTTCACACGTGTGGTTAAAGTATCGTCAGCTGTGTCTGTAGTGAAAATGTGGAGTGCTTAGATTCGTCATTTACAACAACTACAACAATAAAGGTAAATAATTGTACACTGATATTTCATTATCGTAAACTATGATTGATTGATTAATTGTTAGATTGACACAAAAGTTGAGAAACTGAGTTTATAGGTTATGTCATACTATTGATAAATGTTGATAGTGTTAAGTAAATTATTAGTTTAAAAAATTTGTGCAATTCTTATTTTCATTCAATTCCTTGTTCCTATTGTGCAATTTAATTATATTCATATCAATAAATATTCTACCGAGAAATAGACGTTGTCACGTAAAATCTTCGCCCGTAAAACCGACTTTACAGGCAACCATTTTTTTGTAGATTTTATTTTTTTTATGAAAAAACGGACTGTTGGATTTTTATAAAAAAATTACTGAATATAAAAAACAATATTTTCTGTGAAATAAAATAAGTTTGAAGCCAATATTTTTAATTTTTGAAAAGCTATTTGAGCCGAAAATCAATTTTTACCAACTTTTATTAATTTTTTTGTTTAGGTTTTTATTTTTTGTAAAAAAACTGTCAATTCGATTTTTCTCAAAATTTTTCCTAATGTTGAAAACAATATTTCTTATAAGTTAAAATTAGTTAGAAGCCATAATCTCAAATTTTTAAAAAGATATTTAAGTCGAAAATCAATTTTTACCAACTTTTGTTAAATTTTTTTTTCGGTTTTTAATTTTTTGTAAAAAAACTGTCAATTCTATTTTTTTCAAAATTTTACTGAATGTTGAAAACAACATTTTTTGAAAGATAAAAGTAGTTTAAAGCCAATATCTCAAAGTCTTGAAAAGATATTTGAGTCAAAACTCAATTTTTACCAACTTTTTTTTTATTTTTTTTTAGGTTATTATTTTTTTGTAAAAAAATTGTCAATTCGATTTTTCTCAAAATTTTATCAGATGTCAAAAACATTATTCTTCATTGCACAAAATTATTTTGGAAATGAAATCATATTTTAGTCGTAAAATTTTCGAAGTGACAAATTTTTTTTTTCAGTTTTTTTGATTTATAAAAAAAAACCGTTAATTGAATTTTTTTCCAAAAATATAATTGTTTTGTATCACGTTACAATATATAATACAAAATTTAATTCAAGTCTCTAGCGTCATTGGTTCATGAAATATTTAGGGTTAACCAAAATGTTCACCTTTTTTTTAAACTGCTATGGTAAAAAACCACCCACGCAATTTTCTTGACAGCCCTTTCTGCATCTTTCTGCCTTATTATAAAATTTATTTGAAGTCAATATCTCTTCTGGTTCTTGAGCTATGGACGACGAAAAAAACGTCGCGAACGTTCGGACGTACGGACGTACATACGTACACACGCACGCACAGACATCTTTCTAAAAATCTTTTATTTCGACTCTAGGGACCTTGAAACGTCGAGAAATGTCAAAATTTTCAATTTGACAAATCGGACCCATTACAATAACTTCCTATGGGAAGTTAATAAAAGTCCACAACTTTTGTGGTTAATAAAATGATGCTGATGAAATTTTTCACCTGTTTTTAAAAACCGATATGTAAAAGAAAACACCCTGTTATAACAAAACGAGTCTTCAAGTTGTCCAATTAGTTTTACCCGCTAAATTTTAAATCTGTGTTAAGTTAGTGAGCATTGAATAGTTTTATAGTTAAATTCAAAATTAAGGAATGATCCTATTATTTTGGCCATAGCTGTATTTACTTATGTACCACCAACCTACTTACCTATAGAACTAAAATAAAACATGGTGGAAGGAAACAATAACGTGTTGTAACTTCTTATTAGATACGAAATAAAAAAATAAAATGATAAAAGTGATGATGTCGAGGGAAAATTGTAACAAAATTGTATCACCACCTCTTACCTTCATCTTTATATTATATACATATATATATATATGCATATGTATATGTTATGTACATATGTATGTGAATATATGAATGAATGTTTGTTTATTTGAACGTACCTCTCCAAGGCCATGTCATCCCGGCCCAGCCGGGCCCATCCGGTGGTGGGTTGGTGTTTGGTTTATTTGGGTTGAGAAATGGGAATAAGGACTTTATGGGTCGTCAGTTGGTCGTGTCGGTGCAAAAAGGTTATGGTTCGTTGTCCCACAACAATGAACCCAAAAGCAAAAGAATACAAAAATAATGATAAAAACTTCATCTCATGCACGATTCTTAGAGCAACGTTGGCAAATATTTTTCCATCAACAGCAACAGCAAAACGACGACGTCGACGGATGAGCTAAAAATATATAGAACTTTTATATTTAGATATATATCCTCCCTTCCTTATAAAAAGGTGGTATTAAGGGTGGGGGTTCCGGAGAGTATGGATGTAAGTTAAGTCAAAACAAATTCATATCAAGAAAGGATATACGAGTATTAAAAATGGCATAAGAGGTGTGCCATAGATAAGCAGGACGACGACCTTATAAAAGATAGGTAGATATTTTTTCGTGTGGAAAATTGCATTAACATAAAGAAAAGATATTTTAAGGCCAAAAAGAAAGCAAGTATATACATATGTCCTACCTGTCTTCCTTGAAGTCTTATATTGTATAATAGAACACGCTCCTTCTAATTATAGCTTCCTATACCTTCTTCCATATGAAGGCTTCCAGGAAACAGCAGAATGTTTATACTTTGTTCAACATATACAAACTTCCTAGCCATCATTTATCGCTTAAACTTGAAAGACATTTAATTTAGCCAAATTTAATAAAGTCGAGACTGTAAAGGGTATATTGCCATCCGAACCAACCAAAGAAAATAAATTATTTACCTTAGCCGAGATCCGTTATTATTTATGTATCATTTTTAAGGTTATACTTAATCGCGATACAAAGACCGGAATGCCCACAGTTTTCTAAAAGGCTAAGAATGTCGTATTAATAACTACCCCCTTATATGGAACTTTCTTAATGAATTCTGTATGCATTATAAATACCAACACATGTACCTTAAAATACAAACATAAAAATATGACCCAAGTTCTCAATTACAATACAAAATAGTGACTAATCATCAATTCTCAATTGATCAATAAATTATTCACCAACAATCAGAGATTGTGCAGTGTCGTTTTCATTTTCCAACTTAGGTAGGTACTAAGAATATTTTAATTGATCTGATATGAAAATCACTTGTTATTAATTTTTTTTTGATTAATAAAATTAAATAGGTTTAGGTTTTTGTTTCGTAGAAAAACTTAAAATATTCAGGTACACAATATTGATTAATGGATAGTTAATCAATTTTCAATTTGTTCGTTTGAAAAAGAGCAAGAAAAAAGAGGCTGGAATGCGACCCACACTGATAACTTCCCATCCCGTCTGTCGATTTGTCTTGCTTAAAAGTTTGTCTATATGTATCAATTTTTACCAAATTTGCGTACTATTTTTTGTAGATTTTATTTTTTTTATAAAAAAACGGACTGTTGGATTTTTATAAAAAAAAATTACTGAATATCGAAAACAATATTTTCTGTGAAATAAAATAAGTTTGAAGGCAATATTTGTAATTTTTGAAAAGCTATTTTAGTCGAAAGTAAATTTTTACAAGTTTTAGTATTGTTTCTTTTAGGTTTTTATTTTTTGTAAAAAAAAAACTGTCAATTCGATTTTTCACAAAATTTTATCGAATGTTGAAAACAATATTTCTTAAAAGTAAAATTAGTTAGAAGCCAATATCTCAAATTTTTGAAAAAATATTTGAGTCAAAAATCAATTTTTAACAATTTTTGTTAATTTTTTTTTCGGTTTTTAATTTTTTGTAAAAAAACTGTCAATTCGATTTTTCTCAAAATTTTATCAGATGTCAAAACCATAATTCTTCGTTGCACAAAATTGTTTTGGAGATGAAATCATATTTTAGTCGTAAAATTTTCGAGGTGACAAATTTTGTTTTCAGTTTTTTTGATTTATAAAAAAACCGTTAATTGGATTGTTTTACAAAAATAAACTTCTTTTGTATCACGTTACAATATATAATAATAATATTTAGGGTTAACCAAGATTTTCACCTTTTTTTTTAAACTGCTATGGTAAAAAAAACACCCACGTAATTTTCTTGAGAGCCCTTTCTGCATCTTTCTGCCTTATTATCTGTATAACAAAATTTATTTGAAGTCGATATCTCTTCTGGTTCTTGAGCTATGGACGACAGAAAAAACGTCGCGAACGTACGGACGTACGGACATACGGACGTACGAACGTACGTACACACGCACGCACAGACATCTTTCTAAAAATCTTTTATTTCAACTCTAGGGACCTTGAAACGTCGAGAAATGTCAAAATTTTCAATTTGAAAAATCGGACCCATTACAATAACTTCCTATGGGAAGTTAATAATGACTAATCATCAATTCTCAATTGATCAATAAATTATTCATCAACAATCAAAGATTGTGCTGTGTTGTTTTTATTTTCCAACTTATAGGTACTTAAATTATTTTAATTGATTTGATATGAAAACCACTTGTTATTGATTTGATGAATAGGTTTCGGTTTTTGTTTCGTAGAAAAACTAAAAATATTCAGCTACACATTATTGATTTATGGATAGTTAAGCAAATTTCGATTTGTTCGCTGAAGCCTAGTACGCTGCTGATGCGAAACGAAAATTACCATACAAAAATGACATGACGAAATCATAAACGAAAAATTTCGCTGTGCTTTTCGTTTTTCAAGCCTAGTACGCTGCTGATGCGAAACGAAATTTCCCATACAAAAATGACATGACGAAATCATAAACGAAAAATTTCGCTGTGCTTTTCGTTTTTCAGTACGCTGCTGAACGACGAAATGTGTCATTTTAGTGGATAGCTGTACTAGATTTCGTAGTACAATTCTCCACTCTTTTCGTTCTCAATTTAATTGCCCGGTATATTAATTGCTTGCGAAATTTTGACGTTTTATTTATTTATTGAAAAATTTTTCGAATATTTTCGTTTATGATTTCGTCATGTCATTTTTGTATGGGAATTTTCGTTTCGCATCAGCAGCGTACTAGGCTTAAAATTGAACTTCAACTTCCAGACAGAACTCTCCACAAATATTTTTCCGCTGTGGTTTTCGTTTTAATTTCGCTCTGCACTTGGAGACTGCCAAAAAATTTCGTTTCGCATCAGCAGCGTACTAGGCTTCAGTACGCTGCTGAACGACGAAATGTGACATTTTAGTGGATAGATGTACTAGATTTTTTAGTACAATTCTTCACTCTTTTCGTTCTCAATTTAATTGCCCAGCACATTAATTGCTTGCGAAATTTTGACGTTTAATTTTTTTATTGACAAAAAAAAATTGTTTACTCGTGACTTTCGGTGTTTTCACTTTGATTTACTACATATATTTGATTTAAAATTTAAAATAAAATGGATTTGTCTAATGTGTTCCAACATTGCATTTCTGAATCGGAAACTCAGGACGTTATTGGTGATGTGCAAGAAGTGATTAAGACAAGCAGTGAAATTCAACTTGCAGACAGAACTATCCACAAATATTTTTCCGCTGTGGTTTTCGTTTTAATTTCGCTCTGCACTTGGAGACCGCCGAAAAATTTCGTTTCGCATCAGCAGCGTACTAGGCTTGAAAAATAACAAGAAATAAATTATTCTATTACATTTCTTGCATTACGAGTTATGAATAACGTTACGGCACTACGTTTTCTCCTATTTAATGTTGAACAGGGATGTCATTTAGAAATTTTACTAATCCAGATCCAGTTTTAGCTGTCATTGACTTTCTTAATTGGAACCAATCATTGGAATTATTTTGACTGGTCACTTAGTGATCATTGACAAAAATTTCCTGATTGAAATCCACCAAAAAAAAACTCTGTGCTGTGAGTGATTTCTGTTTGATTAGTACATAATAAGAAATCATAATCAAAAGGAAACACAGTCAGATATCCACACAAACTTGTATCCAGAATTGATTTCAATGATAGCTGTTAATGGTGCCTTAAGTACGATACAAAAATCCTTTGTATATAAAACTTCCAACGCCACATTGCGTTTACGGCAATTGATTCTATTGATTCTAAAAAAAATATTATTTTTGTCTACAAGAAATTTTAATCTTTTTGTTTTAATGAGTTATTTGACTTATCTCATTTTGCTTTTCCATTAACGGTATATGAACATACTTAACGTGTTTTCGACGCCTCTTTAACTTCAAAACCAATGAAGACAGAAACTCTTAATTTGCGAAATTTACTGAGCTAACTGTTTACATGCACCTCACAAAATTGTATTTCCATAGCCAAGTCGTTTCTTGAAAACCTCAACTGACTGACAGATCATCAAAATTATAAAACACTTTTCGATTTCGTAGAATCTTTAAATTTAAGTCTTGAGGTACACAGAAAGAAAACAATCCAAAATGTTTAGTTTTTTTTATTTAGGGGGTATCCACACACACTTTAATATAAGGATTGTACAGAACAAGAAATCTAAGTAGGTGTGGTAGCCACCCACTTTTCCTGTACCTTTTGGGTAAAGTCTATTGTATGAAATAATTTTGATTCTTGTATAATGATGAAATTTAACAGAATGGAAGTGGTTTATGTGTATTCAACAGAGACGGAATTTAAAGCTTAAACTCCACGCCCACGGGGCGTGGTATCCGACCACTTTTCATGTATTTGTAGTCATAGATCCCCATAGATCACCAAACAGTGGAATAAATCTATACATTGTTTGGGAGAAAGTAAGATTATTGCACTTGGTATTTGAAAGGCATTTGATAGAGTTTGGCATCAAGCTTTCTTATCGAAAATTCGTGCTTTTGGTATTGATGAATCTCTTCTTTGTTGGGTTGGAAATTACCTTTCGGACAGTTCACTTAAGTAGTATTGGACGGGTTTAAATTTAATGTCCACAAAATAACCGGTGGTGTGCCTCAGGGATCCGTTCTGTCTCCGACGCTCTTCCTTATTTTTATAAATGATCTTTTGTCTGAAACTTCTAACCGACTAAATTATTTCGCGGATGACAGTACCCTCAGCTTTTCATATTCGTTTTTAGATTCTCATCCTTGTTCTTCGGATGTGGACTACTAACGGCAGCGTATGATAAGCTCATTAAATTCTGATCTTGGCAAAATTGTCCAATGGGGAATCAAAAATCGCGTAGAATTTAATGCTTCGAAAACTCAATGCTGGTTAATGTCACAAACCCACTACACGAATGTGGAATGCTTTACCAGCTCAATATTTCCCATTCATTACAATGTGCAGACATTCAAAATCAATGTGCTTCGGTTTTCTCCTTTTTAATCCTATCCTCCTTTTTTAATTGCTTGCAATGTGTCTAATCATTATAAGGGTATTTACAACCCTTTTAGTGCACGCTCAATTAAAAAAAATAGCTTTTTTCTAAAACATCAATTGTTTTTGGCAGAAAACCTGCATCAGAAACTAGTTTTCCGAAATCATAAATTTTAAAAAATCGTAAGGCTAAACAAACAAACCCTTTGAAATCAGCAATGCTCAACCATTTTCAAGCTGCTTTACTCTCAAAATATTACAACTATCAACAATTTTATAAGAAAAAAGACAATAAGTCCTTGGAAGCAGAAGTTCAAAAATTATTTATCTACCGAAAACCATGTTTTTTTGGTTTTGGTCAGGCCCGAATTAAAGAAAATGGGGGCCCGGGGCTATTTCAAATTTGAGGCACCCTAAAAAGTTATACAGCCCAAGCGAGCCAACCCAATAACCCAAAGCGTCCTAAACCCCAAGCGAGCCAACGCAATAACCCGGAGCGCTAGGAGTCCTCGCTCTCAGAGACGATGCGCCGAGGAGTTGACGCATCGAAAATCCAAGAAGCTATCCCCCAAGTGCTCCAACCCCCGATAAGATTAAGAATTTTTGATACCCGGGGCTAGTTATTCATCAGGGGCTCTTTTTAACGTTTTTGAAAAATTAAATGTGTTCATTTTGCAATCGCAAACAAAAAATCGTAAACCCAAAAGCGTTAAACCCACATAACCCAATTTGTAATTAATCCAAAAACCATAAACTCAAAACCGTCACACCGTCAGACCATTTCTTTTTGATTATTCAAAACTCTAAAAATTAAAAGTAACAAATTATTTATTTAAGTCGAACGTTAATTTTTAAATACGCGTAATTCGCGTAAAGTTGAATCTTGCACACGGGAGGGTTTCGGAAAATTCAACTTTACGTACGTTGTGTCGAAAAATACGATTTAATACTTCTGCGGCAAAATTTATTTTGCCATTTTTCGCTTGTTAAACTCAAAACGGACTCGTGGAAATTAACAATTCTAAATTTTACCACACTAGTATCGAAATGTACTTTAACGCTCAATTCGCACATCTCTCTTAATCAAGAATAAATAAGGTACCTACTCGAGATAATTACTAAAAAGTCCAGCATACAAGTATTTCAACACTTCGCAAAAAAAAAACATAAAAATACGAGGCATATAATTCAATTTTTTTTTCAATCAGGAAACCCTTTGCTGAGTTAGGCTGCATGGATTTAATATTTTTTGAGTTTAATGTTATGGGTTAATAGCGACTTAGGCAATGTGGGTTTGACTTTTTGGAGATACTAGCGAGTTCAGCTATGTGGGTTTCAAGTTTATGGAATTAATTGCGAGTTGGGCTATATGGGTTTAACGTTTTTGGGGTATATAGCTTTCGAGTTTGGATTTTGTGGGGTCAACTAATTTTGGTTTTATTTTTGGGGTTTATTAGATTGTACAGTTTGAATATCGCGATTTTACGGTATAAATTTCTTAATGGAAAGGGGCCCTCTTTTCCGTGGGGCCCGGGGCTGCAGTCCCCCCTAGCCCCCTATTAGTCCGGGCTTGGCTTTGGTGTTAAAAGGCTATTGCACTTACATAAACCTAGAGGTCTAGGGTTCAATCACTGCTTGTGCCATCTAGTTTCTTTTTCGCGGGAATTGACAAGTCCTCCAGGGGTAGTTCTCGTCATGAAAAGTGCTTACTCAAATTACCCGTTTAGATTCGCCTTAAAAAACTGTAGGTCCCCTCCATCCCTGACAAAATTACACCACATAGGAATGGTTGAGAGTTGTCTGTCACTAGGCCCTAGTTCTCAACGGACTGTTGCGCCACCTTTTTTATTTATCGGTTAATGAATACGTCCCGTTTGTAAAGGGTGTCCCAAAATTAACGCAAGATTTGAATTAAATAGAAAACGCCGTTTTTAGTCTTTTGATAGTTATATTTTTATTGACTCGTAAAGTACATAGGATAGGGTTATGTATGGAATAACACATCGGACAAATGGCCTCCACGGCTTTGCATGCACATGCGCACTCTTTTGTTGAAATTTTCCATGACCATTCTGCATAAATGTGGCTGAATTTCGTTGATGCAGCGTTGAATCTTCTCCTTTAATGCACGGGTGGTTGTGGGCTTGTTGACATAGACTTGTGATTTCAAATAACCCCATAAAAAGAAGTCTAATGGTGTTAAATCACACGATCTAGGAGGCCAATTTTGATCACCGAAACGAGAGAGTACACGACCTGGAAATGTCTCATGCAGTAATTGAATTGTTTCACGGGCTGTATGACATGTGGCACCGTCTTGTTGAAACCACATATTGGACACATCAATATCATCCAATTTTGGCAGAAAGAACTGTGTAATCATGTCGCGATATCGAGCACCAGTAACAGTCACTGCTTGACCAGCATCATTTTCAAAAAAATATGGCCCAATTATGCCTCCAGCCCAAAATCCACACCATACAGTCACGCGTTGTGGATGCATTTGTTTTTCGACAATCACATGTGGGTTCTCCGAACCCCAAATGCGGCAATTTTGGCGATTGACAAAGCCATCAAGATGAAAATGTGCTTCATCGCTTAGGATGATTTTGCTCGAAAAATCAGGGTCCATTTGTTGATGTTCAATAATCCATTCAACGAACTCTCTTCTCTGTCCATGGTCATTAGGCTTCCATTGTTGTGTTAATTGAATTTTGTAAGCATGAAGACACAGATCTTTGGTGAGTATACGCTGTAGAGAGACGTCGAATCGAGGTTCCTGGATTGTCAGCAACACTCTCACGCACTGCTTCGACATTCACATTTGAACGGCTTGTTTTTGGACGACCAGTGTGTTTGGCGTCTCCAACGGATCCAGTCTCCATGAATTTTTCAATTAAGCTCTTCACAGTTGACGAAGTTAAAACACTATTCCGACCATATTTTGAATGAAATTTTCGAACTGCAGCCGCCAAGCTTTCACTATTTTTGAAATATTCTTTAATAATGAAGACACGTTGTTCTCTCGTGTAACGCTCCATTTTTAATAACCCTATACTGTTAGCTGTCAAATTGCTTTTTTTTCAGGGTTGCCAACACTTCACTGCACAAATGGCGGCAAATTCAAATCTTGCGTTAATTTTGGGACACCCTTTACAACTGGGCCAACTTGATATTCCGATTATTTTTGAAAACTATTAAATTTAAAACCCTTCCTCCAGAGTCTATGATTCTATCGTTATTTTTAAACTTTAACCATCATTTTCAACTTATAAATACGTGAGGTAAATCTTATTATATCTCCCTTAGAAATCACACCTTTTGCCCATCACACAACGACGACATAATATGTGTGAACAGGTCATTTGCATATCAAATCACATCAAATGATGTATTGCATTCCTAACTGTAACATAGGAATAGGAAGGACTCTCACTTGATGCAGTATGAAATCACTTCAAATGACCTGTAAACAGTATGAATATCCGATTATGGCAAACTTATACCTCACATAAAGTTATTTATATGATTCTCTGCATATCTTATAGCTACAATAAAATCACACCATTCATTCAAACTAAGGTATATAGAAGTCGTAAAGCCTTCAATGCCATCTGTTTGGGATAGATTCGTCACAGGATACAAGATTCCACATAAATTAAACCGCATCAAGAAGTGAAAAGTTTATATACGTTTTCGAAAGATTCATGAACTCATACCAAAAACAATGCATTTTACTTAAAGTTCTGAACGTTGTTGTAGAAACTAGAAGTATCCAAAGGTACTTCCTCTGCTCTATGTCCTATCGTCTGCATAAATTCTTGACCACAAAAAGCGGTGAGACGGAGAGAATGTGGAGGGGTATCTCTGCCGTCTAGGTCATGATTTATTACGCCTTCTTTTCAAAACGTACACAAACTATAGCTAAAGCTGCATATATTTGAATTTGCTGCAATAAGGTAGGATGAAGGCGCTCTGGCAGTTTTGTATTCCCTGCAACCACTGCGCCAACTTAGTCTTGCATCAAGAAGACAAGTGGCACTTTGTCCGTTGTGGCTGTGGCACAAAATGAATATAATGAATTGGTCATGTTGTTTCTTTTTTGTATTCTTTTAATTTTGCTCCTACTTACTGCCTGCTTCCCAGTTCTCAGTTTCAAGAACGCAACTATACCAACTAAGGTGTGGGCTTAACCGTAATTAATTGGAGCGTCGCTATACTAAATTCAACAAATTTATATCTTTAGCATGGTTGCTGGAGCTGGAGCTGGATCTAGAGCTGGAACTGGCAAAATAATATAATATATGGATGGAGATGGCTTCACCTTGGCGACGGTGATTTCGCGAAATTTTGTGTCAAAGCCGAGCTGAACTGACTGTGGGATATCGGTGGCTTGAAATAAATGATGGATGCTGCAAAAATGGACTGGCATCATATAATAACTTTGACAAATTAAGATATCTTCGGCTGTTATAAGTTTTGAATATGTCCATTTGACTAATCCGTTGTGCTGATCGGTGGAAGAGATTAATAAAATATTTATTGTTTAGGGGAATTTCACAAATTTAACATTCTATAGTTCTTAAGACATTTTTATATATTACTATCCATATAAAGTTACTTTAAGGTTTTTGACAGCTTATGGAACTTTAAGGCTTGCAAAACTGGCTTACACCTAGAGTCCTAGACTATTTCAAGCTTTCTTAGAATTTTGCTTTACAATTATCCAATGTCTTAAAAGTTTTAAAATGACAAAATTCCGACAGTTTCAATATGATTCATTGATGACATCTCTGTAATCTGTCAAGTTTTTAAAATTTTGGGTACGTCATTGAGCTATGAGCTGCAGTAAAAACCGAAATCAAATCGCGGTTGTGCAATAAGTTTAAATTAGACACCGTACAAAAGTAATAAAAGCTGTTTTGAAAATGAATGAAAATTGAAAAAATAAATTATTGCTTTTCATCATTGAAACCAATTATTTTTTTTGACAGGTCGGTTATAGCATTTATTGAAAATTTCTGTCATTCCTGATTGAAATCAAGCACCTTAGATTAGAGTTGATCATTGATAGCAACACTGACAGTTAGATTTTTAAAGGAAATGGAACGCCTTTAGCTTTTCATTGAAAATGATTCCATCATTGAAAAATCTAAAAATTAACTGACATAAAAGTTCTTTGTAACTCATTATAATACCTATGATGGAAACCAATGACAGCTATAAATGGTCCATAAGTCTATACCTTGACTTCTTTTTTTAATATTTCTCAGAAACTTATTGGAGAATTCAATAACTATCCACTTTATAAATAGCTAAATAGAACTCCTTGCTTACAACAAAATACCTTACTAAGGTAGATATGCCTCATTAATTAGCTGACGAGCCTGGAATCTGTCAGTTTATTGAATTTTTGGATGCGTTTATTTTCAATAAAATTTGCCATTTGGCGTTGAACTTCAATTAGCTGTCAGTTGTGGTTATCATTGAAACCAATAATTGGAATTTTTTGTACACGTCGGTCGCTTATAGCAATCATTGAAAATGATGTACATAAGTCGATGAACCAATTTTCCTGAATGAAATCCACAGTAAACTTTGGTTGTTAGAGGCCAGTCTTTCTATCATTGGCTTTCATCATTAAACATTTTTTTTCGAGATTTAAGAGTGATTAAGAGTTTTAAATTTGTGATGTTTGGTGTCAAAATGAATCTGATCAGTTGTAGATTGTTTCTACTACAAAAAAATGTATTATTTAACCACAAACTTTTCTTTTAGTTCATTTTTAATTTTTCTATGCTAAAATCGTTTCCAATAAACAGCTGATTGTTGTTTCCACATTTCGGAACAAAATCATTCCAAACGAAAGCGTTTCATTCTCTTTGTGTTTCCACCTGTCAGTTTTACTTTCAATGAACAGCTCTAACCTCAAATACTTGATTCCAATCAGGAAATGCAAATTTTCAATGAAAGCTAAACCCAACATGTCAAACAAATTGAATGATTGCTTTGATTTAAAGAAAACCAATGATAGTTATAACTGGCCCCTTAAAAATATACACATAGTCCAAAAAGTCTCCGTACACCAGCTTTCTTTTTGTTGATTCTGAGATAAAATATTAACTATAACAATATATTAAAAACAGGTTTTTGAAAATCACAATCACAATTTTTTAAAACTTGTTAAAAAGGTAAAGGTGGAAACTAACTTTTTTCAATTTTACCACTTTGGTTTTTACATTTATTCCTAGTACTATTTTTCAAAAAAAAAAACACTAAAATTAGGCTGATGTACGGAGACTTTTTGGACTATGCGTATGTCTTTAGAATTGTATAAAACTGAAAAACAAATCACTTTAACGATTCGTTTAATTTTTTGACCAAATGAAATTAACTGTTCAAGAAAATCAACTTCGCCAGAAAAATGCATTTTTAGTAAAATAACTGCAATTAAACTATTTTAATCACAAAATGACTCGTTTAAGATTCATTTGGAAACGAAAGGTATGTAACTAAAATTTTCATTGATATAAATTAATGACAGCTAAAACTGTCACCTAAATATGCCTCATAAATTCACTGACATACCTGGATCTCTCGGTTTATTGAACATTTGGGTGCGTTCAAATTGTTTACTATAGTTGATTGAGCGTTCAACCTCAGCTTACATCGAATTAAATTTGTTTAACCACTGATAAAATAATCACCCCTATCACAGAGTCCCTCGTAGCAAAGTTCCGAATATTTTGTTGCGCTACGAATACGAATAAATTCACTTCATCAGCCCCGAACGAAATCAAAACAGCATTGCCTCACAGCAGTCCTTTTTTCGGAGTTTCAAAGTCAGCTGATTTACGTCAAAATATTAGAAGAAAAATCGATTTCAATTTTTGTTGTTAGTATTTTGATGTTGGATAATTGTTGTGTTAATCAAAAATGGATTCGATAGCAATTGCAATTTTTGAAATAATTTCGGAAAATACCCAAAGAAGACGGAAACTAAAATTACAACGCAAGATTTTGAAAGATACGTTCAATCCATTCGAACTCGATGACAAAGTGTTAATAACATTTTTATTTTATCAGTACCTATTTTATAATTTAAATTCATTTGCAGATTTAAAAATAACTTTCGGTTGAATAAGGCAGCATTCAAATATGTACATATTGGAGGAGCTGGACCAAGAACTTGATCCGTGTGTCTATTCTTGTTCAATTTCACCGATCAGCAGGCTGGCAGCGGTTTTGAGATTCATTGCGGAGGGAGGCTACCAACACGGGGTCGGCAAGGATTTTGAAATTGGAATGGCCCAGTCTACTTTTTCTACAAATCTCAAAATTGTTCTGAACATTTTGGAAAGAAGACTGTGTCTTGTATGGATCAAATTAGAAACTACCGAAGTTGAGAAACGTTAAGCAAAGATTGATTTCTAGAAGAAAGTAGGATTTCCAGGGACTTAAATATGCGTGGATAAAACCCATGTGAAAATCATTGCACCAGCGGAAGAGAAGTTTTTGTACTTCAATAGAAAAGCTGAAAAGGTACTTCAGTATTAATGCCATGGTGGTATGAATGAAAAATATGATTTTTTGTGTGAAGTGTACAATTTCTTTTATTTTTTGTTTTCAGATTTGTGACAACAAAATGCGAGTTAAGTTCATACATAGACGCAAGATATCCGGGATCAAACCATGATTCTCATGTGTAGAATTTAAGTTCATCAAAAACACATTTTGAAAGAAAATTTCGTGAAGGCGAAAGAAACACTTGGATTATAGGTTTGTAAATGTACCTACATATAAAGATTAATGTTGTACTCACATATGTTAAACTGCCTTGCATTATTTAATTTAAATAAAAAAAAAATAAATTAAGAATTCATGGAAACAAAAAAGTTTTTAAGTTTTTAAAAGTTTTTAAGAACTGGAAGCGTGGTACATATTGAAATTCATCATTAAGGTCTGCATATCCCAGATGTTACTTTGGACCAAAAACACTCCATTACCAAGACCGGAATCTCAGACTGACATTTCGGTTTGCCTACAAGCTAACTAAACACTAAATGTGAGAAAGTGTTCGTGAAATGATGCAAAAAATCAAACACATTCTCACATTTAGTGTTTCGGCCCATCAAAATGCTTCATTATAGTAATCAGCCCCATCTAAATGCTTTATTTTGAATGTTTCATAGCCTCGTTCAAAAACTAAACAATCCTTACCAACAGAATCTGAAGTGCTGACATGGTCTTAAATTGGAAGATTTGTATAGCTTTTTAATTTCAATCCAAATAAATGTTGTTAATGTATATTAAATAAAATAAAATTGACCAAATACATATTTAATGATTTATTAGTGCTGTATTTTGTTTACTTAAATTATTTGCGAACGCAATATGCGCTGCAACTGGTTAAGTAAAATTGGAAATGGACAAAGTGTAACTCAATACTTTGTAAAACAAGAAAACACACAATTTTTTCAGCTGTAGTTTGCTTAGAGCATTTTTTTGTGACGTTAGAAGTTCAGGTGGAAACAATAGGCGGGTGTCTCCGTATTTTTTTTTGTACAGACAATGGTACGAGAAGCATACTTGTGAAGTTCCATTGCCAACTTTAGCTAGTTCAGATTCCTCAATTAGAGTAGTATTTTCATCATTTAAGCAGTTCGATGATTGCAAGACCAAATTTTAGTTTTGTTTGTTGCAGAAATATTCCTGAAAATTTCTTTTTGAGAGACTATGTTAGAGTTCGAATTTAGTTTGGAATTTTTGGAATACAGCTGCTTTGTGTAAAGCATCTTTAAGGAATAGAAATAGGCAATATGGTTACACACAATACCAACTAAATGCTGCTATTAATGCTAATTTTGTTTCTAAAAAGTTGATGAAGGTTAGCTGAAGCGGAAATTTCTTTAATGAACATACCTAAAATATTATTGGCTTTCTCAAAAATATTTTTCTACACTAACTTCTGCTTTATATGTGAAAACTATTGTTTATGTATATTTTATTCTATGTTCTTATAAAATGTAATCTATGGAAGTATTTATTATATTAACAAAAACAAAAACATGTACGTAAAACTCATTCATTTTTTCATTATTAGCAACACTTTTACTAAACATACCCTTCAAACAATAATAAGTAAATTCGAAGTTTGTTAACTAAACATTTTTAAGGAATGAATGAAAATTATATTTTTCGTTAAACTGTGGGAATTCACTAAAAAAAACTTCTGTACTTCAACAATAAACATTAATGTCGATTACTAGATCTATTGAATGAGTTGTGCATGAATTCAGAACGATTTTAAAACGTTTTCATTTTGTGGTACATGTCAAAATTTTCATTTTATTTGCTCTGCATTTATTCAACAGGTTCGCTATAATCGTTCTGATTATTTTTTTAAAACATTGGTGTTCCTTTGATGCATAGTTTTTTTGATAGCAAATACATGTATGTTTCCATCAATCAAGAATGTTATGGATAAGGTATTTTTCGATTGTAACTATTTTTTTAAATATAATATTTATTAATCAAAATGGAATTGAAAAATAGTTGCAAGCTTTAATCATTAAAAACAAACTATAAATACATTTGGATTAATTAAATTGATACAGATACTTGCAAAAAAAATATTTGGGCCGTTCATTAACGAAAATTTATTAGAATTCAATACAAAAATTGCGCTCGCACCCTTAACTTGATGGTTCTTCGAACGCATCTTTGATACAAAAATCCGAGGTTAATTTTGAAATTTGAAGAATTTCGTAGTGATTTTTGTAAATTAGTGAATTAATTTTAATAAACTGATGGTGAACATGCTTTTTTGAAGACAAAAATGTACATTGGTTCGCTATCAACAAAATGACTGCAAAATTAAAGCTTAAAACTGACTTCTTCATCGAAAAAAAGTAAAAAGAAAAACCTGAAAAAAAACTTATTAACGACCCCATTTTGTTTTTGCTGTGCAAAATGCCGCTAGCCCACGGCATCGTTTTTTTTTTTGTTTGTGCTCACATCTATTCATGGACTAATTGTCAAAATTACAAATACAACAATGTAAACAAACGGGTTTTGGAGAGTGAAACGTACGAAAGATTCCGGTCTTGGTAATGGAGTGTTTTTGCTTTGGACTGTACGCTCACCTCGCCTGTTCAATTTGAACCATTTGCATTTTAATTTGCAGTTTCTGCTGCAAAAGTTCTTCCTTAATTTTGTTATGTCTCTTCGTTTCTTCGAACCAATTTTCCTCAATCTTACAGAGTTTTTCTGCTGCTCTGTTTATTCGGCGCAAGCTGCTTGAAATCTCCTCAGCATTTTTTTCTTGGTTCTTCCAAAATTCTTCACTTTTGCTATAAAATTCTTTCTGTATCTCTACTTGTTCTTTTAAAAGGCTGGCGGTATCATTTGATTGACGAGAAGTGGTTGGGCGACGCTGTGGAACACTTCCTAAATCATCGACATCGGATGTCATTGATATATCAGCGACTTGCTCCTCTCCAGAATTCGCATTGGAATTTATAGGCTCAGACGCATTTGTGCCTCCAAAAGATACTGTGCCTTTTATCCCCCCGGTCGACGTCTCAAGGCCAGTCAATCGAATGACACCTTCTTCCAGGCTGGTAAAAGTATGCATTTTATTTGGACCGCCACCTGTAGCTTTCGATTCTTTTTTGTTTTCGGTCATTTTCTTCTTGATGTACGCCTTCCAATCCAACCACACCTAAGAATTTATTTAAAGTCAGTGGAACATATTTAAAACAAAACTATTTAATTACTTTTCTCCAGGTAGTTGCTTCCTTAGAAGGCGGACCAGAGCTATAGCTATTTAGTTCTGTTTTAACTTGCTCCCAGAAGGCATTCACTTCCTCTTTTGGAATTTTGGAATATCCTTGGGCAATTTCAGGCTTTTCTTGAAGCATTTCAAAAAGCCTTTGAAACTGAGTTCGATTTGTAATAATTTAATTTGCCCTTTAAAAAATAAAAGTGTAATATACATTTTCACATTTAATTTCGTAATAAAACTTACATTTCTGTTTTAGTTTATTATTTTTGCGCGTTTTGTTACTTCTCTGCAAGCTATTTTTTCTTTTTGTTTCCACAGATGCACAGACTACTATGAAAATAACAGTTCGTACAAAAAACAGTCAAACTTCCTATTCATTCGGGGCTAGTGATGCTACTTTTCCCGAACTCCGAATTTCGTAGGAAATATTTTTAGTACGACGGGACTTATGATAGATTTGTTCGCGATTCGTAGTACGAATGTATTACGACGGGGCCTGTGATAAAGCTAAATGTATAATTTTATGACAGTGATGGAAAAATCTCTTGACATGGATGAAAAACTGACTTCTTCCAGGTATGTCGAAGCATATATTGAATGTTGCAATTCTTTTATAAATGTGGAGTTGTCAAACTACTTAAGCTATGGCTAGGTCTGTTTACTACCTAGATTTTACAGTAAGTAAAAAAACAACTGTCAAATTCGGTAAAATCCACCTGAAACTGTTATTTCCGATATTCACCTATCTATTTTTGTAATTGACAGTATAACTGCTAAGGCAGAATTATTATTATTGACAACTTATTACCAATATAGATGATGATATTCTAGGCTATGGCTTTAGGATTGCTTTTTTGCTTTATTTAATTCACATATGAGCACGTTATCCTGTCCACGGTTCTCAAATTCCATGACAAACACAACACAACACAACACTCGTCGGGAACAAGAGCGGAACGGAACAGGCCAAGATTAATAGAGACAGGTGAACAGCATCGTTTTGTCAAATAAATCACAGCGAATGTAAATGTAACACAGAGGCAATATCTCTCATAAATAATTCAAGTCCTTGTAGACATTTACAAGCTAAGGCAAAAGAAATAGAAGTAACGGCGGCGTGGCGATGGAGCGCGCGGAGCACTAAGGAGGCAACTTCTATAAATATACATTCTGTTCTTTTAATTCTATTCTTTGAATTGCCAGATTGCTGGATCCTTGCTTATTTTTGGTTTGTTCTATTTGAAGCGAACAACAACAAGAACAAAAAGAAAAAAAAAAAAGAAACAAGAACACAAACTAAAATGAAATGAAAAAGAAAGTGAGGGACGACGACATATGAACAAAGAATATTTGTGGCTAAAGCGAGAAACTAAGAGAAATAAGTTCCACTGTTGCATTTTAATGGTGTTGAAGTTTCTTTGTGTCAAAGTGTTTGAAAATTCTTTTTGAGCCCACATCTTTTCGTCGGATTTCTTATCGTTCCTCTTAAGCTCCTGCTCCTTCTTCTCCTCTTCCTTAAGTCCCGTGCTCGTCATTAAATAAGGACCTCTTTTCTTTTTTTTTGTGTGTGCTTCTGATGTAAACAAAAACATCACAACAACAAAAAAATAACCACGACAAACAATTTTGTAACCACTCAAGTTGGACACTTCATTTCAATGTGACTCTTTTGACATTTCTCTGCTTCTGTTGGTTTTGGTTGGACTCGTTGATGGCGTCGGCGGGGGTGGCGTTGTCGTCGTTTGGCGCTGCTGATGCCGGTGCTGTTTTAAATTAGAACATTTTTGCTTTCATTGCGGGCGCTTAATAAGGTTGTGCTTATTATTTTTGTTCTTGAAAAGATGTTGTTCAGAGTTTTCTTCAATTTATATTTTTCTATACTACTTAGAACATAGTTTTGTGTAGTCAAAGTAAAAGGGAGTTGGCAATGAAGTGGTAGAATTTTAAATGAAAGAAGCCTTTTCTTTGAAATAGCTAGTTTTCTTGTAGTTTTTTTTTTCTTTCGTCTTCTTTTGCATTTCTTACAAGGAGGTATTTATTTTTACTCAATTGGTTTGGTTAAGGTAAAAATAATTTGATAAAACTTTATGATTAAAGGAAATTTAAATTTGTTAAAACTTTAAAACAGATCACTTCAGGTGTCATTTACTTTCAAGTCTGTTGAAAATGGAATCTGTTTTGCATTTAATACAAATGCAGTACGCTCATGTGCATGTGGCCTAACAATGACAAGCTTAAGTCAGGTTTAGAAACCGGTATTTATAAATACTGGGAAATGGAGATAACTACGTTTAACAAAAAAGAAATTGGATTTGTTCATAATCAAAGTGACTAACTTTCTGAAGTCCGCTTAGCGCAGAATTATTATTATTACACTTTGAATGGTTGAAACAATTAAATTCAAAGACAACACATGCTATCTTATTTAGACATTAGATTTTTAGACCAGTAGGTAATAGAAAGTTGGACAGCTACTAATTTTCTAAATAATTTGACATATTCTTAATGAATGGACACTTCATTCTTTACTTTTGGTTTTGGCACTCGGCGTCATTTGGCACGGAGTCTGTTTATTGCTTTAGTTTTTTAAAAGATGTTGTTTTCTTCCATTTTTTGAAGTGGTAGAATCTTAAATGACATAGGACCTTTTTTGAAACACCTTGAATTGAGGTAGTTTTGCATGTGACCTAACAATAACAAGTCAGATAAAAGTTAAGATAGATGTGCAGCTGGTATGCACGCATCTCTGTATGTAAAGGAATTGATGTTTAGAAATACTGGGACACTGGAATGTGTTCAACAAAAAGGTTACTGTGTTTGTTCATGAACAGTGCTACTTGAGTCCGATTAGCGCGCTAATTTTTGGAGAAATACTTTGAGTGGTTGAATCAAATAATCGAATACAAATAAAAGACATGCAGTCTAAATATATTAGATCTATTTAGGCCACTGTTAAACTCAAAAATTTTTAAGTTGGCCACTTTTTAAATTTAATATTGAGGAAGTTGGAATCACTTGAATTTTTGTTAAATTCAAAAATTTAGTCAATAAAGACAGATTACACCTGTCAAGAGAAAATAAGAGAGCTTTTAGCTATTTGACCCATGTACAACTACATACATAGTTTCAGTGGCTAACTTGTCAATAAGAATGGTTTTAAATAAGAACAGAACTTTGAAATAAAATAAAACAAAAACTATTTTTAAAATTCACATGAAATTTACTCTGTTCGAAAGATAATAATCTTATGGAGTTATAAATAAAATATAAATTTTGTCCTATGAACACCACGGCTTGAGCCGATGACTTTTTCAGCATTTGTGGCCGTATGGCATCTATAATGCGTCGATTTATGTCCTCCAAGTAGTCAATCGGTCAATTGGATGTTCAAATGGTAGACATGTGCAATGTGAATTCAAGAGGACACAAACGTCCACAGGTTTTTCTCAAAACCCACCTCTGTGTATCAACTCCTACTCTCACCTCCCCGTGGTGAACATCGGGTGCCTAGTACCTCAACTGGAGATTGGGTTCAAATCCCATGTGCAAACGAGAGAGGGGGGAGAGGTGTTTGCACTAAGGCACCTCTCCTTATCCAGACGGCAGCGGAGGAATTCCCAAGATGGAATCAACGGTGACCAAACTCGTCTGTTTGTGCAGGATCGTCATGCAGAATTCACGTTGCTCCATAAAGGTTGGAAACAACTTAACAGAACCTTTCGATGTCAAAAAAGGTTTTAGACAAGGTGATGCGCTGTCATGTGATTTTTTAACATCGTATTTGAAAGAATAGTGCAAAGCTGACACGTCAACACTAGAGGCCCTATCTTTCAAAAGTCTGTCCAATTACAGCATAGCATATATAGCATATGCTGATGACATTGACATATTCGGAAAAACTCAGCGTGATGTCAATGGGGCTTTTGTGAGTATTGAGGCAGAGGCGGCAAAAATGGATTTAACGGTTAATGAGGGCAAAGTAAAGTACATGCTGTCATCAAGAAAGGACCTACAACACCGACGTCTTGGTCAAAACGTCACCATCGACAGACGTAACTTTGAGGTAGTCAAGGACTTCGTCTACCTAGGCTCCGCTATAAACGCAGAAAACAACACCAGCGCTGAGATCAAACAAAGAACAACTTGCTAACCGCTGTTTCTTTGGGCTAAGAAAGCAATTGAGTGGAAAAGTCCTCTCTAGAAGGACCAAAGTGTCGCTATATAAGACCCTTATCATCCCCGTCCTGCTATACGGTGCAGAAGCATGGACTATGACAAAAGCGGATGAAAGCACCTTGGGTCGTTTCGAGAGAAAAGTACGGACAAATTATTTCACCAATCTAAACTATCAGTTTTTGTAGACATAACGTTGTCTCTACATACATTGGCGATTATAATTACTTGAAATATGACAGTTTTGTTTATTGACGTATCCATACAACCAGAAATGAGCGATGCTTAAGCGTTTTTCTATTCATATTGAAATGTCAAACCAAACTTAAAATAAATCACTTGACAGCTGACAAAATGACAGCTAGTCAGAATAGTATTACCATCTTAAAGTTCTATACATCTTAAAATACCCACGTTACATTCTTCAAATATTAATTTGATTTAATTGATGTTTCATCTGCTTGGTAATCTGAAACCGCTTCAACTCCAAATGAAGTGTTAAAAGGATTGAATCGAAATTCCAGCCTTTATTCAACTCAAAGCTTGCAATACTTCATTTATATTAACAGGTTATCTTGTTAAAAATCGATACAAAATTTTGAAGGAAGTTAGAAAAACGTGGACATAAAGTTAAACGGATGTCGAATTTTAATGCATTTTCCCTTAACAAAATCCTCTGCCATTTTTTTTATAGAAAACTGTCATATGTGTTGCAATAAATAGTAGGATCATTTTTACGACCATTGTCTGATGCCTGGGCTTTTAAAAAACATTATTTTTATCGTGGCTTTTTATGGATGGTTAAATGGCACCCTCTATATAAAAATTGAGTCTATTATTTATTTTTATTTGATATTTGATCCACCCATTCATAAAAATGCAAGTCGAGCCTATAAAGATTAGTGTACAGTGTATACTCGTAGACGTAGATAGAACAACCCTCATCACACCGCCGCACGTAATCGATTAACTCTGCCAAAAATGAAGTTAATACCGACACCGACACATCAGCTCAGCACCCCTTTATAGCGCGCCACGTTACATGTCTATATATCCCTGTCCTAGTGCTGGTATCTGCATCCTGCCTGCAACAAATTCCTGTCACCCGATGCGTGAAATGAAAATGAAATCGAATTCGTTTCGGATGTCCTGTCAAATGGCGAGAAAGAACAACTATACACTCTATGTACTGTTTGTGTACGGAACAGAGCACTGAGGTGAACGCATTCATCGTCGTTATGAATGCTTATGATCACCATTATGATTTTAAATGATGGACCATAACGGAGCGGTGAACGGTGGCGGTGGTGGCGTTAGTATCGCCGCCCGCCGAAGGCAGTTGTTGGTCGTGGTGGCGGCGTTGGAATTGCGACCAACCTGCTGATGTATACCACATCCTTGACGCAGTTATTATATTTCTGGTGATGGTGAATGGTGCTGTTTCCATAGCTGGTGGTTGGTGAATGGTGATATATTCCGACATAGGTATGAGGTAAGACTGTTTAACAAACCATGTCACATTCCGAGTAGCTAAATAATAATAATGAGCCAGCTGCCGGAGACTGTATATTGTATATCTTCAATCTTCACCCTCCGAGAGCTTCAAGGCTTAAATTCATTCTATGTACAAAAGTTGGTCGGGGAGTCTATTTTCATGTCTAGTATAGAGTCGCATAAGCAAGTTCATACAAAATTGGATAGATAAAAAAGTTCCTTGTGTTGGCAAACAAACGCTGTACGTGGCAGCCATACTTCCGAGTTCCGACTAACTCACCTCAGAGCTCGCTCAGTTCTTTACTAAAACTTCTTCGTCGTCGTTCTTGTCATCCTCGCCCGTCGTCATTTTCATTGCCGTTGTCGTCGTCATCTTAATCCCTTTGAAATGTCGACTAATATAACACACGGAACTGCCAAATTTAAAAGGTTCGTCACCCGAACGTGACCGGAATCGTACAATCGCGAGCGTTTCTTGGAAAAATTAGGTTTCCATTGGACGAGGACGACGAGGCGACGCGACGATGAGGAAGACGACAACGACGGATGATGAAGAGAATGTGGAGATTTTTATGAGAATTTATATAAAAAAAGGAACAACAAACATTGGGCCTAGAACTTGAGGGCCGATAAATAAATTTAAAAAGTTCCTCTTTGTTGAAATATTCTATACTTAAGCTCAGTAAATCGTCGCTAGAAAACCAAAGTGACATAAGTCAATTTCAATTCAATTCAATTCAATTTCATTTTATTATAATTATTATTTTTGGTTACAAAAAGGTATCTGCGAAGCCTAAAGAGGCTTTTCTGCAGAAGGTTATTTGTATAAACGTTTATATGTGACAAAAATTCTTGAAAGTATTTAATATATTATTGGCATGTATATAAAATACAAAAAAAAGTGGTTTTATATATTTTTTTTTTTTTTTTTTAATGATGTGATGATAATGTTGTTGATGAAATGATGATGATTCAATAAGTGTTTAGTAGATGATCCTTTATCAGTTTTTTCCTTTGTCCTTTAGAATTTATACTTAGAAGTTCTCTTGGCATCTTGTTGAATGTATTCGCAACGGTAATGGATAGTTGCTGTTTTCCGTAAGAGTTTTTAAAACCGGTAGTTTGCAGAAATCCTTGAGCTCTTCTTCTTGTATTGTATTGATGATCGATTGGTTGTTTGTAGCGCTGGTCGTTGTAGTATTCTTCGAGAATATGCAGTTTGAATAATTGATTAATGTTTAAAATTCCAAGTGATTTATACATATTTGATGAGTTCGTATCAGGTAGATTTGTTTTATTCTTGTTATTTATTAGAATTTTAACGATGCGATTCTGTAAACGTTGAAGTTCCAGGAAGTAGCTTTTTTGTAGTGTTTCCCCATGCTAGAATACCGTACCTTAGAGAAGACTCCACCAGTGAAAAATAAACTTGCTTTAAAACATGGTAATTGCTATGCATACTCAGGTGATATATTGCGTATACTGTCTTCCTAAGTTTCTTACCAAGTTGTGCTATATGGAGATCCCATTTGAAGTAACAATCTAGCTCGACTCCTAAGTATCTAAAGTGAGTTACGTTTTCAATGAAATCATTACTTCGGGATTAAGATTCTCTTGTAGTGCGTTTTGATGAAGACAATAAGTTTCGTGGATCTTTATATTTACTCGTATTTTCGGTATATGTGAGGGTCTGATATGCATAAGCTTTGTTTTTTTTACATTTATTATGAGTCCAAAATCATAGCACCATCTTACTACCCCGTCGAATTCGCCTTGCCTAATATATGTAGCCGTTTCAAGGTTTCTGTGGCTAACAACAATTGCAGTGTCATCTGCGTAAGCAAAACCTATACTGTTCTTCAACACGTTTAGTAGTTGGTTTGCATATATTATGTAAAGTAAAGGACCTAAGATGAATCCTTGGGGAACTCCGTGTTGAATATGTTTTTCTTCACTAACTGATTTGCCAATCTTCACTCTCATTTTTCTGTTTGTTATATAGCTCTTAAACCAGTTTAGGGTCAAGTCTAGGATACCTATTTTCTCCAGCATTTCCAGAAGTTTTTCGTGTCTTAATGTATCAAAGGCCTTCTTAAAGTCTATGAAAATGACTATATTGTGGTAGTTTTTGTTGAAATTGCAATTTATAAGATTTGTGAATTCTGCTAGAAGTTTGCTTGTATTTTTGTTTTTGACGAATCCATATTGATTATTATTTATTATTTTGAATTTGTCAATGTAAATCTGAAGTGGACGTGCCATTATTTGCTCCAGTATCTTATCCATAATAGGAAGAATAGAGATTGGTCTATAGTTCAATACGTCAGTTTTAGCACCTGTTTTGTATACTATAGCCATTTTGAGTTCAGCTGGAACAAGGGCCTGTTCGAGGCTCAGGTTGATTATGCGTTCAACAATTGGTGTAAATATTTGGGCATTTAATTGGATATCCTTTGCTCTTATTCCGTCTGACCCTGTTGTCTTATTTATATTTATACTCATTAAGTTTGTTAAAATTTCTTCACTCGTCACTGGTGATGTGTATATTGACTGTCTCGAGCTTGGTATCTCACTATGGTATGTTTTTATATTGCATGTGTGCACAATAGTTTCAACTTCTTTCACAAAGCTTGAGGCGAATTTGTTTGCAAGTCTTTCAAAATTATTTTTTTTTTTCATAAAATTCACACCAAACCTAAAAATGCTTAAATTTGTTAATGGCAAAAATAATTGATTTTGGAATTAATATTCAAAACCTTAAAAAATGTTTATAAAGCAAATCATAATTTCGAAAAAAGCCGGTTTTAAAATGAAAATAAAATTTTGACTTATGTCACTTTGTTTTTCAAGAGACGAATATGATTGTCAGATATTACAATATTATCAGATATGTCAGTGAAAACACTTTCCCAAATGCCTGAAAATTATCTCAACCCACAATTTTGTCAGAAACATCACTGTTATAGAATTTTCAAGTGACAATCTGAACAAAATTGCCAAGCAATCAAGGAAATTTCAATCATCTTAAAACACATTTTTAATTATTAGGCGTTATTAGAAAAAGATCTGTTTTATTTATAGCTCACACGTATGCACAAGATCGATCGGGTGGTGTATTTTTTTTTAAATCAGAGCTAGGGCGGAGTGTACTCTATGAGTTATAGGGACCTTAAAACGTCAAGAAATTTCAAAATGTTCAATTCGACAAATCAAACCGATTACAATAACTTAATATGGGGAGTTGAAAAATCGTTGCAATAATATTTCTTACTTATATTAATATTAAAAGTTCTTAAGCTCTTAAATAAAAAACCACCTGTAAAAATTATGAGAACCTATTTCAAACAAAGATAGGATAAGAAAAAGGCAAGCTATACACGAAAAAGTCAAATTACTGATCTGAATTGTTCCGTGAACTTGAAAAACTTATTGATTTGATCAAAAGCCATTCATACTTCCAGAGAAATTAAAAAAATTTACCAAATGTAAGATTTACATTCAAGGCGTTAGGCCTTAGGTTAACTTAGAATTTCCGTTCGTTTATAAAATTTTAATTGGTCGGTTTTTGAATTTAAGTATTTAAGATATTCTAGAATTATTTCTAATTTGCTATTTTTAATAACTTCAAACGCGTTTATCTCAATTCTGCATTTTTTCCTACAGGGTTTGCAGAGAAATGGAAAAGATTTTAAAAAATCATAGCGTCATCTCTATTTGAGTTAGTGAAATGAATCCTGAATCACATTTTAAATCTCACAAGATGAAATAAAGACTTGGAAACTACGAACGCTACAGACAGATTTACAACGACTTTGTGCTGCTGAAATTGGGTCAAAGGAGGAAACTAAGATGTACCTGGTTCCAGAAAGACGGTGAAAAGTCTCATAATCTCGTCGAAACCTTGAATTGTTTACTTGCACGTAGTACCCGTGGCATGATGGTTATTGCGTTGGACTTTTATGCCAGAAGTCTTGGGTCCGATCCCTGCCTATGCCATCTAAAGTTTTTTTTCACGGGTACTGCCCCTTGCGAGGATTTGACAAATTCTCCAAAAGTAATTCTTGTCATGGAAAGTGCTTTCTCAAATTAGCCGTTCGGATTCGGCTTAAAACTGTAGGTCCCCTTCATCCCTGACAACAGTACTCGCTCACAGGAATGGTTGAGAGTTGTAAGTCACTAGGCCCTAGTTCTCAACGGACTGTTGCGCCACCCAATTTATTATTTATTAACGCAAACATCGCGTTTGACTAATGTATCCGTCTGCGACTCTTTTTATGGGGCTATTTGAAGTCAAAAGTATATGAAACTATACCGTGGAACTTGAAAAAACTGCTACATTTGCATCAATGCAAGAAAAATAGGGCCGTCATCTGAACGGCGGCGCGGCGGCATTACATTAGTTTCAAAAACCAACAAATATTAGAAAATAAGCTATTTTTCTTTGACACACCCTGTAGTTGGCCGGATTCATAGCGAAAAATGTAATCTCTTTGGACTTGCGTAGTATTTCTTTTATATTACGTAGTTCATTTTTAAGGAGATGTCACCATGGCCTTAAAAAAAGGAAACATCATCGCAAAAACGCTGCACCGCTGCCATTTTTAAATAAAAAGCTGTTTTTTAAACATTTGAATGACGTTGCAAGTAACGTGTGTCTATTTCTTGTACGCCTCTTAAATGTCCAACATAAATATTTAAATCTACTGCTTTAATACATGAAGTTAGTTTTACGCCTTTGTAAGCTAGGATCGAGTTGAAATTAGTTATGAAAAACACATTTGACATATTGAAATGTCAAAAATACTAAATGCAATTAAGAAAAGTTGTGTAACTCTATTTCCAGTTGCGTTACGTTACATTATGTTTTCGTAGATTTCAATTTGTGTGTGTTATAAATTATGACAGCTATTATAGTTTCGGATGTCATAACTGTGGTCAGTCAGTTGTAAGTTTTTGTCTTTATTTAATCCAAAATCCTATAGAGCCTACATAAAAATATTTAAATTAACAGAACTTTGCACTAAAATTCACAGAAATAATGAGTAAAGGAACAAACATTTTATTTAGTTTTTAACTGACGCTGGCGTTCAAATACTTTCATATCTGAGAAAAAAATGAACAAAACATTGGCTGCGTTCAATATCATAGTTAAAGTTGGTGTACGTGTAAAAGAAGAACTGATCCAAAACAGCTGGACAATACCCAGGGCCGGCCCAAGCCAAACTTGCGCCCTGTGCAATATTTGTAGAAAGCGCCCCTTTTTTATATTTTTTTACACATAAACTGATACACAAGCATAAGTCTTTCCCAGATTACCCAGGAGGTAGACTTTCAATGCGTTTTTTTTTTATTGAGGTATCCCCAGGAGGCCTAAACCATTAAACTAAAACGCAGCGAAGAAATGAGCAGAGGGGAAACTTTTAAACTTGGAAACTTACTTTTCTGGCCTTACATTTTGCAAATTCAGAAAAGAGATCATCAAAGTCTAAAGAATTTAATAAATTCTTTTCAATGGGCATTATAGATAAATCTACCAATGTCTCTTGAGTCATGGTTGTCCTAAGATAATTTTAAATAATTTTAAGTTTAGAAAAACTACGTTCTCCTGAAGCTACCGTGACCGGGATTGTATTAAGGATTTGGAGAGCAGTTACTAAAATCAGAGCAAAATCTTCAAGGTTTGAACTAAAAATAAAATTTAACACATCTAAACTTGAGCTTTGTGGCGTAACAAGCTGGGATATTACGGTTACCTCTTGAAACAATTTTTCTCCATCTAAATATTTAAAACTACTTTATGTTAAAACATTCTGCAAATTAAGGCATGAAGCACGTACATTTTTATTTTTTAAACATTCGCTTATGTTACTCAAAAATGTAAAATTGATACTATACGTATCAAACCTTTCAAGTATTTGAAAAAAATTGAACTTTGAATTTTTGTTTCGGCTAATATAGTTTCAGGACATTCATCAGCATAAAGTATTTTTCTCCGTTGAGATCGCAATGATGAAGCTACAAGAAACATATTTGGTATTTCTAGGGAGCTAGCAATACGCTCGGTTAATTGAACATACCTACTCATTAAATTTTTCATCGGAACGCATTAAAATCAAACTGTTTTTTGTATTTTCTAAAACTGTTATGCCAGTTGACAGATTAACGGACGGACTTTGCAAATATTTACTAGTTTAATTTATATTTTCTAAAATATCAAACCAAATTAGCAGGCAGCAAATAAATGTAAAATCAAAAATTTTATTTCCTAACAATTCTGCAATTTTTTTGCCTCTAGATTTCTTAATTCTATAGGGCTTCATATATTTCTTGAATTTGAAAAAAAGTTAAACAAACATTGAATTGTATCGAAAATTTTAACTGCATAAAATGAGAACCGAGCAGCATCATTAACCACTAAATTTAAGGAATGCGGGCAACATGAAACCAAAAATGCTCTTGGTTCCAGGGTTCGAATTCGATTCTGAACACCCGCTTCTTTTCCTTCCATATTCGAACCATTATCATAACTTTGGCTTTGACAGTTACTTATTAAAATTTCATTTAATTCAAGCTTGTCTAAAATCAACTGAGTCAGTCACATTACGGTCTTGTCACAAAATACGTCACTTCTATTAAAAACTGATAGCTATTTATTTAATATTAATTAACCAACAAAGCGAAAAAACAATCGAAACAATCTGCATTCTGCACCAGACCGTTACAACGGTCATTAACTTTCAAAAAAAAAAACTGCCTGTGCAAGAACAATTCGACTCCACATAGAATTATCCCTCTTTAACTTTTAAGCTCTATGCTCCTTTTCCATTCTATTAAAAATTTCATCTCCTGTAATCAGGCACTTATGTAACTCTTACACAGTGTGCAAGTGCAATAAGAAAACCTGCACGCTCTGACCCATATGATTCCGTATGAATAAGTTTTTTTTAAATATCTCCCATGTTAGTTTCGATACTCAGTGTGCAAAAAAGAAAACTTGAACATCAATTGACCATAACCTACCTACATACCTAATTACCAAATATTTCACCCTGTTCATACAAGAGAAAAAATCTCAACACAAAAAAGTTCCATGCAAGAGAAAAAACGAAAAAATCTCAACACAAAAAAGTTCCATGCTACCTCATATGTGCAAGATATATTTCATGCACACCGAGTTTTAGTTCTGCGATATCTTGAGTTAAATTTTCATTAAATGCAACAATGAAATTGATGTTAGTTAGTGCGCAAGAGATAACTTAGGACAGTTATGACGTGATGGATGTTTTTTGAGATTATTTTAAGAATGTTTGTGGATCAAAAAATGGCAAATAGTAGTACATATTTGTTTGCGCAAGATCAGATTACATTTTCTTGCTCCTGGCAATGCGCCCCCAGAATTCTGCGCCCTGTGCATTTGCACATCTTGCACATATGCTTTGTCCGGCCCTGACAATACCAAACAAAAATCCAAAGCTATCCAAATTTTTCTGGTATATGTGGCTATTTGACAGAACAGCTGATTCAACACACAGTTTAATTTTTAGGAAGCTGAAAATTGATTTTGAATTTTTATACATATATGTCTTGGGAAAAAATAAAAGACATTAGTTAAAAATATATGTAAAGGAGTTTAGGGTAGACGATTTGAAAGTTGTTTGACGCTGAAAATTATAACGTTCCTATTTGTGAACATCTGACCGTTATTTGTATTTTTGACAGCTATCTATCAATAAAGCTATTCCACTCGTTCAAAAAAGGTATCAAAAAATTCATCATTGCTGGATAGCCTATCAAACACGATATCGAACGCAGCCATTAGGCCTTACCAATAATCAAAATTAAAGCTCACTTAAATATTTAACTGGGTTTTAAATATTTTGCCATACCAATTAACATTTTAATAGTTAGGTTAAGGGCTAACGCCCAGTTAAATTTTATAGTTGGGAAACTCAACTATAAATGGACAGTTAAATTAAACTCAATGGTTTGCACTGTCATTTTGACAGCATACGGAACAAATACTTTTCAGGTCACAAGAGTTGAGATTTGTTGTGATTGTTGTCTACTGATCGTTCGTGGCAATATTTTATAAAAAAGTAAGTCGAATAATACTTGTTTTAATATATAATTGTTATGTTCTAATAAATATCCATCATTTTAGAAATGGCTGAAAAACAAAATTTAAAACGCAGCAGATCGTCAAATTGGACGATGGCAATGAAGGAGCTATTGGTTGAAGCAGCTAGACCACTTGCGGATATAATAGATTCGAAGCTAAATGATGGCAAGTCATTAAAAGCCAAAGCTATAGCCTGGCAAAATATTGCTGCAACATTTCAGGCAAGTGGCTTTGAATTGACGCCGAAACAAATAAGGCACCGATGGAGCCGCTACAAGCAGGAGGCGCGGACCAATTTAAGTGAATTAAATCGATCTCAGAGGGAGACCGGTGGTGGAAAACCTCCTGAGCAACCTTCTGAGATCGATTATGAAATTGCTGAAATTTCCGCTCTGGATTTCGTTGAAGATACCGCAGAATTTGATTGCGATGCAATATGGCTTGATGATTATGATGACAAGTAGTAGAATATTTTCTTGATATGATTTGCCATTGTTTTAAAATTTTTTTTTTATTCCAGAGAAAACATACCATCCTCATCAAATCCACCAGAACCAGAACCTGAAACGAAAAATAGCCCTCCTCCTCCGCCTAAAACTATATGCAAAAACCCAAGGAAAAGAGCACGCAAATGTCCGACTTTGGGAACATCTGAAAAGATCTTACAAAAACGAATTGCACAAGTGGAGATGGAAAAAAAAAAAGAAATCATTCTTGCACTTCAGGAAGGTGTTTTAAAAAAGAAGCTAGAAGCTAAATGAATTTAGCTTCATTTCCTTCACTGGAAGTTGATTGGTAGATAGATTGTCTGTAAAATCTAACTGAATCATACCAAAGTCATTAATATTTTTTTTTTAACAAACTGAAGTATTTTTTTATTTTGTGATAAGTACATACTAAGTACAAATACTATTTTGAAATTAGTTTACAAGCGTTATATTTTTTTTTGAGCATGGACTGAACTTTATTAACTTCCCATAGGAAGTTATTGTAATGGGTCCGATTTGACAAATTGAAAATTTTGACATTTCTCGACGTTTCAAGGTCCCTAGAGTCGAAATAAAAGATTTTTAGAAAGATGTCTGTGCGTGCGTGTGTACGTACATACGTCCGTACGTCCGTACGTTCGCGACGTTTTTTTCGTCGTCCATAGCTCAAGAACCAGAAGAGATATCGACTTCAAATAAATTTTGTTATACAGATAATAAGGCAGAAAGATGCAGAAAGGGCTCTCAAGAAAATTGCGTGGGTGGTTTTTTTTACCATAGCAGTTTAAAAAAAAGGTGAAAATTTTGGTTAACCCTAAATATCTCATGAACCAATGCCGCTAGAGACTTGAATTAAATTTTGTATTATATATTGTAACGTGATACAAAACAATTATATTTTTGGAAAAAAATTCAATTAACGGTTTTTTTTATAAATCAAAAAAACTGAAAAAAAAAATTTGTCACTTCGAAAATTTTACGACTAAAATATGATTTCATCTCCAAAACAAATTTGTGCAACGAAGAATAATGTTTTTGACATCTGGTAAAATTTTGAGAAAAATCGAATTGACAGTTTTTTTACAAAAAATAATAACCTAAAAAAAAATAAAAAAAAGTTGGTAAAAATTGAGTTTTGACTCAAATATCTTTTCAAAACTTTGAGATATTGGCTTTAAACTACTTTTATCTTTCAAAAAATATTGTTTTCAACATTCAGTAATATTTTGAAAAAAATAAAATTGACAGTTTTTTTACAAAAAATTAAAAACCGAAAAAAAAATTAACAAAAGTTGGTAAAAATTGATTTTCGACTTAAATATCTTTTCAAAAATTTGAGATTATGGCTTCTAACTAATTTTAACTTATAAGAAATATTGTTTTCAACAGTAGGAAAAATTTTGAGAAAAATCGAATTGACAGTTTTTTTACAAAAAATAATAACCTAAAAAAAAAATAAAAAAAAGTTGGTAAAAATTGAGTTTTGACTCAAATATCTTTTCAAGACTTTGAGATATTGGCTTTACACTACTTTTATCTTTCAAAAAATATTGTTTTCAACATTCAGTAATATTTTAAAAAAAATAGAATTGACAGTTTTTTTACAAAAAATTAAAAACCGAAAAAAAAATTAACAAAAGTTGGTAAAAATTGATTTTCGACTTAAATATCTTTTCAAAAATTTGAGGTTATGGCTTCTAACTAATTTTAAGTTATAAGAAATATTGTTTTCAATATTAGGACAAATTTTGAGAAAAATCGAATTGACAGTTTTTTTTACAAAAAATAAAAACCTAAACAAAAAAATTAATAAAAGTTGGTAAAAATTGATTTTCGGCTCAAATAGCTTTTCAAAAATTAAAAATATTGGCTTCAAACTTATTTTATTTTACAGAAAATATTGTTTTTTATATTCAATAATTTTTTTATAAAAATCCAACAGTCCGTTTTTTCGTAAAAAAAAATAAAATCTACAAAAAATAGAACGCAAATTTGGTAAGAATTGATACATTTAGACAAACTTTTAAGCAAGACAAATCGATAGACGGGATGGGAAGTTATCAGTGTGGGTCGCATCCCAGCCTCTTTTTTTTTTTTGTGATTTTCTTTGTTGCATTTTAAGTAGAATAAGTATTTAATTTAGTTTTAAAACATAAACCAACGATGTACCTTGTTTAAAAAGTCAGTAATAAATAATTGTTACTCAAAAATTTGTTTTGTTCTTATTTTTTCTCTTATCTTTTCGAACCATTTATTATTGCGAACTCTCAATATTTCGTAGTGTTTTCAAAAACAACGGAGTTTCAAATTAATGACAGTCGACTGTAAAAAGACAGTTTGAATTAAAAAGCAAATTTCAAATAAAATATGGTTGTAGTTTTATTATATTATCTATTAAAATATTTTTGAATAAATATGTTTCTATAATAACGCCCAGTCAGTCTTCGTCCTTGCACCAATTCATCATCATTTTCGTTATCATCATTCTGATTTGAATCACCATCAGGCATAATTGTATCCGATTCATCTAAGAAACCCACTGTTGAAAGAAAGTCATAAGTATATGCATTTTTGTTTGATTTCCTTTTTGTACTATATACCATTCGAAGAACCCTTTGAAATGTTATGAAGAATGCAGATAGCAACTATCGAAGCCTTAGCAGTTTCATAGTTCAGTTGTATTCCGTTGAAGCAACATCGAAATTTATTTTTGAGCTGCCCAAACAAACATTCTATGTGGTTCCTAGTGCGTATATGGCTTCTATTGTACCGCTGTTCTGGTTCTGAGAGAATGGCAGACACTCTAAATGGCGTCAATAATATTTTCGATCCCGGGTACCCAGAATCACCAAGAATAACACCTCCTTGTAAATCCATATTTTGTAAACGGTGATATATGGAAGATTCTCGCCATATTCTGGAGTCGTGGGCTGAACCTCTCCAACGGGCAACAACTTCAGTAACGCGCTGACTTGCATCACATACAACAAAATTATTTGAGAAAATGCAACACTATTAGAAGAAAATATCCATCTAAAAATTGTTTGAACTTTTTTTTTGAGAATCAAAAAATGTTAAAAATACTTTTACAGGGGAATTTTTTGATATCATTCTTTAAATTGAAAATGGTTGTAAGAAACACTTAGGTGACATAAATTAGAACTCAGAACCGTCTAAACCATCTCAATAAAGAGAGTAGTTTCAAAGTAGTTCAAACAAACTGAGCCAAACATACCTGAACATTGATTGAATACAAATTTTTTCGACATCTGTGTCGTGCTCCAAATTCTTGACCAGGATTCTTAATTTTCATATGAGTGCAATCAATAGCACCCACACATTGTGGAAAGCCAGCAACATCAAAAAAAAATTCTTTTCACTGACCGAATTTCCGAGGGCTCACTGGGGAATTTGATGAAGTCCCTTGCTTTAGAGGCCAAGGCTCTAACAAATTTCTTAACACAATTACTAACAGATTGTTGAGAAATATTATGGCAATCACCTGAAGAAGAACAACTTTTTGAAACATTGAATATGTATTTCATAATTTTAACTTACCAACATCCTTCTGGTAAGATCCTGCGGCAAGATATCTCAGCCCTGTCAATACAATTAGCTCACTTGAATTTGCACCACCTCTGTTGGTAGCCGAGGCGATGTCTTCCCGCAAAAGATCAATAATGAATCTGGCAGTTGTCTTATCAAATCTTGAATTTATTTGTTTTATTTTTTTAAGTTTATGCCGGAAAACAAAAATATTTACCTGTAGTGCCGATAAAACTCTGTATCGTCATATTTCGAGAATGGTTCAATTTTGTTTTTATAAACTTTTTGCCTCCTTGCTTCGGCCACATCTTTTAAGATATTTAAATCTTCCATTATTGTATCGTCCGAATCCATTTCAAACTTAATTTTAATCAAATGTTTTTGTTTATGTTTGCAAATTTTTCTTATGTCAATTCAATGCTGTCTTGTTGACAGAGAATGTAGTAGATATTGTAATAGAAGGCTAATTAGTAAAAGACGTGTTTATTTTGGTTATTAGTATACACGAAAATTAACTCGCTGTTAAAATTTAACTCAACGATACCTAAACGTGTGTTTAGCGATTTATTATTGGTAAGGCCCATTGTGTTCCTTGCTTTAAATTTTTGTGAACTTAATATTTTGACAGATATTGCTGATGTGCATCAAATGATAGCTTCTTCGCAATCGTCATTGTGTTCAGACAGTAAGCAAAAACATTATTAATATTGTAACTCAAGTATATTTTTGGAGCTAAATTTCTATTACTTTAGGTCAAATGTCAATGAAAGTGACGAGAGATCGAAATGAGTAATCTCCAAACTCCAAAGAGTCTCTAACTTTGAACACCTTCAAGTCCTTCCCTGATACGTAGGTTGACATTCCTGGTTCTTTTAACTCCCTCTGGACGTCGTCGATGCCGGAATAAAGTTATCAAAGCAGGGTTGATTTTTCGTCGTTCTTTTTGTATATGTATGTACATATGTATATTGAAGTCATCGTCGTTCTTATTGTCGTGATGTCGGCCTAGCCTTGTGTTGTGTGTAAGAGTAAAAGAAGCCATTCCAATTCCATGCGCGCATTTAATATGTAAGCCACGCGTTATGACGAAAAAAGAAGACGAAAATGAAACGCGTTAAGAATAATTTTATTATTCATATACACACGCATGTAGGTAAGTTTTCATTTAGTCTTTCCTTTCTTTAATAAGTAAGGAAAAAGGATATAGGATGAAGGTTGTAGGTAAGGTATTGTTATAGTTTACTTTCGATTTCATTCTCTAGTTCACTTGTCCTGGGACGCTAGAGTACGACAACGACCGACGACAACGGTTGAGTATTTTGGGGATTTTATATTAGCATTCGAGATTATTTCGTTATTTGCTGATTTGTGTTTTTTCTTATTCTATTCTAGAGAAAATTACATCGTCGTCGCCCAGTCTCAATGACATTCATAGATCTTGAGCTTGCAAATCAAAAGAAAAGGGTTCCATACTTAACTCCCGAACCCACAACTTCTTCCATCAACAAAATAGTTAAAGAAGAAGAGAAAGAGTAAATTTAACTTTGTCATCGAAATGGAAAAGATATTCTGAAGAATTTGCAATTTTCGTCTCATTCTTTGATTGAGTTCCTTTCTTATTTGATGCTTCTGTATATTTATCAAGGACTAAGCTACACATCACCCATCCTGTCCTTTTATCAGAAAAGAATTCTTCTACTAACTTTTGTTTGCAAATTGGGGATCCCAAAAGCGAATAGAGGTCTATTGTATTTGTGTATATATATTGTTGGTTATTTTGGCAAAAAAGGAATTCTTAGCCGCAGGATATCCTCACATTGAATTTGTACATATAGCTATATAAATACGTACCTAGAACCTCTAGTGCTTTCATGTGCCTAGCCTATACACCTAACCTATACTCCTTCTTGGAAAATTCTAATGAATCAGTTATTTGATGTTAAGTAAAGGGTATGAGTGAGGTTTTCCAAAGCAGACATTTATTTTGAAGGCATTTCTCGACCAGGTTCAAGACTGGAGGATTTCAATAGAATCCAGAATTCATTGGTATGCTGTGGTCTATGTCGATACGTGCCAAATTCGATATTATCAAGATCTTATGTTGAATATGGACTATCACATTCACTCTTAGAGCAGCAACTGATATGTGGTGAGCCTAGGTTTCATCTTGTGGACTTGTGGTTTCTTTTAGTGTGGGTTTGAGTAGAGCAATATACCTACATGAAAACATGTCTCAGGATAAATTATAGGAAGAAAATTCTGTAGAAAGTATGTTATTATAATGCCTTGTCTTAAATACAAACCGAAAATGATAGATAAGCTTTCCGTATTTGGTGCTTAAGATACCTAAAGACCGAAACGTTCATATTCACATTGATGAAGAATTTTTGAAGAAAATTATGATACAAATTAATTTGAGCATGACAATTATAACATTTGCAGCATCTACTTTGAGGCCATGTCAAGATGACAAAATCATCTGCAATTGCAACTTATACAAAGTGTTTTTCAAATGTGTGGTTTTCAAACCAAGTGACAGATGTAAAAAGAACACCCAATATAAACTACATTTTTTTTCTTTCTACTATTTTTATGCCAAGGACCTAGTGCGAGCATTATGGGAGGGAGAGAGGGTTTGAAAGAAGTTGTCGGTGCGCAAATGGTTTGACTTCCTGAATAATGCAACGACCGGGAAAGACAGAGTAGAGTAAAGCATTTCACATTCGTGTAGTACAGCTAAAGAACGAATATCTGCACTTGACTATAGAACCAAAGTTGGGCTCCAAAGAATATTGATGAGTATTCCTGAAAACGAGGGTAGTATAAGGTTAAATTGCTTAAAAGATTATGAGAAATACAACATGTCTATAGCACAATCTTTCAACTAAGTATTATAAAAAAGGTGAGATAAGAGACATTTAAACGGTTTTCAAGCGACGTTTAAACGATTTTGTTTGAATACTTTCAAAGGAATTTAACTAAGTTATTGGAGCAACTGTTCAAACATGAACATACCCAATCTATAGATAACCCAATGTGTATGTGAAACAAAAATAAGACAGATAACCCTAAGCATACACTGACGGTAATCTACAGATAAATAGAAAGATAAGAAACATAGACATTAAGAATAGATAGATAAGACAAGAAAATTGTATATATATAGAAGTAACGTAGTGAAATAAATTTAGTATTCATTTCGACTTACAACCGAGTTTTACTCAACATTTGGTCCTTCGAGACGTATATTAAAATTTTCCTCCACCAGTGGTAAGAGATTTTAATAAACGAACAAGTGTAAATTTAGCGTTATCAGAGCTACAAATACTGATAAAGTGAAAATTAGCGTGTCAGAGCTACAAATACTGACAAGTAAAAAAAAGCGTTGTCAGATCTTAAATACTGACAAGTGAAAAAAAAACAGATAAACAGATAAAATAATACAAAAAAAAAAAAAAAAACAAATTCAACAATGTCATCAGAGCATTTAAAAGTTATTGAAAAACAGGTTGAAATATTGAAAAATTATTAAAAGAAGGAGATAGTGCAACAATGCGCAGAAAAAATCAAGAAATTCTTGTCTATGCTGAAAAGAATCTTCAAGCATTCAAGGAAAATGACAAGCTACTTCATATGCTTGGTGTCTTTGATGTTAACTATTTTAAGGAACAATGGATGAAAGGAGCAGAAAACTAGTTTCAGAAAATTCAAAATTTGCTGAAAAACAAAGATCTTGACAGTGTAGAAAAATGCACAACCGAAGCAACGTTATCCAGCAAAATAGCAGAAATAAAAACTGTTAATCAGCAGCTAGCCACTGGACTAGACTTGCAGCAAAAACAAATGAATGAGATCATGATGAAAACAATAACAAATCATAAAACTCAAATAGATTTGACGAAAATACGTACAATAATGGAGAGCTTACAAAAAACAATAGACGAGGCGAAACTAGAGGCAATTTCCCATCCTCATACCAAAAACATATGGATTGGAAAATTGAAACGATGGAATTACCGATTGCAAGTTGAACTGTCTAAGATGAATCCAATACAAGAAGAGGCATTCAGAGAAAAAAATTATATCATCGAGTTGGAAGAAGATGTGAAATTACTTCTTTCCAATTTGGAAGAAAAACATGAAAGCATAAAATCTGATCCATATGCAAATGTATCAACAAGAAGTCCTAAAATTGAACTGCCTAAATTCGATGGAAAATTGAAGAGTGGAAGATATTTTCCGACCTGTTCATAGATTTGGTTCACAATAAGAATAATGTGCCAGATTCTGTGAAATTAAATCACTTCCGATCATGTATAACCGGCGGGCGAAGCTCGAACTTCAATTGCTAGCCTCATACAAGGATCTTCGGCAAATTATAATGAAGCATGGAAGACTCTCGTCAGAAGGTACGAAAATAAAAGAATCAATTTCTCCACACAATTAAATTACTTGCTGGTCATGCCAATGATGAACGCTACATCACCTTCTTATGTTAAAAAACTTCACGATGCAGCAAAGGAATGTATTTACATCATCACAACGACAATAGGAAAAGATAAGAATGAAAACGATGAAATATTTGCTCACCTACTCCTTCGAAAATTTGACAAGGAAGGCTTACAATTATATGAGCAACACATCAAAAAACCAAGCCAAATACAAAAACTGGAGGATGTTATGGACTTTCTTGAGCAATTATTTCAAACCCTTGAGTCTCAACAACAAACAATGACTCGAAGCATAGAATATAAAAAACAAGTTTGAAATTTCCAATCAGACAGAAGGGAGTGGAACTGTGAATTCTGTAAGCAGAGTGGTCATCGAATTTTTCATTGTGAGAAATTCTTAAACACCGAGATACCCAATCGATTAGCATATATACGCAATAAGCAAATATGCAGTATATGTCTTAAACACAGTGCAGTAACCAAATGCTTCTCTCAAATAAAATGTAAGAAGTGTAATAAATTGCATAACACTCTACTACACAACGAAAACTACCAAACGAAGAAAAAGGTCGAGGGAAATCAATACAAAAAATTGAGCCCCTCAGACAACAACAATAAAAAAGAGAAATCATTATCTTCCCTTATGGTAAAGAAGATACACAGTCCAATGGTAATATTAGCTACAGCACAGATATCAGCCAAATCGTCAAATGGTGAAACATGTCTATTTCCGGCATTGATTGATCAAGGTTCTCAAATATCAATGATATCTGAGGAAGCAGCGCAGATCCTCTCCTTGCCAAAGAAAAGAATAAGTACAGAATTAACTGGACTCTCAGATGCAGCAGTGGGTACATCAAAATCAAGAATGTATTTAGAGATAAGACCAAGATTTATGAGCAACAACAAAGTACAAGCAGAGTTTTTGGTATTACCCACCCTCATAAACCCAATACCTGACGAATCATTTGAATTTAATAAAAATGAGTGGGAAAACTATATTCTGGAAGATCCAAACCTAAATACAAAAGATCGTATTGACATTATCATCGGAAGTGACTTGTATCCATAGTTAATTGAAGAAGGAGTTAGGAAGCACAATGGCATCGTGGGACAAAATACGATTTTCGGGTGGATAGTTTCCGGCTCACTACACGCGAAACGACAATCTGGCAAAATCATGTCAGCGGTTACGTCATCGATGGAGAAGTTCTGGGAGAAAGAAGAAACAGAAAAAGATAATGAAATATCAGAAAACGACATCTGCATGCAAGGATTCGCAGAAACAACAACAAGAGATACGAATGGCAGAAATACATTTATGCGAGAATACGAAAACCTGGGCCACATGGTTAAGGTAGACAAACAACACGAAAATATGGGCAAATACTATCTACCGTACCATGCAGTTGTGAAAGATACAAGCCTAACAACAAAAACAAGAGTTGTATTCGATGCCTCAGCGAAGACGTCCAACGGATACAGCCTTAATGACGCAATGATGATTGGACCTAGACTACAAAACAATATCTTTGACACCATCATCAAATGGACGAAGGCACTGGACAAAGTTGCTGAGGAAAGAATTAAAACTATACAGGAAACTATTATAATAAACAACAAGAATGAACCAATCAAAATTCAACGGGACTTTGAAAGGTTCAAGAAGGAAAACATTCACCTTAAGGGCTTGGACTTTCACCACATAAGCGGTCACAGCGGATTAATGTTAAGTTGCATTTTGGTTATTATTTTAGTAATTTATATTATACGAAGCATAAAATTCAGAAAAAAAAATGTTAGCACTTTCTGTTGGCCCGCAGAATGTTCAAACATGAACATACCGAATCTATAGATAACCCAATGTGTATGTGAAACAAAGATAAGACAGATCACCCTAAGCATACACTGACGGTTATCTATAGATAAATAAATAGAAAGATAAGAAACATAGACATTAAGAATAGATAGATAAGACAAGAAAATTTTATATATATACAAGTAACGTAGTGAAATATATTTAGTATTCATTTCGACTTACAACCGAGTTTTACTCAACATTTGTTACAACCGAGTTTTACTCAACAGCAACAGCCAGGAAATGAGAATTATACTCAATCTTTGGACGTATAAGAGTTTAAGGGATATTAACCAGATCATAGGAGGAGGTTATGGCCGTCCCATAAAAGATATAAGGTGATGCACATACTGTAAATTTTTATTTTTAGATGCTAATGCAAACATCACTGGTGTGATAGAGATATTTTCGTCATCGATACGATTTCAAATTCCTCAATTAATAAGGCTTTCAAAGACTGAATTTGATGAAATTATCCTCATTGTCGCTGAAGCTGAGGGTTATGTCGCCAGCGAAGCAAGCAAGCAGGTTACAAGTTTTAGAAAATATCATTAATAGAAATGGCAAAGAGTGTCGGAGAAAAGACAGAACCCTGTGGTACAACAGCATTAATTTGTATGTGTTGTCAGACTTGAACCCATCCAACAGAACTTGTATTATTAGTTAACATCAATCAGTATATAAATAGCGTAGCGACTTACAACTCTCAACCATTCCAGTGTGCGAGTAATGTTATCAGAGATGGAGGGGACTTACAGTTTTAAGCCGAATCCGAGCGACTAATTTCAGAAAGCACTTTGCATGACAAGAATTACTCTTGGAGAATTTATCAATTCCTCTCTAGAGGCAGTACCCATGAAAAAAACTTTAGATGGCATAGGCAGGGATCGAACCCAAGACCTTTGGCATGATAGTCCAACGCACTAACCATCATGCCACGGGTACTACAAACATCCATCAGTATACATCAATTAAATTTCTGTAATAAAAATTAGAGATAAAATGATGAAATGTCAAATTGAGTCAAATCAAAACAGTTCAATGTTAACACTATTCCAGACTTTATATTCTAGTTTTGCATTACCTACTAACTATTTTCTGGTTCTATTCCTTCTACTTTTATCTATAGTACAACATTTTAAATTGACAAATTGGATATTCTGAAAGCATAATCTTCAATTTTTTCTATCAGCAAGAGAACTAAATTTTCCATCAAATATCAGTTTTCCGTACGCAGTAACAGTCAAAGCTTCAGGGTTCTTCGACAACATTGAATAACTCCGTAATTTTTCAGTTGATTTTTACAAAGGAACAAGATTGTTTTTGGGAACTTTCTATGTTATTGATTTTAAACCAGGTTTAGAATAGAACGTCAATTTGTGTACCTGTATCAAGAAGCAGATCTTAGGTGCATTGAAAAAGCAGATCTCGAATATTTGCTTTGTCAATGATCATCGGCTTGATGGCATAAGCTTTCCTTTATAAATGACCTCACAGAAAAAAGTCTGGTCTACTATTAAGCCCGAAGAACCATTTTTTGATGCAATGGTTCTGGGAACACGCCTTGCAAGAACGTGATCGTAACGGCTAAGATGTGAAAAGGTGCACTGATTTGTTGAAAATAGAAGTTTTTCACACCTTTTTGGACAAAGTGCACCAAAATCCAACGTCAATGGTCTCTCCAATATCAATGTAAAGTTCTAAGAACTGAACTTATTCCATCGGTGTGTATTGACTCATATAGATTCAATGTCATTGAATGACGTTTCAGAATTGTGTTCATCTGTCAAAATCTGCTCAAAATTTTGGAGTTATTCAATGTTAAAATAGGAAGCGTGTAGATGCGCAGGTTTTATTTGTTTTCTTCAGAAAAAAATGTAAACTTACCTTAAAAATCTGTAACAAATACCAATACTAGGCATCAAATAAGGTATTGCAAATTGTATTAACAAAACATGACAGTTTATTTAACAGAAATTGACAGTTCTTCAAAATTGATTTGACATACGATAAACTTCTGCTCTTGGTTCTCCACACGAAAATTCTATCAAATTTGAGTGTCTAAAGTTCAAATAGAATAACATTTCTTAATGCAAGCGCGGAAGTTAATTATGAAAACCATTTTTTGTACAGTTTAAACTTAACAAGTTCTGTTATTTTTCATTCGAATAGTTTAAAGGGCTCAAAGCACTTTGATGTTTTTATTAATTATTGATGTGCCTAAACCCTAAATTTTTGACTTTTATTGAACAGTTTTATAGCTCGCTATTTTTATCGTCCAAAAAAATAACTGGAAAATATCGGAGGACTCTGCCCTTTGGTATTTCATACACAGAACCAAACAACAACTTTATAACTGCTGTTCCGCACTAAAGCTTAAAATTCTGCATCCAGAAACGCGTTGGGGACGTCAAATCTATATCCTTCAAAAAGTAATTACACATTTTCTCACATTAAAAACATAAAACCCAACAAATAAAATACAAAACAACATTTCATCAATTTTCCGCTGCTCCACAAATTCAAATATAAATTTAAAATCCGCCGCCATTATAAAATGGCACTATAAAGGAAAACATTACCTGGCTTCCTCTGTTCTTAATTCAATTTTAATTCCAAAGTTCCTTCCATGGATTTCATCACTTAAGCTGTCCAACTGTGTAAGGGAACAGAACGTACCTATAAGGGGAAGAGGTGAGATCCTTGCAGCACACCCTCCTTTAAAACATCTCCTTTATTGTTTCAATTTATTATACGAACAAAATAACATAAATTTAATTTTAAACAACGATTTCCACTTTCGCATCTTAAAAAAAGCGGGCTATGCTGCTAAAAGATATTATTTCCTTTTCCCGCCACTAAACGTCAACATAAACTCCCGCCCGCCATAGCCATTCAGCTACTGAACTGAACCTAAACCATCATGCATCAATGACAGTCTTCCACATGGGCAAAGGCGCAAAGCAGCAACCAGCAAACCATCAAGCAAGGGGTGGCAGGATCTTGGGACCCCATATCACGTGCATTCTTCCCGAAATTAAAGCCGTCCATAAAATTTATCAAAGTCACACCCGCTGAATCTTATATAAAACGAAAGAAAGGGGGTGAGCCGAGCGGCCGACGCGACACGGAGTGAGAATGAGAAGCGAGACTTCTTCAATGTTTTAAGATAAGGAATTTCTCTGCTTTTTAATGATAATGATGCCAATTTGGACGCAAAGGGATGCTGTTGCTGGTTTGTAGTATTCTTGTAATGCTTTATATTGCTTTCCTTTAATTCTCTAGACAGGGGGGCTCTTTCAACAATAGAAGAAGACTCAGCACCAGGAAACAACACAACACAACACCAAAAGACCTAGACCAAGACCAACACCAGGAGTAGATTTTATTACACCTAATTTTCATAGGGGATGGAGAAAATTATGGGTGATGGTCGACGATGTCTACGAACACCGCGCCAACTTTTCTTAGTGGCAAAAGGACATACATACCTCTATTCCTCTACCATCATCATCAGGCAAACGGGAAGAAGATGAAGACGAAGAAGAAGTGACTTTTATTAGCTCATTGAATGCATTCCGCTTTTGTTGTTTTATTACCGTTATTTTTGGACTTTTGTTATAACTTTAATGAAGATAAAGTTACAGTTGATTTCAGAGAAGCTACCATCTTTTAGTTTATGTATGTACAGGGATTTATGTTACCGGGGACTGGGACTGGTGAGAGTTGCTGTGCTTATTTCCAATTAAAAGTTTAATTCCGTACTTTATTTGTAAATAAAACGTAAACTTGTAGCCGTGTTTATCTAACAAAATATACAAATTATTGAGTTGAAGCCACATTTTAGATTACAATGTTTCAAAACTAGGGAGCTACAAATTTCATATTTTAACCGGTAATTCAAAAAATGCAATTCCATTGGCGTGGCGATGGATGGCGTGGCGATAATGAAGAATATATTAGTTACTTACTTTCCTTTGGGGGAAACTGATAAATAATTTAGGAAGCACATGCAAACTGGTAATGTAAAGGTTACCATGAATTTTTTTTTTTTTTTTTTTTTTTTTTATATAATAAGCGCACACTCAAAGGGATAAACTACCCTTATTATGTAGACACAGTGTGAGCACTAGGAAAGGGAGAGAGGGGTTGAAAGGAGGTGTCGGTGCACATTAGTTTTGAATTCCTGAATATTGCAATGGCTGGGAAAGACAGAGTGTGGCAAGGCATTCCACATTCGCATAGTACGGCTAAAGAACAAATCTCTGTACTTGACAGTACGACCGAAGTTGGGCTCGAGGGTATATTGATGAGCATTCCTAGAAGCGCGAGTATTACGGTTGAACTGTTTAAGGGGAGGAATGCAACTGGCTATTTCTCTAGAGCATAAACCATTAAAATAACGGTAAAAGAGGGTGAGACAAGAGACATTTCGACGATGTTCAAGCGATGTAAATGATCTTATGATGGCAATATCACCAATCAATCTAAATGCTCTACGTTCAATACTGTCCAAGAGGCTTAAGTAAGTTGCAGGAGCACCAGCCCAGATATGGGAGTTATACTCAAGCTTTGGACGTATATAAGTCTTGTAGATAACAGCCAGATCAGAGGGGGAGAAAAACTTCTTGCATCGCCTTAGAAAACCCAAACATCTTGCGGCATTTTTAGCGACATCGCGTATGTGATCGTTCCACAAAAGCTGGTTGGTGATACACATACCGAGAATATCGAGATGTTCAGTCTCCTCGATGCAAGTGCCATCTATGGATAATGGCAAGGGGGGTATATCTCGCTTTAACGATACAAGACAGCATTGGGTTTTCGAAGCATTAAATTCCACGCGGTTTCTTATTCCCCATTGTACAATGCTGTTTAGGTCGGAATTTAATGAGCTTATCATATTTTCTCGTTGCAGTACCACATCCGAAGAAGAGGGATGTGAATCTGAAAACGAATATGAGAAGCTAAGAGTACTATCGTCAGCGAAACAATTTATTGGATTAGAAGTTGCAGACAAGAGATCATTAATAAAAATGAGAAAGAGTGTTGGAGATAGAACAGAGCCCTGGGGCACACCAGCATTTATTTTGTGGTTTTCAGACTTGAATCCATCCAATACAACTTGTATTGAACGATTCGAAAGGTAATTACTAATCCAATGAAGGAGGGATTCATGAAAACCGAAAGCACGCATTTTCGATAAGAGAGCCTGATGCCAAACCCTATCAAATGCTTTTGAAATATCAAGTGCAATAATCTTACTTTCTCCAAGACGATGTAAAGATTTGTTCCACTGTTCGGTGAGATGAACCATGAGATCACCAGTGGACCTATTGCTACGAAAGCCGTATTGCCGGTCATTAAGAAGCTTTCGATCTTCGAGATATTTCTTGAGCTGATAATTAATCAGCGTTTCCATGACCTTGGAAAGAAGGGACGTAAGTGCAATCGGTCGGTAATTAGACGGTGAGGAAGATTCGCCTTTTTTGGGGATAGGCTGGACAAATGCAGTTTTCCATCCGCTCGGAACGAGACCTGAGGAGTAGGACAGATGAAAAAGCTTACGCAGTGGTTTTGCCAGCGTTGAAGAACACCTCTTCAGAACAATAGCGGGGATACCATCCGGACCAGCGGATTTGTGTGTGTTAAGATCTTTTATGACTCTCGCTACAGTACGAGTGCGAAAAAAGATTTGCCCCATAGAATCACTAACTCGCTCAAGTACAGGCGGAGTCATAACACTCACTGGCAGCGTTGAATTGGCGGCGAAATGCCTAGCAAAGAGATTAGCTTTCTCTAAAGAGCTAACAAATGGAGTGTCATTGACAACAAGCGTAGGAACCGAAGAAGAGGAAGAATTCTTCATATTTTTTACAAATGACCACAAATTTTTACTGCCTTTGGGACATTGCAGTATTTTTTGCCGTAATTTTTGGCCATGTAAAAATTTGGTCCGTCGAATATGGGCGTTGCAGGCCTTCCTGGCTTGCTTGAACTTATTCCGTTTTTCCTCAGTTGGATTGGCTCTAAAACAACGGAAACTTACCTTCTTGACCCTAATAACCCCTTTACAGCTCGCATCGAACCATGCGTTTTCCTTAGGTCTGATACTTTTAACCCTATTCGGGATAAAAGTTCTCATTCCCAGGAGAATCAAACTTGTGATCATATCAGCGCTGGCGTCAACGTCACTATCGAGGAAGCATAGTGACCAGTTAAAGATCCGAAAATAATTATTGAGTCCGTCCCAGTTGGCTTTCTCGTATTGCCAAACGGTTCTCTTAGGAGCTCTTTCTTTAACTGGAGAGTTTTTACACGAGAAATTTGCTGATATGACACAATGGTCAGATGTGCCTAGAGGAGATAGAACACTAATAGTGTACTTACCAGGGTCAGAGGTAAGAAACAAGTCAAGAGTGTTTTCTACTCGACCTACCACGTCCGATATTCGAGTGGGCTCGTTGACCAACTGAGTTAGGTGGTTTAACTCAGCGAAGATCTCAGCACACACTCCTTCTGGTGTTGCCTGGCCCGAATGTTGAAGCCATGAAGAATTGTGTACATTGAAATCGCCCGTAACAACGATTTCAGTGCGAGGATAGGACGAAACAATTCTTTGGATGGAATCAGACAAAACATCAAATTCACGAGAAGTTGACACTCTGTCTAGATTGGGGCTTCGATAAAGGAAGCAATAGTGAATGATTTGCTTATTCACGGAAAATTTAAACCACATAAAATTGAAAAAAGAATTAGTGCAGAGACCATATTGTGGCAAAAACTGATAAGCAACATCATTCCTAATGTATATGGCGAGACCATGGTGGGAAAAGAATAATGGCACCAAGTTATACCCTTGAATAAAGAATTCAGTAGGATCGGAATCCTCACCTACTTGGGTTTCACTTAGTGCCAGTACAGCTGGCCTGTTTAAAGCAGTATGGGAGTAAGTAGGTAAGGGGGCACTGTGAACTGGGAATTCGGCGTAAGAAAGAGACAGCACTATGTTTGAGTGAGAGAGGTGATTAAGAATACCTACTTATATTTTAAATAGTTGTGGTTAACGTTTGCTAGGTAGTGACGTAGCAATAATAATAATTTTTAAAAATGTTGTGTGTTGAGTGGGGCTGGGGCTCGAACCGAAGAATGTGAGTTTAAGAAGCAGGCGTGGTATGGGGTGAGCTATGGTGAAGTTATGGTTGTGTAGTTTAAATTCGATTAGTGTTTAAAATAAAATTGAAGTGGGTCTTGTTGTTTGAGAAGAATACCAATACTGTGATGTGTTTTATTTTGGAAGAGTTTATTTTTAGTGTGAAAAAAATTGGTTGAGATTTGTGAACTAGCAGCGTAGTGGATGGGCTATGGCTGGGGGCTGGGGGCTGGGGCAGGGGATAGGAATACTTGCATTTTTAAAATATTTGTGGTTAACGTTTGCGGTTATTTGAAATATGGTATGGGGGTAATTGGGCGGTGGGGAAATTTTTTTTACGGTTAGGTAGTGACGTAGCAATAATAATAATTTTAAAAATATTGTGTGTTGAGCGGGGCTGGGGCTCGAACCGAAGAATGTGAGTTTAAGAAGCAGACGTGGTATGGGGTGAGCTATGGTGAAGTTATGGTTGTGTAGTTTAAATTCGATTAGTGTTTAAAATAAAAATTGAAGTGGGTCTTGTTGTTTGAGAAGAATACCAATACTGTGATGTGTGAGAATTTAAAAAAGTAGATGATAAGAAATGTTTTAATGTACTGCATGATGTATAAGATTTTAAATTTTCGAATGGAAAGAAGATGATCAGAACATTTGAATTATTGTAAAGAGGTGATAAGAATACATTTTAAAAATAATTGGGGTTAACGTTTTCGGTTATAGTTTTGAAGTTTCATAAAAAATATGTATAGGAATTTCAAAGATTAGATGTGCAAAAAATGTTCTATATTTTGGCGTAAATAGAAATTGTGGTTTCATAAAAATATGTATGGGAATTAATTTCACAGATTAAAGAAAATAATTCTGTGGATTAAAATACTTAAAGAATGGATGTGTATGGCTTATCAGTATTGATGTTTTGCGGTTAGGAGCGCATGGTAAAGAGGTCGACAACCTTTGAATATTGTGTATGGTGGTCGGCAGCCTTTGAATGATGTGTATGGTGGTCGGCAGCCTTTTGAATGTTGTGTATGACTTACAGTAACATTTAATCAAAAAAAAAAAAACAAAAAAAAAAAACGCATATAGAGATTAAGCTAAATGTCTATACTTTTTCGTAAGTATAAAATCAGGGCATACTCAGCTATTGAATTCAGTCACTCCTGACAAATTAAATAAGGAAAAAGTTAAACTTTAAAAAATTTTTTTTTTAAAAAAACTGCACTGAACCAAAAAGGAAGGTATGTAAATATAATAAAAAAAAAAGTTCGTTGAGACAATGAATAAAATGATAAACAGTTAATAAACGCCGTTTTTTATATTAATGCACGTTTGTTTTTTTCAATGTGTTAGAAGAAGAACTACCATGGAAAGGAAGCAGCCAAACGTTTCATTGGACATACAGAAGTGGCTGAAGGAGTACAGTTATCAATGCTGGGAATACCAGCAGCTTCAGGATGCCGCATGGGAAGAGGTCAGTAGTGTCGACACTACAGATATTTATAATCTAATAGCAGTGGCCCACCTGCTCTACTCTTTATTTATAAAGGGTATTAAAGGGGGGTTTGATATAAACCCCCTACCAGAAATTGTATATACATTTTTAAATTTTAAAATGTAATGAAAAATAAAAATCGTTCAACACATATTTTTCCATGATACCAGCATTTTCAAAAGTTATATCTGGATAAATTCTTTTTAGTTCTTTTTAAATTAGGACACCAATTAGCTTGTCTTTTGAGGGGTGACGGAAGAAAGTTAGAGTGAAATGATGGAGTAAGTATGAAATGTTGGTGATATCCATTAAAAAGCACAGCCATTTCCTTTAAGATAAACTCATTGTTCATTCCTCTAAAACCTTGAAAGTCTACAAAACAGGTATCCATGTTTAGATCTGTTCTAAGCAAACACGCTTTTTCTACTGAAAAAATATAGATTATGACACCAATTTAAATAAGTTTGTTAACTTCTCCAGTCAATGGATTGTACTCGATTATGCGATCATGAAGTATTAAACAATACATAGTTGTTGAAGCAGGAATCGAAGTTAATGTTTTAAGTTCAATTTTTACATCCACAGGACCCGTTTTGATTGACTCATTTTGATGAGAACAATCAATAACCAGAATTGGGGCGATATCTTTAAACTCTTGTCGCGATAAAAGTGGATTTGATTGTTGTTGATAATACGATTGTTGAAATTTACTATACATTTCATAGAGAATAGCATATCGATCCAGTTTATATTTTACATTTAAATCTTCTCGAGGGTAAGATTCGGAATTTAAATGTACTTTTACATTGCTCACATCACAATGATCAAATATGCTAGCATCTTTATTTCGTTGATTTTTTCTATCAGTTTGTAGAGCAATGATAATATATCTTGGTTTCTCAAGCTGACTTGAAGTTTTAACTGTCCATACATGATCAGTAGTGGTTGGTAGTGTTGGATATTCGTACATTTCCCAATTTCGAAAATGAATTTGAATTGGATTTGATTGTATTTGTTTCAATAATGTAAGTTTATTCGAATCAGATAAGGTAATGTGTGGTACTCTCCACTGCAGTTTAAAAATCGAAAGTTTTAATTCTTCATTGTCTTTAGAAAAATAAGCATTCTCATTAGATCGAGTACGAATTAAAATCAATTCATGTCTTGCATTTGTTATGATCTTTTTATAATCTTCAGCAAATCCTAACAGATATTTTAATTTTATACAAAAATTAAAAGTACCCAATGCAAGAGAGAAAACTGCTACCCCAGTCCATGATCCATTTTCCAAACTCTTACTTTCATTTTCGTTTAAAGAAATATAATTTTTTAAGGTCGATGTTATTCCCACATTTTTATTGTTGTCAATGTTTACCCCATTCAGTTCATATTGTATTTCTTCAAAAAGAAAAGCCATTGCATTATTAGTTAATTTTCCTGCTGAAACAGTTCCATCTGCTTTTGTTAGACTCCCTTCTATATAAATATAGCTTTCACTAGGTAATATACATAAGTCTTGTTGTTGTATGGGAATACGTATTTCATCACTCGGATTGAAGGACTGAAGAAATGGTGAGTAACAATGGTACTCAAACATAGATATGCTATTATCAAAGATGGGTCCTTGAGTAATATTTAATATATCGTTCATATTGTAAATTTATTTTAATTTGAATCCCAGTGACAGAAGATAGGCTTTATTTTCAGGTGATAACTTAGGTGTTGACAGTGTTGATGTTCGGGAAGAACTAGTTAAATGGATACCTTTGATATCTGTTAAATAATTATTGTAGATTATCATTATTCTAATATTGGGGTTAAATGTAATCGAACAGTTATTCTTTCTCCTCTAAAATTTATTAAGTCCCCGTTCTGGTCCACTAGTTTTAATGTTATAGTACTTATTCGTTTGACATTCACAGGTAGATAGATGACATTTTTTGGAACTTCAATGATTTTATACCCTGACCCTGTTTCTGGTGAGAATTCATGTATTGTATGCATAGGAGTATTATTAAAATAAGAGCCAGTAATGATATTACACTCGACTCGTACTACATTTACCTTGTTTATGTCAACAGGTAAATCTGACAAATGAGTTTTCTTACCTTCGAGAACACGTTTACTGAAACCCAATAATTTTCCTATGGTTCTGTTCTTATTGAAATATATGTTCTCGTTGCATTGGATTTGACATTCCATTGTGTTATTATTTGCTTCTATTTCAATAATAATGGAGGAATTTCGCAATAATAATTCTTTGGATATATATATTCTGCAATAGCATCAATTTCATACGATCCTATAGGGATTTCAATTTCATATTCGCCCACATGAAACAAATTATTATTCGCATCAACATTCGGTATAGAGTTGTACGTGTGAAAATCAATCAATCCACAAACATAGTCTTTGTCCAAGTTCAGCGGTGGAAAATATTCAGCTGATAGAAGGGAAGTTCTCCCGCTTAGTGTAAGTGTCATTGCCATGATGATGAAAAACATAATGAAAGCCATTGTATATAAAACTCTTTATTTATTGAAAATAACATTCATATAAAAATCTTAAACATAAATGACCACAGTTAAAAGAGTCATAATCTTGGTATTTTGTATAATTATAATTAATTTTTTCACCCAAATAATTAATAATTTCAATAGGAGGTTGAAGATTTCCAAAACTATCAAAATATTCAATTTGGTTGCTTTTTTTTTTATAATACGCTATCCAGTGTGTTCCAGGGCCAGTTGATGAGTCTAGATTTACAATTCCACACTCGTTTTTCAAAGGTTTAGTTTTTGGTAAATTATCTTTCATGAAAACTCCTCGAAAATTCGGAATGAATTTCCTTGCAAAATTTCTCAAATCTATTTCATTTAATGCACGATTGGGTAGCGAACTTAGAAGTTTTTTGGCTGTGGATTCAAATAAAGTCCAAACCCTTTTCTATAAGGTTTAAGGTATAAGCCCTGGCCTACTGCAATGGATTCCATTTGTTGATTATGACGCTTTTTCTCCTCTAAATCTTTTTTAGCAATGCTAATATCATTGACAGCTTTTGCTACGCCTGCAGCACCTCCCGTTAAAGCTCCAAGAGCTGAAAGTCCAGCAAACAACGGTACAAGAAATGGAATTACACCACCAATTTTCGGTACAGAAATAACTCTGGGTGTCTTAATGTTATTACTGTTTTTTCTTACTGTTTTCTTAGCAGATGATATGGCTATTTGGATTGCCTTTTCCAGATTGAAGGGTTTTTTACGTTTAATATTATTTCCAATAACTGTTATTATTTTTCTAAATGAGAGTTGCTTAGCATTTTTATCTAAATTTGACTTATTGTCGATTGATAGATAACCTTTTTTCTTAGGCTTTTTTGTCTTTATTCTTAGAACAACCCATACCGAATTTTGTTTTTGCCTTCAAAAGATTGGTAACCAATAGTGCGTTTGCCTTTTCACCTATACTAGCGTCTCCGGATTGAACTCGTTGCCAGGCTTTTTCAGTTAAAATCCTATCGGCAATGTGTCGATCAGATGTATTTTTAAATTTAGAATAAGATATATCGTGTTCCTTGCACGCTTGATCAAGCAAATTAATTCCCGGATCCCCACGAGCTAGACGTTGTCGGAGTTTTGTTCCAGGTCCACAGTATTGATAACCAGGTAAATGTAGTTCAAGAGGTAGTTTGTTTATTAAAGTATTTAATAAACCTTTTCCTTTCACAATGTTTCGTCGACTGATAGATTTTTTGGAATAATCAATCATTTTAAAATGATTATCTTAGCGTAAGAATGGTTGGATGTCATATGACACTTTTAAAATATAAACTTGTCATTTATAGGAAATCATTTAGTTTTAATAACTATGCGTTTCGTTAAACAACAATGTCAGTTACCAGTAATAAATATGGAACTGACTAACAATATTGAAAGAAAAAACATGGTAAACTATTCCCTCATAGTATAAGAGGGTTAATTACTGGTCCCTCAAATTGCGGAAAAACAAATGTCATGATGAGTTTGTTACAACATCCAAATGGATTAAAATTTGAAAATATCTATATATACTCTAAATCCTTACATCAGCCAAAGTATGAGTTTTTACGAAAAGCCATAAAACCTATTAAAAATATGGGTTTCTTCACTTTTGCCAATAACAGTGATGTTATTTCACCCGAAGAGGCTAAACCAAATTCTATATTTATTTTTGACGATATTGCCTGTGAAAAACAAGACACAGTTCGAGTTTACTTCAGTATGGGACGACATCATCATATTGATAGTTTTTACTTATGCCAAACTTATACAAGAATACCCAAACACTTAATTCGAGACAATGCAAATTTACTAATCATCTTCAAACAGGACGATATGAATCTAAAACATATATATAATGATCATGTTAATTCAGATATGACATTTAATACATTCCGAATAGTTTGTGCAGAATGTTGGAAGACAAATTACGGATTTGTGGTAATTGACAAGGATAGTCCTTTTGAATGAAGGTCGTTATAGAAAAAAAAGGCTTTGACTGTTTTCTTAAGTTATAAAACAAATAACACTTTTGATTTAATACCATACGTATAGAAATGTTCTATGAGAACAGTACAGAGCAGTACAGCGAGCAGATAGTAGCAGTAAAAAGCAGTTCCACCCCAGATTGAGACCAGTATTCTTCAGTTAAGACCAGTAATCTCGTTCTATGAGAACAGTGCAGAGCAGTACAGTGAGCAGATAGTAGCAGTAAAAAGCAGTTCCACCCAGAATCTCATAGAACATTTCTATACGTATGGTATTAAATCAAAAGTGTTATCCCCAATTCTGGTTATTGATTGTTCTCATCAAAATGAGTCAATCAAAACGGGTCCTGTGGATGTAAAAATTGAACTTAAAACATTAACTTCGATTCCTGCTTCAACAACTATGTATTGTTTAATACTTCATGATCGCATAATCGAGTACAATTCAATGACTGGAGAAGTTAACAAACTTATTTAAATTGGTGTCATAATCTATATTTTTTCAGTAGAAAAAGTGCATTTGCTTAGAACAGATCTAAACATGGATACCTGTTTTGTAGACTTTCAAGGTTTTAGAGGAATGAACAATGAGTTTATCTTAAAGGAAATGGCTGTGCTTTTTAATGGATATCACCAACATTTCATACTTACTCCACCATTTCACTCTAACTTTCTTCCGTCCCCCCTCAAAAGACAAGCTAATTGGTTGCGTGAATATCATCATAGTTTTACCTGGGATGGTGGAGATACAGATTTTTGCAAAGTTAAGTCATATCTTCGAAAAAAAATTAAAAATGTTGTTTACTTCAAGGGTAAAGAAAAGAAACATTGGCTACAAAAACTTATTAATAACGAAAATGTTGAAGTCATTAACCTTGAAGATCTTAACTATAAGTGTCCTAATTTAAAAGAACTAAAAAGAATTTATCCAGATATAACTTTGAAATGTTGGTATCATGGAAAAATATGTGCACTCCAGAATGTTTATCTTTTGAGCAGATACATTAAAGAAGCTAAAAATTGTAATTAATATTTTCAAATAAAACAAAAAAAACTTTTGCTTAAAATTTTAAATTATTTTTTTTATTTTAATATCTGCATAAAGTGCGACTTTTTATTTACTATAATGATTATTATGATGATGATGATGATGGTGGGTTGGGTTTTTTTCTTTTATACCCGTACGGCAGAGAACTGTGATCGTCGAAAAATTGACGTTTTTCGGCTCTTGGTTTGTATGTCTTGACTTCTTCTACAGTAACTACCTGATGTTCTATGGTTCGTCGTATATTGTTAGACTTTATGACAATACTTACATCAGAATCTTTTTGTGTAGAAGAATTTAAAACCGATTCTTTTATTGAATCAAAATTAATTTTTTGGGAAGATTCATAATTGAGGAAGATACCCTTCACTTTACAGACAGTGTGTTCTTTTTTATCCTTTGTGCTGTATACTTTGTAAGAATAATTTTTTGGTCCACCACTTACAAATTCGGTAATGTAACTTCCTTGACCATAGCAATCCAGTTCGTTTGTCATATCACCGATAAAGTCTCCAGTAGGTGGATCAAATTCTCCTTGACGACAAACATAAATAACGGAATCAGTGTCGTAGTACAAAACTCTTTCCTGAAGTTTTTCTAAGTAGCTATATAATTTCAGGCGAGCTTGAGTTGTGGTATATGCGGCAATAGAAACATTAACAGTTGATAGAGTTTCAGCTGCTTCTTCTTTCATTTCGAAGCTTATCACAATATTGTTTTCATTAATTGGTAGAATTTGTGAAACTTCTATAGATGGATGAGTAAGCAAATCAAACAAATCTGAAGGATTATTAATAATACAGGTTTTTTGCTGATTTTCTCTTTGTCCAAATTTACCCCAAAAAGAATTTAAAATCAGCTTGGCAAGTGATCTCTTGCCAGGATTATCGGTTATTTCGGAGTATTCCAACTTGATTTTTTCCTTCTCGAGAAAATCCGTAATATATTTGTTTTTATCCTCTTCAGATAAACATATATTTGGCCACCCTGAAGCTTCTTGTTTTATTTTAAGGTATTTATTCATCATTGAGGTAAATAATCCTTCAGAACCTGTAGTAGGGTTATATTGGATTACTTCGTATTCCCAAATTTCCATTATAGTTAGTAGCTTATAACCCATTTCAATAGCTTTTACTACTTCGTCAATCACCCATGTTCCTAACAAAGCCCTCTGATCATCAGAATGGGTACAAACTCTTTCCTTAGTTTTTTCACTGCTACAGGTTCTACACAATGAAAACATTAGTTTATTGTTCTGTTTTTGGGGTAAGACAGGGTGAAATAAGTTTTCTGGTGGCAGAATTTTACATTTAATGAGCCCATTGATGCCATCAAGTTGCATATTAGAGCAAATATCATCATTACTTGTATGAACTTTTGGATGTCCAACGGGAAACTTCCCATTTTTACATACCCAGGGGTATAGTGAACATACATCAATGTATTTTATTTGCTCACCTTCCTTACACTTGTAGTAATTAAATGTATTCCCAGTTCTTCCTCCAAAGAAACCATCTCGTGGATTTAACGGGGCATTCTGTACTAGTGGGTGATTGTTTAAGAAATGTAACTCTTCATCTTTTAGAAAACTTAGTTGGGTCTCAAATTCACAACTCCATTTTTCGATCACTTCATAATTAAAAGATCTCAAACGTGCTGTTTTGGCCATCGTTCTCTCGTATCTGTAATTCAACGTATCGTATTGTTCTTTATCAGATAGAGGATCGTCTCGTTTATGTTTTAGACAAGCAGGATGACCGTGATAGTAGCAACCATGAAACTCAAAAACTTGTTTATTTTCTTCGCAGAAACCATCGACTTTAACTCCGTTAATTATGGCTTCACGTCCTTTAGCAGCATGTTTTATGTTGATTTTTCGACTTTTCTCTTCCAAAATCAACCACTTAATTGCTTCCGTTGACTGATTATCGACGCACCTGATATTGAGAAAAAACACATTTGTTTTAACATTTATTTTAGATATTGTATTCATTTTAAATAACAATTTACCTGTATCCATTTTTGGGTATTAACCCAATAGTGTTCGGTTGTAGAAAATTTCTTCGGTACACCAGATTGCATGAAGAAGCTATAGTCGTAGCTTCTAAGAATGGCTCAATTTTACTTTCAATAAGAAAAAAACGTCTGAACTTCAGACAAGCCTCAGTCAGGATATTGACATCACTGATGCAATACTCCAAAAGTTCACGTTGGAGTTCAAATATGTCGTTTTTATGTTCTCCGTACCATTTTAGAAATACTTCAAGTTCTTCTGCTTTCATAGTATTCGGACTGTAGAATTCTAAGGCTGGTAACTTCCCGACATAGTTTCTATTTCCTCTTGTATTGAACAAATGAGGAAAATATCCTTTTTTCAATTCCGACGATAGCTGGAAGGTTTTCGGTAGCTTAGAGAGAGCCATCGGGAAATAATTTAAGGAATCTATAAACTTAATATTTCCTATTATCATTAATATTATTTTACTGCCTCGCATGATTAATTCCGGACTCAAATTTGTTTCATTCAGTATATAATTTAATATAAATTGATGGTCATAAGATTGTCCGTTATGTGCTAATACAATGACGTTTTTAAATTTTTGTCGAACATTCAGAATATGTTTTAAGAATTTGGGGATAATATTTCCTTCTTCTTCTTCATCAGATTCCTGAACAATGTTCAATGAATGCCCGCACTTATTACAAAAGGCCAAATTTGGGATATCAAAACATTCATAACACTTTTGTTTAAAAACACACAAATTAGGCTCATGTATTTTCACCTGAGTATTATAAGTATCATCTGCAATAGATATGATTTTTTTCACCGATAACTCTCTCTTGACGACTCTCTAAATCATAAAAAATGTAAAGAGTGTCGTTACATATAGGTAATCTACTATCGGGAAGTATATAGCACAAATGATCTTCTTCCACGTGCTTACTACATAATTTACAGTAGTATTCACCACAGATATGAGTTCGATTACCACTATATGTTTTTAAACATAGTATGCATCTTTTAGCTTGTTTACAAATATTGTTTCCTTTTGAGCTGGCTGCCTTGTGTTTGTCGAAACAGTTTTTCCCTCTAAAATTTCGATTACAATCTACACAATTAATTTCTTTTGCAATTTTCGGGCACGGAGGTGAGTTTTGACATTGTGGACATGTTTTTTGACACCTATGTTTGTTCTTCATATTGTAGGGTACATGACAATCTTCGCAATAATAACTACAACAGAATGCAGCAGTTAAGGAAGTTATTAAATTAAAGTGATTATTGTGGTAGATTAAATTGATTTTTTTTTCCTTATCATTATCACCTTCAAATATGATATCACGCCCTTTTGTTCCGTGGTTATACACCGTTATTTTGTATTCCTTTAAATGTTGTTGAAATATTTTTAATTCTGGAATGCCACACCCTTCAGGGGGTATATTTATGTGTGCCTCATTAATTAGTTTTAAGGCATTCTTTGTTTGGATTTTTCCAATATCTCTTCTTATTGCGTTTTTGTTTAACACACTTTCTTTATCGGCATATGCTTTGCCAATGACTAGCGCTCGAGGCAAGCACAAATTATCCGTATTGTGTACAGATACAATACCCTTTCTTTTGGTGCATTCCTCTTCAAATGTGTTATAGATGATAGATCTTTTTTTTCCAGAACCTGAAGGGAGCTTCACGGATGTTATACTTAAATTGAAATCATCAGTGCTCAGTCCTGCTGAATTACTTTGGAAGATTCTACTGATCATCTCCCAAATGTCGCTAAATTTAATGGCTGAACAGTCTTTTAAAATTGATCCAACCGCTACCCCGTTCAGTGGAAAAACTCTTTCCGCTAAAAGTTATTCCCACTTTATCAAGGGGATCCAGATCTTTCAAAGCATGTTTGAACATGCCGTTCAAACCTTCCCTTATCCAAGAAGTAGGCTCCTTATTTTCTGGAATAGGTTTTATTTTGAACTGGATTTTTCTTCCGTTCAAACCAAACCTTTTAATCCTCGTCACCATTTCGTCTATTATTTCAAATCGCTATACAAATGGTGAAAAAGAAAAGAGTGAAAGTGAACAAAAAACCTTAATTGACTGAAATAGAAGCGAAACAAACAAACAAGCAGGTATAGAAAAAACTTTTAAAAATTTGTATTTAATTTTTTTTTATTTTAACAAAAAAAAAACATTTTTTTTTTTTAATAGAAAGAGTTGTAAAATAATTTTTTCTGTGACTGTACAAAGTCAGATTGATTTATTACCTCCTCCTCGTCTTCTCTATGATTGTTGGTGTTGTTGTAATTATTGCTGTTACTGCTGCTGCTACTGTTGTCATTGATACTGTTGTTGTTGATGTTGTTGTCATCGCTGGTGGTGGTGCTATTGTTACTTTCTTTTTCATGAAAGTCTATCACGAAGGTTGATTCGTAAGGAGCTACGACCTCCAAACAAAGTTTAGGTAGCTCCCGTATTTCTTCCTCGCCGAAGGAGACGGCACATCTTTTTGGTAAAAAGACGTAACAATCCTTCAGTTCGACACGAAGCTGTTCACCGTAGCGCGTGGTGCACCTCTTGGCATCCACAATCGCATATTTTTTTTTGAGGGTCAGCTTTTTCATACTGACCAATTCTTTGGTCTCAACAATTTTTGAGTTCGCTTTTATTTTCTTTAAGATGGAAGACATTTTTTTTTTTTTTTTTTTTTTAGTTTAAACAAATTTTTTGAAAGTTTAACTTATTTACTTTTGTCAAGAGTGACTGAATTAAATAGCTGAGTATGCCCTGCTTTTATACTTACGAAAAAAGTATAGACATTAAGCTTAATCTCTATATATATGTTTTTTTTGATAAAATGTTACTCTAACATTTATAATTATTTTCTTTAATCTGTGAAATTCCCATACATATTTACGACAAAATATAGAACATTTTTTGCACATCTAATCTGTGAAATTCCTATACATATTTTTTATGAAACCACGGGTTTCTATTTATGACAAAATATAGAACAACTGCGCGTCCGAAAAAATATGTTTCCAGCGGACATTAGATTTTTTTCTTTTTTTTACTGATAAGCCATACACATCATTCAAAAGGTTGCCGACCTCTTTACCACGCGCTCCTAAACATTTCTCATCATCTATCAATGCGCCATACCTAAAATTAATAAATAAGACACATCTTTTTGTAATTTTTTTTTTTAATAAAAATCTTTATTGATATATACACTTATACATTTTTTTTTCTTAAGAGATATTCATATGGTATGATTGTTTTAATGATTTGAAATTCAGTAATTCGACATCAGATTTGTATGCGAGATCCTCCTTCATAAAGATCTCAACTTCTCCATTACTTAATACTCTCTCAGTTTCATATTCATGATACTCATAACATTTAATGCTTAGAGTGCGCAAATTATAATTGCTATCATACGAACATCGAACAGTTAGTGCCTTATCTTCATCAAACTCAAGCTTGAAATGTCTATAAAAAACATCCTTACTTTGTATAATTCCTGATATTTCAGTTTCTTTTTTAATTAAGTCTTGCCTAAAACTCTCGATTGCTTCCTCTACGGTTACTATTTTTTTCTCCTCCAAAATTGTATTTACCGTTCTTGCTGTTGTTGAAGTCACTGATGCATCATTTTGAAATGATGTTGTATCGGTTGTTGTTGTTGTGGTATTAAGCAAATTTTTACCATTTGTAAAGGATAACAAACGAAACGATAAACCTATCTGCACAGTATCATTATTAGGTAAACTCAATGAAAAAGAGAGATTGTCAGTTTTGTTTGCTTGTTGCAAATTTATATCCACAGGTAATGGCAAAGTAGCAATTAATGAAGGACAAATTAAAAGCAGGCATAAGACTGATGAGTAAAACAACATTTTTTAAAAAAGATGCTTGCTATCCAAAGGTTTGTCATAAACTAATAAACATTACACTCAAATTTTTAAATTTTATATAATTTTTATTCTATCTATATTCATCTCTCTCTCGCATCTTCTATTCTTATCTCATCTTGTAATATTAAAATACATTCGATTGAAATGATGTGTCATGAACTCGTTCAACTGTCTCTATTTCTCTGCGATGACTGTCTTTTTTCTTTCTAAGTTTTTGAGGTTCATTAAGTAATTCAGCCTCACCAAATGGACAAAGCGATGGATATTCACCCTCTTTTCTCTTTACAGCATTCGAATGAGGTGTGATCGTTCCGCTCAGTGTTAACTCCCCTCCTATAATATAATTTTATGTTTTATTCATTTCATTTTACTTTTTTTTATGAAAAGTAATATTCTCACCTAAAAGTTTAAACCGTACATGTTGCATAGATTGAAACTGCAACTTAAAACTCAGAATAGGCGATACGGTCTCACCATTTCTAATATGAAACAAAACGCATTCGCTTCCATATTCTGGCTGTAGCATCAATTTTAATGCGTCATTATAGAATATTACATCCGAAAATTTTATCTCCAACCATCCAGATTCACAGATACAAAATGTTTCTCTTTCCCTTAATCTTTCACACCAAAACATATTGTTTTTTCTACTTCCCCCAATTAATGTTCTCTATATCAGAGCTGTTCTAAAAATAAACACTTAAGCCAAACGTTCTAGCTTTTTTAATGATCTAAAAATAAACACTTAAGCCAAACGTTCTAGCTTTTTTAATGATTACCGCAATCATTGCTAGAATATAAATTTTTTTCTCACATACATATGTATGTAGACATATAAACCCATTAAACAAAATACAAACCACAAATTACAATGAATCATAAATTATACATCATGCGGTACATTAAAACATTTCTTATCATCTATCCATGCGCCACAGACAAAATATAGAACATCTGCGCGTCCGAAAAAATATGTTTTCAACGGACACTAGATTTGTTTCTTTTTTTTTACTGATAAGCCGTACGCATCATTCAAAAGGTTGCTGACCTCTTTACCACGCGCTCCTAAACATTTCTTATCATCTATCCATGCGTCATAATAACAACAAACACATATATATATATATATGTATATATATAATATATATATATATATTCAAACTATAACCGCAAACGTTAACCACAAATATTTTAAAAATGTAAGTATTCCTATCCCCTGCCCCAGCCCCCAGCCCCCAGCCATAACCCCTCCACTACGCTGCTAGTTCACAAATCTCAACCAATTTTTTTCACACTAAAAATAAACTCTTCCAAAATAAAACACATCACAGTATTGGTATTCTTCTCAAACAACAAGACCCACTTCAATTTTATTTTAACAAAAAAAATTTCCCCACCGCCCAATTACCCCCATACCATATTTCAAATAACCGCAAACGTTAACCACAAATATTTTAAAAATGCAAGTATTCCTATCCCCTGCCCCAGCCCCCAGCCCCCAGCCATAGCCCATCCACTACGCTGCTAGTTCACAAATCTCAACCAATTTTTTTCACACTAAAAATAAACTCTTCCAAAATAAAACACATCACAGTATTGGTATTCTTCTCAAACAACAAGACCCACTTCAATTTTATTTTAAACACTAATCGAATTTAAACTACACAACCATAACTTCACCATAGCTCACCCCATACCACGCCTGCTTCTTAAACTCACATTCTTCGGTTCGAGCCCCAGCCCCACTCAACACACAACATTTTTAAAAATTATTATTATTGCTACGTCACTACCTAGCAAACGTTAACCACAACTATTTAAAATATAAGTAGGTATTCTTAATCACCTCTCTCACTCAAACATAGTGCTGTCTCTTTCTTACGCCGAATTCCCAGTTCACAGTGCCCCCTTACCTACTGGAGTACACAGAAAGAAAATTCGCTCTAAGCCCACGAATATTACAATAATCTACCCTGAAATTTCTAGCCATTGCAAATAAAAGAATAACAAAAACCAAAACAGACAAAGACTATAAGAAAAAATATTACTGAGTTGAACCACAGGCGCGAGAGACATTTGTATATATATTTTCACAAATTTTTAACAGTACCACTAACTCACAAACGTACGTTCCTTTTTATTTGTCCATACAATTTTTAAATTTCGATTACAGAACTCGGTGAATGGATTTTTAGTAATTTTCTAACACTTTCCATGTGCAAGAAATGGCAAAATTGACATTTGATTCTGTAATCCTGGCAGTATTTTTATACGTCAATCAAATTTCTGTGTCAAAAATTGAAGTAAAACAAATTGTTCAAGTGTTTAATAATAACCTATAATTTTTGACGGACGGGTATGACTGAATTTGACATTTCATCTCGGTTCCGCTTGATGGTTTAAAGCATATAGTGAAGTCAGACATGAAATGTCAAAATGAGTAGTTTCAAAAGAGTTTAATGTGAATACCATTTCTGTCTAAAAGATTTCTGGTAAGAGTTTAATGTGAATACCATTTTTGTCTAAGATATTTCTGGTTGAAAGAATTAAAGTCGATCCTATAATGCGAAATCTTAATATAATTGACGCTATTGACAAATTGATGACGATTTGAAAACCATGACCTTTATTTATTTATATCAGCAAGAAAAGTAAATTTTCCAACAATTATCAGGGATTGTTGTAATGAACTGCAAAGAGACGAAAGTAGAAACATCATAGGAGGACCACAGTCAGTGCTGAAGCTATAGAAGGACCACTTCTAAAACTGTATAACGGTGATGATGAAACGAATTCCGCTGTCCCTGGGAGAAGATGGCTTTGCTGCCGATGAATGGAACCTCAGTATTGTTTACCCGAAACTGATTCTGAAAAAGAAGTCCCTCTTAACTGCACCAACTAAAGAGAATTAAGTCCACTTAGCATCGGATACAAAATTTTCTCTGCCGTAACATGTGAACGTCTAAGGCTCCTGTCCTTATCCGTGTGGTTTTAGACCAGGAAAGCCTATAGTCGATCAAATATTTACATTACTATAGATCCTGAAATAAACCCACCATATTTTCATCGATTTCAAGTTCGCATGCATGACAGCATCTATAGGGACCAACTATGTAGAGACAATTCTAGTTTTGGCATACCTGCCAAAATTGTTCATTTCTGCAAGATGACCAAGGAGAATTCCCGCTGTTCTATAAAGGTTTGAAACATCTTAACCGAACCTTTTTATGTCAAAAACACTCCATTACGAAGACCGGAATCGCATAATATAAATAAAATCGAGCAAATACATATTTAATGATTTATTAGTGCTGTATTTTGTTTACTTAAATTATTTGCGAACGCAATATGCGCTGCAACTGGTTAAGTAAAATTGGAAATGGACAAAGTTTAACTCAATACTTTGTAAAACAAGACAAAACAAAACAAAACACAGAATTTTGTCAGCTGTAGTTTGCTTAGAGCATTTTTGGGCGACGTTAGAAGTTCAGGTGGAAACAATAGGCGGGTGTCTTCGTATTTTTTTTTTGTACAGACAATGCTTCGAGAAACATACTTGTGAAGTTCCATTGCCAACTTTAGCTAGTTCAGATTCCTCAATTAAATTAGTATTTTCATCATTTAAGCAGTTCGATAATTGCAAGACCAAATTTTAGTTTTGTTTGTTGCAGAAATATTCCTGACAATTTTTTTTGAGGGACTATGTTACAGTTAGAATTTTGTTTGTACTTAGATTTTGGAATAAAAATTTGAGGGAACCATGTTTTAAAAATAAGTTGCTTTGTGCAAAGCATCTTTAAGGAATAGAAATAGGCAATATGGTTACAAATAATACCAACTAAATGAGTGCAATAAATAGATTTAAGTAACTTTTTTTTATTCCAGTATGGGGAAACCGAACACCCAATAGAAAAAAATCGGTGAACGCGCCAAAATGCATACTTCTTGACTAAATAATGTTATCTTCTATGCTTACGCATAAAATTACGAATTTTGTAGCATATGAATATTTCTAGACATTTTACAATGTGAACAATTAAATATGCTATGAAATAATTGGCTGCTATTAATCCTAAATTTTTTTCTAAAAAGTTGATGAAGGTTAGCTGAATCGAGAATTTCTTTAATGAACATACCTAAAATATTATTGGCTTTGTCAAAAATATTTTTCTACGCTTACCTCTGCTTTATATATGAAAACTATTGTTTATGTATATTTTCTTCTATGTTCTGCTTTTAGAAAATGTAATCTACGGTAGTATTTATTATATTAAGAAAAACAAAAACATGTACGTAAAACTCATTAATTTGTTTTCATTATTAGCAGTATTTTTACTAAACATACCCTTCAAACAATAATAAGTAAACTTTGGTAACTAAACATTTTTAAGGAATGAATGAAAATTATATTTTTCGTTAAACTGTGGGAATTCACTAAAAAAACTTTTGTACGTCAACAATTAACATTAATGTCGATTACTTGATCTATTGAATGAGTTGTGCATGAATTCAGAACGATTTTAAGACGTTTTCATTTTGTGATATATGTCAAAATTAGTTTTTTATTTGCTCTGCATTTATTCAACAGGTTCGCTATAATCGTTCTGATTACTTTTTTAAAACATTGGTGTTCCTTTGTTGCATAGTTTTTTTTGATAGCAAATACATCTATGTTTCCATCAATCAAGAATGTTATGGATAAGGTTTTTTTTAGATTATAACTCTTTTTTTAATATTTATTAATCAAAATGGAATTGCAAAATAGTTATATAAATATACTTGGATTAGTTAAATTTATACAGATTTTAATTACTTGCAAACAAAATATTTGGACCGTTCATTAACGAAAATTTATTAGAATTCAATAAAAAAATTGCGCTCGCACCCTTAACTTGATGGTTCTTCGAACGCAACTTTGATACAATAATTCAAGGTTAATTATAAAATTTAAAGAATTTCGAAGTGATTACTGTAAATTAGTGAATTAATTATAATATACTGATGTTGAACATGTTTTTTTCAAGACAAAAAGGTACATTGGTTCACTATCCACAAAATGCCTACAAAATTAAAGCTTAAAACTGACTTTTTCATCGAAAAAAGTAAAAAGAAAAACCTGAAAAAAAACTTATTAACCCCTCCATTTTGTTTTTGCTTTGCAAAGTGCCGCTAGCCCACGGCATCGTTTTTTTTTTGTTTGTGGTCACATCTATTCATGGACTAATTGTCAAAATTACAAATACAACAATGTAACCAAACGGGTTTTGGAGAGTGAAACGTACGAAAGATTCCGGTCTTGGTAATGGAGTGTTTTTGCTTTATATAAGGTGATGCGCAGGGATGTGATTTCTTTAACGTCATATTTGAAATAATAGTGAAGAGCTACCACGTCAACACTTAAAAGCACTATCTTTCAAAAATCTAATAAATACAAATACAAAGGTGATGACATAGACATAGTCAGAAGAACTCAGCGTGATGTCAATGGGTTTTCTGAGTTTTGAGAAAGAGGCATCGAAGATGAGCTTATTGGGTAATGAAGCAAAACAAAATACATTCTGTCATCAAGAGAGGATCTACAACACTGACGTCTCGGTCAAAACTTCACCATTGACAAACGTAACCTTGGGGTAAATAAGGACTTTTTCTACCTAACCTAGGCTTCACTATGGGAAAATTTAACACCAGCGTTAATATCAAACGAAGGATCATTTTTGCTAACCACTGTTTCTTTTGGTTTAGAAAGCAATAGAGTAGTAAAGCCCTCTGTCGAACAACTATAGTGTCGCTAATTTGGAGTTCCCCAGGGAAGTCATTTACGACCTCTATTCTTTATCTTAGCTTTTATTGATGTACCCAGTTGTGTACGATACAGTAACATTTTAATCAATGCGGATGATATGAAAATTTTCAAAAGCATACAATCTCGAAAACGATCGATTACAACTCCAAGAGGATATTGACGGTTTTGTTATTAGGTGCAAAATGGCTGGGCTAAACCTTAACCGAATTAAATGTCAGGCAATGACTTTCTTCACAAAACGCATTAATAGTTCTATACATAAGCTTTAAGAGGGCTTCCATGGTCAAATCCTTACAAATTTGCTAGTTTTGTAAATCTGATCTTCTTCAAATGCAGCCTTTATCACAAAGGAGGGTTAATAATGATGTTGTCATTATTCATCAACTTATAACTGGTGTAATTAATGCAACTGATCTATTAAATTGCTTAAATTTAAACTATTATAGAGGAAAAAAGTCCAACGGCTGAGGTACCTGAGTCACGTAGAGCGCATTTGAACCAATGCTCCGGCCCTGAATCCTTCGAATCGACGGAAAGCCCAGTAGAATAATGCCGCGGATCAGGTATCGCACACAAATGGAAACTGGCCATACGTAACATGAAGTGCGCAACTAAAGACATCAAGCTAGGAGCCGAGCTATATGGAGAAGTTGGTTGGATGAGGCCCTGCTTCACACATGACTTTTGCGCCACCTTAAGTCACACACCCTTCGACTAAATTTGAGAAAATTCATATTATGATAAAAAAGAATTTTTTCAATGCGTTGAATTCTCTTAGACGTCAAACTCGACACAAGCTTCGTGTTCATTTTCATTTATATAAACTGGAAGAGCCGAGCCCTAAGTACTGTGATACTAGCACTAATTTTTTGATGTACAAAATCTTATTTTTGAACTTTACATTTTTTGAAAAAAAATTATTTTTCCCTCAACAAAATGATAAACAAATATTTTGCTTAAAACTTCAACGCCATCGAAATTTCTTTCCGCATCCAGTGCTCATATATATCGCTCATCGGTGTTACCATCAGAGCCATATAAAGCTTTACGGTATCTGAATGAAGTCAAAAGGTTTTTTGGTTTTGTTTACCTCGAATTCTGCAACAGGAACACCGCCACACTTCAACAAATGAGTTACGATTCAATTGTGTATTAAAAGCAGACAATATAGAAGAATGGCCAAAGTTGTGCCTTAGCGTCGTCGTCGTTGTTGTTGTTGCCGTTGTTGTCATCCAAGTCGACGTCGACGTCGTTGTTGCCGTGGACACTCTGTTCATTTGGAAATCGTGCTTCGTTTGCATAAAAGTCGTTCGAACACTTTATTTTCTCCTTCTCCATGATGGTCGATGTTATTGCCGGCTCTGATGGTTGAGCTCATCGTTATATCGTTGTCTTGTTTTGTATTTGTTCGGGGCACCAAAAAATCCTTCTTTATCCTCAACCTCCTGCCTCCCTCGATGATGGTCCCTATGCCACAAGAGTGTGGGATGTGGTTGTCTCTTCATTTTTGTAGATATACCAGACCAAACCAGACCAGCTACACCCCAAGTTACGATTCATGTCGTTGTCGTCCTTTTAACTGTTATTGCCATCAGGGCTCGAAAAGAGCTCTCATTCTTTTGTTCAAACATGCATTAAGTAGTCACCGTCACCAGCTCTGTATTCTGGATAAGGTCTATAAAAGGGCAGCAGCAACGGTAGGAACAGTATCCAGTCACCCAGTCAGCCAGTCAGCCAGCCAGCGCAGCGCAGCGTATCAACCTGGTTTGGACTTCTATAAAGCTTGAATATGTGCAGGATTACGTTACCTATACCTTACCTCCTGTAGCTCTATAGACCTACCTTACCCTATATCTCAACTCTATCTAGCTGTGTTTCCTTTTTGTAGCACTTATCGGTCCGAGGAAATAAAAGAGGAGCTCAGAGGTAAATAGAGAAATTTCATCCAGCCAAAGGTACAAGGGATTTGGTGGAGAAGCTTTGCTCTGTTCTGTTCTGCTCTGCCCTGCGTTGATGGTTACTTCTCTTTGCCTTGCTTGGTGATGTCAAATGTCTAAAGGTGATTACATGGTGCTCGAACATGAATGGGCCAAGTTTCATTGAAAATTCAACTCTTTGTTTATGATGAAGGGAGAAAAGAGGATATACAACATTTCGTAGTTTTAATTAACTCTATGGAGGAATTGATCGGTTTTAAGGGTGTTAAAAGACACAAGCAAAATTGTGGCTTGATTTAATGGATGTTTAAGTGTTTTTTATTTTGTTGGTATTATAATTTAATTCAGTTCTTAATGATAATTGCATTTAGTGTGAAGAGGTGTCGATATTTAAAATGCGAAAAATGTATACCTTCTGGCAGATGGTACCAAATTTTGTCAGCAATTTTCTGTGATATATTTGAAGAATCTTCTAATCATAGTAAATAATCGGTTATCTTGCAATTCTGCAGTTGTTGAGCTAAGCTATAGGCAAAGATCTGGTCCTTTAAAGTTAATAATCGTGGTTATTATCTAAAGTAAAACTAGGGCCAACAAAACCGATTGCGGCTCCGGGTTGTATGCTTACTTTTGTCATGCTACTCCTTGAAGATCATTCGAGAAAGAATTGTGCAAAATTAAATCTTGAACACAAGAGGCACAATCAAATGCCCGTCTAATTACTCGGATACGCCGTCGATGATATTGGCATAGTTGGAGGATCATAACGTGATGTCAGGGGTGCGTTTTTGAGCATTGCGATAGAAGCGGAAAAAATTGGTTTAGTGGTCAATGAGGGCAAGACCAAGTATGTGCTGTCATTAAGAAATTAAATTGAATGAAGATGTTTTTTACAAAACATCACATGGACTTTATCTATTTAGCACTGAAATCAAACGGAGAATTACTCTTGCAAATCCCTTCTTCCTTAGACTTAGGAATCACCATCTAACTCATTATCCCGGTTCTTATTTATAACGCTGAGGCTTGGACCTTTTCAAGGCAAGATGATTACGTCTTAAGATGCTTCGAGAGAAAAATTCTTCAGGCTCCTTCTGCATAAATGAAGATTTGAGAGAAGATACAACATCGAACTGTTCAAGGTGTACAACGGGACTGATCCAGTAAATAGAATACAAATCCAATGATTCGTTCATGTAGAACAAATGGGCATCAACGCTTCAGTCCATAAGGTCTTCGAATCCAATCCCAAAAGATGGTGCAGTAGAAGAAGGCCGTGACTTAGTTGAAGCACGCAAGTGAGAGAGGCCTTTAATCAACTCGGTGTGTGAAGCTGAAGACAGCTTTAGCTAGGAACCGAGCTATCTGGAGAAGCATGTCGGTTAATGCTCATCTCTACTTCAATAAAAGAGAAAAGGGCTTCTTTGTATGTTGAAGTTTGCAAATATTGTGTTATTACTATCTATCCTAAGTATATGGTTAACCAACTGGCTCTAGGTTTGATCCACTTTTATTTATATATTACAATAATTTTGTGAAAACTGTATAATTACCTATTCATCAATTGAAAACGGCTGTGTGCGATTGATCTGAAATATCAGTTCAAAATTTGCGGGTCTTGTAAAGATTAATAATATTCATTAATGAACGAGAATATGCAGACAAATGATATCAATCTTGGAGAACTTAGGTAAGGTATCACGCGTTGGCTTCAAACCCCTTAAAGAAATCCTCAAACAGATGCAGACAAAAAAGTTCAATGACATAATCTTCCAAGAGCGCGTAAAACATAGGATTTTGTGCTTCCAAAAAGTATGGTTCCCATCACTCTTGTCAGTTTACGCATTGTGCTCTACAATTTAGCAAAATGTTTAAATGACTTCTTACGTGAAGATATTCATGTCACTTCATTATCAGGTAGCCAAGCCAAGTTAGACAACAAAACCAACAATTAGGATTTCTTTGACAAACACTTCAGCGACTACTCTTAAAAATTGCTCTACAGAAACGAAGCTTATTAAAAATAGTATTGATAAAGTTTAAAATTATTACAACCTCTGTATTGGAGCCTTTTTATTTAGAAATTAGATAAGTTAGCTTTACAGGGCAAGCATAATTGAAAGTCATTAAAATGCTCTGTATCTGTACCAAATTTGAAGCTTAATTTTATTAACAAAACCCTTAAATTCGCTTGCTTTTGATTTTTGGTAACGAAAAGCTTCTAAGCCAAAACATGTGAATAGACAAACGAAAGCTAATCTTTTTTTTATTCGCATAAAAAAAAATTGAGCTGTAGCTGTCTAGCTTTAGCTAGCTAGCTATATCTTGGCTAAAAATAGCTCCAGCTTTTTTTCACAAGGCCCAAAGTCTGCTGGTTTGCTAGTTACTCAATATAAATTTATACTTTTTTATTTGAACGGTATCAAACTTTAATGCAGGGTATTTGGTTAAACAGCTTGGTGCTGAGCTTTTTTGGCTTTTTTTTTGAAACGCTCTAGTATGTATGTGTTTACTGTTGATGTGGTCTCAGTAAAAGCATTGCAAACCTTACCATCTATCATTGAAAAAATTAATGAGTATTGAACCTTAACACATTTATTTCCAATCAACATGGACGTTTGTTGAAGGTTTTGGATCTCTGCATCCACTCAAGCTTTTACGGATTTTGAAACATCAGTTGACTCTTTAGTGTATTCAATTTTCAGGGATCTGCAATAATTTTTCGAAGCTGGACGAGGGTTTTGCCAGACTATATGCACACCACTTACCAGCTGAATGGGGACTAAACTGGTTATAAAAACAGAAAAAACGAAAAGCTTGTTTATATGAGCTATGTCCCGATCCCGAGCTTCCATCGAAACACCACTTCGATATAAAATATAATTTCTCAAGCTCTTCGTCTTCCAATATGCCAAAAAAACACTCCAACCAGTGTTACCGCTGGGATTTTTGAAAAGGTCGCAAAAAAAGGGTCAAATGAAAAAAAAAGTCGCATTTAGATTTTTTTTAATACATACCTAAATCAAACGAAATCTGTACAAATTGCAAAAAAAAGAGTTGTTTTTTAGTTTTTTATTAGGTATACCTTCTAAGAAAAATAAATTTGTATACTAGTATTCAATACATTCGATTTATATCACACACGTTCCTTTTTTTAATAAATACGTTAAAATGTATATGTATATAACATCAAATAACAATAATAGTCAATTCAGTCGATTTAAGTTATATTAACTCAAGTTTTAAAGTTAAACTAAAAAATAAATAAATTCATATTCTATTCAGTTCTTTTGAAATACAAAAATTAAGGTACATTTTAGGAATTTACGGTAGCTTTTTATAAGCTCCTCTAAAGGTTTCCATTCATCAAGAGTTTGCTTTTCTAAAATATTTGCTGCAGAGAGCATTGCATTACATGTTTCCAAGGCGGTTCGTTAATCTATTTTTTAGAATTGTTAACCTTTCGGCACACGCACTGCTGTGTGGAAGTGTGAAAATATTTTTTACAAAGGAGTATAAGTTGAATAAACATATTCTCCGAGAGGGTTTTTAATTGCCCCGATCTTATGCCAAAACTACTCCAAATTTGACAGTTCCAAAAAACTTTCATAATTCTTTTCATGAATTTTGAATTCTAAAAGCTTATATTCTTCAATTACTTTTTCAGGTTGAATTATAAGGTGTTGATAATCTGATACTAGATCATTATAATTAAACTCTTCGCCTAGTTTGATTACTTGAGGATCCAAGTGCCTCAAAACCGAAAACTTCCTATCATTAATATCAAACCTTGAAATAATTTGCCTGCAAATTATTTGGTAATAAATAAGAATTTTACTTTTTATATTTTCAATATCAGAACTGGAAATACTTTCTTGTTTTATATATGTTTCCGCTTCATTCCCTATGTAAATATCACTTACATTTTTTATATTTTTTAGGTCTATAAAATTAATCTCTTCAACTTTAGTGCGTAGTATATATTCTTTTGTTAAAAAATGTTTGTACATCATAATAAAAATGTCTTTAAATGAAATGGTTAAGTGAATTATTTGAGAGGATTCACTCTGAAACTGTTTATTTAAATTATTCATTATTGATAAAACATACTTTAAAAACTTCAAATAAATTAAGTTTGTGCTATTAAGATTTTCTAAGATGTCCGAAATTTTTGAATAAGGGTTTGGTGACTTTTCTTAAAACTTTGCCCTCACGAAGTAATGCTACAGAACTACCCACTGCACAACCATTCGGGAAGCAACAGCCTCAAATGAAAGCCACCTTGTAGAGCTGAGTTTAAGAAGCTTGTGCTCTGGTACATCAAAAATAGCTTGAAGACCCTAAAATCACCTAACCGCTTAGCTTAGAAACTTTGTTAAAGAGGAACGCAGTCGTGAAATAACCAAAATTACTCATACAAACTTAAAATTGTTAACTATTAACTACATTTATATGCAGAGTCGAAAGGTTGAAATGAATTTTTATGCTAGAATAGCAAGATTTCGATTCTGAGCGAACGTGATCGAGTCGACCCAAACAATTCCAACTTGATTCCATTTTATACATTGAAATTATGTGTGACAGTGTTAGTTATGTTCTTATTTCAATGGAAGTTTGGAAATTTTGTATGAATTAAGAAAATAACTTATTTTTTCAATGTATTTTTCTAGAGATGGGGTCAAAAAATTCGCATAATTTTTTAAAAGGGTCAAAATAGACAATTTTTTAAAAAGTCGTATCATGGTCGCATGAGGCACAAAAAGGGGTCAAAGTGCGACTAAAGTCGCATAGCGGTAACACTGACTCCAACATAGAAATAAGTCGTTTTGATGTTATATCAAGCAAAGCTTGAAGACTCACTTCGGCACATACAGCTGTGATTTTCACGGGATTTCTGTCGGGATAGCAAGCTTTCCTTGCATTTTTCACAATTCTGTAAGATGGACATTTCCCCGGGGCGCTCATTTTTATTATTTTATATTAATGCCGTGATAGTTTCGCTGCAACTAAGGGCCCTTTCACACCAAACGAATCCGAATCAATCAGAATCACTCCGAATCACTCCGAATCAAGTTGAATCTGATTCGTCATCTCCACTCTTTCACACCAGCTGAATCAACCTGAATCTATATCGCACTATTTTCTTTAACGTTTAAAATTAATAACTCCACGTCCATCTCCATCTCCATGGTTGTTGATTCAAGACTGACCGGACGAGGAATCTGACAGGTTGAATCAAGTGCGACCTCGAATCAAACCTGATTGAATCAGATCTGAAGGCGGGAAAAGAATCCCTTCACATTTAAACGAAGCTCTCGAAGCCGAATCTTGGTCAATCAGATTCAACTTGATTCGGAGTGATTCTGATTGATTCGGATTCGTTTGGTGTGAAAGGGCCCTAATACCGCCAAAGCTTCTTCTCTCGTCATACAACTTCTCTCGTTCGACTGCGATTATTTAAAAACTCGCCTGTATTTTTTAGCCCGAGTTGTGCTTACACTCACTTCTTTTAAAAGTTTTAAGGCTTGGATAAGTCCGGAAGCTCGTAGACTCATTTGGGTACCATAACTGAGGACACCAAGAGGTACAGAATCTCTCAGGTCGCGGGTTTTTTCCCTTTTCGATCGTTGGGAAGAATTTTCAAACTCTACTTCTAGAGGACCACGTTTCTTAGCTGAGTCGGGTACTCTACAGAAAGCTAGAGATGTGTTTAGCCAAGTTTCATTAGTTTTAAAAAACTTTTCCTCGACCCTGCAAGCTTTATCCCACCGCATTTTAAAATCCACTTTGAAATGCGAAAATATGTTCGTCAAAACCTTGACTTTTTTCAGAGCTTTTCGTAATTTTGATCAATTCTTCTTTTAAGAAACTAAATTGTTCCTCTATTACAATAATACTCCCAGACCGTCTCATTAACGCAATAAGATCTTTTCTAGTCAAAAACAATGTGTTTGAAGAAAGTTCTAAAATAACGAAAAAAAGTGTCACTACACAAAAATGCAAATATAATAAAAAGTTCCGAAAAGTAGCATTTTTAACTTCCCATAGGAAGTTATTGTAATGGGTCCGATTTTTCAAATTGAAAATTTGACATTTCTCGACGTTTCAAGGTCCCTAGAGTCGAAATAAAAGATTTTTAGAAAGATGTCTGTGCGTGCGTGTGTACGTACGTTCGTACGTCCGTATGTCCGTACGTTCGCGACGTTTCTTTCGTCGTCCATAGCTCAAGAACCAGAAGAGATATCGACTTAAAATAAATTTTGTTATAAAGATAATAAGGCAGAAAGGGCTCTCAAGAAAATTGCGTGGGTGGTTTTTTTACCATACCAGTTTAAAAAAAAGGTGAAAATTTTGGTTAACCCTAAATATCTCATGAACCAATGACGCTAGAGACTTGAATTGCATTTTATATTATATATTGTAACGTGATACAAAAAAGTATTTTTTTTTTGAAAAAAATCCAATTAACGGTTTTTTTATAAATCAAAAAAACTAAAAAAAATGTGTCACCTCGAAAATTTTACGACTAAAACATGATTTCATCTCCAAAACAATTTTGTGCAACGAAGAATAATGTTTTTGACATCTGATAAAATTTTGAGAAAAATCTAATTGACAGTTTTTTTTATAACAAATAAAAACCTAAAAAACCATTACTCAAAGTTGGTAAAAATTGAATTTCGATTCAAATATGTTTTCAAAAACTTGAGATTAAGGCTTCAAACTTATTTTATCTTATAAGAAATATTATTTTCAACATTCTGAAAAATATTGAGAAAAATCGAATTGACATTAAAAAAAAAAAAAAATTAAAACCTAAAAAAAATTAATAAAAGTTGGTAAAAATTGATTTTCGACTCAAATATCTTTTCAAAACTTTGAGATAATGGCTTCTAACTAATTTTAACTTATAAGAAATATTATTTTCAACATTAGGAAACATTTTGAGAAAAATCGAATTGACAGTTTTTTTACAAAAAATAAAAACCTAAAAAAAAACAATACAAAACTTGGTAAAAATTTACTTTCGACTCAAATAGCTTTTCAAAAATTGCAAATATTGGTTTCAAACTTATTTTATTTCACAGAAAATATTGTTTTCGATATTCATATATCATTCGATATAAAAATCCAACAGTCCGTTTTTTTCATAAAAAAATAAAATCTACAAAAAATAGTACGCAAATTTGGTAAAAATTGATACATATAGACAAACTTTTAAGCAAGACAAATCGACAGACGGAATGGGAAGTTATCAGTGTGGGTCGCATCCCAGCATCTTTTTTTTTTGGATATTACTTAATCAAAAAATTAAAAAAAAACAATTGAGCATATTTTTAATTTTCATTTTTGAATTATTGCCAGCTTTTCGGTCGTTTTGCCCCAATGTGCGCCGCCAAGTTTCTAGCCATTAATTAAATTTACTTAATATTTTTAACGTTTTCCTGACTTCATAACATTTAAAATGCAGGTAAGTCAATGTATCATGGTTAATTGAGGCATTTTAAGAGAAGGGCTTTAGTAACGATAGAAGCACGGGACATCAACGGCTTGTTTTAGAGTACATCAATGTATGTATATGGTCCCATTAAATCAAAAGTATACAATTAAGGAGACTAAGATTTCTTAAAAGCATATACAAAATACCAGAGCAATAATTATGCGAGGTATATCATACGTTAGCCAAAGGGTGTTATTCACAACAAGCTTTTAAAACGAAGAAGAAGCAATGTCCCTAGAATTTCAAACATTTTAAAAATGTGTTTATTACTTTTTGGATTTTGTATGTCTTAGGTATATGCTTTTATTTATTCCAATTTTCCTTCTCCTACCTCATATTTTTTATAAACTTATTGAATTCTGACGCCATCATACATTGGTTTCCTATTCACCAGAAAACACACTGACCAAAATTCCAATGTTTTTCTTAAACTTTTGATTAAGAAACTATTTCTTCCCCTTTATATCTTAAAATTCAATTCAACCATCACCGCATGAAGTAAATTTCACACATCAGCCTCTTCAACATCAACAACTTCGTCCTCCTCCTCTGTCTCTTCGTTGTCCTTATACAATCATTTCTGGGAAAACAAAAAGTTACAGTCAATCAAGAAGCATTTGCATTTCTTAATTAATTAAGAAAAGTTTCAAGCTATGGAAGTGAGTCTGGGTTTGCTTTTGCTATATTGGACAAACTTTTTGGGGAAGAAAAACTTTGAAATTATAGTAATTTTTCACCCTCAAATCCAAATAGAACTATAGAAGACCATCAAGAAGGGACTTCTCGCACTCCTCTCACAACCAACAGAACAGGAAGTTTGATAGTTTATCTCGAGACCATCTCAAAATTAAGAATCAAAAATCCAAGACAACAATAAATTTGTGTCCACGTTAATTGAAAGTGATTTTTTTCTTCCTCTTATTTTAAGCTTCACCATCAGCTGCGGCGGCGGTTGTTGATGAACCGAAAAAGAACTTCCTTTGGTATTACGCCGCCACCGGCCGGCCGCCTTGATTGATGCCAAGAGCATCTAAATTCATCTCGGTTCATAATAAAGAATGAGCCAAAGCATCGAAGAAACAATAAATTCTAGAAGATAGGAATCATTAGGCGATAGGACTCGGACGGACGGTCGTAGTTACAACGATGACCAAGTTCATTGATAGATATCTTCCAACAGCAATCCAACAACCGTACACTATCTTCGCACCGCCAAAGACCGGCATCTCAAGAGAGAACTCAGTCGTCAAGACGTTGACAAATAATCCCTGGTTATGAATAATCAGAGATGTCACTCAATGGCAGATCGGCAGCTCTTGAATAAAATTTCCATAATATTGTGTCCATCTCTGAAGATACATATATTTATTTTGGTGAAGCTGAAAATCCGCATGAGAGCAAAGCCTGGACAATTGACGATGATGGTTCCAATGCAATTGCCAATGCCATCAGTAGTACCCCACTCTTCATCCTTGGATCCGTGGTTGAGGCCGACAAAGGTGGGTGGTGTCAAGAAAGTCAACCCCAGTGATGTTTTCATCCGTATCCGATGAAGGGGACTCAGACTCAAACTCGCTCGATGATGGTGATGTAGCCGAACCGAAACTGGATCAAAGAAAGACTCGTGTACCTATGTCCTGGGTATGAATATACCGCATCACCATAACGTAGCTATACACACAAGAAACATAATAGAGCATAAAGTAGCGTCCTCATATAGTCGGACACTGGCACAACCTGGAAGGGTCATAAATTTCCAACAACAAAGAGACAAAACTTCAGCCTAAAACATATATCTTAAAGCTGTCCGTCCGATTGTCGACTTTAGCCACCTTGAATGTAAAGGGAGGGGGAAGATGAAACTGTTGGTAGGTAGGTAACACATACCTAGTATAAGCCTTGCCCATGTGGTATAGACCAACTCTAATGGAAGTAGCTTCAAATAAAGTGTGACCAGCATTGGGTAAACTATGGGAGCACTTCCTACTTTCAGGAAAGACGTAAAATTGCTTAACAAAGGCTCTGGTGTTTGTGAGTCTTTAAATTCAGAGTTTTTACAGTACCCGTGCTGTGATGCTTAGTTCTAAAAACTGTCATCCCAGAGGTCTGAGCTCTGTGATGTGCTTTGTTGTCTAAGAGCTAGGTTTCGCTAGCAAGACTCCAGGGTACTAACTGAAGAAATTAAAAAAGCTTTAGTTTAATGGTCTTTATCAAGAACTCGTAGTTCTTTTAGATTACGGTATTAAGTTTCACGATTGACTGGAGAATTAATGGTAGGACTAAAGTTCATAGGCCTCGTCGAAAATAAGTCATATTTTTGTTTAGGGATTCGCCCTTTCGTTCACTGACTTATTGTTTCGGCTCCATTTCATTCTTCTTCTTTGGATTTCTTTGAACGTTCGAAGGTTTCACGGGTTATAGCAGTCTTCCGGTGGTTATCGGTGGTTTCGCGGGCAACTACCGTTTTCACCAGCTGAAATCTCACAGAATTTGTTGAGAGTTCTAAGCCACTAGGCTCTGGTTCCCTACGAGTTTTTGAATAAGCTTTTATTGATTACTTAGGTTTATTTCGTTGGAGCCTTCAAATCTTCGCTCTTGTAAGGTCACACCATCGAATAGCAAAGGTAAAGCTTATGAAACCAAAATACCAACATGCAATCCATTCTAGTGCGGTTGCTGGAATTCCAAGAGACGGGGAATCCTTTATCATTCTTTTGGGGCGAATATAGAACAGACAACCGGAGACGGGTCTATATAGCAACCGCTTATACATATAAGCCTTCTTCGTATGATTGCCTTGTTTTAAGTGCGACAAACCGACGAAGAAAACGATATCTTTTAATAATTTTTACTGGCAACGTTTTGAGGCTGTCGTCCCGATCGTCCCGTTGTCCGTCGTCGTCGGTCGGTTGCAGCGGTGGATTCTCGAGTATTGTTGGGTTTTTGGTTCGGGCGGTCATCTTCATCCTTTCGGATAAAACAGCAACAGCATTATAGCACCCGCCACCCATTTGAACCGCGTTGCGCTTGTTACCGCCATTCGCCATCGCCATCGCGCTAAGGCAGTAAATTTAAAATTGTTGAAAGGTATTTAATGGACATGGAGAGAATAAGTGACATTTGGTTTACATTGGCGACACAGAAGATACATATACATTAATATAATATATGAGAATTCAGCGAAGGGATCACAAATCATTGGACACACGGCCCGGACGGACGCGGACGGACCAAGGTATTGAAAAAGGTTTTTCAGTAGGTATCTTTCTCTTTCTTTATTGTTTTATTTCTGTTTTTTTTCTGTTTTTTTCTTTTTCTTTTGTTTTTGATTTCGTTTACTCCTGTTAAAGTTGCCGCAGGCTTTAATGTTTTCTGCGAGAGGTTAGACTTTTATTTTTATTTTTTCAAACAATGGAAAGGTACCTTCTAACGTTGGTTGGTTGTTCAAAAGAGTTAATGATGGATTAACCGCATCCGCATATCGGAAACAGTGAAAGGTGGCCAAAAATGGTAGTTGCGGGTACTATGATCATAGTTTTAAGGGAAATGTGAACATAAAGTCAAAGGTGTTATTGAGAGTGTTGAAAATCTGGGCTTTTAAAAGAAGGAGAAAGTGTACCTAACTACCTTCTGGCTGTTTAAAAATATATGTACATTATTAGGTCAAACTTTTAAAAACCTTTATCTCATAATCACATATCATTTGATTATTTTATTAAATTTGTTAAAAATTGCAACTCGATATTTTTTAAAATAAATTCAAACGTGGATTATATATTTATGCAATAAAGTGATTTTGGAAGTTTCTTGTCTTAATCCAGTTAATCAAACAATGAATATAAATATGTATGGACGAGAAATGGGACTGTTTACATACGGAAAGAAGAGGGTGACAGCTGTGTAAGAATTAATTGTACTGCTGATTTTCTTAAGCTATGAATGTAGTTAGATCTGATTCACCTTCTAATTTTTCTGTATGTGATAACCCAGTCGATTTCGTAAACTCTGTAGATTATTGTTTTTGTTTACATCAAAATATACGTAGCTTAAGAAAAAATTTTTCGATTTATTTAGCTCATCTTGATTCGTTAATGAACTTACCTGTTGTAATAGTTTTAAGTGAAATTTGGATCTATAGTTATGAATTAAATTTGTATAATATACAGGGTTATACTCTTTTTGGGAATTGTAACGACTTTTATTCTGCTGGAGGGGTAGCTGCCTTGCCTTAATTTATCTAGCGCTGATGTATTAAAATTATCATTTGTCTTTGAGAATATTGATTATACTTTGTTGTGCATTTATTGACTTCATGGTTTTGCTAAAAGTGTTTTCATTGATGAATTAAGCAACATTCTTAGTGCAACTTCAGCCAAAAACTTAATTGTCTTGGGAGATATCAATATTGATATTCTAAATGAAATTGATATAGATTCTGAAAGTTACTTGTTTACTATGGCTTCAAATGGTCTTAAGAGTTTAATTAATGAACCTACCCGCTTGACAGATTCTTCTAAGAGCTGTATTGACCATATTTTTGTAAGATGTCATAAAAACAATACAAATAATTTCATTGGTAAAGTGTATGATTTAAAACTTTCCGATCATAGCATGATTGCATTAAATTACTTATCTGTCAACCATTCTCAAAACATTAAAGCCGCTTCAGATCCAGTTAAATATTGTGTAAACTTTACGGTATTAAAAGAATTATTAACATTTGAATGTTGGGACTAAGTTTATGCCGAAAATAATCCCTCTGTTGCATTTGATCTATTTGTGGAAACTTTAAAAAACATATTGACTCTAGTACTTTCCAAAAAAAGCTTTCGGGTAAAAAGAAACACCTTAAACGTTGGATGAATAACTATCTTCTAAATAAGATCAGGAAAAAGAAAAAATTGAGAATAAAAATGAATAAAGAAATTGATGATATTCGTAATAACTACTATTGTGAGAGGTTTTCTAGAGCTGAAGGTAATATTCGTGAAGAGTGGAGAGTGGTTGATAGTATTCTAAGTAAAAATAGAAATTCGGTTAAAGTTGACTCTATTGAAATTGAGGGAGCTACAGAGTCCGATGCGTTGATCATTTCTAATAAATTTAATGAGTATTTTACTGAAATTTCAGAAAGATTAAAAACTGCTATTGAACCTTGTTTAAATTGCAAATGAAATTCCATTTCTTCAAATTTGTTTCGGATAATACACAACCAAATAGTTTTGTTTTTGATAGAATAACATCATGAGAAGTTGTCAAAGTTATTACGTCTCTAAAAAATAGCAATAAATAAACAATGGGTCTGTTTATTGATATGACTAAAGCTTTCGATCTGGTGAACCACGATCTTTTGCTAACTAAACTTTATAATGCAGGCTTTCGCGGTAGTTTTTTCAATCTGCTGAATTCTTATTTAAAAAATAGAAAACAAAAAGTTAATAATAACGGAATCTTAAGTGAATCAAGGCTGTTAAAGAACGGTGTTCCACAAGGATTCTGTTCTTGGCCCTTTGTTTTTCTTGATTTATATATTAATTCCATTTTCAAATTTAAATTAAATGGTACTTCAACTGCTTTCGCTGACGACATTGTTTTTACATATTCATCTAGGACCAGCTTTGAAAGTATTGTGAACATTGAAGAAGATCTGGAAGTATTAAGGTTGTGGTTTACTTATCATAAATTGATTATTATCAGCGAAAAAACTAAATTGATGTATTTTAATGTAACTGTAAATAGTCTCACTGATTTTAATTTACGGTTTCACGCTCACGATTGTAAAAAATTTCCTTTACCTCTTCATAAGTGTGGTAAAAGTAATTTTATAACCAACCAAACAGTTCAACATTTTAAGTACCTAGGAGTAGTAATTGATAGCAATCTAAATTGGAAGAATCATATTCATATGATCAACACGAAAAATGTATTTAATTAAGCCTTCTAGCTCCCAAAAAGTTTTAAAAATTATATATTATGGGCTTGCAAACTCAAAGCTGCAATACGGCATAACAAGTTGGGGTGGTTCCTATGTTAATACTTTTCGACCTCTATTGATTGCACAGAAGCATTTAATACGAATTATTTTAAATAAAAATCGGTTGGCTGAAAGTTGGCCTTTATTTAAGGAGTTGCTAATTCTACCAATGAGGCATTTATATGTTTTTAAAATTTTGAGAGAGTTTTTCAAACAAAGCGGAAATATTCCTAGTAGGAATTATCAAATGTACAACCTTCGTGTGAACAATATGAGCTTAGTTAATGTACCTTTTGCATATATAACACTATTTTCTCATTTTTATACATATACAGCTCCAAATATTTTCAATAAATTGCCCCTATCCATAAGAGAAACATTTCGTTTTTCATTTTTTAGTAAAAAGGTTAAAGACTGGTTATTCACTTTAAATTTTAATTGTATTGAATCACTAATTTAGTATTTTTTTTATAAGCTACAATAAAATGAATGTAAAAAAAGAGGCTGGGATGCGACCCACACTGATAACTTCCCATCCCGTCTGTCGATTTGTCTTGCTTAAAAGTTTGTCTATATGTATCAATATTTACCAAATTTGCGTACTATTTTTTGTAGATTTTATTTTTTTATGAAAAAACGGACTGTTGAATTTTTATAAAAAAAATACTGAATATCGAAAACAATATTTTCTGTGAAATAAAGTAAGTTTGAAGCCAATATTTGTAATTTTTGAAAAGCTGTTTGAGTCGAAAGTAAATTTTTACCAAGTTTTAGTATTGTTTTTTTTTAGGTTTTTATTTTTTGTAAAAAAAAACTATCAATTCGATTTTTCTCAAAATTTTATCGAATGTATTATATATATATTATAAGAAATATATATTATATTTCTTATAAGTTAAAATTAGTCAGAAGCCGTTTTTTGAAGAGATATTTGAGTCGAAAATCAATTTTTACCAACTTTTTTAAATTTTTTTTTTCGGTTTTTAATTTTTTGTAAAAAACCTGTCAATTCGATTTATTTCAAAATTTTACTGAATGTTGACAACAATATTTTTGAAAGATAAAAGTAGTTTAAAGGCAATAACTCAAAGTTTTGAAAAGATATTTGAGTCGAAAATCAATTTTTACCAACTTTTATTAATTTTTTTTTAGGTTTTTATTTTTTGTAAAAAAAACTGTCAATTAGATTTTTCTCAAAATTTTATCAGATGTCAAAAACATTATTCTTCATTGCACAATATTGTTTTGGAGATGAAATCATATTGTAGTCGTACAATTTTCGAGGTGACAAATTTTTTTTTCAGTTTTTTTGATTTATAAAAAAACCGTTAATTGGATTTTTTTCCAAAAATATAATTGTTTTGTATCACGTTACAATATATAATATACAATTTAATTCAAGTCTCTAGCGTCATTGGTTCATGAGATATTTAGGTTTAACCAAAATGTTCAACTTTTTTTTAAACTGCTATGGTAAAAAAACCACCCACGCAATTTTCTTGAGAGCCCTTTCTGCATCTTTCTGCCTTATTATCTGTATAACAAAATTTATTTGAAGTCGATATCTCTTCTGGTTCTTGAGCTATGGACGACGAAAAAACGTCGCGAACGTACGGACGTACGGACGTACGTACACACGCACGCACAGACATCTTTCTAAAAATCTTTTTTTCGACTCTAGGGACTTTGAAACGTCGAGAAATGTCAAAATTTTCAATTTGTCAAATCGGACCCATTACAATAACTTCCTATGGGAAGTTAATAAAATATAATATCTATAAGATGAATATTATTAATGAATTGTTAAGTATCTTCTAATATTTTTTCTATACATTTGCTAGCAAGCTTTTTCATTTTTTTATATTTCATTTTTTCGTTTTTTCTTGTATTTTAACTTACACTGATTGTCACCCACATCAGATACCAATGAATTTTCAATGGATGTGTCATTCACCACTAACTTCTAGTTAAAGAATGAACACTATTATTCACCTTTCTTATTAATTAATTGTTATATAGTTTTAAGTTTAAATGAATGAAAAAAATACAATACAATACAATACACAGAGCACGAATTTTGTGTGCCTTGAATGAATATGGGGAGCATCAGCAGGTCGGAATCCTGTTTTTCAGAAAATTTTGTTTGATACTGTGAAATACTGCTTGGTGAGAGTAATGTACATTATGTATGTCTAAAATTTTGTACTCGTTCAGACTGCTGTAAATCAAAATTATTGGTATTTTCTTGTCATTTTTATATCACAAAATACTACCCGTGTTTTTTTTTGGCATTCTATAAATAGTATAGTAGAAAATTCCCAAGAAAACCCATCGGCAGTAGCCAAATTTTTGTATTTAAAAATTGGTACAACTGAAAGAATACCTGTCAGAATAATAAGTTCTTTTTGTTTCTAAAGAATATTTAATTGTTTAATCATGTACATACATACGTAGTTTATAAGCTAAAATTAGTTTTTGTTTACCTTTTTCCTGTTTTCTTTTTGTTTTCCATTTTCAGCTTTCACAGTTGGCGGTCGATTTCAAAGTTTTAACCAAACAATTTGACATAAAATAAAAACTTCAAGAAGGGGGTTTGTTGGTAGACTACTACATTAACATGTGGTGTTGAAGCGAGCTTGAAGCTCGCCTTAGTTCTTTATATACCTGAATCGAGTTAAAATGAGCTTGATTCTACTCTATTCTAGTCGGGGATCGAAGTCGAGTCAAAATTTGTGAAGAAAAACCTGTGTGGAGGATTTGGTTTTACAGATAATGCATTTATGGTCTGTTTATTTGCATGTTATTGTGTACAAAAAATATAGTTTTGTTTATATCAAATTAAAACAAAAAAAATTGCACATGGAGTAGGTAGCATATTCTTATATGGTGCTGAACTATTCAGTTCTGTATTGTTTAACACGAATCAAACTATTTCACTTGCACTTCATATAAAAAACATCGAAACACCATTTGCATTTTAGAAAGTGCTGTCAAACTTAATCATCTTTTTAAAATCTTCTTGTGCGGTGGAAACACCAAAAAGATTTATTTAATCTATACTAAGATAAACCTTTGGTGGAAACATAGCAAAACTTAATTTTCTTTTCTATTGTTTTCTCTTGCAAAATAAGCCCAGTTAGTCCATTTTCATTAACGAAACTAAATAATATCAACAGTAACAGATTGATTTTTTTCCCCAATGGAAAACACATGATTCCAAATGCACAACTACTCAACGAACACAGCCATCGAGATACAAATGCAATATCAATCGTACCAACATTTGAGAACGAAATCACATAAGATCCATTCGAGACTCGTATAAATGTCAAAAACCCATCCGTAGTAAGATTCTACTTTAACTTTTATCGTTAGTATTCATTCTGCGGAAATTGTTTTTGTTATTCGTGTAAAATGCTACTATACTATTGATAGATATTCCAACAAAACACGGGTAATGTATCCTTAAAAATAGTATTTTTGGATACTTCCGTTTCTTTAGTCTAGAAAAAGTCTGTTATTGTCTAAAAATATCTGTCTTAACTTAAATTCAATACAAATTATCATGATTTATCTTAAAAATGTTCTGTCATAAAAGAATCAGTACTTCAAAATACTGTAAAATGGCTTAAAAATAAAAATTGTACAAAGAAAGCAATTTTTTAAAGTATAATAACCATTTTTCTTTTTCAAAAAACTTACAGTATTTTGAAATTGAGTATTTTGTCAAACCAGAGATTTAAATACCGAATTTTGTTCTACAGTATTTTGTTCATACGAAATTTTGTAATACAGAATTTTGACATACAGTATCGGATTTTCGGATAGGGAGTTGACAACTTTGAATTTAATTTCTGAACGCATCCTTTCAGAATGTTTGCATGCCAGCGGCGTAATTAGCGCATATTTTTTCGACCAGAACGATCGTCACGTTACTGTGAATGGCTATAGGATTATCGCTATAGCTGTTATTATTTTTGGCCCGTATTTTAAGATACGAACTTAGATGACATGTGGTATCGACAGGATAGTGCTATTGAACTATTTAAAATAGTTTTCATTTTATTTAAAAAAAATTAGAAGGTCGTTATTAGAAAAGTCCTTATTTTAACTGATACGATATTTCGACCCAACACAACAAAAACATGAAAAGAGATATTCAGGAGTAATTGCTTAATCTAACCAACCCTGTTTTTAATCAGTTAAACGGTTTTCACCTCTAAGATGTCTTTGAGAAAAAAAAGTCTTACGGAGAATCGTTGATGTCATATGTAAGTAAGGACGTTATGAGCGGTGCTGCAATCAGAAATGTTACTGAGGTCAATTTACTGATAACTTTGTTAAGACATCAAATTAAAAAATGGATATTTTAGGATATTAGATATTTTTCCGAAATGTTAACAACAAGAATTTGTATGAGATGAAATATGTTTGTACTCAATATCTTGTCGTAAAAATCAATTTTTACCAATTTTTAGAATTATTTTTGGGATTTATAATTTTTTGAAAGAAAAATATTATGAATTGCTCAAACTGTCAGTTGATGTTTTGCTAAATTCAAACTAAATCTGTCTGAAAACTTAGTTGACCCCAAATATCTCATATTCTTACTTAGAACACTATCGACAACAAAATACGTTATATAAAATTAGTATGAACTTAAAAGCAACACTTCTTCTTTTAAATTAGTAAAAAATAAAATCTACTATTTTACGAAAAAATATGATAATACCTCCAGAATAATATTATAGAACGAAGAATATAATTTTTGACATCTATTTAATTGGACTTCATTTTCGACTCAAATATCTTGAGACCAAACAAAGACATGGATTTCAATCTACCTTCATCTTTTAAAATTACAGGAACATTTTAAACAACATATTTTTAAGGGCTTAACATCTTACTAAGTGTATAAATTTTCTAAATATTTAGCAACTTACTAGTGCCCAATATTGTAAACCGTGTTTTTCGTTTTTGTAACTAGTAAATTTCTAATTAAACGTGCATCGGAACATGTCTAAACAATGACAGTTCCTTAAGAACGAAAACAAACAGAGCAAACAAATCTAAACGGACCCAACTTTAGACTAGACCATTCTATCCACTGCTCTTATAAAATGATGTACTTATAGGTAAAACCTCGTTCTCTATTAGAAAGTTTACTAACCAATATTAGCCTTAAACTTATTTCTAAGCACAAAACAAACGAAGTGGAACAAGTACTTGTAATTTTTGTGATTCCTTCTTAGGTGTTTTAGTTTTCAACCAAGAACCGAACTGTTACCTTGTCAGACCTTTACCTAAAGTAAAATTCCCAATTAAGCAGCTCTTCGAAGCTTAAAACATCGCACTTTTCTGCATAAAGCCGAAAACCTTTTCTTAATTTAAAACAAAAATAAAATGCACGACTGGGTCGCACGAACTTGCTCCTGTATGCAAAGAGTCTGTTTAAAAAAGCACCTATATAAGATTTAAAATTATACCTTTAAAACAAGTTTGTCTTTAAAGATTTAAATGCTATTCGATTTGTCAAAAAAACCGCGCGATTCATCCCAAGACACAACTCATCCTAGGACAACTCATCCCGGAAATGAATTGGTATTTACAATAGTTATAGTTATAAGCAATACATACATATGTACCAAATGCATTATCTAATTTGGATAAAAGATAGTAATCAGCCCTATCATGAATTCCATCGTAGTCGGAATTTTTACGAATCCCGAAAAACTGTATCATGAAATCCGTTCGTAATGCAAAATTGTATGAGATTTTCCTTATTCAGAAAAAAAATTATTGAAATCGGTTGATAAGTTGCTGAGAAAATTAAGAAACAAAATAACGGTTCTATGAGCGGTACCTTTCCTGAGCAATACAAAAATATGTTTTTCTTATGAAAAGAAGCCAAGTTTAAAAATAAAATTTTAGAGAAAATTTAAAAAAAATCTATCGGTTTGTTTTTGAGAAAATTCGAATTTTCATTTTTTGACCAAAAAAATTGTATGGGGGCCACTGTTAGTTTTGGTCTTAAAAAAAAAATGAAAAAAACGCGTAACGCGAATCTGCTGAAAACCTTAACTTCCAAGTTTGAACTCAATCGACCCAATGGTTTAGGCTGTAGGAGCGTGGACAGACAGACAAAACAGACCGGACGGAATCGCGGGACCCACTTTTTTCGACTTCTCTACCATCATAATATCATGTTTGATTAAAATCTCGAGTTCGAAATTTTGCACGAATGCAAAACTTGCCATATAGTTCCTATAAATATATGTCGCAAGTAAAAATCTAGCTCACGAATTTTGAAAAACACACAAATCAACTCTTTTAACTAAAATTGGCAAAAAATTTGGTACAACTTTATTTTCGACTCGAATATCTAGACAAATTTAAGGTATGGACTTTCAACCTATTTTATCTTGTAGATCTAACCGACCCTGCTTATAAGGCTTATCATTTATTTGATTAATTTAAGAATAAAACGGGATCAAAATGCTGCATATTATTTTTCAAGTAAACCTTAGTTAAATTTTGCTTTTTGAAAAATCTTTAGAGCTTTTTTATAAATTAATACTGTATGTATCTAATTTTTCACTTTTTTAAATATTATTTTTAGCATGCAGTTATTTAGTGCTCGTTTTTGAGATATCTTATTTTGAATAAAAAAAATAGAGTTTCGTGTCATCAAATTTTATTAAAACTATAACAGCTGGTTCAGAAATAAATACTTAATCGGTTCATTATTTCTTAAAAAAAATTAAAACAGAAAAGATGCAACTCACACTGATTATTTCCTAACCGTCCGATTATTATTATTTCCTAACTGCCGATTTTTCTAAAACTTTTACATTTTTTATAATTGACAATATTTTCGTTAAGAGTTGAAAAATTTGTAGTCAATCTTTCTTTGTTTTCATAAAACTTTGGTCGAAAACCGCTTCTTATCAGTACTTTGTTGTTTTTGTAGGTTTTCGTTTTTTTTTTAAATTCAATTGAATTTTTCTAAAAAGTTAGAAACATGATAAAATAAGTTCGGGTATTTTGTTAACAAATATGGGATTTTTCCATAAAATTCCATGAAATAATTTTAGATTTTCACATTTTTGTCTTGTAATATCTTTTGCAGAGATATACAAGTCAAAAATCAATTTTTACCAACTTTCAATAGTATTAATTTATACCAATTTGATGCCACATCACAATGTATAATAAAATCGATTTAAATTTGAAGTGAGATTTGTTTTACGAACTCAATACTTGTAAGTAAAAAATCAAGTCACTTTGGATCACATCCTAACCTCTTTTTCTAGTTTGCATCAACTACAATCCCATAGAACAATTGTATATAACATCTGACACTTCTCCTGTCAAACAATAATAATTTAAGGAAGCACTTTGACGTTTGACCAACCCAAATCTCCACCATTAATTTACCAGCTGTCTATAAATTGCAATAATTTCTTATACTTCACTCAAAAACAACATCTTCTCAAGTCGCATCAAATTTCTTCTTAGAGAGCATAAATTAGCGCTGCTTTATTACATACTCACAAGTACCTTCTTAAGTTACGATCACATTACGATAACATTCATTTCCCATAAAATACGGAACTTCAAATAGAATCTCATTAAATCACTAAGGCTACCAACCCACTGCCAGTATTTCACTCGTGATAAAATTCCACATGAGTCTCCCCGATGTGCATTGTTAAAGCCGCACAAAAACAAAAAGAGTCCAATTTTAACAACTGATCATCAATCATGTTTATAGCTGCCTTCAAAATGAGCAACAATTGGCAGCTAGCAGCGCCAGCGGTTGGTGATGGCAATGACCATGGTGATGGGAGACGGCAATGGCAATGGCAATGGTATTCGGTGCTTGGTGCACAATTATATATATCAAACTCGAACTTACTTTTATGGTACACGCGATTAAATCCCGCACTAATAGTCTGCGAATGCGAATGCAAATTCAGAAGTGTAATTCGCATTTTAAGCGGTTTCGAAAAGGGCCTCAGAAATGATTTGTGTTGTAGCACACCTCGAAAATGCAGGTAAGCGAAGCACCTACGAGTTGTGTGTGCGGTGCTAGTCCTGGGTTGGCTGCGCTGCTGGTGTAGCTGAAGCTGGATGCTGTGTGTTAAGTATTCACGCCCATTATATTGTGCTTTGGGAAATCTACACAAGGCACATCTTGTATGCCGGACGGAAGGAGCTTCTGTACCCATGCACAACATGCCCTTTGTTTCGATTCCAACCTGGGGACGACGACGACGACGCGACGGGGAGTGATGCATACATAGAATAGACCAAAATACTACGTGTTCCACTCGATGAGTTGGAATCTACCAAAACGGCCAAAACTATTCAAACAGACCAAATAGTGGCAACAAGCAAAAAGATATTGAAATGAAGCACGCTTCACATCAGAGAAGTCCTTTCCTCTATCCTGAATCCTGATGGCCGCGAATGGAAAATCAATTTTGTGATATTCAAATGGACCACATGGTCGTTGTCATGTTTTATCTCATGGGGAGTAACCGGCCAGCTGGCCGGTCGGTCAGGGCTTGACGCATTCCATCCGGGAAAAATGCCTGCATCCGCATTTGTGTAAGGTACAGTCGTTGTAGTTGTCGTCGTTGGTCGTCGGTCCTATGAGGAGCAAATAGACCATAACTACCATCAAAGTCATCATCATCACTCTGGACGGGAGGCAGCAGAATCAGTTCGGTGGGGATTTCAAAAAACCAGCATTTTGGTCCTTGCTGGCTATATTTGATGGTGTAGGATGTACATTACGATACGGCACGGTGCGTCCAACGTTGGTCGTGGTATAGCGACGGGCGGCGGCAGCGGCGATGAAACGAAAAAACTAAAAATGCAGGATTCGTTTGAAATTTTGATGGTACGTCCGTTGTTGTCGTTGATAGGATGGACTATGATGGACCAAGTGAACGGACTGTGATGCTCTGGTCGTATCCGATGTAACATCGGAAATTCCTACTTTGGCAAGTTCGCTCAGTTGGAATATTTTTGGGTGGAAAAACACACCTACGCTGCTGCTACTGCTGCTGTATGGCTTCACCAAGAATTCATTATTTTGGATTTACACGAATGCAATCACTCGGAAGCATCCTGATTTTATCATTGATGGATTTGGCAACAATCTTGTATTGCATCTGTTTCTCTTGTTGTTGGGTGTAGTCTGTATGAGTTTGGCCTAGGGCTAGGCGTATTAGAAAAATTTGTTGCATTAAACATTCATTTTCACAGAAGCTTTCATACAACACAAACTCCTTTTTTTCTGCTAGGTATGTATAAAGTAAAACGGAAGGGTTTTTAAATATTCAACAAATCTCTTTTATTACTTTGTTCGTGTGTAAAAATAGAAACTTTAAAATGTTCTATTTAGGAAAAAAGTATGTCATACAAAACAAAAAAAAACATAAACATAAGTCTTGGTGTTGGTAGTAGTATCAAGTCAGCAAACTGAATTAAACAGCTTAAAATCTATGAGGAGCTCAGAAATAATTTAATACTGACACTAGCAACGTACACAATATGGGGAGCTGACAGCTGACGATGTCAAAATTCAGACACTTTTTGACAGATGGGCTGTCATTTTGAACTCAACTGAATGACTGCTATCAATTTCAGAGAGATTAGCTATCCGGATAACTTTTTCTTAGTGTTTAACGTGCAAAAAAGCAGATGACCTAAAACAGCTGAGCTGTCAAAAAATAAATCCATAGCTGAAAGAACAGCTGATTCAACGTATTGCTGAATTTGAGGAGTTTGAAAATGTATTTCAAAAATAAAATATAAAATATGTTAAGTAAAATTATTATCATTAATATTTTCAGGAATAAAGAAAAAGTTGTTTACCCCTGTTTTGAATTGAATTGAACGTTTGTTTGTTCGCAAAAAACATCTGAAAATTGGTGTTTTTATTTTGTTTTATAATAAGCGCACACTCAAAGGGATAATACTACCCTTATTATGTAGACACAGTGTGAGCACTAGGAAAGGGAGAGAGGGGTTGAAAGGAGTTGTCGGTGCACATTGGTTTTGAATTTCTGAATATTGAAATGGCTGCGAAAAACAGAGTGTGGCAAGTCATTCCAGATTCGCGTAGTACGGCTAAAGAACGAATCTCTGTACTTGACAGTACGACGAAGTTGGGCTCGAAGGTATATTGATGAGCATTTCTAGAAGCGCGAGTATTACAGTTGAACTATTTAAGGGGAGGAATGCAACTGGCTATTTCTCTAGAGCATAAACCATTAAAATAACGGTAAAAGAGGGTGAGACAAGAAACATTTCGACGTTGTTCGAACGACGTAAATTATCTTATGATGGTAATATCACCAATCAATCTAAATGCTCTACGTTCAATACTGTTCAAGAGGCTTAAGTAAGTTGCAGGAGCACCAGCCCAGATATGGGAGTTATACTCAAGCTTTGGACGTATATATATAAGTCTTGTCGATAACAGCCAGATCAGAGGGGGAGATAAACTTCTTGCATCGTCTTAGAAAACCCAAACATCTTGCGGCATTTTTTGGGAACATAGCGAATGTGAGCGTTCCACAAAAGGTGGTTGGTGATACACATACCGAGAATATCGAGATGTTCAGTCTCCTCGATGCAAGTGTCATCTATGGATAATGGCAAGGGCGGTATATCTCGCTTTAACGATACAAGACAGCATTGGGTTTTCGAAGCATTAAATTCCACGCTGTTTTTTATTCCCCATAACATTTCACTGGCACTTGATAACAGTTTTTATTATTGAGAATGTTCCGGGCTAAGGGAAAAGTGAATAATGGAAAAATATATGAATATCCATTAAAAGTTAAACAAAAAATAAATTAGGTGGCGCAACAGTCCATGAAGGACCAGGGCCTAGTGACTTACAACTCTCAACCATCCCTGTGTGCGAGTAATGTTGTCAGAGATGGAAAGGGACCTACAGTTTATATGCCGAATCCGAACGGCTAATTTGAGAAAGCACTTTTCATGACAAGAATTACTCTTGGAGGATTTGTCAATTCCTCGCAAGAGGCAGTACCCGTGAAAAAAGTTAGGTGGCACAGGCAGGGATTGAACCCAAGAACCCTTGCGTGACAGTCCAACGCACTAACCATCACGCTACGGGTACTTAAAAGTTGCTTAATTTAAAAAAAAAAACTGAGATGCGACCCACACTGATAACTTTCAATCCCGTCTGTCCATTTGTCTTAATTAAAAGGTTTGTAAGTTTCCGTGTTTTGTTAAAAAAGTTGTCAGTTGAATTTTTTAAACAAAATAATTAAAAATTACCAACAACATTTTGTATATTATTTTTTTTAACGAGATTTTTATTCGAAAACCAAATTTTACCAATTTTAGTAGCATTTCTTAAAAGTTTTTATTTCCTATATAAACAAAAACAAATTTAATGAATGAAATTAATTTAAAGTCAATATCTTCTATTACTCACGAGATATCGAGAACCGAACATCAATTTTTACCAATTTTGCGTACTATTTTTTGTAAATTTTAACTGAGTATTGGATTTAAATAAAAAATTACTGAATGTCAAAAACAATATTTTCTGTTAATTTTTTATAAGATATTTGAGTCGAAAATCAATTTTTACGAACTTTGAGTAATGTTTTTCATAAATTTTTATTTTTTCTTAAAAAACTGTCGCTTCGATTTTTCTCAAAATTTCACCAGATGATGTCAAAAACGTTATTCTTCGTTTCACAAAATTATTTTGGAGATAAAACCATTTTTTTTTTCTTAAAATATTCGAGGTGACAATTTTTTTTGTCTAGGTTTTTTTGATTTATAAAAAAACCGTTAATTGAATTTTTTTCCAAAATTATACTTGTTTGGTATGACGGTACAATATAAAATATAAAATGTAATTCAAGCGGCTAGAGTTATTGGTTCGTGAGATATTTTGGGTTAACCAAAATTTTCACATCTTTCTTAAATTGCTATGGTAAAAAAACCCACCCACTCAATTTTTTGAGAGTCCTTTTTGCATCTTTCTGCACTATCATCTCAATAACAAAATTTATTTAAAGTCGATATCTCTTCTAGTTCTTGAGCTATGGACGACGAAAAAAACTTTCCGAACGTACGCACAGACATCTCTCTAAAAATCTTTTATTTAGACTCTAGGGACCTAGAAACGTCGAGAGATGTCAAAATTATTAATTCGACAAATCGGACCCATTACAATAACTTCCTATGGGAAGTTAAGTAAGTTTTAGAAGAATAAATTTAAATGTTTAGCAACTATCAATTTATAGTTGATACTCCCAAAAGGCGTGTGGCGTATGTATAATCAAATACATAGGCAAGTTTATTTATTATGATCAACTTTCTGCTCCAGGTTTTGTTTTAAACTTGATTTGATCTTCTTAGTTTTTGACTTTAAATTCGATATAGGCTTTAAAAATATCTACTATAGTTGATTTAAAAATATGAAAAAAAAAAAAATTTGGTGGCTTCAAACTGCAACTGATAATGGGTAATCCGGGGTGGGGTATTTTTGCCTTGGCCGGCTTACATACTTGTTTTAGTCTTAAGTTTTAGGTTTAGGTGGAGCAGGAATGGTGGCACAATAAAATAAAAAAAAAAAAAAAGAATAAAAAAACAAAATCTCATAAAATACAAAACAAAAAAAAAAGAAATCAAAAATACAAAAAAAAAAAAAAAAAAAAATGCAAACACATACCACAGACAATATTATAAAAATCCTCGATGGAATTACAAATAGAAGGACATAGTTGTTTTGCCGCTGTGGTTGTTCTAGTTTTAAGTAGTTTGTAGGTAGATTAGGTAATTTTAAGTTTTATTTTAAGGACTTTAGTATGTAAGTAAAAACCCCAAAAAATGATAAAGAAAATAATGATAAAAAAAAAAAAAACTTAAATTGAAATAAATAAAACAATCTTAGTTCGTAGGCCGAAAGGCATCAATTTTAAGAATCATGAATTTCTTGGAGCGCCCGATTAGGGCCAGTAAGTTATATTTAAGTAGAATTAATTAGGCTAGTTTCCCATTTTGTCCAGCATGTAAGTAGAGTTAAGTTTAAATGAATAAAAAAATGAATTTCGAAAAAAAAAAAAAAAATTAAAAATATCAACTATAGGAGTGGCCGTTATAGTCAATGACGATCGTTATCGGGCCATGTTGAACGAATTTTTGTTCACAAAAGAAGGAAGAGGATATTTGCAACATTTGGTTTCAACAGGACGGGCGCTACGTGCCACAAAGCCGGAGCTACACTCGATGTTTTTATAGCATTTTCAAAAAAAAGTTATTTTGCGGACGCTTTATAATCCTTTGGAAAATGTTAACGTTGTTAAATATAGCTCTTTTCTGAAAACCCTAATTTCCTCCGTTCAAGTTAAATTCCTTAACAAATACATTAACAATCTGTTCAATAACAACGTGCCCTTTAAGACTAAAAATTGTTCTCAAACAAATTAACCTAGTATTACAAAAGAAATTCTTTCCCTTATAAAAAAAACGGGATCTAGCATATGAACTGGTGTTGGAAAATGTTCCATAGTAATTATGTAGTTCCCCGTAACAAAATTATTCTACAGGGTCAAATGTATGCAACTCGCATCAACATTTCACTCGGAAGTAAGCAAATATGGAAGAACTTAGGAAAAAATGGTGTTAAAAATGTTAAAAGTGGTGGACGTTTTAAACTCGACAATTACCACAAATTTATTAGACCCCGAACTTTCTTCAACTTAAAGCTCAAATTCGGTCTGTCTTAAATTTAGCTCTATCACAGAAGAGGATGTGATTGAAGAACTGGTTTCCATCAAACCAATTGTCATAGGATTTAATAACACGCAACCTTCTTTTCTGAAAATTATTTTGTGATTTTTCCTATCGCAATGGAAAGGTAATTTCTAATTTTGGTCAAAAGTTTTAGAGAAATGATCAAAAATATATTAAAGCACTTTGAATTCGCTTCGAATTACTGACACCCCAAAAATCAGGATTTCGATAGAAAAACAGCTGTTTGACTGAAATATATAGTTTTTCGGAGGGAATTAGAAAAGAAGTTCTATTGATTTCTTAGAAGCCTTTAGCCACACCATTTTTTGCCAAAAGTTCTTACATTAATTTAACATTTCATTCTCTGCACTCAAACTATTGGTATCATGTCTAACAAATCGAGAACAAACTGTTGAATTCAAAAAACAAATACAAAATTTTCTTCCGGTTAATAGTGCTATACCGCAAGTGTCTATACTTAGCCCTTTGTTTTTTTTTTCAATGAACGTTAATGAATTGTCTTAGTTAGTTACACATTGCTCGATACGCATATATGCTGATGATACTCACTTATAATTAAGCTCTCCTTCATGGGTTAATCGAACATTCGCTAGAATGCTTAGATGAAGACTTGGAAATAACTGATCGATGGTCTATTGAAAGCCATATTCAGTTGAATCCTAAGAAATCTAAATGTGTCGTTATTTCTAAAAATAAAAAAGTTTGATAGGCTACCCGATTACATTCAAACTAATCTGTCGGCCAATATCGGCCGACTACTGCTTAATCAGTATTGGCGCATACACGCCTGCGCATACATGATGATTGTTTAGTCGGTCGATAGTTCAGTTCGCTCTCTGATTTGGCGTCGTGTGCGTGTATTTTGAATATGGCGTCGCCCAAATCACAATTCCACCCAATACTCTCGAAATCTCTTCTTGATTTTCCTCCTCCGGAGTATGATGAGAGCAATTATTTTTCTGGACAATATTTTCACTGTGCGACCGCTTCAACAGTCAGTTACAAACTAGTTCGAGAATAGTCGGCCGGCTGTTGGATAGTCTGCCCCCTGTTCACCAACCAAACTGTTTAGTTGGCTCGGTGTGCGCACTTTCAGCCCAATCCAAGTAACCTATCGGTATTCCAATCAAAGTTACGAATTTTTTAGTTAAAACGTAGTTTATTAATCTCTTTTCCTATGGTTCTCGTATTCAACATAAAAGTGCGTTGAGTCCAGGGACTTTGTTATGTTAGGTTAGGTTAAAGTGGCTGTTGGTTGGGACGTCCAACACACTTAGACCAAAGTATGGTCCGTTGTGATACCACATGGATCAGTTAATCAGCTTAACTCTTTGAACCAATTGGAGCTTCGAATGAAGCGTAGGAGACAAGTAATGTCTGAATTCTTAAGATCACTGGTATCGTTAAAGCAGTAGTCTCCAAGGTGGATTCTACGTCTTTGTGATAAGGCAGGGCATGTGCACTGAAGATGAGAGATTGTCTCCTCTTCTTCTTCGTCCATGCAACTCCTACAAAAATCATTTGTAGGGGCCCCAAGTCAAAAGGCATGCCTTCCTATTAAGCAGTGCCCAGTCAGGACACCTATAACGTAGCTAATGTACAATCTACTCAGAGAGATTAATTGTTTTGAGCACCTGGCGCTAAGATTAGGCCAAATTAGTTTAGTCACTACACAGGTGGTGGTGTTATTCCACCTGAAGTTTGTTTTCTCTATGGTGTCTTGCTTTAGCATGAGTTTACATGTAGCTAAGGGGATACCTATGCTAGCATTGTGAGCCAGCAGAGGTAAAGTTGTTCCGCTTTTTGCAAGTTCGTCAGCTTTGCAATTTCCTGGAATGTCTCTATGGCACGGCACCCAAAAAAGGTGAATGTTGAACTGTGTAGCCATCTCCGTAAGAGATGATCGACAATTTAGAGCTGTTAGTGAATTAGTGGAGAAAGATAGTCTAGGGACTTTAACGCAGCTTGGCTATCCGAGAAGATGCGTATATCATTAGTTGATATAACGTTTTCTCTTAGCCAGGATAGGACTTCTATTATAGCCAGGATTTCAGCTTGGAACACGCAACAATGATCGGGTAGACGAAAGGAGAGACTTATGTTTAGTCTATCTGAGTATACGCCTCCACCAACCCCATCCTCCGTTTTTGATCCGTCTGTGTAAAAGTTTATAGGACCATCGTTCAAAAATGATGTATTCTCCCAAAAAGACCTGGGAGGTATAGTCACTTTGAAGCTATAGTTATTAAACTGGGGATGGGGTATGGTGTAGTCAATATTACTGTTTATAGTTCTGAACGAGTTCAGAATAGTGGGTGTGGCCAATTCCATTATTGATCCACAGAGAGGAGGCTTAAAGCCGTATGGCAGTATTAGCGGCCGTTTGCTTGCTGAAAATGTCCAGCGGTATTAGATGGAACAGAACATCTAGTAAAGCGGATGGGGGTGGAGCGAAGTGCTCCTCCCATACACAGGCAGGCTGTTCATTGGACTTTGCTGAGTTTATCGCGATTTGACGCTGTATCTAGCGCCGTCCACCATACCGCTACTCCATAAGTAAGGATCGGTCTTATGACCGAGATGTATAACCAGTGTGTAATGCGGGGCTGTAGGCCCCATTTATTAAAAATGGCCTTTTTACAGGAGAACAGGGCTACTGTGGCCTTGTTTATTCTCTCTTGAATATCAGGTTTCCAACTTAATTTCTTATCTAAAATGAGACCCAAGTATTTTGCTTGTTCAGAGAATTTAAGTGGTACACCGTTTATGAGGGGAGGGTCAATGTGTGGGACTTTGTATTTCCTTGTGAAGAGGACAAGGTCAATTTTTTTGTGGGTTAACGCCTAGTCCACACCGATTTGCCCATCTAGTGAGCTTATTTAAAGCGTTTTGTAAGAGTTCTTTTAGTATATTGGGATGTTTACCCGTTACTGCAATAGCAACATCGTCCGCATAGGCAAACACTCTGTATCCCTCTCTTTCTAGAGTAATTAGTAATTCATTTATTACTAAATTCCAGAGGAGAGGGGATAGGATACCACCTTGTGGCGTACCTCTGCTGACACCCCTTTGTGTAGTAAAATCGCCCAGTTTTGAATTGATAATCCTGCTTATCAGCATCTGATTAATCAATTCGCTGATCGACTTATCTACATTCAGAGATGTCAATACACGTGCAATTGCAGATGTGTCGACATTGTTAAATGCACCTTCTATGTCTAAGAAGGCAACTAAGGTGTACTCTTTATGATGGAGGGAATATTCGATTAGGGACTTTGTTGCTTTGATAGAATCTCACAATTTCTGATTATGACTTTTGAACAAATTTAAGAAATATTGTTCAGGAAATGTGTTCTCTGTAGTACCCGTGGCATGAAGGTTAGTGCGTTGGACTGTCATGCCAGAGGTCTTGGGTTCGATCCCTGCCTGTGCCATCTAAAGTTTTTTTCACGGGTACTGCCTCTTGCGAGGAATTGACAAATTCTCCAAGAGTAATTCTTGTCATGAAAAGTGCTTTCTCAAATTTGCCGTTCGGATTCGACTTTAAACAGTAGGTCCCTTCCATCCCTGACAACAGTACTCGCACACAGGAATGGTTGAGAGTTGGAAGTCACTAGGCCCTAGTTCTCAACGGACTGTTGCGCCACCCAATTTATTTTTTATTTAAATGTGTTCTCTGATATACTCGTAAGCCGCATTCGAATGTAAGTTTTTCGTAAGCTCCGTAAGAATTTGCAATTCTCTTCCAATTGAAATCAAAGGTTTGAGTTTCACAAAAAAGATAGGAAAAGAATTGATGTAATATTTTAGTGACTTTTAAATTATTTGTACACAATATTAATTTTTTAATTGTATTTTACTTGTGTGATACAAACAATTCTGTAAATCATTAAAAAGAAAATTGGTTTCAGTTCCAAACTTTGTGGAACTCCCTAGTGCAATGTTTTTTGACAACTTAAAATACCATGTAGATAATTTAATTGTACTAAAATTGAAATAACTTTGTCTAAAGCAAACTTACACAAACAAAAACCCTGAAAATATGAATACTAAAATCAATTAAAAAAAATAGTACGTTTTACGCCACAGTGTAGTTAAAGGAAGAAGCATGTACCTTCCCATGTATTTTAGTTTTGAAACAGTATCATCTCCAATTTATTGATTTGATTCAAAACCATAGGCACATCCGTCGTTCCGTATCAAAATGTCAGTTATACAATTTCTGAAGAAATGCATTATTCTATTGGTTAGATTTAAATGATTTCTAAGGAAAAACCACTGATAGTAAAACTCCTTTCAATAAAGTAAAGATAGGTATAATTAAATCAAAAAGACCCATCATCTTTGTACGAATGTTCAAAATATAGGCTCTTCAACTATGTACGTATGTATATAAAGTCTGTGGGTCTAGAGAAACTCATTGGTTGGTCGACTTGTTCATAACTCTTACCAATTTAACTAAACCAAACCATACCATAACTATACCCCTAGCCTATACTGAATAAGCAGCACAAACCCATTTCAATTTTGCCACACATTACATGCTTCGATTGTAACCTCAAACTGATCCTTCCTGTTTGCATTGCATTACAGGCTTTAAGGAGTAGCTACCTATATAAGTATGCTATATGGACAGTCACATATAGAGAATGGAATGTGGAAGCATATATCTATGTACACATAGGTAACCTTTAACTTTGGGGATGCAACTAATAACTGTGTTTATATTAAATTTCATGCAGCCTATTAAATTGGAAATCTACAGAAACATGACTTTATGCTGCGATGATATGCTGCTGCTGGTGCTGCTGTGGATGTGGCTGCTCCTAACGAATATGCTCCTCTAGACCAGGCCAGGAGCCATATTTCTATATATTACATGTCATGTGTGCCCATGTTTACTTGTTCTCATGGTGCGTTGTCGATGTAGAAGTTGTTGTTGTTGTTGTCGTCGTTGTCAACCTCTTTTAGCCGTGTTGTCATCCATTTTGTGTGTAATAATAGCCTGTCAATTGACTTCCGGCTGAGGAAAAGGAAGAAAATCAATTAAGAATCACTGTACATAATATGAAGGCAGCTTTTGGTACATTACATTATATGGGGGTAATTCATCCACCCCCTATCTTCACCATCCCATCACCCATCCACACTCCATGTACAACACGCACAAATTATGATTCTACGCAATTTCCACTCGTCTCAAAGAGGATAAATCCATATGTTCGGATGTGTTATACTCTGTTCGATATATTATATGGAGACACACCATAACTTCTTCTCGTTTTGGCCAAAACCAACTTCAACTGAATCAAGTCTTGGGGGCAAATTCAATTGCGGTTTAACAAGGCAAAACATCGAGTACCATGTTCGCAGTAGGTATACTAGAAAGTTTATGGTTTGAGTGGTTGGAATGGAAGGTTGTACATATGGAATGCGGGAAGCATATGCCCTATGAATTTATGAAAAGGATTTAATGTCCTGCGGAAGAGTGTAATGGTATAAGTAAATTCTTACAATAAAATATAACGAATCCTACACACGCGTCATCAAAATGATTAGTTATGGGAAAAAGAACAATGACATTTTGGGTGGAATTAGACTGAAATATGTAAGAATATAGCTTATTTTTGACAGGAGGAAGTAATTTATATTCAAAGAAGACTGGTTAAAAAAAATGAACCAACCAAATTCATTGGTCTGACTTTTGAGGGTAGCAAAGGGCCTTGGCCAACAATTGTTTGTCCTTTGTCCAAAAGCACCCATTTTAAGAACACCGGATTTTTTTTTTGTTTATGGGTTGGCAGCACTTTTACAATGTTTTTCTTATCTTTCTCATCCTTAACTAATATCCCCCACCCCCTCTCAAACAATTGAACCGTATAATACTAGCACTTTCAGGAATGTTCATCAGTTTACCCTTGATCTTAAGTTCGTACGTAATGTCAAATATAGAGATTCTTTTCTTACCACACATGGAGAATGTGAAATGCTTTACATAATCGTGTTTTCCCCCATTTTAATTTTAAAAATTTTAGGACCAATATGCTATCCGCTATCTCTTCTTAAATCCTTGATTACTTTTCCAATACTCACGCTGTCTTTAAACGTTAACATGTTAAGGGTTAAGAAAAAGGGTTGGAAAAAGTTATTGAATTTTCCAAGCTGGTATTGTTTGCCGATGATGCCCTTCTTTTTGCTTCTGAGGAATGCATTATAAAGATAAATAAAGATTTAAAAAATTTGCAACGGTGGTTCAATATGAACAAATTGAAACTTAATATCAATAAAACAAAAGCAATGGTTTTAAATGGTGAATCAAACAGTGATATTTGCATAAATAATCAAAAAATTGAAATAGTAAGTGAGATTAAATACTTAGGAGTCTTGATTGATAATGGTTTAAGTTTTAACTCTCATGTTGATTATATTTGTAAGAAAATTGCCAAAAAAAATTCACTTTTTTGGTAGAATCAGAAAAAGAATTTCAAAATAAACTGCTATAAATGTTTATAATACTATTATTAAACCTCACTTTGAGTTTTTTTTTATTTTTAATTTTGTTGTGCAATAGACTGATGCACATAGAAGACATGCTAAGACAATTATATTGGCTCAGTATTAACCAAAGAATTATATTTAATGTTTTGTTATTTGTTTATAAAATGAAGTTTAACCTCTTGCCAAATTATCTATGTGAAAATCTAACTTATGTAAATGAATATATTGAGGGTGGAAAATTTAGTTTTTCCGTCGGCTATTTGTAAATGGCTTATGTAAATGAAGTCCATTCTTATCAACTAAGAAATGCAAATGATTTTAGATTATTATTAAACTATAGAAACCAAAGAACTAGGAATATGGTAATGCATAAAGGATTATTATGTTTGATAGCTTACCAAATGAAATGAAGAATGAATTCAATATAGATAAATTTAAAAGACTAACCAAAATATATGTTAAAAATAGATTTTAAGATAAAAATATGTATTTTTAAATAGCTTTTTTTAGCTAAATAAAGTTTAATAAAAAAAAAAAAAAAAAAAAGAAAATTGTATCAGTTGTAGAAACTGGAAGCAGCCCATCAGAAGAGCATTCGATCGCCATCAAACATAGCCATATTACGAAACAGAGTTCAAGTTAGTGGGTTCTCGGCGAACTGCCTTGCAAACAAGTTAGCTTTATCAATAGAGCTATCTAAAGGAGTGTCATTGACAACAAGCGTAGAAACCGAGGAAGAGGAAGAATTCCTCATGTTTTTTACAAATGACTACAAATTCTTACTGCTTTTGGGACATTGCAGTTTTTTTTGCCGTAATTGTTGTTCATGCAAAAATTTGGTCCTTCGAATATGGGTGTTGCAGGCTTTCCTGGCTTGTTTAAACCTTTTCCGGCTTTCCTCAGTTGGGTTGGCTCTAAGACATCGGAAGCTCACCTCTTTCTCCTTGATAACCTCTTTGCAGCTCGAATCGAACGATGATTTAGTCTTAGGTTTAATGCTTTTAACCCTATTCGGGATAAAGGTTTCCATTCCCAAACGAATCATACCAGTATTCATATCTGCACTGGAGTCTACGTCACTACCGAGGAAGCATAGTGATCAGTTAAAGATCCTGAAGAAATTATTGAGACCGTCCCAGTTGGCTTTCTCGTACTGCTATTTCTTTAACTGGTTTTGTTTAACACGAGAAATTAACAGATATGACACTTGGGTCCGATGTGCCAAGAGGCGTCAATGCACTGAGTTAGTACTTATCAGGATCAGAAGTAAGAAACAAGTCAAGTGTATTTCCGCTCGGCCATTAACGTCAGATATTTGAGTAGGCTCATTTACAAGCTGAGTAAGATGGTTGAACTCAGCAAAAATCTCAGCACACATTCCTTCGGGTGTTGGTTGTTGGCTGTTTTTGAAGATATTTTCCTGAGTTATTGCGTTTTTAGAATGTGCATTTTTGCTGAAACACCGAAATGTATTTAGAAGAATGTTCACACAAAAATTTCATTGAAGTAGTACAATTGTTAACTTCTAACTTATATCTACGTCTTAGAGTGTTACTAGAATTTTTAGTATAGGAAATCATCGTACAATTGTCAAATATAACAAAAGTCCCAAACATTTCGATTTAATGACAATCAATTAGGTATCAGCACAAAAGACTCAAATCAGTTCAGAGTAGGACATTTATATATTCGAATTTGAGCCCGACAACATTATCATTGCGCTAAAATAATACTGGAAATGTTGGCCAAATATCCAAAAACTCATCTGAAAAATTAGAACTCAGGTAAAAATGTAAGTAAAAATGTTTGGAGCCAGCAAAAATATTATCAATATATTGTCTGCTGATCCTGAAAAAAGGAGACCCTCTAAACTGCACCAACTAAAAATGGAATCAGTCTACTTAACATCGCTTACAAAATATTTTCTGCCGTAATATGTGAACGTCTAAAGCCCATCGTCAACAACCTGATAGGTCCTTATCAGTGTGGTTTTAGACCAGGAAAGTCCACAGTCGATCAAATATTCACATTACGGCAGATCCTGGAAAAAACCCAAGAACACCAAATTGACACCCACAATCTTTTCATCAATTTCAAGGCCGCATATGACAACATCTACAGGGACGAGCTGTATAGAGCCATGTCTAGTTTTGGCATCCCTGCCAAACTCGTCCGTTTGTGCAGGATGACCATGGAGAATTCACGCTGCTCCATAAAGGTTGGAAACAACTTAACAGAACCTTTCGATATCAAAAAAAGTTTTAGACAAGTTAATGCGCTTTCATGCGATTTTTTTAACATCATACTTGAAAGAATAGTGCAGAGCTCACACGTCAACACTAGAGGCACTATCTTTCAAAAGTCTGTCCAATTACTAGCATATATAGCATATGCTGATGATAATGACATATTCGGAAAAACTCAGCGTGATGTCAATGAAGCTTTTGTGAGTATTGAGGCAGAGGCGGCAAAAATGGGTCTAACGGTTAATGAGGGCAAAACAAAGTACATGCTGTCTTCAAGAAAGGATCTACAACACCGACGTCTTGGTCAAAACGTCACCATCGACAGACGTAACTTTGAGGTAGTCAAGGACTTCGTCTACCTAGGCTCCGCTATAAACGCAGAAAACAACACGAAGAACAACTTGCTAACCGCTGTTTCTTTGGGCTAAGAAAGCAATTGAGTGGAAAAGTCCTCTCTAGAAGGAACAAAGTGTCGGTATATAAGACCCTTATCATCCCCGTCCTGCTATACGGTGCGTAAGCATGGACTATGACAAAAGCGGATGAAAGCACCTTTTGTTGTTTCGAGAGAAAAGTTCATCGTGTGATCTACGGTTCCGTATGCATCGAAGGGGAGTGTAGGAGAAGATGGAACGACGAGCTGTACGGGCTGTACAGCGACGTAGACTTTGCCAGAAGGGTAAAAGTCCAACGACTAAGATGGCTGGTTCGCGTAGAGCGCATGGAAACCAATGCTCCGGCCCGGAAAGTCTTCGAATCCTCACCCACAGGACAGCGCAGTAGAGGAAGACCGCTAATCAGGTGGCGTGCACAAGTGGAAAGTGACCTCACCCAACTTGGAGCGCGAAACTGGAGACATCTTGCTAGAGACCGAGCTAGATGGAGAAGTTTGTTGGGTGAGGCCCTAGTTCACACAGGACTGTAGCGCTACCTTAAGTAAATTAGTATATTGTCTGCTTGGATCATTTTTCTTACAAATTGGGGAAGGAAAGGATTTTGAAGTATAAAGTGCAGTCAAGCATGGCTGAATACTGTCACCAAGTCTGTTTTTATTAATTTTTCAGTGAAATTCTGCTGAGGGCAGCCTTTACGGGAAACTCACGTATAAATTAGAATCTGACTTTTTATCTCAAACATTCTTGTTCTCTCAAAGTGTCATAGATCTTCATCAAATAACAATAAAAATGGAGGGATAAGGATTTAAGGGCTACAAATAAATACGTACACAAATAATATGTTCAGCCCCGGAACCTGTCAATCATTTTCTCTGAAAAACATCGCTCAACAATTAGTAAAGATTTTTCAGTATCTTAGGAATATTTTCTTAACTGAAGGCGGAATCGATCAAGATATTGCAGGCTGTATTAGAAGGCCAAAGAATGCGTTGAGCTTTGTGTCCAAAATTAATCACAATAAAACGACTAATGTTGTAAAGATGCAACACCTGGCAAATAACAGAAACGATAAGTTGCAAATCTTAATTATAGGTATCTACAAAACGTCTTATAAATAAATAAATAAATTGGGTGGCGCAACAGTCCGTTGGGAACTAGGGCCTAGTGACTTACAACTCTCAACCATTCCTGTGTGCGAGTACAGTTGTCAGGGATAGAGGAGACCTACTACAGTTTATATGCCGAATCCGAACGGCAAATTTTGAGAAAGCACTTTTCATGACAAGAATTACTCTTGGAGAATTTGTCAATTCCTCGCAAGAGACAGTACCCGTGAAACTTAAGATGGCATAGGCAGGGATCAAACCCAAGACCTCTGGCATGACAGTCCAACGCACTAACCATCATGCCACGGGTACTACCTACAAAACGTCTTACGAGTTTTCTATTCGAATCGTATTTCCAACTAAGAACTGTATAGAAAAACGGGTCAGAAATCCATTGACACTATTATACTTGGGTACGAGTTTCAATAGATTGAGCATACGCTTCGTAGCAGAAGGAAAAAGGTTACAGTGGAATCCACTCACTGGAGAAGGTAGAAGAGTCGGAAGACAGAGAAGCATGTGGAGAGAAACTTCGAGAAGGAATGGTCAAGATTAGTGAAAAGCTGCAGGATTTTTTTTTTTGATAAACATACGAAGAATTTCGAGATGTTTAATTTCCTCGGTGCAAGTGCCACTCTGTAAGAGTGTTAAGGGTGGTAAATTATCCTCTACCGACAATAGAGAGCAAACAATTTTCTACGCATCAAAATCTAATCGATTTTGAGTTCCCCATTAACAATACTGTCAAGATCAGAATTTAAGGAGCTGAGCATACTCGAAGATCGGCGTTGAAGATGTACTGTACATTCACAGAGCAGGTGTGTGAATCTAGAAGAGAATATTAAAATATAAGGGGAGGAAGGTAATTTCTAATCCAACAAATAGGTAAGAGATTCATCAAGAACGGAAACACTTATTTCCTACAAGTGAGCTTGATACCAAATTGTATCAAATGCCTTTGAAATATCAAGCTCAGTAATCTTACTTTCTCCAAAATGATGCTAGGATTTGTTGTACTGATTGGTAAAATGGACCATTAAATAACCAGTGGAACTATTGCTGTGAAAGTCATATTGGCGGTCATTAAGAACCCTTTGGTCTTCGAAATATTTATTTAGCTGAGAAATTAATCATTATTTAAATACAAATCGGTGAATAATTAGAAGAATGATTTGCCTTTTTTGGGGAGTTTAAAAAAGATAGCACTACATGCTATTCAAGTATCGAAACGCTTAATGCACTAAGTGAGGCATTACTTATGGCTTACTTCGCAAGCGTTCATTCAAAAATTTTACCAATTCCTTAAGCACTATCAAGGCAGTCGTAGTAGCCATTAAAACAATATTCTATTCAACAGTTTAGTTAAGTTAGTTAACTGATTATTGCTTGCATTGAACATGTGATATAAACTTTATACAAGGAAACTTTGTGAGAATATCTCTTTTCTGTTCTACAAATGTGTTCTTTGATAAGACGAAATTTGATCCGACAAATTCCAAACAGTCTTAAAATCACCCTACAATCCAGCAATGCAATAATTCACCGACATCTCTTGTTCTTTGCTATCATCTATCTATAAACAGCCCTTCTTGATGTTTTTTTCATAAGCTTCATCAGTCCCTGATTTGCTGTGTCATAAAACTAAAACTACTACACCTTTAGATACTCCGATTTTATTAATAGTCCTGAAGAAAAAAGACATATCATTCAGAGCTCTATCAGTAATGTACTATACTTCCATGCTTCCATATACCTTTATTCCATTTATATGACTTGATTTCATCTCTGGCTTCCCACATCTTCTTCTATTTAAGAAAAATGTTCAATTGATAATCTGCTGAATTTATTAGCTCATTATTGACACCACCTTTCCACAACAAAGAACGACCCACGATGCGACTACGACTACGACTACGACAACGATAACGACGTGTGTCACAGCAGGCAAAGAAGCGGTGGGAATCCTAATCGCTTATGTTCCATTCATCAATGTCATCCCTTATCGTTGTCGTCCTATACACATCATCCATACATCCAATCCAATACGAAGTTCTTCTTCTTCATTTAGTTGTTTCTTCAGAAAAACAACTTCCACCTCGAGACTTAGTGCTTGGAGAACCAACCTGGTGGGTGTGATCTCTCAAAACAAATGTATCCAATTATTAATCTAAGCTTTGTCTGATTCCGGGTGATTAGTTAGTTAAAGGATGCTTCGTTTCAATTTTTCGTCCTTCGATATTTCTTCTTCTTCGAAATTGAAGATAACGTAGGAATAAATTCACTCAACGCATCTCAGCAAATATCAGCTTCATATTCGTCAATGTCCTTGCGAGCAATCTGAGGCATTTGTTTGAATTCGTCAGTGCGTATTTTTTCGCATATATGTACGTCGGTAAGATAGATATAGGTCTAGGTAAGGTATAGGGACGTAAATACAAGAGAACCCCATGTGAAGGAAGATATAGTTGACTGGGGTGTTTACACAAAAGGAGAAGGGAGTAGAAATAAAAGTAACAATGATTCAACAACAATGTGGGTGCTCCTCGCAAAAATTTCAAATCCTTAAGCTTACACACAACACACTCTGAAGACGAGGACGAAGGAAAACGAATATACGACTACGAAGTTTACTTCAGCGACAAGGACATGCCTTCTTCCATTGCAATCCACTTAAGCTAATCCGATTTTGTGTGCGCCATTATTGTATTTGCGCGACATATCAAGGATGTGAGTCCTTGTTGTGCTGTGATTGCGTTCTTTCGTCGTTGGAGTCGTAGTCGTCGTCTTCTTTCTTTTCTTTTCCTTTCTAAAGGTATGCCAGAATGACAACAACGACGACGACGACTTCCAGCAACGGAATGCAATGGTGATTTTGGTTAAAGAAGCATGGGGGTAGAAAGTTGGGGTTTAATGCGTTTAGTTTGAAGACACAAGAGGGGGTGCTGACATGACACAAAAGGACCTCAATCGTGCACAACAAACATATGACTTCCTTGTGGCGTTTGTAGCTCGGTCCCCCTTTCTGGCAGTGACAGCCAGCAGCGGTAGGATTTAAAGTCGCATTGTTGTGCACTATTTCGCTCTCTGTGTAGGTATCTGTATTAGTTGTGGTAGTGTCATGTTTCCAAAGGAGGAGGATTCCGTTAAATTGATTGCACAATGTACTACAGTACAGTACAGTTTAGCTGAACAAGAAGAAGAAAATGAAGATAAAACGAACAGAAAGAAATACATATATATCTCTCGAAGGATGTTTTTGCACACTGATGGGGGATTTTATGCTCGTACCCCCAAGTGACGTATGTCATTCGTCGACTGACATTTAATTCAGTTTCGCCAGCTGAGAATGGCGAAATAAATAGGCTTCCGCGGAATTTCCGAAATTGCGGGCGCCGCCGTTTCTCACTGTCATGTCAGTGTGTTTTTCTTTTTTTCTCTTTTGTCTGATGTTCCTCTTGTTCGTCGTTCGCGAGAGGGGTGAATTCTTGTGAGCTATCTCCTCTTGGGTATCGCGATCCTATCCTTTATCCTTTTCGATCCAAAACCAAACCAAACCGAACCACCCACCTATCAGCAATGGAATTTAAATGGAAATCGTGTTGCTTGGAACGTTATCGACTGCTTCACATCACTCACAACCTGCCGTTGCCACCTTCTTTAAACGAAAATCGCTATCGACTCTGACTCTGACTCCAACTGATGTTGAATGCAAAGGCGGAGGCAGAGGCGGGCAAATCCCTTGTGCTGACTTATGCATGGACATTTGTATATTCAAACAGGAGCTCTCCCAAAAACTGAAGTAAAGTACATACCTCTTCTATGGATCTACATATATAGACGAAACGAATCCAACCGAACGAGGAAAGCAGGTGTATTCGCGATGTAATAAATCGAGACATCGAAAGCGTTTCGCAATAAGCACCGTTCGTTGTTGAACGCCAACACTTAATGGGACAGAGGAGCATAGGGCAACGAGCCTTTATGGTGATGGTAGGAAACTGGTGTTTCATCCCCCCTATATTCTGTGTTTTACTTTGACTTCAACTGGAACATATATCCGGTGTAAACATGGTATATCGTTAAGACATAGCGTTACAGCTATATGTGTCAGTATATACGTTCAACGTGAGGGTTTATAGCGCAACATACATAAATCACACCCTTCAGGTGCTTCTGTTTTAATTTTCCCGCCACTGCCGCCACTACCGCGCGACGATGCCACTACAGTGGAATTAGGTTAATATCTCCTTGAATAATGGAAATCACTTGCAATGTTAAAGTGGGTAAATATGTATATGTAGAATATGTAATGTACCTTTATACAAATGTATGTACTTAACTATTTTGTATAAAGGATATAATGTTGCAGTCGAATAATTGATTTTTGAATACGACTATAAATGGAATAATAATTGGATTTAAATGGATAAAGTAAATAATCAAACAAAACATCGATTTTGATTAAATTTGAAGACAGTCTTATGTGGGGGTGTTTCTGAATACTCCGAAAAGCAGATTTTACGTCTAATATCTATGAACTGAACTATTGGCAACCCTTGTCATTGTCATTAATTAACAATCTGTCAAAAATAATTGAAGTTTGGTGATCACAGTTCAAAAATTCTAAGTTTATTGCTTTGAGTGAATACTAAACTTACTTTTAATGTGAAAAGAAAAGAGCAATAGACAAATTTAGAAAGACTAAATCATCGTTCAAAATAACCTATTGAAACGTCAATATCAAAGCAATACATGAAAGTGATTAAACCAAAGGTAAATAAAAATCAATATATCTACATTTCGCACTTGTTCTTCAAACTTCTTATTGGCGTTTATTTTTCAACTGTCAATGGAATACATTTTTACTTACTTTAAAATGTCAACTGTCAATACTCAACAGGTTTTTGACACAATGCACATTTAGAGCATTAGGACAGGAAAGGAGGAATTGAAATTAGTTAATATTTCAATGACAGGAAGATAGTACCAGTGGCATGATGGTAAGTGCGTTGGACTGTATTGCCAGAGGTCTTGGGTTCGATCACTGGTTATGCCATCTAAAGATTCTTTTCACGGGTACTGCCTTTTGCGAGCAGTTGACAAAAATGTTCCAAAAGTAATTTTTGTCATGAAAAGTGCTTTCTCATATTAGCCGTTCGGATTGGGCTTAAAACTGTAGGTCCCCTACATCCCTGACAACAGTACTCGCACTCAGGAATGCTTGAGAGTTGTAAGTCACTGGGCACTAATTCTCAACGGATTGTTGCGCCACCCAATTTTTGTTCAATGACAGGAAAAGGCGAAGTGTGGTAAAGCATTCCACATTCACATAGTACGGCAAATTAGACACCCACTTTCCAGGTAGCTCTAACATACTTAACGACTTAACATCAGAGTCTCAAGCTTCTACAAGCGATTTAGTTGATCTAATAACGCGGGAAAAACTGCAATGGGCCATAGATAGCTTTGATCCATATAAATCTCCAGGACCAGACGGAATCATCCCGGCCGAACTACAAAAATGCTCAGACATGATCATTCCACCATTGGAAATCATTCTGACAAGCTGTTTAAGGCTGAGATATATTCCCAAAGCCTGGAGAATGGCAAAAGTAGTCTTTATTCCTAAAGCAGGGAAACCCTCCCACGTTAACCCTAAAGACCTACGACCAATCAGCCTATCATCCTTCCTTCTTAAAACCTTGGAAAGATTGATTGAAATCTACATCAGACATAACCTAAGACCATGTCTCATTTCCACAGCTCAACATGCTTACTCTAAGGGAAAATCAGTAGAAACAGCACTTCATTCGCTGGTTCGCAGTATTGAATACTCCCTCGAATACAAAGAATATAACCTAGTAGCTTTCCTAGATATTGAAGGAGCTTTCAACAACGTCAGTTACCAGGCGATCACGACAGCAATGGAAAAGCTGCAATTAAAGAAACCACTCATAGATTTTATTAGTCTCATGCTCAAAAGCAGGACAATAACTTCAAGCATGAGAAGCTTTACTACCACCAGATCGGTGCATCAAGGTACCCCCCAAGGAGGGGTCCTTTCGCCTCTCTTATGGAACATGGTAGTAAACGACCTTCTAACATCATTAGAAGCAGAGGGTTTCAGGGTGATTGCCTATGCTGACGACGTTTCAATATCTGTATCTGGAAAACACTCCCAAGTTCTCCCGGAACTCCTACAAAATGCCTTGAATAGGCTAACAAAATGGGCTAAGCAATGTGGCCTGGACGTCAATCCACATAAAACAGAACTAGTACTCTTTTCAAGAAGGTACAAAATTCCTCAGCTCAGCCCACCCAAGATTGAAGGAATACCATTAAGGTTTTCCGACCAAGCTAAATATTTAGGCCTCATTTTAGACAAAAAACTAAATTGGAAGGCAAATATTGATGAAAGAGTAAAAAAGGCTACTGTAGCGCTTTTTACTTGTAAAAAGGCCATAGGATCAAAATGGGGCTTCTCCCCAAAAATAACCCACTGGCTATACACTTCGGTAATTAGACCGATACTCATTTATGGAGTTGTCGTATGGTGGACCGCACTGGACAAGATGGTAAATCTAAATAAGTTCATCAAAGTCCAGCGGTCAGCAGGTATGTGCATCACAGGAGCACTTCGCTCAACACCAACCGCAGCCCTGGAAGTGCTTTTAAGCCTAACACCTCTTGACATCTTCTCCAAAACGGTGGCAGCTAACTCATGTGTGAGGCTTAGAGCCACCTCTCAATGGAACAGTAACAATACTGGACATACTACTATCCTAGATAATTTTAGATCTATCCCAGATCGCCTAGACTATACCACCCCTAAAATGGTATTCGGTAAAAGCTTCCATGTGTCCATCCCTTCAAGATCCTCCTGGGAAGAAGAGAGACCCCTGGAAGACAATGCGATACACTTCTATACAGACGGTTCAAAGACCGATTACGGAGTTGGAAGTGGTATCTATTCGGAACAACTGAATCTAAGTCTATCATATAGACTTCCCAATCAATGTAGTGTATTCCAGGCAGAAGTAATGGCGATTAAAGAGGCACTATCCTGGCTCAAAGAAAACGTTATATCTTGCAAAGATATACGAATTTTCTCGGACAGCCAAGCCGCTCTTAAATCTCTCGCGTCTGTCTCTACAAACTCTCAATTAGTCCACGACTGTCGATCATCTCTGAATGAGATGACAGAACAGTTTAATATTCACCTCATTTAGGTGCCGGGCCACAGAGACATTCCGGGATATTGCAAAGACGATGAGCTCGCCAAAAACGGAACACTTCTGCCAAATGTTAGACAAAAACATAACATAGGAACACCACTTGCTACATGCAAATATCTTCTCAAACAATATGCTCTAGAAGCAACAAATGCTAGATGGTCACAGAGCAGCACTTAAATCGGTCAAAAGGCTTGATATCCTTGAGCAGACAAAATATAAGCTCTACAATTGGAGTAATAACAGGACACTGCCTCATAGGAAGACATGCTCTGAGGCTAGGAGTCTACACAAATGACTTCTGTAGAAGCTACATGGACGAGGAGGAAGAGGAAACAGTCCAACACCTGCTATGTACATGTCCAGCACTCTCCACCAGAAGGAATAACTTTCTCGGTAATCCCTTCTTCGACAATACCAGTGAACTGGCAATGACTGACACAAAGTGTCTCTCTAACTTTATTAAAAGCACAAAATGGTTTGTTTAATTTTCATTACTCTCCCATGAGTAACCTTATTAGTGGTATCACAATGGACCCTTGAGGTCTAAGTGAGTCAATGACATCTAGACAGCCACTCCAACCTAACCTAACCTACTCGAGCTTTGGCCGTTGATGAGTTTAAACGCTATGCTGATGTTTAGTCATCGGAATGTATAGAATCTGCAACTGTTTATAACCTTGAAATAATAAGAAACCGCATAGATTTCGTCCCACAACACTGTTGTCAGAATCCTAATGGTATGACGATGAATGTCAGAAATGTAGGGACAAATCTTTTGATTACCTGGGATTATTTAAACAATCTAAAAACGTATCCGACAGAAGACTTTGCCTTGAAGAGAATAAAATATTTATTAAGATTTATGCAGGCAAAATCAAGTGGCTGGGAAACTTGTAGAGTGTAAGGGCTCCAAGACATTCTGGTCCAATAAACGGCTTTTAGGAGGTCGTAGCAAGTCATCGACCAACTGGCCACATAATTTAAAGGTCTGTTACTGCCAGATCCTGAACAGAAAACTCCATCAGTTTAATTGACATATTTATTGAATTCTATAAGAATCCAACCCTTGAATTTTTTAACGTGTTTTATTTAACAAAATGTTTTCAAAAGTCAAATAACTTTCGTTTGGCGACAATATTTCCAACATTTCAAAAGGTTGATCCAAGTTCAATAGAACATTGCAGAGGCATTTCATTTCTGAGTTTACTAAGAAAACTGTTTGCTCAAATGTTGTATCAGGCAATTTATCAAAAGAAAAGAAGCTCTTATACATACTTTTTGTCGACTTTAAAGCGGCTTTTGATATTATCAACAGAAGATCATATTTATATAAGCTAACAGTTATTGGTTTTCTAACTAAATTCGTTCAGGTTATCTATGTCAAGATCCCTTAAATCCAAAAGAGGCGTTCCACATGGGGTATATTATGACATTTTATGTTCGCTCTTTTTATGAATGATATTGAGAATAATTTTCCAATAAGAACTTGCTCTATGCTGATGATCTTGTGGTGTTCTTTGATAACAAAGTGATACTGCAGCTCCAGAAAATGGGACACTAAAATCAACACTGCCAAATCGAAAATTATGATTTTTAAACCTACAAACCGGTCAAATAGTAATGTACAAAATTGGTCATTAGATGGTACCAAGAGAAACTTTATGGACCCAACATTGAAATTTAAAGTTTCTGAGGTTACTTGGAACAGAGTTTTTTTTGTAATGGAAATGAAATATGTATATGGATACGAATTTTTGGAGGATATGAAAGTTTTTTAAAGATACTTTTTTAAAAGTATTTTCCGGTTACCGCATAACACTTCCGACTAAGAAATCGGTATGAAATGTACAAAACGAATCTCAAAAGGGATAGGGAATCAGTTTCGATACCTACATATAGGCTTCTCAATATAACATGGAGTGGTAAAAGTTATTTCCGAGATAACCTTGTTCACTCTGCAACTTAAACCCAATCGAAAATGTTTACCTCTTTTTAGGGACCTTTCATATGTAACAAGACTTCATTTTGATCAAAGTTTTATTTCGTCGGAAGAATGTTTAGGTGCTTTGAATAGGGAATAGGTTGAAAACTGCTAGTACGCTATGATTCCATGGCAAAAAATTTAAAAAAAAAATGTCTTGACTAAAAACAAAATCCCCTTTATTCCATTACTTGAACTTCTAACAGTCCACCTCTATTCCCGTACCAGTGAAAGAAAAAAACTTTAGGTGGCACAGGTATGGATTGAACCCAAGACCTGTGGCGTGAAAGTCCTATGCGTTAACCATCACACCACAGGAACTAAAACTTCCTTACTAATGGTGAAAATAATTATGGAGAAAATCTTCAGCTTCTGTCCAAGTTGTGTTCAATGAAAAATTATGGCAGAGATATCACGTTGTAACTTAAGTTCTATTTGTATCAAACTATTGGAAATTGTGTCACTTGTTCAATTAGCTGAAGCGTCGGAAATTACACGAAGATTTGCAGTGGGACTTTGTTTCCGTATAACTGCCTGGTGTAGAAGATTATACTTTTGACATGAGGTGTCTGTTTTTTTTGTTCGTGTCTTCAAGATTGATATTTATGTGATCTGTTTGCTGACTCTAATTATAATTCGAATTTCTCTGCAACGAAACCGAGCTAGAGGATACTTGTTTTCGTAAACCAACTAGTTCTTTAACTTCTTTTAATGGAAATAAATCAGCCTTGTCCAGATTTTCTATTACTTTGCAGTTTGACGAGAGCACACCATTTTCGTCAACAGTTGTTTTTTCGGTCTCCAGTTTAATATTCGCTGAAGCCATTGTATTTGGTGTTAGCAATATATTATTGTTTAATTGTTTTTTATCGTATTTAAACGATTCATCAGTCTGCAATCTTGTCAAGTGTAGACAAATTACTTCTTCGTTTCCTTCACAATTGATGGATACATTTAGCCTCTGATACCAATTGGAATAGCGATTTTTCATCATTTACTGCGTTCGTATTCTGGTATAGGGGATCAAGGGTATCCTGGTCCATAGCCTGAACTTTGTTAGGCTTCTCTATGGTTTGTGCATTAGCTTTGAGATCAGTGCAAGAGAACCAAACATAGGTTTGGATCTCTTGCGCTGTCCACAATTTTTAACCCTTCATTCTTCAAACCATATTTTAGTTTGGGAAGCTCTTCGAAATACTCTTCTAGCATTTCGTAATATAAATCTCCCACTTTTATACTGTTATATTTGAGGAGTTTTTTCGTATAGAGATTTTCCATTTCTTCAAATAAAATCTTCAAATACCTTATTTTGTGTGTACCAACTTCTTCCAATAATCGAAATTTGCCGATTTTTCTTCTAAGGATATTTATTAAGGTTGACCTAGCTGTGCCTCGACTCACAATTCTTTGATCAACGTAAGTTATTATTTTTACAGAAGCACTTTTTGGATATCACTGAATTAATTTTAATTACATTCACAACACATCCTTTTTTTCACAAAACGTTGTTTAGCTACGTTTACGCTTGTTTAGTTCTGACAACATTGTTTTAATTATTGATTATTTTGTTTCTAAGTCTCTTACCACTGGTGGGGGGAAACTTAAGAACAATCAAAAATCATTTTGTATTGCTTAGAATTTTCTAAGTCTTTTTTTATATCAACCTTGCTTAGTTTTTAACCAGGGCTTTTTGTTTTAGTTTGAATTTCTTTACCTTATTGCGGTTATTGAAAATACAAACTATTTTTTCTTGTTGGTTCAATCGCTAACCAGTAATCCGGCTCGAAGGACCAATTAATATAATTATGGACAGAAATAAAAGATACGTCTCAATTCTTGTGAATGTTTATTTCTACTCAATTTTTCTAAAACTATTAACAACTATTTATACCTACTTAAACCTAAGGAACATGAGATAAGATACTGATAAAAATAGAATACACATTTCCACCACATGCTATCTTTGGATATTTGTGTGTACACATGTGTTCCTATCGTATCAGCATCCTATCTTATGACGCTACGCATTATCACAAGATTATTTTTTATCTGCCTTGTGAAAATGCGGAGCTACACCCATGCAAGGATCATGTTCATTTATGAACAAATGGAAAAAATTCCGACAAGGCTGAATTTGGTCCTGTTATTGTTGATCAGAGAAAATTATTTTTGATGGGTAGATAAATGAAAATCAAGACACTTCATTGAAAATTAATGCAAAACTACAGATTTATTTGGATTAAGTCTAAAGTACGCATTGTACGTCATCTAATTCCACACAAAAAAGATCAAAACGCTTTTTTTTTGCACAGTTTATAGATTTCGAGATATAAGGGCTGGAAAATAGCTGGGTGTAGTCCATTCAGTGAGTTTAAACTTTTAAATTTAGACACATATCATGAACATTTGACATAAAGGTCCTACGGTCTTAACTTAGAAACTTACTAAAATGGCTATTAACATTTTACTTAGTTGTTCAAAACATTGTGCCAGTAGGTGAAGAAAGAACTTGAAACATTTTGAGCTTAAATGATTATTAAGAACAAAAAGGAAATACAGAACTTATAAGACAAGTAAATATCAATATTGAAAAATTCTGTGATAAACTTGGGGTGAAAAGCATATTTTTGTGCGTAGTTATCGTTAATTACAGACAAAATGTCTGTAAAATGTTCTAAATTGACAAAGTTCCTCTTTTCTTTTCAATCGTTTGATAGAATTTGAGCTTCCGAAATACCTTTTTCTTAAACTTCATCCAACCTTTGGTGTTTTAGGGGATCCATTTAAACGATTTTAAACTGAAGCTCAGCTGGTGTAAGTAAAAAAAATAAATCCTTAAAAATAAAATACTAAACCGTACGGGTCTATACAGGAGTAGCAACAGTCAGTGGTAGGGCAACCATGTGTGAGATAGAAAACCTCTTTTCAATAACAACAACAAAAACAACAAAAATGAAACAGAAAAAAATCCTTTTGAAACTTGTAATGATTGTTTGCTTGTTTGAGTTTTGGTAAAATCCTGCGGAAGGACCTGGAAGCTAAGGATCAAACAACATTATTTATTGTTCTGCTTTTGTGTGTAGCCTATATTGCGTATAGATACATACATACATACAAATTTTTTGGGTCAAGTGGTTGAGGTGAATCCTTCTTAAGTCCTCTTCCTTCAACCTTCCTTTCCAATGGATGTTACTTTCGTTTTGTAACACACCCAAGGGTTATAATTGCCAATTTATGTGGATGACTTTTTCGAATATAGCTACAACTAATATACAACCTCTATAGCTTTCGATATAACTAAGTGTATACACAAAGAAATATATGTACAATACATATAGATACTTACAAATACACGCATAAAACATGAAAAGAAAACACATCCTGATGAATTCTCTGATAGGTATGTATGTAGGTGAGTCTAAGTATAGACAAGACATCGGGAAAAGGACTTTTGATGGGTGATGATACCTACAGACATATACATAAACGCACATACATACATAGATACATCTATAGATGTATATGTATATCCTAAGGAGAAATCAAGGATCGATAAAAGTTTTGCCAGATTGTTTTGGATTTTAATCCATTACTGATGGGAAAATATTATGAAAAGAGTCCCTTATATTACTTTAATTCATATAAGGACTCTTGTTTACAACAATAACCCTTGGCATGAAAGGATATAATTCTTTAGAAAATTGAAGGCTGAGTGGGCAGGTAATTGAAGGAGATTACCCAAAGATTGAGATTGAGATTTTGTGATTTTAAATAGATTTTAGTAAAAAGGGTCGGTGTGATGAGTATTAAGATGCTTTATGGGTACCTACCTACCCTACATATATACCTATCTATAAAAGAAGATACCTTGTACCTTATAACTTTGCCTACCTTTATAAAGCTTTTATAATGGATGTGTGTTTATGAGGTTTCTTCTTCTTTGTTGTTTGTTTTACTTTATACTTTATACAATAAAGGTGATATTCAGTTACATAGAATTAAAAGGCAATTACTTGAAAATAATGGCTTAAATGACTTAAAGAAATTGTTTTTGATTCCCATTATATCTATATTGAGTTTGAATTTGAATTTCTTCAAAGCAGCATGGTCGATGTTGGTGATGGCGCGATAAGTCTTGTTTATTTATTGGAATGAAAAATATCCCCAAGGTTGAAAATCAAATATCAAAATTGTTAGGTACCCTAAATTTCACATCGAATTACAAATGTTTTTTAATTGGTATTTCTAAGTAGTGAGAACTTGATCAGTGTCGTGAAATCATTAAAAATGGAGATATTTTTGTATAAAGAATTGTTTTTTCTTTCGATGGTTGTTGTGTGTGTTTTGATAGTTGAAAATGTCAAACAGTGGTGACATTTCTGCGCACTTCAATGCTAGAACAAGAATTGTAGAAATTCATTGAATCAGTCTACGAAGTTCATAGAGCACTTCTTCGAAAGAATTTATTTAGCGATGAAAGGTCATTTCTATTTAAATTTCTTCTTCAAAAAGAAAAATTAATCATTTTTTGAGAGGAGACGAATCATAATAAAATATATATTTACTTTTTTTTGCGATTTACACGCTGGCGGTATTATCGGTCCTTATTTATTTAAAAAGGAGGAAGAAACAGCAATTTTGGTGTATTTCGAATACTATTGAGAAATTTGAGAAAATTCATCAGCTATTTAACAAACTATCTATCATCTATTTGTTGCAAATTTAACACTTTGTTTCCAAAAAATGAGCCTCTTAAATGATCTTCTAGTGCTTATGCCCAAAACCAGAAAATCTTGATAATAATCATAATGATTTAAAGCGACATAAATACCATACGGCCAGTTTTATTTGATTAAGTAGTAAAAAAAATGGACTGAAGAAATTGACTGTGTAACTCGTTGTTACATATTCTGGAAATCATAGTCAAGAAAGTAATGCGTAATGCCCTGAATTGTTCTACTAGATTATAATAATTTAAAATTCATCCCAGTAATATTTTGTGTCTTGTATTGTTATTTAAAGTTCTCAAGTTCTTAAAAAAAACACTCGACAATCTTCCTCGGTTCCCACGCTCGTTGTTAATGATACTCCATTTAATAGCTCTATTGAGAGAGCTTATCTTTTTGCTAGACAGTTCGCCGCCAATTCAACGCTGCCAGTGAGTATTTTGACTCCGCCTGTCATTGAGCGCGTTAATGATTCTATGGGGCCAATCTTTTTTTGCACTCGTGGCGAGAGTCCTCAAAGATCTCAACATATATAAATCCGCTGGTCCGGAAGGTATCCCCGCTTTTGTTCTGAAGAGGTGTTCTTCAACGCTGGCAAAACCACTCCGTAAGCTTTTTCATCGGTTCTACTCCTTAGGTCTCGTTCCGAGCAGATGAAAAACAGCATTTGTTCAGCCTATCCCAAAAAAGGCGAATCTTGCTCACCCTCTAATTATCGGCCGATTGCACTTACGTTTCTTTCCAAGGTCATCGAAGATCTAAAGCTTCTTAATGACCGACAGTACGGCTTTCGCAGGAGTAGGTCCACTGGTGATCTCATGGTTCATCTCACCGAACAGTGGAGCAAATCTTTGCATCGTTTTGGAGAAAGAAAGATTATTGCACTTGATATTTCAAGCATTTGATAGGGTTTGACATCAGGCCCTTTTATCGAAAATGCTTGCTTTCGGTTTTCATGAATCCCTTCTTATCATTGGATCAGTAATTACTTTTCGGATCGTTAAAACAAGTAGTATTGGATGGGTTCAAGTCTGAAAACCACAAAATAAATGCTGGTGTGCCCCAGGGCTCTGCTCTATCTCCAATACTCTTTCTCATTTTTATTAATGATCTCCTGTCTGCAACTTCTAATCCAATACATTGTTTCGCTGACGATAGAACTTTAAGCTTTTCATATTCGTTTTCAGACTCACATCCCTCTTCTTCGGGTGTGGAACTGCAACGACAAAATATGATAAGCTCATTATATTCCAACCTAAACAGCATTGTACAATGGGGATTAAGACACCGCGTGGGGTTTAATGCTTCAAAAACTCAAATCCCCCCCTTGCCATAATCCATGGATGGCAATTGCATCGAGAAGATTGAACATCTCGATACTCTCGGTATGTGTATATGTGGAACGATCACAAACACAATATCGTCAAAAATGCTGCAAGATGTTTGGGTTTTCTAAGGCGATGCAAGAAGTTTTTCTCCCACTTTGATCTGGCTATTATCTACAAAACTTTTATACATACGTCCAAAGCTTGAGTATAACTCTCTTCATCTAATAAGATTTGTATTTTTGTATGTAACGAATAAACTCAAAAAGTACTGGACCGATTTTAATAATTCTTTTTTCGTTAGAAAGCTACATTATCACTGAGTAACATAAGCTATATTTAGTACTAGATTACTTTAGAAATCTTTAGAAATTCCTATTAAAACCAACCGAAGGTGTATAAAAATTGGCCATAAAACGTCTTTCATCGCATACGCTGCGACGAGTATCAATGATAGGACTAAAAAATGTTTTCTAATTTAGTGATTCATGGTCGTTTTAATTAGCATGCTTTTATAACTTAAATATCTGTACCTATTTATGTCTACCCTTGCGAAGCCGGAAGGGCCGCTAGTACTATATATAGCTCTTACTTAAGCCTTTTGGACAGCATTGAATTTAAATGCTCATCTAATTGGTGATAATACCATCATAGGATCATTTACGTCGCTTGAACATCGTCGTAAAGTTTCTTGTCTCACGCTTTTTTACCGTTATTTTAACGGTTTATGCTCAAGAGAAAAAACCAGCTGCATTCCTCCCCTTAACAGTTGAACCGTAAAACTCACGCTTCTAGGAATGCTTATCAGTATATCCTCAAGCCCAACTTCGGTCGTACTGTCAAGTACAGAGATTTGTTCTTAAGCCGTACTACGCGAATGTGGAATGCCTTACCACACTCTGATTTTCCCAGTCAGTGCTCACACTGTGTCTTTACATAATAAGGGTACTAATATCCTCTTATTAAAAAAAAAAGATAAGGAAGAACGGATTTGGTCAATTAGCAAAGGTGTATCAAAGGGGAGAGATTTTTTTTAATTTTCGTAAGAATTCCTTTGAATTAAATTGTGTTAATGGATATGACCCCCCTTTGTTTGTTGCTAAAAGTATTACTTTTATCTGAAGACTGGACCATAATATGAGTCGGAAATCTAGACTTATTCCAATGGCGCCGCACAGTTCATCAACCTTTTACTTAACGGACAATCCAGGAGGGTTATATGAGCCATTAAGCTCATACAGTTTAATTTCTTAAGAAAAGATTTAATTTAAAGTAAAATGTAAATTTCTGAAACTTGACTTCAATTATATCTTATTTTAATTGACGCATATTTTAGTGTAGGGCTTCCGTAAAGTGTTTTTTTGTGTATCTAGCCTTCGATTGATCTAAGCCCTTTGTTTATATTCTGAATAGATGTGACCTAACCTGGAACCTTGTAGTACTTATCTCTTTACTATTATTTTTTAACTTTTATAGAAAGTAATTAGATAGTATTTTTACTTGTGATATGTAGTAAGCATATGGCAAGTATTAAATTCGAAAGCAATTCCAAATTTGAGGTTTCAATCCAAAATGACTTTACAACGATAAAGAGGTCGAAACAAGAGGATCCGACGATTCCATCCGTCTGTCGACGCCTCAACAGCTTAAGCCATTCAGTCAATTGAGTTTAAACTTGAATATTAAGGTTTGAACACTGGAGGATCCAGGGGGGGGGGTCGTAGGGGTCATGCCCCCCCCCTGGGAGATAATTTGTTTGATTTTTCGTAGGAATTCCATTCAATTCAAAACTAATCGTATTGCGTTAATGGATATGACCCCCATTATATTTTGAATTATTTATTTTTTTTCGTATATGAAAACAACATTTGTATTTTACTGCCTTAAACTTTGTTCCTAACTGAGGACTGGACAAAGAACATAATATGAATCGGAAATTCAGCCTATTCTAAACCCGCAGCACAAATTCATTAACTTTTGACCACCTGACAATCCAGGGGGGGGGTCATATGAGCCTTAAAGCTTATACAGTTAAGTTGTTTATGTGAAGATTTCATCTAAAGATTTATTAGTTATTTAACGACATTCACCAAAAAGTGGTTTGCTGTCAAAAACAACTAAAATTTTTGTTTTTACTCAATTTAGAATTTGAAAAAACTTTAGTCATGTTTTAAATTATTTTCATAAAAATTGTTTCTAAGAAAAAGAGCAAATATTCAGGTTCTTAAGAAGAAACCTTGAATTAGAGATCATCAATTTTATGTAAATTAAGTTGCCTTTAAATTCCTTAAACTAGCCTTCAATTTTATTATTACATTTTTTTGCCACACATAAATACTGATTATTTAAGTGATTTTTACTCGCGACATATAGGAACTATATAGCAAGTTCTGCATTAGAAAACAATTTCGAACTAGAGCTTTTAATCAAATATGACATTACGACGGTAGAGAAGTCGAAAAAACTGGGTACCCCGATTCCGTCCGTCTGTCTCTCTTTCCTGGATCCTACAGTCCAAATAATTGTGTTGATTGAAATTAGGGTGTTCAGCCGATTAGCGTAAGGCGTTTTTTTCATTTCATTTTTTCGAAAAATAACAGCAGTCCCCATACAAATTTTTTGGTTAAAACATGTGATTTTTCTAAAACTTTCTCTAAATTTTGTAATCTTTATTTGGCTTCTTTGTACAAGAAAAACATATTTTGGTATTGCTCCAGAAGAGTACCCCTCAAAAACCTTTAATTTGTTTTTAAGTTTTCTCAGGAACTAATGGACCGAATTCAATAATCTTCTCTTTCTGTGCAAGCTCTTTTTGATGGTCAAATGATCAAATTAATGATGATTTTTTATGATCAAAAATGTATTTTTTTTTATTTTTAAAAAAATATTAATTTTGTTTACAAACTCGATATCTCAGAAAAGGGGTTAACATTTATTTAGTGCTTACCAAAAATATTTTAAAGACAAAATTTAAAATTTAAAGTGAATTTCGAAAAAATATAAGTTATTCTAAATTTTTTGAAAAATAAAATGGCATTTAAATTTTTGAGAAAAACTTATTATGCAGGTACATTTTTAAATCTTAAAATATAGAAAATATTTTTAAACAGACATTTTGGAACAAATTAGCAAGTTCTAGTCGTGGATTTTATTTATTTCAAAATTGGTTTTCTGTAGAATACAAAAGATCTTAAGAAATTAAATAAATCTACTTTTGAAGTGAATTTGCTTTGGATGGTTTAGAACTGAGATTTCAACACGAATTTCAATAATATAAATGTCCCAAAAACAGCAAAAGTGACACTTTTGTTAAACTATTGGCTAATTGAAAAATATAATAAACAGGTCATATCTATATTGATATACAAGCTTTGAATCTCTTGAGATTTGAATTGAAAAGAGATTCTGAAACGTGTGATTTGTGAATGCCACACAAACCTTTCTTCCCAACTTATTTGTTTACCTTATTTTGTTTTAATTTAATTTTTTAGAGAAATGCACCTTTTTCCTTAAATTCAAGAACCATACATTTTTCTCTATAAAATTTTTAAGTTTTGTTGACTCCTTTAAAATCAAAATACGAGTAAGCAGACTGATAGCGATAGTAATAATAGACTCCCGAAAATTGAGTTCAAAAAACTTCGTCAAAAAAAGCCCGACATTTCTTTATATCAGATTCTCTCTCATTTGCTGGATTTTTGAATTTTTTTAGCGTTCTTAGCATAAATAGAAATGGATACAAGAAAAGCATATTTTATTTTTGGAAAAAAAGCTACGTTTCAAAACAATTTCTTACATTTCTGCGTGAAATGCAGCATAAACCCTCTAAACTGTTGTGTCTAAAATCTAGGAATGCTTTCATATGTAAGGAGTCATCCAAATTAAATAGTTAGACCATATCTTGCTAGACAACAGTGTTCTAAAATAATTGGAATGTGTAAAGGTTAAGTTAATATACGTAGTCACTAGCTTTATGAATGCGCCCATTATGTTATTTAAATTTTGTTAGCCTCCTTTACAAAGCATTAAAGAACATTTTTAAGCGGTGAGTAAAAACTCATCTAAGTGTGGACCTGATGAAAAGTCTGGATCCGCCCTTGGGTTTAAAGGGATTGTTATTGGAAACCACTGATTTGAGTTATCCCCACGGAATTTCTCTATACTTGCTGATCAGTTTATTCTCAAAAACAGTTCTTAGCCTTTTCATCGACACCCTATAGCTGTGTGAGGAGTGACACCGTCCTATTGAAATTGTGTGCGGTTGTTGTACCCTGAATATGTCTACAATTATTGCACTAATAGAAACACCGCAATCTTTCGGAAATACACCGGAGTTGTGACTGTCTCACCTTGGTTCAAAATCTATTTGCGTCAATTTCAAATAATTTCATTTAGAGCTTGAAACACATGTTCTGGCGTTGTTGATGAGTGATGACGTTGATGGTCCATTAGTAGGTCTTTTGACCATTTTGCCTTCTAACCTTAATCTTTTTACCCATTGCCAGATAAGTCGCGTGCTCGGTCCATCACTTAGTGGTCGAATATTAAAATAAGTACAAAATGCACAACGCTCACTATTCGATTTACGGCACTTAAAAAATTGCTTCACTGCAACCAGTAACTCATGGCGACTTCTGCAAAACCTGAGCTTTGAATGATACTCCTCTTGCTTATCTCTACTAAACTTTTCGAAGTTCTTTAAATGACAATTTGGCTTATTCCAAAAAAGTAGCATGACTTGAAGACAATTTGACGTTTAAGGTCTAAAAAGTCATATAACATTCATTTATAAATTTGAGTTAATTACGTCAGCTAGTCATTTGGCTTACTAGCTATATATAAATACCTCAACTCGGGATAGATTATGGTAAACTTTTATTGTATTCATGAATTCAAGTTTAAAGACTGCATTCAAATGTTTTACTGACTTTCAAAATCAATTTTCAAATTACTTTAAAAGCTTTTAAATTCAAAGAAACTGCAGTCAAACTGAATTTGACTTAATTGACTTCTTTAATCAACTTCAAGTCATTACATTTATAAATGACTTTTAACTTTTATTTTAAAAGCCAAAGTCTACGAGTCCTAACTTTTATATCAAAATTTTATTAAATTGAATAATATGAATTTCCGACTTTGGTTGCTAAATTATTTGTAATATTTTTCAGCAATGTTAATGTTTTCTTCGAATTTCAATTTTATTGACATGTACATAACTATCAGCTGTCAAATTTTTTGTTTTGTTTAGATTGAGACATTTTGCTACAAGAATGGCGACAAATTCAGATCTTCTGTTAATTTCCTTGATGCATATACTTTGAATCTGATTGATATTTCCCTACAACTAGATTGAGTCAATTTTGTACCTCTATAACCTACGTAATGAAGGTGTCCTCTTATTTGTTTCCTCACATTTTTCAGAACACGTCTTGAGAGAGATAAACCAGATACCAGAAACATGCTTCAGCCATTCAACAAACTTTAAATTGTATGTACAAACAGAACTTGAATGCCATCGATAATCCTGTATACTCGACTCGTATATATGAGCCTTAAACTCGCACCGATCCAGATGACAAACGACGACTTAACGGATTCGTTTATGCAGCAAATCATTCAATTTGTGTTTAATTGCAACCGTTGCGTTTTCGTTGCACGTTAAAAAGAAAAAAAAAACTCGGCCACAAGCAACTTCCAGACCCAGAGTCCCAGAACCAGACAGACAGACGATGAAACTGAGGCTGAGGCTGAGACTAAGGCTGAAGCCTTCCTTTAAAAAAAAAAAGAAAGAAAGAGGAGAATAATTCCGATCGGAATCCCAATGTCCCAATGATAACCAATAGGACTTTTACTTATGTGATTGTGACAGCAAACGGTGCAGGTGCCTCGTGTTTAAGGTGAATGCGATTATCTTACTTATCTCGCACTGGCATGGCACTAGAACTAGTTTAACATGCACGCTTGTTGTTGGCATACTTGTCCGTCGTCGTCTAAAGCCTCATATACCTACTCTGAGTACTCGTTTACTCACCAAAACTATACCTGAACTAGACGCTAGACGCAGGCACATGCTATTCGGCTTAAGTTGATTTGTCATGAATGCGCATTGCTCTGTGGACCTGGATTGTATATTTTTTTTAAAAACTTATTTGCTCTCATTTACATTTCCGAACGAACAAGCTCCAATACACCGACCGGGCTAGCAGCGGAACGACCGAACGACTTAATTCAAATGAATAGAAATATCTTTGATAACCCAGGAACAAGACAGGTAGGTATATGAAACAAGAGCAAATCCAAACAACAACAAAATAAGTCTTAAAGAATAATTAACGGCTCGAATTCGGGCCAAAATCAGGCCAAGTTATACGAGTAGGTATGGTAGATAAAAGGTAGGTAAGGTAGGTAGGTAGGTAAAGTGGGTAGGTAGAAGGTAGGTATAAACATAAAGGTATGATCACATAACCAAAGCAATATATCACTTTGGTATATTTTGGACGGACAACAGACAGAAGCATGGTCTGATTTATTGCTCGTAATCTATACGTGATAATTACGCAATTAACGAAATATGAAACACACAACAAAAATACTTTGTATAGCTAGATACTGAGTTATAGAAGTTGGATTGTTGCTTTATACGATATGAATATGTTTTTGGAATTCGGCTACAGATATCGATGTACAGGTATGGCCAACATAAAAGGAACATTTCTTAATTTTTAATTTAACTGTTTATTTTTCTTAGCTCAAGCACATAAAGCTAACGACCGGAGTCAGCAATAGGACTACTGTCAGTACTGGAATTTAAGGAACTTATCATACACTGCCATTGAATTTCCACATCCCAAAGAAAAGTGTGTGTATTTATAAATGAATTTGAAAAGCTGATGGTACTGTCATCAGCGAAATAGTTCAATGGATAAAAAGCAGGTTGCAGGCAAGAGATTGATTATGAATGTAAAAAAGAGAGTCGGAGACAAAACAGAACCCTGTGGAACACCAGCGTTTATTTTATGAATTTTAGAATTGAAACCCTAGAATAGAACTTGGGTTTAACTTTTAGGCAGATAGTTTCAAATCGAACGTAGAAGAATTGGTATCGAGTAGTGTGGTACTAATTACACACTTAAACCACCGATTAATTTAGGACCATTCTAAAAACAGATCCACAAATCATTTCTCTTTGATAATTTATAAATTACAATAATTAAAGTTTTTTTTTATAATAAGCGCACACTCAAAGGGATAATACTACCCTATTATGTAGACACAGTGTGAGCACAAGGAAAGGGAGAGAGGGGTTGAAAGGAGGTGTCGGTGCACATGCACATTAGTTTTGAATTCCTGAATATTGCAATGGCTGGGAAAGATAGAGTGTGGCAAGGCATTCCGCATTTTCATAGTACGGCTAAAGAACGAATCTCTGTACTTGACAGTACGACCGAAGTTGGGCTCGAGGGTATATGGATGAGAATTCCTAGAAGCGCGAGTATTACGGTTGAACTGTTTAAGTTGAGGAATGCAACTGGCTATTTCTCTAGAGCATAAACCATTAAAATAACGGTAAAAGAGGGTGAGACAAGAAACATTTCGACTATGTTTAAGCGACGTAAATGATCTTATGATATATATAATATAATATCACCAATCAATCTAAATGCCCTACGTTCAATACTGTCCAAGAGGCTTAAGGCAGGAGCACCAGCCCAGATATGGGAGTACTCAAGCTTTGGACGTATATAAGTCTTGTAGATAACAGCCAGATCAGAGGGGGAGAAAAACTTCTTGCATCGCCTTAGAAAACCCAAACATCTTGCGGCATTTTTGGCGACATCGCGTATGTGATCGTTCCACAAAAGGTGGTTGGTGATACACATACCGAGAACATCGAGATGTTCAGTCTCCTTGATGCAAGTGCCATCTATGGATAATGGCAAGGGGGGTATATCTCGCTTTAACGATAAGTTTAAGGTTATAATAACTTTCCTTATCTATTTTAAATCCAAAGTAATTCTAAGATATTTGGCAGTATTGGAGTAAAGTAATTCTGTACTGTTCATAGAAACTGGAATAATTGTTTATATTTTTGTTTGTAAAGTATTTGTGTAGTACCCGCGTGAAGTTTAGTGCATAGGACTGGACTGTCATTCCAGAGATCTTGGGTTAAATTACTGCCTAATAATAAATAAATTGGGTGGCGCAACAGTCTGTTGAGAACTAGGGCCTAGTGACTTACAACTCTAAACCATTCCTGTGTGCGATGAAGGGGACCTACAATTTTAAGGCGAATCCGAACGGCTAATTTTAGAAAGCACTTTTCATGACAAGAATTACTCTTGGAGGACTTGTCAATTCCTCGCAAGAGGCAGTACCCGTGAAAAATACTTTAGATGGCACAGGCAGGAATCGAACCCAAGACCTCAGGCTTGATAGTCCAACGAACTAACCATCATGCCACGGTTAGGTATTTTTTTTTTCTGTCTGTGACACCTAAAAATTTGTTTCACGGGTACTGTCTTTCGGGATAAGAACTGTAGGTCTCCACCATCCATAACATGACTCGCAGACAGGGATGGTTGAGAGTTTTAAGTCACTAGGAGCTTGTTCTTTACGGACTATTTCTTTGATTTTATTAAAGGTTGTGTCGTTTTTCTTTCTTTTAATTTGATACACCCTTTTGTAGCGGAATCTTTTAACATCAATATTGCAGTCATCAGCAACTTGACCACTTACTTGTGGTACACCAGCTTCACTTTCTTCAAGTTCCAAGTAATTTCGATCGTACCGTACTCTATAGAGTCGGTTGTTTTTTGCAATATTTATATTTTAACGAGTCTTGGAAGAAGAGATACTTTGGTGCAAAAATCATAAGCTGATCTATTTATGTCATCAAATAAACTACGGCAAAATTTTGACAGTTTTGTAAAATAACAGTTCTTTCACTGTTTTACTCACCAATGCTGGGGACTTTCCCTTTGGGAAAATAAGTTTGTCTTATTTCTCAAAATAATTTGGCATTATTTCCCTTTGTCGGAACCAGCGTGAAACTTCCCCTTGTCGTCGGCTTAAAAGCACATTGGAAAATAAATGAAATAGTTTTTTTTTTTTTTTTATAATAAGCGAACACTAAAAGGGTTTTTTTTATACCTTTAATATGCCAAAGACACAGTGTGAGCATTAGGAAAGGAGGGAAGGGTTGGATAGGAGGTGTCGGTGTACATTGATTTTGAACTCCTGAACATTGCAATGACAGGGAAAGATAGAGCTTGGCAAGGCGTTCCACATTCGCGTAGTACGGCTAAAAAATGAATCTCTGTACTTCATAGTACGGCCGAAGTTGGGCTCAAGGGTAAACTGATGGGCATTCCTAGAAGCGCGAGTATTACGGTTAAATTGTTTAAGGGGAGGAATGCAACACTAGAGCATAGTCCGTTAAAATAACGGTAAAAAAGGGTTAGACAAGAAACCTTGCGTCGATGTTCGAGTGACGTAAACGAGTTGATGATGTTAATGTCACCAATTATTTTAAAAGCTCTACTTTGAATACTGTCCAAGAGGCTTAAATAAGTTACTGGAGCACCAGCCCAGAGATGAGAGTTATATTCAAGTTTCGGACGTATATAAGTTTTGTAGATTGTAGCCAGATCAGACGGAGAGAAAAATTTCTTGCAACGTCTCAAAAACCCTAGACATCTTGCGGCATTTTTGGCAACATCGCGTATGTGATCGCTCCACAAAAGGTGGTTGCTGATGCACATTCCGAGGATGTCGAGATTTTCCGTTTCGTTGATGCAAGTGCCACTCATTGATAGTGGCAAAGAGGGTTTATCTCGTTTTAACGATGCAAGACAGCATTGCGTTTTCGAAGCATTAAATTCCACACGATTTTTTATTCCCCATTGTACAATGCTGTGTAGGTCGGAATTTAATGAGCTAATCATATTTTGTCGTTGCAGTTCCACATCCGAAGAGGAGGGTTGTGAGTCTGGAAACGAATATGAAAAGCTAAGAGTGCTATCGTCAGCGAAACAATGTATTGGATTAGAAGTAACAGACAGGAGATCATTTATAAAAATGAGGAAGAGGGTCGGAGACAAAACAGAGCCCTGGGGAACACCAGCATTTATTTTATGGGTTTCAGACTTGAATCCGTCCAAAACAACTTGTATTGAACGGTTCGAAAGAAAATTTCTAATCCAACGAAGAAGAGATTCGTCGATACCGAAAGCACGCATTTTCGATAAGAGAGCAAGATGCCAGACTTTATCAAATGCCTTTGAAATATCAAGTGCAATAACCTTACTTTCCCCAAAACGATGTAACGATTTGTTCCACTGTTCGGTGAGATGAACCATGAGATCACCAGTGGACCTATTGCTACGAAAGCCGTATTGCCGGTCATTAAGAAGCTTCCGTTCCTCAAGATATTTCTTAAGCTGATAATTAATCAGCGTTTCCATGACCTTGGTAAGAAGGGACGTAAGTGCAATCGGTCGGTAATTAGAGGGTGAGGAAGATTCGTCTTTTTTGGGAATAGGCTGGACAAATGCGGTTTTCCATCCACTCGGAACGAGACCTGAGGAGTAGGACAGATGAAAAAGCTTACGCAGTGGTTAAAGCTGGGGACTTATTTCAATGGTTTTTGGGGATATTTTTTGTTATTTTTTAAAGGCTTATTTCATGCCTTTATGGGAATGAATTTCATTTAAAAAATTTGGAGTTGAATTTTATAATGCATTAAAGCCAGAATTTGGAAAGGTTATTTAATAATTGTTTGGGTTATTTATTGGACACTTATATTACGTAGCCGACTTTGATACGTAAGTTAATTCTAGAAAATTATAATATGGACTTTACGACTAAATATCAAATATAATCTATCAACAGATAAAATAATTAGAAAATAGTATGAGCCGTAATCACCGTTCCAAAAGTGATGAGTTTCATATAATTAGAACGGTTAACTATCGTTATATGATAATGGTACCGAGGAAGGCAGTTTGGGCAGTGAAGCCTTCATGTCTCTCGTATCCTAGGTCGGAAACGGGTTAAGTTGCATTAGGGTTTATTTAAAAGGACAGCTGGCTACTTGAACATTTTTTGAAAGTGTTTTTAGTATCGAATAAAAAATAGACTTATCTGAACATAATCATACCAATAATTCAAAACCTTAAAGAAACAAAGATTCAAAGCTTTGTTTAAAGACATGATAGGGTCTACTAAAATAAAAAATAATATTACTACACAAATCTCTAAATAAGCATGTTCTTGTATGTACTCTGTTCGCGATATTGACAGATCGTCTGTCAACAAGTGGCGTTGTTATCATCCGTGGTAGAGGCCTAGCCGACACATCATACAGTTACGATTTAGCTATTCCATTTTGAGTAGCAAAACATTCAATCCAGGGCGTTTTTCTTTTTTAGTTCAGAGCAGAGCTCGAACTGTCAAAAAAATAATTGTGTTTCTTTATGAGCTCTGATCGTTCAGAGCTTCAAATTCGTGTTTCTTTTTTAGTTCTGAACATGTTCAGAGCGCGCTCTGTGAATAAAATAACAGAGTAAACGGAGTAAAATGCTGAGCACAAACAATTTGCTATCTGAAAGCCGAGAAATTAAAAAAAATCATCATCAAAACAATAAAAATGGTGGAAGAGGCTGGTCGCTCTAGTGCAGAAGGAAAGATAGTAAAAAACGTTCTTATATACAAACCCTTTTAAATGATATCACACTTAGGCCTATTGTTTTTTTAAGTTTAAACCATGTGGTTCTAATTTTTTGGCCAGCCTTTTATTTAATCTGCAGCAAATGGACTCCAAAATTTTGCCAATTAATAGACTTTTTTAAATATCACAAATTAAGAAACGTTTACAAAATATTTATCATTCAAATTAAATGCTTTAATGTTATATTTATTGACTCAAGCAAGTACTAGAGACATGATTTTATTATTATTTTATTATTATGCTTTTATTTGCCATTATTGATATTTTTTACAATATTTATTTACATTTTTGTTTACATTTTCTGTTTCTTTTGAATTAATTACTTTATAAAATTGACATAATTTTTTTTAATCAACTTTAGTACATATGTGAGCAAAGTTTGAATAAATAAATGGATGCGTGTCAAAATTCTATGATCTGGCATAAGCCTCCCCCAATGTTGCCCAAAGATCTCTATCTTTCGCGTCATTGTACCAACTTTGTCTTTCTTTAAGCAAATCGTCTGCCCATCTTTTCTTCGGTCGTCCAATTGGTCTTCTGCTTTCTGGTGGTGTCCATTTTGTAATGATTTTTGTCCATCTTTGGTCCTGTATTCTAGATATACATACATATGTCCTGCCCAATTCCATTTAAGGAGTTTTGCTCGTTCAACCACGTCCGTTAAACCAGTTCTTCCTCTTATTTCTCTATTTCTCACTCTCTGGCTAATTCGTAGGTTAAGTAGTTTTCTTTCCATCTTGGTTTGGCATATTCTTATTTTGTCAAGTAAACTTGAAGTCAAAGATATAGTCTGTAACCCATACGTCATAACAGGTAGAATAGCAGAGTCTAGTATATATTTTCGTGTTTCGTCCCTTAGATTTGATTGTAATATTTGTTTTAGACTCCAAAATTGTTTCCAACTATTGGTAATGCGTCTAGAAACTTCTTTTTTCTCCTGGTTAATGAATGACTTAGTCTGTCCTAGATAAGTATAGTCTTCTACATATTCTATGTGTTCGTTATCCAGCATTATGTCATCTTTAATATGGTTAGTCATTATCTTAGTTTTTGACTTATTGATATGAAGTCCAACTTTCTTGCATTCATTTGTCAATTCTATGAGCATATTTTGTATTTGTCCGGAAGTTGATGAAACGAGAACTATGTCATGAGCGAATCTAAGGTTGCTCAAATATTGTCCCCAAATATTTATTCCATATCTATTGTCCCAGTTTAGTTTCTTGAATATTTCTTCCAGTACGGCAGAGAATAATGGTGGTGACATTGGATCCCCCTGTCTTACGCCTCTCTTTATTTTTATTTCTCTTCCTATTCTTTCGGTTTTTATTTTCGCCACGCTCTCTGTATATACATATATTTTTCAATGTCCTCATAAAGATAGGATGAATGCCTTGGTTTGTCAGCGCTGTCCATATTTCGCCATGTTTTACTGAGTCAAATGCTTTACTGAAGTCAATATATAAAAGATACAAAGGTTTTTCAAATTCGTTAGTTTTTTCAATGAGTTGGTTCATTGTTTGTAGATGGTCTGTTGTTGAAAAACCTTCTCGGAATCCTGCTTGTTCTCTTGGCTGATTTCTGTTTAATGTGTCCTTAATTTTTGTATACATTACTTTGGAGAACAGTTTATAAAGGGTGTCCCAAAATTAACGCAAGATTTGAATTTGCCGCCATTTGTGCAGTGAAGTGTTGGCAACCCTGAAAAAAAAGCAATTTGACAGCTAACAGTATAGGGTTATTAAAAATGGAGCGTTACACGAGAGAACAACGTGTCTTCATTATTAAAGAATATTTCAAAAATAGTGAAAGCTTGGCGGCTGCAGTTCGAAAATTTCATACAAAATATGGTGGGAATAGTGTTTTAACTTCGTCAACTGTGAAGAGATTAATTGGAAAATTCATGGAGACTGGATCCGTTGGAGACGCCAAACACACTGGTCGTCCAAAAACAAGCCGTTCAAATGTGAATGTCGAAGCAGTGCGTCAGAGTGTTGCTGACAATCCAGGAACCTCAATTCGATGTCGTGGACAAGAATTGCAAATTTCAAGAACCTCTCTACAGCCAGCGTATACTCACCAAAGATCTGTGTCTTCATGCTTACAAAATTCAATTAACACAACAATTGAAGCCTAATGACCATGGACAGAGAAGAGAGTTCGTTGAATGGATTATTGAACATCAACAAATGGACCCTGATTTTTCGAGCAAAATCATCCTAAGCGATGAAGCACATTTTCATCTTGATGGCTTTGTCAATCGCCAAAATTGCTGCATTTGGGGTTCGGAGAACCCACATGTGATTGTCGAAAAACAAATGCATCCACAACGCGTGACTGTATGGTGTGGATTTTGGGCTGGAGGCATAATTGGGCCATATTTTTTTGAAAATGATGCTGGTCAAGCAGTGACTGTTACTGGTGCTCGATATCGCGACATGATTACACAGTTCTTTCTGCCAAAATTGGATGATATTGATGTGTCCAATATGTGGTTTCAACAAGACGGTGCCACATGTCATACAGCCCGTGAAACAATTCAATTACTGCATGAGACATTTCCAGGTCGTGTACTCTCTCGTTTCGGTGATCAAAATTGGCCTCCTAGATCGTGTGATTTAACACCATTAGATTTCTTTTTATGGGGTTATTTGAAATCACAAGTCTATGTCAACAAGCCCACAACCACCCGTGCATTAAAGGAGGAGATTCAACGCTGCATCAACGAAATTCAGCCACATTTATGCAGAATGGTCATGGAAAATTTCAACAAAAGAGTGCGCATGTGCATGCAAAGCCGTGGAGGCCATTTGTCCGATGTGTTATTCCATACATAACCCTATCCTATGTACTTTACGAGTCAATAAAAATATAACTATCAAAAGACTAAAAACGGCGTTTTCTATTTAATTCAAATCTTGCGTTAATTTTGGAACACCCTTTACAATACCGTCATTTCCTGTACACTTAGCTGTCTTTAGATCGTCAATTGCTTGTTCAATATCTGTTTTTGTAAAAAGTGTAACAGTATTTAAGTTGGAGTAACTGTCCGCCATCGATATATTATCATCTTTTATTTTTTTTGTCGATTTGAAGAGTTCTTCGAAAAACTTGGAAGCAGACTCATTTATATCTCTGCTATTAATAGCGTTGTAATTTTTGTTCTTAATTGATGTTATCCACTCTTTTCCGTTGTCAAGAAATGATTTTGTCTTTTTAATAGATTTTGTGTTGCTTAATATATCTTTTATCATTGTTTCGTTATATGTTTGGATATCATTTTTCGCATCTTCTTTTATGGTTTTCCGAAGGTATCTTAGTTCATTTTTTTCATGGTCTGATAAGTTGTCCTTGTTTCGTAGATTATCTCTTCTGGTTATCAGCGCTTTAGTGTCATCGGTTAATTTATCAGGTTTTGGAGTAACAGCAGTCATGATTGAAACTTTCGCCGAGTTCTTTATTATCTATTCTAATGAATCATATGTATTTTGAAAGTTTTCGTTTATTCTATTTGTAGTTTTATTAAGTCTTATTTCTTTCTTAAGCATGTCATTATATTTTTCAATATTTTCGGTTGGTATCATTCTAGGAATTCTGAGTGTTTGTTTGTTTCTTTTCAACGTATTATGGTCCACTTTTATATTTGCTCTTACTAGTCTATGGTCACTATCAAATTTAAAATTATTCAATACGGAGATGTCATTAATAGTTTTCAGTTTATTTGTTAGAACTAAGTCAATTTCGTTCTTTGTTATCCCATTCGGGTGAATCCAGGTCCATTTTCGTGTTTCTCTCTTTTTGAAGAAAGAATTTGCAAATCTGAGATTCGCCTCTTCTAGCCACTTTATAAGTAGGTCTCCTCTTTTTTTTCTTCGTCCGTATCCAAATGATCCCATTACTTCTTCATCGTTGTCAATCTGTTTCCCTAACTTGGCGTTGAAATCTCCTATAACAAACATTATCTCCGTTTTTTGTTTCATTATATACTTTGTCCAATAAATTGTAGAAGGTCGAAATTTCTTCGTCAGTTGCTGTTTTGGTCGGGGCGTAAACCTGAATTATCGTCATTTTTGTGTTTTGTATTTTTAAACATAGGCTACAAATCCTTTCACTAAAAAATGGTACATTTATTATTCTGTCCTTTAAACTCTTTTTGATGAGAAATCCAACTCCATGCAAGCCTTTTGTCTCACCAATGTAACAGAATATATCATTCTGGTTTTCAATTATGTTTTGTCCAAAAATTCTTAGCTCAGATAGTCCCAGTATATCCTAGTTGATAGTTGATAATGCTATTCTTAGTTCTGATTGTTTTGCTTCTGTAGCTAATGTTCTTACATTGAATGTACAAATGTCTAGAGTGTTTTTGGATTGGTCTTGGTTTGATGGGTAGTTTGGAGGGTATTGGCCGTCATTCCCCACGATGGCTAATCGGCTGTGTTGGTTACTGTTCATATTATTAATTTCTTTTTGGTTTGATTGTAGAAATCAATGAATGCTGTTGTTTCTTATTTTGTTATGTTTGTCATTTTGGACTTTTTCATTTGTTTTTGGTCTCTTCAATTTGGTCGAAAATGTTGGTTCATTTTCATTTGCATTTGGATCGTTGTCATATTGTCGATTTCTTTTAGGCATTCGTTGTTTTTTCTTCTCAATGTCGTTTCCTGATGTCATTTTTTTAAGACATGATTACCAAACATTAAGTTATGTACCTATTACTTTGGCCGGAGCTGTAAGTGTCTTGTTTTATAGATATACGAGTGTGTTCGCAGGTGATTGTTTTATTAGACAGAAAATTTAATTCGCTTATTATTTTTTGTTTTAATATTTTTCACAATATTTACATTTGAAATTCAAACAACGTTTATTATATTTTTGTAGTTTATTTGGAGCTTTATCGGCAATAAAATCAAAAATGCTCATGACAGCTTTTAGATTCATATTTGGACAAGTAACAGGAGCTATAATTTACTGTTCTTGATTTATTACTAATATTTATGTAAGAGTACTCCAATGTACCATACATAAAACTTTGATCGCAATATTATATGAAGCCTTATTTTTCGAAGGCGTCTTGTTTGTTGTTTGCTGCATGATACAGAAGTTATACATTATGGTATATGATGACATTGCTATAGTTGCATTTTTTGTCTAACAAGAATTATGATCATAAATTATTGATCTACTTAAAAATTTAAAGTCAATACTTATTGCCCTGATAATGTCTACAAATGACAGTTAAATTAAAGTTGAGCTTTATTTCAACATTTAAAAATAAATAAAGCCACATTTTTAATTTTGGACACAAGAATCGATTTTTATTTTATTGATTACCGTTAAAGTAAAAAGTCATTTATATCGTGGTATCAAGTTGGCAGCGCTGGTATTTGATCTGTCAAACTCAACTGTCATTTGAAGTGTCAGAATATTAGTTAAATATTTATCATTTACGATCCACTTAATTGGGTTCGTATTGTTTCTGTTGATAAAAGGGCTTTGATTTGTAGAGCGTTAGGAATTGACAAGATATCAAACATTTGTAGGCCATAAAGTTGAAGCTATTTGAAACTGTGAACTGCTGGTTACTGGCATTTGACTATGTTGAAAATAGTGAAATGGGCTTATTTAACTAATTGACTTTAAACAAAGTAAAATTTGAAAAAAATATTATTGAAAACCTAGTTGAGAGAGTTCAACCACCTTTCTCAAGCCCCAATCTCCTACCAGCTAGTATCACAATCAATATTCGCTTTTCGAAAAAAAAAATCCTCTTTAACCTTTAATTTAAAAGAAATCACTTCGTGTCCTTATCCAAGGAATCTCATTTTCAGCCATAAAAACAGATATGCAGATCAAAAAAGAATCTCCAAATTGATACGATTTCATTTAAGAGGTATTCTTCCCTTTGGTACCTACGAGTACAAATTTATAAAGTGGCGGCGGCGGTGGTGGCGGCCGGCAGTTCGTTTTCGTTGATTGCTTGACCAATTTCGAACTAAATTACATTCCAGCCTGACCATCGAGTCTCTCATTTCAGCTCACTTGCATACTCTATACTGACCATCAAATATAAACCAGCATTGCATCAGTAGCATCATCATCACCACATTCGTTACACCGACGCGACGGATGAACCAAACCGACAACGACGACCGACCGACGTCAGACATCAAACATCAGAGACAGACGTCCGCACCATCGAAGTCGCAGTCGCATTTGGAGTAAAGTATAGATGCAAACACGACATCGATTTCAATGCAAAATTACTTAAAAGATACATATTCATCTGATGTGCAAAAACACATCCATCCATCTCTCGAATGACATTAGAGGGTCCCAGGTCCCAGGTCCCAGGTCCCAGGTCCCGAGTTCCAGTTCCCAATTCTAGTGACTTGAAAAAAAAAAATCAAAAAAGAAAACAACAAAACGAAAACACTCTCAAATAAACATTTCGGACAATGAAACTGACTGACAGACGATGTCCGCTAATTGAAGGATTCTGTCAGAATGGAAGTGGTCCAAAAACAAAGCCCCGGCAATAACAGACGAGCGACGACGAAGCGACACGGACGCAGTACAGTCAGCAGAGGAAAAGGAAAAATAAAACTTTGCACTGATGCACTGGTTGACCTCGTCACAGGTCGACACCGATGCACTGGACAGACTTCTTAGCTTTGTGGATCCAAGATGCTACTGCGTTTGTCGGCACAACAGCTCTATGTCCAGCACATCACTCGAGTGTCCAGTGTGCGTCCTGCACCATCACTGCCTCAATCGTCTCCCTTTTTCTTACCTTTCCAACGCCTCGCCGCCATTGTGACGTGATCGCTGGTGCTCTGTGTTACCTGTTATCTACTTGGCCATTGTTGTGTGCCGCCAATGGCCCTTTTCGAGCCTTTTGTAGTTGGCCGCCAAGGAGTCAAGTTGCTGCTGCTTCTGTTCCTTGGTACTTGGTATATCTCTGCTACCGCCGCGTCGCCGCCGCTGCTGCTGTTGGATGATGATGCTGGATGGCTGGTGGTTGATGGTGACTGGTCTGGCTCCAAGTTCGACTCTGTGGCCATTTTTAGAGCAAATTCAATTTGACCGAATGCAATTTATATGCGATTTTCAATTTTCCCAAATTGCTGATGGTTGCTCCTGCTTCTGTTCCCAGTGCAGTGATGCTCTCGAGACTCCTCCTTCTGACATCCAAGAGTGCAACAAGGGCATTCGACAACCAAAGACCAACAAGACCAACGATGAACGACGGACAACGACAGACGGACTGCAGTAATGGTGACCAACAACGAACGAGTCAACGGAGAACGTAAATTATTGTGGAAATTTTATTTTTATATTTCATTACGCTGCTCGACGTTTTGGGATGAGTGCGCGGATCTGGATTTTTGGATTCTCGGTGGATGTCTGCACGTCCGTCGTCGTCGTCGTTGAAGTTGTATGTATTGCCCGGACCATCTTAGAGACGATTGCCAATCCAATACAATCCAATCCGATGCTATAGTCGCAAGCTCCTTGGAGATTTATCGATTATCCGAGTTGATAAAAACAAATCCGGGCATTTTTCGGGATCATAAATAATGAAAATCGTTCGATGATTTATGGATTACCAAGCTGCTGTAGCACGCAGCATACGAGTACCAGAATACTCATGTATATACATATACTCGTACATAGTTGCTTCTTGCCGCTTATGTCCGTCCATGATATTCTCGACTACCGGCTCCTTGTTCCGCTCCAGAGAAGCATTTTCGGTAATGATGAAGCTCGTGATTTAATTTTCGGTGACCGTAAGAAGAATGTGAGTCGTTGATGGTTTTGAGGAAGAATTCATAGTACTCCACTTGCAGGTAAAAATCTGAAGCTCGTTCATCACAACATTATACTCACTGATGATGGCTGACAAAACTTCTCTTGTACTTAAAACTTGACATTACTCAAAACTTCAAAGGCATAAATTACCAAAGAAAAGAAGGGCTTTCAGACCTATACAGCAAAGGTAAGGTCGATATGAAATTGTTACTTATAGTTTTGCAACGAAGGTTGTGACTTCAAATTGAAGAAAAGTTCAGTTAATTGGTTTTAAATGATAAATACACATTTGATGGATGATGATTCATTCAACTGATAAGGTCTTATCTATGCCAAAATAATCGTATTGAATTGGGCATAACTATTGGAGAAAACAGTGATTTTGGAGAAAAGGGTTTCATAGAATGTGCAGCCATCACACACCATACCTTAACACATCCCCAAGCAACCTTATTCATCACATGAAATGAAAACTTTTTAATTACAAAGATGGGAAACCCAGACAGACATTTCGGTATGCCTTTAAGCTGCGGAAAGTCTGCGTAAAATCAAGCAAAACTAAACACATTCTGCATTTAGTCATCCGACCAATCAAATTGCTTCTTTTCTTTTTTAATTTCGTGGGTGTGTTCAAAGACAATGCATTCCTAACTAAAATAATCTCAAGTGCTGACATGGTCTTAAATTGGAAGATTTGTGAACAGTATTCCCTGCTTAATTGCACTATCCAATTTTAAATTTACTTTTTGAACACACCCTTTCAATAGTGATCGAACTGTCATTGCTAATTTATGGGCCAGTCGATTGGCAACCTCGTTTGTGTGATTTAACACTTGTAAACTATTTTCTTTGGGGCTATAGTAAGTAATTGGCTCATACAACCAGCCCACGAAAATTGAAAAAGCTCAGAGCCAGCTAGAGGATGTTTCCTGAGGAATGTGTGGCCGAGTCATTGAAGATTGAATCCAACGAATCTGCCGCTACAAAAGTGTGCCCGCAGTGGCTATATGAACGAATTCAAATTCCATTCATAAGATCGAATTTTAATGTCTAAAACTTAACGACTATCGTGGTGAAATATGAACCAAATTTACGACAGTGTTTATAAATTTTGTAAAACTTTTAGCTTTAATTTTGGTTGCAGGATGTTTTACTGTTAGTAATTTTTTTTATTTTATTTATAACTGAAATGAAAAGCACGTATCTAACCCTTTTCGGATTGAAAAATGAATGCAAACCTTAATTGTAAAATAAAAAAAGACTTTAAGGGAACTAGAATTTAAAAAATCTATTTTAAACGAAGTTCTGTTTGAATGAATTGTTTTCTCTTCCTTAGTTTCATGATTTTGGAACACACCCTTGATACCATTTTGCGAAATTCATTATAATTAATTAAAGTGAAGTCTGTTTCTTATAACAAAATTATAAATTACTAGCTTTTACCCGCGACTTCGTCCGCATTAGATAGTTTTTTTTTGGATAGTAGTATGAAAAAACCTGAGCTGTACTTTTTTGTACGTATGTTTGAATTGTGCCGAAATCGGATGAGGCCATACTAAGTGTGATTGTCATAGGTTAGGTTAGGTTAGGTTAATACATTTTAAGAAGAAGATAGGTTACTGCAATACATTTTTATATACGACGTTTTTTGTTTTTTTCCTTCCTTGGCCAGAACGTAAAGATTTTGTGGGTTTGAGACTCGTGAGCACGCTACATATAATTGTCCATGGGAAAAACAGTTTTTTTTTCTAAATTTACACCTGCAGCTTTCAGCGTTTGCCCCTGAGCTTTATTTATTGTTATTGCAAATTCTGCTTTCAGAGGAAACTGCACTCTTTTAAACTGAAACGGCAAATCGGTTGGAATTATCGGAATGCGGGGAATTAAAACATTTTTTCCTTTTGCTATTCCAGTCATGATTATAGCTTTTATAATATTTCGTCCTAGGTGAGTAATCTGTAGACGTGTACGATTACATAACTTTGATGCGTCAAGATTTCTCATTAACAGGACTGGAACACTAACCTTCAATTATACCAATTTTATCCAAATATTATTCAAATATTTAGTAATTTAGGAGTGAAAGCGATCAGATTCCCCGGAAATTTTTCCCATGGAAATGCGTTATTTTCCCGAGGTCAAAAGTAACTCATGTCCTTTCTTAAGTCTCAAACTATCTCCTTACCAAATTTCATTTATGTAAATCTGTTCAGTAGTTTAGGCGAAAAAGCGATTGGCCCACCTGAATTTTCAAATGGGAATGCGTAATTTTCCCGGGGTAAAAAGTAGCCTTTGTCCTTTCTCGGGTATCAAAATATCTCCATACCAAATTTCATGCAAATTGGTTCTGTAGTTTAGGCTTGATTGAGTAACAGACAGACAGACAGAGTTACTTTCGTATTTATAATATTAGTATAGATTTTGTTGTCAACACAATGACACTAAAATAGATCTCAAAACCGATCTTTTTGGATGAAAAATGAAATATGTATACAAATCTAAAAACAGGGAAAAACAATATCAATATTTCGGTGTTGCCTTGTCAAGAAGCGCTTTCTTCCTGCATCGCATTTGTTGTTAATTTTCACATAACGGATGTTTTCTTAGACGTCTTATTTTCAATTTGGCAATTCTTTTTTTTTTCAGTTAGTTTTTGACAGCTGTCACTTAATTTATGCTCAATTTAGATATACTCCTGGAAAACGTTTGCATATCATGCAAATTTGATTTCCAAAATAATGCTGCGGTTTATGCTACAAGCACCAATTTACTGTAGGAAGCTTTTGGTGAGTGCATTATTTTCATCATGGGAATGTGACATGGCCTCCAAGATCGTGCGATTTAACATCACTGGAATATTTGTCTTGGAGTTATGTGGAGTCAATTGTCTACACAAATAAGCCCGAGACTATTGATGTCTTGTTAGAAAATATTCGGCGCTTTATTGCCGATATACGATCTAATGATACTTTAATTAAGTGGTTGAAAATTGAGCCTCTCGGCTGGAATTTATTCAAGCCGGTCGCGATAGCCACTTGCCCAAAACCACTTTTAAAATATAATAACAAACCCTTTTCTTTATATTAAAGCTACATTCTTGGCCAAAACATTAAATAGAATGCGTTTTATTTCTTCTTGAAAATCAAACGTTTTAAAAAAACACCCTTTATATGGGTATGATGTTGAAATTACAAATACAACAATATCAAGAAACGGGCTTTGAAGGCTCAAACGCACGATAAGGTTTCCGATCCCCATAAGGCTTGTTTCACACTATACGGTTTTGACCGTAGGGCAAAAAACCGGACGGCGACATTTTGTTAGAGGCCGTGACCGTATAATATGAAAGCGTATATGCTCTTCTTCACGACTCTAACAAAATGTCGCCGTCCGGTTTTTTTGCCGTACGTATAAGTGACCACAAAAACGGACGGCAGACGAATAAAAATCGTCTGTTGTGAATGCGTTCGCGTAGTCACGTTCGCTACTGATAAGACGGCGACGGCACGGTCGCCGTATATTTCAGTCGTTGAGACGGCTGTTTTGAATCGTCCGTACGGAAAAAATCCGTCTCCGTCCAGTGTGAAAGCTTTAGTTAATTTTATAAGTTTACTATCAATGGCTCACGGATAAAAACCGTACGGATTTTAACCGTACGGACGAAACCGTCTCGTGTGAAAGAGGCCTATAATATGCTCTTCCTCACGCCTCTAAGACAATGTCGCCGTCCGGTTTTTTTGCCGTACGCTCAAAACCGTATAGTGTGAAACAAGCCTGATTGAGTATTTTTGCTTAAAATGATCAAGAAATGCAACATCGCACCAAAATAGGTCTAAGGTGACAAGTTTCAATTCAAAAAGTTATGGCTTTGCTTAACCAATTATAAGCTTGTTTATCTCTTCTCGAAGCTCAATTCGTGTTCAATCGAATGTTTAATCAATAATAAAGCACAGTTTTTCTAATTTTCTAATAAGACTGTCAAATCTACCTTACCGACAGAAAACAAAATCAACTTTATTAGCTGTCAAGCTGTCATCAATTTGCCAACGGTAATAAGGAAAAAAACTCAATAAAATTTCAATTTATCAAATCTTAAGCAAACGTTGACGACGCGAGTATAACGTGACGTCTTGCTGGTAATTTCCACTGACGTAGACAGATGTAGATATATCAATGGCCGGAGCACTCGCCCGCCCTCTTCCAACAGTCACACCCTTATAGCCGTATCGTTTCTTATACGCGTAAAGTAATTCCCTTGTGATGTTTAGCCACCCTAACCCTCACCCTCGTCGTCGTCAGTTGCTTGGCTCAAACAAAAACATGAATCCTTAAAAAAAATTAATTCAACACTGCGCCACCCCCCAATTGATGTAATGTTACATTATTATTGTTATTACGATTTTACCACCCCCTCTTTTCATCAAGCCAACAAACAAAAAAAAGAACGCTTTCTAAGCTGCAGCAAAATCAGCGACAGCAGCACGGGAATTCGCTTTCGCATCGATGGAATCAATGTCAGGATTTTGTATACAATTCACGAAGGCAGTGACGGTGACGGCAACGGGCTTGAAGAAGTCTTATTCCCGCTAAAAGGCTGACTGTACAGCGAGAGACGCACGGCGACGCACTCCTCAGATGGGGTGGGGAAGAAGGGGGGAAGGGAACTGGGGTGCTGGAGCGAGAATATATCTTTACTGATTCGTTATTCGGTTTTATTGCCGATTCATTCATGAATAAACATTGAAGGGTGTCAATAAGCTTCGAATTAGGGGATGAAAGTTATTGGTTTTTTCTTTTTGCCACAGCTACATCAGCATCACTCCAATTTCAACAACGCTTATAAGAAAACCGAGCACACGTAAAAGTAACGCGTTTTGTACTGAAATTCAACCGGTCCTGTCGATTGATTAGGATGATGCCGTATATTGGCTTGGAGTTTGAGTTGGAATTGGGGTTGGGGTTGGGATTGCGATTGGGATTGGGAATACGAGTATAGGTACGTTCGTTCGCTAGAATGCGAAATTCAATTCGAATTATTGTCCTTAAGATTGTTATTTTTCTTTTCTTTTCTGTTTTTCTTATTCCTCTGATTTAATTTCGGCTTTTTCGGAGCGAAAATAAAGAAGCAATAGAGCGGAATACCACAGTTGCCGATGATTGATTTTTGTTTTTCTATGAAATTGAATGAGGAAACCCCACACCTATCAAGTCCTCCATTCTATACTTCTATACAATATTAATACTCACATTCCGCCTTTTTATGCAGGAGGGAGAGGGTGGAAAAAGTAAGGAAATGGGGGAGGTGTATATAGTGCGTGCTTATAGCCGCACCGCACCCAAAGGACCTCATTCCATTTTTACTTATAAAGAGAATAATATAAATGTTGATAGGAAAGAAGAAGTTCCTATCTCCATCATCCGGACATGACCAAATTAATATCTTCTTTTTCATTTTCATTTTCATTTTCGAGAATTTGATTTGGCCTTTAGGGGATCATCAGCTTCAGCATCATTTTCGTAGGCCAAGCCCATCAGAGATATTGAAAGTTCATAATATACATAAGAGTTTTGGTTCCCAGAGTATACTAAAAGTAGAAAGTACCTTCAAAGTTAAGTCCACAAAAATGACGAATTTGTATCCTGTTGGAAATGTATTGGTATAGAAATTTGTAACTTTATTGCAAATATTGATGTTCTATAAGGGAATAAATAATCCAGATAGGAATAGGAAGTTGGTGTAGGATTTAATGGACATTATTATTTTTGGGGGTAGTTATTATGTTATGGGGGGGTAAATTTGAGTTCATCAATTTATTCTATATACAAAAAGGAAGAAAGTTTTGTTTGGGAATTAGGCAGATCGTGATGGGTCGCAGATGATGGATGGGAGAAGGAAGGAACCTGTAGATATCTTTTTGAACTTAAGACAATCTTTTGAAAAATTCGATGAGAAACCAGAAATGGGAGGAGTTTAGGAGTTAATATTTAACAAGAAACACATTAAGTAACGCGTAACAGAATTATACTCATTAACAAAGTTAGAACCTAAACTTAGGTATATAATGAATATTGATGAAAAGTTCTGTTTGACAAACTCTCTAAAATATTGATGAATACAGCACATTTTGATGAGTTTAAAATATTATGCCTGGTAAAGCATTCCACATTCGTGTAGTGCGGCAAGAGAGTTTACAGAGTTTACAATATTTTTAAGACATTGCACAACACAGGGATATGATATAAAATTGTATCTTACAACTGAAAAATAATAATAATTAGTTTCTAAACAGCACGTGTATATCTTAATATTATAAGTTTGAAGGAAAACATTGCAAAGAAAAAACTTTCATTCGAATTTTGTTTATAATTATATCACAGATAGGTTATGCTTAAATTTAATAGAAATGTATTTCCGATGATTTATTTTATCAGTGAAAAAATAAATATATAATTAAATAAATAGATAAATAAGTAAATAAATAAATACACAAATGAATAAATAAATTTTTTTTTATAATAAGCACACACTCAAGGGGATATTACTACCCTTATTATGCAGATGCACAGTGTGAGCACTAGGAAGAGGAGAGAGGGTTTAAAAGGAGATGTCGGTGCACATTGGTTTCGAATTCCTGAATATTGCAATGACTAGGAAAGACAGAGTGTGGTAAGGCATTCCACATTCGCGTAGTACGGCTAAAGAACGAATCTCTGTATTTGACAGTACGGCCGAAGTTGGGCTCGAGGGTATACTGATGAGCATTCCTAGAAGCGCGAGTATTACGGTTGAACTGTTTAAGGGGAGGAATGCACCTGGCTATTTCACTTGAGCATAAGCCGTTAAAATAACGGTAAAAAAGGGTCAGACAAGAGACCTTACGACGATGTTCAAGCGAAGTAAATGAACTTATGATGATATTATCATCTATCAATTTAAATGCTCTACGTTCAATACTATCCAAGAGGCTTAAGTAAGTTGCAGGTGCACCAGCCCAGAGATGGGAGTTATACTCAAGCTTTGGACGTATATAAGTCTTGTAGATAATAGCCAGATCAGAAGGGGTTAAATATTTCTTGCAACGCCTAAGGAAACCCAAACACCTTGCGGCATTTTTGGCGACATCGCGTATGTGATCGTTCCACAAAAGGTGGTTGGTGACACACATACCGAGAATATCGAGGTGTTCAGTCTTATTGATGCAAGTGCCATCCATGGATAATGGCAATGGGGGTATATCTCGCTTTAACGATACAAGACAGCATTGCGTTTTCGAAGCATTAAATTCAACGCGGTTTTTTAATCCCCATTGAACAATGCTGTTTAGGTCGAAATTTAATGAGCTTCTCATATTTTGTCGTTGCAGTTCCACATCCGAAGAAGAGGGATGTGAGTCTGAAAACGAATATGAAAAGCTGAGAGTACTATCGTCAGCAAAACAATGTATTGGATTAGAAGTTGCAGACAGGAGGTCATTAATAAAAATGAGAAAGAGTGTTGGAGATAGAACAGAGCCCTGGGGCACACCAGCATTTATTTTGTGGTTTTCAGACTTGAATCCATCCAATACAACTTGTATTGAACGATTCGAAAGGTAATTACTAATCCAATGAAGCAGGGATTCGTGAAAACCGAAAGCACACATTTTCGATAAGAGGGCCTGATGCCAAACCCTATCAAATGCTTTTGAAATATCAAGTGCAATAATCTTTCTTTCTCCAAAACGATGTAAAGATGAGGTGTGGTGAACCATGAGATTACCAGTGGACCTATTGCTGCGAAAGCCGTACCGCCGGTCATTAAGAAGCTTTCGGTCTTCGAGATATTTCTTAAGCTGATAAATTATCAGCGTTTGCATGACCTTGGTAAGAAGGGACGTAAGTGCAATCGGTCGATAATTAGAGGGTGAGGAAGATTCGCCTTTTTTGGGAATAGGCTGGACAAATGCAGTTTTCCATCCGCTCGGAACGAGACCTGAGGAGGAGGACAGATGAAAAAGCTTACGCAGTAGTTTTGCCAGCGTTGAAGACCACCTCTTCAGAACAATAACGGGGATACCATCCGGACCAGCGGATTTATGTGTGTTTAGATCGCTAAGGAATCTTGCCACAGTACGAGTGCGAAAAAAGATTGGTCCCATAGAATCACTAACGCGCTCAAGTACAGGCGGAGTCATAACACTCACTGGCAGCGTAGAATTGGCGGCGAACTGCCTAGCAAAGAGATTAGCTTTCTCTAAAGAGCTAACAAATGGAGTGTCATTGACAACAAGCGTAGGAACCGAAGAATAGGAAGAATTCCTCATATTTTTTACAAATGACCAAAAATTTTTACTGCCTTTGGGACATTGCAGTATTTTTTGCCGTAATTTTTGGTCATGTAAAAATTTGGTCCGTCGAATATGGGCGTTGCAGGCCTTCCTGGCTTGCTTGAACTTATTCCGGTTTTCCTCGGTTGGATTGGCTCTAAAATAACGGAAACTTACCTTCTTGACCCTAATAACCTCCTTACAGCTCGCATCGAACCATGCGTTTTCCTTAGGTCTGATACTTTTAACCCTATAGTGTTATGCCTTAGCAGTGACGAGACCGATCCGACCCTGTGATGCAAAACAGTAAATTCAATTCAAATAATCTGCTGAAGCACAAACTAGCATATGCATTAATTCCAATTGTAATGAAAACTTAATACATAAAATAGGCTGTGCAACTGTGGAAGAAGGGGAAAGTAAGGATGGGATGGTACTCACTGTGATGTGCTGTGCTGAGTGGCTTATCATTTTTTTGTTATTGTTGTTTTTTTGTTGTTCTCGAGTGGCGTGATTTCTATTGCACTATTGTTATTTTTTGTTGTTGTTTTTTCTTTGGAACCACATTTTAATTAATGTGTGATTTTTTTTTGTTGTGATAGATTATTGTTTTTTGTTTGTTTGTGTTTTGATAAAAAAATAAACTGCTCCACGACACGATTTAAAAACAATACAAAAATAAAAAAGAGGCTGGGATGCAACCCACACTGATAACTTCCCATCCCGTCTATCGATTTGTCTTGCTTAAAAGTTTGTTTAAATGTATCAATTCTTGCCAAATTTGCGTTCTATTTTTTGTAGATTTTATTTTTTTATGAAAAAACGGACTGTTGAATTTTTATAAAAAAAATTACTGAATATCGAAAATAATATTTTCTGTGAAAGAAAATAAGTTTGAAGCCAATATTTGTAATTTTTGAAAAGCTATTTGAGTCGAAAGTAAATTTTTAACAAGTTTTAGTATTGTTTTTTTTTTAGGTTTTTATTTTTTGTAAAAAAAACTGTCAATTCGATTTTTCTCAAAATTTTTCCTAATGTTGAAAACAATATTTCTTATAAGTTAAAATTAGTTCGAAGCCATTATCTTAAAGTTTTGAAAAGATATTTGAGTCGAATCAATTTTTACCAACTTTTATTAATTTTTTTTTAGGTTTTAATTTTTTTTTTAAACTGTCGATTCGATTTTTAGTTTAAAGCCAATATCTCCAAGTTTTGAAAAGATATTTGAGTCGAAAATCAATTTTTACCAACTTTTATTAATTTTTTTTAGGTTTTTATTTTTTTTGTTTTAAACTGTCAATTCGATTTTTTTCAACATTTTTTGGAATGTTGAAAACAATATTTCTTATAGGATAAAAAAAGTTTGAAGCCTTTATCTCAAGTTTTTGCAAAGATATTTGCGTCGAAATTCAATTTTTACCAACTATGAGTAAATTTTTTTTTAGGATTTTATTTTTTATAAAAAAAACTGTCAATTAGATTTTTCTCAAAATTTTATCAGATGTCAAAAACATTATTCTTCGTTGCACAAAATTGTTTTGAAAATGAAATCATATTTTGGTCGTAAAATTTTCGAGGTGACAAATTTTTTTTTTCAGTTTTGTTGATTTATAAAAAACCGTTAATTGGATTTTTTTCCAAAAATATAATTGTTTTGTACTACGTTACAATATACGTTATAAAATTTAATTCAAGTCTCTAGCATCATTGGTTCATGAGATATTTAGGTTTAACCAAAATTTTCACCTTTTTTTTAAACTGCTATGTTAAAAAAACCACCCACGCAATTTTCTTGAGAGCCCTTTCTGCATCTTTCTGCCTTATTATCTAACAAAATTTATTCGAAGTCGATATCTCTTCTGGTTCTTGAGCTACGGAGGACGAAAAAAACGTCGCGAACGTACAGACGTACGGACGTACGAACGTACGTAACACGCACGCACAGATATCTTTCTAAAACTCTTTTATTTCGACTCTAGAGACCTTGAAACGTCGAGAAATGTCAAAATTTTCAATTTGACAAATCGGACCCATTACAATAATTTCCTATGGGAAGTTAGAAATGCGTATACGCCCCAGTGAACTTTATTTTTATCCTCACTATTACAGTTAGAACGCATAGCGAAAAAGAAGCGTTATTGGAAACAAATTAAATCGAAAGAAAAAAAAAAGGGTCTGATAATGCCACTAGCGTCTAAACCGTATCAAACAGTCAATTTTAATGGATGCTATGCTTATTCGTTGACGGTTAAGGGATTGTGTTTTTTCGAAATACTGCAATTTTTCTAAATGACACTAAATACCGTAAAATTCACGAATTCATGTACTCTATGAATTTCGCGAACAGATTGTTTTAAAGGACAAAAATTTCAACAATTTTGAAGCGTTGTTCTGACATTAAACGGTCCATGATGAATTGCCAAACCTTACTCAACAGAATTGTCAATACAGTTTGACATTCCCAAATGTCAAATCAAAGACAAAAACCATCGTAACTTATCATGTAGCTATACCCTATATTATAAAATAGTGTAGTCTAATCGCTTTTTAAAAAAAACATCGTTTTAAGTAAAAATTTGATATCCCGCTCATAAATCTCGCTGAAGTTGAATTAATTTTGTATTCAAGTAGTTCCTACTCCATTTATCTTCTTAAACCTAAACGGACTATCTATGCATCTATCTATATTCCCTTCCAGGCTTATCCACCTGTAAACTGCACTTGATGAGACTATACTATTCATATACGACAACCTATCTAAGATCCAACAAGTATGTTATGTACAATGTATCTTTAGAAGTGGTGCCTCGGATGTGATGTTTCATATGCTTGGCTTTGTGGATAATTATGCAAAACATCGCATAGTTAATTTGCTCATGAATTGTGGTGAGTGAATTCCATTCCATTGGACCATCAGAGCACCGAAGAACCAGAGTGGGGAAGCTCCATCCAGAACCAGGAGGAAAATAAGTATAAAAATTAAAATTTAATAAAAAGATTAAAAAAGAAACAATTCCTGGTGCCTGATGCGATGCGATAAGAATAAAAATAAAATCATCGGAATTGTTATGTCAGATTATGCAGACTGATTTGCTGGAGTTTTGGATTTATTGGCTCTATTACCCAACCTGAACCATTATTTTTAATCCGTGTTGCAACTCCCATGCCATCCCATTAAGATGATGTATTCGCGCGATCGCGCGATATGCAAATTAACTCGACGCCGCCGTCGCCGATGCTAATTTTGATGCAACTTTTATGTATAAAGGCACATTTATATGTTGCGTCCGTTCAACGTTGTCGTCATCATTGCTGCGTTGTATCATTTTGTCGTCCTCTATTTAATGCTCGATGCGATAGTTAAGTGCTTGTCCATTGGCTTCAATGGAGTAAAGTTTGGTTCGGGAATTTTGGAACACAAAATACTGAATTGCACCGGAAATCGGTTATTGACGCAATTAAGGTTGGAAGGGGAATTGGGTAGCTAGATGTCGCTCGCATTGGATTCGATAGAGATTCAACTCCATCACTCCATGTGTCCTCATATACGAGAGTACTAGAATATGGAGCCACCCGATTAGGAATTCCATTAGAACAGACAAGTGCAATCGAAACAACAACCAGATGAGATGAGTATTATCGGATTCTATATATACATATGTCCCAGGACGATGACGCCGACGGACGATGGAAACGGATGGCCAGCTGGAAACGCATCAATTCACATTCAACCGGACGCATGTTGAAAGATAATGCTCCCCAATTCTGTCCGATGCGATACTCCAAGAGTACACCTACATACGAAGCAATTGTAGATTCTATATAATGTTTGTAGTCATTGCAAAGTCTACGTCATGGAATTTAAAATTTTGAAACATGGAAATGGAAAGCTTATACCATTCGAAAACGAGTGACAATATTCCTATAAACGTTGTTTCTATATTCAGACTCTAGTCCTGCTATAAACTCGTATACAACAGGGAGATAGTGATGGAGCTTAAAATGAGAACGATATGGACATTGGACATGGAAATATGTATTTACAAATCACTTTGATTGCATGTGTGATGACGATGACGATGATGATGGCGACGAAGACGAAGACCGAAGAGAAAGTCTGAATATTGTCATCGCTTGGATATCTTTTAAATCACAGCGATGTTATACTTAAAAAAGAGGCTGGGATGCGACCCACACTGATAACTTCCCATCCCGTCTGTCGATTTGTCTTGCTTAAAAGTTTGTCTATATGTATCAATTTTTACCAAATTTGCGTACTATTTTTTGTAGATTTTATTTTTTTTATGAAAAAACGGACTGTTGGATTTTTATAAAAAAAATTACTGAATATCGAAAACAATATTTTCTATGAAAAAAAATAAGTTTGAAGCCAATATTTGTAATTTTTGAAAAGCTATGTGAGCCGAAAGTAAATTTTTACCAAGTTTTAGAATTGTTTTTTTTTTTAGGTTTTTATTTTTTGTAAAAAAAACTGTCAATTCGATTTTTCTCAAAATTTTATAGAATGTTGAAAACAATATTTCTTAAAAGATAAAATTTGTTTGAAGCCAATGTATCAAATTTTTGAAAAGATATTTATGTCGTAAAACAATTTTTACCAACTTTTATAAATTTTTTTTAGGTTTTTATTTTTTGTAAAAAAAACTGTCAATTCGATTTTTCTCAAAATTGTTTCTATTGTTGAAAACAATATTTCTTATACGTTTAAAGTAGTAAGAAGCCATTATCTCAAATTTTTGAAAAGATATTTGAGTCAAAAATCAATTTTTAACAATTTTTGGTAATTTTATTTTTGGTTTTTAATTTTTTGTAAAAATCAATTCGATTTTTTTCAGAATTTTACTGAATGTTGACAACAATATTTTTTGAAAGATAAAAGTAGTTTAAAGCCAATATCTCAAAGTTTTGAAAAGAAAAAAAAAAAAAAAAAAAAAAATTTTAAAAATTTGTTTTTGGGTTTTTATTTTTTGTAAAAAAACTGTCAATTCGATTTTTCTCAACATTTTTCAGAATGCTGAAAACAATATTTCTTATAAGATAAAATAAGTTTGAAGCCTTAATCTCAAGTTTTTTAAAAGATATTTGAGTCGAAATTCAATTTTTACCAACTTTGAGTAATGTTTTTTTTTAGGTTTTTATTTTTTATAAAAAAAAACTGTCAATTAGATTTTTCTCAAAACTTTCATTATTTTTCGTTGCACAAAATTGTTTTGGAGATGAAATCATATTTTAGTCATAAAATTTTCGAAGTGACAAATTTTTTTTTTTAGTTTTTTTGATTTATAAAAAAAACCGTTAATTGGATTTTTTTCCAAAAATATAATTGTTTTGTATTACGTTACAATATATAATATAAAATTAATTTCAAGTCCCTAGCGTCATTGGTTCATGAGATATTTAGGGTTAATTAACATTTTCACCTTTTTTTTAAACTGCTATGGTAAAAAACCACCCACGCAATTTTCTTGGGAGCCCTTTCTGCATCTTTCTGCCTTATTATCTGTATAACAAAATTTATTTGAAGTCAATATCTCTGCTGGTTCTTGAGCTATGGACGACGAAAAAAACGTCGCGAACGTATGGACATACGGACGTACGGACGTACCAACGTACGTACACACGCACGCACAGCCATCTTTCTAAAAATCATTTATTTCGACTCTAAGGACCTTGAAACGTCGAGAAATGTCAAAATTTTCAATTTGACAAATCGGACCCATTACAATAACTTCCTATGGGAAGTTAAAAATATTGAGCGAAATAGGGCTCAGCAGAAACTATGTGAAAACACACATCAAATATGACAGTCAAAACATATTTGATTCATAAGGCAAGAAAACATGTTTTATTTCAACAAAACAACAAAACTTAAAGCAATTTTCTTTTACAACAACCCCCGACTGAAACAATTTTGTTTATTTCGAAAAAATCATGTTTTTAACAATCCCTATGGTGTCTTGGTTTCTTTCTTTGGTCGTGGAGAAAGCACTTGGAGAAAAACAGGTATGCTTGGCTATATTCGTAGATGTTGGTCAAGCCTTTGATAAGGTTTGACACTTGGGACTAGAAACCAAACTGCATAAGGACCTTTGAAGGCAGTACTACGAAAGATTGAAATCCTATGTTAAGAACCACCTCTACGGTACGACCAAAATTACTAGGAACTTGGAGATAGTGAAGCCGGTATACCACAAGGAAGTGTCCTAGGACCAACCTTGTATCTGTTATATCGGGTGATTTTTTAAGAGCTTGAGAACTTTTTTTTAAAAAAAAACGCATAAAATTTGCAAAATCTCATCGATTCTTTATTTGAAACGTTAGATTGGTCCATGACATTTACTTTTTGAAGGTAATTTCATTTAAATGTTGACCGCGGTTGCGTCTTAGGTGGTCCATTCGGAAAGTCCAATTTTGGGTAACTTTTTCGAGCATTTCGACCGGAATAGCCCGAATTTCTTCGGAAATGTTGTCTTCCAAAGCTGGAATAGTTGCTGGCTTATTTGTGTAGACTTTAGACTTGACGTAGCCCCACAAAAAATAGTCTAAAGGCGTCAAATCGCATGATCTTGCTGGCCAACTTACCGGTCAATTCCTTGAGATGAATTGTTCTCCGAAGTTTTCCCTCAAAATGGCCATAGAATCGCGAGCTGTGTGGCATGTAGCGCCATCTTGTTGAAACCACATGTCAACCAAGTTCAGTTCTTCCATTTTTGGCAACAAAAAGTTTGTTAGCATTGAACGATAGCGATCGCCATTCACCGTAACGTTGCGTCCAACAGCATCTTTGAAAAAATACGGTCCAATGATTCCACCAGCGTACAAACCACACCAAACAGTGCATTTTTCGGGATGCATGGGCAGTTCTTGAACGGCTTCTGGTTGCTCTTTACTCCAAATGCGGCAATTTTGCTTATTTACGTAGCTATTCAACCAGAAATGAGCCTCATCGCTGAACAAAATTTGTCGAAAAAAAAGCGGATTTTCTGCCAACTTTTCTAGGGCCCATTCACTGAAAATTCGACGTTGTGGCAGATCGTTCGGCTTCAATTCTTGCACGAGCTGTATTTTATACGGTTTTACACCAAGATCTTTGCGTAAAATCTTCCATGTGGTCGAATAACACAAACCCAATTGCTGCGAACGGCGACGAATCGACATTTCACGGTCTTCAGCAACACTTTCAGAAACAGACGCAATATTCTCTTCTGTACGCACTGTACGCATTCGTGTGGTTGGTTTAATGTCCAATAAAGTAAACTGAGTGCGAAACTTGGTCACAATCGCATTAATTGTTTGCTCACTTGGTCGATTATATAGACCATAAATCGGACGTAAAGCGCGAAACACATTTCGAACCGAACACTGATTTTGGTAATAAAATTCAATGATTTGCAAGCGTTGCTCGTTAGTAAGTCTATTCATGATGAAATATCAAAGCATACTGAGCATCTTTCTCTTTGACACCATGTCTGAAATCCCGCGTGATCTGTCAAATATTAATGCATGAAAATCCTAACCTCAAAAAAATCACCCGATATATAAGGGATATTCCACTGTTCATCAAAGCTATCATGGCTAAATGTATGGTAATAATACCGCAAGGCTACATAATAACAGTAAAATGCGGTTGCTAAATAATTAGTGGTTCAATGGAAAATGGCGTATCAAACAAAATCCAAGCATATTAACTTAAGAAACGAAAACATAAACTATGTTCCTGGGTACATACGAAATATCATTTTAAAACGTGACTTTAAAAATTAAATGGTTACAGAAGTGGTTTCATGCCTTATCACAGAATCAGCTACGCAAAGTCATATCAATTTCGAAGTAAAAATCAGCTTGAATGTTCGAAGATTATGAATGAATTAAATTAATGAGATTATGGTCTAAAAGCTTTGGGAAAATGTTCCCGTGCCAGTGAGATAAAGATGTGGCCGCAGTGTAGAGAATATTGCTGTCGCTGAGGCTTCAGTTGCAGAAAGCCCAAATGTATCTCTCACAAGTCATTCTCAAGCGTTGGGCATTTCTGTGACGTCGTTGTGGCGAATTTTGCGAAAAGATCTTGGCCTACTGAAGCCGCTTGACCACCAGAAGCGTCGCTCGTCGTATGTTCGTGAATTGGGCTGAACAAAAACTTGAAAATGATTCGGATTTTCATCGAAAAGTCATCTTCAGCGATGAAGCTTATTTCTGGCTGAATGGTTTCGCCAATAAACAAAATATGCAGTATTGGTCAGGCAGCAATCCACACGTACTCCATGAGTCATCATTGCATCCGGAAAAAATTACAGTTTGGTGTGGTTTATGGACCGGCGGAGTCATTGGGCCGTACTTCTTCCGTTATGATCAACATCGGCACGTTACTGTGAATGGGGATCGCTACCGTTCAATGATAACCGAATATTTTTGGCCCCAATTGGATGATATGGACTTGGAGGACATGAGTTTCCAACCGCGAATGTCACAATCAAATTATTGGAAACCATGTTTGGAGAACGTGTTATCTCACGAAATGGTCCAGTCGCTTGGCCACCACGGTCGTGCTATTTGACGCCGTTTTACTTTTTCCTGCGAGGCTACGTCAAGTCTATGGTCTATTCCAATAAGCCAGCGACGTTTGATGAACTTCGTAAGAATATCGAACGTGAAATTGCAGCAGTATAGGCTGATTTATGCTTGAAAACCTTCGAAAATTGGGTTCAGCGTCTACACTTCTGCAAGCCTGCCTGTGGTGGCCATGCAAAATAAATCGAGTTGCATATAATATAATGGCATCAAACGTACTTTCACAGGAATAAAGAATTTCATTGATATCCAACACCGTTTTTGTTTTATTTAAAAACACTTTTTAGCGCTCTTATTGGAAAAACCCGATATTATAAGTACAGATTTTCCCTTACGTCATTGATCGATCTTTTATTGATTGACTCTGATTGAGCGGTGGTTGTAGTGCGGTAAGATTTTCAAACTTCTCACCACCAAATCTAACAGTGTACTTTGGACACAAAAATGTGTGTTCCCAGCCTTAAGAGCTTTGTTTCATAGCTTATGAAATTTTATTTTTCTTATTTTTACACATGGCTTATCAGTTTAAGACAATTATTTACCAGTAGCTGCAAGAAGTAGTTAAAGAAATCAGCATAAAAAGTCTAAAAAAGGTGACTTATTTAGAAATGTATGGAAGATGACAATCCAAAGAAAAGTCAATTCTCTGTGTTTTAAAAATAAAAAAGTCTGACACTATGACGCCGTTAAAAATATTTTAACATAATATCCGAATCTCCAAGATATTTATGGATATTCGTATAATATGATTGTGACAATAACTGTGCTCGAAATTATCAGAATAAAGTGTCGGATATCCCAACTGTCACATCACATTGAACTATGCAGACGTTTGAATATCTAAAACTTCTGAGATTGTTCGGATATCCGAGTTGTTTTAAATGTCATGTTTAATGATTGAGGTAGAATCGATAGCTTTAGCGTGAATATTAACAAAAGCACTTGAAGTTGCTTCGTTAAGAAAATTAACTTTTCCATATGAATTAAGCACTAATGATAGTAGGACTGCTTATTGCCAATATTTGATTTGTCAAGCGAAAACTGTATTTGCGAAAAAATTTGTGTTTGGATTTTTAGGTTTATATGCTAAATATGTCAGTTTTCGTCATTTTGACAGTTTAAGCTTCTTCAATTTTCGTTTAAAGGTTTATTTCGATAAACTATTTGAAGATTTTGAATGTTTGTTTTCGGTAGAGTTCATGTTGGTACAACTTAACTAGCACATTACATTTTAGTTTCACAAAGTTATTCTTTCAAAAAAACAAAAAACAAAGGTTGGTCCTTATAACGTCGCTGCTGCTGGATCAGTCTAACGAAAAATGTCTTATTCTCATACCCTTATATTTCAGAACAAGATTGGCAAAGAAATAAATGCTTCCGTTTGCTTTTTCGCATTTCCATTGCATTAATTAAAAGACAAATCCAGAAAGTCTGTCCTCTGTGCCCAGTGTTAGTTCCATTTCCAGTGAAGCCTGTGCCTGGTGCCTGTTCCTTATCTTGTCCTGTGACCATCATATGTCCGGTGTTTCTATGGAATTCATTTATGTATGTGTGTATATCTTTTTTGTATATTGACAAGAGGAAGTGAAAATAAGGACGACAAAGTCGTTATATTCCTATACGTCACGAGTATAATACAAATTTGCATTCGATCTGCCAAAAAGGGAATGTTTATCCAAGTGCGTAGATATACACGAATGAAGGTCCCTATATACGAGTATAAAGTAGATGTATGCAAACGTTAAAAATACGTGCGGTTGTATTTTTGGATAATATTTAAAATTCTGTTTCCGAGAAACGGAAATAAGGGTTCATCTTTATACTCGTATATCAACCAATCCTCATATAGTGCAAAAGTCTATACTCGTCCTTGTATAAAGTTTCCTTCACTTAGGCTTAATAAACCAGTTTGCTTAAGTAAGTGGAATGACAAGTTTCTGAATTTAATATTAGTATTTAGGTTCGAACAAGACATACATACATATATGTAAATTAATGTTTATTTGAAATGGTTTTCGAACTTCAAAATTGGGTTTATAATTTTGTTTCCAAGAAAATACAAAAAGAACATCATTTATCTAATTCTTAAAAAGGGGATAGAAAGAAAGCGGGTGTGTAGAAGAGGATGAAATTACTTGAATTGGAACAAGATTTGCATTTAACCAAGATGGTCGCTGATCGATTCGCTTTTACGCATGGGACCCTCACTGAAAAAGGGCTTTAGCTCAAAACATGTCGATAAAACGCTACTGCAAAATACTTACTAAACTTTTGCCAATAATTTATCAATCGACATTATTTTCCATAAAATTAAAACTCTATTACAGGTAAAAACATAAACAAAAACAAATAATATTATAAATAACTAGCAAACCTGGCGAACTCCGTTTCGCCACCAGAAAGCTTCGTTTTTTGTAACATTTCGTTTGGGGATAAAAATATGAAGAAAAATTATTTTTTTTTTATATTTGAAATGGGAAAATTTTATTTCATTTCACAACAGTACCTAATGAATTAATTTCGAATACAAAAATCAAGTGTAATTTAGTTGAACTTCTCTAAGCAAAAAATGAAAGTGAACCCAAAGTAAATACTGAATCGAAGCGTTATACTTTTCCGCAAATTATCCGTTTCATTGAAGTGCTCTTTGGTTAACCACATTTTTTTGTTTTTTTTTGGTCTGACGTTAACACAAACAAAGCGGATGGCGTCCCAACTCGTGAACATGCAACGTATAGCTGCCCATGTGAAAAAACAATGATTTTCTAAATTTATACCGCAAACAATAAGCGATTGACCTTGCGACTTATTAATTGTCATTGTGAACGCAAGGCGAATCGGAAATTGCAATCGTTTTAAGTCAAACGGAAGATCAGTCAGAATCAATGGTATTCGAGTAATACATACATTTTTACCTGCGTTCTTTCCGTTAATAATGGTTGCCTCAATCAAATTCGCATAAGTCTTTTCACCGCAAGTCGAGATTCAAATTACTCAATATCATAATAAATGAACCAACTTTGAGTTGCAAGTTATGTGGTGGAAATCCTGGTAACTCCAGAGAGTTCAAAAACTCCGTTGGACAATGAGCTTGCATTGCATCAACAATTTTCCCATTGCACTGGATCGTGAAATATTGCATGTTGGAGTATCAATTGTGTTTAAATTGAGTGGAAACTTAAGCGCAGAATGTGCAGTACGACCGCCATCTAGAACAGTTGCTGTAATTCCAGATGATGCTAACGCCAAAGCTATGTCACATCTTGATCGAATAGTGGCAAAAAACAATGAAATGACAAATGTTTTCCCTGTTCCTCCAGGTGCGTTCAGGAAGAATAGACCACCAGTATTATTGTCCACCGCTTGCATAAATGTTTCGTATACTTGTTTTTGCTGTTCATTCAGCAACGGCACATTATTTCGAACGAATTCCTGCAATATATCAACATTGTATTGCAGCTCTGAATTTAATTCTTGGTTCAATGCATCGTGTATCGATCGATTTGGCGCAATCATTCCTACTACATTCCAGTAGTTTGCAATAGTCAAGCATTGATCCTCAATCAGAATCATTCCTTCATTGCAGATTTCATCGGTTATTTGCATGTCGGGATTATTCGTTCGAATGCGCAAGCGATGTAAGATATCTTCATATATGTCGTCTTTGTATTTCTTCCATAACTGAATTGATTGTGAAGGGAAACATGTGGTGATGATAATTGCGAACAGCGTTCGTATTTGGTACGCATTTGATGAAACAACTCAATCCGCAAGTGTTAAATCCCAATGAGAATCGTTCTCCAGTAAACCCAATAGTTACATGCTTCTCGATATGTTTGGCATTGGTGGTCATTCACAGTTTTCAAATGCGCAAATGATTTTGGTCCTCGTACATTTACCAACAGCAGTCGCAAATAAAAACATTCATCATTTCTAGGATATACAATGTACATGCGACCTAGCACATCAGTGGAAAACACCTGTGGCCAATGTGGAACTGGGGTTCCTTGTTTGCGACGTTGGAATTTCTTTGTTGATTGATTCCAAGTGTTATACTTATGGGCATTTCAAAGTACATCAGCGTCGCTGCGAATGGATCTGCTTTACACATTGCAAAGAAGCTAGTCAATGTTGTCGATGGTGGTCTCTCAGCTCGTTGTGCAGCATTAGCCTCAGTGAAGTAAACTCTTTGTCAATTTTCCAAATGCACTGCTAAATGTACAACTGTGGGATATCTTTCATGAATGTGAAATGACAATAATCGCCACAGTCAGTGCTTCATTAGTACTGACGTATGGAAGGCGATAATGGATTTAATACACCGCAGGGTCCATGCACCATCTGTGTCGTCACAATGTCGTGTAGATGGGGATCAGTGACTGGATCAGGAATTTCAGTTGATATGATCTCATCCACTTCATTGGAATGTAATTTGTTCAGCAACCAAATTAGGATATGAGCATGCGGTAGTCCACGCTTCTGCCATTCCACCGAGTACATATAACAACGTGTGTCACCAAAAACTCTATACTTAGTAAGCACATCCATCATAACCTTGAGTTTTTGCTGAAATACTTTGGCGATTATATCATGGCGATCTAGCGGTTTTTGACCCAACTCACGTCCAATTTCCGTAAGCTTTGGTTTAGAATATGGCCCTTGAAACGTCAAAAAATTAAACAAATTTCAATTCCACAAATCGGAACTTTTACAATAGCTTTCTATGGAAAGCTTAACGGAGTTCACCGAATTTTTCTTGAAATTTTTCCCTGAATTTTGTCTGCTATAAAACTCACGGAGCCCGAGACCTTTCCAACGAATCTGGAGTTATAGCGTCAGGAAGGAAAACCCGACTTATTTTTATATAGTAGATTAAGGTTTTTGAGATAGTTTACAAGAGCTCTTCAAAATTTTACCACAAAAGAGCTGAAGTCAAAATGGCTTTTATTGAATTCAAAGTATTTTCTAGTGCAATACAACTCAAAATGAGTCTGAGTTAAATAATAGAAAACGAGTAAATTAAGTAAAAAAAAAAAGTATTTGAAAAGGAAATTTACATCTAAAGGTAAATTATCATACAAAAATGTTAAGGCTATAGCTCTCCTTCTGTTCCTTGTATAGGTAACTTAGGACCTTCCCTTGTTTGTACAGCTTCATCAAGTCCTTTTCTTCCTTGCTGCTATCTTCGGCAGATAACTAGGATAGGTAGGTTTAAACTCGACGAGCTTAGGTTTATTACATACGAGTACCTTTAAAAATTTGTAGCTGATATCTGTTTTGTACTCTACAATGTTTGTTTTTTTATCGATCATGAGTACGTTTATATCAGTCAAAACAACTTTTTTCAATTTGCGAGCATAAGTCCTTAAGGTCGTATACCTCGTTAGCTTGAAATTGATATATGTACGTTGAAAAAAGTGGTTTAGATTTATTTTTCTTCCAGCTGGATAACCGGTAGAAGGTCCTAATTTTAAACACCTTCCCTTGATTTCTTCTATCTGCGAGTGCATATTGATTTTGTTCTGCGTATGGCCATCTATCAAAAACTTTTGGGTCATGGGTTTGACTCCGTAAATTTGCACAAGCTGCATCAGAATCGATAGTATGTATTTACTTTTGAATTGGCTAAAGGAATTAATGAATACAATAAATTAGGTAGCGCAACAGTCCGTAGAGAACTAGGGCCTATTGACTTACAACTCTTAACCATTCATGTGTAAGAGTCATTTGAGGAATGGAGGGGACCTACAGTTTATATGCTGAATCCTTACGGCAAATTTGAGAAAGTACTTTTCATGATAAGAATTACTCTTGGACGACTTGTCAATTCCTCAAGAGTCACTACCCGTGAAAAAAAAACTTTAGGTGACACCGGCAGGGATCGAACCCAAGACCTCTCACATGACGGTCATACGCACTAACTATCACGTCACGGGTACGGCTAAAGGAATTATCTGACCAAACAACTAGGGGTTCTGTGTCTGTTTTGCATTTGCTCAGAGAAGATCTTGAGACTTGCACCAATCTCGTCGGATTCTCTGTGCGCTATACCCTCATGCGGGGTACCATATAAAACTTAAACCTTAATTCAAAAACAATTCGAAAATGGTGAAGTTTTAATTAAACCAATCTTCTTGAAAACCCATACAGACAACACTTGTGCTTTTGTCTGATTCACACAATTTCTTGTCGTCTTCTTTTTCAGTTTTTTTTTTTGTGACGTGCATGGAATGTGCTTATTGCAGAGCTACTTTTAGGACCCCATTATGAATAGCGAATCGAACTTAAAACTTTGCGAATTCGCTAATTTCGTATTAGAAATAGCGATTCGCTCAAATTAAGTTCGCTTTAAATGTCAAAACTTTAGCGAATTAAGTTATCGACGAATTACAAAAAGCGAGAGTTCGCTAATTTAACCGCTCAAATTGTCAAATCCTATCGAATCAAAATATTTAGTGATAACGTTAGCGAATTACAAATTGGGGTGTCTGGAAAAATTTCTATCGATAATTTGTTATTAATGAAAATGTGTGATAAAAGAAAAAGGTAGTTTGTGAATTATTATAAAAAACGAAAATAATAATGTTTATTTCAAGAACAAATACAAACCAGTTTGCAAAGCTTGTGGAACTGATGGAAGGGAATCCCGATATTGATAGAGGCATAGGAGCTTTTGGGTCATCCAAAAGAAACCAGAAAGATTATTGGGAGCAATTTGCAGTAAAATTAAATTCTCTTGGTCCTCCGTCACGTGAGGGAAAAGATTGGCATAAGGTGCATTCTCAAATTGTTTTATTTACATTTAAGGAACATTTTTTTTGTACCTATGTTTGGTTGGACTACAAGCTATAACTTAAGCAACAAATTTCATCGAACAAAAAAAATGTTACAGCCACTGGGGGAGGACCATACAGCCAGATTTGTCTCCTTTGGAGCAAACTACGCTTCCTGAAAAAGAGTTGATCCAAAAAAATAATTCGCAATCGGACGAATTCGAGGACATACAAGAACAATTAAAAGAAATGTTGCAGGAAGAAATTTCAACAGAAGGGGAACGAACTCAAAGGGGTCAAGCATCTGTTCCGAACAATTCAAATGCAACGGAGGGTGAACGCGGTCAAGGAGCATCTTTCAATCAAACTTCCTTGCAAAGTCGGAAAAAAGTGATGAATTTAAATCGTAGAGAATCCGAGCGACTGGACTTATTAAAAGGACAGACTGACACCCAGGCAGATCTGTTAGTGGCAGCCAGATCTATGGAAAAAAATATACCAGAAATTGCTAGGTATACAAGATTAAAGTATGAAATACAAAAAGAAAAACTAAATATTATGAAGGAAAAAGAAAAGAAAAAGAAAATATTGAAAAAAATAAACGCCACAAAGAAAAAATTGAGATAAAATTAAAAAAAAAACGATATCGAAATGAAAAGGACGATTTGAGTAAGCACTCACTTTAATTTTTCTAAATAAGTTCTATTTCTTCGTCTGTTTATTTTTTGGTATAACTTTATTTCATTATTTATCTTTATAGTTAATTTTTAAATGAATTTTTGTTTTGTTTATTTTATTTTACTTTATTGTATTTTGTTGTTTTTTTTTTTCATAGGATTATATTTTTATAAGTACAAAAAATACCTGAATTTACACGCACCTATATATTTTGTTTCTTACGTTTATTTTATTTATTTCTAAATTTGAAAAAAGTTCCTACCTACATAATATACATATATAATGCAATTGAAATGTGATGAATTATTTTAAGTTTTTTATCTTAAATTAATGCAAACATTCATTAAACAAAATAAAAAATAACGTTAAAAGAAAATTTATTTTTTTATATACATAGATGGTAAAATTTCATTTCTTATTCTCTGGGCTTCTAAGTTTGTGTTGTTCACTTCATTTTGAAATGGTTCATCTGTAACGTCCTGCAAGCTGTTTTCTATGCCTGTTGTGTCTGGATCAGCTACATTGTATCTACGGCTTATATTGGGCAAGGCACAAGCTACATTTACTATTTTTACTGCCTTCGCTGGAGAATAGTGCAGTTTTCTTTCATTCAAAACAGCCCTGTACCGGCTTTTAAGAACTCCAATGGTTCTTTCTACAATATTCCTTTCTTTATAATGTAATGAATTGAATAAGGCTTTTCTAGGAATTTAATCCGAATTTCTAAATGGAGTAAATAAGTAGGGTTGTAGAGGATAACCAGAATCTCCTAAATGAAAAATTGATTAGTATTAAAATTAATTTTCAGAGCAATAATTTGTTTACACACCCAAGTACATTGACCTCTCTCCATTTCGCCACCACCTTTCTAAAACGTCTTTTAATTTACTGCAATTCCAAACAAATGAATCATGAGTCGAACCAGGAAATCTGGCATCAACATAACCAATAGTCATGTTATGATCACAGGCCTGTACAAAAATTTGTTTATAATCTGAAATGCTTTGGAAATATCAAAGCTTACAAGCATTGCGTTTAAGCTGTAAAAACCCTTTCGATTTAAGAACTGATGTTGCAACTGATTTGGACAAATAATTCCGATATGTGTTCCTTCCACACATCCAACTATACCAGGCAGCCTGGACCATCTATAAAAGTAGTTTCTCGCGTCTTGTTTTTCCCTTTGTGACATTTCTATCTGTATCCAAGCTGGACAAAGTTTGGTTTCTAGAACTTGAAGAACTTCGTTCAAAACGATTGACACCGTTGGTTGGGATAGCCCGAGATCGAAATCATTACCAACACAGTTTTGGTAGCTACCACTTCCAAGAAATCGCAGCGTACAAGCTAGTTTTATAAGAGGTGGAATGGAACGTGTACTGGTTGATGTGAATGTATCACTTATTTCGTTGAGCACATAGTTAAATGCATCCTTATTCAGGCGAAAATATAAAACAAACCTAACAAAACAAAGAACATTAATCTTTTTGTAGAAATAGATATTTTTTGAAAACTTACAAATGATCTGGGAGTTCTAAGGGATTGGATCTATCTCGAATGTTTCTCCTAATTCTACCCATCGTAACATTTTCTTCCCTCGTACTTTCAGAATCAGTTTCTTCAAAAAACAAATCGAATTTGCTAACATTATAATTAATTTTTAATAAACAAATGACAATTTATTGAAGAACGCAAATCACAATATGAGAAAACAAATTTCAGAATAATTAAAGCAATTGACATTATTTGACATTTAACATTATGTTATTTCAATGCAATTATTTTTGGCAGCACTGATTTTGAAGCTCGCTAACGACAATACCGATATTACCGAAGTTCGCTAAAACCATTCGCTTTTAGTCGAACGTTCGATTCGCTATTCATAATGGGGGCCTTAGTTCTTCAATTGAATTCTCGAATTGGAAACACTGGATGTACTGATCTCTCAGTTGAAAAAATCAAATTTTTAAATCTCCAAAGTTCCAGTATTCTCTCGTTCCCGGTATACAAATTTAAATGTGCACCCTATGAATTCACTCTTTGCCATTCTAAGGCCAAGGAGACGGCACCGTTCTTCAAGTAAAAACCAAATATTTGAAACTGAGCGTCATTTTAGGTACTTCTATTCTGCAATGTTCAAATCTATACTTATGTTATAAAGCTGAAGAGTTTGTTTGTTTGTTTGTTTGTTTGATTGACTGTTTGGACCCGCTAATCTCAGGAACAACTTGTCTGATTTGAAAAATTCTTTCAATGTTATATAGTCCATTAATTGGGGAAGGATATTTATATATAAAAATAAAGAATATTTCAAAACCGAGGATTTTTTCCCTTTTGAAATCTTCCACTGCGTGGGCTGCGGAAACGATTAGTTTTGCAAAAATAACGTATGATAAAATTGCTCCCCTTTAATAGTTCTTTAATAAAATCCACGAAAGCATAGATATGTCTATCTTTAAGAGTAAACTAAATTTGTTCTAAAATAAGCTAGTGGTGAGTAAAAGTAGGGACTTTCATCATCAAATCTAACATGAAAGCGGATCCGCAGAACAAGAAGCTAACCAATTCCAAAACATTTATTAAAATACGTTAAAAAGCATTTTGGTTCATTATTTGACTAAATCTTCAGTTTTTCACTTATTAAGTCATAACTGTAAATATTTAAGGATTTCTCACACCCTTGAATTATATTTCTTTAATTTTGTGTAAACCTTTTAACATTCTCAAAAATAAAATCATTAAACCCATATTTTGTTCATTTTTTAACCATATTTTTAAAATTCGAACTCAAACATCAAACCATCTTTTACATAGGTACATAAATATTATTTACCCCTATAAAATATACAAAACTCGTCAAAAAGGACAAAGTTTTCGTTTGGTTTTTGATGGGGTTCAAACTTTCGGTCGGGGTGAATGATTAACAAGGATAAAGTTAATCAGGCGTTGTTTTTGTTTTCCTTTTTCGTTTGCTCTAAAATCGCTAATTTTCTTACATGATGCGGGAAGATGAATTAAAAAGTTCTTCTTAAATTTTTAATGGCTAATCAATATGTTCAACGTGGAGCCGATAGCGTTGGAGTTGGTGTTTTTGATCAAATAAATTGATGGATTTTCTGATTTATTTATAAAAATGTAACAAAAACTAAGTAAAGACATTTTAACGCGTCTCACATCATCACAGAGAGGGATTGATTTTCATAAATTAACCTTTTTTCTGAAGCTGAGTTAATACCACTCTAAATCCTAATCCCTTTTTGTACTCAGAACCATCAGAAGGCTTTAAATTAGTATAAAGGGGAAGATGGAATAAAAGTTTATGGCGCCACACCCGTTCTGGAAACAATTAACAATACACAAACAAGAACATATTGTTCTGGAATTCACGTAGGCGTCTTTTCATGTTCAAACTCCCTCGACTTACAGAAAAAGTTCTCCCACAATCTCTTAGGTACCTAAGCTACCTTTAGTCCTATACTCGCTAATCCTCTTGTTGTGAAATAAAATTGCACAAAATATTCATCACACTACTGGCTTATTTGCAACGTTAGACGGATATCGCTCCATAGACCGGAACGACTCTATAATGATGCGACAAAAAAGTCATATCAAGTAACGCCAGTCACAGAGTGCGGTGCAGTCGCAGCCTACACACTAAAATGGTTGTGCTCCGCGCCGCAACAGATAATCGGCACTTAGCTTAGGATATTACCATGAATTATGTCTCAATCGGTGGCTCTTGGACAGCGCGGCCAAACATGACAAACTGTGCATTGCTAGAGATGTGATGGCGTCGTGGTCGTGGTCGTGTTGGTCCAGCAACACAACAGAGTGAAGGAGCTGAAAATGCATACGTCGCGTCGTGTCTCACCACCATTGCCGTTGAGCCTTTTAGAAATCTCTATACCTGGCAATCTATATAGCTCTAGCACTTTGCTGCTTGTGTAAAAGGTTCTCAAGTCATTTGCACGTAGATGCATTTATTTGCGATTAGTTCGGAGAGTCTCAGAGTTTTGTTGTGCGGTGGACAAGGTGACAAACATCAGATGAGGACACCATGCAAAGACATTGAATGTTGGCGGAAGAAATGGTTACGAAGCGATGGAGGACGACCAAAAGATGAGAAAATGATTGTGAGCATATATGGACCTTGTCATTTGTCTGGTGTCCCAAGAGACTTAGCTACGACAGTTAACGATAACGAAGAAACAACAATCAAACGAATTAGATTTTGTGTAAGGAATTTAGGAAGAAAACCACCGAATTAGCGTAAGAATCTTAGAAGTCCTGCAATTGCGTCAAATGTTGTCTAAGTCCGGTTGCACACTTGCGTCATTTCAACTCATGGTGACTCTACGGTGATGCATTTCCCTCTTACAGTGCTCACAAATAAATTGAGTGGCGCACACATACATACCTTCGTTGACGCATCGGTATCACACCTCACTGACCACTGCGTCAACGGACATGCAGTTGAGTCTTTCTTGTTAATGTAGCCAATTACTTGATTCCTGTTTGCCGAGTGTGTGCGTTGAACTATTGCAACAACACAGCGTCACCACAACTTTTAAATGACGCAAGTGTGCACAATGTCTTGTGTTTCTGATAAACCTTATCGAACTCTTGAAAGTGAAATCATCTTTCCAAAGAGCGATTCATCAGAGATAAATTAGGTCACAAGGGGGTTTTGTTTTAGAACTTATAATTTCTGTTCAAAAGAAAGTTTCAAATTAATTTCATAACTAACCGTTATCTCTTGATGAATAATTGTATTTCATTCGATCCGCACTTCCAGTCCCTTTGGTTACATTACCGACCAAATAAAGCCTTCTTATCTTTTTCTCTCTCTCTCATTCTTTGCTGATTGAATTCCTCAAAAAACTTATTGACCCTCATCTTGAAATCCAATAAAAGTCATCCGCTAACTAATATTAATCAATTTTGTTTGTTCATTGCCAACATTCCCTCCATTTTTTCCCGTTGTTGTTGTTACTCAAACAAAAAAATAGGAAGAAAATATCTTTTTCCTTAAACTTTCATTCTATATCATCAGATACAAACAAACAACTCTCATTTCAGCTCAACAAAACACCAAGAATAAGACCATCTCAGGACCAACTGCCAAACTGAAAACGCCTCTTCTTCTTGTCTCCCAACAGCATGTCGTCCATCTTCTCATCCCTTTCTATTTCCATATAAATGGAATGCCAGAAAATTTTCCGCTCAATTAAACAACAAAACAACTTCAAGATGTTCCATCTCAGCTTCGAGTTTTCGACGAGGACGACGCAACGACGACGAGAACAACGACGCAGTATAGAATTCTCTATTCGAAAATAATCACTTTTGCAATTAATCACATGACAGTGCTTCAAGGCTATGTACGTTATTGTATAGAAAGGGAGATGGGTGAGTATTGGTAATTGGGTGGCGCCCGGGTGAAGGTTATAGCCACCATTTCCATTTTTCCGTTCATCTGACCCAAACTTTGGCAACGTCAATTTCATATATACGAAGTTGTATATAGGTACAGAAATATTATCATTTGCTCATCGAACTCGATTTCAAAAACAACAATCCTTCCTTCGTAACTTTATTCGTACTGCGTCCTTCTTCCTTCATCCTTACATCGTTGTTGTTCATAGTGAAAGTTTGTTTTTCATGATTTTTTTCTTTGTTCGAGGCAAAAAGAAGAAAAATCAGTTTTTATGGGAAACGTTATGCATATTCATGAATTAAAAAAGCACCCAAGGATCCATCCGACTGTTAATTAAGGACGAACAAAACTATGAGACGAAAAACTGCACATATAGTACAATACTCTCTACATTTTAGATACACCAGTGTTGACCTTCAACGTAGGAAAGGATTCCAAAAAAATAACAAAAGTTCTAAAAAAAGGAAAACTATAGGAACGAGTTGCATTATAATTTTCTATGATGTCTAACGGGTCCCAGCTGGGAATTTCGTTTCAAAAGCGATACACGAGCAAACATCTGTTTTACCCAAAGGGTTCTGTGGGTGAATATATATGTAGCAAAAAAAGAACGAACTTGGAACATGTGGGATGAGAGTAGTTAATACTCAGAAGTTCAAGTGAATTTCTCCAAAGGGAAAATCGTTTCAATTCTAAAGCCTGCGACATGCTTCTAATAACTCCAAGAATTGCTAAGTCTCATTGTATAACTTCAAAATAAAAATAAACAAATTACTGTTTCCAATCCTCAATTAACTATTTGGGGATCTACCACGATATCTATAAATTAATTATCTAGAAAGTAAAAATCTCGAATATGAAAATCACGAAAACAAAAATCTAGAATGGAAAAAATCTCGAAAACAAAAATCTAGAAAATAAAATCTCGAAATGCGAAAATCTAGAAAAAAAAAATCTCGAATGCAAAAATCCAGAATGTATGTTCGAATTTTTGAGGCAATGTTTAAAATTCGCGCGAATTTTAAACATTGTCTCAAAAATTCAAACATGCATTCTGGATAACTTACTTCTCCTTAACAAACATAAAGTTGACAAGTAAAGTTATCAATCATACAATTGCACATTGCTACTCATGCACCTGTGAGAACAGTTACCCATCTAAACACATTGTCAATGAAATTGTAAGAACATCCACAGTAAATTCAGTATTATTAAAATTAGTCTAAGGTGAGCTTGAAATTACATCTATAAAGATGAAAGTAAATGAAATTGTCACAAATAAAGGAAATATTAAAATTGAAATCGAGGGATTTATTTGCCATTGTAACAAATGCGTTAATAATAAATATTATTGGTTGTGTGAGCTTAACAAATCGCATTATTGTCGTGCAGGATAATTACTGTCAAGAATAATGACAAGCACATTGTTGCTAAAATTCCCTCCGAGCATTTGCATACCCCTGTAGCATATAAGAAATATGTTGATTTGTGTAGTTCTGCAATAAAAAACAAAGGAAGAATTTCGTCCGATCCACCTTCTCAGATAGTGCTAAGAGCAAAAGTAGACACACTAGTAAATTGCCGAGTCTATTTGCCATCGGATGTTGCCCAAAAGAGGAAAGTTTCTCGAGTGAGAAGCCTCATGGAAAAAGAGCCCACTGATTTAAGTGAAATAAATATTCCACAGAGACTGAGGTAAATATTGTTTACATACATAAGACGTATTGCTGCGCTGCTGATTTATAAATCGAGTCGACTTATGTCGATTGAGTCAATTCTTAATTCTTATCGCGAATTAAAATAAAGCAACTCAATCGAAAAAAGTTGACTCGATTTCCTATCCACAACCACAATGCGGGTCATAGTTAAACATTATTTATTATTATTTTACTACTACCCAAATTACAGGTACGTCGATGGAAATACATTTTTTTTTCTGTCAGAAAAAGAATACGATGGCGGGAATAAGCTGATAATTTTGGGAACGACCGAACAACTTCAACTGCTGGGGTCTTCGAGTGTCTGGCTGATGGATGGCACTTTTGAAGTCGTTCCATCTATCATGCGACAACTGTTTTCCCTGCATTGCATGATAAAGGATGAAATTGTTCCAATAGTTTTTTGCATCATGAGTTCAAAGTCGAGGGCCACTTATGACATTTTGTTTTCAGAGATTATTAAATACTCTTCAGAAAATAACATCACACTCAATCCATCCATTATTATTTCAGACTTTGAAAAAGCCAGCTATAAATCAGCCCAGTTTTTTTTCCTTGAGCTCAATCAAAAGGATGCTTTTTTCATTTAGGACAAATACGGAAAGGATGAGAACTTCAGTATGCAAATGCGAATGCTGCAATGCCTGGCTTTTTTACCTGCCGATGAAGTTCGTGACTACTTCAATTCATTGAGTGATCAATTTTTCGAAAGCAGTAAATTAATAGGAAACTGGTTTGATAGAAACTATATTTGGCACCAAAAAATCGAAGCCAATGTATTTTCCCTCATTTTGGTCGTGTGCGGAACAAGTAAAGCAGAGCCTCCCCAGAACTCAAAACAAAGTTGAGTCCTGGCACAGAAGGCTTTAGGTTTTAGCTGGAAGGCCTCACATTGGCCTGTACAAATTGATTGAAATTTTGTCGAATGAATCTGTTCATGTTAGGTGTCTTGTTAAAAAACTTCAGATGGGAGAGGAGACTAGAGTTAGACGAGAGTACTTACAAAAAGAAAAACGTATATTGAAAGTCCTCGACGAAAAGGAAGAGAACAGTTATGTTGGGTTCCTAAGAAGTCTTGCGGCTAACACAAATTTATAATACTTGTATTAAGTATTTGTTTTGTTTTTTTTTTTGTTTTGTTTAAAATACATATTTAATTTGTTTTTGCTTTCTTTTTTTGTTTATTGTTTTGATTTTCTTACTGTTTGCAACTATTTTTCTTGCTCAGAAAATTAAATTTTGGGTAAACTGATGTATTTGTGCTTTATTGAGTTTTAACTGTTAAAAATACAAAAAAAAAATATCGATTGTTTTTGAACAACAACAACAACTTAAAGGTGCTACCACTCATTGTTTTTGGCTGGAGATATAGCTATTTCGTGCTTTGCCACTTTTGCACTCATCAGTCTCCTTTTTTGTGGTGCTGAGCTTTAATCCAATTTTATTTGAAAAACTTTTTATGCACAACATAGGATTCGAACCCACGCATATCAGATTTGCTCAGTCTTAGAAGTCGTGTGCACTACGCACTCCACTACTTTAGACCACTGACCTTTAAGTTGTTGTTGTTGTTCAAAAACATTCAATGAAATTAACAGGAATGGTCAAGTCTAACAAGCTGACATTCTAGTACGAATAGTAAAAATAAAAATAACAAAAAAATATCGAATTTTTATTTTTTTTCGAGATTTTTTTTTTCTAGATAGAGTCTTTCGAGATTTTTGTTAATTCTGGATTTTTGTGGATTCGAGATTTTTGCGTTCTAGATTTTTTTTTATTTTCAAAATTTCCGGCATTCGAGTTTTTGGCATTCTAGATTTCGCCATGATCCCACTATTTGGTTAAACAATTAATTCTTTGTTTTAGTTCCGTGGAACAATAGCTGAAGTTCCCCAGGGATCAGTTCTTGGGCCTGAGCTTCTTGCTCTTTGAAATTATAAATACGCAATGTTCTTAGACAATACCAGAATGTTAAATATCAATGAGCTTGATCATAAACATTAACTCAGGTATTAACAATAAATAAAAGGTACCTTTAAAGTAATCTCTAGACATCATCGAAACTTAAGACTAAACGAATGTTAACGTTACGATTGATTTTCTAACGATTTTCGGAGGTTAATTCAGAAGGTGTTGATACGTTTTATTATAACCAGATAGCTTTTTATATTTAGTACTATTTCAAAAAAATATTTAAGTTTTCTAACAAAAGTTCATAAGGTTTTCAAAGATATGCGTTTAATAGGTTTCAAGAAATTTTAATTAATAAGCTAATATGTAATTGCAGAAGATTGTTGTAATAACTAAATAAGGTAAGCAACCAACAGAAGTAATATCTTACAATATTGTTTGTATCAATTATGGCTAACGTTTTCGAAAAACTGCTCCTGAAAGGGTCTAGTAAAACAATAGAAGAAAGAAGTTTTATTGTGATCCAACAGTTTGGATATAATAATTAACATTCCAGTATAGACTAAGTGTGTCGAATTTAGGATAAGCACTTGAAAGAACACTTGAAGAAAAACAAGTAAGCTTGGACTTATTCTTAGATGTTGCTCAAGCCTAAGATAAAGTTTGGCACTTGAGACTTCAGTGCATACTCCATAGAGACCTTACCGGGAAATTCTACCAAATACTAAAATAAAACATTATCAACTGAATCTGAGTTTTTTATGTCTAGAAACCTTACCATAACATTTAAGCTGCTGTTCTACATTACTATGGTTCTGCCAGTAAGTGAAAGGCACTCTTACCTCCTGCGGTCGAGAGGAACATTTTACGGAGATTTGTTGGCTCCTTATCTGAGGAAGGACGATTCCGGAGACGGTACTACAACCATGAACTGTATGCATTCTATCCCGAAACAGATATCGTCACAAAAAATTAAGCTCAGTACCCTCCGGTGAGCTGGACACTAAGCTCAAATGAGTGAAGAAGAATCAGCAACCGGAAAGTTCCTTGTAGTACATTTTATGGTAGGTGATAGCATGGCAGATCATATTTACACTAGAGAGATGGTGCAGCCCAGGAGGCCAGAAGTCTTGTGGAGCACAACTGGATGACGTCAGCTCGCGATGGGGATAAATGGAGGGACTTGTTGATCACGGTTGTCAAGCCGATTATGATTATGATGATGAACCGAATTTTAACTTAAGAACTGTTTAAGTCCTCTACGGTTCTATTCATTGCCCTGATCTTTTTTAATGTTATTCGTAAACGATTCAAAAATGTATAACCCTGTCTAAATAAGATTAACTCTTTGAAGATATCTTTATACTAACAGCAATTAACTAAATCAAAGACTGTTTGAAATTCAACGAAAATTAGAATGAAATTGATATTTTAAATTTTAAATTTTAAATATTAAATAAATAAATAAGGTGGCGCAACAGTTATTTGAGAACTTGGGCCTAGTGACTTACAACTCTGTGCGAGTAATGTTTTCAGGGATGAAGGGGACCTACAGTTTTACGCCAAATCCGAACGGTTAATTTGAGAAAGCACTTTTGATGACAAGAATTACTCTTGGAGAATTTGTCAATTCCTCGCAAGAGGAAGTACCCGTGAAAAACTTAAGACGACACAGGCAGGGATTGAACTCAAGACCTCTCGCATGACAGTCCAACGCACTAACCATCATTCCACGGGTACTAAAATATTTTAAATATTGTTCGAGAATAATTCGTAATGTTTTTCTTTTCACTTGGTATACTTATAATAACTTTCGAAACATGCAGATTTAAGTCACTTCGAGATTGAAATCAAAATAAAGAAGGAATGGCTGATGATATAAGAGTTTTTTGGAGTTCGGTATCGTCTCTCAAGGTTAAGTTCTGTTCTTCTTTACATAAATGGATTAAAGGGCCTAGTGACTAACAACTTTCAACAATTCCTGTGTGCGAGTATTATCAGTGTTGGAGGGGATCTACAGTTCTTATATCGAATTTTAAAAGGCTAATTTCTAAATTACTTTTCCTGAAAACAACTACTCCTGGACGATTTGTGAATTCCTCGCAAGAGGCAGTACCTGTAAAAAAAAAGTTTAGGTGTCACATGCAAGGAGTGAAGTTGAACCCAATACCTCTGACATGATAATCCTACGCACTAACCATAACGCTACGGCTACTACTCAAAAATTCACTTTATGTATTAACTAGCGGCCCGTCCCGGCTTCGCACGGGTAGACATAAATAGGTACAGATATTCAAGTTATAAGCATGCTAATTAAAACGACCATGAATCACTAAATTAGAAAACATTTTTTTGTCCTATTATTAATACTCTTCGCAGCGTATGCGATGAAAGACATTTTATGGCTAATTTTTTTACACCTTCGGTTGGTTTTAATAGGAATTTCATAAGATTTCTGTAGCAATCTAGTACTAAATATAGCCTATGTTACTTAGTGATAATGTAGCTTTCTACTGAAAAAAGAATTATTAAAATCGGTCCAGTACTGTTTGAGTTTATTCCTTACATACAAAAATACAAATCTTTCCTCTTTATAATATTAGTATAGATTGAAGTAGTTCCCCAAAAATACTTCATGTTCCATTACTTGTTCTGGTAGATCCATCAGTATTCTTTCGGACAATGTCTTAACAATTTAATGTGTTACGAAAAAGTCTGTTGTTAATTTACCGAAAGAGAAGTTTTAACACGAAAACTTCTAGAAATAAAGTTTTCATCAAATTGAGTTTGCAAAAAAGTGATGGTTAAAGTCGCTTTATAAGAATTTGCACCGTCTTGTTGGAACCGAACGTCATCGGTCAACATGGCTCAATAACGCTCGCCATTCAATCTTTGCTCATTTCGAAAAGAAGAAATAAGGACCGATGATACCGCTGCCAGTGTGCTAACCGCACCAATAATTCAATCCTAATTAATATATTTGTGATTCGATAATTACTTAAGGATTTTCTTGGCTCTTGAAAATTCAATTTTGCTTATTCAAGAAACCAGCTAACCAAAAATTATCTTCTTCACTAAACACCGTAAAATGGTCGAAATGCTTTATGAACTTCGCAAAAAAAATCAAATTAAATATCCACAATTTGGAAACGTTGTTTTGGCGTCAAACAATTCAGGAGAGAAGAAATGTCAAATATTATTGAGGAGTAATGTCAAAACAGTTTGACATTCTCAACTGTCAAATCATAGAAGAAACTCACTATCCATTTACATTGACTCGATGGGATCCTCGAATTCAAAATAAAATGAAAACGTTTCAATCAAAATTTGACCGTGTTCACTGTCATTGAGAGCTTGGATATTAATAAAAATTGGTTCAACTTAAACATGAATTGAGAAAACTTATGAAATTCAACTTAACTTCATTTCCACTCTTTTAATATGCACTGCAGCACATAACCAAACCATCACCATCAGGAAAATGTACCTATTCCTATATTCGAAGAATACGCGTTTTCAACCATCATCGTCATCATCAGAGAGCAAAGAGGCATCATCATTGTGTATCAACCTCTCTCCTCCAACCCAACCACCAGTGACCCATTCAACTGATATACATTGTTTAACCCTTTCCATATCCACACAATGCGATGCGGATATATCCCAACCCAACCCATCATCAGCCAATATAGTTTACACGACGAGTATCGATGATGAAAAAGGACTCCTTTGTACCTATTTCTTGCTTTTGCTCTTCAGTTCGAGTCTTCTGCAACATCAGTGCCTGGCAATCTCCGGGTGGTTAGTTAATGCAAATATTGATCTTTAATAAACATGCAAAGTTCTGCTTTTCCTTGGAGGATTCTACCTACTTCCTCATGCGAAGACCAACCTACTCTTTTCTATACATCAGCCATTCCACCCAAAAAATTGCAAGGCAAAGTATACCTACCTCTTCCTTCCTACCTATCTACGACGGAAAAAAAAAAGAATTCTGAGAATCCTGGGAGCCGTAGGGTTCTTTTCCTTTTCCATACCAGTTACCAGCGCAGCACCAGCTCCAATCCCAGCGACATAACGTCCTCCTCATCATATAGCCGTGCATTGCGTATACAAACTCAACTTGTTCTCTCGTTCATATTGATGATGGAAATTCAATTTCGGTTCTTAGGCTAGAGAAGGGATACGTATGTATGTTTTGAGAGGAAGGGCAGGGAAGTCGAGGTACTCGTATATGGATACAGGACATGCGGGAAAGTTCAAATTCCGCAACTACCTCTAACTCTAACAGTCTAACTAACTACCCTGCCTGCTGCAGAGTGTCTATGATGTGTACTATGTACGATGTAAAGTATCAACCAGTGAAAGCAATGTTTATGAATGCAAACATTGCGGCAACACAGGACACAAAGCAAATATTTCCCATCAGGACTCGCGATTTATGAAGGACAATATTAGTTATAGTATATTGCTTGCCAAGGACATCTCTCTTTCTCTTTCCTTCTTGCTCATATCACATTGGGACATGATATTGTTTTCTTTTTTTTTGTTGTTGTCATTTTCTTGTTTGTTTTCACTTTGTTTAGGGTTTTTCAATTTTTTGGTTTGTTGTTGTTTTTGGTTTAATAGAACCGCAGTCAGGTCGGTTAAGGGTGCGGATACAAGTTGGAAAAACACAAAAAAAAAGTAGACAGGAAAAGCTGGTTGCGGGAAAACAAGCATACAACAGAGAGCAGAAATATATGGGGCATCAAACTGTTGCAAAAATAATCTCAGTAAAGATGATTCAATGGTTTCTATATTTAGTTTGATATTTTAGACTTAATTTGACATGACAGGCGAGGCGAGGGTTCAAAAAGTTTGATATGAATCTTTAAAAAAACAAAAATTAACATTTTCGACTTCAAATATATCGGGGAGGTTAAGTTGAATGAACCGCCAGTTATAAAAAAAGGACCGGAAAACTTGAAAGAAAAAGGTCAAATCGAAAAGAATGGAAAAAGGTATTTCGATTTCTTAAGAAAGTTACAGAAATCGATTGATATTTTGTATATTTCGAGTTTAACTTTCTATACTTACAGTTCCAAGAGTTTTTGCAGCGGCTTTCTTCTTAACAAGGAAGTCGATTATGCTCGCTTCAGCTATGCTCTCTTCTTTCCTTTTCTTCCTAACTCTGGTGTACCACAAGGTAGCCACTTAGGTCCTTTCTTTTTTATCCTCACCAATGCAGTTGATTTCTAAAAAATCCCATATCCTTCTTTACGACACACAATTTTTCCAAGTCCATTACGTCGTACATGATTTTTACCTTAGACCTCGACAGTTTCTCAGCCTGGTGTTAATAAAGCGGCTTAGATCTTAACATAAATAAATGCCAGTCAATAATTTTTCCAAGAAAGCGAGTAAGAACTTTAGACCGTCAATACTTTTTTCATAACCAACTTATTCCCACTGTTGAGTTTATTTGCGACCTTGGCCTCTTATGTGACAGAGTAACAACCACTACGTTAACCGATTTCTCTACATCACCTTTGTCCGTCCTCACCTTAAATAGACCTCTCAAGTGTGGTCTTCTTACCAAGGCGTAAAAATTTCAAGAATTGAAAGCATTCAAAGACGTTTCCTTCGATTTGCCCATCGAGGCCTACCTTGGAAGGATATATGATATGTACATTGTAAATGCAAGAGTTCCCGAACACTATTAGTACGCACGTTTATTCCACTTCTTATAGTGTGACCGACAAGGTCTAAGCCAACAGATTATTCTCTAGCTCACTGCTAGGGACACCGAACGTAATCCCAACCGATTATTCCATTGTTACTGTCAGTGTCTAAGAGTAACTCGGACAAGCCTATAGTCGTGGCTAGTGCTGCGCTTGCCATTCCCTAACTTCAGTTAGGGGCAGGTCACAATCTCAATGAATCTTAAAAATAATTATGTATTTGGGTTTCGAAAGGCAAAACTACAAACTCACAATTAAGTTTTGTTGTAAATGCATCTAGAAGACATATTTAGTGAATGTCATTGAGCTGGAGAAGACTAACAATCGCTAGCTTTTTTGTCGATTCTATCAACTTACTTGGAAAGTTTGACAAAGATGAATCTCTTTTATTTTTGAAGGGTGCCGTCCCTTGTATGGTAGAAGGTGCATGTGGATTAAAACTTTTTTACCCTAAGATGATTCATGTCACTTGTGTGGTACTGCATGGAGTTGGCGAAGAAATAAGAAGCAATTTTCAAGGCGTTGATACTATAACGATAACACTGACGGATAACGGTCACGAAGAAGAGATCATGAAGAACTATTCAATAAGTGAAATTCTCTCCTTAAAAAACTCTTCACTTATATCCATCGAAGTTGAACGGTAATTTTCTTTGTACAATAGTTTTTTAGACCTAACCTAGTTTTAAGAGTGTAAGGCTACGTTCAGACGGCGACTATTCGATTCGATTTTTTCACGTATGCGGTTTCATCGAATACGAGACGGCGTTTCACACGAGAAATATTCGATTCGATTTTTTCACGTACGGGTTTTGAGGCGTGGCAGGGGACACAACACTTTCGGCAGTCAACCGACCATCGTCATCATGGATCCACGTATTCCACTTATTTTTTATTGGTATAGAAACGTATAGAACGTAATGAAAGTAATGAACGAATTCGATGAAATTTTGTTCGTGTGAACGACACAATATAAAGATAAGCGCTACTAATCATGTACACGATAAAAATACATTCAAGATTTATCGAATAGTAGTGACAAGTTCGTACGGTATACGGAAAAAATTATTTCACGAATACGGGATTTTCCCGCATGGGCTTCGTGTGAACGCATAAATATAACACTTGCTGCCACTACTCTATTCGATAAAATGTCGTATACGGTATGCGAGAAAAATATGGTCGTCTGAACGCAGCCTAAGGCTTGTTTCACACTATACGGTTTTGACCGTACGGCATAAAACGGAACGGCGATATTTTGCTAGAGACCGTGACCGTATAATATGAAAGCCTATAGGTATGCTCTTCTTCGCGCCTCTAACAAAATGTCGCCGTCCGGTTTTTTTGCCGTACTGTCAAAACCGTATAGTGTGAAACAAGCCCTATGATTACAATTTAAGAAAAGAGGCTGGGATGCGACCCACACTGATAACTTTCCATCCCGTCTGTCGATTTGTCTTGCTTAAAAGTTTGTCTATATGTATCAATTTTTACCAAATTTGCGTACTATTTTTTGTAGATTTTATTTTTTTATGAAAAAACGGACTGTTGGATTTTTATAAAAACAAATTACTGAATATCAAAAACAATATTTTCTGTGAAATAAAATAAGTTTGAAGCCAATATTTGTAATTTTTGAAAAGCTGTTTGAGTCGAAAGTAAATTTTTACCAAGTTTTAGTATTGTTTTTTTAGGTTTTTATTTTTTGTAAAAAAAACTGTCAATTCGATTTTTCTCAAAATATTATCAGATGTTAAAAACATAATTCTTCGTTGCACAAAATTGTTTTGGAGATGAAATCATATTTTAGTCGTAAAATTTTCGAGGTGACACATTTTGTTTTCAGTTTTTTTGATTTATAAAAAAAACCGTTAGTTGGATTGTATAAGTATATTTACAAAAATATACTTCTTTTGTATCACGTTACAATATATAATACAAAATTTAATTCAAGTCTCTAGCGTTATTGGTTCATGAGATATTTAGGGTTAACCAAGATTTTCACCTTTTTTTAAACTGCTATGGTAAAAAAAACCACCCACGCAATTTTCTTGAGAGCCCTTCCTGCATCTTTCTGCCTTATTATCTGTATAACAAAATTTATTTGAAGTCGATATCTCTTCTGGTTCTTGAGCTATGGACGACAGAAAAAACGTCGCGAACGTACGGACGTACGGACGTACGTACACACGCACGCACAGACATCTTTCTAAAAATCTTTTATTTCGACTCTAGGGACCTTGAAACGTCGAGAAATGTCAAAATTTTCAATTTGACAAATCGGACCCATTACAATAACTTCCTATGGGAAGTTAATAATAAATTGGTTACAAATCTTAACCCTTCTTTCTTTGGGAAGAACCCTGGTAATCGACGATTCTTACTCAACCACCTACAAAGTTAAATACAACAATAGATTGCAGTATATGAAGTAATAAGAAGACTTTAATTTAATGCTTTCATGGTGTGACAAAATATGTTATGGAGTTAAGTTTTAGTGCTCATTTTGAATCCCAACATAGATTTTCATTATCCGCCAAAATTGAATATAAATAATTATTTTTATATTTTTTTTAACTTGTTGTGAATTTCACAGCTAAAGGATTCAAAACAAATATAAAAACTACTTTCAAACCGTAAGTGGTACTTCCTGTAGCTCAGTCTAATCTGTCAGTGGTCTGAAAATAGCTACAAACTCGCCAAACATTACCAAACATTACCTTCCAATGGAACATGTCAGTTCGCTCGGTTCAATAGAAAAATATTACTGTTTTGAAACCTCGAAAAAAGGCTCTTTTTTAGTGGCGAAATATTTAACGAAAAATTAAAACGGGCTTTTAATTCAAACAATTTTCTTTTTTGAAATAAATAATTTCTATTTCATACCAGCAACAACTTAAAAAATATGAATATTTGAAAAAAAATAGTGTTTGGCACTTACCATATTTTCACTAATTGACTTAAAGTTCGATCCCCAATTGTAGGGATTTGCTTAAACGTCTAATGGAAAATAGTAAATATGATGCACGCAGGTGCATACGTATTTTATTGTATTCACTTTTTTTCTTAGAAATAATTTTAGTAAAGGGAAAAATACCAAAAATGGTCTGATCAAGTTGAAATTTCCGTTTGCCAGTCTGAATTATTTTAAACATAGCAAAAGCGTTTGTCGTGGCCATGTCAAATAAATAGTAAAAGAGCCTCGTCATTATATTTCGGCTTTTACCTTGAATATGGTAATGATCAATAAGCCGTCAACCCATATGCGTATTATAATTCGCGGAAGATTTTGGGCAGCTTATTTCCACAAAAGTTTTATTTTTTCTGTCATATCGAGCTGCAATAGCTATAGTTAAAAAATTAATGCTAAGGAAGCTAAGTTCACCTTCTTTTTCCACGTTGAGATAGTAGATATCCATATTACATATTATTATTTAAATCAATCTTAATATATAAAAATCCAGTGTCATATGTATGTTCCCAGTGAACTCTTCATCAAGTCAACCGATTTCGATGAAAGTTGGCATTTTATGTGTAATTTGGTCTAACTTGAGATATAGGATAGGATATACCTATTTCGATTAATGGTCTTAATAATTTATAATTAACAATAAACTGATTGTCAATGTTGATGTTTGTTATTAATCGTAAGATTCATAAGTCTTAGGCTATATTACTAGATTACTATAGAAATCTTTAGAAATTCCTATTAATTAATACGCTGCGAAGAGTATTAATGATAGGACAAACAAATGCTTTCTAATTTAGTGATTCATGGTCGTTTTAATTAGTATGCTTATAACTCAAATATCTCTACCTATGTATTTATTTATTTATATTTACCCGTGCGAAGCCGGGACGGGCCGCTAGTATAACAATATAATTTCTATTTTCTGAGGCAGAAGTTTTGAAACAAGAGTTTGTGTTCACCGTCAAAGCAGAAAGATATGCTTCTTTAGTGATAAGCGGTTAAAAAAACTGTTAAAAATGTACATTGACGTGTTAAGGTTTTTGACACTCATTGGAAATGATGCATCACCACAAAATGCCACTTCATTTACATGTAAGCGCATTGAGTACTTACGCCAGACCAATTTGAAAATTCCTTTCTAACAGAACTGAGTATTCCATTGAATCCCACAGAAGATGGCTATGCTATTGGACTAGTAGCTTCAAATGAAGGAAAAGGAGATATTTTCTTTCCGAAATAATGTGAATTCGGAAGGAATTTGTAATGATATATGAAGTGGATTGCTGCAGTTCTGTAGTATCAGCAACAAAAGTTGAGAAGACTGCTGGTTCATCGATTTTGTCTGCTGTTTTATCTCCAATAACTTGATGCATGCATTCTTCAATTATTTCTGCATAATTTACACAAATTATCAACTAAATTATTTGGCTCAATATTGTTAACAACTTATTCAGGATCACATATGGTATCAAAGCTGCTGAAATTATCATCATCGATTTCTACTAAATCGATGAATTCGGCTAATCGTTCATCAGGCACATCTTCCTAGTTATTTTGTTATGGGCATTGGCGTTTTCGAAAATCCATTTCATGCATAAGAATTCAATTTGATCATAAAATATTCACTAAATGGCTTGACAATAATGAACACAATAACTATAAAAAAAAACACAATAATACACGGAAACCGACAAGACCGTCTAGAGACAAGATCAGTATGGATTTAAGCGATTTATAACTATTAATCTAAAATGCTGAAATTTAGCAAGGAGTATTATTTAACCATACAACTAGTTGCTAGTTTTTTTTTTAAATTAGCCAAATATTAACATTGTACCGAATTAATTATTCCAATTATTAAAATTTATTTACAAATTATTTGGACCTTCTTGTTGTCTTTTAACTAATGTTCCAGTAAATATTTGAGAATTGTCAGATATTACTAAAATTAGATTGTGAACACGTATTCCTATGAACTAAAGATTATTTGTCGTTAAGGTCTCTCCTCCTGTAAGCTATATTAAATTCCAAGAAATCAATAAATCTTCTTTTGATAAAAGGAAATGAGAGAAATGCAACATTGTTTTCTCAAATAGTCCTCGTTTCCATTATTCATCAACATTTTAGCATTTTATTTTTAAATATAAATCTACAAACTTGTTTTGCCAATTTGGCATTTTGATGAAAGGAAACAATCACTTCTTATATCACAAATAATTGACTTCTCACATAACCAAACGAAATGCATCATTTAAAGACTTCGCACCTCTATAAATCGAACTCCAAGTCTAACAAGCAGTTTCGACAGCAACTATAAACTGCCCAAACTTGTTACTTACCAAACCGATTTCGATGCCGATGCCAATACTACTTAGTAATTCTCATTTTCTCCTCGTTAGTTGATCTAACGTCAAATTAACTGCAATCGACACACAAATTAAAACCCACCACTGACCATTCACACATCAAATGCAGACAAGACCAAAAAATAAAAAGGAAACATAAATGAAAAACCACAAATCCAACATTAAATTGCCCCAATAATTCCGACATTAACAGTAGCACCTATAAGCATAGCATACCTAACCCAGTCATCATCATCATCATTATCAGCAGTAGCTCCAATGGTCCAAAGCCACACCATGCCTCGCCATCAATTCCAACTATGTGGCAAACCAATCAATGACAGCTGCTGTTTCTATGTTTCTGCTTTTGCTGCTGCTCCTGAAGTAGCCTCATTTTGTTAAAAAGCAGACAAAACTAGTAGCAAAAGCTATACCCGGTCTTCCTCTATATACGAGTAGATATTCCCTTGATGCAACAAAATGTCGTTCTTTCACACGCTACGCTCCTATTTCACACATAATCATGGGTCATTACATAAATTTCCTTCGCCTCCTCATGAGTGTAGGAAATTTATCAGCCAACAGCTGCTGCAAAATAAACTAAAAACATAACAAAAATAAGAATCTTCTTTTACACCTTGCAACATGCCACAGAGCACCTCATCGAAGAAGATCGAAGCACCAACCAGCATCGCTGGCCCCAGAGTCTGCTATACGAGTATACCCAAGCATAATGCGAAGAAGGTGATATCAACTCACTTCCTTGTCCAACTTCAGTTGCACTAAATAATTTTCTGATCAATATTTCTTCTTCTCACACCTATGCCGCAGCACCATTTGTGGTGGTGGCGTGGCGGCCGGGGCCGCCTTAGCGCCTCGGCCACCACCCGTCCCGTTCACAGTGCCGAAATCCAAGGAGGACCCATAGCAAAGATCATCATGGGGAGAAACTACGTAACAAAACGTGCTTCTAACACGTTAGTGATAGTCTTCCCGGATCACCCGCGGTAGCTACTGTCCGTGATGGTTGGCCTCAACAACAACGCGACGAGACGCGACTATACCTTAGCCAGCCGATTATTCCGATGACTAGGTGTATACAGACTTCTTTACTGCGGGAGGGCAAATCGATCGGGACAACATGAATTTTCAAGTGATCTTTATCAATTTTACGCGATCATCGCGTTCGTAACACCAAACCAAACGGTCGGTTGTGATGCTGGTGTCCCGCGTGCACATTACCATCCGCAACATTGAATCGCTGTTTCGATGACGATGACGGTGGCGGTGGCGGTGGCCACGAGCTTCCTCGTCTACGTATCTATAGGTATATGTGGTGTTAAACAATCCATTGGAACGATCTTAAATGCATGTTTTTAAGCGATCAAGCGATGATCCCCTCCTCTTGTGACTTTTGTGAGTTCGCAGGGCAAAATGGGGCCAGGAAGCAAGTTTTTGGCCCGAATAGTTCAAAATCACCAAAGATCACGCGACGACGATTGCAACAACCGACGACGAAGACGACGACGCGGATGGCTAGGCCAATGATCGCGCTATAGTGTTAAAAGAGGGCACCACACATCCCATAGGAAGATCAGTGAGAGATCAATAATAAAATGTAGGTATATAAAAACTCAAGCTACGTATGTATATGAACGGGACAAGTACTTGGACAAGATAGAGCTATGGTGCTAGATACTTTATTAAATCACCCAAGAGACATTGTCACAGTTAAACGTTCCACCATGCTGAGGAATTAATTTATGGGTAACGTGACTGTAAATTACTCATTTAGCTCTTTGGGTTTTTAGTAATTAAAGTTTAATATGATCAGACTTTAATTGTAGGTCCTCCCATTTGCACAGCGGGAACGGGAGTATAAAGGGAAGCTCGCAATCAGCTTATACAGCCATCAGGTCCGAATGAAGAGGTTTCATGGCCTTGTACAGACCTCATTCCAATAAAAAAGGTCCCCATCCGCAATCATTTTTTAAGATCCGAAACTTTGTTACGTATTTCTAGAACAGACCAATTTATTGAATTTAAATTTCCAACAAGTCAAGACCTTACTAAATAAGTGTCACTGAAGTTTCCTACGTTTTAGATATTAAAAAAAGACCTTCTTAAATTACTTGTTCGTTAGGACCTCTAAGGATGACTGAAAAATTGATGAGCTAACTCAGGTTAAAATTAGGTTGTTAACGATTAACTCATTTCTTACTTTACTTTACTTTACTTTACTTTACTTTACTTTACTTTACTTTACTTTACTTTACTTTACTTTACTTTACTTTACTTTACTTTACTTTACTTTACTTTACTTTACTTTACTTTACTTTACTTTACTTTACTTTACTTTACTTTACTTTACTTTACTTTACTTTACTTTACTTTACTTTACTTTACTTTACTTTACTTTACTTTACTTTACTTTACTTTACTTTACTTTACTTTACTTTACTTTACTTTACTTTACTTTACTTTACTTTACTTTACTTTACTTTACTTTACTTTACTTTACTTTACTTTACTTTACTTTACTTTACTTTACTTTACTTTACTTTACTTTACTTTACTTTACTTTACTTTACTTTACTTTACTTTACTTTACTTTACTTTACTTTACTTTACTTTACTTTACTTTACTTTACTTTACTTTACTTTACTTTACTTTACTTTACTTTACTTTACTTTACTTTACTTTACTTTACTTTACTTTACTTTACTTTACTTTACTTTACTTTACTTTACTTTACTTTACTTTACTTTACTTTACTTTACTTTACTTTACTTTACTTTACTTTACTTTACTTTACTTTACTTTACTTTACTTTACTTTACTTTACTTTACTTTACTTTACTTTACTTTACTTTACTTTACTTTACTTTACTTTACTTTACTTTACTTTACTTTACTTTACTTTACTTTACTTTACTTTACTTTACTTTACTTTACTTTACTTTACTTTACTTTACTTTACTTTACTTTACTTTACTTTACTTTACTTTACTTTACTTTACTTTACTTTACTTTACTTTACTTTACTTTACTTTACTTTACTTTACTTTACTTTACTTTACTTTACTTTACTTTACTTTACTTTACTTTACTTTACTTTACTTTACTTTACTTTACTTTACTTTACTTTACTTTACTTTACTTTACTTTACTTTACTTTACTTTACTTTACTTTACTTTACTTTACTTTACTTTACTTTACTTTACTTTACTTTACTTTACTTTACTTTACTTTACTTTACTTTACTTTACTTTACTTTACTTTACTTTACTTTACTTTACTTTACTTTACTTTACTTTACTTTACTTTACTTTACTTTACTTTACTTTACTTTACTTTACTTTACTTTACTTTACTTTACTTTACTTTACTTTACTTTACTTTACTTTACTTTACTTTACTTTACTTTACTTTACTTTACTTTACTTTACTTTACTTTACTTTACTTTACTTTACTTTACTTTACTTTACTTTACTTTACTTTACTTTACTTTACTTTACTTTACTTTACTTTACTTTACTTTACTTTACTTTACTTTACTTTACTTTACTTTACTTTACTTTACTTTACTTTACTTTACTTTACTTTACTTTACTTTACTTTACTTTACTTTACTTTACTTTACTTTACTTTACTTTACTTTACTTTACTTTACTTTACTTTACTTTACTTTACTTTACTTTACTTTACTTTACTTTACTTTACTTTACTTTACTTTACTTTACTTTACTTTACTTTACTTTACTTTACTTTACTTTACTTTACTTTACTTTACTTTACTTTACTTTACTTTACTTTACTTTACTTTACTTTACTTTACTTTACTTTACTTTACTTTACTTTACTTTACTTTACTTTACTTTACTTTACTTTACTTTACTTTACTTTACTTTACTTTACTTTACTTTACTTTACTTTACTTTACTTTACTTTACTTTACTTTACTTTACTTTACTTTACTTTACTTTACTTTACTTTACTTTACTTTACTTTACTTTACTTTACTTTACTTTACTTTACTTTACTTTACTTTACTTTACTTTACTTTACTTTACTTTACTTTACTTTACTTTACTTTACTTTACTTTACTTTACTTTACTTTACTTTACTTTACTTTACTTTACTTTACTTTACTTTACTTTACTTTACTTTACTTTACTTTACTTTACTTTACTTTACTTTACTTTACTTTACTTTACTTTACTTTACTTTACTTTACTTTACTTTACTTTACTTTACTTTACTTTACTTTACTTTACTTTACTTTACTTTACTTTACTTTACTTTACTTTACTTTACTTTACTTTACTTTACTTTACTTTACTTTACTTTACTTTACTTTACTTTACTTTACTTTACTTTACTTTACTTTACTTTACTTTACTTTACTTTACTTTACTTTACTTTACTTTACTTTACTTTACTTTACTTTACTTTACTTTACTTTACTTTACTTTACTTTACTTTACTTTACTTTACTTTACTTTACTTTACTTTACTTTACTTTACTTTACTTTACTTTACTTTACTTTACTTTACTTTACTTTACTTTACTTTACTTTACTTTACTTTACTTTACTTTACTTTACTTTACTTTACTTTACTTTACTTTACTTTACTTTACTTTACTTTACTTTACTTTACTTTACTTTACTTTACTTTACTTTACTTTACTTTACTTTACTTTACTTTACTTTACTTTACTTTACTTTACTTTACTTTACTTTACTTTACTTTACTTTACTTTACTTTACTTTACTTTACTTTACTTTACTTTACTTTACTTTACTTTACTTTACTTTACTTTACTTTACTTTACTTTACTTTACTTTACTTTACTTTACTTTACTTTACTTTACTTTACTTTACTTTACTTTACTTTACTTTACTTTACTTTACTTTACTTTACTTTACTTTACTTTACTTTACTTTACTTTACTTTACTTTACTTTACTTTACTTTACTTTACTTTACTTTACTTTACTTTACTTTACTTTACTTTACTTTACTTTACTTTACTTTACTTTACTTTACTTTACTTTACTTTACTTTACTTTACTTTACTTTACTTTACTTTACTTTACTTTACTTTACTTTACTTTACTTTACTTTACTTTACTTTACTTTACTTTACTTTACTTTACTTTACTTTACTTTACTTTACTTTACTTTACTTTACTTTACTTTACTTTACTTTACTTTACTTTACTTTACTTTACTTTACTTTACTTTACTTTACTTTACTTTACTTTACTTTACTTTACTTTACTTTACTTTACTTTACTTTACTTTACTTTACTTTACTTTACTTTACTTTACTTTACTTTACTTTACTTTACTTTACTTTACTTTACTTTACTTTACTTTACTTTACTTTACTTTACTTTACTTTACTTTACTTTACTTTACTTTACTTTACTTTACTTTACTTTACTTTACTTTACTTTACTTTACTTTACTTTACTTTACTTTACTTTACTTTACTTTACTTTACTTTACTTTACTTTACTTTACTTTACTTTACTTTACTTTACTTTACTTTACTTTACTTTACTTTACTTTACTTTACTTTACTTTACTTTACTTTACTTTACTTTACTTTACTTTACTTTACTTTACTTTACTTTACTTTACTTTACTTTACTTTACTTTACTTTACTTTACTTTACTTTACTTTACTTTACTTTACTTTACTTTACTTTACTTTACTTTACTTTACTTTACTTTACTTTACTTTACTTTACTTTACTTTACTTTACTTTACTTTACTTTACTTTACTTTACTTTACTTTACTTTACTTTACTTTACTTTACTTTACTTTACTTTACTTTACTTTACTTTACTTTACTTTACTTTACTTTACTTTACTTTACTTTACTTTACTTTACTTTACTTTACTTTACTTTACTTTACTTTACTTTACTTTACTTTACTTTACTTTACTTTACTTTACTTTACTTTACTTTACTTTACTTTACTTTACTTTACTTTACTTTACTTTACTTTACTTTACTTTACTTTACTTTACTTTACTTTACTTTACTTTACTTTACTTTACTTTACTTTACTTTACTTTACTTTACTTTACTTTACTTTACTTTACTTTACTTTACTTTACTTTACTTTACTTTACTTTACTTTACTTTACTTTACTTTACTTTACTTTACTTTACTTTACTTTACTTTACTTTACTTTACTTTACTTTACTTTACTTTACTTTACTTTACTTTACTTTACTTTACTTTACTTTACTTTACTTTACTTTACTTTACTTTACTTTACTTTACTTTACTTTACTTTACTTTACTTTACTTTACTTTACTTTACTTTACTTTACTTTACTTTACTTTACTTTACTTTACTTTACTTTACTTTACTTTACTTTACTTTACTTTACTTTACTTTACTTTACTTTACTTTACTTTACTTTACTTTACTTTACTTTACTTTACTTTACTTTACTTTACTTTACTTTACTTTACTTTACTTTACTTTACTTTACTTTACTTTACTTTACTTTACTTTACTTTACTTTACTTTACTTTACTTTACTTTACTTTACTTTACTTTACTTTACTTTACTTTACTTTACTTTACTTTACTTTACTTTACTTTACTTTACTTTACTTTACTTTACTTTACTTTACTTTACTTTACTTTACTTTACTTTACTTTACTTTACTTTACTTTACTTTACTTTACTTTACTTTACTTTACTTTACTTTACTTTACTTTACTTTACTTTACTTTACTTTACTTTACTTTACTTTACTTTACTTTACTTTACTTTACTTTACTTTACTTTACTTTACTTTACTTTACTTTACTTTACTTTACTTTACTTTACTTTACTTTACTTTACTTTACTTTACTTTACTTTACTTTACTTTACTTTACTTTACTTTACTTTACTTTACTTTACTTTACTTTACTTTACTTTACTTTACTTTACTTTACTTTACTTTACTTTACTTTACTTTACTTTACTTTACTTTACTTTACTTTACTTTACTTTACTTTACTTTACTTTACTTTACTTTACTTTACTTTACTTTACTTTACTTTACTTTACTTTACTTTACTTTACTTTACTTTACTTTACTTTACTTTACTTTACTTTACTTTACTTTACTTTACTTTACTTTACTTTACTTTACTTTACTTTACTTTACTTTACTTTACTTTACTTTACTTTACTTTACTTTACTTTACTTTACTTTACTTTACTTTACTTTACTTTACTTTACTTTACTTTACTTTACTTTACTTTACTTTACTTTACTTTACTTTACTTTACTTTACTTTACTTTACTTTACTTTACTTTACTTTACTTTACTTTACTTTACTTTACTTTACTTTACTTTACTTTACTTTACTTTCGTTGGCGCTGCAGCGCAAGGTACTTCTGGGCCCAAAGTAATAGATTTCACAAGCTTAGTGTCTCCTGTTTCGAATACGAAGCGGGCGTGTATCAGTCTCAGCTTGGTCACTCCACTGGAGATGAGGTCTATCTCTGCTTTGTGTTCCCTTTTGCTTGGCATTTTATGCTTTACGCGCGGAAGCTTCGATCTTCATTCGCTCAACATGACCTAGTGATCTTAACAGTTAGCCAAGCGGTTTTTTTAAGCATTAGCAAGTCGCTGAAAAGCTCACACAGTTGATGGTTGTACCGTCTCCAACAGATTTTATTTTCCCTGGCGAACTTGACCAATCCATAAATCGTTCGTACAACTTTCAACTAAAAGATACCAATGGAGTTTTCTTCCCCTGTTTAAGAGGGTCTAAGTCTAAGCTTCTGTCACATATAGCAAGACCAGGACCGTGAGGGTTTTCTTACATCGTTTCCTTTTTACTTCGCGATAGCGTCTTATTTATTAATTGTTTACTTCGGACAATAAAACAGCAAGTAGCAAGAGTTATCCTATGCTTGATTTCTGTACTGATGACATTTGCAGAATTAACACCAGTGGCAAGGTAGACGAATTCATTGACCACCTCGAAATTATACCTATCAATGGTCCTTTTCTGACAAAGTCATGCTACATGAATCGAAACTCTTCGATGACAGCCCATATTTAGTTTTGTCCTCATTGATGTATACAAGACTTATTTTCTTTGCTTCAGTCTCGATACTGGAAAAGGCAGCTGTCACTGCTCGTTTGGTTTTTCTCATAATGTCGAAGTCATCTGCATATCCAAGATACTGTGTAGATTTTTAAAAGATGATGCCATTTGTTGTACCACTTGTCGATGTCAGTGCATTTCCTTGTCGTAATTCTGGCTTCAAAAGTTTCTGTATAATTTCCTTCAATTTTGACGAAGCAGCGAGCATTTACAAACGTCATTCTGACAAGTAGTATTAGCTTTTCAGGGATATCATGGTACAGTATAGTGCTTCCCTGTTGACAATGTCAAAGGCTGGGTTCTTCCTGGGTCCTGCGATTTCTTCAGGATTTATAGTAGTGTGGAGATTTGATCGATGGTAGATTTTTAAGACCTGGTAAGGCCCAATCAGTTCGAAATATCTTTGAGCTTTTACTGACTCCACTTTAATGGGATCTTTCCGTATCAAAACAAAAGCTTTTCAGATTTTCAAAATGTCGGAAGTTCACTAGCAAAATGGTATCTCGTGTGTTATCAGCTTAAGACATTCGAAGAACATGACAGGTGTTTGGACGTCTGGCTGATTGATTAGTAATAAAAACTCCGATACTTAAAATCAGGCTACGATTGTTTATAAAGGTTTTTGATTTTCAACATGTCCAAAGTTCTCTAGTGAATTTCTCTGTTTAGTATGTTATTTTGGATTCTAGCTGATTGATAAGAAATAAAAATTAAGAGCTCTAAGATGAAACTATGATTGTTTGAAAAGGTTTCTAGATTACAAGACGTCGGAAATTCACGTGTGAAAAGGTTGTTGCGTGTGTGATCAGCTTGAACTGTTTGAACAAAATGACAGTTATTTTGACGTTTGACTCCGAAATTTTAAATCAATCTACACATAATTGAGTATGAATCGAACTTAAATAAACTGCTGTTAATTTTCTTTACTCGTATATTATATGAAGTAGAATTTTTGGCCTTAAATTTAAATTTTTATAATTAGTCCCACCATGCGACAGAAGTTTCATCGATGCAACCCCTTTAGCCTGACCAGCCGATGGATAAAAGTGATGTGGTGTGGCTCATAGCCACAGAGTAGGTAGGTAGGTAGGTAGGCATAGCATATATAATGGCGATTAACCAGGCGGGAACGCCATCAGTGCTTGGGCTAATACCATGCGGCGAAATGCCCATCGTTGGAAATCGCACGGACATTGGTCTCCTCTAAATCAAAAACAGAGACATGTTCTGCCCAGCTTAGTCTCCCGTTTACCGTGTGGACACCAATAACGCAGTATCCCAACATCAACATAGCCATAGCCATAACCCATCGAAAACCACAAACATAAATAGGAATGCCATTCCGATTAATCAACAGCAGTTATGCGAAAAATGAAAAACGAATGTAATGTCGCCCTCGATTCCACAATATGTCGCCTGACGATGATGAGTCTTTCATTGACATGCATCCATCCAACCATCCATGCGTCCATTTCGACATCATGCATGATGTCAATATAGAAAACGGATTCACAACCATGAACCCAACAGGAGCCGAATGCCAATGCCGAACCATGTCGGAGATGGAGTTGGAGCTGATGGAGCTCGAGCTGGAGCCCAAATACGGAGACAGGAAAGAAATTATAATTACCGCGTGTCCGATCTGTGTAAATAATCCCTCAGCCTCAGCGAGTGTGTGTGTGGCTGATGGCCATGCATCCAACCATCCCTACCGGCGGCGGAGCGGCCTTCCATTAGTGGCCTCATTCAAAATGCCATTATCATGGCTATGGGATGCAGGAATTCACTGGAATTTTGTCGGCGCGTATTTTCTGTTCGGATGGTTTCGAAAACAAGACAATTTTTTAATGGGCCCACACGCAGTCCATTCACAACACAATCTGCTGCGTTACCGTGCGTCGTCGTCACTGCTCCACCGTACCGCCACTGATGCGACGCCATCCACCGCCACCGCCATCACCTCACAACAAAGCCCCAACCACTCGTGTTCTGTCAAATAGAAAGAGTAAAAAAATGTATATAAATTGTATTTTTTGTCTTCTTCTCATTTTCCGGCGACATACAAAAGACGAACTGTCATCAGATTTTGATTGAATTTTCTGCATAATTAAGGAGGCTCTGGTTCTGGCTGCGTGGGCGCTGAATCTGATGATGCTGATGCTTCTGAATGAGGCGACGCACGGTTGGAAGAAGAGATTTCTTAATTTAAAATGCAAGCTTATAATCATTGTCCGGCCCCGCTGATGTTGGAATATTTAAGAAACATTTTGCAGAGCAGAAGGAGAATGATTTTATAATTTCCCTTGGGAATATTGTCTAAGACAGTAAAAAAAAAGACAAGATGTCTTATCCTGGAATGAGCTCCGAAACACCAGGTGAAATGAGTTTTTTTTTATTTGTTGGTTCTTTACATTTTTTTGGAGGATATCATTATAGAGTAATGAGCAGCACTTAAGGGCAGGTGGGGAAGATATAATTTCTTTGATTGTCCAGATTTTATTGTTTTATTTTTTCAGGAGAAAAATCTAGACAACATTTAAGGCTAAGGTAAGCATTCTTTAAAATTCGAATTTGAATAATTTTTAAATTAGACTTGCTCAAAAATTAAAAATAAAGTAGATAACCGTTAGATATTTATGTGGTTGATGTAAATATTCTAGTCTCACTCTTGAATGCCCGCACAATGAACAGGCCTGTGAAACTTTGTGGAACTTGTAACCATGGTGAAACCTATCTCTTAACTGGTAAATTAACAAACCCTACAAAAATGTATGTTCTGGTATGAAAAAATCACTGATATGTATGTTAATCTATTTCAAAAATGTGATTTCAGTTTTAAAATTTCATTTGACATTCTGAAACAGGCTTGTGGAACTTTGTGGAACTTGTGGAACGATCGCAATGAAATTATTCAATGACGCATGAAATAGGTGCACATTTAGTAATGGACTACTACTAAAAAATAATAACAAATTCATGGTAAAAATGATTAAAAAAATCAAAATCTGTTTTTGTAAACGAGATTTTTAGTCGAAAAACAATTTTTACCAATTTTAGTAGCATTTCTTATAAGTTTTTATTTCTTATAACAAATACAAATTTGATGAATGAAATTAATTTGAAGTCAATGTCTTCTATTATTCACAAAATATCGAAATCCGAACATCAATTTTTACCAATTTTGTGTACAATTTTTTGTAGATTTAAATTTTTTATGAAAAAACTAACTGTTGGATTTTTATAAAAAAATTAATTTGAAGCCAATATCTCAAATTTTTGGAAAGATATTTGAGTCGAAAATCAATTTTTGCGAATTTTTAGTAATTTTTTTAGGTTTTTATTTTTTATTAAAAAACTGTGTATTCAATTTTCTCAAAATGTAAATTAATGTTGAAAACAATATTTCTTATAAGACAAAATTAGTTTGAAGCCATAATCTCAAATTTTTAAAGGATATTTAAGTCGAAAATCAATTTTTACCAACTTTGAGTAATGTTTTGTTACGATTTTTATCTTATCTATATATATAAAAATCAATGCCACTTTTCGTTGTAATGTTATAACTCAACAATGCCCTTACCGATTTGGATAATTTTGGTCTTGAATTATTCGTGGAAGTCCAGAGAAGGTTTGTACGTAGAGAAAATTTTAAAAAAATCTTGAAAAAGTGTAAAATCAACATCTTTCTATACTCCCATATACAAACAATTTGTACTAATACTTAAAAGCCAATTTGGCAAAACAATCGAAGACAAAAAAAGTGACGTTAGTTCTTTCAAACAAATTTAATGTCATCATTTGTCATTTCATTTTATCAGCGATAATTATTGCTTTGTTATGTTTATATTTTCCAAAATATTGTTGAGTTATTGCTTTGTGTTTATATTTTCCAAAATATTGTTGAGTTGTTGAGTGAAGGTAAAATGCCACGAGCAAGACGAAATTCTGCTATGGCAAAAGTTCTGCGATTAACGTCAATTATTTTATGTGATGAGTGCACAATGGCGAATAAAAATCAATAGAAGCATTTAAACGAACAATGCAAGATTTACGCGGTAATCAACAGCTTTTTGGTGGTGCTCTGATATTGCTGTCAGGGGACATTCGTCAAACATTGTCTGTCATTCCTCGATCAACTCCTGTTGATGAAATAAACGCATGTTTGAAATCATCAGTTCTTTGGAGATATGTACGAAAATTGACACTGAACATTAATATGCGTATTCACCTACATAATGATGTAACTGCACATGAGTTTTCGAAACAATTTTTAGAAATTGGTGATGGCAAAATACCAATCGACAGTACCAACGGATTGATCACTTTACCGAACAATTTTTGTACAATTGCGCAATCTATAGATGAGTTGATTGAATGTGTTTTTCCGAATATTCTTCAGAATTACAGAAATCATGATTGGTTGAGAGAAGGCGCCATTTTGGCACCGAAGAACATTCATATCAATGCCATTAATTTTCAAATTCAAGCGAAACTGCCAGGTATAGTCACGACATATAAATCAATTGACAGTGTTATGAATCAAGATGAGGCAATGAATTATTCAATTGAATTTTTAAATTCATTGGAACCGACTGGTATACCACCGCATTGCTTGAATCTGAAAATTGGTTCTTTGATTATATTATTGCGAAATATTAATCTACCAAAACTGTGTAATGGCACCAGATTGGCAGTGAAAAAGTTATTGCCAAATTTGATTGAAGCTTCAATCTTAACTGGTAAATCAAAAGGAGAAGTGTGTTTGATACCGCGTATCCCTATGATTCCAACTGATATGCCATTTGAATTCAAAAGATTACAATATCCTGTGCGTTTATCATTTGCGATGTCCACAAATAAGGCCCAAGGGCAAACACTTCACGTTTGTGGTGTCAATTTGGAGGAATCATGTTTTTCACATGGCCAACTTTATGTTGACTGTTCCAGAGTCGGTATCCCCAACTGTTTATTTATTCATGCTCAAAATGGAAAAACAAAAAATATTGTTTATCTAACTGTTTTACTAACCCATATAGACCCACCATAGTAAGAGTACCCAATTCTTTTTTATTTTTTAGTTTTTACTCTTTGATTCTTTGCTGATAAATATAATATAAACAATATATCATTTGGGTCATTTGGACTTAAATAGCTAGCAATTTAAAATATTTTTTTTGTTTGAATCAATGAACTTAACAATCATTTTTTTTATAACTATGCCTTATACGTAGCGAAGCACGTACCGGGCCGCTAGTATGTATATAAAAATGAATCGCAAAATGTGTTGGTAAGCGCATAACTCAACAACGCCTGGACTAATTTGGCCAATTCTTTTTTTAAAATGTTCGTTGAAGCTCAAGGATGGTTTTTACGGTGAGAAAAATTCCAATAACTGCCGGAAAAACCATAAAAACAGCCCTTTTCTTTTTCCCATACAAATGTTTTCTAACTAAAACGTAGTCGGCTTAAAGAATTTGACTTCAAGTCATATCAAATTAAAAAAAAAGAAAAAAAGAAGAAAAAAGCGTAGATGTCGATTTGCTATTGTTTTTCTTGGATTTTCTGTTACCTTATCTGCTGAGTTTGTTTTTGTCAACTGATAAACGGCTGATACAAATCCGTGTTTTGTGCAGAGTGTTAGTGTTTGTTTAGTTAGTGTTTAGTGACAAAATAATTTATATTTGATATGCCTCCTATAAGACGAAGCAATTTAGGTAGAAGAACCCGAACTGCTACAAAACAAGCTAATTACCAAACTAATCGTACTGCACAAGAACGTGAAGACCAAATTGAACGTGAAAGAATTCGGATATCACCACAAACGCGTGAAGGGCGAGCGCGACATTCAACTAATGATCGCTCAAGTTTGAATCGAGCTGCTTTCAGTTACGATGTGTCAATTGACTACAGAAACTACCAATGTGTGGTTATTGGTTCTATGAACTCGGTTTGCTCACACTGTAAGACATTGAAATACAAAAACGAAGCTAATGGATTGTATTGCGCAAATGGTAAAGTGAAATTGATACCATTGGATACACCACCAGAGCCATTGTACTCATTGGTTTCAGGAATAGGAACAGATTCCATACACTTTTTGACACTTATTCAACACTATAACAATTGCTGTCAAATGACTTCATTTGGGGCAACAAATGTAGTAGGGGAAACTTCATGCCAACTTTCAAGGTATGTATTATAGCAGTTATTCATAATTATTTTAGCGAACAAAATTTTATATCACCTAATTTAAGATGTTTATTGATATACATATATTAGTTACAACTAAATATATAATTTTTAAGATCAAATATTATTTAAGTTTGATCAATGACAATTCATAAATTTATACCCCATTGCTTATTTATTTTATTTTATAGTGTTTGGTACAAAAATAATATTTTTTTTTTAATTAACAGATACAAGGGCAAATATATCACAGAGCAGGTTCACTGTTATCAGTGTCAGATAGCGACAGAAAATTCCTGCAAATTTATTTTATGGGCAATTCACCACAAGAAATTGATCTGCGTTGTGCAAATAACAATTTAGTAAAGAGGTCTATTTAGTATGGGAGGCGACGGTAAAAGTACCTACCTCATCGAGTCAATGGAAAATTTGGTCATTAACGAATGGTAAATGACACGAAGATTACAAAACCGCTGGTCGGACAGACTTTTTCCGGGCCTTTTGGCCGCAAAATGGTCACTTCCGGTTGCGTTTTTTGGTGTTGGGGTATACCATAAGGTCAATGAAAAATTTAAATAGTAGTTGATAGAGATCTGGTGGTAGATTTAAAATCATTTGGTCGGACAGACACAATCCGGGACCAACCCTTTGTCCGACCATCTCAAAAAACGGTATTTTTGGTGTTGACCTACCTCATCGGGTCAATGGACAAATGGGGTATCAAATGAAAGCTTGGACCATCTACTTTAAGAATCTACTGGTCGGACAAACTTTTCATGGGCCAAACATACGTCCGACCGCTTTTTCCCCAAAAAAATGCTTTCATCTTTTTTCAACTCAATATCAAACATTTTTAAGTCAAATAAATATAAAATTTGTATCAGATAAAAGTTAACATTGTCACCTAAATAAATTATATAAAAAAGTTTAAAAAAAAATTACAAAAAGCCATAACAAAATCTATTGATCATTTTTTTCTCAGGAAATTAATTTTTTTTTATAAATTAAATAAATGACATACTTACCGACGAACTATCTACTTCCAGCAGGAAAAAGTTAATCCAATTATTAATTAAATGTTACTCATACATATGTATGTCTATATAAAATAAACATAATATCACATATCAATACATAGAATACAAAAATAAACTTTGCATATATATCCTAGTAATTATTCAACGACAATTAAAATAATAAAAAATTAAGAAATATCGTCTTCAACAGAATCTTCCTCACTCAAATATTCCAATTCTTTGTCTTTTAAAATAATATCATCAACATTAAGCGGAGTGGGATCCCCTTGAAACCAAAGTTGTATAAACTTTTCATCCTTCAATACCCACCCAAAATCTTGTGCCCTCAGTTTGACGCATTCTGCTTCTGTGGCATTAGCCCACATAGAACTTACACAAATTGTTCTTTTAATTTTTTCATTGAGTGATTTAAAACATGGTGGAATCAAGCTAGGGTCAAAGTTTTTTATATTTTTACAAAAAATACCTACCGACGTTTGTTTAGAAGCATATACATATGTTTTGAAACCTTTGAAATCTAGCTTCATTTACACTTTTGCAGTTCCGTAGACCATACATATGTGAAGTAAAGTTTTGAATATATTCTGTATCTTTTTCCAGTAAAAGATCAGTTTGTTTAATGTTTACTCAATGCTTCAAAGGCAGCTTGAACACAACCACTTTTTTGAAGGATATCTAGAGGATATCTAGCTTTTCCTTTTCTAAAAAAAACTGGTAGCGCATCACATACTAAATTCACTCCCGATGTCGAAGCTAGTTGCGTACAGTTTATGCTATTGAAATAATTTCTTTTCGAGCTGCCACTTGCTAACCAAATCTCTAAGTCCTTGAATTTGTGCATATTCCCCAGTAAAATAACGAGTATGTCTGTGTCAGATGCTCGAACCATAATGTTGGAATTAGGTTTTGATTAGCTTATATATTAAATTAATCTGGTATCGGCTTCTGCATGGCTGCAACTATATTTATATTCCTCACGTTTAGAAATACATTGGTTTTAACTTCATAGGAGAAACACGTGTCATCTACCGTCAAAAAAAAACAATTTTGTCTCCTAAAATTGGAATCAAGGAACTATCCTCCCAGTGCAGCCCTAAAAATCTTACGAGTGATTTTTTAAATTTAGGGCTTTTAAGGCATTTAAGAAAATCATCTGTTCGTTTTTGAAGTGGTCCAGAAATCGTGAAATTTGAGACTTCTACTTCATTTCGAACGCAATGTTCAGAGTCTTTGATGAGTGGGTGTAAATAGCGGTCAAAAACAACATGAACTTCCGGGGCATCCGTGCAACATACCCTTGTTAAAATCATCTCCGATATTTTGTTAAATGTTTGAGGAACTAATGACCCTAAGAGATGGATTAAGTAAAAGCCATCAATTAATTCTATATCTTCTTTTAACGGCTCGGACGGAGAAATTCTAGATTTCAGTTTTTTTGCCAAAACTGCTTTATCAGTTTTGTGCATTTCACCAGTATAGTGACAAAGGGCTGGGGGCCTGGAGACAATGGATATGATAAACAAACCTCCATGTAAATTTTTTTTTCTAAAGCTATTGCTAATATAGTCTCCCAAAGTCATCCCGTTCCATTTTTATAAGGCTCTGTTTTGTACTATCTCTACTTTTTTGATATTTTTTTAAGCATTCTGATGCGAAGTTCAGAATATTGTTGCGCTTTAAAGGTTTTTCAAATCGACCAATGTTTTCAGAACACTCTTCAATAAGTGTTACCTTTTGTTTTTGCCTGTTTCATTGACATTTAGAACAAAGTCAGCTTTCTGTTGACTTGTCGCTCTACCTGTTGTTATGTTAAAAAGAAATTCTTTTCCCAAGTTTTCATCAAAAGGATTTATATTTTGTTTGAAAACATTAACGATATCAGTTAATGCTTTCTTGTCCTTTTGAATTCTATTTCTGGCTCATGACATATATCATCCGATTGTCCGATTTTTATTTCAGTTAACATTTGGGAAATAATTTGTATTCTTAAGTTATGACTTAGTGCCCAGCGTTGTCTTGCTGAAACTGAATTTGGAAAATGGGTAACACCAGTCAAACAAGTTAGCAGCATCCGCATTAATAGTTTGTTCGAGAATCAGGTCAACTGGTGACCTAGAAAAACTTTTTGCTGTACGCCTTATACCAAAAGCACCACGCCTAAATTCATATATTAAATTAAAATTTTGTATTTTTAATTCAACTTAATTAGAATGATATTTAAATATCCACCTTGCATAATTAGGTTAGTTAAACACAAAAAATAAATTGGAAAGTTCGAAAATAAAATCCACATACAATTCAAAATCACTCGTTCTTATACTCCTTGAAAACCTGAAAAAAACGTTCATGAAAATGTGTTGAAAAAACAATTTTGTCTTTATTAAATACCTTATTAATTATCATTAGAACCAAAAAATATAATTTTATTAGATACCTGCTGCAATTTTAAGTACAGAAACAGGATTGCATTTTAATTGGAGTTAGTAGTTCGTCGGTAAGTATGTCATTTATTTAATTTATAAAAAAAAATTAATTTCCTGAGAAAAAAATGATCAATAGATTTTGTTATGGCTTTTTGTAATTTTTTTTTAAACTTTTTTATATAATTTATTTAGGTGACAATGTTAACTTTTATCTGATACAAATTTTATATTTATTTGACTTAAAAATGTTTGATATTGAGTTGAAAAAAGATGAAAGCATTTTTTTGGGGAAAAAGCGGTCGGACGTATGTTTGGCCCATGAAAAGTTTGTCCGACCAGTAGATTCTTAAAGTAGATGGTCCAAGCTTTCATTTGATACCCCATTTGTCCATTGACCCGATGAGGTAGGTCAACACCAAAAATACCGTTTTTTGAGATGGTCGGACAAAGGGTTGGTCCCGGATTGTGTCTGTCCGACCAAATGATTTTAAATCTACCACCAGATCTCTACCAACTACTATTTAAATTTTTCATTGACCTGATGGTATACCCCAACACCAAAAAACGCAACCGGAAGTGACCATTTTGCGGCCAAAAGACCCGGAAAAAGTCTGTCCGACCAGCGGTTTTGTAATCTTCGTGTCATTTACCATTCGTTAATGACCAAATTTTCCATTGACTCGATGAGGTAGGTACTTTTACCGTCGCCTCCTGGACTAATTGTAGAACAATTACAAAACTGCACTGGATCTGATGCCATCTGATAATCAGAAAATTGTAATCAGAGCTGTCAAATCACCTGCAGGTCAACATGCAAGACGTTAAAATGTACCAACTATTGATGAAGTTGTTATCGTTGTAGTTGGAGAAAACTTGGAATCCCGTGATATTGTTTTACATCGTCGAAATGATCAATTACAACGTATTAAGCAATTAAAAGACGAACTTATTTAGAAGGTGTTTCCAAATGTTTCTCAAAATTACAGAAACCATGATTGGTTGAGCGAACGAGCTATACTGGCTGCAAAAAACATTAATGTAAATGAATTGAATTTCAAAATTCAAGAACAAATTACATGCGAATCGAGGATATATATGTATGTAAATCAGTTGATTCCGCTACTAACCAAGATGATGTAGTCAATTATCCACCGGAATTTTTAAACTCGCTGGATTTGCCAGGATTGCCACCTTACAATCTTCAATTAAAGGTTGGATCAATAGTTATAGTGTTGAGAAATATCAACCAACCGCGTCTTTGCAACGGTACACGGTTAGCGATAAGATATAGCGAAGCAACTATACTCAAAGGAAAGTATAAAGGAAAAGATGTTCTTATACCGCGCATCCCAATGATTCCGACTGATGTGCCATTTGAGTTTAAACGACTACAGTTTCCAGTGCGGCTTTCTTTTGCTATGACCATAAACAAGTCCCAGGGCCAATCATTAAGTGTTTGTGGTATTAATATAGAAAACCCATGTTTCTCACAAGGTCAATTGTATGTTGCCTGTTCCCGTGTTGGAAAACCATCAGATTTGTTTGTCCATGCGCCAAGTAATCAAACAAAGAACATCGTATATCACAAAGCACTATACAATGATAATAAAATTGATTTTTGTTAATAATTATGATTCACTATATTAACAATAAAGAGATTACTTACTTTTAAACCCTTATATACATATATGTTTCATTTAATTATTTTTTATTCACAACGCCCTATCACCCAGGGTGACGGTTCTGTTCAGGAGAATGTTTAGCCACGAGTATAAAATACGTAGGAACAATAACTGCCACTTTACAAATCTTTATGACAGGACGAAGTCTGTCTGTCCCCTAGTTTTTTATAAAAAAAACTGTCAATTCGATTTTTCTCAAAATTTTATTTTGTATACAATAATTTTGGAGATAAAATTATTTTTTGTTCGTATAAACTATTCGAGGTGACAAATATTTGTTTTTAGTTTTTTTCCTTTATAAAAAAAAACGTTAGTTAGATTTTTTTCCAAAAATATACTTCTTCTTCACGTCATAATATATAATATAAAATTTAATTCAACTCGCTAGCGTTATTGGTTCGTGAGATATTTTGGGTAAACCAAAATTTTCACCTTTTTTTTAAATTGCTATGGTAAAAAAACTCTAGACTCTAGGGGCCTTGAAACGTCGAGAAATGTCAAAATTTTCAATTTTACAAATCGGACCGATTACAATAACTTTCTATGGGAAGTTAATAAGCTTTTTTTCTTTCACGTACAAAAATGGTTGTAAAACATTTTTGATCGTTGCGGCATTTGTAGAGGTATTTAATAGATATTTTTGAATATTTAAACAAACCAACACCATTTTGGGGCCCGCCGATATTTATATCGTGATTAGAAGCAAGTTTCTATAGACCAATAACCGATGCAATAACAACTTGAGTGGTAAACTTTAACTTTGACATTTGACACTTCTTTTATTTCGGCTGCTGTCAATTGACAAACGTAAAGCCTAATTATTCCAAAAAATCTGTTTGCTAGTTCGTCGGCATAAACCATTGACTTTACATCTAGCTTCCTTAAAAGTTATCAAAAGGCGTTAAGTCGAACGACCGATCAACCATTTAAGCTACTTCTGGAAATAAAGCTGTCATCAAATTGATTTTGGGCATATTAATTGATGTTTAAGTTGCACCATCTTGTTGGAACTTAATGTAGTCGATGCTTATAGCTTAGTAATTTTTGGAAACAAAAATCAGTCAGTATTACTCGGCACCAGATTGGCAGTGAAAAAGTTATTGCCAAATTTGATTGAACTACAATCTTAACTGGTAAATCAAAAGGAGAAGTGTGTTTGATACCGCGTATCCCTATGATTCCAACTGATATGCCATTTGAATTCAAAAGATTACAATATCCTGTGCGTTTATCATTTACGATGTCTATAAATAAGGCCCAAGGGCAAACACTTCCCTACCTTTTGTGGTGTCAATTTGGAGGAATCATGTTTTTCACATGGCCAACTTTATGTTGCCTGTTCCAGAGTCGGTACCCCCAACTGTTTATTTATTCATGCTCAAAATGGAAAAACAAAAAATATTGTTTATCCAACTGTTTTAGATTAACCCATATAGACCCACCATAGTAAGAGTACCCAATTCTTTTTTATTTTTTTAGTTTTTACTCTTTGATTCTTTGCTGATAAATATAATATAAACAATATATCATTTGGGTCATTTGGACTTAAATAGCTAGCAATTTAAAATATTTTTTTGTTTGAATCAATGAACTTTATAATCATTTTTTTTATTACTATGCTTTATACGTAGCGAAGCACGTACCGGGCCGCTAGTACTTTCTATAAAAGTACGAACGCATTCCGGATTTGAGAACAAAAGTCCTAAATCATTTCTCTAGTGACCTAGTTTTCTATTGTTTTGTTGCCATGACCTACTCTAGAAACTTCTTTTCAACAAAAAAAAACGTATAAAAACATTAAACATTTTATCGTTTCCATGACTTCTCACTGAAGACTAAACGTTAGAGACATAATAATAACCATGTTCCATACAATATATACAATATACATGCCACATAATGCCCATAATCCAACCTAGATATAGCGAGCATGTAACTGCTTCTGTTTCGATCTCAAAGTAGAGCAATATCCTTGATCCTAACCTATGTTTACTGCATGTCTAACAGTATACAAAATTGTATTCCAAACAGCAGCTAAACAACCACACCATAACGTAACGTAGGTATATACACAATAACATAACATAGTACACACGAGCTTATCTCAAACGACATGCCATAAAGTTTTAATGCCACCCAAAACAACCAAAATCTTAAAAACTCGCTGCTGCGATCGTGCAAATCGTTCATAAACGCCATCGTCTCGACCATAATGGCCGTCGCCATCGTCATCATCATCATATAATCATCTGGAATCTGGATACAGCCAGCCAGCGCCAGTCGGCCAGTGCAATAGCAGCGGCTGTATGCGGATATGATGGCCACGCGCATAAATGTCATAATTCTACAATCGCGATATCGTGAGATTTCAATAAATGTCCGACATGCCAATAAAGATGCCAGCCCAAAGATGACTTCCGTTAGAGGAAAGACCAAGACAGTCAAGCTCCGATGCTGTACATTGGCCATTATAATATGGCTATTCATCCGAACTCCTTCTTGCTGTCATACTATACTGCCGACTGCATCTGATACTGCCATCACTGCCACCAACGCCATCGCGATCGGTAAAGTGGTGCTAATGAGAGTTGCCCACCGGCTGATGTGTGGTGCATGTCGGTTGAGCGATATTTTAAGTGCACAGTATGCGCAGCGCAGCAGCATAACAGCAGCTCTTAATATTGTTTCCTTTTTTTATCTTTCAGTCCATTATAAAGCGTTGGATGTTATATACAACCTGCAGAAAGATCGATCTGAAGGAAAGGTAGGTATAAGTTTTCGCTTTAAATACGATATCGTGATGGTGTTTGGAACATGATAGAAGCATCAATTTATTGACGTGGATTTTTGTCTAACAAACATCGACTTCGACAGATCATATCAAAGGATATCATTAGACAACCGATGCTATGCGATGTGATGCAATGCGAGGGACCTGCTCTTCATGGTATGTTATTATAATGCAGGGGATATTGGTGAGAGATCCGCATCTCACTTGTTGTGTTGTGACTGACATTAGATTTTATTGATCTCGACAAGACGACAAGTGGGCAGGTCGTGAATACCGAACGACCACATCCAGGCAAAACTACGTGGATGGATTGATCAAAGAGTGATAAGAATCAATTTTGTGAGCTTAACCTTTGGCTGTCATAATGAATGTGGCCATTTTAAAATGTTCATTAGACAGGAAAAGATATTTGATCACAGGTTTCGTTAAAAATGTTTTGAGCTCAGTTCTGTGTATTCACAAAATTTGACATTAAATAAATTTTCACTCAGTAATAAATAAATTTATATTTTAAATTGACATCTGTCAAAATAAGAAAACTGATTTTGCCTCGTTTTTGTTTCCAAAGCAACAAACTGATTTTTTATTGATCTTTAACCAATTTATAAATTGTTCATTGACAGCTGTCAATTTGACACTATAGGGAGTTTTTTATAGGTACATGAGAAGATCCTATGGTTTGATAGTTGAGAATGTAAAGCTGTATTGACAATTCTGTTCAATACAATTTGTTCATTCGTCATAAATCGTTTAACGCCACAAAAACGCTTCCAAGTTGTGGAAATTTACAATTTCGTTTTTAGATGAAGCTCATTTCAAGTTCAATGGCTTTGGCAATAATAACGAATCTTAACATCGATTAAAGCTGCTTCTTTCGTGCGGTTTACACGCTGGTGGGATCTTCGGTCTTAATTTTTTTTTGTCGGGAACTGATACTGTAAATGAAAAAATTGACTGACTTTTTTCCAAAAATCAACAAGCTTAACATCGACTACAATTTGGTTCCAGCAAGACGCCGCAGATTCTTAAACAGTGTGATCAAATTATTGCAAAATTAATTTGTTGATAACTTTATTTCTCCCTCCTCGGTTAACTTCGAAGGTTGGGAGGATGTACTTGATGTTACTCTATCAAATAACAATCTTTATTCTATGGTGGAAAATTGGAGAGTCTCACTTGTGAATTCTTTTTCTGATCACAGGTGGATACTCTTCAATATAAATTTTGAGTCTGAAATTCCTCCCCCTCACAGAAACCCCAAAAATACTGATTGGAAGAAATTCCATCAAATAATTAACACGAAACTGTGTAACACGCCAAATCGGTGTCCAGAGTCGGTAAGCGATCTCGAGTCTAAAGTAAAGACCTTCGAGGCAGCTTTTGACACGGCTTACAAAGTCTCGTGCCCTATTAAATACAGTCGCAAATCACTCCCTATGTGGTGGAATGAAGAACTGTCTAGTCTCAGGAAAAATACTAGAGTGATCTTTAATATTTGCCACAAACACAAATTCTACCAACCGTACAAAGACTGTCTAAGAGTTTATAAGCGAGCCATTGCCAAGTCTAAACAGCAAAGCTGGAGGGATTACTGCCACAAAATAGAAAATATAAAAGAATCCGCCAGGCTTAGTAAGATTCTATCGAAGGACCATTGTTGTCCTTCCTTTCTTAAAAAATCTGGCGATTCCTGGGCAGCATCTCCTGCAGAATACCTAGAACTGCTGTTGGCTGCTCATTTTCCGGGTTGTGAGAATAACAACCCTCAAACTCTTAATTCAAATGGCGTGTCGACGGCGGATATAGAACACATTGATACCTTGATAAAAAAGGAAAATATTGCTTGGGCAATCAACACATTTTCCCCGTACAAGTCTCCATGCCTGGACGGCATAATGCCGATCATGCTTCAGAAAATGCAATTTCTGGCGATTCCTTGGCTGGAGATGATCTTTAAAGGATGTCTCTGTCTAAATCATGTTCCCGAGTCTTGGAGACATGTTAGAGTAGTTTTTATCCCGAAGGTCGGCAGGCGAGGACATAAATCCGCGAAGGATTTTAGACCAATAAGCCTTACTTCCTTCGTGCTTAAGACAATGGAGCGCATTCTTGATTACCATATCAGAGGCATTTTAGATGTAAATCCTCTTGAGAGTTCACAACACGCTTATCTTAAGGGCAAGTCTACGGAGACAGCCCTACATGAGGTAGTGCGTACAGTTGAAAAAACCATACATTTCAAAGAATATACTCTCGCTACCTTCTTAGACATAGAAGGAGCTTTTAACAACGTCTTAACAGAATCTATTCAAGAATCACTAGTTGATCAGGGTGTAGAGGACTACATGAGAAGTTGGATTGTATCCATGCTCAGTGATAGAAGGATTCAAGCTACCTTAGGTAACACTTACTTGACCAGGTGCGTAAACAGGGGAACACCTCAGGGGGGTGTTCTGTCCCCTCTTCTTTGGCTTCTGGTCATGAACAAAATTCTTTTTAAACTGGAAAGTTGTGGTGTGAAGGCCGTTGCTTACGCAGATGATTTGGTGATACTGCATGGTATCAGGAAAGTACACTTCCGTGATTAGTGAGATTACGGAGATGGCATTGCTAAAAGTAAGCAACTGGGCTACAAGCTGTGGCCTGGGTGTCAATAAAAGCAAAACTGAACTGATGCTCTTTACTACGAAAACAAAAGTACCACCCTTCACCCTTCCCCGCCTCAACGGTGAAACTCTTTCCTTGTCTTCCAGCGCTAGATATTTGGGAGTAATACTTGACCCAAAGTTAAACTGGAAACTTAATATCGAAGAAAGGGTCAAGAAAGCCAGCATAGCTTTCTATGCCTGCAATAAAACCTTTGGCAAAAAGTGGGGTTTGCAATCGAATATGATTTTGTGGACGTATACAGCCGTGGTACGTCCAATCTTGTCCTATGGTTCGATTGTTTGGTGGCCCGCGCTTAGCAAAGCCTACAATATAACCAAACTAAAAAAGGTTCAGAGAACAGCTAGTGTTGGCTCCACGGGAGCTTTGCGCTCATGTCCGTCGGACGCCCTAAACGTTTTTCTCTACCTCTTACCAATAGACCTGCATATCAAATACTTAGTATCTTGCAGCGCGTTGAGACTTAGGGAATCGAATAGTTGGTATTCTAGGCCCTTTGGTCATAGTAATATCACTAATTTCATCCCAGCGGACATCTTTTCGACAGAAACCGACTACTCCACCCCTACTGTGGACCTCAGTGCGGATTTTAAAATTATCATCCCATCTCGAAATGAATGGGATGATGACTTAGTGACGAGAGGCTTCGACACGACTATTTTCACTGACGGCTCGAAGATGGAGTGTGGGGTCGGTGCAGGAATTTTTTCCGAGTCTCTAAATGTCTCCAGGTCTTTGCGACTTCCTGACTTTGCTAGTGTTTTTCAGGCTGAACTACTCGCGATCAAGGAAGCATGCAAGTTACTAAAACTAGATCCAAATCAAAACCGCAATACAGCTATTTTTTCGGACAGTCAGGCGGCTATTCAAGCGATTGGCTCGTCCACTTCATCCTCCAAACTGGTTCAACAATGCCGAAGTGAGTTAGCGAGCATGAACATTGGACTCAGGGTCACTCTCATTTGGATTCCGGGTCATAGAGGCTTTGAGGGCAATGAACGAGCTGACGAGCTGGCTAGGCAAGGATCAGCCCTTCATAGCTCACTCGCGGAAAGAGTCAACATTCCTCTTGCTGCTATGAAGGGCAAGATCTTCTCTATTTTCCTCGCTGAATCAAACCACAGGTGGAACAGCCTAACCAACTGTATCATATCTAGAAGGATATGGCCCACCTACAACAAATCCCGTACTAATAATCTCATTTGCAGACCCAGGCAAGACATAGCCAGGGTCGTTGCTACATGCACCGGACACTGGCCTGTTGGAGAACACGCATCTAAGCTGGGCATCCCCCACAATACTTTCTGTCGTAGTTGTGAGGACCAGCGAGAAAAAGAAACTGTTCTTCACTTCTTATGCAAGTGTCCCGCCTTAGCCAAAACGAGAGCCAAAACATTGGGAAAGTCCTTTTTCAACGACCTCAATGAGCTCTCAGAACTGGAGATCAAAGATTTGATCTCCTTTCTAAACGCAACAAAGTGGATTTGAGGCGTATTTTTCTCTTTATAATCCCCCTTTTATCTTTATAGGTCAACCGAGTATTTTATGGTATCAAAACGGCGCAACGCAGCGCTAATTGTGTCACCGAGCTAGACTGCTCGTGGCCACCATTTCTACTACTACTACTTATTTCTCCCTTCTTAATACGACTTAACGCCTCTTGATCTTTTTTGGCTTATGCTGGCAACTCTGTAGACATTGGGAAAAATGTAAATGGTTGCCTCAGCTGACAAATGTCAAGAGTCATATTTAAAAAATAAATTGCATGAAGTTAACTACTAGATTATAATAAGACAAAATCAACCCCACCAATATTTCTGTCTATTATTTTTTAAAATTCTCAAGCTCTAAAAAACCATCCGATATTTCTAGACACACTATTGACACAACACAATGGAGATCAATCTAAAATTGAACTCCATTCAATGTGAAAAAAATTAGATCAAAATCAATACTAAGCAATGTCAAAATGTTAAATACGTTTAATTTTAGTGCAAAGATTACATGAACGCAGATGCAGACGTAAATTGTGTAGTTTATCAATTTGTAACTTGCACTGCAACATTTTTGACATTTCAATTGCGTTAAGTCCTACATTGCCAATTTTAATGACATTTCTAATCGACTCCAGTTTTGCATATCTGTCAGTAGAAACCTCAATCTTGTTTCAAACGTAATATAAGTTGTTGGCTGTAATTGTCAATGTTTTTGTGGAATCCTGTTACAGCTGTCAACAATTGACATTTATGAAATTTCGATAGAATACAAAACTGCAAAAACCTGCATTACCTACATAAAAAAAAAACCTTCACTTCGTAATTCTGATTGATTATTTGAAAAATTCCAAAATATAGGTCACTATTTTCATCTTTTGTGTAATTTGTCAAACTCAAATACCTTCAATTCTAATTCGATCATAATTATATTTCACTATAAAATCAAGGTCATTCAGAATGAAACCTCAATCGGAAATCGGAATCCATTAAATCTTCAAATACATCAATCAAGACAAGAACTCTCTGAGTCTGAATCTATGTCAATCTATACTCTTATTACAAAATGAAACCGAAACACCCATCAGCTATCAATACCTTGTTAGTTTATAAAGCTGTGAATCAACTTCAAACATATATAAGAACATAAAGCTGGAACTCCTGTCCTAATGCCATCAGGTTACAGGTTCTCCTAAACTCCTACTGTGCAATCACACAAATTGGCAGCAACCTGTACAATCAATCATCTAACAAGGTCATTCAATTGTCTCTTCCAGATAGATCTCATCTTGGATTAACTTTGTAGTATCAAAACCTAACCATACCTAACCTATATAGAATATCTAGGTTTGTATCTTTGTATATAAGACCATAGATATTCCAAGCAGATATATTTTAATTATAGAATTCTTCGTCCCAGTTTGCTTTTGCTTTTGCTTTAGCTTTAGCTTTGATTCCATTCTTTAATTGAGCCGATGTTGATTCTTGATTGTACGTTTGGTAGTCTTTTGTTTTTCTTTTGTCCCGTTTTTGTTGCTTTACTGGTACCGTGTGTTTTTGTGTAATGGAACTTTTTTCCAGTTTTTATGTTTCTAATTCTTATATGCTACTGGATGTAGCAGCAGCGGTAGCGACGATGGCGGCGGAGTAGGAACAGAAGGCTCCAGCTTGGCTCTCTAGCCTGCAGGAACAATTTTTCACAATTAACTGTATAAGAACGGAAGAAAGCGATGTGCTCCAGTTTAGCTCTGCCATTTTTACTCCTGTTTTTGAAATCATGCTTGAGTGAATTATTATTTATTCGGCAGATCAAAAGGTGAATTTCTTAAGTGAAACAGAAATGCAACCGTTACTACACTTTAAGTTATACTATCAAATACTTGAGATTCGTTCTTTTGTCGTACTGCGCGAATATTTAAAGTGAGATTCTTCCGTAAACAAAAGTCGCTTAGAAAAATCGGGATCAATGACAATCTTGTTTTAGGCCCATTTACCGAATTTACACCTTGCTTGGTAATCTATTGTCTTCAATTTCAATTATTAAAATGACAAACCAAACTAAAAAGAAATCATTTGACAGCTGAGAAAATGACAGTTAAAAATGTTGCCAACTTAAAGTTCTATAAACACCCATAGGTACATCATTATCTCAAAATTGAACACTTCTATCACACATTTATTAAAACATTATAAGTAACCAAAACTTCGGGTTTTTCTTACTTTAGTTCAAAGCTCTGGGGAGTCATTCCGTAATTTTCAAAACGATAATCGTCAAAACGATTATCATTAACGATACCGTCAATAATTTGCTTCACGTAACTTTATCGCTATCGTCTTGTCAATCGTTTTTAGTAGTAGATCGTTCAGTATACTTCAAATACTATTATACTATAACTAAAATGTCAAAAAGAACTCAACGAAAATAAATGCTTGTTCAATAACTTGAAAATGTTATTAAACTTGTTTTTTCTATATTGAAAATTTTGAAAATTTGCAAAAAATGTATTGTTAGTAAACATGCCAACTATTTTGTGATGTTTATTGTTATTGTTACTTTTTGTGTTTTCATTTGTTGCCGTTGACGATAAAACTATAATATCAAAATGTTTTGTTTATGTCTGATATTTTTGTAAATTAATAATTCTAATTATAATTTAGAGTATACAAAAGTCAGTAACAGAAAATCAGCTGCAATATTAAACCCAATTCTGTCCAAAGGAAGGAAGATAAGACTCCATTTTATATACAGGGGACACAAATATTTGTTGTTTCCAAAACTACTTTGGATTAGTGCTTTGTGCAAGAGCGATACTAAAAGCGTTGCCTTTCGAACATACCAACGTTCCTCCGCACAGTGTGACAATTCGCAAATCTAGCGGGATTAAATTAATAGCGGTTACGAGTTTTTCCTTTTGATAATTCTTTTTTTGTAGGATTAAATATAAATATGTGAATAATGAAATTTAACAACAATTATTAAAATATTTTGTTAATTTTTTTTTTTACAGAGCTTTAAAAGTACTCGTTTTTTGCAGTTTGATAGACTCTTCTTAGCAAATGAATTTCGCTCAGAAAAAAGCTTATGCTTGATTTTTGTTGGTCATATTTATAACTAATAGATACCAATATGAAATTAAAATAGAATTTTATATATACTTGGCCAAATTTTTAATGAACGGAGTTCTGAAACTACGTGTTTTATGCACTTAGGTAAGCACATCAGGAACAATTAAATTACGCCGAAAAAAACGTTTGTTCCTTTTTACTTATATTTATTAATAAAAAACATAAAATACATAAATTAAAATAAACATTATTTATATTTTTCTACAAAAAAGACCGTAAAAACAAGGTTTTTATATTATTTAGTTTCATTTAAAAGGTCTAAGACTTCATGCTCGATAGCACTTTTTTTCCTTTTCGGAATGCACCTTATTCTGGTTATAAAAGGGTCCGATGTTATCAATAGCCTATTTAAAAGATCCGTTATTGTGTCCAACAGCAAAGTTTTTCTCGTAAATAGCTCACGATATTTGCTGTTTTCTTTGTTCCTAGCTTCTTGCGCTTCCTCCGAAAGTTGGCCAATCGGCAAAATCGGTGGATTAAACTAATAATAATTTAATTGATTTTAACTATTAAATTATCTACAATTCATGTTTATACACTTTGTACCATTGAAATGAAAAAGTTATAGTTAAAAACAGATTTTCAATAAAAATGTCTTTAAAAGTCCAAAATCGAGAAAAAAGAAAGAAAACTTTTCTAATGAATGTACAAATTGTATAAAATTACGCTTTTTTTGTACCCTATCCTCCAACAAATACATATATTTAAACACCATATAAATTAAAATTTTACTTTCTTTTTAATTCTCCGATATCCTGTTAATAAAATAAAAGCAAAACTTTCAATAAAAACTAAACCACGCACTCACAAAAAAATAAAGACCTAAACCACCTTCACTGGCCAATTGCCACAAAAAAAATGACTAATTGCAACTTTGACATCAATTATCTTCGTTCTACATCACACCTGCATAACAATTCTTTCTAAATCGGCTAGTAGAAGGTATAGGCTCCAAGTAAAACCAACTTTTAAATCAGTTTGTGCATATCATTTTTTTAATTAAATCCCGCTAGATTTGGGAATTGTCACACTGTGCTCCGCCCCAAAGTTTCAATGGTTACAGCAAATATTAATATGGAAGGTATATAATATGTATGTAGAACGACAACCGTCTGACAAATGTATTGTTTCCAATATCATCATTATCCTCTTTTGCAATTCCAAGACTTTGAACAAAACTACAATTGTTTTATATATTTAACAACAATTAAGAAAGATTACTTATGTACATATTTATGTTTTGTATATATAAATAAAATGCTTACATACTGGTTAGAATAGATAGAATGTCCGATAAATGTCTTAATTTTCTTCGTAACCGTATTATTTGTACTTTTTTGAGTTTTTATTGTCATTTTGTAACAAAACTAAACTTCACCGAAACATTTTTGCTTCAAATTGTTTTGGTTATCAATGGAAATAAATAGCAGACGATACCTACTTAGCTATCGTGCAAACGCTATCGTTTTGACGATATCACTTTGACGATTATCGTCTTACGTGAAGTGAGACTATCGTCGAAACGATATCGTCTGACGATAATCGTTTTACGTGAAGTGAGACTATCGTCAAAACGATATCGTCTGACGATAATCGTTTTACGGAATGACCCCCCAGGAGCAGAAGAATACTTTTAAGTTTGACAGTTCAGGCTCTGGCCAGATTCAAAAATGATATACGCAGCGCCAACAATTGCTTTCGTTTTACTAATAGGCGTCTTTCCTTGTCAGTTCAAAGCAGAGCCTGAACTGTCAAACAAAAATGTGTGATTCTTTTTTACCTCTGAGCATTCATAGCTTAATATTTTTGTTTCTTTTTTCTTCCTGAACGTGTTCTGGGCCTTTTCAGAGCGTGCTCAATATAAAATAACTGAGCAGACCGAGTTAAAAGCATTTGACAGATGAAAGTGAAAACTGCATGCTTGTTTGATTATAATTAATTTTTCAATTTAAATTTAAGTTTTGAATCTCATTTCATGTATATATAGAAGAAAATGAGAAGTTGATTGAATATTGTCAAATGATGACAGCTAAAGCAATATTCACATGAGCACGACCAACGACCAAAGAATGAACGAATATTCGTCGATTTTGACATTTCTTTCACATGAGAGTTTTTAATTCGTCGCGAATTAAGTTTGACATTCACCACCAAAACCAAAACAAGAACGATTTTTTTAGGTTAAGTACGCCCGATTTTTTTATTCGTTGCGAGTGTGGATAATGTGGAACGCGAATAAAGTTTGACAGTTCGTATCAACTATAATTTTTTTCGCGACGAATAAATTTGTTTTCTTAAATTTATTAATATATAATATTGAAATGTAAAAGTATGCATCATAAATCAAATAGAAACTATATTGCTATCGTTTTGTTAAGAATTTGTGTGGAAATATGTCTTCAAACGTATATAAACTCACATTTTGTAATTCATTCGTCGTTCGTTGGTCGGGCTCATGTGAATGATGCTTAAGTGTTGAATTGTTCACAGGATGTTTAGAGCATGTTCAATATGCCCAATATCTGTTCAGAACTCTTTTCAGAGTGCAAACAGAACGATTCCTAACAATTTTAAATGTAAATTAAGTTCTGATTGTTTTATAAACATATTGTTTATAAAAAAATGCAGAGTTAAAAGTTCGAAGTGAAAAAAAGTCGAATATTCAAATTCGATGTCACTTAAAGCTCTTTTATTAAATAGTTTTTCACACAATCAATTGCCCGTCTTCTACAATAAGTATGATTAAAATCTAATTAAATTAATTTAAACAAAATTAATAAGGCCCAAAAAATTGCATTTCTGTCTAAAGTTGAAAATTAGTTTTAAATTTGACCATCACGAAAGTTAAGAACTATTTTAATGGCTATAATTTAAAACTTGACGAAAGTTATTATAGTTTGGTGCTAAAGAATCGATTATCTGAGGTGACTTAACCTTGGCCTTCGTTTCAACAATTTTTGCATCAAGCTCTCGAATCTGCACTGTCAAAGATTCGTTTCTCTTTCATTTAAATAAGATCAAAATAAAATCTCTGAAAATTTTGTTTTGAATTCAAAAGAAAACGGCAAACTGTTTGTTTCGTGAAACTTATAAAAATGACATTCAAATGTCAAATTCCTGTATTTATGTCAATAAGATTAAAATAAATCTCTGGAAGTTTAGTTTTTACCTGTAAAGTGAACGAGAGATATTCATCAAATGCAAAAGAAAACGTCAAGCAAAACTTTTCGTTAAATTTATAAAAATGACATTCAAATGTCAATTTCCTGCATTTCTGTCATTCTTATTTACCGTTGAATTTCTCCTTACGGCTTGCATCACGTATAAAAGCTTGAATTGCATGAGTTTTCTGTTTGTTTTGTTTTCTTTTCATTTTCATGTTCATGGTTTTTCTTTTACGTTTTTCTTTTTATACCTACTGCTTGCTTGCAAGTCACCGCTATTTAATTTTGCAGAGAATTTAATTCTACAATTCAATTCAATCATCTCTGATAATGAGATTCGAAAGAGAAAAAGAGCAAAGGGCACCTGCGTTAAGTTGGCTAACGACCATATACATACCTTACCTACCTACCCATAACGTTGGTTGATGGAGTAACCTCAATGGTGAGTGAAAACTCTTTTAAATATAAAATAAAAATTATACCTTGAACGTGAATATAAAAGAAACAAGGAGGAAAACCCCCTCATTGCTCACCCACATCATAAAATACATTCCTATAGCTAACTTACCTGCGTTCACTCTTGTTGACCCAGAGTCAGAAACCAAAGGATCTTGGAGCAAGGTGAAGTGGATTACCTTCAGTATAGTTCTGGGTTTTGGTTATTTGTTTTTGCTCTTGCTCTTGCACCTCAGCCTTGGAGGCAGCATTAAGTTTACAGAGAAAAGCAAAATACATCCTCTCGTCCTTGCATCCAGCATCACCATCAGCATCATGCTTTCGTATTTGTTCATTCGAACTCCATCAGGCTCTTCAAAGATCCGTATAAACTATGTGCAATGTTGTGTGTTGCTTGATGGAACATAAGTGGAAGGCTCAGAGTTCAGTGTGTGGTGCCTAGCCTAGCCTTTATGCATCATGGAAGGCCGGGTTAATATATGAAAGACATTGTGGCAAGAACTACAAATAAACGAAATAATAAGAAAAAGAAAATAATAATAAAACTGAAAACAGAAAACAGCCTTCTTCGTCGTCCTTACGCCAAAAATCGATTACGGTACGGCCTTAATTGCACCTTTAATGGGTGGTACTGGATGGTAGTAGTTGGCATAGTGGTAATGAATAACGATGACGACGAAGCGAGCGACGACAGTGTGGTGATGCTAATGCTTCGTTGTCGTCATGGTTGGGCGTCATTATCATTATCCTTTCATGCTGTGCTACACTTTTTTGGGTCACAGGCAGATTTATCATTTGGAAACAGAGAGTAAACGGATATTTGAGAGTTGTTTAATGGAGCCCAAGGTGGTTTATGATCGGTTCAGTTGAACGTGAGTGAAGTATTCACACGGGCGAGCGATATACCTTATACCTATATGCTTTTAGTTGAGTTTTATTGCATCACTAGTTACAAATATTTTGACATTTTCGTATTCAAATCAAAAGATGAAGTTTCATTTCTTTATCATCATGAATTTCCAAAAAAATACGTTACAATAATGCTTCCAGGACACTGGCCAACAAAGCCTCCTCATTGACTTATTACACTATCACAGGCGAGGGAAATGAGGAATGAAAGAAATCCATGGTTTTAAGGTTAAAAGTTTGAAAAAAGCTTGAATTATGTTTTAACGCACATGTAAACTTTCTTCGAATAGACCTCGTTTGACCTAAGCATGCAAATTCAATATTGAAACGTCAATATAACTTTAAATCCACTGTTTACTAAGAGATGTAATGCATATATCAAGCTACGACGAGTGGGACTTGCCACACTGTCTTTTTTCATCAGTTTGACATCTGTCAAATTAATCAGTACTAATTATCACTAATTTCATGACACAAAGTTCCACTTTTGTGCTTCAATCTGAAGAGAAAGGCTGTTGTATCGCATCGAATGCTTGGGCAAGTCTATGGTGACTAGTGCTTTATCGAAATGGTATTGTCATTTTAAAAACGGAAATTGTGACATATGGGAAAATCGGCCCAAGATGGTTGAAGACCATCAGCAATCTAAAGTTTTCTCGTACGGGGATGAAACGCAACCGCAGAAAATACTTGCCGAGCAAGTGACTATGACTATTACGTAACCAGTCACTAGTAATGTTCTTCGTGCAATGGAACCAGAAAATAAGTGCCGCATGAATTCAATGACAAGATTGACAAGTAGATGGCACCCCCAAAACACACGTAAAATCTTACTTGCCAGCCAAAAAGAAACTATTTTGAGACACTCAACTCAAATTAACATCCCGCTTATCCTCCAGACCTGGCCCCTTCCAACTGCCAAATGCTTTCGTCTATGGGCAACGCGCTTACAGAGCAGCATTTACATTCTTAGGACGTAATGGCTGAACCACAAACACGCTTCAGCTTCAGCTTCGGCTTCGCCTGACGTTTACGAGTTCAGCCATAGGAATTCAATGCATGCTATCACAATGGAGCTTCGACCTCACGTTTCGTTTGACAATCGTAAGGAAAAGAACGTAATGTAACGTAATGTGACTCCAAACGGAAGCTCTAGTTCAATTATCTGAACATTTGCTTTGTCTGACAGCTCAACAGCTGTACAAAAATGTCAACAAACAAAATATTTGCTCTTTGGAGGGATGAAATAATAGAAATGTCATTCAAAGCAACCCGAAGCAGGCCCACCGTAACGCAGACGAAGCCGAAGCTGAAGCGAGTTTGTGATTCAGCCATAATGGCTTTATAGGTGGTTTACCTTGAGAGAGATTTAATTTTTGGCGTGAGATCCACAAATTGCTGGAGAGATGGTAGAAAAGTGTAGCTAGCGAGGGCAAGAACTTCAAATAAATTTATGTTTATACACCTGGTATATATTGCTACATACAAAACGAGTATTGAGTTAAACGGCAATAGTTTAAAAAAAAAGACATCTGGGCTTTCAAAAACGAAATTCCAAAGCTATTTAAAAATTTCTGGTACTATGTGTGGCTATCTGACAGAACAGCTGATTAAAAATATGGTAGAGTTGGAAGGAACTTGATTAAAATATTTAAGTTTTTCGGTAAAAAATAAAGGATTTTAGTTAACAATTTTAGCAATTAACAATTTTTTTCCGAATTAGTTTTATATAGAATAAACAATGAGCAAGTTGTTTGGTTGGTGGATTTTTGGAAAGCTACCAATCTCGTTCACCTATCCACGATAGCCTTTGAACGCAGCCACTGCATTTCAAAAGGCGTTTTTTTAAGCTCAGAGTAGGGAACTGAACTGTAAAAATAAGATCTGTTTTTTCTTTTTTACCTTCCTAAACACTCTATGATCCCTGAATAAAATGACATAGCTAATGGAGTAAAAAGCTGATCGGTGCTAACTTAACGTTTGTTTTGTGTGATATGACAGTGACAGATGTCAAATTCTGAAACTTTTAAAGGTTCGGTTCGATCAAGCTCTCCTTGTGTACTCGACTTACTCTGCTCTGAGCTTAAAAAGAAAACTCCTTAATATGACAGAATTAGAATGCCACTTCAAATATTTGACATTAAGTGGTCGCGTATGCTGATAATAAGTTCACATGGCGTGTCACATTACGTTATGAAAAAGAAATAACCGGCAATGGTGGATTTACGAGTAAATGACATTTAGATCCGTGTTCAAAAAGGCGTCAAAATGAGTTTTAAGAATAGAAGCTCCAACACCTAAAATATGCTGTTAGGGGCCAGTTATAGCTATCATCGGTTTTCATCATTGAAACCAATCATTGGATTTTTTTTTTTTTTTGAAAACAAATTTCTGATTGAAATCCACCGAAAAAATTTTAATGACAGACATCTGTCATTGAAAGTGTGTGAAATTGGAACATTTCATTTCACTTTTGAACATAAAAGTATCAGCTGTTCAGGAAAATGAATTTCGGTTCGGAAAATAGAAAAATACGATTTCCGATCGATTAGTATCTAATCAAATTGAAACACCGTCAAATATCAATTAAAACATTTTTCCGGATCGAATTCAATGATAGCTATAACTGGCCCCTTAAAAACTCTGAAGAGAAAGAATCAATTCGTATTTGTTTTGAATTTCAGTTGACGAAATGTCTACAAGTCCCCCACAAAACAAGCCCACCTCTATTTGATCTTTCTCTGATCAAACCTTTTGATAATTACGGAACTACTGCCCTGCCCTGCCTTGATACTAAATCCTAAATCCTACTCTTCAAAACTTCAAAACCTTACCTACACATTTTCTCTTCTTGAATCCGATTTGGGTGTCAATCTATAGATACGGCTACTATTTACGAGATGTGGTTTTGTCCACATTTCCCGCCCATAAAATTGTTCAATATTGTCACGTGTTTTGCAGAGCTCACGTTCCATGCACCTGATGTACCTATATACTATTCAACAAACAAACTACACAATGTACAAGTCGATAGGGTTAAGTTAGCCAGAGCTCCTTTTTGGGGTCTGGGCTTATCCAAATCCGTTTTCGCCTTTGCCACCGGAATATACAATAACGATAGCTCTGCTGCTCAGTTCCTATACGACTACAGAGGATTGCAGCACAAAGACGACACCAAAACGATGATGACGACACAAAAAAGGAACCGCATTGATTTTCCACCTTGGGTCTTTGTTATGTATTTTCTTCTCAATCTTTTTCTTCTTTTTTTTCCGTCGTCGTAGTCATCATCGTCGTCGTCGTCCGGCCTTGTTAAGGAACACATAAAAAACACCTTCAACCAATTCTAGGTGTTCCGGTCGGGAATCCAAAGATGAAAAAGTGGATTTCTGTCACTCGAAATAGCGGCGATGGCGGTGGCGGTGGCGGTGGCGGTGGCGTTGACAGTGCCGAGAGATATCTTATGACTACATCTTGATAAAGGAAATCGGGGATACGCTTTGTGGTCGCGCGTCCAATTCGTTTTCCTGCGCGGTTTCCTCTGGATCCAGGAGGAGTTCAACAGCTAACAGCACCAGAAAAAAATATAAAAACTGGATTAAATAATGATTAAGAAATGTCATGAAATGGAAAAATAACTTTGCCGCCACCGCCATCGCCGCCGCCGCCTTTTCGCCGCTAGGTAAGGAACGTTCGCAAGTGAGGGGGATCCCCTCCCCACAATTCTTCTGATGCAGGAAGCAAAAAAGCCTCAAGCCAAACCAATTTTGTTTATCTGTGGCATGGCAGCTCGTTCGCTCGACGATGAAGCTCCTTGGAGCTTCATGTTCGCTCAAACGAACGTTGTGAATGTGCGTTCGCGTTGTGCGTCCCGTTTCCTGATTGTTACTTTTTTGTTGTTATATGTTTGCGCAGTTTTTGCCATTGTTTTTTTCCTGTCAACGGGCTATAATTTCATTTTATGTGAATTATTTTTTAATGCGGGACGGAAGATGGGAGATGGGACTCCGCCTCGAATATAATTCTGGGATGATGGACAGACTGGGTGATGAAAAGAATCCTTATTTTGTTGTTATTATTATTATTTTTTCATATGATGGAGATTGACTCTGGGGGACTCTGGATGTGGGCTGGAAATGGAGACACAGGAATGAGTATTTGAGCATTCACTTGGATTATGGTGAAATGGAGAATTCATAGTTGTTGTTGTTGTTATTGTTGTTTTTGTCTTTGTTTTTGTTGATGCCATTATTTCCGAACATTAAATATAATCGGCGAACGAAATGTGGGAAATTTATGGTTTGAATTAAGGCTTCATTCAATTCATTGGTCTTTCGTCATCGTCGGTCGGTCGGTGATATGGTTGAGAAGCTTTTTGACTGACGGATGCTGTGTAGATATATGTATGAGTAGGGTATACGAGTATTATAGGGCTTTGATAGGTTATTCTCGTTATGGTTTGGGGATCATCAAGTTGTTTGAAGTTAAGCATCATCGCAATTTGATGGCAGCGAAAGGGATTATAAAATGCCATGACAAGTATCTCATTGAGTGTAGCTTTAATATGAATTAATTTAAAAAAGACCGGAAAATTTTCAAAACGGGTAAGAAATTATTGGGTTTGTAGTTTTTGATGAAAGTATTATCAAATGTTCTCGAAATAAATCACTTGGATTCATGAAGAATAAAGCTTTCTCTCAGCCAACAAATTTGGCACTTGTAATTCACGCCAAAAAAACTCGTTTTGAGTTTTTCAGTTAAGACTCTTTAAAACCGTCCTATACGCAATTGGGAAGCTTTTGAAGATTGAAAACATTTAGTGTTTAGAGACCAGATGATATGATATCCATATATAAGTCTATGTACATATATCGAGCTTAGTAGTGAAGTGATGTCTAGTGCGTAGAACTGTCACCCTAGAGGTATTGGGTTGAATCCCTCCCTTTACCATATAAAGTTTTTTTTCTTGTGAGGAATTGAAAAATTCTCCAAGATTAATACTTGTCATGAAAAGTGTTCTCTCAAATTAGTCATTCGAAATCAGCTTTAAACTGTAGGTGCCCTCCATTCCTGACAAAAGTACTCGCACACATGGAATGCTTGGGAGTTGTAAGGGGACTGTTGCGAGACCTAATTTATTTTATTTTTATATCAAGACTCATGAATGGAACAGCAACGCACATATATTCTTTTCTGAGTTATAAGACCCAGGTGTGCTCTATTGCGTTCTTTGTGTGCATCGTAGTCTTAGAACTCAGAAAAGAATATGTGCGTTGCTGTTCCATTCACTTAATACCGAATATATGACCACTTGATTACAATAGCGTTTTTTTACTGGAATCTTTAAGAAGGTTAGGTTAGGTTAGGTTATAAGGGGTGTGCACAGCATGGAGCTGTTGCGTACACGGGGGCCTACTGGTCCATTGTGATCCCCTGTAAAAAAGTAAAAGTTAGCATCGATGCTCCTCAATTCTGGCGATTAGCGTAGACTGGCTCGTTAACGAACCAGCCTGTGCTATCTATAAATTTCCTCATGTTTGCCATTGAGACCTGTGCTAGATCATCCAGTTCTCCAACAAACCTGTTTCCGAAATGTCGGAGTCGGCTGGTTTGGAGGTTCGGACAGTCACATAGCACATGTTTAATGGTTTTTATTTTCTCCTCATCCTGACAGCTCCTACAAAAAACGGGTGAAAATGCCCCTATCCTGTTAGCCATTGTGCCAATGGCGCAATGACCTGTTAGTACACCTATCAAGATTTTAATGTTCTTTTTATTAAGCGATAGAATATACCGAGTTTCCTTTTCATTTGTGTTAGGCCATAAACTTCTAGAGATTGCGCAATCGTCCCTGGATTTCCAGGAGTTATTGATTTTCTCTTTTAGTTTAAGGTCTATCTTCCTCTTGAGTACCCCAATCGGGACGAATGGTCCCCTAACTGAATGGTCGCTACTACTTGTGTCTGCTTCTGACCCTTTCCTGGCTAGTTCATCTACTATATCATTCCCTTCTATATTGCTATGTCCGGGAACCCAGCAGAGCTTTACCTGGTTAGTGTGGCAGATTTTGTTTAATTCCTTCCTACAGTTTAAAACTGCTTTTGATCTTATGGTCTCACTGGCTAAGGCTTTGATAGCAGCCTGGCTGTCCACGAAAAAATAATCTCCGAAGAGCTTAGCTTTTCGTGATGTGCCAATTCAGCTGCTTTTCCAATGGCAAAGATCTCGGCCTGAAAGACACTACAGTCAGCTGGGAGTTCATACAACGCTCTGATGTTGAGAGATTGGCAAAACACTCCAGCAGTGCACTTTATGAACTCATCCAGAGCCGGGAGGTCCAAGATCATTTCCAATCCAGCTTGTGGTGTGGATCTTTGAGCCCCTGTTATTCCTATACAGGCTAGTCTCTGTACCTTATTCAGGTTCTTGAGATAGCTTGATTTTTCCACCGCCTTCCACTATACAATAGAGCCATAGGTAAGAATGGGTCTGACAATCGCTGTGTACATCCATTGGATGACTTGCGGTCGCATACCCCAACGTACACCGAAGGTCTTTTTGCATGTGTAGAATGCACATAGTGCTTTTTTCATTCTTTCCTCAGTAGAAGCGTATCCATGTAAGCTTGGAGTCAAGGACTACTCCTAGAAATTTAGCTTCCTTAGAAAGTATTAGAGGAATACCATTTAGTTTGGGAGGGTTGAAGCCCTCCAGTTTCCGTTTCTTCGTGAACAAAACTAGCTCTGTCTTGGTGGGGTTGACCCCGAGACCGTTCTTAGTTGCCCAAGAAGATAAATCCTTTAATACATTTTCCATAATGTTTTCGATGATGGTAAGAAACTTGCCTGATACCAAAACCACTATGTCATCTGCATATGCTACGATTTTAATGCCCTGATCTTTGAACTTTGTGAGAATTTTGTTGACTACGAGGATCCAGAGCAGGGGTGAGATGACTCCTCCCTGTGGTGTGCCTCTAGTAACTGTTTTCTCGATAGTGCTAACTCCTATTTGAGAGTTGATAATTCTGCCATTTAACATGGTGAAGATTCAATCGAAAATGACAGATTCAACTCCAACTTCAACTAAGGCAGTTTTGATTGATTCCGTTTTAACGTTATTAAACGCACCCTCGATATCAAGAAATGCTGCCAGGGTATATTCTTTATGTTCAAGACTTTTGTCAATATGTGAAACTACTTCATGCAGAGCAGTCTCCACTGATTTACCTTTAAGGTAAGCGTGTTGGTAGTTGCACAAATTGTTTTCGTTGAGAAGTTCTCTAACATGTAGATCAATTATCCTCTCTAGTGTCTTAACGAGAAACGAAGAGAGACTTATTGGTCTATAATCCTGAGCGGTCGAGTGAGTCGGTTTCCCTGCTTTTGGGATAAAGACTACCTTGACCTTTTTCCAGCTATTAGGGACGTATCTAAGTTTGATACAACTTATTAAGAAGCTTTTGGTTTTAATATGCCGTCTCCACTGTCGAAAAACTCATGGCAATCGCAATAGCAAGAAGCAGACTGGAGAAGAAGTGTCAATTTATCTAAGTTAAACATTTCATCGCATACTTTTTTAGTATAGCGAAGAATATCAATGACAACAAATAAATATTTTCAGTGCATAATTGAATTTAAAGCAGATGGCATTAATACTTTTTTGAAGAAATCAAGAAGTGTGATTCAAGATTGAGATTACACCAAGAGTTCGTTTGTCGATCACTTTAAAACTAATATCATGTGGCAATTCATATGGAATTTTAGAGTTTTTGACTCATGTTTCCAGAAAAACAATGAGCAAATTTGTACGGGAAGTTGAAACTTCTATTGTTGAAGCTTTGGAACAAAATTTCAGAACCCGCATTTTTATAGAAACCAAACCCTGAATATAAATAGGACAAAATTTCTACTGACTTCGAACATTTTGGGAAATTTCCACATACCTTTGGATACCATACCTTTGGAGTCGATGGAAAACACATAGAACAAATGGTTTTTAGTACTGTGAAAAATTGCAGCTTCTATCAAGCTTTAATGTGCCATTTAAAAGGGACAAGAAAAGGACATTTCTTACTATTCTATCGTTGGTGACATTTTTGGACCTGATGTTAATTTCTTGAAGGCCTTCAGCAGAAACTCAAATCTTCCAACTGCTCAAAAAGTCGTTAACTACCGTTTGGTCAGGGCTCGATTGACAGTTGAAATTGCTTTTCGGAGGCTAGTTGCATGTTTCCAAGTTTTCCATAGTTAGATTGAAATATCATTGGAAGCGTACTGCATTTTGCTCAATTATATCATTCGAAAAGTAGTGCATCACAACACAGAACGAGAAGTCCAGCCGATAGAGCTTCCAAAAACAATAATTCCTTTAGCATTACAGGACCATAACAGGTATATACCTAATCATGCATGTGAAGTACGTGAAAACGTTGAATTCCCGTGGAATAAAATACAAAAATAAACGATTCATTAATTTCAAAATTTGAAATAGAGCACTGCTCTGGAAAGCTGGTGATGGATTTTGTCCATACTTACGGTAGCTTCGAATTGTGTCAGTTGGCTTAATTGAAACCACATTGTTTTTTCAAAAGCTTAACTGTTCTGGTGGTTATTTCGTGTCACATGCTTCATTATAGCTTCAATAGCTTCTCCGAATTCTGGAGACAAACATCCACCGACGGTTTTTAACGGTTTTCGCTTGAATGATGACTGAGCCGATGAAGATGCAAAGGTACTTACAAAGTTTGACGTGGAGCCATAATAGTTTAAAAAGATCCGTCGACATCTGACGGGATTCTATCGTTGCTTTGTCTGCTTTTTGAACATACAAATCCTAAATCATGTATAGGTAATCTTTATAAATAAAGAGTTACGTCCATGAATACCAGCTTAAATTCGGCTGCGTTTTTTGAAGAACAATTATCGAATCCAGGAATTTAAACTCCTCATAATAAAATATAATAGGATGGTAATTACAACTTGTTGATGTTCCAGAATTTTTAGAACTGTCTAATTGTTTGTTTCCAAAAATTAATCAAATATTAACATCGATTACATTTGGAATTTGATTTTAACAAGACAGCACAACTTAAGTCATTGGTTTTTTTTTTTTGAACATCAAATTCATTTATAATTTGCTTTAAATTAAATATAGAACACTAGCTGACCCGACAAACGTTGCTTCGTCATTGTAAATACACTGAAAAAAAAAGACGTCATCATATTGAAGAATGGCGTTCATCAACTGAAAATCATCAATAAAATGAACTTTTCATGCATATGATGCACAAATTCATGAAAACTTTTTGATGACGGATGAACGCATCATCAATAAGATGAAAGTGCAGTCATCAACTTTTTTGGGAATATTTTAGCATAATTTGGTATGAATTAAGTTCATCACTTCATCAAAACTTTTCATCAATATGATGAAAGCATCTTTTTGATGAATTAAGTTTTTTTTTCATCTTATTGATGATTTATTCTTCATATGGATGAATGAATTTCAATTTGATGAATGGATTTTTTTTTCATCATATTGATGAAGACTATCATCAAAAATGGACTTCAATCTTATTCATGGAAAGTGGAATGATGTTAATGATCATCACATTGATAAACTTATTTATCATATTGAAGAACAAAAAAGACTTATTTTTTATGATGTGGAGAAGATGAATTGATTGATATGCGTGATCATCTTACTGATGACCTAATTCATCACATCAATGAAAAAACAGCCTTTTATTTTTATAATACAGAATGTGAATGAATAGTCTTATTGATGACTTTTTCATCATATTGATTAACCTAACAGACTTTCATCTTTTTGATGAACTAATTCATCGTAATGATGAACCAACATATTACATAAAGAGACTTTTTTGTCATATGCACAATTTAAATGGATGGGTGGATGGAATGGAGTTTTCATGAACTAATTTTTCAGATTTATGAACAAAATAGACTTTTGTTTTAACATGCAGAATGTGAATTTATATCAAATTTTTCATCATATACTGATCATATGAATATGATCATGAAATACTATCATATTGATGATTCTTTTCATCATATGCGTTTATCCAATTAATGCAGGTCTATTGCAGTTTAATTTTTCAAAAAGAAGTGTATAGCCCATAAAAAATAACTGCACTTTTTGTTGTCAAAGAATCAACAAAAAATTACATTTATACTTCAACATATATTTCCATGCTCATTACAAATTCGGTCCCAGAAGGAAATTTTGAATAAATTTAAGATGAGTTCTTTGACTTTTAAAAGTAAAAATATCAAAAAGTTTAGGTTATGGAATTTCCGGACCGAATTCCAAGTAAGCACATTAAAAACCTTTAGAGATGTTTTGTCAAACTGGAATCGCTGTGAGCTTGAAAAAGGAACCAGATGTCTCAATAATCTCAATCCTTTTTGGTTCAGTGTATATTCAAGAGAATATTTTGATAGAAACAAATAACTTATTGTAAGTGTGTATATATGTGGGAGAGGTATAGATCACTGTAAACGGTGACAAAATATTTAAATAACAAATCACCAAACAAATTTCTTTACTTTGTTAAAATTAATTCCTTAAAATTATATACTAATCGCTAATTATGACAATACTTCAAAAAAAAAAAAACAATATCAATCCCTTAACACTTTGACTGTGGATGTCGACGCATCGTCGAAAACATGTTTATTACTGACCACTTCCAATGCCTCCGCACACCCCGCATCCGGGAAAAACGCCATACTATGATGCTGACGTCGACTACGCGACAATCGTTTTTATTGTTAGAAAACAAAATATTAGTAAAATTAAGCACTGATATAAATAAAGTAGAGTAAAAGGAACCTTTTTGACACAAAAAAATTTCAGCATAGAGGAAGCGCTCAGGTCAAACCATGCCGCAGTCAAAGTGTTAATGCAAAAAAAGTGTACCTACAATATTTTTTGTAATCCCATCTTTCGCCAATACAAACAAACTGGATGGTTTGCGCACTCCAGAGCATGCCACGCATAATATCGTCCGTGTGAAATACATGAAGTGCTCAAATCTAAGCCGCAGACAGACATCGTTTGGCCTTAAGACTTATTGATAGATAGTCATTGCAAATGCCAATCTAATTGGAAATTGAAGGCGTTTGAATTGAATTGGTACATCTGTGGGTATAATAGGGATTCGCGGTAATAATATATTTTCACCTCCGAATTTGTCATTTACAATTATGGCTTCGATAACATTTTTCATCAATTTTTAATAACTAATCGCGTGTCGTTGCACAACCGTGGTGGGTTCAAATTACGAAACAAAATTACCGGAGATCCAACCTTCAGTTGTAAATTATGCGGTGGCATGCCTGGTAAATCCAATGAGTTCAAAAACTCATTTTAATAATTTACAGCTTCGGTAGCATCACAAACTGTATCAATAGATTTGTATGACACCAAGTCTCCTGGTAACAAATGTTGTATCTTGAGATTTAATTCGTTGACATCCACATTTGTTGCTGCTAAAATTGCATGATTTGTATATTGTCTTTGTACATCGGGAAATATCTGGTCAATGAGAGCATCTTGCGAATCAATAATCGTGCAGAAATCCACCGGTAATTTTATTCATCCAGTTTCATCTGTAGTAACTTTTCCGTCGCCTATATCTAACGGTTTTTTTAAGAATGTTTCAACGGATGGATCTTGAAGCATTTGAACACGCATATTCACTTTCAGTTGTACTCTTTCAACATTACGCCACAGTGGCGATGATTTTAAGCACTCGTTGATCTCATCAGCGTACGTGGAACGCGGATTAACGTGAAGTGTTTGTCTGAAATCACCTGAAAGGACTAATAGAGTGCCGGCAAATAGTGTGTCACTGTTTTTTATATCTTTTTTAATGTCCTGTTCAACGCCTCAAGCGAATATTTGTGTGCCGTAGTGCATTCATCTACCTCCATCCAATAAAGTTACCGCAACAGCCAATGCGATACCATTATTTGATCGTATTTTAGCAAGAATTAGCGAAATAAGGAATGTTTTGACAGTTCCACCTGGTGAATCCAAAAAAAACAATCCACCTTGTCCTGTCGAAACTGCGAGCATGATGTGGCCATAAATGGTTTTTTTGTTCTTCATTCATTAGTGGGACATTGCGAGCAACAATCGCTGCCATTTCTACAGTTTTGTATTGTGGTTCACGATTCAATTTAGTGTCTATTAAATCAGATGCATTTCGGTGAATGCATACCGAATTGATTGAGTAGTAAGTTGGCACTGATAATGCAAAGATCCTCAATAGCAATCAATGCTTCATTGTAAAGGGTGTCCCAAAATTAACGCAAGATTTGAATTTGCCGCCATTTGTGCAGTGAAGTGTTGGCAACCCTGAAAAAAAAGCAATTTGACAGCTAACAGTATAGGGTTATTAAAAATGGAGCGTTACACGAGAGAACAACGTGTCTTCATTATTAAAGAATATTTCAAAAATAGTGAAAGCTTGCGGCTGCAGTTCGAAAATTTCATATAAAATATGGTCGGAATAGTGTTTTAACTTCGTCAACTGTGAAGAGATTAATTGAAAAATTCATGGAGACTGGATCCGTTGGAGACGCCAAACACACTGGTCGTCCAAAAACAAGCCGTTCAAATGTGAATGTCGAAGCAGTGCGTGAGAGTGTTGCTGACAATCCAGGAACCTCAATTCGATGTCGTGGACAAGAATTGCAAATTTCAAGAACCTCTCTACAGCCAGCGTATACTCACCAAAGATCTGTGTCTTCATGCTTACAAAATTCAATTAACACAACAATTGAAGCCTAATGACCATGGACAGAGAAGAGAGTTCGTTGAATGGATTATTGAACATCAACAAATGGAACCTGATTTTTCGAGCAAAATCATCCTAAGCGATGAAGCACATTTTCATCTTGATGGCTTTGTCAATCGCCAAAATTGCCGCATTTGGGGTTCGGAGAACCCACATGTGATTGTCGAAAAATAAATGCATCCACAACGCGTGACTGTATGGTGTGGATTTTGGGCTGGAGGCATAATTGGGCCATATTTTTTTTGAAAATGATGCTGGTCAAGCAGTGACTGTTACTGGTGCTCGATATCGCGACATGATTACACAGTTCTTTCTGCCAAAATTTGATGATATTGATGTGTCCAATATGTGGTTTCACCAAGACGGTGCCACATGTCATACAGTCCGTGAAACAATTCAATTACTGCATGAGACATTTCCAGGTCGTGTACTCTCTCGTTTCGGTGATCAAAATTGGCCTCCTAGATCGTGTGATTTAACACCATTAGACTTCTTTTTATGGGGTTATTTGAAATCACAAGTCTATGTCAACAAGCCCACAACCACCCGTGCATTAAAGGAGGAGATTCAACGCTGCATCAACGAAATTCAGCCACATTTATGCAGAATGGTCATGGAAAATTTCAACAAAAGAGTGCGCATGTGCATGCAAAGCCGTGGAGGCCATTTGTCCGATGTGTTATTCCATACATAACCCTATCCTATGTACTTTACGAGTCAATAAAAATATAACTATCAAAAGACTAAAAACGGCGTTTTCTATTTAATTCAAATCTTGCGTTAATTTTGGGAGACCCTTTATATAGCGTCACTGAATACTATCGTTAGATCGTTGCACCGTATAGGATGAATATAAAAAATAGATAAAAACCTATTCTCAGATCTACCGAATGTATATGCAAAATTTCATTGAAATTGGTTAAGCCATTTCGGAGGAGTATGGCAACTAACACTGTGACAGGAATATTTTATATATTAGATATTTAAATGAAAGCTTTGACTTTAGAGAAATATATCAGGTGACACGAAAAGTGACAGCTGTCAAATAATAATTGTTTATGTCAACTTATTGATAGGTAAATCGATTCGGTTCACAGTCCTTGTATACAAAATATATTCAGGGTAGGTATAGGTAATTGTTTAAATTGCTTTTTATGAAATTAATGAAGTAAACACAAAAACATGAAATGAATATCCCACACCCATCAATTGTACATTTCAAAGTTCAAACATACAATTCAAGGACATTCATAATACGACATAAAAACAACACAAAAATTTAATTGCAACAAGCATGACAATTTAACCACACATTTAAACCAAACACAATCGCATACACACTCTGATCAATGGTACATAATTTTTCAAGACTCCTAACTCCTGCTTGTTCTATGTCCACATCTGGTGGTACCTCTGTTATGCATCAGGCGCACTAAAATGCTTAAACCATTTATTTTTCATCCCACTACCACCCAAAAAACAAAAAAGACAGGAAAACACCACTATGAAACAAAATATCTCAAACAGCCCCACGGGCGGTCACGCCACGCCAAATCCAGAACAGAAAATAAACTCTCTGAGTGCGAGCATACACCATCGCACGAGCACGACATGTGCAACATAATTTACCGCAAACATGACGGATCGGTAGACAGGCCTGAACCGAAGACCGAACCGAACTGAACTGAACCAAACCGGACCATAGACCAGGGACCGGACCGGAACGGACGAACTGCGAAAACCACCGTAATTAATTAAATGCAATATTTATGGCTACCCATGCAAAATGTCATTTTTGTCCCTGTCCCGCGGTTCCCATTCCCGATCTTGATCCCACCAATTCCCCAAATCAGAGCAGGCTATTATACCCATTCTACGCGATACCTGATACTCCTCTGCTCCATGAATCCGAAAGCGCCCACAGGAAGCAACTGCGACAAACTGGAACATTATGTGTCCTCTTGCTTCCATGTCCATGACTGCTGCGACATGACTTCCACGTACGACAATCATAAACCACGTGTACAATGTCGCAAAATGTCCACCGCATTTCTCTTCATGTAATGTGTACAACGCAACTGTTGGATGTAAGTTGCTATACGATATGGTGAACAACTTGAGCTTCAAACTACCAGAATGTCGTATCATCGGAATCACATCCACTAGAAGATGCATAAAGAAGCCTGTGTTTGTGTGTCTTGTTATTTTTGCAAAAAGAAAATTTAGACAATCTAGAAACAATCGGATTTTACGAGAACTTCCCCAAAAACCCATCGCTTTCAACTTCTCGCCACCACCACCAGCGTCAGCGCCAGCGCCACCAACCAAAGCCGCCATGTTGTTGTTGACGAAATGAATGGAAATCCGTTTCCGGAATTTATGGTGAGTGGACATCGGAGGTCACATCCGGTGATGCGTTTTCGTATGGAATGCGTTCATCCCAACCTAACCAATTGACCATCGAGTCCATTAAGGGTTGTTTCCTTGTTTGTTCGACAATGGTAAGCGCCGCTCCGGCCGGAGGGAATCTGCAAGGAGGTTATAATGAAAGACAGCGCCAGCGCCCTCTATAAATGTTCATATCTATGTATGTATATCTGCCCTATACGCACATAAAACTGTTTACGGAAACAGTTTTCCATGTTAAAAAAATAAAAGATTCCTAAGTTGTGTGTTGAGTGGATATTTATGTTTTCTAGACTTGCAATGTTTCCGCTGGGACTGGGACGAGAATTTGTCTTCATACAAAGAAATACGGGAAAGAAGTTAAGCTATATGTGAAGTGTATATCAAGTTGTTAAAAGTGCGAGCTCTTTCGATTTTATGAGCGAATACACTCATCATCTAAAACTTTCGCCGTGAAACACCAATTTTTTACGACTTCGCCCTAAAATTGCCAGATTTTATGGTTTAATGTAATAAAAACAAATATAGGTAGATACATAAAGTGAGAGTGAGGGTGAGGGTGAGGGTGGAACGGATAAAAGGATTCTGACTGCAAGTAACTTTGTTTTTGTAATTTTATTTTTCTTGTCTCCCTTCCCCTCAAAAAAAGAAACCCATTTAACGGAACGCAAATGCAATAAAAAGGGATTTTGCCCCCCAACTATCCACCACAAAAAAAAACAAAAAAGGATAACCAACCAATGGCAGCAGCAGCCCCATCTCATCTAATCCGTACATAGCATATCAAGCATCTTTCGGTCGCACCCTTCAGATAAAATTCCAATTATTGTTGCAATAAAATTGAGAAGCTGACGAGAAGAATTTCACCATTGCTTTTGGGGAAATTTTATGAAGCTTTAAGACTCCTTGATCTTGATCGAATTTTAAAGAAGCTCTTGAAAAATACAAAACTAACCTACAACCTGAATTTTTTAAAACTATCGATTAAACTAAACATTTCAAACAATTATTTTAGCTTCTGAAAATAAGCTATAGTTTCTGTAAAGCTTGGGAGATTTTCTTATTCGCAGACCTTTAGACCCTTGTGTGAAATGTAAAGCTTTGTATTGAATTTTACTAAAACTCTAGCTTCGGTAAAGAAAATTTTAAGTTTTTGTATGACAAAACAGTAAACCAATAAATTGTGTATTTTTCGAAATTGTATTGAGATTTTAGCTTCGAAAAAGCTTTCATAAGTGAACAAAACCTGTCTTTCAGTTCTGTAGATTTTCAGCACCTTTAAAGCTTCGGAAAGTTTACAGAGTTCTTTAGTAAATTCAATTGAAATCATAACTTCGGAAAAGCTTCGCTTGGAAAATAAAACAAGCTCTCAGTTTCCGCAAGGCCTAGTAAACTTGTATATAACTAGAGATGCTCTGAATTGTACGGAATTTTCGCTTCGTTTAAAGAATAAAATTAGGCCTTCAGTTTCCTTAAATTTTCAGACCCTCTAAAGTGTTGGAAATTTTACGATGTCTTGTCAGAAATTCATTTGATATTATAGCTTCGGAAAACCTTTGCAAATATAACTAAACAAGTTCTCAGTTTCTGTAAAGTTTTGAAAGATTTTCTTGCAGTTAATTTGTATATCGTCTAGTAAATTAAGAAATTAATTTAATGCTTAAATACATTTTTACTAAAATTCTATTTTCGGTAAGGCTTTATTTAAAAAACAAAATGAACCCCTAAGTTTCGTTAGTTTTTAACTGAATTTCGAGTGTCGAAAATGAAGTTTCATACGAACTTCAATCAAAATGATAGTTTCAGAAAAGTTAAGTTTTAGTTAGAGAACAAAACAGGATCTCAGCTTCCGTAAAGCTTTGGTAGAATTTCTCACGGAACGTGTGTGTATCGTCTTATAAACTTCGAAGTAACAAGAAAGCTTATATAAGACTTAATAAGTACCTACACGGAGTCTCATAAGAAATGTCATTAGAATGGTATTTTCGGAAAAGCTTCGCTTGGATTAAAAAAAAAACCTCTCAGCTTGTATAAATCTTGGAAAGTATTTCTTTAGTAGATTTGTGTATCTTATAATGTACTTAAAAGTTTCCAGAAGGATTACATACAAATTTATCAAAACATTGACTATAGAAAGACTCCGAAAGACTCTCTTTAATTCCTGGGGATCTTACTGCTTCGGAAAAGCTTCGTTTAGAGAACAAAAGCAGCTAGAATCTTCTGTTTAAATGAAAGATGCCTGATGACTGAATATATTTACGACTTAGTGAAATTTAAGTCGAACTTTAAAGCCTATCCGTACAAATTAGCCAAACTACAAAATGTCCGCTAAATTTTAGAAACATGAAGATTCAGGTGAAATTTACCTACTTTTTTTGATACTATAAGCATATACCCCACTAAATGCTAAGGTGACTGACCCTACTTTTGCTTGCTCCAAAGGCAGGCAGCGCAGCGTTTCAAATCATCCTTTTATCGCCAAACGAAGTTATACCGTTACAAATAAACTAAAGCGAAACAAAGCTCAAGCTATATGGGTATCCCATCACCGCACTCTGCCAACCGACTTTACGAAAACGAACGCCAAGTCGATGCCAACCATTACAGGTTATGTACGTTATGTCGGTGGGTAGGTTGGTAGGTAGGAACTGTACTGTAACTGTACTCTATATAAGTCCGCCGCGCCGCCAACGGCATCATGTGCATTGTTGCCACACAAAGCCCGACAACCATCCATGAAGCAAATTCACATGGGAGAGGCTCTTGCTCTTGCTGTTTTGGTGTTGCCGTGTGATGCAAATCCTTGCGAACTCCTTCGACTGGAAAAACTGTTGACGTTGATTTTGTGGGCACTTCGTGTTTCTGGGCTTTGTTTTTGTGTTTTTGTATTTTTGTTTTGGGTTCGTTTTCGTTTTGTTCGTTTTTTCTTCATTCTTTTGTTTTCTACAATTCGTCCTGAAATAGGCCCACATCCCGTTTGGATCCTTGATTTGTTCAAGTGCGGTGTTGGTTTTCTATACTCAAAATATAAACAAACAAAAAAACTGATTTCGACGACGATGGCTATAAGCAAGCACCCTTTCGAGTTTCGAGTTTTCGACAGAAATGAAAGCATTTGGAATGATTTTTTCCTTTTCGTCCTTTTTTTGTTTTTTTTTTGTTTGTAAAATGAATAGGACTTTTGTTTCTTTTGGGTAACCATCACCACAATCGTATATATCCCGATGATGGTCCTTGTGACTTTTTGCAGTCGTCCGTTTTTTTTTTTTGGGCAAAAAGTTTGTACCTTTCTGTCGAGTGAGTGTAAAAAGTAAAGGGGTGAGTTCAGCCATTTTTACTGCTCCTGCTGCTGTTGCTATAGTCCTTGGAATTAAATCTATTCTTTTTTTTTTGTGTTTTGTTGTTTATTTGCAGCCGAGGGGCTTTTCATAAGTACATTCCCTGCGAGGCTATGTGGAAGAGTTGGATTCTGATGAAATTTGAAGTAAGACCGAAGTCATTGTTCCGGTAAATAAGAATTTTGTTTTTGTTCCCTATTCTAGCCTACAAAGGCGAGTGCCGAGTGAGAGTTGAAACTGAAAGGAAGGAAAAGGAACCAAAAGCATTAAGTAAGAAAAAGTTAAGCATGAGTTTCGCTCATCAGCAAAGTTTTGTTTTTTTTTTTTCATTCCGAAGGACGGGAATGGCTATCCCTATACTAAAAGTTTAAGGTAGGTACAGGAGGTATGGTGGGGTGGGTAAGATAACTTAGGGCCCTATGTTGCAGGGCGTTGGTCAGGAAATGTGTTAATTCTTTCTTGCTTTTTTTTTGATTTTTTGGCAGAAAATGCCTGAGAGCCTGAAGGTGATGTTTGACAATACCAAGAGTGATTCAAAAGTTGAAGAATAAGAAAAATGGCACGAAAGAACATTTGAGTAAAAAGTCATATAACAATATAAGTTATAAGAGCTTTGTTTTAGCTGGAATTTAAAAGAATAGAGAGAATTTTTGACAGATTTATAATGTTTTTTTTCATTTTCACTACGTTAAGTCCGTTTAATTAAGAAATATAAGAATGGAAGGGTTGTAGGAGCAATGACAGATATGTCATTGAAATAAAGCTGAGTTCACATGTGAGCTAACGAGTGTTTTTAAGGTGAAGAACTTTAAGTTGATGACACTATTTTTATTTTTCAGCTGTAAAATAATTTACTTTTAGTTGAGTTTGACATTTCAGAATGGATAAGTTTATTTCGAAAATCAAGGGTCTGTCCGAAATACGTATCAAAGCTCACTTTTGGTTAAGTGGATCCGTTAATAAACAAAACTACCACTTTTTGAGTAAGGATAAGCCCCAAGTGTATGTTGAGACACCGTTACATTAACAAAAAAAAAAAAAAAACTTTTTGGTGTGCTTAATGGGTTGGTGGAACAATTGTTCTATATACTAAAAACAGTGCTGGCCAGAATGTTGCATTCAATGATTTTGATCAATTGAACAAACATCATGTGAATGAGCTGTGGTTTCAACAAAATGGCGTAACGTATCACACATGATTTACTGAAGGAAACGTAACCATACTATTTCACGGTTTCATTTGGCGACCAAGACCGCTTGACTGGTTTCTGTGGGGATATGTGAAATCGCTGGTCTATTCCGATAAGCCCGAAACCACTTGGAGGATAATTTCAGTAAATTATCTTTCGAATTAAGTTAATTTGAAAAAATCATCTTTGTTTTATTCCATTTCAAAGTTATATATTAAATCTCTGATGTTCAAATGGTAGACATGTGCATTCAAGAGGACACAAGCGTCCACAGGTTTTTCTCAAAACCCTACTTAGTGAACACCTTATACGGCTTCTACGACTTATTCGGAGCCCAGGCCTATAAGGAGCGGTTTATCCGGCTCCCCGTCCTTGGAGTTATAATAAAGAACTGGCCCTCCAGGTTGGGGGTTGTGCCGTCGGGGTGACTTCCTGGCCACGTAAAAACGTCATAGTTGCGAAGCACCAACAAGCCTTGGATACGGACGGATTTACTGTTGACAACCTACGCAACCGAATTAAGGACAACGAACTTCGGATATTCACGTGGAATGTTAGGTCCCTTAACAGACCACGTGCGGCCGAAGAATTAGCGGAGGCTCTAGGCTGCTATAAAGCAGACATCACCGCCATCCAGGAAATACGATGGGATGGGCCGGGCAAAAAGAGGATGAAAAACTGCGCTATGTACTATGGTGACTGCTACCGAGAAAACCAACAACGCTTATTTGGATGCGGCTTTGTCATTGGAGCCAGACTTAGGCAAGAAGTCTTGAGCTATAGGTGCATCAACGAGCGCCTCATGACCATCCGCATCAAGGCTAAATTCGGCAACATTAGCCTGATATGCGCGCACGCCCCCACAGAAGAGAAGGATGACAACACCAAAGATATGTTCTTCGAGCTCTTAGACAAAACATATGAGCAGTGTCCTAGCTACGATATTAAAATTGTCCTGGGCGATTTTAATGCCAAGCTAGGAAGGGAAGACATCTTTGGTGGAATAATCGTGAAAAACAGCCTGCACGACAACACTTCCGACAACGGATTCATGCTCATAGATTTTGCTGCGGGGCGAAACGTCATGGTAGCCAGTACGCGTTTTCCACACCTCAACATCCACAAAGGAACTTGGAGTTCTCCAGATCAATCTACCATCAACCAGATTGACCATATTGCGATCGACGCCAGACACGCTTCCAGCATCATGGATGTCCGAACTTTCCGAGGAGCTAACATCGACTCGGACCACTACCTCATTGTAGCCAAGGTAGCACTTCGGGTTTCCAGACCCAAGGCAAGACAGGGAGATGCTGGGAGAAGGTACAACGTCGAACGGCTACAATCGCAGGAGATCGCCAAATCCTTTTCCGACCGAGTTACAAGTAACCTCTCTCGAAGTTCTCTGCCGCCAACACAATGTATCGAAAACCAGTGGCAACATTGCCAAGATGCCATCAGAGAAGCTGCCTCTGACGTGCTGGGTTTCAAGAAGCCACCAACAAGGAACCCCTGGTTTGATGAGGAATGTCGGCACGCAGGGTGGCGCTGCATAAAAGGACGAGAGCTGCTCATGACCTCTATGAGCAGAAGAGGCGAGAGGAACACCGACTTCTCAGAAGAAAAAAAAGAGGGCATGAGAAGCGTGCGGTCGAAAATGTTGAGAGGTTTAAAAGCAGAAATGAAGTTCGAAAGTTTTATGAACAGATGAAACGAAATTCACAGGTACATAAACCTAGAACCGAAGGCTGCAAAGACGAAAGATGGAAACATCATAGTGGAACCGCAGTCAATGCTGACGATATGGAAGGACCACTTCTGCAGACTTTATAACGGCGACGACGACACGAATTCCGCTGTCAGGCAGGATGATCCATTCAACATAGACGACGAAAGCCAACAATCCCGTCCTCCCGACTTAGACGAAGCAAAGATTGCCATATCTAAGCTGAAGTCTAATAAAGCCGCTGGAGCGGATAGCTTGAATGCCGAGCTCTTTAAAGCAGCTGGAGATAAGTTGGTTAGGAGCATGCACCAACTTATCTGTAAGATATGGTCGGAAGAAAGCATGCCCAATGAATGGAACCTCAGTATTTTTTGCCCGATCCTAAAAAAAGGAGACCCTTTAAACTTCACCAATTAAAAAGGAATCAGTCTACTTAACATCGCCTACAAAATCTTCTCTGCCGTAATATGTGAACGTCTAAAGCCCATCGTCAATAACCTCATAGGTCTTTATCAGTGTGGTTTTAGACCAGGAAAGTCCACAGTCGATCAAATATTCACATTACGGCAGATCCTGGAAAAAACCCAAGAACACCAAATCGACACCCACCATCTTTTCATCGATTTCAAGGCCGCATATGACAGTATCTACAGGGACGAGCTGTATAGAGCCATGTCTAGTTTTGGCATCCCTGCCAAACTCGTCCGTTTGTGCAGGATGACCATGGAGAATTCACGCTGCTCCATAAAGGTTGGAAATAACTTAACAGAACCTTTCGATGTCAAAAAAGGTTTTAGACAAGGTGATGCGCTGTCATGTGATTTTTTTAACATCGTACTTGAAAGAATAGTGTAGAGCTCACACGTCAACACTAGAGGCACTATCTTTCAAAAGTCTGTCCGAATTACTAGCATATGCTGATGTCATTGACATAATCGGAAGAACTCAACGTGATGTCAATGGGGCTTTTGTGAGTATTGAGGCAGAGGCGGCAAAAATGGGTTTAACGTAGGTAGTCAAGGACTTCGTCTACCTAGGCTCCGCTGTAAACGCAGAAAACAACACCAGCGCTGAGATCAAACGAAGAATAACTCTTGCTAACCGCTGTTTCTTTGGGTTAAGAAAGCAATTGAGTGGAAAAATCCTCTCTCGAAGGACCAAAGTGTGGCTATATAAGACCCTTATCATCCCCGTCCTGCTATACGGTGCAGAAGCATAGACTATGACAAAAGCGGATGAAAGCACCTTGGGTCGTTTCGAGAGAAAGATTCTTCGTGTGATCTACGGTCCCGTATGCATCGAAGGGGAGTGGAGGAGAAGATGGAACGACGAGCTGTACGGGCTGTATAGCGACGTAGACTTAGCCAGAAGGGTAAAAGTCCAACGACTAAGATGGCTGGGTCACGTAGAGCGCATGGAAACCAATGCTCCGGCCCGGAAAGTCTTCGAATCCACAACAACAGGACAGCGCAGTAGAGGAAGACCGCGGATCAGGTGGCGCGCACAAGTGGAAAGTGACCTCACCCAACTTGGAGCGCGAAACTGGAGACATCTAGCTAGAGACCGAGCTAGATGGAGAAGTTTGTTGGGTGAGGCCCTAGTTCACACAGGACTGTAGCGCCACCTTAAGTAAGTAAATAAGTAATATTAAATCTCTGAATAAACATTAAGAGCCTGGGAATTACTACGAAAAATATTGAAATTTGTTATTTACCATATTTAACCTATGATTAACTAGGGAATATGTAATTTACTAGTGTTAACTTTTTAACAAGAAATGTGATGCAACAAAGCAATATGGGATTTATCTGAAGTAACCCATGGTTAACATAAGAATAGATTAATTTTTTTTAAGAAATCTGCGATTTGTGTACTCTACAAATTTTGTGACTGATTTTTTTTAAACATATTTATGATTTCTGAGAACAAATTTTGAAAATTTGAAACTTAAGCAGAATATAAACTTAAGACTTTGTTTTGAAGGAAATCGTGATTTATTTGAGTTAACCTATGATTAACAGTGCGAGTCTGGAAAAATCTTTCATTTATGAGAAAAATTCGGGGTTAATCGGGGAAAAATTAATTTATAAAAGGATATCTGTAATTAAGGTTCTAGAAAATAAGCGTTTCGTGATATGCTGGTAAGATCCATTATTTCTACCAGATTAAATCTAGTAACCCCCAAACGAGAAAATATCAGTTTATTTGCCCTTAAATGAGTTTCTATTACAGAAAACATGGATTAAACTAAGATTAACCTACAATTTAGTGATGAAATATTTAAATAACTAATAAAAAGTTATATTCTGCCCAAAAAATTTAACTTTCCATTGAAAATTTCAGGCTAAGTTGTCAATTTTTCTTTCTACTACGGATACGTTTATAGCTTTTTTACACCACACTTTTCTGTTTACATTGCACATTTTAGGTTCTGTTTTACGTTATCCATTTTGACATCAGCTATCACATTAGGTATTAAACAAAATTTTTCTTGAGTCAAAATTTTATTCCCGAATCTCCAAATTTTGAATCTTTGCTTAATGTACCAAACTAAAATTTAGCAAAACTTTAAAATTTGTTGAAATAAAGTTTTGCTTTAACTTCCTTGGCGGAGTACTCCACAATATGTCCCAATATTGGCAGATTTTTCCTAAAAATTAGTAAACAATATTCTATCAATTATCTAAACACACAATTTTATCTGAAAAATTTTGTAGAAGATTGGACACATCTTCAAAATTTACAATTAATCTAAAATATCGATACCAGGCGATATTTGTGGAATGCAGAAGTATAAACTTCTTTAGGTTACGGTTTTGGTAAGACGTTAGCGAAGCAATTTATTGAGATCGCACCTTTGCATGTAAAGCCAAATGACTAGGCCGCACAATCTTCAATTTTAACTCTGACTGAACACTTTATATTTTCTTTCAAGAAAATTGTCTTCCAATGAGAAAAATTGTATTATATTTGAATAAAATCAACAATTGTCACCTAATTGGATGCTATTGGAAGACTTTTGACAGTTCAGCCAATATTGAAAAATCTTTTTTAAGAACATTTCTAGAAAAATTAGGTCTCCTTTTCTCCTCATAAGTCCACTTATAACTTCCTTCCTATCCAACGAACGTATGATTGAAATTAGTTTAAATTTTTGACAGCTTTATGTTTACTGTAAATTCGTGCACTGGCTCACTACCCTACTCTTAGGGGAGAAAGAGAAAAGTATATATTCTTGAATTTTCAACAGACAACTGGGGTGCAATCGGCTAAGGTGATTGTTGATAAATGACAGTCAAAATAATCGAATTTGATCTATATGTAAGGTGATAGTCAAATTGATACCTAAAAAGCTGTCACTAGAAAAATTTGATAGTCATTTTCCTACAAATATGTCGTTTCTGAAGAGCTACTAGACGCTTACAAAGAACGAATGCAAAATTTTGTCAAATACCTTTTTTAGGTACAAAAACACATTCTTGTAACGGACAAAGCTTACGACATTTGAAAAAACACAAGCAACAAAAGAATGTTATTAAAACACAGCCAATTTAATACTTTTATTTAGATATTTTATAGGAATCATTTTAAAATTTCACCATAGCAACAATGAATTGTGACAATTCTAATCTCTGAGATTGTTCAATCGAATTGAATTGAGTTGAATCATCTTACACAGACGGAATGAAAATGATAGTCAATTTGACTATCAAAAATATGATATAGACTAATATCACCTTAGCCGATTCCACCCCTGAATTCTTCCATTTATTTTAATTTTAGCAATGAAATAGTAGTGCCTGTTAGTTGAATTTATTCTACTACATACAATATTTCGCGTACTGTGCACCATCGGTATCCAACCCTGACAACCCTGACTTTGCATTTTCAGGTGCCAAACTTTAACCGTTATTATTCACCGCTTATTTTATTTCTTGATTTGATTTTCTAAGCGAGCAATAAAATAGTAGCGACAAGCATAAAAATTTATAAATATTGAATTTACAAAAAAATATTCCATTAATGGTACAAAAAGTTAGTTAATATTAATTTTTAAGTTTTTTTTGTTGTATTAAACAAAAAAAATTGGACTGTTCATAATTTAGTGGGACGAGGAAAACATTGTAGCGAAGAAAAAAGAACTTTGATTCAAAATCTTATAAAACAAGGCAAGACCTACAAGGAGGTGGAAAAACTCGTCGGCTGCACAGCCCCAATGAAACGCAATGCGATCACCTACAAAAATAAGAAATGAAAAACGTGGTAAAAAGCGGATTCTTTCAGAGCCTACAGTTCGACAGGTCACTCGTTGTGCTAAAAATCGACCAACAATGTCTGCTATAGAAATCCGCGACGAGCTAAACCTATCCTGTGGTGTTCACACGGTACGCAGACGTCTACGCCTCTACGGGCCCTTTCACACCAAACGAATCCGAATCAATCAGAATCACTCCGAATCAAGTTGAATCTGATCAAAAACACTCCATTACCAAGACCGGAATCTTTCGTACGTTTCACTCTTCAAAACCCGTTTGTTTACATTGTTGTATTTGTAATTTTGACAATTAATCCATGAATAGATGTGAGCACAAACAAAAACAAAACGATGCCGTGGGCTAGCGGCACTTTGCACAGCAAAAACAAAATGGGGTCGTTTATAAGTTTTTTTTCAGGTTTTTCTTTTTACTTTTTTTCGATGAAGAAGTCAGTTTTAAGCTTTAATTTTGCAGTCATTTTGTTGATATCGAACCAATGTACATTTTTGTCTTCAAAAAAGCATGTTCACCATCAGTTTATTAAAATTAATTCACTAATTTACAAAAATCACTACGAAATTCTTCAAATTTCAAAATTAACCTCGGATTTTTGTATCAAAGATGCGTTCGAAGAACCATCAAGTTAAGGGTGCGAGCGCAATTTTTGTATTGAATTCTAATAAATTTTCGTTAATCAACGGCCCAAATATTTTTTTTGCAAGTAATTAAAATCTGTATCAATTTAATTAATCCAAGTATATTTATAGTTTGTTTTTAATGATTAAAGCTTGCAACTATTTTTCAATTCCATTTTGATTAATAAATATTATATTTAAAAAAATAGTTATAATCGAAAAATACCTTATCCATAACATTCTTTATTGATGAAAACATACATGTATTTGCTATCAAAAAAAACTATGCATCAAAGGAACACCAATGTTTTAAAAAAGTAATCAGAACGATTATAACGAACCTGTTAAATAAATGCAGAGCAAATAAAAAACAAATTTTGACTATATCACAAAATGAAAACGTCTTAAAATCGTTCTGAATTCATGCACAACTCATTCAATAGATCAAGTAATCGATATTAATGTTTATTGTTGTACAGAAGTTTTTTTTAGTGAATTCCCACAGTTTAACGCAAAATATAATTTTCATTCATTCCTTAAAAATGTTTAGTTACCAAAGTTCAAGTTTACTTATTATTGTTCGAAGGATATGTTTATTAAAAATGCTGCTAATAATACGTAGATTACATTTTATAAATGTGGAACATAGAAGAAAATATACATAAACAATAGTTTTCAGATATAAAGCAGAGGTTAGCGTAGAAAAATATTTTTGAGAAAGCCAATAATATTTTAGGTATGTTCATTAAAGAAATTTCCGCTTCAGCTAACCTTCATCAACTTTTTAGAAAAAAATTTAGGATTAATAGCAGCCAATTATTTCATAGCATATTTAATTGTTCACATTGTAAAATGTCTAGAAATGTTCATATGCTACAAAATTCGTAATTTTATGCGTAAGCATAGAAGATAACATTATTTAGTCAAGAAGTATGCATTTTGGCGCGTTCACCGATTTTTTTTTTCTATTGGGTGTTCGGTTTCCCCATACTGGAATAAAAAAAAGTTACTTAAATCTATTTATTGCACTCATTTAGTTGGTATTGTGTGTAACCATATTGCCTATTTCTATTCCTTAAAGATGCTTTGCACAAAGCAGCTTATTTTTAAAACATGGTTCCCTCAAATTTGTATTCCAAAATCTAACTACAAACAAAATTCTAACTCTAAAATAGTCCCTTAAAAAGAAATTTTCAGGAATATTTCTGCAACAAACAAAACTAAAATTTGGTCTTGCAATTATCGAACTGCTTAAATGATGAAAATACTAATCTAATTGAGGAATCTGAACTAGCTAAAGTTGGCAATGGAACTTCACAAGTATGCTTCTCGTAGCATTTTCTGTACAAACAAATACGGAGACACCCGCCTATTGTTTCCACCTGAACTTCTAACGTCACCGAAAAAATGCTCTAAGCAAACTTCAGCTGAAAAAATTGTGTGTTTTGTTGTTTTACAAAGTATTGAGTTACACTTTGTCCATTTCCAATTTTACTTAACCAGTTGCAGCGCATATTGCGTTCGCAAATAATTTAAGTAAACAAAATACAGCACTAATAAATCATTAAATATGTATTTGGTCAATTTTATTTTATTTAATATACATTAACAACATTTATTTGGATTGAAATTAAAAAGTTATACAAATCTTCCAATTTAAGACCATGTCAGCACTTCAGATTCTGTTGGTTAGGATTGTTTAGTTTTTGAACGAGGCCATGAAACATTCAAAATGAAGCATTTAGATGGGGCTGATTACTATAATGAAGCGTTTTGATGGGCTGTAAGACTAAATGTGAGAATGTGTTTGGTTTTTTGCATCATTTCACGCACACTTTCTCACATTTAGTCCGACGTAGCTTGTAGGCAAACCGAAATGTCAGTCTGAGATTCCGGTCTTGGTAATGGAGTGTTTTTGAATCTGATTGACCAAGATTCGGCTTCGAGCGCTCCGTTTAAATGTGAAGGGATTCTTTTCCCGCCTTCAGACCGGAAGAATCTGGTTCAATCAGGTTTGATTCGAGGTCGCACTTGATTCAACCTGTCAGATTCCTCGTCCGGTCAGTCTTGAATCAACAACCATACGAGATGGACGTGGAGTTATTTATTTTAAAACTTAAAGAAAATAGTGCGATTTATGACGCCAGTGATAAAAATCACAGCAACAGAAATCTCATATGTTCTGTGTGGAGGAAAATTGGCGAAGAATTAAACATTCCAGGTAAGAATTATATTGTACTCAGTAATAATTATCATTTTTTCTATGTTAGATCATATGCCCGTATTGATTTTATTTTGCAATATTTGAGTTGAGCCTCCTACGAAACACTATTGCATTTAAAACAACTGCGTCCATGATGATAGCTCAAAAGCAACTAAAAGAAGGAAAACAAAAAGAAGATGAAAGGATTTTTATAGATTCAGGTTGATTAAGCTGATGTGAAAGAGTGGAGATGACGAATCAGATTCAACTTGATTCGGAGGGATTCTGATTGATTCGGATTCGTTTGGTGTGAAAGGGACCTACGAGAGCATAACTTAAATGCTCGCAGCCCCCGCAAGGTGCTACTTTTGAAGAAAATTCATGTGACCCGACGCGACGTCTTCAATTTGCCAAAGAACATCTCACTTGGCCCACTGACAAGTGGAGGAATATTTTATGGACTGATGAATCCAAAATTATTTTATATGGAGGTAAAGGCTCCCGTCAGTAAGTTAGGCGCCCCTCCTAATACAGAATATGATCCCAGATACACCATTAAGACGGTAAAACATGGCGGGTCTAGTATTATGGTTTGGGGCTGCTTTTCCTACAGAGGTGTGGGTCCAATCCATAAAATCGATGGCATAATGGACAAGCACGCTTACGTCGAAATACTGCAGAATACTATGCTGCCCTTTGCTGAAGATGGCATGCCGCTGAAATGGATATTTCAGCAAGATAACGATCCAAAGCATACGAGTAAGTTGGCTAAGAAATGCTTTCGCGACAATAAAATTGAGGTTATGGATTGGCCAGCTCAATCTCCTGACCTCAATCCAATAGAAAACCTGTGGGCAGACATTAAGAAAGCAGTATGGGATGCTAAGCCAAAAAACAACAACGAACTTTGGGCTGTAGTTCATCACGCGTGGCAAACTATACCATTAAAGAGATGTCAAGGCCTTGTAGATTCCATGAAAAGGCGTTGTGAAGCCGGTTATCAAAAATCATGGTCATGGTACTAAGTATTAAGTTTATTTAAAAAATATTTTGAAATACCTATACCGTTATTTTTTCAAATAATGTATTTTTTAGTGTCACACTACTATTTCATTGCTCTTGAAAATCTAGTTGTGTCATATATTAAACGAAAAAATATAAATTTGCGAATAAATAAATCAGATTTTTTTTATTTAAAAACAAGGTAGGTATCTATATATATAACAATCAATGCCACTTTTCGTTGTAATGTTATAACTCAACAATGCATTTACCGATTTGGCTAATTTTGGTCTTGAATTATTCGTGGAAGTCCAGAGAAGGTTTGTACGTAGAGAAAATTTTAAAAAAATCTTGAAAAAGTGTTAAATCAACATCTTTCTGTACTCCCATATACAAACAATTTGTACTAATACTTAAAAGCCAATTTGAACCTTTGGCAAATCAATCGAAGACAAAAAAAGTGACGTTAGTTCTGTCAAACAAATTTAATGTCATCATATGTCATTTCATTTTATCAGCGATAATTATTGCTTTGTTGTGTTTATATTTTCCAAAATATTGTTGAGTTATTGATTTGTGTTTATATTTTCCAAAATATTGTTGAGTGAAGGTAAAATGCAACGAGCAAGACGATCAAACATAGGCCGGCGAACGCGTAATGCAAATCAAGTGGCATTATTAAGACGATCTCAGACTACAGATGAACGCGCACAAGCTAATGCATCGCAGCGTCAACGTACTGCACAGAATAGATCTGTTGACCCTGTACCTGTACTTAATCTTTTCACGGCGATCACGAATACGTCGTGCTGTTTTAGATGAAATGCTGCGTGCTGCTTTTAATTACAATAGTCAGATTGATTATAGTATGTACGGATACATTGGAATGATGGACGCAATATGTCCACATTGTGATGCGGCTAACTTTCCAGGTGAAACGCCCGGAATGTGTTGTGCTAATGGCAAAGTGAGATTGCCAACATTAGAAACTCCACCCGAACCATTGTATTCATTTATTTTCGGTACATCTCAAACGTCGAAGCAGTTTTTGAGTAATATTCAACAATACAATTCGGCATTTCAAATGACTTCTTTTGGTGCTACTAAAATTATTAGAGATAATTTTATGCCGGCTTTTAAGGTAAATACCTCAACAGGATTGTCCCATCTTTATATCAGTCTGAATCATAAAGTCTTAAAAATTCTGATTCAACATCTTTCTAAAATTGCATACATGTTACAGATTCAAGGCGAGATTTATCATCAAGCTTGTTCGTTATTGCCATACTCCGACGCTGATCATCAATTTTTGCAAATTTATTTTATTGGTGATGAAAATCGTGAATTGGATCAACGTTGTGCAATAGTTTCAAATACAAGACGAGAAATTATTCGTGAGCTACAAAGGTTTTTCCATCAGCATAACGCATTAGTTCAATTGTTCAAAATTGCTCTTGATCGTATGCCATCTGATAATCACGAAATTGTAATAGCACCAAATTGATTATTCAACAAAAACATGTAATGACACAATCATGCAAGCCGTTTCCAATAATGCAGGTGGATTATATTTCTTGGATGCACCTGGTGGTACAGGCAAAACTTTCGTTGTATCATTGATTTTAGCGACTATTCGATCGGAACAGAAAATTGCATTGGCACCTGCATCTTCGGGAATTGCTGCTACATTATTAGAAGGTGGTCGGACCGCACACTGCATTAAAATTGCCATTGAATTTACAAGTGATTGAAACTCCAACTTGCAATAGTTCGAGAAATTCTGCTATTGCAAAAGTTCTGCGATTAACGACAGTTATCTTATGGGATGAGTGCACAATGGCGAATAAAAAATCAATAGATGCATTTAATCGAACAATGCAAGGTTTACGCGGTAATAAACAGCTGATGAAATAAACGCCTGTTTAAAGTCGTCAGTTCCTTGGAGATATGTACGAAAATTGACACTGCACATTAATATGCGTGTTCACCTACATAATGATGCAACTGCCCATGAGTTTTCAAAACAATTGTTAGAAATTGGTGATGGCAAAATATGTTGATTGAATGTGTTTTTCCGAATATTCTTCAGAATTACAGAAATCATGATTGGTTGAGAGAACGTGCCATTTTAGCACCGAAGAACATTCATATCAATGCCATTAATTTTCAAATTCAAGCGAAACTGCCAGGTGTAGTCACGACATATAAATCAATTGACAGTGTTATGAATCAAGATGAGGCAATGAATTATCCAATTGAATTTTTAAATTCATTGGAACCGGCTGGTATACCACCGCATTGCTTGAATCTGAAAATTGGTTCTTTGATTATATTATTGCGAAATATTAATCCACCAAAACTGTGTAATGGCACCAGATTCGCAGTGAAAAAGTTATTGCCAAATTTGATTGAACTACAATATTAACTGGTAAATCAAAAGGAGAAGTGTGTTTGATACCGCCTATCCCTATGATTCCAACTAATATGCCATTTGAATTCAAAAGATTACAATATCCTGCGTGTTTATCATTTGTGATGTCCATAAATAAGGCCCAAGGGCAAACACTTCAAGTTTGTGGTGTAAATTTGGAGGAATCATGTTTTCACATGGCCAACTTTATGTTGCCTGTTCCAGAGTCGATACCCCTGTTTATTTATCCATGCTCAAAATGGAAAAACAAAAAATATTGTTTATGCAACTGTTTTAGACTAACCCATATAGACCCACCATAGTAAGAGTACCCAATTCTTTTTTATTTTTTAGTTTTTACTCTTTGCTGATAAATATAATATAAACAATATACTCGTATCATTTGGGTCATTTGGACTTTTAAATAGCTAGCAATTTAAAATATTTTTTTGTTTGAATAAATGAACTTAATAATCATTTTTTTTATTACTATGCCTTATACGTAGCGAAGCACGTACCGGGCCGCTAGTATATGTACATATACTATCTTTTAGCACTGCAGTTCATGTTACAAAAGCTTTTGTATTTTAACCAACTCAGAGGTATACTTAAATTCAGTACCCACTACTATTTCATTGCTCGTAGCGTATGTTCTGGAAAACAGAGTTGTCAAAAAATGTTTCACTGACTTTTTAAAATGTTTTGAAAGATTCTGTTTGAATAGGCTGTACATATGATAATTTTATAACAACCTTGATTTAAAAGAAATTGACTTCCTCTCCTGCACCGGTAATCGAAAATATAAGCGTTTCATACCACTGCCCTAAAATTGTGATTCAAAACCACAGCAAACCCAAAGTTTCCTCTCAAAAACTGATCTTTTTCACCTTGTTGTCGTCGTACATTGATTTCAAAATATTCGTTTAGCCATAACAATAATTCTATCGATTTAGAATAAATTGAGCCACATTTAACATTTAAATTCAAATTCATTTATCTATATTCACATGAAACCTCAATAAATATGCATTGCCACAACACAACATAAAAACGCCTCCTCTCGATTGCATCATCTAGAAAAAAAAACTATTGCAGGTGTCAAATCCAAATCGATTCATTTACCTCACATATACCTACATACGTACGAACAACGAGCCAACCAACCACCTGCACTTTACCGTACGAGTATATTGGATTCTAAATGCCACTAATTAAAGCTGACATTACAATGCAACTTTAATCCAAAATACACGAATGCTACAAACAACAGCATATAAACATTAACTATTTGCACAACAATCATTGGGGGCCTTCAGCTGCTTGGCTTTTGGCCTCGAAGCTGGAAGCCCGAAGCCCGCAAAACCCAAAGCCCAAAGCCCGAAACCCAAACCATCACCATCACAAACAAAAGAGGCCAAAATAGACCACAACAATTGAACGTATTTCATTCCGCTGTATGTATGTACGTTTTGTCGTCTATGCTTAACTGTTATGTAGGTTTATATGAGACTATAGTGGAGTGCTTCAATGTTCAACCAACGCTGTGGCCTCTTCTCAGGCTGAGTCGCCATTATTGTATAACTGTATCCATGTGTCGGACTCACCGACAAACTAAATAAATTCGAAATTAACCTCACATTATTCACACAAAAATTCCCAGTAAATCACATAATCAAATATAATAATTTCTATTTGAATGGCTTTGCCGGTAGAGGGAGATCCAATCGAATCTTCTCTCTCCTTCTCTTTTATACCTCCTCATGCATCTCTATCTCCATTCTATGGCAAAAGGTTGTGATATTAGGCTGGACAGAGAGCGCACCGTAATAATCCATTAAATGCGATAAGCACTGCACCGCACCATCATACGCCGCGCCACACACAATGAATTTATTGCACGTTAATTGCCTTCGGAATCCATGGGCATTCAATAACAATTGCAAAGCTAAGGGTCGGTCTGTCGGTTGGGTAGTTCGGTGTCGGTCCTCCCGTTCCCTATCCCGATTAAAAGTAAAAGAGAAAACTTGGATCAAAATGCCAGGATATTCAAATAAAGTGTTTCGAGTGCATGCAATTTGCAGTGCATCCTCGAATTGCTACAAATGCATGCATGCCACCCGCCCCCAATGCACTATGCACTCACCCCAATCACACAAAAATGGCAGAACAGCGAACGGTGGCGAACAGAACCGAGATCCGAGTAAAATCGAACTCATCCGTGAAACTTTATCCTTCAATTATGATAGCGCGCAATACTACACTTGCACTCCACCGACCGCCATCATATTGATGCTGGGACGTAAGGATAACGCGCTATCGATACGTTACCAAATGGAGCCTCACTTAAGCCTATAACTAAAAACCTGCAAAATTGCTATATCTCGCACGGCAGTCCTCGTTCTCTCGTCTAGATCAAGCTTCAGCTTCATCAGCGACCGAACGCCACCACGCCGCCGCTGACCGCCCAAAGCCAAAGAGTAAAAATTAATACGTTCCACTATTTGACATTTGATGGCACTATACTCCTGCTGCATGGACCGTCTAAATTGCAAAAGGTCCTTAACGACTTTCCATAATATGTGTGCCTGTGCCTGTGCATTTGTATATAGTCTATACGATGCCATTATCATCATGTACCGTTGTGTTCAAGTATCCGTTTTTCATTAGCAATAAACATTTTAGATAGGCAAAAGTTCACTTCCAGAGGACTATGCTCTGCTCTCTTCAGCGCTGCTATCGCATCATATGAAAAAGGGTAAATAATAATAATAAGCGCTTCGCTGGTGTTTTAACGACTTTTAATGAAATATTATGGCATTATTGTGTATAATATTGATAAAGTCCTTATAGTAGAGTCCTTATTTTCTATATATATATATATCGAACTATAGATATTCATACATAAATGTTACCATCAACAGAGCAACATAACGCAACGCAAGGCTATAAAAGCTAAAGCTTAGAACAATGAACAATTATTATTATTATTGTGAAATTCAACCTCATTTTATACTATAGTTAATTTATATATACGAGTAAAAGGAGAGATAAAGTGTTTCCTCTTGTAATTTTAATTGAACTTTCAGAATTGCATTGAAAATGTGTCTATCAAACTATATAACTTTGAATTGATGGAAGAATGCCTTTTGGAAGTCTATAGAACATAAATATGAATCAATTATTCGTCATAAACTTTACTAAGTTTGAATTTTATTACGTGTGAGCGAAAAAGAAAGAAATAATATAATATGACGTTTCACGCGAAACCTTAAATTTCGGCCAAACCACTTTGGCTTCAACCTCTTATAAGACTTATTCTGAATGAATGTATCAAGAGTTTAATGTGTCTACTGTCTGTGCATGTTCATAAACCCTTCTTAGATAAGAATCATTTCGAGTAAAGAATGTCTTCACGATTTTAGCGATTGCTGAGATAGTCCGCGCTACGCGGACTCCGTATTATGTCCGATGATCGCGATGCGCATGCACAGTTTATAAAGATGTAGCCACAATTTAAACATGAAAGCATTCCCTTTACGAAAATTTCCATAAAGCACTTTAGATACAGGCCTGCGCAAGTATTCGACGCGATTTTGCAGCTTATTTCTATAAATTGGAGCAGAAAAGCAGAGCACTTGATTAACCAAGGACAAATGGAATATGTGTTCTGGAATTGACTGACAATGTGTGCTAGCTGGTTTTGACAGACGTCAAACCAACGTCATCATCCTAATACACTGAGAGACCTCCTCTAAAACGCACTCAATATGCTCACTAGATGGGCAGATCACTGCGGACTTAGTATTAATCCTCAAAAAACAGACCTCGTCCTTTTTACATGGAAATACAAGATCCCGGTAATTGTACCTCCTTCAATAAAAAGTGTACCACTAATTTTTACCAATGAAGCCAAATATCTTGGTCTGATACTCGTATTGGACAAAAAATTAAGTTGGAAACCTAATATTTAGGAAAGAGTTAAAAAAGCTACAGTAGCTCTTTTCCTTTGCAAGAAAGCCATAGGAAGCAAATGGGGTTTTCAACATCGCATAACCTATTGGCTATACACATCGGTCATCCGACCAATACTTATGTACGGGGTTGCAGTATGGTGTCCAACGCACTGCATGTCTCTGCATAAGCGGGCCATTGAGAACCACACCCTCAGCAGCGTTAGAAACTCTCCTCCATCTGACACCCCTCGACATCTTCAGCAAACAAGTGGCAGCGAGTAAAGCTATAAGACTCAATGCCTCATCTCAATGGACCAACAGCAATGTGGGGCACTCCATCATTTTGAACCTCTTTGGCTCTATACCAAAGTACATAGACTACACTATTCCAAAACCCCAATTTGGAAAAAACTTCCAGGTATCCATTCCATCCAGAGATGAATGGGAAGACAAAAAACTCCTGGATGACAAAAGCATTCATTTTTATACAGATGGATCCAAGACAAATGAGGGAGTTGGTAGTGGTGTGTACTCAGAAAAGCTTAATCTAAGCATCTCATTCCGCTTCCCTATAATCATTGTAGCGTCTTCTTAGCGGAAATTTTAGCGATCAAAGAGGTTCTCTCCTGGCTAAGAGAAAACGTGATATCAACTTCTGATATCCGCATCTTCTCTGACAGTCAGGCTGCTATTAAATCTTTTGACGGTGTCTCAACCAAATCTCAAACGGCCCTCGATTGCCGATCAGCAATTTAACATTCACCTCTGTTGGGTTCCGGGCCACAGAGACATCACAGGAAATTGTAGAGCCGAGGAACTCGCTAAAAATGGAACTGTCATACCTATTTCACCTGAAAGGGAGAAGATAGGTATACCGATAGCTACATGTAAACTTCTACTAAAAGAAACAGCTTTTGCGATAGCAAACTCTAGGTGGCACAATTTACCAACATGCGCAGCCACAAAACTCATATGGCCTTCACTGGACCTAAAGCGCTCTAAAGACTTGTTATCTCAAAGCAGACTTCATATTAGCTCCCTAATAGGTGTCCTTACGTTACGGGACACTGTCTTATAGGCAGACACGCAATACGACTTGGTGTAGCCTCAAATGACTTCTACAGGAGCTGTATGGACGAGGAAGAAGAAGAAAAAACAATCTCTCACCTTCTCTGCACTTGCCCTGCTTTTGCACTAAGACGCAAACTTCATCTGGGAGACTACTCTTTTGATAATCCCAGTGAACTAGCTAAAAAGGATATCAAATATCTTCTTCGCTTTATAAAAAGCTCAAAATGGTTTGACTATAGTAAGAAGTAATTCTCTAGATTCATGTTGTATCACAATGGGCCTTTTCTTTTGGCCTCCTATTAGCACAAATGGCTTTTATTTTGATTTTTATAACTACAATATAACAGCCAAGTTATTGCCAATGTGTTTTACATTGAGTTTGTAGGACAATGTTGTAACCGAATTAGCCGCGTTTCCCCACTTGATTTAAAACAAGTTGATTTTATTTCGGTTGCATTAAGGTTTTTATATGTTATATTTCAGTTTTTGCTTTGTATTTTTAATTAAATGATGTCATTTACAATACTATTAAAACTGAATTATAACTAAGGTAAAATGTTCTACTTATGTCATGCAAACTCAAGCATAAGTTATATATAAATGTTTTTGTAAGCTTATATACTGGTTTTGTTTGTGTCATTTACATTATTGAAACAATTCTTAAGTTATTGTAGAATTTAATTTATGTTCTAGAAACGAATTGTCAGTTCATGTTTATGTTGGCGTTGTATTTAATACCAAAATTTGTTTCCCAAAATATTTTGAATGTTTTAATTAAGTTTTATTATTGAAAGCTAATTATTTGTATTTATAATGATGTTTGATAAAATTTTTAAGGCAGATAGAATTCTTAAATTAAACTATTACTTTTGTACTACTTAATTTTACTGTTTTTAGTTGTTTTCGAAATCAAAATCACAAACAAATATCATTTTTATCTAAAATATGGGAATTCTACCTCGGAAAAACTCATGTGCCACCCAAATACAAAAAATTAGGAGAATAATTGATAAATTGTATTTTTTTTGTTTTCTGCACAAGAGTTAAATCATGAAAAAAGTAATAGATTTGCGTAAAAAATCTAAAAACAAGACGTTTTTGGCTCATACCATGTAAATTAGGGTACAGAATAACTTCGAAAACAAATTTTTATATTTCACCCAAATAACTAAATTATTAAAATAAAAAAAAACCATTCAAAATGGTGCATGTTACAGATAACATAGAAACAACTTTGTTGCTTCATTTATAACTTTTCAGTTATAGAACTGAATTTAAAAATGTTTGCAATATGAATATGACATAGATATGATAACTTGTAATTATTTTTTGTCGCATTGTTTTTTAAGCAAACTTTTTTTGTTGTTTCAATATGGTTGTAACTAAAGAAAAAAGCAAAATAATCATGCTTTCAAAGCGAACAGAGTTGCCGAAGAGTTATTTTGGTATTTTATATAAATATAATTTTTTGTAGGAAAATGTGACATTTCATTACCAAAGTTGGTGCAGCAAAAAATCGCACATGAAGAAAATCTACATGCAATTTTTAACCCAGTTTTAAGCAGTTAAAAGTGCAGCGAACATATATACAATACAAAATGTTTGTTATAATCTGTGGTGTTTTCATAATTTTTCGTTGAAATTTCTTATCAGAACACAATTCAAAGCGATGTGTACAATTTTTTTTAATTATACGTAATAATAATTAGATGCAATAAATTTCATATTACATTTTATTACATAAATGTGATAAATAATGAATGATTTAAAACAATTTTCAGTTATAAAATAAAATTGTAAGCTTTTGCCATATCCGAAACTGGGTGTGGCAATTTAAAAACACCCCTACAAATTCCTGAAAAACATTTTTTCTTATTGTTTCTTTTTCATTCAAACATTTTTTTATCCTCTTTGATAAATAAATAAAAACATTTTCTAAAACAACGCTTAGTTTAACTGTGGCCATTAATGGGTTAATTTTTTCACTCTTCACAGCAATAGCGCTCAAATTGTCACAAAATAGACAGTTTGCGCCAAAACACACTTTTTTCCTCATCTTTAAACCATTCAAATGTCATATTTCAATACCAAAGTTAGTACAACAAAAAAAAATCCACATGCGATTTTTAATTTGTCAGCGGCAACTCTACTAAACTACACGCATTTTAAGTAATAGCGTCTTAAATATTTCTATTAGGCATTTTACAAAATGTATATATTTTGAACATTGCAAAAATCTAAATACAATACCCTAAGAACAAAAATTACCTGCTTTAATGTTTGGTTTTTAAAATTTTTTAGAACTGTTTCCTTATAGTAAATGAGATTATTAAACAAGACCTTTTCCATAACACATGTCATCAACGTATTACAACATAACGAAAAACAATAACGTAATTGTAACGTTGTTGGAACATTACGTATCACGAGAGTGTAAAAAAAAAACACTTGTCATCTCTTTCATTTCAACTTAGTGATTTATTTTATTTTCCATTATTTCGCGTTTTATTAAATTAAATTTTCACTGAAAAAACCCAAAACTTATTTCACAAGTGAAGGAAAAATTGTAAACATCCAAATGACGTTTATATCATTCATACTTGATTTAGTTTTACCTTCATTATAAAAATATTTGTATAACTTGTACAACAGAAACAAAATAATTGACACTCGATTAGTTTAATGTATTGATGTTTTAAAAATATTACTGTGAAAAAGCATTTTTTCGTGAGTTGAAATTATCAAATTATCAAATTCAAATGTAAAACAATAACTAAACATCAATGTTTATGTTAAAACCCGATCCTACAAACCATGTCAATTATTTCCTCACTTATAAAAAGAGTTGAGTTTTAATAAAACGTAATGTTATTATTTTTTTTAAAAAGTCTTCATAATATCGTTGACTGAACTTATTGAAAATAATATTTTAAGGCCGCAATTTGTTTTAAACATAATATTAATTCATTGTAACAACAAAAAATAATATATTATAATATTGTTATAAAACAGTTTCCAGAGTATGTTTTATTTCAGATGTAACAACGTTTAAGCCTGGAAATATTAAAACAGAAGCTTAGAAATATAGGTAGAACTTTTTTACAACCTTCGACTAACCAACTTTTTAATAATAACTAAGCAACAACTGGTATTTTTGTACTAACAACTTTAACTGAAATATAATAGTTTAAAAACGAGTTAAATCAAAATGTTACGAATATTTTTCGATTTACAAGATCAAAACAGTTTTGTAACCATACATGTTACAGATTACTCCTATATAACTCAAAAATAACAAATTTTTGTTATAAATCGAATTCTGTGCTACTAGCGCTAAGTGCGTGGATTCTGAATCCGCAGCCACTTTAACCTAACCTAATCTAACGCCATCTATGAAAAAAGGTGATCTTTTGCATATTTGTGATTTAAAGTTCAACTTGTGGAAAGAAGCTAATTTTGCTTTCAAAATTGACAATTAAGTCTTTCTTTTTGGTTAACCAATTTATATTTCTAACATTTGCGGGAATTTTCTTAGTCAGACTGACAGAGCAGGACAACCAACCTCAGGTGGGATAATTCGAATATATCAATGGCTTACAACTCAATGCGGTTTCAAATGTATAATTTGTAAATTCTTAGCCGTTGGAAGCATTGTTACTAATATCCACAGTATGACGTTTTCCAAATCTTTTTTCAGAAGTCACTTGTTGTTTGGTTAAGGATATGCTTGACAGTCTTTTCGCCAAACATCTTTTATCGCTATCCGAAATTAACAGTAAATAGGATCTCCCTTAATCTTCTTTATTGAATTGAAATTGCAGTTCATCAATGTTTTCCCAGGCTCCAACAAAATCGTAACCCTTTACTTTATGTTCCCTAAATATCATTGAACATATTAATATTGACTCCACCTTTCCGCACCTCCTTACTTCCTTAATCATCCGATCTTTTCAGCACGTTCAAGCTCTAATAAATAGTTTTCGTTTTGGAAATGGCAATCATGTTAAATTAAATCACCGCTCTCCTACTCACCTGCAAACTATATATGTACAATATATGGAAGTAGACCTACCATCAGTACCCAACGCGCAGCGCCTTCACTTTAATTATCACTTTTATTATATTTCAAGGCATTGTGAACCCATTCACGCTTCCACCACGACTTTAACCCACGCTCACTCTACTTCAATTACATGTCATTTATTATCCGTAATCAGCACAAAATCTCCATAATTATGTATATCCATACCAAAAATAAATAAAAAGAACCTGCATACCTAACCTACCTTTGGATCACTGGCGGGATCTGGATGTAGGAAATTTTAATTCAAAAAGACTCACAAAAGGTCAGAATTAATATATAGAGTCACCGTAATGCCGTTCACCATACCTCTGAGATGATCACCACCTTCACCAAAATTCTACAAAAATATCAGCACCGAAAAAGAGATCTCCTTTACCTTTCGCCGTACATCATCATTAGACGAAATTGTCCTTCCTACTTGCAAAAACCTTTGCTTTATATCGTTGCTCGTCGTCTTGATCCTCACCGTGACCAATTTCTAGACACACATGCTCTGGTCAACGTCATTCGGTGTCTTTCTAATCTACGATGAAATCATCGTGGTTGTCTTGGTTCTATCGTCATTATTGTTGTCATTATCAACATCAGCATCAAGATCTAAGCTTCGTCCGTCTAGGGTCTATGGCGGTTGCGGTGGCGGCGGCGGCAGCGGTGGCGATAGTTTGGTCGATAGATAGCATCTTCAGCTATTAGGAGTACATATTTTTTGAGAATAATTTTAGCAAAGCCATTGTAAGCAGAACCTTATAATCAGGGCAACAGAGGCAGGTTGCAGGCTATGAGCACCAAACCGCACCACAACCGGAGTTTCATTCTCCATCGTTATTCTTATTATAGTTAAAGTCACAACCATAAATTTCCACAGACGAAACTTATAAACATTTTACACGACAAGAAAAGTATGGATATTTTTAAATGAAGTCGAGTCCTTCTTGACGAATTTTAAACTTTAACTAATTGAGGGCTAAGGCTATAGTTTAACAAATATCGTCAAGTTTCATTCTATTTTGACATTTATGTATGTCGTATTTGAAAAGCAAAGTCATGTTTTTGTCATAAGCTGCAACATATCAAACAGTTCAAATTATCGATTAGCTTTTCTTTTTGACTGGATGAGCAGTCGAGACAGCTGTCAAAATGCTTGATACCCACAAATTTAATGGAGTTGAGAGTTGACCTTCTCGCAAGTGTTGTTTTTTGACGTTCAACTTCCAAGTGTGATGTTTTAAAACCACGATTGTACACAAGACAAGCTGCTGACGACAATTGAGCTAGAAAAATGGATTCAAATTGCAGCCTTGTTTTGACGTTTAAAATTCACGAACTCAAGCCACAACTGATGTAAGCAAATCCGAAAAATCTAGTCAATTCGACCTCAATATTTGACATCAAAGAATCCAAAACGTGTTGGAGTCGAAAAATGTCATTTACTTTCCACAGAGTTTTCCAAAATGTTGAAATAATCTCCAGACAAGCTTTCGACGAAACTACAAAAGGTTACGACTTGTGTTTGCCGCGTTGTTTTAATGTTTAAAAATCAGGAGGTCTATGGATCTATTTCAAACGAACTTAAGCGTACACAGCTACGAAAGTTGTCAACATTTGACTGCAGATTTTTGAGGTTAAAAAAAAACCATCATCAGATCATACTCCAGTGATTCTATCACTAAGTGAATCGGAAGTACTAGAAAAAAGTAATCCAAAGCTTGTAAATAAGAAAACAAACTGGAGTGATTTTAGAGAAAGGCTTTTAAGTTTTATTAATTTAAGATCTCCCATGGATACAATCGAGCAAATTGACCATAAAGTGGAACAATTTATTGCTGATGTGCAACAGGTCGCTGAAGAAAGTACTCCTACATTTTCTAATAGAAAACAAATTTACAAATTCAAAAATGATTCACTCAGTACATTCCTAAGGAATTTAACGACTGATGCTTCAACCGATTTTTCGCTATGGAAAGCAGCCAAGCGCCTGAAAAGACCGCAGTTACAAAACTCGTCCTTGAAATCTCAAGATGGGAAATGGATCACCCGAAAGAAAAAGCTAACCTTTTCGCTGAACATCTGCGAATGTTTTTAAGCCATACTCATCAAACGCGGCTGAAAATAGCTTACAGTTTGTTGATAAGATAGATGAAAGTGAAATACCAATTGTAAGACTTAAAGAAATAAAAAGTATGTGTTTACATCAACTATCAAATAAAAAATCACCAGGTTACGATCTAATTACTGCTCAGGTTATGAAAGAAATGCCATTGAAAGCCTTCATAAAACTCCAATATATAATAAATGCATGCCTTAAGCACCGGTATGTCCCGCACCATTGGAAAATTGCTGAAGTAATTGTCATACCAAAGCAAGGTAAACCACCTACAGAAGTGACGTCTTACAGACCAATATCGCTTATACCAATTATGGCAAAAGTTTTTGAAAAACTGCTTCTGAAGAGATTTAGCAAAATCATAGAAGAAAGAAGGTTAATCCCAAACCACCAGTTTGGCTTTAGAAATAAACATTCCACGATAGACCAAGTTCATAGAATATCGGATGTAATAGAAAAAGCATTAGAAGAAAAACAAGTATGTTCAGCTATTTTCTAAGATGTTGCTCAAGCTTTTGACAAGGTTTGGCATGAGGGACTTGAGTACAAACTGCAAAGGGATCTTCCCAGGCAGTACTTTGAAATATTAAAATCGTACATTTCAGACCGATTGTTTAGAGTAAGGTACGATCAAGAATACTCGGAATTGAAGAAAATAGAAGCCGGTGTACCACAAGGAAGTGTCCTAGGTCCTACCCTGTATTTACTATACACAAGGGATATTCCAGTTGGTAATCACACCATAATGGCTACTTTTACAGATGATACCGCAATTTTGGTACCCGACAAGTGTGTCTCTAAGGCAGCAGTAAAACTACAACATGCCGTCGACACAGTGAGAGAATGGACCGAAAAATGGCATATCAAACTCAATGAAACAAAATCTTCACATATAAACTTTACAAATAAAAAGATAAACAATATTCCAATATTCATTAATAATCAAGCTGTACCTTACGCCAATACGGCCAAATACCTTGGAATGGCTTTGGATGCAAAGCTAAAGTGGAAAGAGCACATCAAAAAGAAAAGAGAAGAACTAAACTTGAAATATAGAAAAATGTACTGGTTACTTGGTAACAACTCTGATTTATCAATCCAAAACAAAATAATGCTGTATAATCAAGTACTAAAGCCTGTTTGGACCTATGGAATCCAATTATGGGGCTGTACAAAGAAAACAAATACCGAAATCATCCAAAAATTCCAAAACAAAGTCCTTCGTGGAATAGTTAATGCACCTTGGTACATAAGAAATACCGATCTACATCGTGACTTACAAATAGAAATGGTTACAGAAGTTGTTAAAAAATACGCTGTATCGCACAACCAGAGACTGCAAAGTCATACTAATTCTGAAATGGAGTCCGTCTTGAATATAAGAAACCATGTTCGGAGATTAAGAAGAACCAAGCCTCATGAGCTTATGGTCTAAAAAAACATGGGAAAGTATTAAAAGTTTAAACTTCCCCCAAAGTGATTGTACAAAGTTAAGAAAGAAAAATCTGTAGTCGATCCTTCAAGATTGGTCCTGATGAAGAGGTGGTGTCAAATATTTCCTCCTGTCAAAAAAAAAAAAAAAAAAAAAAAAAACCAAACGCATTGGATTCAAACGATGTTCCTTAAGTTCGAAACAGTTTTACCAAAAGGTTGAAATAAACTTTGTACAAGGTGCTTATAGAACTAGAAGGTCATTTTGTTTTTGACCCAGTTGAAGACAGTTCTGAAAATGTACGATCAAATTTAGCTGCAGATTTATTGACGTTTAAGAACTAGAAACGCATCATTTATACTCGACAAATGTCAAATATATAATAAGTCGGAACACACTCCATACAGACAAATTAAGAGGGGAGCTTCAGGTGGATTAGTTTTAGGTCAGGTCCACTTTCAAATATATGCCTTTAATGTTTGGAGACTCAAACGTAGTTAGGCAACCGACGAAGCTACAAGAGGTGCTCAACTTGTGTTTACATTCTTGTTTTGATGTTTGTATGTACGAGTATATAAATCACGAGAATTTTCCATCTGTATCTGTCATACTACAAGAAACAAACGTGAAGTTAGCCGCGTTCAGTTTTTTACTCCATTAGCTCGGTCACTTTATTCAGAGGTCATAGAGCACACACCGAGCTAGCTCTAATTGAAAAAAAAGGAGATATTAATACAGATGTTTTGGACAGCTCAGTTCTCTGCTCTGATCTTAAAAAAAATAAAAACGTCTATTTGCAATGTCAAAAGTGTAGGACTTACGTCTTACAACAAAAATCGAACCTAACTTCAAACTCTTTTCAAACCAAACTCAATCTTAGTAAGACTTAAAATTTTAGATTGAAAGTGACATTTTCTTTTTTGACAGTGTAGTAAAAATCAGTTCGGCAAAACTGAGTGATCCGCGTGAGATCCAAAAAGACACGACAACACTGTGACGAGTTTTAGCAAAATAAACATCGCAAAAGAAGAAAACAGAATTTACGAAAAATAACACAAGCGATTAGCAAACGATTGTGCTCAATGTTGGGACGCGTTCATCAGTGTGGTAGGGGGTTAAAGTGGAGGTAAGTGAAGAGAAGCAAAATCTTAGATATATCCTAAGGGCAAATCTTCGGGGACGTTTATGTTAATCAACTGTCATACTAAGTCCATAATTACTCCTGAGAAAAACGTTTTGGATTTAACTCACGTTTCGCGTATAAATATCTTCTCATCTCCTCTTCTTGAATTTTCTCCTGATGATGGCATCGTCTTCGTCATAGCGTCGCGTCGCGTCGGTCGTCTTCTTATAGTCATCATTTGATGCAGTTCCTCCTCCTCCAGAGGTCCAGAGAGGGTAACATGTAGATGGATTGCTGGGATAATGTCGCCAGGCCAGAGCAGTGTTTCCTTTTTACCATGGTTTATACTTATTCTTTTAAGTTTTAGTGCATGTGGCTGTTGCACTAGATCATCGGACTTAGACAACATGGCAAATCTCAGTTTGTCTTAATTAAAGCTGAGCACTGTATCTTTAAGCTGGGGCGACAAGTATCATCAAGAGATACCCCAGTTCCAGTCCCCAGTCATCGTCGTCTTGCCGGTGGTGGTGCCGGGCGCCTGCTGAATGCAGAGGGACCAAGACCAGGACCACACCGAGAGGATAGGTGGTGTTAATGGCTTTGATGGTGGTCGGTTGTTCGAAGCTCGAACCTTGAAACGTCCATCTTCCTGTGTGTCTCCCTGTATCTATCTCTTTCCCTCTGTATCTTCCCACTCTATGTCTATATGTCTATGCAGATTAGTGAAACGTGAAATGCCCACTTTGGAATGCAATTAAGCTGCCTAAGATGTTTTGTTTTTGGAGAAGTGAAGTTCGAGGAAGGAGAGTTCGGTGGGGGTTTTGAGTTTGGCAATAATAGACAAGGATAATGCGAAAATCGGTCCAAACCCAGCCCATTAACAGCTGCAATTGCATTATAGACCGATGAATACTAATGTCAATTTGAGTATGGGCTATGGGGCCATTGCCATCATAATATCTACGAGTATAACACGGACGCATCGATTGACTTTCCATTGCCAAAGCCCCAGTAATGTGGTTTCCAGACGATTCTATATAGATAGGCACATAATGCAACCTTAATGAGGCGTTATGAGCCATATATTTGCAAAAGCAGATTACAATATATAGTTCCATTGCTGCTGCTTGTAGTATTTCGAGTATGCTTGGCTTGGCCCTTGTTTAAAGGGTTAACTTAACTGTACGAGTATATACGGATTGAGTATAAGGGTGAGTTTTCAGTTTAAAATTAAGCTCCTACGCAGTTTGCTTTGTCATTAATGACTTACATAGTCTGGTGGCGATAAGGTTTGGTTTATAATATATGCGCTCTCTGTGTTGTGTGTGGTGCGAAATAGAAGGTATACAATGCCAGGTGTGGTTAGGAAAGTTTATATGCAACAGTTTATTGAAAGGTGTTAATCCTGTTATGGATTTCTTAAGCAATTTGTTCTCAAAAGTCTCTGAAGTAAACCTTAATTACATGAAGATATGCCTGCCTGTACTGCCTTCAATGACAATATTTTCACACTTAAATTATTCGAGGGGTCTTAAGCCGCACATACAATTAAAGCTTGTGGTTCGAAGTATCCGGATACTTTGGAAATCCAGATATCCAAATTTAATCTAAACATACAATTAAAGCTTGCGATTCGAAGTATCCGGATACTTTGGAAATCCGGATATCCGAATTAAATCTAGATCCAATATAGGATAACCCATCTTTACCTATCCGGATTGTTAAAGAAGCTAGTTAAGATCCACAATTATCCGGATAAAGCGAATTTGGATCCGGTTACCGGACACTATCCGGATTGAATATAATTTCAATGTATTGAGTAATGTTAAGAGGTGAGTAAAAGCTATCCATAGCGGTGGATTAGATGTTTGTCTCTTCCATTCCAGAAACACAAATAAAGAAAAAGCATACATCGATACATTTTTAGTTTAAATTGTATTTCAATTAAAAGTTCAGACTTTTTCATTAAGTGTAAAAAAACAATATCATTTTGACGGTCGTCTAGAAAAGATTTAAGAGCTGCCAAATGGCACCATCTCGATGACCAATTGACGTCACCAAAACGTGAAATTACGCTACCAGAAATATAATGGGTGTTATCGTTTTGCTTTGCCAGCTGAATTTTCTTTGTAATCCGTGCATTTCGCCGATTTCAATTTTTTCAATAGAGAATTTTCCCTCAAATCTTTCAATTTGAACAAAAATTTTGTGACTTTTATTATCTTAAGAACAAATAATTTTAAAATATAATTACAACTAAGCACCTACATACGTTTTTTTAAATTGTATTCATTATTTTTTTCAGAATTGACATCAGAAAAGTGCATGAGGGATGTGTTCTAAAATGTTTGTTTGTTATGGTTTAGGCACACTTCAAAAACGAAAATGCTGAATCTAATTTTCGATTCAATTTGATGAGAATTTTTTGAATAGAATATAATTGCATTATTTATTTATAACATAAGAAGAAGATACATAGGTGATGCGAATTTGTGACAAAACCAAACATAAAATCGTAGCCACTTTTTTGGAGCCTCTACAAGAAATCCAGGGGTAGAATCGACTAAAATGATAACTGATTGACACATTTTTGACAGTCAAATGTGACTACCACGAAGCTATCCGCCTGTGTTATGTGATTCGATTGAACAATTTCCAATTAACATTATTAAAATAGTAGTTTCCATGGTGCAATTTTGAAGTAGTATCGAAATAATAAATAAACCCTCCATGATAATATTCCTTAGTATAATTTTGCATATTTGTTCAAAGTCATGCGATTCGACGACCGATATATTGTTATAGTATATAAAATTCCTATGGCTTGGGAAATGCTACTCATATTATTGTTTTACAGACCAAATTGCTTGATTTTGACTGTCATTTATCAATTTGTTTTACTGAAATTAAGCCCAAAAGTTTTTTAACATTATAAAAAGTTTATAAAAATAGGCTTGAGTCTAATTAAAAAGAAAAATTAATTTTTCATTGTAATCAACCATTTATATTTATGACCTTTTTTTAAGTTAATATACTTTAAAAAGATAAGAAAATGAAATATTGCATTTCACTACAAATAAAAGAAAAATGTGTGTAATATAATTGAAAACAAAAATAGAGTATAACAGAAAATTTTATTGATTTAAAACATTTTTGCTTATTTACTTATTGAAAATCAAGGTCAGGTTAACATTTTAAAACTCATTCATCTTATTTTCATACTTTTTGAACGCTGCCATGTGTGCCATAGTGTGCGGTAAATTCATGCCAACATAGATATGTGAGTGTCAGTTATTGACGTTTTAGCTTTTACACAAACCAGAACGACAGTTAGGTTTGAAGTCTTTATATGGAGTATATCTCTACCAATTTTGTACTCAATTTTATACTGATTGCTTGTGTCATACTCATACGGCATGGCGACAATAACAGCACGTAGAGATTCGGTTTTGTGCACTCAACAAGTAAGGTTGCTCGTGGAGCCAGACAAACCAATTAATAGACACAAAATTTATTTTTCATTATTGAATTTATGATTTTAAATAAATATTAAAAGCACCGATAAGTAAATTCCTTAGACAACACTGACATTCTATCGCAATAGTCGAATGGTTGGACTTAACCTACGCTTTTTTCGGATTACCTTTTTACACGTGCTGCATTCCGAGTGCATGCCGGCAGCCGCAGTCCGCAGCAATTGGGTTTTTTGCTGAGTACGGACTCATCCTTCTGTACTGTGATTCATCTCAACATGAAAAATAAATTGGAGATATCAAAATCAAAAAAAAAAATCCATCCAATACGATAAAAAACTTGAAAGACTCGCTGCCGCCCAGTTACTCTTAAGCATCTTGCACATGAGCGACGAACTGCGAACTGTTAATGTTTGCATATTTTGACTTTTCTTTCACATGAGCTTTATTTCTATTCGCAGACAGCGACGAATTGTCAACCCTTTTCTCCATATTTTTCTCAGCCATGATCTTTCACACAAAAACAAAACAAGAGTGGTATAATTTTGAGGTTAAGTTGAGCGCGAACAATTTATTCGTTGCAGTGTGGATGGTATGTGGAACGCGAATACAGTTTGACAGTTCGTAGAAACACTGCAATTCGTTACTAACAAATTGTTTTTACAAAATTGTCTTGTTTTAGAGAAAAAAATGCAAATTTTATTATCCTAACATTATTGTCAATTGGTTTCTTATAATTTAAATGTGTTTTGGTTTGGAATTGACTTTTTGAAATATGTAAAATCACGTTTGTTCGTCCATTCGTTGTTCGCTTTCATGTGCAAGGCCCTTTACAGCTAAGCGATGATCCCAGCTGCTCAAACATGGCACAGACATTTCTAACGCCTGAAAATTCCGCCTCCCACGTGGAATCAAACACGGCTCCAGCATCAATTCATCAAACCGACGCTGAAGTCTCCAACCTGACGACCGGCTGGAAATTATCGCCGAAAAAACATACCGCGCGGTCTGCATCACCTAAGCTAGAAATGGATGTTACGCCAAATGAAAATTCTTTCGCTCTACTGAACTCTTGCTGAAAAGCTCCAGACACAACAGCAATATTGCCAACCAACTTCATCAATCAAACATTAATGACGACGACGTTCCTGTCGCCGAGGGAAACAATAATGAATCTCCAGCTAGCACAACAGAAGTTTTAAACAAAGAAGAAAAACTGTATTCGGGTAAGTACTGTCCACCTATAATATTGAGAAACATTGACATAAGACAACTTATTATAGATCTTAAAAATAGTCCTGTTAAATTTTTATACAAAATAGTGAACAAAGGTAGTAGTAGTAGACTGTATGTAGACAATAGCCAAGTACATAGGGATCTGAGGAATACCGATGGTGAAGCATATTCTTTTATTTTAAAAGAAGACAAGACAACTAACGTCGTCCTTAGAGAACTTACATCTGAGTATCCTCCTTCAGAAATTTTAAATGAACTTAAAACTAAATTTACTAATATTTCCGATGTTTCGCTTTTCGAAACTTTGAGGTCTAAACAAGAAAAAATTAAATACAACCTTTTTTTAGTCCGTCTCTGTCCGGGTTCGAACGCGAGTGAATTAAGTTAAAATATCTCTTCCATACCAGAGTTTACTGGGAGAGACCAAGGGGCAACCGGGGCGCTCTTCAGTGCAGAAGATGCCAACAATTCGGCCACCTGGCCAAGAACTGTGATTTCTCGTACAAGTGTGTCAAATGTACTAATAGACACGAGCCAGGTCAGTGCCTTGTGCTTCGTGAACAGGGTAGCAAGGCGGTTTGTGTAAATTGCGGCGAGGATCATCCTGCCAACTTCAGAGGATGCAAGTCCTTTAAGCTTTATGAAGCTCGCAGAAAACAGATCCTACACCTTAAACCTTAAAAGAGATCAAGCGAAAATTCTTTCCCATGCTATCTCAAGAGGGGCGCTCGTTGTCCCTGGGGTATCTTATAACAGTCATTTCAAATCCCAAAATTTAAATTCCCATGTACCCGACACTCCCAGCTCTCCCAATGCACAAAATGGCAGCAATGTAATGGGTGAATTCAATGCACTATCAAACGAATTCTTTGGTGTAGATATGAGAACACTTATTGGAAAAATTAGCAACTTTATGTCAAATCTTAGAAACTTCAACTGTTTAGAAGATAAGCAAATGGCCTACTTTCACCTACTCACCGAATTAATCTCTCATTCTTAAAAATGATGTAATTAAAAATACTACAATACAACATTTCGTCCCTCGTCTCACATTCTCGGAGAATTGAATTATTTAAAATTCTTCAAGAAAACAATTGTTCTCTTGCTTTCATACAAGAGACACATCTATCTAACAAACACAAAGTTTTTATAGACAATTTCAATATCCTAAGAAATGATAGCAACCAGGGAGTAGCTTTGCTTATCAAGAAAAATATTAAATACGAGACTGTAGATTTTGTTCAATCTTATTTTCCTTCTTACAAAACACTTATAAGACCTGTCATTTCATATGCATTCACAATTTGGTTCTCTATCTCTCCTACGGGGTAGCGCAAACACTTGAAAAATTAGAAAGAAAAAAGAAAAGACTCCGCGTTGGGAAAAACTTCGAAAATGGCACCAAACGTTACTCCAACACCTTCATTTACAACACCACCAACGTCATTCCGTTGTTGAGATACAATCTGTTACACCTGGAAAATGCATCTCTAATTTAGAATTTTCGGAAAATGACTTAATAAAACATGTCTTTGATTCACAGACGGGGTTCACTTGGGACAACACCAGCTACTTGTCTCCTCTAGGAGTCCGCTCGCTTGTTCTGAATTCCTCAGCTACATCTCCCTCCATGTTCTATAATGAGGCCACTTCAGGCCAAAACCTTGGCTAAATTTGTTTCCTCTTATCTAATATAAATTAAAAAGTTAAAAAATAATAAAAAGATTACGAACAAAGAATTAAAAACAAGAAAAAAAAAAAGCATTTACTATGTTCACTTTATTGTTATAAAACAAACATTCAAATCCAGTTCCAAAATCTCAATGTTATATCATATTACGGGTGGACAGTGCTTACCTGATCTATATTTTATTATTATTATTATCTTTATTTTTCCAACATATAAAGTACAAATGTTTTAATATAAAAGATTTACGAGCATGGCTTAAAAGCCGTCTGCCGATTATATCTAAAATTATTATATTAAAATTTACATTTATAAATTTTAGACACATCAAGAGAATTGAAAATGAAAAAGTGTAGAGTATTTTAACATTATGTAAGTATAATTTTGCCAGTTAACATAGACATATTTTAACAAAAATATCATTTGAGTTTAAGACTTTATTTTAAACAAATCCAATTGAAACTACTATAAACATATTTCAAAAGTTACATTTTTTAAACAAAAGGAACAAATTTAAGCTAGTGTATATAAATTTAAAAAAGTTGATAAATTAATCAATTAAAGAGTAATGATAGATTAAGGGATTCAATATTAACTGAAAGATGGGCTTTTAGTTTAGCTAAAATAAAATAATAGATTGATTCTAATATTCTAAAAAAGATTTACATAAGTATTTCTGTAAGCGATAGCTTCAGTAACAAACCGGATAAGAACTTTCCAACCACACTCACCATTTAGAATTGAGTAACTCTCTTCTGTAGAAAGAAAGCTTTTCTTAAAATATAAACGTCGAATTTCTTGGAGTATTGGACATCTTGCTAGGAAGTGATAAACGTTTTCGATTTGATTAAGGTTGCAAGGATTACAATTATGATTTATATCAGGTCTGTAATTTAGCTCTAGCATTTCAGTTCGGATCTTAAATATTAAACTCATCTCGTTAACTGTGAATTCTTTTCGAAAATAATTAGATTCCGCCAAACAATGATTCAGTTTGCTGTATATCGTTCTTGACATGAACTCTTTAGCACGGTTCAGAGAATTTTGAAATATTTTTTCGTCAATTGCTGAGATGCAGTCATAGAATTCATCCTTCCATGAACCAAAGTTATTCAAGGCTAGATTCAAGGTCGTATTATATTTAGTAGCCAATTCTTGCCAATCTTTGAACGGCGAGTAACAACGCTGAAGTGCAATCATGAGTACTTTTCTTTGAAGATTATTATCACATCTTTTTAAAACTTTGACAATATAGTCCGCATTTGCCTTAAGGTTTTTTAAGAAAATTGGAAGTAGTCCAGATTCGACATATATTGCATAGTTAGGTGTGTTTAAGGGGACCTTAAAAACACGTTTGAAGAAATATCTCTGGATAATTTCAAAGTCTTCACATGCTTCGTAACCATACACTTCATTAGCATAACAGAGTGAACTTTTAATTGTTGCATCAAATACTTTAAATTTTACCATCGGTTCGATACATTTGTTATTAAAAAAACTTGACCAAATGCAGTTAATGGCCGATTTCGCAACTGATGTTTTATCTTTTATATGGGGTCCTATGTTTAAATTGTGTGTTATTGTAAAACCTAAGTATTTAATTTTTTTAACTATCTCTATTCTTTCACCATTAAGGTTCCAAGAACGGTCATTTCTGACATTTTGATTATGAGATCTAAAAACCATAATTTTCGACTTTGAAGTATTTATTTGAAGATCCCAAGAGTTACAATACTGGTTAAGTTTGTTAATTTGCAGTTGTAGAGTTACCGGATTATCAGTAAGAATGACTACGCATATAAAAGCACCTTAATAAACAAATCACCATAATATACACCCCCTGGAACACTGTCTCCAATGTCGTTAATAAAAAGTGAGAAGAGCAAAGGACTCAAAATGCAACCTTGCGGGACACCCACTTCTGTCTTAAATTGCTGCGAAGAGATTCTACCATTAGAAACTACAGCTGTTGTATTTGAAAGAAGCTTCTCATATATTCGTAAAAATTTTGTTGATAATCCAACACCTGCTAGTTTGAAAAGTAATAGTTTTCTGTTTATAGTATCAAAGGCAGCTTTAAAATCTACAAAAAAAGCATAGAGATTAGTTTAGTTTAGTCTATATTTTATTCTATCAGTAATTATTTATCTAATTTGTATTAAAATGTTCATCTATGCCTAGTATTTATATTTTAACGCCTTAACTTAAAATTCTAGTTCAAAATGTGATAATACATACTATGGTACAAATACTGTGACCAAAAATAAACTCAAAAACAAGACTTAATCTTACATTATCCTTAAAGTATGTGTATCTATTTTATTTATGTATATTCTCGAATTAATTTCATTGTACTATGTACACATCAATGTAGATCACGGTTGCAATAATTAAAAAAAATCAAGACAAACACGGTTTTGAAATGCATTCATTTAATTTTTAACTTCCCATAGGAAGTTATTGTAATGGGTCCGATTTGTCAAATTGAAAATGTTGACATTTCTCGACGTTTCAAGGTCCCTAGAGTCGAAATAAAAGATTTTTAGAAAGATGTCTGTGCGTGCGTGTGTACGTACGTTCGTACGTCCGTATGTCCGTATGTCCGTACGTCCGTACGTTCGCGACGTTTTTTTCGTCGTCCATAGCTCAAGAACCAAAGAGATATCGACTTCAAATAAATTTTGTTATACAGATAATAAGGCAGAAAGATGCAGAAAGGGCTCTCAAGAGAATTACATGGGTGGTTTTTTTACCATAGCATTTAAAAAAAAAGGTGACAATTTTGGTTAACCCTAAATATCTCATGAACCAATGACGCTAGAGACTTGAATTAAATTGTATATTATATATTGTAACGTGATGCAAAAGAAGTATATTTTTTGACAAAAATCCAATTAACGGTTTTTTTATAAATCAAAAAAAAATGAAAAAAAAATTGTCACCTCGAAAATTTTACGACTAAAATATGATTACATCTCCAAAACAATTTTGTACAACGAAGAATAATGCTTTTGGCATCTTATACAATTTTGAGAAAAATCTAATTGACAGTTTTTTTATCTTTATATATAAAAATGAATTGCTGTTCGTTAGTCTCACTAAAACTCGAGAACGGCTGAACGGATTTATCTTATCTTAGTCTTGAAATGTTCGTGGAGGTCTAGGGAAGGTTTAAAAGGCGAGAAAAAATCGAATAATTTCCGGGAAAACCCTAAAATCAACCCTTTTCTATTTCCCATACAAACGTTTTCTAGAGTCAATTTGAACTTTATTGCTATTCAATAAAGTTCATATTAAATTATAATCACTCACTGTTGTCTAAGCAATTTAGGTGTGTTTCTAACGTCAAAAAGTCAATTTGCAATTTATTACCGCTGCATAGTTCAAATTCAATCATATCTATGAAAAAAGTCTTCACGTGCGCTTTGGAGGATCTAATGTCGCGTTCCGAAAATAAACAAAAGTGAAACACAAACGCGATAAAAAATGTAATAAACTATTAGTAGTACTGATTTCCAAATAATTTGGTCAGCTTCGCGAAACTTAATTCAAGCTAACTTCAGTTGTAGCTGTATCAGATTATTTTAATACGCTCAAGGATTCCATAATATCTTCATCGCCGCATCAAATTCGTACATTGTTTGCGATTATCATATCGACATGTTTCCCCTCGAATCCAAAAGATTTGTGGGTTAAGTAAAGTATAGAGATGACATGTCTGAGGATGTTTTGCATTGTGTGCGCCGTGAAACTTTGAATCCTACACTACAAATGACTGAAGAAATTTACAATGAGACATTGATCATGATAGAAGATTTGTGTTTATTGATTGCAAATAAAGTATTGTCGTGTTTGGGAATGACAGCACCCATCGTCATATGCACGATGCATTAAACCACGAGTTGCAAAGGGAACAACAGTACGACATTGAAGCCTTGGCCGAAACAGTTCGTACAAATGTTCCACAATTAAATCAACAACAAAGAATTGCGTACGACACTTTGATAGAAGTTGTGAACAGTGGATCTGGTGGAATTTATTTCGGAGGAACCGGAAAAATGTTCTTAATTTCATTGCTTTTGGCGAGGATCAGATCGCGAAATGATGTTGCTTTAGCGTTGGCTTCATCTGGAATAGCTGCGACTCTGCTAGAAGGCGGACGAACTGCGCATTCTGCCTTGAAATTACCATAAAATCACCGAAACACCATAAGAGGGATTTTCGTCAGACTCTTCCAGTTATTCCCCTATCAACTGTTGTTGACGAACTAAATGCATGCCTAAAATCATCAAATGTGTGGCAGTACGCAAAGACACTCCAATTAACAACTAACATGCGAGTATTTTTGCAACATGATGAAACTGCAAATGTGTTTGCGAAGCAGTTGTTAGATATTTGAAGAAATAATTAAGTTGCAATGGACACCTCGACCGGATTCATCACATTAACCACAGATTTCTGTCACATCACAGATTCAAAAGAGGAGCTTATTCAGCGTGTTTTCCCAAATATAGCGCAAAAGTTTAATAACCATAGTTGGCTGGGTGAACGAGCTATATTGGCAGCGAAAAATAAAGATGTCGAGGCTCTCAATGCGAACATTCAAAATTTTCTTCCAGGACAGTTGGTTTCCTTCAAATCAGTCGACACCGTTATGAACCAGGATGACGTAGTCAACTATTCCACGGAGTTTTTAAATTCACTGGAATTGCCTGGATTACCACCTCACAATTTGCAGTTAAAAGTAGGATCAGTTGTCATCATGCTGGGTAACATTAATCAACCTCGACTATGCAATGGAACAAGACTGGCTGTGGTAAAGCTGATGAATAACGTCATTGAGGCAACAATCATAAAAGGAAAATACAAAGGAGAGGATGTCTTGATCCCGCGAATACTGATCATTCCAACGGATTTACCATTCGATTTTAAACGCTTACAATTTCCAGTACGTCTGGCCTTTGCGATGACAATAAATAAATCGCAAGGACAGTCTTTAGGAGTTTGCGGAATCAACTTGGAGTTTCGCTGTTTCACGCATGGACAATTATACGTCGCGTGTTCGTTTAACTTTGTTTATTTACGCACCACAAAACAAAAAATATAGTTTATGAGAAAGCCTTAAATTGATTAACAAACTGTATCATAACAGTGTATCAGCAAAACTTTGTGTTTTTTTAAGTAAGCAACATGATGTGTCGAAAATAATAATAAAACTTCATCCTTCATTAAAAAAATGCTTTTTTATTCAATACGTTTTGTTTGTTTCGAAATTAATTTATACAAAAATGTAGGTCTTTTATTTATCGATTGAGGCAGTACGAAGTCTGCCGGGTCAGCTAGTAAAAAATAAAAACCTAAAAAAAACATTACTCAAAGTTGGTAAAAATTGAATTTCGACTCAAATATCTTTTCAAAAACTTGAGACCTAGGCTTTAAACTTATTTTATCTTATAAATAATATTGTTGTCAACATTCAGTAAAATTTTGAAAAAATCGAATTGAAAGTTTTTTTTACAAAAAATTAAAAACCGAAAAAAAAAATTAACAAAAGTTGGTAAAAATTGATTTTCGACTCAAATATCTTTTCAAAAATTTCAGATAATGGCTTCTAACTAATTTTTACTTATACAAAATATTGTTTTCAACATTAGGAAAAATTTTGAGAAAAATCGAATTGACAGTTTTTTTACAAAAAATAAAAACCTAAAAAAAAAAACAATACTAAAACTTGGTAGGTAAAAATTTACTTTCGACTTAAATAGCTTTTCAAAAATTAAAATTAATATTGGCTTCAAACTTATTTTATTTCACAGAAAATATTATTTTCGATATTCAGAATTTTTTTTATAAAAATCCAACAGTCCGTTTTTTCATAAAAAAATAAAATCTACAACAAAAAGTATGCAAAATTGGTAAAAATTGATACATATAGACAAACTTTTAAGCAATACAAATCGACAGACGGGATGGGAAGTTATCAGTGTGGGTCGCATCCCAGCCTCTTTTTTTCATTCTGCATTGTTTTACCAATTTCTTAATATTTTCGTTGTTGACCTGGCTTTAGGCTTTAATTCATTATACATTCGGTTAGATCCGCTTTATACTACTTAAAAAAAACGTATATGAACGTATGCTTACCATATTTTATTCAGCAACGATGTTAAAGTAGCCATTGTTTGGTAATTAAACTAACACCGCTTTTTGCAAATGTATAAAAATAGCCACAAAACAAGCTTGTTTAGGACATTAAAAAAAAAAACTAAAATTGGATACGCTAACCCAGTTAAGCCTTTTTCAATAAATCATATGTTTTTATTTTATTAACACAAAGTGGAAAAATGTGTTCCAACAACATGCCGTTAAGTAGGAACTCTTCAAAAATATTTTCCATCCCATTTATATGGTTTGTTTAAAAAAAACCGAGTCCAAAAACAATTTTTCCAAGATAAAAAAACACCTATAACTTCATCAAAACTCCCTCATGCCCTCCACAGTCCACACATTCCAGCTGTGACCACAACACCACCCCATACCGTGCCATCATAGCCTTAAAAGTATACAAATCACTTGAAACACCTTTGACTTCTCGTATGGAAACATTTTTCTGATGGATCCCTTCCTAAAAAATTCTCGGCTACATTTTCTCTCAACTGGAATAAAAACGAAACAAACTAAATACAAAAACGAAAAAAACAGAATCCACTGGATGAAGGACTCGTGTCGTCACAGCTCGGACTCGCTTACCTCTCACAAAGGAATTCCAGGTTTTTGCATTTTGCAATCCAGGTCCAGTCGATCGGTCGGTCTTTGGTCCTTGGTCCTCATGGTCGTTGTGCCTCGTGCGGCTCTCAACTTGGATAGAAAAAAAAAAAAAAAAACAACACACCAAAATATTCAACCCAATTCTTTCGGGTGGAAATTTCATAACAAGAGTTCACAGAATTTTTACACCACAAAAATTATAAACGCGCATAGGTTCATCCCCCAACCCCTATTTATGCCATGTGAGCTGTCCTGAGTTGAGCTGCTAATGAATGCATGGAATTGGGGTTCAAAACTCACAAAAAAAATGAAGCTTTTTTTTCGGGGTTTGGACTTGGGGTTGGTTCCCACAGAGTGTGGTTTGAAGGGAATAAAAAGTTGATACAAAAAATGTTTGTAGATATTCCTCATCCTTTTTTTGGTTTTTGTATGCAAAACATCACGACTTGATATGATGTCGGCCTGCGAGCAACCACTATCTCTTCCCTGTCCAATGCAATGTCATGTGAATTTCGGGGCTCTGTCTACATTAAGGACCTTACATCAGAGAGTCTTAAAAAAAATAGATAAGGTGACTTGTATACAAAGCCTCATTCTTTAGCTTCTTCTAAATAGAAGCACTTATACTTTGTAGATCTTCGAAATTTTTCAAGATGAGTAGAATCAAAAATAGCTTCAAGGAGGAATTTTCTATATTCCCCCGAGAGACATGTGGGAGGAAGGGGATTGATGGCAGGAAGACCCGTAAAATAAACTTCCCCCAAAAATAAACTTATCTCAAATTAAAATCACGAATCATCACACCATGCCGGCAACTGCTAAATAGAGCGAGAAACAGAGGGAGAGAGATGGGGATAGAATATTCGAGATTCGAAAACAGTGTTCCTTCGTTAACTAATGTCCTTGGTGCGCTCTGATTACAGCATTGGATCCTTCATTGTGTAAATGTGGAGCTGGAGAAGCCTGATGCTGCTGGGTATAATATCCTGCAGACTTTACCCTTGCATATTTTTCATGTGTTTTTCGTTCTTTTTTCGTTCCTCGTATTGTATATGAAATTTACAGGGTTTAGTATTCTCTGATTTTTCCTTCTTTTTTTTTCGCTACATATTTCAAGGACGAAAATTAAATGCATAACTTTTCGTTTGTTCATGAATATTGTAAATTGGGAGGACATGAAATCTCTTTCAGGATTGCTATTTCAACTATAACTTTATTACGTATACAGTACAGAGCGTACAACCTACTGCCTGTATATGTAGTGAGACAGGATAAATTAAAAGATAATCCTTGGACTGCAGGATTATTGGGGAAAATGTTCGTATATATATTTTAATACGAAAAAATTTGCGTGTTATGTCCTTTTGTGTTTAATCTATTCCCCTTATGACCATTCCCTGATTTTTCTTCTCCATGTTTATTATCATTTTTACAAATCTAGTATAATTTGTATTCTTTTTTTCTAGGTACATGAATTTTTGGATATTATCTGATTTTAAAATGAAAATATATGATGATTACATGTGTCCTTGTTTAAGGAGTTCGGTTTATCTATTTTGCTATGTTCTTGATTAACATTATTTGCAATCAGAGTGGATTTAAATAAATAAATTAGGTGGCGCAACAGTCCGTAGAGAACCAGGGCCTAGTGACTTACAACTCTCAACCTTTCCTGTGTGCGAGTAATGTTGTCAGGAATGGAGGGGACCTACAATTTATATGCCGAATCCGAACGGCTAATTTTGAGAAAGCACTTTTTCATGACAAGAATTACTCTTGGAGAATTTGTCAATTCCTCGCAAGAGGCAGTACCCGGAAAACTCTTTTTTTTTAATTAAGGTGGCACAGGCAGGGATTGAACCCAAAACCTTTCACATGACAGTACAACGCACTAACCATCATGCCACGGGTACTACAGAGTGGATTTAGGTGTTTGAATAAAATATTTAACTTATATCACCAACAGGGTTCTTATAACGGAGACGATTACAAATATTTGCTAGAAGTGTGTTTTGAGTGGATTTAACAGAGCTTAAGCGGCCCATAGACACCACACTTGTGTTCACACTTGTGTCTGTGTGCAGAAGTGTGGGCTGGAGCAGAAACCGATTTTTGGTGTCAGACACGGAGCGAGTAAAGTTAAAAGTTTTTGATTTTTCTGTGTCGGTGTCTCGATCGGTCTCATGTGTATGGGGATACGCGCTCACATTTACTATTTAGTTGCATCTTTTAAGTGCGGTGCGTCGCAAGTTTTTTCAATAAAAGCTTCAAACTTCAACGACATTCATTCTGATCTTTCCTCTTTGAGATATCTTTGACAACTAATGTGTGTACGATTTGGTGGGTAGTGTGTGGTGGAATGCTACACCAGGTGTCAGTACACCGGCAGAGAGAAAAGAACTAATAGAGAGAACTAACTTCGACGGTTGCTCTCTTTTTGCCTACAAGCTGTGATTTGGCCACCAACTTGCATATGTATTAACTCCATATAAAAAAAATGTGGGGAACAAATACTTATGCAACTTTGTGTACATACTCACCACGAGAGAAAAAAAACTTTTCTCTCTTTTCTCTCTGCTCACCACCTTTGAAAAATGGCGACCACCTTTGAAAAATGGCGGATGTAGTCAGCTGTTCAGAGGTGTTCAAAGAAAATTCAAAATTGTGTATGAACAACTTTTTGGTACTTTCATTGTGTTCGTTCAAGGGAGTAATATCATTCGAATATGAAGTGAAATTAATTACTCTTGTTAGGTGTCAGAACAATGAAGATTTAGAAACAATTCTAAATTACGCATTTAGAGAAATATTAGTTAGTTATTTTTAAGCCAGTAAGTAAAATAAATTAGGTGGTGCAACAGTCCAATGAGAATTAGGATCTAGAAACATATACAACTCTGAAAGTACTCTACTATTATTTTTTTATTATAAGCTGCGCTTATGAGTTGAATTTTCGCTCAGACCGTTGAAAGATGCAAAAAAAACTCAGATTTGTTTCAATTTTCAGAGTTTATCGACTTAATTTTGTCGATGCGAGAGTTGCAGGAACATTGAAAACGAGAGTTAGGCCGCGTTTCCATTTGCAAGTCAACTCGCGGAAGTCTTGCAGAAGTTTCTTGCAGTCGCGTTTACATTGTCATGTGAATTTTAGCAATTTCTTCTGCGAAAAATGTCTTGCAAGAAGCTCGCGCATCATACTGTCGCAATTTATTGCAGATGTATTTACACCAGGAGAGCAATTAATGTCGCAAGAAATCTGGTTGTTTACTTAAAATTGTGAAGTCATGGCGAGAAAACGTCAACGATTAGCAGCTGCGATGATAATTTTATTATTAAAAAAGAAAAAAGAGGCTCGGATGCGACCCACACTGATAACTTCCCATCCCGTATGTGTATTTGTCTTGCTTAAAAGTTTGTAGATTTTCGTGTTGAGTTAAAAAAGTTGTTAGTTGAATTATTCTTACAAATTTTAAAATTATCAACAATATTTTTCATATGAAGAAATATGTAGTTTAGTTTGAAAATCTAGTTTTGTTAAATACATTTTTAGTCGAACAAAATTTTTTACCAATTTTGGTAGCATTTCTCAAATTTTTACAAATTAATGAATGAAATTAATTTGAGAGATATCAAGAACCGAACATCAATTTGCGTACTATTTTTTGTAAATTTTATTTTTTTATGAAAAAACGGACTGTTGGATTTTTATAAAAAAAAAACTACTGAAAACGAAAACAACATTTTCTGTGACAAAAAAAGATTTTGAAGACAATATTTTTAATTTTTAAAAGCTTTTTGAGTCGTAAATAAATTTTTACCAAGTTTTAGTACTGTTTTTTTGTTAGGTTTTTATTTTTTGTACAAAAATAGATTTTCCTCAAAATTTTACTGAGTGTTGACAACAATATTTTTTAAAAGATAAAAGTAGTTTAAAGCTAATATCTCAAAGTTTTGAAAAGATATTTGAGTCGAAAATCAATTTTTACCAACTTTTGATAAATATCACCGAAGGAAAGACCAGCCACTTGCGCGAGATATACGAAACTGTTTCGATAAGCTGCAAGAACTGTCTCGAGTCGATGCAAAAGTGTTTAAACTAGCAATTAATTGCACTTGCAAATACTCGCAAGAAGTTATGAAAGTACTGTCGCGATAGAACTTGCTTGGTAGTTTCCACTTGCAATTCACTGTCGGACAGACTATCGGACATTTATTGCAGAAGTTTTCTTGCAAATGGAAACGCGGCCTTACAGAATGTAAACATGGAACATTGAAAACATTTTTAAATACCTACTCATCTCTTTTTTCCATTCCTATTTTATTTGTGTGTAGGTACTCGTTGTTTATTTCCTTTACATTACTCACGACATTTCCAAAATGCTGAAAATAACTGATTTAAGTAGAGACTAAATAAAAAGACCGTCAACTTGTTACTTCTGTTGCCAAATTTCATTGCATAAGATTTGTGAATAGGTGATAAGCTATTCTTACTGCTTTTCCCTAAGGTAGTGTGTTGCTTTTAAAGACTTAACTACATAAGCCGAAAAGTACGTTTGTACAAAAGTAAAAATATTTGTATTCTCGCTAGTTCAGTGGTGAAAAGAATATACAAATTTGTTCTTCAACCAAAATTTAAGTCTTATGCATCATTTTTATAAGTTTTCCAGTTCTAACTATTTATATCTTATCTTTCAGTTATATAGCGACAAGGAAAAATCTGTGAGGGAAAGTTCTAACTACAGTTTTTTTCTGAAAGTGCATTGTGGCTTATTATAGATGTTTGCTAAACTTTTTAAGCTATTCATAAATAAATGCAAATCAAAGTTAAGGGCTAAACCTGAATGACTATAAACATAGAAAATGTTGTGTTCAAGTAATTATTATCGCAGCCAAATTTCATAATTGATTTTTTTGGTGTATAAAAAAGCTGAAAAAAATAATTCATGATAGATAAATGTTACGTTAACACAAAGTTCCAGAAAATATCGATTGATACCGCAATTGCAGAAGATATGGATATTTTTTTAAAAATATTCTCCGTAAACTGTAAAATTTTATTAATTCCGCCTTTTATAATTCAATGTCAAATAATTCAATGCAGTATATTTTAGATAATACAGTGTTAAGTTATTAGTTAAGGTATTACTATTGAAATAAACATAACATACGTTTATAAAAATCATGTAGGTACTCGTTCATATATACCAATAAAGTCTAGTCTAAAAAACCTTAACTTTGTTACACACTTTCTGCATACATCCTTTCTTGTTTTGGTTGTTCCTGCCATCTATCTGTAACTTAGAGAAGAAGAAGAGAAAAACAAATTCACCACGAACTACCGGTATAACTTCTTCCGTTATTTATTGACAAACAAAAATGTTTTGCTAGAATTAATTTGAATTATGAGAGTATTTTTGTAGATATAAAAACGACAAGATGTTAGCAAAATTAAAAAAAAAAAATCATGAGAATTACAAATATTATAATGAGACTTTAAAAAACATAGCCTTCTTGGCTATCAATAAACAAAAATGAGAAATGTCGCATTTCCTGGAAATGATGTTTTTTTGTGTACTCTTCTCCGAGGTGAAAACATGTATACAATACACCGATACGAATTCAACACGCTATAAAAAATGAGAGTAAGAGGTTTCGAAGGGACGGAGACGAGGAAGTTTGGCTCTCTCGATTAGTTTTTTCTCTCTGACACCGGTGTGCACACAAGAGTGTTTTCTATTTGCCGCTTTAGGGACCAAAAAGTCAAAGTTATCTCCTCTCTTCCTGCTTTGCTTAATTTCAAATTGGGGATTTTATGGAGAACACGTTTTTTTAATTTTCACAGGTCTTAAACTTTGCTTGAAATTTCTTTCATTATTTTTCTGATCAATATAATAAGTAACTGTGGGAGTGATAAGGCGTTTATTACAATTCGTATTCGGTAAAACTATTGTGAACCTTACGTATACCCATGCAGGAAAAATATAATGCATGACTGAGTCCCACGAATTCTGTATAAAAACATCACCTTTATTTTAAGATTTAAAAAGAGGCTGGAATGCCACCCTCCCTGATAACTTCCCATCCCGTCTGTCGATTTATCTTGCTTAAAAGTTTTTAGGTTTTCGTGTTTTGTAAAAAAAGTTGTCAGTTGAATTATTCTTAAAAATTTAAAAATTACCAACAATATTTTGCATATAATGAAATTGTTTGATTTCAAAATCTATTTTTGTTAGCGAGATTTTTAGTCGAAACTAATTTTTACCAATTTTAGTAGCATTTCTTAAAAATTTGTAATTCTTATATAAACAAATACAAATTGGATGAATGAAATTAATTTGAATTCAATATCTTCTATTGTTCACGAGATATCGACAACCGAGCATCAATTTTTACCAAATTTGCGTAGATTTTATTTTTTTATGAAAAAACGGACTGTTGAATTTTTATAAAAAAAATTACTGAATGCCGAAAACAACGATGGAGAAAAAGATATTTAAGTCGAAAATCAATTTTTAACAACTTTTATTAATTTTTTTAGGTTTTCATTTTTTGTTTTGGGGATAAAAAACCGTTAATTGGAATTTTTTCCAAAAATATATTTGTTTGGTATCGCGTTACAATCTACTATATAAAAATAAGTCGGGTTTTCCTTCCTGACGCTATAACTCCAGAACGCACGAACCGATTTCCACGGTTTTGCATTCGTTGGAAAGGTCTCGGGCTCCGTGAGGTTTATAGCAGACAAAATTCAGGAAAAATTTCAACAGAAAATCGGTGAACTCCGCTTAGCCTCCCATAGATAGCTATTGTAAAAGTTCCAATTTGTGGAATTGAAATTGAGAAACGGTTGGATTGTGCTGCGCAAGTGGAAAAGTCAAACTGGATCCATTACTTACGCCACCACAACCATTAAAAACATTGTTCGATGGAAGTGATCGATTCCAACTATTTTAGGCAGACGTTGCCAGTAATTCCCCGTGGAACGCCTGCAGATGAATTGAATACTTGCCTGAAGGCATCACTTTTGTGGAATAACGTAAAAACATTATCGCTAACCACTAATATGAAAGTTCAACTTCAAAATGATCAAAGTGCTGCATAATTTTCCAAACAATTGTTATAGCTGTTGGAAATGGAAAAGTGCCAGTTGATGCGACTACTGGATTAATTACTCTTACCAACGACTTTTGCCGATTTGTATTTTGTTATTTTTTATTGAAAATGTTTTCCCAAACATAAGTGAGAATTATCAGAATAATGCTTGGTTAAGTCAACGAGCAATTCTCGCCGCAAAGAATAATGATGTACACACACTGAATTTCACCATTCAATCAAAAATCGCTGGCGATTTGGTGACATAAAAGTCCGTTGATTCCATAACAAATCCCGATGATGTAGTAAATTATCCAACGCAGTTTTTGAACTCTCTGGAGTTACCAGGATTTCCACGACATAACTCAAAGTTGGTTCAGTTATTATGATATTGCGTAATTTGAATCCACCGCGACTTTTCAACGGTACTCGACTTGCGGTGAAAAGACTTATGCCGAATTTGATTGAGGCAACCATTACTAACGGAAAGTACGCAGGTGAAAATGTATGTATTCCTCGAATACCAATGATTCCGACTGATCTTCCGTTTGACTTCAAACGATTGCAATTTCCGGTTCGCCTTGCGTTCGCAATGACAATTAACTTGGTGTTTGCGGGATAAATTTAGAAAATCATTGCTTTTCACATGGGCAGCTTTACGTTGCATGTTCACGAGTTGGGAAACCATCCGCTTTGTTTGTGTTAACGTCAGACCAAAAAAAAAAAAAGAGGCTGGGATGGGACCCACACTGATAACTTCCATCCCGATTTGTCTTGCTTAAAAGTTTGTCTATATGTATCAATTTTTACCAAATTTGCGTACTATTTTTTTGTAGATTTTATTTTTTTTATGAAAAAACGGACTGTTGGATTCTTATAAAAAAAATTACTGAATATCGAAAACAATATTTTCTGTGAAACAAAATAAGTTTGAAGCCAATATTAGTAATTTTTGAAAAGCTATTTGAGTCGAAAGTAAATTTTTACAAGTTTTAGTATTGTTTTTTTTTAGGTTTTTATTTTTTGTAAAAAAAAAAAACTGTTAATTTGATTTTTCTCAAAATTTTATAGAATTTTGAAAATAATATTTCTTATAAGATAAAATTTGAAAAGATATTTATTTTTTTTAGGTTTTTATTTTTTGTAAAAAAAACTGTCAATTCGATTTTTCTCAACATTTTTCTTAATGTTGAAAACAATATTTCTTATAAGTTAAAATTAGTTAAAAGCCATTATCTCAAATTTTCGAAAAGATATTTGAGTCGAAAATCAATTTTTACCCACTTTTGTTAATCTTTTTCTTCGGTTTTTAATTTTTTGTAAGAAAACTGTCAATTCGATTTTTTTCAAAATTTTACTGAATGTTGACAACAATATTTTTTGAAAGAAAAAAGTAGTTTAAAGCCAATAACTCAAAGTTTTGAAAAGATATTTGAGTCGAAATTCAATTTTTACCAACTTTTATTAATTTTTTGTTTGGGTTTTATTTCTTGTAAAAAAAACTGTCAATTAGATTTCTCTCAAAATTTTATCAGATGTCAAAAACATTATTCTTCGTTGCACAAAATTGTTTTGGAGATGAAATCATATTTTAGTCGTAAAATTTTCGAGGTGACACATTTTTTTGTTCAGTTTTTTTGATTTATAAAAAAAACCGTTAATTGGATTTTTTTCCAAAAATATACTTCTTTTGTATCACGTTACAATATATAATATAAAATTTAATCAAAGTCTCTAGCGTCACTTCAACCTAACCTCTAGCGTCATTGGTTCATGAGATATTTAGGGTTAACCAAAATTTTCACCTTTTTTTTAAACTACTATGGTAAAAAAAACCACCCACTCAATTTTTTTGAGAGTCATTTATGCATCTTTCTGCATTATTATCTGTATAACAAAATTTATTTGAATTCGATATCTCTACTGGTTCTTGAGCTATGAACGACAAAAAAAAAACTTCTCTCAAAATTTTTTATTTCGACTCTAGGGACCTTGAAACGTCTTGAAATGTCAAATTTTTCAATTCGACAAATCGGACCGATTACAATTACTTTATATGGGAAGTTAAAAATGTACCTGTCAAGTAAGTTATTTGGGCGTGAAACTACTCGCGCAGAATATCGATGGATGTCTTGAGCTGTGTGTCACGTAGCGCCATCCTATTGAAACCATTTGTCTTCGGTGTCCATATATCATCCAATTCAGGCCACATGAAATTGATGATTGTCGTTCACTTGGCTAGCATCATTTTCGAAGTAGTACGGACCGGGATTAAGACCAAAATCCACACCAAACAGTAAAACTCTTCAATCTCGCGTGGATTTGTTTCTTTCTCGACAACGACGCAAAATTTCACATGTTGTGGTCTTTGACAGGCTAAGTTCTTGTGAGCAAAGGGAAATTGACTCCCTCGGATTGTGCTGCACACTTTTACAAACAGCGGCGATGATTTCTGAAGATCTTGCATTTTCTTGATGTACAGGTGTTGGCTTATTGTATCCTGAACTGGTGTACGGGAATTGGCCACCAAACGTTGAAAATTCGACTTGGAAGGACGATCATGTACTGGCCAAATGCTTAAATACAGGAAAGTGTTACAAAATTTGAACTATTTAAAATTTTCTTTCGATATTAAAATGTTGAAAACTTCCAATACTCCTTAAAATATCAATTTCTTTGATCTTTTGTTTCCTAGAATCTTACATACAAAAGTGTTCCACCTTTTCGGTTACGCATCATAAGAATAATCAAAGTTTAAAGTAAACAACTCTTGAGTTCTTGATCTTTTATCCAAATACTATACTCGTACTTTGTACTTCCATTCCCTTGAGTGTCTTAAAGTATATTCCTAAGCCAAGTGTTAAAAGAAACAATGTTAAGGTAAGTATCTTTATAGAAGTCCAGCAAAAATTCCAACAAAACACTTCCAAAGCCACTGTACCTAAGCAAATAAATCTCCCTTTCTAGGACAGAAATATAAAGGTATCCAACTTCAAGACCAAAAATTACAAAGGAAGTCGGAAAAAGACACTCTCGGTCGCATCTACGATTGTTGCAGATACCACAGCACATTTGTGGCATAAACAAGCTCAAAAAAAGTTGACATTACCAAACCTAACTTGGTCTTCTATAAGTAAACAAACTTTCGGCGTGGCCACCTGAGTTGACTTTTAGTTAACTCGTATATACCTTCTAAACACTCTTTTCTTTTTCGTTCATTCTTTAAGCTCTGTCTAGAGCCTCATTGAGTGGATTAGCTTCACTCCAACTACTTGCGCTTGTTGGGTTGCTATAAAACATTTTGTGTTCGCAACGTGCTCTTGGGCAGAGCGTAGGTTGAGGTATAGGTCATCGCGGTTCAACAGAAAACGAAAATATTCTTCTGCACGGTTGTGATTTCATGAGTGTGATTTTTATGAATTGCCCATGTGCCATCGCAAATGTTTGTTGCTTTGTTTTCAAGCCTCATCTAGGTTCCCTTTTTATTTCATACCGAAAAAAAAACAAAATACACTGAGAGAAAAATACGATTTGTAATTGATGGACAAGCAAAATAAACATTTCTAAAGAAATTGTTAAGCTAAAGCTTAAGTGGCCAAGCCAGTTTAAAAACTGTTGATAAGCCGATTTAAAGCCCTTGATAAGCTTTGCTAGCCAGGAACAACCAACCTTGGGGGCATAACCAAAAGTAAAGTGTCAGCAGTAAAGGAGACCACCAATGAAACGAAAAGATTCTCACACCTGACAAGTTCTCCAGCAGTCTTTTGATGCCTTATCAAGGATATTTATTTGTATTCATATCATTTGAGGCTTTATAAATTACAATTTGAAATCAGAGTCTTAATAAAGGAAGACCTTTAGATTAAAGTTTACTGATCTTTTTATAGTTTGACCGTGGATCCGACGACCAAACCTTAGCCTTTGAACCAAAGGCACGTCATAAAGATGTATACTTCAAAGTTACTTCGTCATCGGCAAAACCGGGATCTTGCCCGTGATCACTCAAAATGCTTCCTCACCTTTCCCGGTTGTTGGCTGACGCTATCCAGTTTCGCATCCCAAGGGTTGGGGTGTCCTAGTCTACTCTATCTCTCCAGCTGAGGGATATGGTCTTCCCCGATGTCTTCTCCCATAAATTATACCTTAAAGGACATTCCGGCTAAATTTTTGTTCACTCATACGTGCTGCATGCCCAGCCCCCCGAAGTTAACCAAGCCTTGTCATTGTGGCTATATGATCAGTACGACTCCGTAAGACGCTAATAAGAGGCTAAGTTGTCTTTGACAAAGCACCCAAGTCTTATGCAGCAGCAGCTTGGGATTTAAGGTGATATTGTAAAAAGATTGGGTTATGTTGCGATTCGAGTTGACCTAACTCGATTGCTATTGTGTTTCCAAAGCTTTCCGCAGACGAATCCATGTACGTGCAATCCTAGGTTGAATTCTGTACAGCTCGTTGGCTTCTATCAAAGATGTCAATGTCATTTGCGCAAGTTAATTCTTGTAGGACTTGTTGAAGATTTTCCTTGTGGACTGGTAGATGTTTCAGAGTCTTGGATTGCTTTTTCCAACTCCAGTTTGAATAACAAGAGTTCATTAAAGTGGTTGATTGGTCTAGATAGAAATCCGGATATCTTTAATTGACTTGGAACTTTCGTCATGGTCATGCGTCTTTGAAGTCTATGTAAACAGATGATATGCCGTGATTTTAAATTCTAGACATTTTTCCATCGTTTTCCTCTGGTTTCGTCAACTTTTCACGATCTTAGTTGAGGATTATAATTTTTGAGATCAAGATACTTCAAACCTACACATTTTTGACAATTTCTTTATTAAATTTCGAAACTCAAGTTTAATTCCTGACAGTCACATTCCGTCCAGTGTAGGTACACCTTAATATCGATCTTGATAATGGCAAAGCATTAGAATAGAAGAACAAAAATATCCTGCTTCCCCGTCTCGAGCAATACAGAAATAACGAAAAAAAAAAAACGTCAAAAGATCAATACCGGGGCCAGTCATTCCACTGTGACGCGTGACTTCCTCAATATTCAATTCAATGCAATAACATTTATAAATATAGAACCTGTCCCAAGTCAACGTGTTCATGTGCTGTGCACTCATTTGGTCCAATTGCCCTCCAGGAGAATGGTGCGATTCAATTTCAAGACTCTGTTTTTTTTGTTTTCTTCCTCTAGCCTCTGTGATCCTAAATAAAAGTCGTAGAGCAATTAACTAGTTTTCAAGTCATAACTACGAATATCACTTCTATCTTATAGAACCTACATATAGAATGATCATTGTTGACTTCAGGGCTTTGGCTTACTATATAGAGTAGCATGAAGCCTCCACAAAGTTCACACTATTAAATCAAATGTAAGCGAATTGGCATGGAGGAGCAAAAGCATCAAGCACTCCCATATAGACATAAAGACCAATGCTCCAAATAATCAAGGAAACTTCTATTTGGCCAGTAACGAGGCTTGAAGTTAGTTAGCGTTGAGAAAATTACTATACTCGCCTACCGAATTTATGTTAGCGGGGGTAATTGCAGGAGTGCATCAGCAGAAGCAATCCATTCAGTTTAAGAATGGATAGCAGCAGCATCAGATCTCATAGTCAGCACCTCGAGCTTAGAGTTTGTTTTATTTTTATTTCATTGGTTTCTGATTTTTGTTCTTTTGGTGAATTCCTCTTAAGCAGTTAGCACATAGACAACAACTCGACGCGACGATACAAACAGTCTTACAATTGGACTTCTGACTTCTGGAGCAGAAGTGGATTCTGGGCATTTTATATACAATATTCATTTGCCATGGTCATGGAAGCGATGCGATGGGATGCAAAATTAAGTGCATGGTTTTTTCAGTGGTTTGGTTTAACTTTTGCCTTTGCTATGGTCTGATGGAAGTTGCAACAAGTGGTATTTGGATTTATGTTCTCTAGCGGTGTAATGAGCTGTCCCCTGAATACCCAATGGGAAAAAAGTGTATAGTTCCGTATTGTGTGAAGTTTTCCCAGGCGGATTTTTCAATTTGAGATGCAATTTTGAACTGATAACTGGAGGGGATGGCGTTATGGCAGGTGCCAAGTAGCTGAAAAGATCTAGATTTTTTGAAGTTCATATGTATTTAACAAGTCTTGTTATTAAAGAAACATTTTGAAATATATTCTTTGCTATTCTAATTGAAGCAAAAGAAGAAGTTATTCGCTCTAAATATTAGTTTTTATTTTTAATATTAAAAGAAAACCTTAAATTTTAAATATTAAGACTTATATTTTTTGAAGAAAACACTTTATCAGAATTCTATTTGACTTTTATTTTTATCAACATTTTAAAGAATTATTTTACCATCGAAAACAGATTTGTACATGAATATTTAACAACTAAGAGTTCATTACGTGTTACTAAAGGAGTACCGAAATTTGGGCAAGATTTTGAATTTTTGTAGTTAAATGCTTGCAACCCTAAAAGCAATTTGACAATTGGCAGTTAATACTAAATTTTTGACAGTTCGCTACTTTATTATCCTTAAGAATATAATTAAATTCAAACATACCTAACATTGCTGCAGATTCTACAATGTTGAAGTTAACCTTTTTCCATTTCATCACCGTTATACACTTGTCAAGCCTTAAGTTGAATTTGCTGAACATTTAGAAATTGCTTTATTTCAAAATGCTAATATTTTTCTAACTAAAGTATCAAACTAATTCTACATTATTTAAAATTGTGAATCTAAATAGTTAATGAAAATAAAATTTAAAAACAAGAGGCTGGAATGCGACCCAAACTGATAACTTCAAATCCGGTTTGCCGATTTGTTTTGCTTAAAGGATTTTTTGGTTTTCGTGTTTTGTTAAAAAAGTTATCAGTTAAATTATTCTTCAAACTTTAAAAATAACCAACAATATTTTGCATATGATGAAATAGTTTGATTTTTATTTTTGTTAATGAGATTTTTAGTCGTTAACCAATTTTTACCAATTTTAATAGCATTTGCGTACTATTTTGTAGATTTTAATTTTTTATGAAAAAACGGACTATTGGATTTTTATAAAAAATTTACTGAACGTTAAAAACAATATTTTCTGTGAGATAAAAAAAATTTGAAGCCAATATTTTTGAAAATAATTTTTGAAAAGATATTATGTGAGTTGAAAATCAATGTTTACCAAGTTTTAGTAATGCTTTTTTTATTTTTTTTAAAAAACTGTCAATTAATTTTTTCTCAAAATTTTATCGAATGTTGAAAACAATATTTTTTTTAAATAAAATGAATTTGATGTATATCTCAAATTTTTGAAAAGATATTTAAGTTAAAAATCAATTTTTACGAACTTTTAGTAATGCTTTTTTTAGGTTTTTATTTTTTGTAAAAAAAACTGTCAATTCGAATTTTCTCAAAATTTTATCGAATGTTCAAAACAATATTTCTTATAAGAAAAATTAGTTTGAAGCTAATATTTTTAATTTTTCAAAAGACAAAAATCAATTTTTACCAACTTTTATTAATTTTTTTAAGGTTTTATTTTTTGTAAGAAAACTGTCAATTCGATTTTTCTCAAAATTTTACTGAATATTGACAGCATTATTTTTTAAAAGATAAAATTAATTTAAAGCCAATATCTTACAGTTTTGAAAAGATATTTGAATCGAAAATCAATTCTTACCAACTTTAAGTAATGTTTGTTTAGGTTTTTATTTAAAAAAAATGTCAATTCGATTTTTCTAAAAATTTTACCAAATGTTAAAAAAACGTAATTCTTCGTTGCACAAAATTATATTGGAGATAAAATCATTTTTTGTTCGTACAATATTCGAGGTACCAATTATTTTTTATTTTTTTTTTTTTGATTTATAAGAAAAAAAACGATTTTTTTCCAAAAATATATTTGTTTGGTATCGCGTTACAATATAAAATATACTATTTAGTTCAAGACTGTTGCGTTATTGGATCGTGAGATATTTAGGGTTAACCAACATTTCCACTTTTTTTTTTAAATTGCTATGGTAAAACACCACCCACTCAATTTTGTTGAGAGTCCTTTCTGCATCTTTCTGCATTATTATCTATATGACAAAATTTATTTTTAGTCGATATCTAAACTGGTTCTTGAGCTGTGGACGACGAAAAAACGTCGCAAATGTACGGGCGCACGCAGAGACATCTCTCTAAAAATCTTGTATCTCGACTAGGTACCTTGAAACGTCGATAAATGTCAAAATTTTCAATTTGACAAATCGGACAAATTAAAATAACTTCCTATGGGAAGTTAAAAATAAATCAAACAAACCTTAATCTAGGGAATGGACCTATTAATTGAAATGTCGGAACTCGGAAATCTTATGAATTAAGGAAGTTACAAAAAGTTAAATTAATTTTTTTTAACTTAAATTGGATAGTGAACTCAGCGAAAAAAAACTTGCTCCGATCGATAAGTTAGTAAACGGCAAGCTTGTAAAAGAATGCAATCTTTTGGGAATGCAATCATTACAAAATCGCGTGTTGAATTCAAACTAAAGATTCAAACTAGGTAAAAATTAAAAATTTTGCAATCACCATCATTTGACCTTAAAAAGAATGCAATCAGATAGATAGATAGATAGATAGATTTTTATTTACTTGCAATTATTTGTACAATTTCATTAACAATCTTTAAAGCATGGTTTTGCCGTCTGCCTGATTGACAAAGTTTTAACTGTATTAAAGTTTTGTAATTAATTAAGTTGCAGTTGAGTTAACTAAAAATTTCCATCTCTAATTCTGCTTCTATTATTAAGTGCTGTTTTGCAATATATAAACATTTTAGACACGTCTACTTCATTTAAGAGAGCTAAAGTTTCATTTTCTGATAAAAAGTCTCTACCAAGTACATTTCTTCTAGTTTCTCTCAGGACTGGACACCTTCCGACAAAATGAATATCCTGTCGTTCAGCCATGTTGCAAATATCACAGAGCAGTGGAAGATCTTCGCGATGTGAAACGTAATTTATGTTTAGCAGTTCACCTCTTAGCCGAAACATGTTGGAGATTTGCTCTACAGTATTTATGTCCTGGAAGTAGTTTCTTTCATTAAGATTATAATTCAGTCTGCTATAGATCATCCGATGAATTGAGCTGGATGCTAGTTCTGTGAACACATTTCTAAAATTTTCATCCAGACTCCTAATTACCTGGTACAGTGACGATTTCCATGTACCTACTCTGTTCACTGAGATTTAAAGTTACACCTGTATCTTCTGCTAGCCCAATCCACTCCTTAACACATCCTGTTTTACTTTGATTCACTTGTAAAGCAGCTTTTTTTGGTAGGCGATTGTTGGGCATATTCAGTACTTTCAGAACGTAATCGACTTGCAGCTTCAACGTTTTTATGAAGAGTGGGGATAAGCCTGTTTCTAACATTATCATGTAGTTTGGGGTGCATGAAGGAAGGCGGAATATTCGTTTTAAATAAAATCTCAGGAGTTTTTCCACAGTCTCAAATTTCTTTTGCTCCCCATACTTGAGCTGCGTAAAACAGGATTGATACGGATACTGCTTCGAAAACTTTATATTTACTGCTATGCGCTATGTTTTTGTTGTTGAAACATTCTTTCCATGCCACGATAATCGCGGTTTTAGCCTTAAGAAGTTTTTCGTTGAGGTGTTTTTCCATACTTAAGTTGTGGGTAAAATATACTCCTAAGTATTTGTATTCTTTTACTCTTTCTATGTTCTCATTGTTTAAGTACCATTGTTCACTTGAGCTTAACCTTCCTCCACCTTTCTTGATAACCATCACTTTCGACTTGTTCAGGTTCACTACCAAGCTCCATCGTCTACAGTATTCGGAGAGTCGATTTATCATAAGCTGTAAGGATTGCTGTGAGTTTGCCAGCAAGACTATATCATCTGTGAAGAGTAAGGCTTTAATGACCTCTCCAGCATATCTAACACCTCCTGGTAATGCGTCAGTGATGTCATTTATAAATAGTTGCGAATAAGCTAGGACTGAGAGCACAGCCCTGTCTTACTTCCGAATGCGTCTGGAACCATTCAGATACTTGTTTTCCATTCCATACCGCTGCTCTCGTGTCTGCGTACAAGTTCTGTATAACTCGTCCAAACTTAAACGACATCCCGGATCCAAACAACTTGAACATCAATGCGTTTCGATCAACTGAGTCAAATGCAGCTTTAAGATCCACAAAAAGAATGCAATCATTTTTTCTTCAATCATTTGACTGCAATCAATTGATTGCAATGATCTTAGATTTCATGCATTCTTTTGAAGCCTTTGTATTCTTTTGTAGTCTTAAGTGAAAATATGAAATACAGATTATTACTTTGTCGCTTGTTATCCGTTCATTAGTTACTAGCTGCACCCCACAGTGTTAATCGCATCCTTTATTTTAGAACAATTTGGTCAGCATAAAAAAGGTTATAGTGAGCCATCTTTTAAAAATAGACATAAGTTGTCACGGACTTCTTTTAGAACTATTAAAGGGAAACAAGTTTGGCATATATTATTTTAGCAAAACTTAAACCGTTTCCGCACACGCAGTGGAAGCTCTCAAAAGGGAAATATTCCGAAATTTTGAAACATTATTTATAGATATTAGTCCCGTATAAGTTGGGTGATATTATTTAGCCTATAGCTCAAAAAATGTGTAATTCTTGTCATGAAAAGTGGTTTCTCAAATTAACCGTTCAGATTCGGATTAAAACTGTAGGTCCCCTCCATCCCTGATAACAGTAGTCGCACACAGCAATGGTTAAAAGTTGTAAGTGATTAGGCCCTAGTTCTAAACGGACTATTGCGCCACCTAATTTATTTATTCATTTTAAATGTTGAGTATTTTTTATTCACCTCTATCTAACCGACTTTTGCTTAAGGTAAGTTGTCGAAAAATGTATTTTGATGTCAATATTTTTGAACACTACTTTAAATAAAAAGAAAGCTTAGAGGTACGGCCAACAGTTTATCAATTAAATTGCTTATTTATACTCAAAAATACCTATCGCCACTTTACATCCTTAGTGCTCCTTTAAGTAAGTTTAAAAACCTTAAACATCACTCATATACATTTTCATTAAACATTCAAAGTCATAAGTCCCAAAGACAATCAAAAATATACCAAAACACATATTGAATATCATCTTTTGAAGTCGAAAAATGGAAAATTGCTCAAACGATTTCCTTAAATCATCTTGCAAACCCCCCCCCCCCCCCACTAAAGCTGGCAGGTGTTACATTATTACAGAGGGAAATTGTCGATATAAAGGAAACCAAATAAGAAAGAAAATATCTTAACCAAGAAAAAAAAAAGAAACACACAGATTTGTGAATTTAGGATCACAAGAAAAAACGGAGGTCGTTTTGAATTTCATCAATTCTCATAAAACTTTATGTGCGAGTCTTGATTCCTTGGAATTCACATTAAACCACACGCAAGAGTAAAATAATTCCCAAAATCCCTTCTGAATGTCCCTGAAAAGCAAATATATACACATTTATATTCCTGGAAAGTCTTAAAGGAGTATAGGTTTTCACATGAGGGGTGGGAGCAAGTTCTAATTTTACCCATGTGTGAGGTTAAAGAAGGTATCTTTCTTTACATGTCTCCAACAACAAAGAGCAAAAAACAAATCTCAAGACAAAGTCGTTCTCGAGATATACTTAGGATTTAAAGAAAAGGACTAGGCTGGAAGGCGAGGAAGCAGGAGAGGATACCTAGAAGGGTTAGAGGTTGTGCAAAAATAAGGAACGAGCAAATACAAAATAAGTGCCATTGCTGGAAAATTCAGTGCAAAGGCTTATGGTTCGACTTACCTCATCGACATTTTGTCTCAAGTGTTGGATATATATTTCGTTTTTTATCTTCTCACGCTAAAGTACACTACCTTACCTACTACATAGAATCAACTTTATCTACATTTGATCTTAAGATACTTTTGAGCAGTTACCTTTGCTCTTGTCTACGTGCCAAAATCTTTTGTGTGTCCCTATCTTTTTTTTTTTAAATACAATATATATTTTTTTGTTATTTTTATTTTTGTCCTTAGAACGAAGGGAGGAAGGAAGGAGAATTTTTGGAAATAGGAAACCCATTACCGGTTAACAAATGCAAAGGTCCTATAAGGTGTGCAGAGTGCTGGGAAATAAAATATACAAGAAGAAGCGAAATGAATGCTTTATACATTTAAGGACTTTATTTTATTCGTTTTCCAGCTTTCAGTATTTTTTGTCAGAAGGGTAGGTGCCTAACCTTTGGAAAGCTCTTCTTTTCTCTATGGACAATAACACCTATTCCTTAACACTTTAACGTAAATGATTCATCTGCACTTCCAAAGGACTTTATAATAATGTCCAAGGATCTAGTATATCTACATATAAATAAAATACCTTCTTTGACATTTTTGTGAATGACGGGACTTTAAAAGAAGATAATAAAAAAGAAGAAATAATTCAAGTCAAATATAAAATAACATTTTTAGGTGTGAATTGAAGAGATATACGACTTTATTTATACAAAAGAAAAAACACATTAAATTAAGCCTTTTATTTTTCTTGATAAAGTTTTTATTTTTTAACAATAATATGTATTTATAGCTCTATAAAAATAAATCTTCAATCAAGTTTGACTGACTTTGTGCTAAATGACCGGCCTTCAAAGTATTTGACTACGGTTTTAATATTTTTTAAGATTACATCGTTTATATGGTTATACATTTTTCAAAATAAGATTTTCTACATTCAAATCAGTGCTGTCCATATTTTTCAAAACACTGTTGCAGACGTTGTAGTGAGAAGTTCTGCATAATGTTCTGAAGTATTTGACGTGGAACTGCTCGAATGTCTGTGGTTATTGTCTCACTTAAGGGCCTTGCACATGAGAGCGAACAACGAATAGACGAACAAACGTGATTTCACACATTTTAAAAAGTCAATTTCAAACAAAAACACATTTAAATTATAAGGAACCAATTGACACTAATGTTAGGATAATAAAATTTGCATTTTGTTCTCCAATACAAGAAAATTTTATAAAAACAATTTGGTAGTAACGAATTGTAGTTTAGTTGCCACGAACTGTCAAACTCTATTCGCGTTCCACATACCATCCACACTGCAACGAATAAATTGTTCGCGCGCAACTTAACCTCAAAATTATAACACTTTTTTTTGTTTTTTTGTGTGAAGGATCATGGCTGAGGAAAATATGGAGAAAAGGGTATAATTATAAATTGACAATTCGTCGCTGTCTGCGAATAGAAATAAAGCTCATGTGAAATAAAAGTCAAAATATACCAACATCCACAGTTCGCAGTTCGCAGTTCGCAGTTCGTAGCTTATGTGCAAGATGCTTAAGTGACTTTGGGACGGTGGAAAAGTTGTTGATGGAGCTTTTGTGTGTTTTCAGAGACCCAGTAACGAGCGTTTTGTTTATTAACCACTCCTGATTAAAAAAAAAGTGGTCTTCGTAGCTCATTATCAAAACAAGGTCATCCGTCAAGATTTCCAACATTGCTTCTGCAAACCGCATCTGTCTGCCGTAATCACTTTGGTGCAATCCTTGGACAACTAGCCATCTTGTATTGATAAAATGCAAATTCGTTGAACTGAAAGATCTGACATCCATCTGACATTTCTCGTTCTAGGTCTCTAAAAACCAGTTTTGTGAAAGCTATTCACCCACTTCATAATCGTATCAAACCTTGGAACACGACCGTGGCAGCCAATATCTAAATGATTTCAAAATCGCCTCTGTGTTTCACACGATACGCAATCGACTACGGTTACACAGTTATTGGAATGGCATCTGGAAACCCTTTTTTTCGATGGAAGAGATCCTGGAATATCGTATAGTTCCTATATGATGCAAGTAAAAAGTAACTGTATAAAATCGCATGATCTTCTTGGCTAACACATCTCCTTGCAGCAACAATGTTTTCGACCAAGTGTGTATTACGAAGTGGCAAACATTAAATTGACACTTTAAATGGCAGCTGAGTTTGACAGGTTTCAAATGCCAGCGCTACCAACTTAAAATATTGAAATAAATGATCTTATACAATTAAATTAACATACAATTATTTTTATTATGCCATTAATTGACGCTTTTTGGTCGTGTTTATGCAGTTAATCAAAAACTTTCCGATATTTTCAATATTTAATTATAGCAGCTGGATTAATTTAAATGGTTTATTTATTGTGGAATTTGTATTCTTTTTGAATAACAGAATTTGAAAAACGATTTCGCTTCATTATAAATTATAGAATAAACATTAAAAATAGTACCCTTTGAATATACGCACTCTTTTTATTTCATTGATATTAAATAAACGTTTCCGGGAAGAAGGCTTTGTTGGTAAAGAACGGAACAACGTTTGTCGGGTCAGCTAGTTAAAAATAAAAGAACATTGTATGATTTTTAAAAATTTAGTACGAACAGAAGGGATTTTTTTTTGTGCGACCCTTATATTTCTTGTCAGCCCCATGTTGAGTAGCATTGAATTTACATACATGTTCTAACCAAATTTTAAAAAATGTAAACTTCAATGTCTAATATCTCGAAAACTACATACCATAGCGATATAGCTTGAAGGACTTTTTTGTATAGGAAATTGAATTTTCCTGTAAAATTATATCGCACTTCTTTTCTTTTGGTCTTCTTTCTTCTTTCATTTTCGAGATATTGATAGGAAAATGAGAAATTTATTACACATTAAGGATATTTCTAAAGAAACTTAATTTTTTAGGAAGAACAATTCCGTGTTTTTTAAAACACTTTACTTAGAGGCGAACAAACAATATAAACAGCTTTTAGTTCAAAAACGGAAACTTTATTTCAGTAGTGTAGCAACCGGTCTCTCAACATGTAAGGACTCAATAACATTTTGGTCAAAGGTGAGGTTGTTAGGTGGCTGCGCAATATTTAAAAGGTAGTGTAGCAACCGGTCTCTCAACATGTAAAGACTCAATAACATTTTGGTCAAAGGTGAAGTTGTTAGGTGGCTGCGCAATATTTAAAAAAGGTGATCCCCAGCGCCCAGACAACTACAGGGGCATATCGATTTTACCGTGCCTTCGGAAAATATTCACCCACCTTCTATACTATAGGTTGACGAAATGGGTTGAAGAGAATCAACTACTTAGTATTTTCCAAGCCGGTTTTCTATCGGGTCTATCAACAGTTGACCATATATTTGCACTCACTACTATAGTAAAAATGTTTTTAGAGAACAAAAAAAAACTTAACGTTTTTTTTGTCGATTTAAAAGGGGCTTTTGATACGGTTAACAGGAGTTCCTTAATTTATAAAATGTCTACCCTAGGCATATCAACAAAATTTCTCAACTTTTATAAGCTTCTTATAACCAATACCTCTGCTGCTGTTTGGAATGGAAGAAGAATGTCTAATTTCTTCAATACAAGTGCTGGTGTTCCACAAGGTTGTGGGATTAAGTTCATTAATGTTTCCACTATATATTGATGACGTATCCAAAGATTTCCCTGGTGGTGTTAAGGTTGGTGAAACATTAATAAAAATGCTCCTATACGCGGATGACATTGTACTATTGGCTGATAATCCCATAGCTTTGCAGTTACAAATAAACAAGCTCAAGCGTTTTTGTGATTTATGGGATTTAAGTATAAATGCTGCAAAGTCGAAAATCATGGTTTTTGAAAATATTAATCGAAGAACAACTTCCCAAGAGAAATGGTTATTGGAACGCGAACCAATAGAAATAGTAAATCAGTTGAAATACTTAGGTTTCTTGATAACTCGTAACCTTGATTTTCGCACACATGTAAAAGAAAAATGCACTGCAGCCAAAACGGCAATAAATCTTATGTGGAGTGATTTCTTTTGCAACAAGTATGTGGATGCAACTGCTAAATTTAGAGTGTTTGATGCAACCATTAAAACGTGCCTGTGCTATGCAAATCAAGTGTTTGGCTATCAAAACTTAGAAGAGTTTCAAGTAATTCAACGCTTATTTTTCAAGCACATCTTTAAACTGGATAACTCAACACCTACATATGCAATCCATACTGAATCCGGTATGCCACACGTATTTAAAGAATCTAAAATCAAATGCTGATTACATAATAAAAGTTATGAAAAGGCCTGATTCAAATCTCAAAACTCAAAACAGATATTAAAATATGCACTTAGACGTCAATATCGCCTTTACTTCTCAAAGAGTTTCCTTACACTTGAAGATACAAAGGATCTTTTAAATGGTTGCTCAGATTGGAACATTCTTTGTCTTTATGTGAATCATGCCTTAGGTTACCGTAACATTTTCATCGATTGAATTTTAAACTAATTGAAATGATAATTAAATGAGGCTGGGTTGCGACCCACACTGATAACTTCCCATCCCGTCTGTCGATTTGTCTTGCTTAAAAGTTTGTCTATATGTATCAATTTTTACCAAATTTGCGTACTATTTGTTGTAGATTTTATTTTTTTATGAAAAAACGGACTGTTGGATTTTTATAAAAAAAATTACTGAATATCGAAAACAATATTTTCTGTGAAAAAAAAAATAAGTTTGAAGCCAATATTTTAACCTTTTGAAAAGCTATTTAAGTCGAAAGTAAATTTTTACCAAGTTTTAGTATTGTTTTTTTTAGGTTTTTATTTTTTGTAAAAAACTGTCAATTCGATTTTTCTCAAAATGTTTCCTAATGTTGAAAACAATATTTCTTATAAGTTAAAATTAGTAAGAAACCATTATCTCAAATTTTTGAAAAGATATTTGAGTCGAAAATCAATTTTTACCAACTTTTGTTCATTTTTTTTTCGGTTTTTAATTTTTTGTAAGAAAACTTTCAATTCAATTTTTTTCAAAATTTTACTGAATGTTTACAATAATATTTTATCGAAAGATAAAAGTAGTTTTATGCCAATATCTCAAAGTTTTGAAAAGATATTTGAGCCGAAAATCAATTTTTACTAACTTTTATTATTTTTTTTTGAGGTTTATATTTTTTGTAAAAAAACTGTCAATTCGATTTTTTTCAAAATTTTACTGAATGTTGACAACAATATTTCTTATAAGATAAAATAAGTTTGACGCCTCAGTCTCAAGTTTTTGAAAAGATATTTGAGTCGAAATTCAATTTTTCTCAACTTTGAATAATGGTTTTTTAGGTTTTTATTTTTTATAAAAAAAACTGTCAATTAGATTTTTCTCAAAATTTTACCAGATATCAAAAACATTATTCTTCGTTGCACAAAATTGTTTTGGAGATGAAATCATATTTTGGTCGTAAAATTTTCGAGGTGACAAATTTTTTTTTTCAGTTTTTTTGATTTATAAAAACAACCGTTAATTGGATTTTTTTCCAAAAATATACTTGTTTTGTATTACGTTACAATATATAATATAAAATTTAATTCAAGTCTCTAGCGTCATTGGTTCATGAGATATTTAGGTTTAACCAAAATGTTCACCTTTTTTTTAAACTGCTATGGTAAAAAAAGCACCCACGCAATTTTCTTGAGAGCCCTTTCTGCATCTTTCTGTCTTATTATCTGTATAACAAAATTTATTTGAAGTCGATATCTCTTCTGGTTCTTGAGTTATGAAAGACGAAAAAAACGTCGCGAACGTACAGACGTACGGACGTACGAACGTACGAACGTACGGACGTACGAACGTACGAACGTACGAACGTACGGACGTACGAACGTACGAACGTACGAACGTACGAACGTACGAACGTACGAACGTACGAACGTACGAACGTACGAACGTACGTACACACGCACGCACAGACTTCTTTCTAAAAATCTTTTATTTCGACTCTAGGGGCCTTGAAACGTCGATAAATGTCAAAATTTTCAATTTGACAAATCGGACCCATTACAATAACTTCCTATGGGAAGTTAAAAAAGAGGCTGGGTTGCGACCCACACTGATAACTTCCCATTCCGTCTTTCGATTTGTCTTGCTTAAAAGTTTGTCTATATGTATCAATTTTTACCAAATTTGCGTACTATTTTTTGTAGATTTTATAAAAAAAATTTTATCCAAAAATTACTGAATATCGAAAACAATATTTTCTGTGAAATAAAATAAGTTTGGAGCCAATATTTGTAATTTTTGAAAAGCTATTTGAGTCGAAAGTAAATTTTTACCACCTTTTATAAATTTTTTTTAGGTTTATTTTTTTGTAAAAAAAACTCTCAATTTGATTTTTCTCCAAATTTTGTTCCTAATGTTGAAAACAATATTTCTTATAAGATAAAATTAAATAGAAGCCATTATCTTAAGTTTTTGAAAAGGTATTTGAATCGAAAATCAATTTTTACCAACTTTTGTTAAATTTTTTTTTGGGTTTTTATTTTTTGTAAAAAAACTCTTAATTCGATTTTTCTCAACATTTTTCAGAATGTTGAAAACAATATTTCTTATAAGACAAAATGAGTTTGAAGTCTTAATCTCAAGTTTTTGAAAAGATATTTGAGTAGAAATTAAATTTTTACCAACGTTGAGTAATGTTTTTTTTTAAGTTTTTATTTTTTATAAAAAAGTTGTCAATTAGATTTTTCTCAAAATTTTACCAGATGTCAAAAACATTATTCTTCGTTGCACAAAATTGTTTTGGAGATGAAATCATTTTTTAGTCGTAAAAATTTTCGAAGTGACAAATTTTTTTTTCAGTTTTTTTGATTTATAAAAAAACCCGTTAATTGGATTTTTTTCCAAAAATATAATTGTTTTGTATCATGTTACAATATATAATATAAAATTTAATTCAATTCTCTAACATCATTGGTTCATGATATATTTAGGTTTAACCAAAATTTTCACGTACGTACAGACGCACGCACAGACATCTTTCTAAAAATCTTTTATTTCGACTCTAGGGACCTTGAAACGTCGAGAAATGTCAAAATTTTCAATTCGACAAATCGGACCCATTACATTAACTTCCTATGGGAAATCTCTTTTTCTGTTAAAACATGTTTTTCATTTTTTTTTTGTATTTATTTAAAATACATTTGTGCCCACACAATTAAGCCACATCAATAATCACGCGATGCAACTAAAAATATTAGTTTCCTGCAACTCTTATACTGATTGGACCATAAAAGTTAACAAATTCCGTTATCTTACTTTAAGAATCACATGACAAGGTTAGGTTGTAAGCAAGGTCTCGTCATTTATTTCGAATCATTTGTAAAAAACAGTCGACTAGAGTGCTCATATAATTAAGCCTTTTTTTTTAATTGTGGTAAAAAATAGTTTTTGGATCGACTTTCTTTCATAAATTAATTAAATTCATTTTTTTAGTGCATTTAAACCTTAAATTCATAACATTTTCATTAAAATGGGGAAAAATAAAAGTTCCAATCCAACCCAACTGAGAGGAAAATAATTTGAGAGTGCTTCCAAAAGGAGAAAAATATTTTAAAAGTAACCCAAACACTAGGTTTTACTCGGGGCAGAGTCAGAAATGCACTTGCTTATTTCAAAAAAAAATAATACTTTTGAGAATTTACCCCGAAAAACCACTCCTGCTGATGACAGGCAACTTGTAAGGCTTAGCAAGAAAGACCCTTTTCTAACTTCAACTCAAATAAGAACACAAATGGAAGAAAATTACAACGTCGTCGTGCTATCAGCACAAACGATCCGAAGACGCCTCAAGGAAAAAAACTTGAATGGACGAATCGCCAGACGAAAACCGAACCTGTCGAAAAAGAATATTTCTCGAAGACTGAAATTTGCCAAAGATCATTTTCAAAAAAGTTCTCGATTCTGGAATTTGGTGGTTTGGAGTGATGAATCCAAATTCAATGTGTTTGGAAACGATGGTAGACCATATGTAAGACGTCCACCATTAAAGGAATTAGATCCAAAATACACAAAAAAAAACCGTAAAACACGGAGGCTTCTCTGTAATGGTCTGGGGATGTTTCACTGCATCCGGCGTTGGCCCAATTGTACAGATAAGTGAAAAAATGACTGGCGAGATGTACAGGGACATCTTAGATACTCACTTAAATAGAGACTATGCAGACAATTTGCCACTTGCCTGGATATTTCAACAGGATAACGACCCGGCATTGCTCCCGGGTCGTTAAATCCTGGTTTGAGACCAATTCTATTAGTGTTCTGGAATGGCCAGCTCAGAGCCCCGATTTAAACCCCATAGAAAATCTATGGGATATTAAAAAAAGGGCAGTGGCAGCAAGAAAACCTATGAATAGGAGCTCTTTGTGGGAAATTATCCAACAGGAGTGGAATAAAATAATACCCTCTCAATGTGCGGATTTAGTTGGTACAATGACCAACAGATGTGCTGAAGTTATACGACAAAAGGGATAGGTATCCAACGAAATATTAGCTTTACTAAAGGTAAAACATATCTTTGGTGGATTAGGTGTTATTTAAGTTCTTAATTGCAGATGGCTTAATTATGTGTTGACTAAATTAATGATTATCGAGCGGAGAATCTGAACTCACAGTTATTTAAGAGACTCAATTGTAACACGCCAACATGATCTACACACTCACTTGTTTACCCAATGTACTAGCCTTCTGCTAAATGTAAAATTGTAACACACACTCACATGTATACCAAATGTACTAGCCTTCTGCTAATATGAAAATAACACACACAAAGTGGCAACTGGCAACCAATGAATTTTCACCATCGCATTCCACTGACTTTTGAACTTTAATTCTTAGAGTTCACCTCCAGTATGGAGCGAGGATGTTATTAGTAGTGGCCAAAATCACTACAACGACTCGAGGCTCTTGGTTTATAGAATTACCGGTTATGTATCGAAGTTGAGTTTCTCCATCACTGCTGGAACACAATGCAAATCGGAAACGGAGTCGTAACTGGAGTCGGAACAGTTGTCGTACGTTTCACAAAAAGTACGCACACAATGTGTCGTACGGCTTTTTGATGTTATTTGGTATATATGCAGTTTACAACCACATCAAATTTCTCAGAAAATATTTGTTTGTTCACTTTTATTTCTTATTTAAATATTTTTCCACTTTTTTAATGAAAAACTATTAAAAAAATACAATCACCAAGTTATTCACTTACAAAATGGAAACGTCACATGTGTCGTACGTCAAAGTTAAAAGTTGGTGAACTCTTCCGACTCCGGCTGCGGCTCCGATTCCAGTTCCGTCGCGTTGTGTTCGTACATTTGCATTTGCGTACATTGAATACTTTGACAGCTATTCCAGTTACGATTCCGACTCCGGCTCCGACACCATTGTGTTCCAGCAGTCATCATACATAATACAAAAACCTATACAAACAAGAGTTCGCATACTTTTTCAATAAAATACTGCTTTTTGTGGTTTTGGAACATAAGGGCGACGGTCGGCTTTCCACCGTCCCTTCCACTTCAAAAGCCATACATCGTGGTCGCGGCGCGGATTTTAAATTGCCAAATTGTTAACTTGTTAATTTTACTTGCCATTCTTGTGTTTTCATTTGCTTTAATTTTCTTGTATTTTCTACTTGCCATTTCTACTTTATAACTTAGATTTTAGTTTAAAATTTGAATTAATAAAATAACGTTTATATCTAATTGATTAAATTTTAAAAACGTCTTTTCATTTTACCTCTCCTTTCCTTTCTCTCTTTTTTCATCCCTTTACTGTGTTGCCAATTCAACGTTCGCTGTAGTCCCCCCCCGGACAGCACGAACGCGGTTGAGAGCACAGCAAAGCTGCTTACTTGTGTGGTTTGACTGTATGTCCCACAAGCCACAACTAACCCCCCGACGACAAGAGCACCGTCACACAATAAGTTTTAAAATGATCATGCCTTGAACCTTTTCTTGAATAAATACATTTTTTCACTAGAGTGGCTTAATTGCATGAGCACAAGTGTATATTAAATCTGATATAATAATTGAATACTTACATATATATTTTCGTAAATGTTATATTTTTTTTATATGTATTTATAACTTTAACCTTTTCTTTCTTTTTACTAAAAACTCCAAATAAGTCAATTAAGCAGACGGCAAAATTTTTGTCAAGCTTTACAATTCTTATATCAACAAAATGTAAACAATTATCAAGAAAAAAAGAATGTATTAATAATAAATTAATAAATAATAAAGAAACTTAATTTATACTTATTAAAACGATTTCGAAACACTTTTCCACCATCTTTGATTTTATTTCTCAAGAACATTTTCTTCACGCGACGACGACGCTACATAATCTTAAACAAAATAGTCTCAGGTCCTTAAACAATCGCCTTCGCCATAATTCACCCTGTCTAAAAATTATTTTACCTCCTCCTATGCTACCAGGAGAATCCTATATTCCAACCTCCAACTTACCGCACTTATACACCCCAAACCCACTCACATACTCAGTAGTGTCAGTACCTACTCAGACTCACTCTCCGTCTCACTTACAAGATAATTAATATTTTCCAAGCAAGCAAGTTTTCACAGTTTTCCCATTACTTAAGCATTAAAAGGGTTGACCAGAGTTTATGGGTCTCTACGTCACTCTCATACAATGTTTTCAGAGAGTGTGTTTTTTTTTCCTATACCTAGTATATTTTTCCCTGCTCTGGGACCTGGAAACTTGGGCTGGGACTGGCACTGGGATGGTGTGTATCTTCGAAGGATGCTTAGAAAAGGTTTTATACCTATGTACGTGTAAGAGTTGGAGCCATATAATAATAGGAGCAACATTCTGCATACCGAACCCCCCCCCCCCCCCCGCAACTCTAACATCTCTAAATGTTGTCCTTTGGTTCCACAACTAAACATATAAGGTGAGTCTTCTGTGTATGTCTCTTGTGTAATAGAAAACCTGCATTCTGGTTGTGAGTGAGTCAGTTTTATGGGTTTTATGGTTGAAGTGAAATTCCGACAGCATACCTACCTACATTACGGTTTTCTGACAGAGCAAGGCGGGCTGAAGTTGAAGTTGGAGGTATAAGGCATAAGCAAAAGGTCTCAGGGTTAGGACTTAGGACTCAGACAAACATGGGACAGAATGGAATATATAGAAACACCATCAGAAACCGAGAAACCGAGAAGCAAAAGACACTAGAAAAGAAGAGAAGAGGTGGACAGACTGTGAGTGAATTATTTCTTTGTTTTTGTTTCGGAAAGATATTCCCAGCCCAATGTGTTTTTGTTTTATGTTTTGTTTTGTATAACGTTGTTTCTATAAGAAAGTAAATGGCCCAGATATAAATTTCATCCTTTAGCACCGACGAAGAAGAGAAGCCCGAAGAACAAACCAACAACCTAGAACGAAGAGTTTTCTTCTAACGGGTGTTTTTTCTTCAAGGAGGTAACATTTTAAGTTGGCAACACTCTTTTAACTGGCGGCCATTTAATAAACTGTCAAGTGATATATTTTGACATTTAGTTTGACATTTTAACATTAATTGACTGAATCTTGAACAACGCTTCCAAATTTTGCATATTTATTTTGAAAATCATGGTCTATTCGAAAACTGTGCTGGCAAAAACGTGTCTTTTTCGTCGATCAATTGAACAACCGTCATATGCAGTAGCTATAGTTTCAACAAAATGGCGGCGGCGGTTCAACATGTCAAACAGATCGTACCACAATTGAATTATTGATTGAAGGAAACTTTTGGTCAGCAGCTTCTCAGCTCAGGTGTCTCAAAACTGTTCTACAAAACTGTAAAGCAAATGGCAGCGAAGGAAATTTAGTCATCGAAGAACAGGGAATTGAAGACGTGTTTAAGCAGCAATTTCAGCAGATGTTGAATGGGCATCATGTAGACGAACAAACTGATCCAGCTATGACGTAACAAAATTTACGAAGCAACTTGCAAATGGGTAACAGCTCAAACGAGTTATTCCAGACATGTGTAGGATTCAGGCATGTGATTTCTTCAACATAGTCCTGGAGCAGATAGTGCGCAAAAGTGGTGTCAATCTGTAAGGCACTATCTTTAACAGGTCGTTACAATTGCTTGGCTGTTCGGACGACATCGACATCATCGGCTTCTCCACCCGTGCTGTTTTAGAAGTTTTAAGTTTAAAGCTATGGATGAACAGCCAAAAAGCGTTGTTCTTGAAGTGAATGAGGACAAAACAAAGTATATGCTATCAACAATCAAAGCCTCAGCTGTCCACTGCCTAGGGCAAAACATCAGGAGTTCACATATGTACCTTGGCACAAATATCAATTCCACGACCGACATATTTGTGGAAATAAGACGAAGAGTTACACTAGCGAACTGCTGCTACTTTGGTTTGGCCAAACAAATGGAATTGACAACAACGCTCCAGCAAAGAAAGTCTTAGAATTCCAGCGTCCAGATTAGAGACGACGAGAAAGACCGAACTTCACCGATTGGAGGGCGTTTGCAAAAGACCGAAAGCGATGGAAGAACGCAATATCTCAGGCTGAAACACTAGGTGGATTGGGAGCCGGATGTAAGTTGCTGTTACGGAACCGTAAATTGGCCTACAAGGTCGTGCGATTGAAAGCCGGCCGCTTGACTATTTTATATGTAAAGTCCCTTATTTACGCTGCAGATAAACCAGAAACGATTGCCCATTTGGAGGACAAATGGCTGGAAAAGACTACCTCCGAAAAAGCCATATCGATCATATGCCAGATATCATATTTAACTCGTTTATAATTCCAGAAGATTAAAAATCTTTGTTTTATTCCATTTCAAAGTTCCATACCTCTTAAAAAATCACCCTTTAGTTCTTTCTGAGCCTCCACGTGTCCCGGCGGGCGTCGCGTCGCGTCGTCGCTCGTCGTCATCGTCTTCTTCATCGTCTTCGTCTTATGTCAGCCCAACCAGGCTAAAGGTTGGCAAAATGGCAGACCATTTAGCATTATGTAAGATTCCATACCTTAAAGGGGTTAAGGAGAACCGGAAATGTACGCTCAGAGATTTGTGTGTTTTGATCCTGTTTTGGTTTTTATTATGTTCCTATATACTTGTACTTTAGGTAGGTACTTGTCCTTCAGAGATTCACATTCACATTCAGATTCAGATTCAGTTATGTTGTACCTTACCTATTTCCAACTATTTCTGTTTTCTGTTTTCTGCTGCTGCTGCTGCTTATGTTGTGGCTGCTTCTGCTGTTGGGCTTGTAAAAATGTTGTAAGATTCTGAAATTATTCTTAAGGAGGACTTATCCGGCCTCTGCACCTTTATATCTATATACCTATACTTTCCTAACGGTTTGCAATGTTTTGAAGCATGAAGAAAGTCTTCCGAAATGTGTTTTGTATAAATTTATGTGCGGTGGACACATCAATTCCCTCCCACTTTGACTCCCTTCATATTCAACCCCTGGGATTCTATGGTGGAGCAGCAATGTATTGATTCCTTGAATTCCTTTGAAAATGAAAAATGTTTTACTAGAGGAATTTTTTTATAGCCTGAAGATTTGTATGTTTTTTTTTTTAATTTTGCTTTCTCAATTTTCTATGCTTTATTTTGAGGATTTGGGACTTCTCGTCGTCTTCCTTTAGATTATAAAGGAGTCGAGGTATAAGGTAAGGTACATGTACTTACTCCAGAAAAGCTGTTGGGAGGATAATTTTGTGACTGAGAAAGAGAGTGCCATTGTACCTGTACAATTCAATTAAATTTTGAAGAGCAGATTGGATTTTTGGACCTTGTAAATGGGAGCTACGAAATACCTAAACGACGACGGATATAGTTCCAACTATTCCACTATATATGTTACTTGGGCAGGTTAATGCAAGCCTAATAAAAAAGAAAATGATAGGAAAAACGTATTTCATTTTATTTAGTTCGGATTCAGTGCAATTGTGCTCCAGAAAGTAGGTCAATATACTTTTCCCTGAATTGAACGAGTTTTATTTATTTCCAAAGAAGAAAAATATATATGGGGCATCCGATTTTTCTATATCATTAAAGAGAGAAAGAAAACATGAAAGTTTTTCTAAGACCAGATGAAAATTATGTTAGCTATTTTATTATTGCACTTGAAAAAATACCCTTTAATCACAAAAAAAATAGAACATAAAATCTTATATCTTAATTAAAAACTCGAAGCCAAAAGAGGCAACAAGGACATAGAAAGGATTATTTTCTGAGAACATGTTATATAGAGAGACGAATGAAAGAGGGGCGTGAAAGGTTTAGATGTTTTTTGTTTTGGGGAACATTTTTATAGGTTTAATTTTGAAATATGTACTTGGTAATGTTTTGAGGAGAATATCTTCTTTGAGAAAACAACAACAATTCTCGATCCCAAACAAAAATGATTTATCGTTAGTAACATTAAAGTCAACTTTTATATTGCTTTAGGTATACAAAAATAGAACAAATTACATGACCTAAAAGGTTAAAAATTGAAATAAGACTCATATTTTGGAACATAAACATATAAGAAACAGGCAAAAATTACCTACTTTTTATTCAGAATTGCAAGAAGCGTTACCCTAAATTCGCTGTATGTTCATAGATGGCATTAGTGAGCTTCCATCGATACGCCATATTGCTTTTTTCATGAGTTTGACATCTGTCAATATTAAACAGTAAAACATTGTTAGCAATATTATAAGAAATGTGTTCACCTACATAAGATAAAAGAAAACTTTAATATAACAGAAGATGCAACTATACCAGAAATAAACCCTATACACTGTCATCTTTAATCTAGTTACAGATCTTAGGAAAATGTATGTCTTCGTTTAACTAGTTGGTATTTCATTAAAGGTAAGGTGTCATATTGTGATTAGTGGAAATATAGTTTTCCGTCGGCTTTTTTGGTCACTATAGTTTTTGCAATGAAACAATTACGTTACAAAAACTTTCCCAACGTTTCGGCAGGGGTTTCTGCCTTCTTCAGGGGAACTTTATTAACACAAAAAAATATACAAATAATCTTAGTTAGATCAATGGGATACAAATACAATAAAGTTTACTCATTCAAGAAAGATATGAAAAACAGAATTTAATATTAATTACATCAATTAATATAAATTAAAAATCTAATGTATAAAATTCTCCTGTCACAGTGTTAGTTACCATACTCCTCCGAAACAACTTAACCAATTTCAATGAAATTTTGCATATACATTCGGTAGGCCTGAGAATAGGTTTTTATCTATTTTTTATATTCCTAAGTGCTATGGTTTAATTGCATCAACATCGTACACGGTGCAACGATCTTACGATAGTATTCAGTGACGCAATGTACAATGAAGCATTGATTGCTATTGAGGATCTTTGCATTATCAGTGCCAACTTACCACTCAATCAATTCGGTATGCATTCACCGAAATGCATCTGATTTAATAGACACTAAATTGAATCGTGAACCACAATACAAAACTGTAGAAATGGTAGCTATTGTTGCTCGCAATGTCCCACTAATGAATGAAGAACAAAGAACCATTTATGACCACATCATGCTCGCAGTTTCGGCAGAACAAGGTGGATTCTTTTTTTTTTGATTCACCAGGTGGAACTGTCAAAACATTCCTTATTTCGCTAATTCTTGCTAAAATACGATCAAATAATGGTATCGCATTGGCTGTTGCATCTTCTGAGATTGCGGTAACTTTATTGGATGGAGGCAGAACAGCTCATTCAGTCTTTAAACTGCCACTAAATATTCAAATTAACCCAGACGCGGTGTGCAATATAAAAAAAAAAACAATCATCCATGGTCACAGTGCTGAAACAGTGTAAAATTATCATCTGGGATGAATGCACTATGGCACACAAACGTTCGCTTGAGGCGTTGAACAGGACATTGAAAAATATAAAAAAAAAAACAACGACAGGCTATTTGGCAGCACTCTTTCCTTTCAGGTGATTTCAGACAATCGCTTTCCGTTATTCCGCGTTCAACGTACGCTGATGAGATTAACGCGTGCTTAAAATCATCGCCACTGTGGCGTAATGTTGGAAAAGTACAACTGAAAGTAAATATGTGTTCAAATGCTTCAAGACCGATCAGCTGAAACATTCTCAAAACAACTGTTAGATATTGGCGACGGAAAAGTTTCTACAGATGAAACTGGATGCATAAAATTACCGGTGGATTTCTTCTTGATTCACAAGATGCTCTCATTGACCAGATATTTCCCGATGTACACAGACAATATACAAATCATGCAATTTTAGCAGCAACAAATGTGGATGTCAACGAATTAAATCTCAAAAGATACAACATTTGCTATTGATACAGTTTGTGATGTTACCGAAGCTGTAAATTATTAAAATGAGTTTTTGAACTCATTGGATTTACCAGGCATGCCACCGCATAATTTACAACTGAAGGTTGGATCTCCGGTAATTTTGTTTCGTAATTTGAACCCACCACGGTTGCGCAACGGCACGCGATTAGTAATTAAAAATTTAATGAAAAATGTTAACGAAGCCATTATTCTAAATGGCAAATTCCGAGGTGAAAATATATATTAACGGCGAATCCCTACTATACACACAGATGTGTGTTCAAACATCTTCAATTTCCAATTAGATTGGCATTTGCAATCACTATCTATCAATAAGTCTCAAGGCCAAACGATGTCTGTCTGCGGCTTAGATTTGAGCACTTCATGTTTTTCACACGGACAATTATACGTGGAGTGCTCTCGAGTGCGCAAACCATCCAGTTTGTTTGTATTGGCGAAAGATGGGATCACAAAAAATATTGTACACTCTGTTGCATTAAGGGATGGATATTGTTTTTTATAGTATTGTCATAATTAGCGATATGTTTATAATTTTAAAGAATTAATTTTAATAAATTAAAAAAAATGTTTGGTGATTTGTGATTTCAATATTTTGTCACCTTTTACAGTGCTCTATACCTCTCCCATGTATATACCCCATCCTTACACACTTACAATAAGTTATTTATTTCTAGCAAAATATTCTCTAGAAAATATTTATATGACAAAACAACGTTTGTCGGGTCAGCTAGTAAAACTATAAATATAATTAGCACTTCGAAGAATGAAGTTAAGTCTAAATTGAATAAAGCACAATTTACATTTAAGAACAAAGAAGAGAGCAATATTACAGCAGAAATGTTTTGTGTGTCTTGTTTTCGGTTCATGTTGTTTTTGTTATTGAGAATATGTAATGTTTCTAACGTGTATCGTTTCAAAACATGTTTCTCTGTCTGTAGAACTTCCACGCCTTCAAAGTTTGGAGAATGACCGCTTTCAATGCTGTGACTGGCCAGGGCTGTCTTCTCAGAATTTTTTAGTTTTATGTCGGACTTATGATTCGAGATGCGTTGTCTAAGAAGTTGTTTTGTGGTCCCAATATAACACAGGTTGCACGGTTCATTTGATTTTCCATTGCAGTTAATTTTGTAGATCACATCTGTTTGTTTGTCCTTATCAGGTTTCGTCTTGAGTTTAGTAAAACATTGGTCAAGTGTTTTGTTTGATTTAAAAGCAAGGCGAACTTCTGTTAATTCTTTGGAAATAGATTTTTTGAAGTTGTCGGATAAAGTTGGGACGTAAACCATGGTTTTGTGGTGCGTTCTAACGGGTTCATCAATATTTTCTCGTGGAATTTGCATTTTGTGTTTTAAAAGGAGGCTTCGAATTATGGTAGAAGGATAACCAGTTTAGTTTAGTTGTGATCTTTATTCAATATTCATTTTATTTTCATACATTACATTTTATAGTTCACAATTAGATCATGGCGATGTTCAAATGGTAGACATGTGCATTCAAGAGGACACAAGCGGCCACAGGTTTTTTCTCAAAACCCACCTCTGTCTATCAACTCCTACTCTCACCTCCCCGTGGTGAACATCGGGTGCCTAGTACCTCAACTGGAGATTGGGTTTTAACCCCAGTGGAAAGTTGTTGGGGGCAGCAAACGAGAGAGGGGGGGAGAGGTGTTTCCACTAAGGCACCTCTCCTTATTCTCGAGATGGAATCAACGGTGGCGTCTACAGTTCCAGTAAGGCTGAACTACTTAGTGAACACCTTATAGGGCTTCTACGACTTATTCGGAGCCCAGGCCTATAAGGAGCGGTTTATCCGGCTCCCTGTCCTTGGAGTTATACTAAGGATCTGGCCCTCCAGGTTGGGGGTTGTGCCGTCAGGGTGACTTCCTGACCACGTAAAAATTTTATAGTTGCGAAGCACCAACAAGCCTCGGATACGGACGGATTCACTGTTGACAACCCAAGAAAACGAAATAAGGACAACGAACTTCGGATCAGTACGTGGAATGTTAGGTCCCTTAACAGACCACGTGCAGCCGAACAATTAGCGGAAGTCCTAAACTGCTGCAAGGCAGATATTACCGCCATCCAAGAAGTGCGATGGGATGGACCGGGCAAACGCAAACTAAAAGACTGCGATATATACTACGGCGACTGCTACCGAGAACAAAGGCAGCGTCTATTTGGGTGTGGATTTGTTGTTGGAACTAGACTCAGGCAAAAAGTCTTGAGTTTCAACAGTGTGAGCGAGCGCATCACGACAATCCGCATCAAGGCTAAATTCGCCAACATAAGCCTAATATGCGCGCATGCCCCAACAGAGGAGAAAGATGAAGACACCAAAGACATATTCTTCGAGCTCTTGGACAAGACATATGAGCAGTGCCCTGGCTATGACATTAAAATTGTCTTAGGAGATTTTAATGCCAAGCTAGGAAGAGAAGACATCTTTGGTGGCACAATCGGAAGATACAGCCTGCACGACACCACCTCCGACAACGGATTCAGGCTGATCGATTTCGCTGCGGGGCGCGACGTTCTGGTAGCTAGTACGCAGTTCACACATCTCAATATCCACAAGGGGACATGGAAATCTCCTGATCAATCAACCGTCAACCAGATTGATCACATTGCGATCGACGCACGACACTTCTCCAGTATACAGGATATCCGAACTTTCCGAGGGGCCAACATTGACTCGGACCACTACCTCGTTGTAGCCAAGGTACAGCTACGGATATCCTGGTCCAAGCCAAAACAAGGAAGTACTGTGAGAAGTTTCGACGTTAGACGGCTACAATCGCAAGAGACTGCCATGTCCTTTTCCGATCGAGTCTCTAGTAACCTCTTAAGGAGTCCTATGCTGCATGCATTAAGCATTGAAAACCAGTGGCAACATTGCCTTGCAGCCATCAGAGATGCCGCCTCTGAAGTGCTAGGTTTCACACGTCCACAACAGCGAAACCCCTGGTTTGACGACGAATGCCGGCAAGCGCACGCAGCGAAGCAAGAGGCATACAAAACGGCGCTTCACAGAAGGACCAGAGCTGCTCGCGAGCTCTACGAGCAGAAGAGGAGAGAGGAATACCGGCTTCTTAGATGGAAAAAAAGAGAGCACGAGAAGCGCGCGATCGAGGAGATAGAGGGATGTTACAACAGGAATGAGGTTCGTAAATTTTACCAAAAGGTAAAAAAAACTCCCAAGGATACCAGCCACGAACCGAAGCCTGTAAAGACAATCAGGGGAACATCGTAGTAGAACCGCAGTCTATGTTGAGAATATGGAAAGACCACTTCTCAAAACTATATAACGGCGATGACGAACCGAATCCTGTAAGGGAGATAGAACCACTCAACTTAGGCGACGCAGATCAACAATTCCGCCTACCCGACCTAGACGAAGTGAAGATAGCTATATCTAAACTGAAGTCAAACAAAGCTGCTGGAGCTGACGGCATAGCTGCCGAACTATTTAAAGCAGCAGGCGATGACTTGGTAGGGAGCATGCACCAATTCATCTGCAAAATATAGTCGGAAGAAAGCATGCCCGATGAGTGGAATCTCAGCATAGTTTGCCCGATACATAAAAAAGGAGACCCTTTAAATTGCGCCAACTACAAAGGGATCAGTCTCCTTAACATTGCATATAAGATCCTTTCTGCCGTACTATGTGAACGTCTGAAGCCGTTCGTCAACAACCTGATAGGTCCTTATCAGTATGGCTTCAGACCAGGAAAGTCCACTATCGACCAAATATTCACATTACGGCAGATCTTGGAAAAAACCCAGGAGCTTCAAATCGATACTCACCATCTCTTTATCGATTTTAAAGCCGCGTATGACAGCATCCATAGGGAAGAGCTCTACAGAGCAATGTCTAGTTTTGGCATCCCTGTCAAACTTATCCGTTTGTGCAGAATGACGATGGAGAATGCACGCTGCTCCATCAAGGTCGGAAAAGATCTCACCGATGCATTTGATGTCAAAAAAGGTTTTAGACAAGGCGATGCACTGTCATGCGACTTCTTCAACATCGTTCTGGAAAGAATTGTGCAAAACTCAACCGTCAACACTAGAGGCACAATCTTCCAAAGGTCCATCCAATTACTCGGATACGCAGATGATTTTGACATAATTGGAAGATCAAAGCGTGATGTCAGTGGAGCGTTTTTGAGCATTGCGACGGAAGCGAAGAAGATGGGTTTAGTGGTTAATGAGGGCAAGACCAAGTATATGCTGTAATCAAAAAAGGACATTGAACAACGACGTCTTGGACAAAACGTCACCATGGACAGCTATAACTTTGAGGTAGTTGAGGACTTTGTCTACCTAGGCACCGCTATAAACACAGGCAACGACACCAGCGCTGAAATCAAACGAAGAATGACTCTTGCAAATCGCTGCTTGTTTGGACTTAGAAGGCAATTGAGAAGTAAAGTCCTCTCTCGAGCATCTAAAATCACCATCTATAAGACACTCATCATCCCGGTTCTCATTTATGGCGCTGAGGCCTGGACCCTTACAAAGAAAGATGAGAACGTCTTAGGATGCTTCGAGAGAAAAATTCTTCGGGTGATTTTTGGTCCCGTACGTATAGATGGAGAATGGAGGAGAAGATATAACGACGAACTGTACGGGCTGTACAGTGACACTGACCTAGTTAGCAGAATAAAAGTCCAACGGCTTAGATGGCTGGGTCATGAAGAGCGAATGGACATCAACGCTCCAGCCCGGAAGGTCTTCGAATCCAATCCCGAGGGACGGCGCAGTAGAGGAAGACCGCGACTCACGTGGCGCACTCAGGTGGGTGAGGACCTCAACCAACTTGGCGTGCGAAACTGGAGACAGCTAGCTAGGGATCGAGCTGGCTGGAGACGCATGTTGGTTGAGGCCCAGGTCCGCCCCGGACTGTAGCGCCACCTTAAGTAAGTAAGTAAGTAATTAGATCATGGCGTTAGCCGTAACCATTATCACTTAAAATTTTGATGACTTTTTTCTCGTTGGCGACGTGGAATCGTACATCACTTATTTTGAAATTTAAGCTGTCATAGCATAATGCCTTTCTGAGCCTATATTACTGCAATTGAATGTCTTTTACTTTACATCAACATCAACAATCACAAGATTATTCCTCAATACACCTTAATTCTTTAAGTTCCAAGCTAAAAAAATAGAACTTTTTCTTCCTAAAATTTAAACCCTTAGGTTTGAAACTCTTAAACAAAATAAAACATAATTAGAAAGTATTATATCTAAGTATAAAAGCTTATAACAACAATACAAATTATTATCTTTAGCTTCCTGAATCTTTCTCAAGGTTATTACACGCTCTAAGCTCAAAAATGAGGATGGAATATCTTCGTTTTTTTGTCTAAAACATTTACATTACCACATTATCATTCATCATAAATTCATATAAAACCCTCCTTCTTCTCGCTTCGTGTTCCTATAAATTCGTCGAAATTGAAAGAATTTTTGTATCTTTTTATCTCACAAAACAAAATTTATGATATAAAATTTCTTTTCTCTTTGATGTTTCCTTTTTTTTCGAGCTAAATCCTTAAACAAATACCGTCAGAAAAGCAAAAACACATCAAGGCACAACTTAAAACTTAAGGGTATAGCTACATCCATACATAGGTAGGTATATATAATTCCTTGGATTATTAACTAAGCTATTCACCGCAATTAAAATTCCCTACGCCCGCATCTTCTTGGTACAGGCTTAGATACATAAGCATAAGGATTCTGTATATACATAATGTAAGTATATACATAAATATCTTTAACCTTTTCATTTATTCAATTTGAAACCGCAAATGAAGGATCTGTTTGCTACCTCGAGTGTAAATTAATTGGAACTCTCAACACGAAGTCCCGTCTCAACTATCTTATAGCTCTTTATAAATTCTCAACCCCCCTTAAAAAATCCATAATACTCGTAGTTCTCATTTAAATAAACTTTAAACTAGTTTAAACTTCTGTCATGTACAAAATAATATACTATATACATATATTTATAATAAATTCAAGAACCATAGGTACCTATACCTACTTATCTTTACCTTTAACCATTTACATTGAGGCACATTTCTATTAAAATGCTTTCATCTATATTTATACATATTTAAGTTTAAAATTAATATGAAATGAAGAACATCCTTATACAACAAATAAAATAAAGAATAAAAAGGATTTCCATAGAAATTTGGGTTTGGAAATCTGAATGGACTCTCAATTTGGTCGATTAAAATTGGGTATGCATCATCATCCTCTTTTATAAGTCCGTCATAATGTTGAATGTTGTGTTCCTGAAAAGGTTTTAAATGTTTATAAATGGCATCGATAGGAATAAACCTACCCAAAAAATGGACGCCAGGCGAATTTCCATGATGTCCTATCCATGTCCAAGTCCATGTCTCAAAACTTTGATTTGAATCATCCCGAAAATGGATGGATTTTACGTAACACATCACATCGACCCGTGCCTTCCCTTCCCCTATTTCCATTCCTCCGCTCGTCGTCGTGCGTCGTTTTGTTGTATGTGGAATAAGAAAAGGAATGTAGGTCATGTTATATTTGTACCCGAAAGGGAATCTTCCCTCTCTGATGATATGGGGCTTCTGGGAATGTGGGAATGAGAGGTTGTTGATGTTGGCCAACAACACGAACACCACCACCTTGAGTGAAATAGCTTTGAACTTTTCTGAATGGCAAGTGGCCGGGTAAATGTTTATGGCTAAGCTCTCATAACATAACAGATATGAGCTTTATAAATTCCTGTTTCATAAACGATTTCCATTCGATTTAATTCTTCTTTTCTTAAACAATCAGTTTTATATTTTAAAGTAGTTTTTCAAATAAAACCTTCATCGTCTTCAGCGTTGCGTTGTTGAGAATTCAACCTTACCTTCTTCCAATGCCAAGTCGAGTCGCAGTCGAGTCGCAAAAATCCACCCATTGTATCATCGATTTTTGCATTTTCACAAAGAGATGAATGTCATATCATCTCTCTGCAGATAAATGTGGAGCATTTATTTTATAAGTGAGTCAAACTCAAGGCTGCACAATGTCATGCAGACTGCAGAGTGCAGATAGAAGAGAAAATTTGTGTCTGTCGAAGTAGGGGAAATGAGAGAAAATTCTCTTTGGAAAAAGTGTTGTAAGTTTAAGGAGAAATCGACGCAAACTTTGGCTGCATATTTGCAGTGCTGTTTCTTAATTGAGTGTTTTTTTTTTCTTTCAAAGTTGGGGAACTTGTTTTCTGCAAAAATATTTTGAGTGGGATTGTTTGAGTGTTTTGTTTCTATGTAGGATTACCATAGGCTCTCAAACTGTTGAGTTTGATAGTTGCTTTGTATATGAAATGTTTTTATATAAAAAGCTGTATAGACGTGCAGAGAATCCACCTGCTAAATGAAATGTGAATCACAGGGTGTTCCAGTTGAAGTTTTAAGATTGATTAATTTGATTAATACAAACTGATTTGATTAATACAAACTCGGATGGATTCTTTTTAAAATATATTTATAATGTTAAGACCCATAGTTTAAATTGTATTTAAGATCGAAGAATGTTCTTTTATGGAGCAAAAGCATCGTTATGCCACATTTATAAACAAAAGGCATTTCCATATTAGAAATCGTCATGTCATTCTCAGGTGCTCAAAATGAGTAACATGAGACTTCAATGTATTTTCAAAACATGGTCGGAGTACGAAGTGAACTCAGCTCTTCCGTTTATGTTGCTGAGTGTAATATACCTGTCAATGTAATTAGAGTTTTTTTGCTGGTATTAAATTAATGCAATTCGAAAACAGGGTGTTGCCATTAGTACTTTCATCAGAAAAAGAGTATAAACTAGTCTAGTTGCTTTCGTATTCATCATGTTATAATTTTATTGATAAATAATGTTTGCTTGAAAAATTATAAGGCTTTTCAAACTTATAAAAAATTAAAATATATTATTTTAATTCTGTGAAATTAAATCCCTTGAATTAGTTAAATTCTAATTTCGATTTTAAAACTCCATCTAAATATAAAAAAGAGTCTGGGATGCGACCCACACTGATAACTTCCCATCGCGTCTGTCGATTTGTCTTGCTTAAAAGTTTGTTACCAAATTTGCGTACTATTTTTTGTAGATTTTATTTTTTTATGAAAAAACGGACTGTTGGATTTTTATAAAAAAAATGAATATCGAAAACAATATTTTCTGTGAAATAAAATAAGTTTGAAGCCAATATTTTTAATTTTTGAAAAGCTATTTGTGTCGAAAGTAAATTTTTACAAGTTTTAGTATTTTTTTTTATGTTTTTATTTTTTGTAAAAAAAGCTGTTAATTCGATTTTTCTCAAAATTTTATAGAATTTTGAAAATAATATTTCTTATAAGATAAAATTAGTTTGAAGCCAATGTCTCAAAGTTTTGAAAAGATATTTACGTTGAAAAACAATTTTTACCAACTTTAAATTTTTTTTAGGTTTTTATTTTTTGTAAAAAAAACTGTCAATTCGATTTTTCTCAAAATTTTTCTTAATGTTGAAAACAATATTTCTTATAAATTAAAATTAGTAAGAAGCCATTATCTCAAATTTTTGAAAAGATATTTGAGTCGAAAATCAATTTTTAACAACTTTTGTTTTTTTTTGCGGTTTTTAAATGTTTGTAAAAAAAACTGTCAATTCGATTTTTTCAAAATTTTACTGAATATTGACAACAATATTTTTTGAAAGATAAAAGTAGTTTAAAGCCAATATCTCAAAGTTTTGAAAAGATATTTGAGTCGAAAATCAATTTTTACCAACTTTTATACATTTTTTTAGGTTTTAATTTTTTGTAAAAAAACTGTCAATTCGATTTTTCTCAAAATGTTTCCTAATGTTGAAAACAATATTTCTTATAAGTTTAAAGTAGTAAGAAGCTATTATCTCAAATTTTTGAAAAGATATTTGAGTCGAAAATCAATTTTTATGAAGTTTTATTAATTTTTTGTTTGGGTTTTATTTTTTGTAAAAAAAACTGTCAATTAGATTTTTCTCAAAACTTTATCAGATGTCAAAAACATTATTCTTCGTTGCACAACATTGTTTTGGAGATGAAATCATATTTAAGTCGTAAAATTTTCGAGGTGACAAATTTTTTTTCAGTTTTTTTGATTTATAAAAAAAAAACGTAAATTGGATTTTTGTCCAAAAATATAATTGTTTTTTATCACGTTACAATATATAATATAAAATTTAATTCAAGTCTCTAGCGTCAATGGTTCATGAGATATTTAGGGTTAACCAAAATGTTCACCTTTTTTTTAAACTGCTATGGTAAAAAAACCACCCACGCAATTTCTTGAGAGCCCTTTCTTTGAAGTCGATATCTCTAGGGACCTTGAAACGTCGAGAAATGTTAAAATGTTCAATTTGACAAATCGGACCCATTACCATAACTTCCTATGGGAAGTTAATAAAAGTTTAAAATTTAAGTTTGAATATTTTTTTAAATTTGTACTTTAATTAAAATTAATTCGCCTCCACCATGGTCAAACGTTAGATTACGTGGATTAAAAAACGCTTAGAATAAAGCTAAAACTAAATACCAAAGGGTTTTTACTTCTATTCGCGTCTTTGGAGAGGATATTATTGTATTCGTTGCAAAATTGTGTTTTAATAGGAATAAACATACATTCAATTTTGAGCCACTTAGAGCTTAATCCGAAACATTTCATTGCTTCACCACTTCAAATAATTAGTTTTAATCAGTTTTTTTCTGACGGTCATTTCCTCAACCATTGGAAAATGACTTACATTAGTCCAATTTTTAAATCATGAGACAAAAAAAAAAAGATAGTAAAAAATAAATTATACTATGTCATAATATAAGGTCATATTTTTAGTTTTCACAGAATTGGATTGATTTTCTAACCAGTGCTTTAAAGCATTAAAATTCTCTAAACAAATTAAAAATGTATTTAGTATTTCGAATATCTGGACTTTTTTTTAATTGAAAAGTCATCTTACAATACCCGTGTTTTGTTGGCAAATCTATCCATAGTAAAGTAGGATTTTACACAAATAACAAAAACAATATCCATAGTATGAATAACACCGATAAAAGTTAGAGTAGAATCTCACTGTGGATAGGTTTTTGACATTTATACGAGTCTCGAATGGATCTTATGTGATTTCGTTCTCAAATGTTGGTACGATTGATATTGCATTTGTATCTCGATGGCTGTGTTCGTTGAGTAGTTGTGCATTTTGGAATCATGTTTGTTTTCCATTGGGGAAAAAATCAATCTATTACTATTTCTGTTGATATTATTTAGTTTTGTTAGTGAAAATGGACTAACTGGTCTTATTTTGCAAGAGAAAACAATAGAAAAGATAGTTATGTGAATTTTTTCAATTGTGAATTGAATTTTTGGGTGAAATCCGTTTAGAATTTTTAGTACTTTGTCTATGTTTCTTTTCTTGCTTTTAAATCAAACAAAACACTTGACCAATGTTTTACTAAACTCAAGACGAAACCTGATAAGGACAAACAAACAGATCTGATCTACAAAATTAACTGCAATGGTAAATCAAATGAACCGTGCAACCTGTGTTATATTGGGACCACAAAACAACTTCTTAGACAACGCATCTCGAATCATAAGTCCGACATAAAACTAAAAAATTCTGAGAAGACAGCCCTGGCCAGTCACAGCATTGAAAGCGGTCATTCTCCAAACTTTGAAGGCGTGGAAGTTCTACAGACAGAGAAACATGTTTTGAAACGATACACGTTAGAAACATTACATATTCTCAATAACAAAAACAACATGAACCGAAAACAAGACACACAAAACATTTCTGCTGTATATTGCTCTCTTCTTTGTTCTTAAATGTAATTTGTGCTTTATTCAATTTAGACTCAACTTCATTCTTCGAAGTGCATATTATTTTTATAGTTTTATTTTTGATTTACATATATTAATTAATATAATTAATATTAAAATTTTGTTCATATTTTTCTTGAGTTAGTAAACTTTATTGTATTTGTATCCCATCGATCTAACTAAGATTATTTGTATATTTTTTGAGTTAATAAAGTTCCCCTGAAGAAGGCAGCAATCCCTGCCGAAACGTTGGGAAAGTTAATGTAACTTAGTTGTTTCATTGCGAAAACTACAGCGACCAAAAAAGCCGACGGAAAGCTATATTTCCACTAATCACAATAATTACACAAATTGGTCAATGTGCAATTTTTTTTTTTAAATTTTTTTTTATATTTTTTGTACACAAACATGCAAATAAACAGACCATAACGCATTATCTGTAAAATCAACTCCTCCACATAGGTTTTTCTTCACAAATTTCCGATTCCCGACCGGAATCGAGCGAATCAAGCTCATTTCAACTCGATTCAGGTATACTACCCAAACGCAAAATAGTTGGACTACCTATGATACAAATCAAACATCTGCTGATTCTTAAATTCCATCGAAAAAATACTCATAATTTTGTATGTTTATAAAAATTTATTAATTTTGAATATAAAAAAAGCAATAAAAACAAATTTAATTCAGTTAAATAACAAAGTACGTATTGATACACTTTTTTTACGCAAAATAGTTGGCCTACGAGTTTTTTTTTTAATTTCACCATGGTGTTACGTCACCTTTGGCCTTGATAACGGCTTCTACGCGTCGTGGCATTGTGTCAATTAGTTTTTGACATTCTTCGGCACCAAAAGATTCCCAAATGTTTGTTATTTGGGTTCGTAGGTCTTGAAGATTCCGACAGGGCACTTTTCGCAGTTGTTGCTTCATTTTATGCCACACCGTTTCAATCGGTGAAAGGTCAGGGCTGCTGAAAGGCCATTCCAATAAAGGAATTGCTTCAGCAGATAACCACGTCATTGTAGACCTAGCCGTATGGCAAGAAGCACCATCTTGTTGAAAAATGAAGTCACCGTTAGTTGATTGAAGTCGTGGTATTGATGGGATAAGTTCATTTTCAAGGATATCTCGGTACTTCACTGCATTCACAATTCCATTTACAAAATGTAAATTGCCCAAACCCCGTCCAGACATGCACCCCCATATCATCAAAGACCCTGGAAACTTGAGAGTTTTCTTGAGGCAGTCCTTGTGAAAAGCTTCTTTGGCGGTTCTTATCACTCGTTTTCCTTCAACTCCCACACAAACTTCAAACCTGGACTCATCACTCCAAATAACAGACCGCCATTGGCTTAAAGTCCAGTTTCTGCGTTGTTTCGCCCATTCGAGTCGCCTTTTCTTCTGTTTAGGTGTTAACAGAGGCTTTTCTTTGGCCTATGGTTTTAACTAATTATGCTGCTCTAATTTAAATTAAACTTAAACAAACCTTATAAAACTTGTATCCACATTTATTCATTGCCCGCTTACAAGTGTCGACCGAAACACTTTTTTGGATTCTTTCCCTCCATTCCACAGTTATTGCAGCGGCAGTTTGGCGTCGATTTTCTTTAATTATTTTTTTTAAAACCCGACAATCTCGAGGCGTTGTAATCGGTGGGCGTCGGGTTTTTTTACCAATTTCAAATGTCCACTATTTTTGAATTTTGATAAAATGTTCCGAACAGATGAACGAGGTAAATTAAAATTTGTTGCTATTTTATAGCTTGATAGTCCCGTTTTGAGGGCATCAACGATTGATTGCCTCAGCCTCAGATCGCTTGATAAAGCAACACCACGCGCCATGGTTGACTCTAAACTGTTACTGCCTTGCATCAAAAAAGAGTTTAATAGATAACAAATCAATTGCATGTCATTGTTTTAATAACGGTTAAGTACAACTCTCTTTAATAGTCATACTCATAGTCCAACTATTTTGCATTCAAAAGAGAGATAGTCGAAGTATTATGCTCTCAACTTTGTTTGAAAAGGAGGCAAACTGGAGCTATGCTCTATTTAAAATTAAGTTCTGTTGGGTCTTATTAAATTACTAAATGAATATTATTACATGGTCACAAAAAAAATTAATGTAACAGCTTGGGCTCGAAAAATTAGTTACAGAAATAGAATGAATGTGTTAATTGATGAGTAGGCCAACTATTTTGCGTTTGGGTAGTATAAAGAATTTAGGCGAGCTTCAAGCTCGCTTCAACACCACATGTTAATGTAGTAGTCTACGAACAAATCCCCTTATTGCAGTTTTTATTTTATTTCAAATTGTTTGGTTAAAACTTTGAAATCGATTTTCACATTACACAGACGTATTTTCTTGATTTTGATAGTCAACTATCAAAAATCAGCTTACACGATTTCACCCCTGGTCTAAATTTTGCTATTTTTTTTTTTAGAATTTTTTGATAAATTATTCTGGCAAATATTCAGTTGTATCAACTTTCAAATATAAAAACCGGACTACTGCGGATCGTTTTGTTGGCAATTTCTCACTTTACTATATATGGAATACGAAAAAAACGCACTTAATAAATATCATTTGCAAATGTTTAGATGTACCAATAGGAAGTAATCAAATTGGTCCTTGAAAACTTCGCAGATAAAATGTTGAAATTCTTTATTTTCGAATATTCGTAGTAACCACTCTGGGAAATTAAAAATAAATACATATTTTGGATAACATTTCTTATTCAAAAGAAATACACGAAAACACCTTTGTCAAATGTTGATATTTTGTAAACAATGTGTCGAGAAAAAAAATTGTGTCGGCCTTTTTTATAGAGATTTACATGATTTTCAAGTTTTTCATGGATTACTTTTCAATAGATCTCTTGAAAAACCAATACTTTCTAATTAATTATGAATTCTGTATTAGTCATATACTTAATATTACCAATGTTAGTGTTTGTTTGTTTGTTTGTTTATCAATCCTTCAATTTGCAACGGATTATTATTATGACATGATTTTTTATTGTTTAGTTAGTTCAAGGGCTGGAGAGTATCTTAAGCTACTTTTTACCGCGTTAAAATATTTCATTCCCAGCTCATTCCAACAGATCACTCGTTAATGCTCATAATAAAATATTCGATACATTCTTTTTTTTGAACATTAATTAGTAGCATATCATTAGGTGCTTTTTTACTTTTGGACCTATCATCGTTACCCATAGTTAGGCGTGTCTTCTTCTGTTTGGTGGGTTGGGTTTAGACTACCCTCCTTACCTGATTTAATAATTTTCACATATAAACAAATAACTATCTATCTGCATGAAGCCCTTGAAAATTTTGAAAACAAGGAATGATTAGTCCTCGATAAACAAGCCTTGCAACACCAAGTTGCCAAATTTGCACCCCAATTAGGCACTGAGCTACCTGGAGACTCATGTTTATTTATAATTCGTTAAATACTAACGTTAACAATTTTTAATATATACTTAAAATCTAAAAACTTAAACTAGACTGTTGAAAAATAATAATTTGCAATTTATACTTTTTATATTATCATTTGGCGAATTAATACAAGAGTACAATTTATTATAAATGTCAATTAATTGATTTAAGGGGCTATGTACACCATAGTTTGATCAGCTAAAATTAGTATTCAATGGTTACTGGAGTCTTATACTTGAACGACTAAAACTAAAGTTTAAACTACCAAGAACTGATGGTGATGAAATTTGTCCGTTTATTATTCCAACAATAAAACAAAACTGCAAGTACATCCTATGATTTGTCAAAGAAGGAAGATTTATGAGAGAAAGTCTTTGTGAATAAGGCGGTAATATATGAATATCATGAGACCACGGAAGGGATCGTAGGCAAAAACGTAAAAATCTTTTCTGAATGGCTTCGAGTCTGTAACACTTTTTTTTTTCTGTAGGCACAGAATTATTCAACGGAAACCGAAACCGAATTTAATAACTTGTATATTGTTTATTTTCCTTTTTATTTATAAGAAAAATCAACGATATACGAAACGACGACGACCACGATGTTTGCCAAAATGCAAAACGTCAAACTAGAGGCGAATTAAAAAAAGAAAAGCGAAGCGAATTAAAAGTGTTACAAGACAGCAAAATAAGTGCTGCCACCAAGCTAGTTCACTAAGGGGGTGGGTTCATCAGTTGATTGATTGGACAATTAATTTTATTGAACGATCAATCAAAATAAAAATGATTTTTGATGAAATTGATTAAATGCCACAGGGGCGTACTTACTTTTGTAAGCAAAAGGGGCGCCAGCAATTTTTTCTGAAAAATAAATAAGGAAATTGCAAACCTTTTTAAGAAGAGAACAACGGTGAAGGACAATTGTAAACCACAATATAAATAAAAGAATCAAAGTATTTTTTTTTTGATATTAATCTTTTTATTGTCTGAGAAACCTTACGAAAAGGAGAAAAACTCAGATTCTTTTCAATGTTCAATAAAAATTGTATGGACAATGGACCGTTAAGGTCTTAATTCCCACAAGTAAAAATTTTGGGATTAAAACAAAAGAATTTAAAAAAAACGATTTAACACCAAAACAATATTTTTACTTATCTTTTCTTTAATGCTTTTCCTGTGAAATCCCCAACTAGCTCCTTTTTTTTCCTTCCTTTCCTTCTTCTAACAGGTTTATATTCTTTTTTTTTTTTTTATTTTTTTTTCACGACACTCCTAACTTCTTATAAATTTTCTTTTCTCAATTTTTTTTCTTAATCTTTGTTTGGTATCACCACTTGTCTCAACACTCTGAATGCTTGCCAAGAATTGACGGCCAGATTCCAAGATCTGTCCCGTCTATTCTATTTCGTCTCCCGCCATTTTAGCTTTCAGCCAATATGGAGTGGCGGATTTCAATCACATCATCAACAGCCAATCGAAGATCGGCTTGTTGATCTCAACTTGTGATGAAATACTCGCGATCCTGCTTACTCGCCTTTTCCTCTCACAGCTAAATGCAAGTCATCCTGGAATTCGCCGCCCGCTGGATTCACTTCCAGGTCACGACGATTCCAGGCGCTGCATTCAGCCACCCCCATTTTCTACCTTGATATCGAACAAAGACCGAGAACTTAAAAATTGAGAAAATCTTTAACTTAACTTCAATTTTAACTTTAATTTTAACTTTATAAAAACCGCGCGAAAAGGAAAGAAAAAAAAAGTTACAATTTGGGATCTATTAACTAAACCCCGAACTAAGTTACCCAAAACTTAACCGCCCATATATCCATACAATTTGTTTCAAGTTTTACAATAATTTCATTATTCATACTATTAAGGTTACAGAAATAACAAATTAAACAAAAGAATTCCGGAAGAATATAAATTTACAATTTTTTTTAAGACTTTAAGTTGGGCCGTAGGCCATTCTCCATTTGGAGTGACTTCACATGCAACTTTACACATCGACCAGACCGTCCGTCTGGTTTGGTTTCACTTAAATGGAAACCAACCTTCCTTGAAACCTGAAACGAAAATTGGTATTTTTTCCTCACGAAAATGATAGAGAGAACCATGGTCAGAAGGACTATGGCCGTCCCGCTCTCTCTCATTCTCGTGTAAAGAGGTAGTGACATTTGTCAAATAGATTAAAATAAACAAACAAAAGTAACAAGTGGATGCAAGAGGCATCGTTTTTATTAAAAATTAAAATTAAATAAAAAAAACTTGTTGCGTTTATTTATAACGCAACAAGTCTTGTGACGTGTACGGCGTAGTAAGGTAACCATATTGTACAAGCATATTCCAGGACTGGTCTCACAAATAAAACAAAAAGTAATTTTAAAACATATGGATCTCGGAAATCACGGCCAAATCTCTTAATGAAACCCAGAACTCTGTTTGCTTTTTTAACTATGAAATTAATATGTTCATTAAATGTTAGTTTCGAATCTAAGACAACACCCAAGTCAGAAAATACATACATATACTCTACTTAAAGGACAAGAATCAAACATGTAACTAAAAACGATTGGAACTTTTTTGCGTGTAAAGCTCATGGTTTTACATTTGTCAACATTTAAAACAAGACGATTATTATTGCACCATTCCCTGAATAATATTAAGTCTTCTTGCAAGAGAAGACACTCAGACGTAGAATTAATTTTTTTAAAAATTTTAATGTCATCAGCATATATTAGGACAGACGAATTTTGTATGATCGAAACCAAGTCATTTATAAATAAAACAAATAGAAGGATTTTTTAAGGATATTTAAATTATTTATTATTTATCTTCAATATTACAATAATAATAATTTTTAATATTTTGGAATTCTATATAATATGTAATGATACAAAATAATAATTTAAGTTGGCAATGGCGTTGCCGTCTGCCTGTAAAACAAATAGAATAGGACCAAGGTGACTACCCTGGGGGACACCAGAATTCACAACAAATAAACTTGAACACTCATTACTAAATTTAACACTATAACGTCTATCTTGCAAATATGAGGAGATCCAGTTTATAAAACAGTCGTTAAAACCTTGCTGTGATAGTTTTAAAAGTAATGTTTTATGACACAATTTATCACAGGCCTTGCTGAAATCAGTAAAGATACAATCTACTTGTTCACGTTTTTCAAAAACATCTAAACAAAAGGACGTAAAGTTAAACAGATTAGTAACAGTTGAACGCTTTTTAACAAAACCATGCTGGTTATCACAGATAATTGAACTACAATGAAAAGAAACGACGCTACATACGATTGACTCAAACAGTTTAGGTATCACAGATAGTTTTGCAATAGGTCGATAGTTCATTATTTCGTTTGTAGGACCTTTTTTGTGTACTGGTATTATGAAGGAGCTCTTCCAGATAAAAGGAAACAGCGAGTTACTTAAAGACATGTTAAAAAGAACACATAACGGGTGTGCTAAATACGCAGCACATTTCTTTAAAATGGATGATGGTACACGCACCGTCGGGACCAGGAGTAAAACATTCATCAAGTTGTAGGATACTATTAAGGACAGTATCTTCACTTTTTTATTTAAAACAGTGGTAGATGTGTTAGGAAAACTAATAGTATTATAATCTACAAAAGCATCTTTGAAGTAGTTTGCAAACATGTTCGCAATTATTCTCGGCTCATTACTATTTGATGTCGAATCAGTCATTAAGTTAGGGTACCCACATGTTTTCTTCTTACGATTAACGAATTTCCAAAAACTATCAAGTTGCCAAATTTGCACCCCAATTACTGATAAAACAAAAACGAGTCGTTGACAAAGTATTGCAGCGAATACAATCTGGGAATAGTGCACTTTTCTTTCTTGATATCACTTGAGGACGGAAGAACTGAAAAAACTTTCATGCTAAATTTGTTGGTAGCAGAAGTAAGAAATGATACAAAAAAAATCGCTGTTGCCGTTGCTTCATCTGACATAGCCACCGCATTGCTAGCCACAAGTCTTAAAGCTACCATTAAATCTTGCCAGCAGGAATCCCCCACCTGTACAAAGCTACGACAATGTTAACTATTAATGTAAAAGTACTATGGCCCACACAAACGGTGCAGAAGCACTAAATCAAACGCTCCAGGATTTGCGCAATAATACCGATGTTACGGGAGGAATGGTTGTTTTCTTGGCTGATGATTTCCGCCAAACTTTACCTCTGATTTAGAAGGGAAAACTTGCTGATGAAATTGAAGCATGTCTAAAGTCCTCTACACTTTCGAAAAAGGTGACAAAATTCAGCTTTAATGACAATAACCCACGAAACTATGCTGAAACACTTTTAAAAATGGGAAATAGCGAGTTAATATCACCGATGTGATATTAATGGAAGATTTTTGTAATTTAATACATAGTAATTCTGAACTTATTGTATAAGTGCTAACCGTGATTTACAAAATAAAATACAAGACTATTAATTTCTCTGTGAAATTGGGATTCTCGCATTAAGAAACGATAACAAGAGATTTGAGGGAGTATTTTTCAAAAAACACAGTCATAGACTCAAAAAAGGGCACTTCATACCTAGTAGAGTTTCTTAACTCACTTGAGCTGTTTGGTTTGCCCTCACATAAACTGCAATTGAAATTTTGCGTGCCTCAATTATATTACTTCAAAAAACTTCAAGCCATACAACTTGGTGGCGTTGGAAAGGGTGGAAATGTATTTATTCCTCGAATTCAAATAATTCCTACAGATAAACCAATTCAATTCAAAAGGCTTCAATTTCCAATTAAAGTTAGTTTAACTATGACAATCAAGAAGGCGCAAGTTCAGACACCAAAGGTTATGGGAGTGAACTTAGAAAAGCCGTACTTCTCCTGTGGACATTTTTGAATTTTTTGTAATTTTTTCCAGCACTACTTATGATCTTAATAACCGAAGCATGAAGGTTAGTGTATAGCAGCGTTGCAAAAGCTTAATTCACTTTTAGCTTAACCAATTAAACAAAATTTAATTCACAAGTCACCAACTGACTTATGAATTAAGAAAATTCAATTTACAAATCACCAACTGACTTATGAATTTAAAAGAAGAAGAAGAATTGAAAAGAATTAAATCGCAAGCCACCAACTGACTTATGTATATTGATATTTTATTTTATAAATAATTACCTTGGGTTAACTAATTTTATTTAAAAGAGTGTAAAATGGTAAGTTTTTTTGTATGAACTATTTCTTAGAAACGCCAAGGTGCATATATTTTTTCTTATAACATTAATAATAATTTATCTAACTGTGCTTTTTACATATAAATTTAGTTTAACAAAGTGCATATTTGGCTAAAGAAATTTTTAGAAAATGTTAAACGAGGAAGTTCATAGCACCCATTTTCATGTCAAGGAACTTTTCACAGTAACTTTGTCAAAAAGTAAGTATTTCTTTGTGAGAGGTAACGATATATGTATTATATATCAATTTCTGAAACATAGATGGTTAAAGGGTAAGTTAAAAACACTTGATTTCCAAGAAGTTAATACTAAATATTTAATTATATTTTATTGTTAGAAAAATAATTTTGATTTTATTTGACCACCAGATGACTTCGTTTTTTGTAACATTTTGTTTGGGGATTAAAAGATAAAGAAAAATTATTTTTTTTTTGTATTTGAAAAGGGAACATTTTATTTCATTTCACAACAGTAATGAAATTATTTCGATTATAAAAATGAAGTGTAATTTAGTTGAACTTCTCTAAGTAAAAAATGAAAGTGAATCCAAAGTAAATACTGAATCGAAGCGTTATACTTGTCCGCAAATTATCCGTTTCATTGAAGTGCTCTTTGGTAAACCACATTTTTTTTTTGGTCTGACTTTAACACAAACAAAGCGGATGGTTTCCCAACTCGTGAACACGCAACGTATAGCTGCCCATGTGAAAAACAATGATTTTCTAAATTTATCCCGCAAACACCAAGTTAATAGTCATTGCGAACGCAAGGCGAACCGGAAATTGCAATCGTTTGAAGTCAAACGGAAAATCAGTCGGAATCATTGGTATTCGAGGAATACATACATTTTCACCTGCGTACTTTCCGTTAATAATGGTTGCCTCAGTCAAATTCGGCATAAGTCTTTTCACCGCAAGTCGAGTACCGTTGAAAAGTCGCGGTGGATTCAAATTACGCAATATCATAATAACTGAAGCAACTTTGAGTTATGTGGTGGAAATCCTGGTAACTCCAGAGAGTTCAAAAACTCCGTTGGATAATTTACTACATCATCGGGAATTGTTATGGAATCAACGGATTTTTATGTCACCAAATCGCCAGCGATTTTTGATTGAATGGTGAAAAAATTTCAAATATGTTTGCAAATTTTTTCAAAGATGCTTTCGAAGTAGGGAACTCCTGTCAAACGCCTGAGTTATTGGCCCTCTCACAAAATTTCCCTCATTTGAATTCAATTAGTCTTTGGATCTCTGAAGATGATATCGTTCGTAAAGCTTCAGAACTTGCCCTGGTCCAGATGATGTATCTACCTTCTTATATTTTAAAAAAATGCGCATCATATTTATCCTATCCTCTTCATATTCTTTTTAATGAATCGCTCAAATCTTCAGTTTTTCCTGAAATTTGGAAGAGTTCATACATAACACCGATACATAAAAAGGGTAGTAAAAATGAAATAAAAAATGATCGTCCCATTGCAAAACTGTCCGTCATCCCTAAGTTATTTGAGTCCATTATTTGTAAAGTCATATCGTTTAATTGTAAGTCTATAATTTGTGGCAGTCAACATGGTTTTGTTCAAAATAAGTCAACAGTTACTAACCTCTTTCATTTCAGTTCTTTTTGTTTAGATTCGTTTGAAAAACGAAACAAGTTGACTGTGTCTTCACAGACTTCAGTAAGGCATTTGATAAATTGTGCCATAAAACATTAACTTCCAAACTTAAATCCCAAGGCTTTAACGATAAATTTGTTAGTTGGGTTTCGTCGTACTTACATATATAATAGATCATACAGCGTAGTTTTTAGGAATGAGCGGTCGTCATATTTGTATACCAACTCTGGCGTACCACAAGGTAGCCACTTAGGACCTTTACTGTTTATTTTGTACGTTAACGACTTACCTTCTATTATAAAACACTCATCTGTTTTAATTTACGCTGATGACATTGAAATGTTCAAACGTATTGACTCACTTGACGACTGTTTACTCCTACAAGATGATCTAAATAGTTTTCGCGAATGGTGTTTTATAAATAAGCTTTTACTAAACATAGACAAATGTAAATCAATGCGTTTTACACGCAAACAAAATGTTTTGACTTTCAATTATCAATTAGACTCTTCTTATTTGACTAAACTCTCTACTTTCTCTGACCTGGGTATTATTCTTGACTCAAAATTAACTTTTACAAATCATTATGACTATATTATTAAAAAAGCAAATAAGACACTCGGATTTATAAAACGGTTTTCACATGATTTTCGCGACCCTTATATTCTTAAACTTCTTTATATATCATTTGTAAGACCAATATTGGAATATGGCTGCATAATATGGGCTTCCTTTTATTCCGTCCATATAAACAGAATAGAAGGAGTACAAAGAAGATTTATGCGCTTCTGCCTCCGTTTCTTCCCATGGTCCAATAGGCTCGAACTTCGACCGTACAATCATAGGCTCACGCTCATAGATCTTCCATCGATTTCTAAACACAGAGAGTACATTCAGCTGTGCGTTATTATAAAATTAATCAATGGGTCAGTCATATTACCATCAATTTTGGAACAATTAAACTTTATTTATAGCCGTTCAAGTATTAGAAGACAAGTTCCTTTACGTCCTATATCAAGCAGATCGAACTATGGTAAAAACAGTCCCCTCAACCAATTGATTTCAGTTTACAACAAGTATTACTTTTTGGTATATTCCGTAAGCGATGATTTTAAAAGTAAAACATTTAAAGTAAATTTTTTCAATACTTCAGTTTAGCATTTTTTGTTTTTTGATTGATTTTGCATTGTAAATTTATAAATCTAAGAATAAATGTAATATTAGTCTTAAGTTCCAACGTTAGTTTGTTTAACGAATTCAATAAATAAATAAATAAATAAATGAAATTCAGTGTGTGTACATCATTATTCTTTGCGGCGAGAATTGATCGTTGACTTAACCAAGCATTATTCTGATAATTCTCACTTATGTTTGGGAAAACATTTTCAATAAGAGCTAATTGATAGTCTACAAATCGGCAAAAGTCGTTGGTAAGAGTAATTAATCCAATTGTCGCATCAACTGGCACTTTTCAATTTCCAACAGCTATAACAATTGTTTGGAAAATTGTGCAGCACTTTGATCGTTTTGAAGTTGAACTCTCATATTAGTGGTTAGCGATAATGTTTTTACGTTATTCCACAAAAGTGATGCCTTCAGGCAAGTATTCAATTCATCTGCAGGAGTTCCACGGGAAATTACTGGCAACGTCTGCCTGAAATGGTTGGAATCGGGATCAATTCCATCGAACAATGGTTTCAGTGGCTGTGGTGGCGTAAGTAATGGATCCAGTTTGACTTTTCCACTTGCGCAGCACAATTTAACCGTTTCTCTTTTGAACTTTAACGCATTGCAATATCGGCATACAGTCGTCATTGGTCCAATATCTAAATTGTCATCATTACTGTAGTTCGCAGTATGGGATCATATTGGAATGCCAAGCGATTGTATGATGCCAATGATCTTCGTGTGCTCACGCGTTGTCCTCAATCGGGAATTTTCTCTTAATATATTTTGTCTTACTTCGCTTAAGTTCTGTGAATACACTTGTTGCTGGCTTGCATGTCTTGTGCGGCGGCCGATGTTCGCACGTCGTACTCTAGGCATTTTATATTATAGATTATTTTATTGTTCGTAGTACCCGTGGCATGATGGTTAGTGCGTTGGACTGTCATGCAAGAGGTCTTGGGTTCGATCCCTGCCTATGCCATCTAAAGTTTTTTTCACGGGTACTGCCTCTTGCGAGGAATTGACAAATTCTCCAAGAGTAATTCTTGTCATGAAAAGTGCTTTCTCAAATTTGCCGTTCGGATTCGGCTTAAAACTGTAGGTCCCTTCCATCCCTGACAACAGTACTCGCACACAGGAATGGTTGAGAGTTGTAAGTCACTAGGCCCTAGTTCTCAAACGGACTGTTGCGCCAACCAATTTATTTATTTTATTTTATTGTTCTCAAAATATTCTACGTGACAAATATTTTGTTTCAGTTTTTTGATATAAAAAAAAGAGAACTGATTTTTTCCAAATTATACCAAATTTTCTCAGAATGTGTCATACAGAATTTTATATAATTGGATTTGGGGTTAACAAATTTTTCACTTTTTTCATAAATTGCTCTATGAAAAAAAAACACTCACTAAATTTTTAAAAAATTCGTTTTTGCATTTTCTTCTTTTTATCTTTAAAACAAACGTTATTTGAAGTCGATATCTCTGACGTTTCTAGAGATATGGTTGACTAAAAAAAGTTCACAAAAGTAAGCTTTGGTTTAGAATATAGGGCCCTTGAAACTTTAAAAAAAGTAAAAAATTTCAATTCCACAAATTGGAACTTTTACAATAGCTATCTATGGGAGGCTAAGCGGAGTTCACCGATTTTCTGTTGAAATTTTTCCTAAATATTGTCTACTATAAACTTCACGGATCCCGAGACCTTTCCAACGAATGCAAAACCGTGGAAACCTGTTCGTGCGTTCTGGAGTTATAGCGTCAGGAAGGAAAACCCGACTTATTTTTATATAGTAGATTTCGTTTGATAGCAAAGTTATATTCCTACAGCAGTTTTAACAAAAAAGAAGTAAAATTCTATTTCTGTTTTAATCAACTTCAAACCCAAATATCTAAAAAACGCCACCAACTATGTTGGTACTATTTGCCAAACATAACGTGCTAAATCTCACCTTTTATTTGATACCACTTTCATTATTGAACGCACTGATTGCACGCTCCATACAAAAATAGGCAACCTCCTTTTTTAATTCATAAATCAGTAGGTAGATGATTTGCGAATCAATTCTTTTTAATTCATAAGTCAGTTGGTGGCTTGCGATTTAATGCTTTTTAATTCATAAGTCAGTTGATGATTTGTGAATTGAATTTTTTTAACTCATAAGTCTGAATTAAATTTTTTTTAATTCATAAGTCACTAACTTGCTTATGACTTAATGATTTTTCAATTCACAAACTCGCAACCCTGGACTGTCATACCAGAGGTCTTGGATCCAATCCCTGCCCGTGCCATCTAAAATTTTTTTGCGGGAATTGCCTCTTGCGAGAAATTGGCAAATCCTCCAAGAGTAGTTCTTGTCATGAAAAGTGATTTCTCAAATCAGCCGTTAGGATTCGGCTCCCCTCCTTCGTAGCACCCCTCCATCCCTGAAATTACTCACACACAGGAATGCTTAGGATTTGTAAGTCAAAAGCCCTGGTTCTCTAAGAGCTGTTGCTCCAACTAATTTTTAATTATGGTAGCAAAATAAAAATTGTACACTCTGGCGTATACGTACTTTATAAAATGATAACCTTTAGAAAATAGTTGTGTTGCATAATTTTGAAAATCTTTTCTTTTTCAATTGGGCTAAAATTTATTTGAAATCAAGCAATAATGTTTTTATTTATTTAACTTCAATAAGTTCAAAATCCTAAACTAACTATCCGTTATCTGGAAGCTTTAATATAATATCATCAGCTCTCGAGTCCCATCCCGACTGTCTACCTACACTCATGATAATTATAAACTAATTAAGACATGCGTATGAAGTCACTATCACTTTAAAACAGTTGCAATAAACTCAGACCAAAAACTTATCGTCTAGCCTCCATAAACATAGTTCAGCCAGACGGTACACAGTACGAATAGACTAAAATATATTTCTAGATACAAACAGAGACTTTGAGGCACAAGAGAATTAGATGTTTTTTTTTTTGGACGAACGACCAACAACGTTGAATAAACGTTCCATTCTTCGCAAATAGCTCTCTATCGCTTCATGATGATCTTATTCCTTTTCCATTTTTCCTCAAGAAGCTTAAGTTTCTATATAAGATCGGAATCGCAATCAATCCCTGGCAAAACAACTTGCTGCTACACACGCAGTTTTTGTTTCCAACCCAATCGTGAAGCCAAACCAGCTTAATAGTGTAGCACAGCGTCAAGCCGAGTCGTCCGTCGCCGTCGGCCCGTCATCACATTGTCGCATCGTCGCGTCGTCGTAAGTTGGTCGCTTGGCTGTCGTCGATGTTATTCCTGAGGCAGTGTGGTTTCTGGAATCTTGATTGTTATGCGATCTGTGCTCGAGAACCGATGATGGGACAAAAAGATGTCTTTGGCTAGGGTTTTTTTTTTTTTTTTCTTTTATCTGCAGGTTGGTCTGCTATAGACTTACACTGAACGTCTACGTTGTGGCGAGAAAGATGTTGTCTTGCAATGAAGCACTTTGGTATGGTGCAGCAATTATCGTTATATTATTCGGAGCAATTTAATTAATAAGGCGTTAGATTCTATGCTCAGGATAAGATTGAATTGTAAATAATGAATTTCTGAGATTTGTTGTGATTTTATATTGTGACAATAGAACTTTCTGGGAGAGAATGAATTCTAAAGAAATACTCTTCTATATAGGGATTTGAAGCAGGTGCCGTCCCTAGAGATTTGGAAACCAAAACATAGATTTCTGTAAAAGTGATAAGAAGGATGATTAATGCAGGTCCTCGAAATAGTTTAATAAAATCGTAGCAAAAAATACTCATTTATAAAGATGGGAAAATTTCCTACGTTTAACCCTTCAAGACCCGTTTATGTGAGAACTGATGTTTTAAGATTCTGAACAGTAATAATCTTTATTTTCAATACATCAATATTCGTGGAAGTCCAGAAAAGGTTTGTACGTAGAGAAAATTAAAAAAAAAATCTTTAAAAAGTGTTTAATCAACATCTTTCTATACTCCCATATACAAACAATTTGTACTAATACTTAAAAGCCAATTTGAACCTTTGACAAAACAATCGAAGACAAAAAAGTAACGTTAGTTCTGTCAAACAAATTTAATGTCATCATAAGTCATTTCATTTTATCAGCGATAAGTATTGCTTTGTTGTGTTTATATTTTCCAAAAAAACAATCTATATGAAGATATAAATCCTTTGTACGTATCACCCTTCAAAACCCATTTGTTAACATTGTTGTATTTGTAGTGTGGAAGAATTCAACGAGTAAAATTGACGTGTTTTCACGCATACATAGACACATTTACTGAGTTTTTAGGGGAAATTTCATAAATTAGAGGAGAAATTACACGCACACTAAGAAATACTTTATGAGGCCAGTTTCCGGTTTAGTACGCTACTGATGCGAAACAAAAATTCCCATACAAAAATGACATGACGAAATCATAAACGAAAAATTTCGCTGTGCTTTTCGTTTTTCAGTACGCTGCTGAACGACGAACATTTTAGTGGATAGCTGTACTAGATTTCTTAGTACAATTCTCCATTCTTTTCGTTCTTAAGCCTAGTACGCTGCTGATGCGAAACGAAATTTTTCGGCGGTCTCCAAGTGCAGAGCGAAATTAAAACGAAAACCACAGCGGAAAAATATTTGTGGAGAGTTCTGTCTGGAAGTTGAATTTCACTGCTTGTCTTCATCACTTCTTGCACATCACCAATAACATCCTGAGTTTCCGATGCAGAAATGCAATGTTGGAACACATTAGACAAATCCATTTTATTTTAAATTTTAAATCAAATATAAATCAAAGTCAAAACACCGAAAGTCACGAGTAAACAGTTTTTTTTCAATAAAAAAATTAAACGTCAAAATTTCGCAAGCAATTAATGTGCTGGGCAATTAAATTGAGAACGAAAAGAGTGGAGAATTGTACTAAGAAATCTAGTACAGCTATCCACTAAAATGTCACATTTCGTCGTTCAGCAGCGTACTGAAAAACGAAAAGCACAGCGAAATTTTTCGTTTATGATTTCGTCATGTCATTTTTGTATGGGAATTTTCGTTTCGAATCAGCAGCGTACTAGGCTTTAATTTAATTGCCCAGCACATTAATTGCTTGCGAAATTTTGACGTTTAATTTTTTTATTGAAAAAAAAAATGTTTACTCGTGACTTTCGGTGTTTTGACTTTGGTTTATATTTGATTTAAAATTTAAAATAAAATGGATTTGTCTAATGTGTTCCAACATTGCATTTCTGAATCGGAAACTCAGGATGTTATTGGTGATGTGCAAGAAGTGATGAAGACAAGCAGTGAAATTCAACTTCCAGACAGAACTCTCCACAAATATTTTTCGGCTGTGGTTTTCGTTTTCATTTCGCTCTGCACTTGGAGACCGCCGAAAAATTTCGTTTCGCATCAGCAGCGTACTAGGCTTTAGCTTGAAGGCAAACCAATATGGATACCGAGGATTTATATCTTTACTAGAGTGTTTTTGTTTTCCAAAATATTGTTGAGTTATTGCTTTGTGTTTATATTTTCCAAAATATTGTTGAGTTGTTGAGTGAAGGTAAAATGCCACGAGCTAGACGACCAAACATAGGCCGGCGAACGCGTAATGCAAATCAAGTGGCATTATTAAGACGATCTCACACTACAGATGAACGCGCACAAGCTAATTCAGCGCAGTGTGAACGTACTGCACATAATGGATCTGTTGACCCTGTACCTGTACTTAATCTTGCACGGCGATCACGAATACGTCGTGCTGCTTTGGATGAAATGCTTCGTGCTGCTATTAATTACAATAGTCAGATTGATTATATAGTATGTACGGATACATTGGAATGATGGACGCAATATGTCCACATTGCGATGCGGCTAACTTTCCAGGTGAAACGCCCGGAATGTGTTGTGCTAATGGCAAAGTGAGATTGCCAACATTAGAAACTCCACCCGAACCATTGTATTCATTTATTTTTGGTACATCTCAAACGTCGAAGCAGTTTTTGAGTAATATTCCGAAATACAATTCGGCATTTCAAATGACTTCTTTTGGTGCTACTAAAATTATTAGAGATAATTTTATGCCGACTTTTTAGGTAAATACCTCAACAGGATTATCCAATGTTTATATCAATCTGAATCAGAAAGTCTTACAAATTCTGATTCAACATCTACCTAAAATTGCATACATGTTACAGATTCAGGGCCAGATTTATCATCAAGCTGGTTCGTTATTGCCATACCCCGACGCTGATCATCAATTTTTGCAAATTTATTTTATTGGTGATGATAATCGTGAATTGGATCAACGTTGTGCAATAGTTTCAAATACAAGACGAGAAATTATTCGTGAGCTACAAAGGTTTTTCCATCAGCATAACGCATTAGTTCAATTGTTCAAAATTGCTCTTGATCGTATGCCATCTGATAATCACAAAATTGTAATAGCACCAAATTGAATATTCAACAAAAACATATACTCGTGTATGACACAATCATGCAAGCCGTTTCCAATAATGCAGGTGGATTATATTTCTTGCTGCACCTGGTGGTACAGGCAAAACTTTCGTTGTATCATTGATTTTAGCGACTATTCGATCTGAACAGAAAATTGCATTGGCACTTGCATCTTCGGGAATTGCTGCTACATTATTAGAAGGTGGTCGAACCGCAAACTCTGCATTAAAATTGCCTTTGAATGTACAGGTGATTGAAACTCCAACTTGCAATATTTCGAGAAATTCTGCTATGGCAAAAGTTCTGCGATTAACGTCAATTATTATATGGGATGAGTGTCAGGGGACTTTAGTCAAACATTGCCTGTCATTTCTCGATCAACTCCTGCTGATGAAATAAACCCCTGTTTGAAGTCATCAGTTCTTTGGAAATATATACGAAAATTGACACTGAACATTAATATGCGTATTCACCTACATAATGATGCAACTGCCCATGAGTTTTCAAAACAATTGTTAGAAATTGGTGATGGCAAAATACCAATCGACAGTACCAATGGACTGATCAATTTACCGAACAATTTTTGGACAATTGCGCAATCTATAGATGAGTTGATTGAATGTGTTTTTCCGAATATTTTTCAGAATTACAGAAATCATGATTGGTTGAGAGAAGGCGCCATTTTAGCACCGAAGAACATTAATATCAATGCCATTAATTTTCAAATTCCAGCGAAACTGCCAGGTATAGTCACGACATATAAATCAATTGACAGTGTTATGAATCAAGATGAGGCAATGAATTATCCAATTGAATTTTTAAATTCATTGGAACCGGCTGGTATAACACCGCATTGCTTGAATCTGAAAATTGGTTCTTTGATTATATTATTGCGAAATATTAATCCACCAAAACTGTGTAATGGCACCAGATTGGCAGTGAAAAAGTTATTGCCAAATTTGATTGAACTACAATCTTAACTGGTAAATCAAAAGGAGAAGTTTGTTTGATACCGTGTATCCCTATGATTCCAACTGATATGCCATTTGAATTCAAGAGATTACAATATCCTGTACGTTTATCATTTGCGATGTTCATAAGGCCCAAGGGCAAACACTTCAAGTTTGTGGTGTCAATTTGGAGGAATCATCTTTTCACATGGCCAACTTTATGTTGCCTGTTCCAGAGTCGATACCCCTGTTTATTTATTCATGCTCAAAATGGAAAAACAAAAAATATACCCATATAGACCCACCATAGTAAGAGTACCCAATTCTTTTTTATTTTTTAGTTTTTACTCTTTGCTGATAAATATAATATAAACAATATATCATTTGGGTCATTTGGACTTTTAAATAGCTAGCAATTTAAAATATTTGTTTGTTTGAATCAATGAACTTTATAATCATTTTTTTTTTATTACCATGCCTTATACGTAGCGAAGCACGTACCGGGCCGCTAGTCAAACATATAAAAATTAGTACAATTTGATAACGATAAAATAAACTAAGTATATTTAAAAACAGAGTATCAAATCTCAACTTTCAACACCCCCACTAGATTTTTATACTTTTATACCAATGTGAGAGTACAACAGTTGTTATGTTTTGTAGCAGGGAGTCCTTTGGTTAAAACATCAGCAGGCATCTCCTCAGTTTTCAAATATTCTACTTTTAATTTATTATTAACTTCCCATAGGAAGTTATTGTAATGGGTCCGATTTGTCGAATTGAAAATTTTGACATTTCTCGACGTTTCAAAGTCCCTAGAGTCGAAATAAAAGATTTTTAGAAAGATGTCTGTGCGTGCGTGTGTACGTACGTCCGTACGTCCGTACGTCCGTACGTTCGCGACGTTTTTTTCGTCGTCCATAGCTCAAGAACCAGAAGAGATATCGACTTCAAATAAATTTTGTTATACAGATAATAAGGCAGAAAGGGCTTTCAAGAAAATTGCGTGGGTGGTTTTTTTACCATAGCAGTTTAAAAAAAAGGTGAACATTTTGGTTAAACCTTAATATCTCATGAACCAATGACGCTAGAGACTTGAATTAAATCTTATATTATTTATATATTGTAACGTGATACAAAACAATTATATTTTTGGAAAAAAATCCAATTAACGGTTTTTTTTATAAATCAAAAAAACTGAAAAAAAAATTTGTCACCTCGAAAATTTTACGACTAAAATATGATTTCATCTCCAAAACAATTTTGTGCAATGAAGAATAATGTTTTTGACATCTGATAAAATTTTGAGAAAAATCTAATGGACAGTTTTTTTTACAAAAAATAAAAACCTAAGAAAAATTAATAAAATTTGGTAAAAATTGATTTTCGACTCAAATATCTTTTCAAAACTTTGAGTTATTGGCTTTAAACTACTTTTATCTTTCAAAAATATTGTTGTCAACATTCAGTAAAATTTTGAAATAAATCGAATTGGCAGGTTTTTTACAAAAAATTAAAAACCGAAAAAAAAAATTAAAAAAAGTTGGTAAAAATTGATTTTCGACTCAAATATCTTTTCAAAAATTTGAGATAACGGCTTCTGACTAATTTTAGCTTATAAGAAATATTGTTTTCAACATTCTATAAAATTTTGAGAAAAATCGAATTGACAGTTTTTTTTACAAAAAATAAAAACCTAAAAAAACAATAGGTACTAAAACTTGGTAAAAATTTACTTTCGACTCAAATAGCTTTTCAAAAATTACAAATATTGGCTTCAAACTTATTTTATTTCACAGAAAATATTGTTTCCGATATTCAGTAATTTTTTTTATAAAAATTCAACAGTCCGTTTTTTCATAAAAAAATAAAATCTACAAAAAATAGTACGCAAATTTGGTAAAAATTGATACATATAGACAAACTTTTAAGCAAGACAAATCGACAGACGGGATGGGAAGTTATCAGTGTGGGTCGCATCCCAGCCTCTTTTCTTCTATAAGATCTCGAATGAAATGATGTCTTATATCGATGTGCTTTGAACGTGCGTGATAAACGTTGTTTTTAGATATGTTTATTGCACTCTTGTTATCGCATTGCAATATAAGTTCTTGATTCCAATTAATTAGTTTTCGCAATAAAGATTGAAGCCAAACTGCTTCTTGAGATGTTGAGGCTAAGGCCATATACTCATCCTCTGTGGTGGAGAGAGCGACAGTAGGTTGTTTCTTTGCATTCCACGAAATAGGAACTCCTTGGTATTTAAAGAGATAACCTGTAGTTGATTTTCTGTCATGTGAGTCACTAGCCCAGTCAGCATCCGAAAATCCTTCTAAACATCCTTTAATGTCTCGAGTGTATTCTAGCTTCTAATTTATTGTTCCTTTTATATAACGGAAAAGTCGTTTAACTGCTATCCAATGAGATTTTGAAGGATTATTATTAAATCTTGATAAATCTGGGCGACTTACTTGTGCTGCATATAAAATGCTTCCAATAGCTTCTTGATATGGAACGGTTTTCATGTAATCAGTTTCGTGTTTGCTTTGTTGATGTGTTTCTTTTATAAGCTTTTGGTTAATATTTAAGGGTGTGGATACCGGACTACAATCATCCATGTTGAATCGCTTGAGAATATTCTTTAAGTATGTCCGTTGGTTTGCATACCAAGCACAAATTTAGGTTCTCCAAAATCTTTCATCTCGACTTAGCCAAATTTTCTTTGATAATTCTTTTTTCATCTTTGTTATTTGTAAAAATCTGCTACGTAAATAGCGACGAATGTTTTATCTGTGCTGTTTGTCTTGTAATAAATACACGGATCGGTTTTTGATTGTTTAAGTCCAATTTTCTTTAAAGTTTCATCCAATTTCTTATTCCAAACTCTGCTAGCTTGTTTAAGACCGTACAGTGATTTCTTGAGTTTACATACTTTATTTTTAACATTATCAAAACCTTCAGGGAGATTCATGTAAATTTCTTCGTTAAGTTCACTTTGCAGGAAAACAGTCACAACATCCATTTGATCGATATCCAAATCATATCGTACAGCCAAACTTAAAAGTACCCTTATGGACGTGTACCTTACGACGACGACGGGAGAAAATATTTCTTGATAATCGATCCCTTGACGTTGCGAATACCCCTTTACGACCAATCTAGCTTTATAATTTTCGACATTACCACTTGCATCTTTTTTCGTCTTAAATGTCCATTTGGAATTTATGGATTTCTTTCCTTTTGGTAAAGAAACTATTTCCCAAGTGCCATTTTTCAAAAGAGCTGTATATTCATTGTTCATTGCTTTTTTTCAATCAGACATATGTTCGCTCTTCATTGCCTCAGCGACTGTCTTTGGATCTTCATCATTGTTGGTGGCCACGTACGATATACAAACCGTTTCTTTCAGGTGGATTTCTTATTCTGGTAGATTGTCTTATTCCTCTCTCAGATATGATTCCTTCTGAAGATTCTTCAACAATGAAATCATCTTGGGCATCCAAAAAACTGTTTTCACTTGAAGAAGTTTGGTTTTAATACTGTCTCCTGTAATAAGAATCCCAGAGCTTTTTGGATTTCCATTTTCATTGGCTTGTATTCGTCGGGAAGACCAACTAAAAGCATTGATCCTATCCATTCTTCATCTAGGTTAAGACCAACAGACCTGAGCTTATACGATGTATTTAAAACATCGTTAACGTACGCATCTACGGTAGAGAAATCTTTGAATTTTGTAGAACAAAACTTTTGGATGAGCCCAACTCTCCTCTCACAAGACCAGAATCTTGAAAAATTTTCTGAAGAGAATCCCACATTTCCTTAGCGCTTTTGCAATGTCTTATATGAGGATAAATGGATCTTTCAACAAGCAATATAAGCTCCGATTTTGCGTTTAAGAGCTTCGTTGCATCCTTCTCCGTCTCACTACCATCAGAAACAGCCTTCCAAAGTCCTTTCATTTGGAAATAAGCTTCAACGGAAAATTTCCAGTCTTCGAAGTTTTCGCTTCCCCGAAGCTTTTCAATACTGAATTTCGTTTCAGACATCTTTTCTCAATACAAATTTCCTTATTATTTTGTATTTAGATCGTGATAAGGCCCATAACCTGATGTTTTAAAATTCTGAACAGTAATAATCTTTATTTTCAATACATCAAACATATAAAAATTAGTACAATTTGATAACGATAAAATAAACTAAGTATTTAAAAACAAAGTATCAATTCTCAACTTTCAACAAGAACCAACTATACAACTAAAATGGATGGAGCTAGCGCCATTTGACATCTTAATATCAATAGTGACATTTCTTCCATAGTACAAATGTCAAAAATCACTCACAATCAAGTTCTTAAGAAATTCACCACAAGCTGATGCCATATTTTTAAAGATTACCATTCTATAAAACCAAAAATATCATTTTCCTGCTATCCTTTGAAAAAACTATAAAAATGTCAGCACTTGAGATTCTGTTTGTTAAAATTGCATTGTTTTTAAACACATCCATTAAATTGTCAAAAAGTAGCAATTTGATTGGTTGAAGGACAGAATAAGAGAATGTGTTTGGTGTTGGCATGATTTTAAACACACACACTCTCTCAGCCTTAGATTCCCATCTTTGTAATTGAGTATTTTTGTATATCAGTTGGATGAAAATTGTTTTAGGCCTAATATTAGTCTTTTAGAGATACCTTAAGCCATTACAACCCTAAAAGAATCTTTACAAACATCAAAAATTTTTTCAACATAACTCGTCCCTTATCAATATTCTACCTGGCGTTATTTCTCCATATTGTTTTTCTGGGTGTTTTACCCATTTTTGTCCTTAATTTTCAAGAAGTGCCCTTTTAATTTATCCAAACCTCTTTAATGTCTCATTCAAAGGTAGCGATTGTACCTTATTTGCCCTCCTTAATTTAACTTCGCCGATAGAATTGACAATTAATTTGCTTGTTACAGTCAATTGCTTTTGCCATTGATTCGCCAATTTCAATTTTTGTTTTTTGTTTTGCTCTGTCAAATTAATTCAACCCTATCCAGTGAACCGACCGACCTTCCGAAAGAATTAATGATGATTGGAGGAATCGCATATACATGGAACTTTCTCTCCCAACAAAACCCAAGTTGATGATGACAACCCCTGTGCAAAGAACAAAAACAAAATAGAAATAAAAAAGAACACAAACGACATCTCTCGGAGAAAATTGAATAAATCAGCAAAACTTTTAGCCCCCAACGAACGTTCTATATACACAAGTTCACTTTATAGCAGCAGCATAAAGTGAGGTTGGGAGGCATCCTTTAGGTTCATTTGAAGAGAATCCTTTTACTTTTGGTCTTTAACTTACAGAATGTACATATTCACAACCATCCTTCTCCAACCCACTTCACTTTCACATGTTCTATGTTGTTGGATCGGAAGACACGAAACCTAAGCACACTTTCCACGTTCACATAATCCGTCAGAGTAACACGTACCTACATTATAGCAAATAGCGCTACCAAAGGGTTCATTAATTAGCCGCTAGCACCTTCTCTTTTTCCTTCAGCAGCGCTGCGCCGCACCGTGCCATCACACCGTTTATCAAGGACACCATAGAACAGCGTTTCGTCTTATAACTTAGAATATACACGATACACAATTCAGTTCTTCGCGAATGCCACCAAGAGAATTCGACTTTTTATTAAATTAGACTTCTGGTGATTTATTTATCCGTTGTGAAACTTTTTCCCCAACATATCCAGAGCTTCCTTGTTGTACGTTAGATACGGTACATACTTTGGTTCTTTGGTGAACGAACTCGTATGGGTATTATTATGTACATGAAAAAAGGATAAGAAAATTCAGGACCACCCCCAATAGTAAGACTGCTGGGGTAAAAACTTTTCAAATGTCCGCGAAGGCTTCCAAGCTTAAGTTGCGAAGAACACAAGTTCTCCATCGAACAGTGTCGTTACATATTTAAGGGGATACGCAACTTTTTTCAATCATGTTGAGTTTTCAAAGAAGATGGATTAAAAGAAGAAGATGCAACAGCAGAATAGTTTCACGAAATCAAGAAGAACAAGAACAAAAACACGAAGAAGAATTTAGGCCTATGAACTATAAGAATTAAAGGAACTAGAAGAACTCGAAGAAACTTGAAGAACTAGAATATAGAAGAACTGGAAGAATTAAAAGAATCTTAAAGAGCTAAAAGAACTGATAGAACTAGAAAATCTAAAAGATTTACAGAATTAGAAGAACTAGAAGAATTGGAACAACTCGAAGAACTAAAAAACTAGAACAAGGAAAACTGCTCGTAGATAAAACTTTAAGAACTAGAAGAATTCGAAAAATTAATTAAAAATAGAAGAACTGAAAGAACTAAAAGAACAAGAAAAACGTACAAGAACTAGAAGAACTAAAAGCACTAGAAAAATTAGACAAACTAAGAAAACAGGAAGAACTAGCAAAACTGGAAAAAGAAACTAGATGAATTGGAAGAACTAGAAAAAACTTAAAGAACTGGAAGAACTGAGAGAACAAAAAGTATCTTAAACAACTAGAAGAACTAGAGGAACTAAAAAATCTAGAAACACTAGATGAACTAGACCAACTAAATCAACTAGAAGAACCTTAAAGAACTGGAAGATTAAAAAGAATTGTAACAAGTACAATTGGAACAAGTAGAAAAACAAGAAAAACTAGGAAAATTAAAAGTAGAAAAACTTAAAGAATTGGAACAATTAGAAAAACTGGAAGAACCAGAAAAACTAGAAGAACAAGAACGGCTAGAAGAGTCTTATATTATAGAACTAGAAAAAGTAGAATAACTGGAAGAACTAGAAAGCTAGAAAATTCTTAAAGAACTAGAAGAATTGAAAGAACAAGAAGAACTAGAATAATCGTACAGAATTAGTTGAAGTATAGGAATTAGAAAAACTAGAACTAGAAGAATCTTAAAAAGCTGAACGATCTAGAGGAATTAACACAATTAGAAGACCTAGAAGCAGTACCAAAGCTAGAATAACTAGAAAAACTTGAAGAGCTAAAAGAACTAGAATTATTAGACAAACTAAAAAAAACAGGAAGAACTTTATATGTAGAAATGGAAAAACTAGAAGAATTGAAAGAACCAGAAAATCTAGAAAAACTAAAAGAACTAGACCAACTAGAAGAATCTCAAAGAACTGGAAGAATAAGAAAAATTGGAACAAGCAGACAAACAAAAAAAAACTAGAATAACTAGAAGAACAAGAACGACTAGAACAATCTCATAGAACCAGAAAAAGTAGAAGAACTAGAAAAACTAGAAAAGTAGAATGTTTTTAAAGAACTAGAAGAACTGAAAGAACAAAAAGAACTAGAAGAATCTTATAGAACAAGTAGAAGTAGTAGAATTTAAATTACAAAACAACAAGAAGAATCTTAAAAAAGTGGAAAAACTAGAGGAATTGACACAACTAGAAGTCTAAGAAGCACTACAAGAGCTATAAAAACTAGAATAGAAAAATTAGAAAAACTAGAAGAATCTTAAAAACTAGAAGAACAAGAAGAATTGGCCCAACAAGAAGATCTAAAAGCTCTAGAAGAACTAAAATAACAAGAAGAATTGGAACAAAGAGAAGACCTAGAAGCTGTAGAAGGACTTGAACAACAAGAAGAATTGGCACAGCGAGAAACTCTAAAAGAACTGGAAGAACTAGAACACTTAAATTACTGGAAAAACTAGAAAAAACCATAAAAAATAAAAACTAAGAGAGCTTGAAAAAACAGGAGAACTAGAAGTACTATAACAACAAGCAAAAGAAGATGAATGTAAAAAAAGATAATAAAGAAGAAAAAGAGCAGAAGGCAACTTATTTGTATTGTGCAAAGCTAAGTTAAACACACAAATGAACTGCCTTAGAAGAAAATAAAGTAAGGCATTTATAAACAAGAGTAGTACCCGTAGCGTGATGGTAGTGCGTTGGACTGTCATGCAAGGGGTCTTGGGTTCAATCCCTGCCTGTGCCACCTAACTTTTTTCACGGGTACTGCCTCTTGCGAGGAATTGACAAATCCTCCAAGAGCAATTCTTATCATGAAAAGTGCTTTCTCAAATTAGCCGTTCGGATTCGGCATATAAACTGTAGGTCCCTTCCATCTCTGACAAAATTACTCGCACACAGGGATGGTTGAGAGTTGTAAGTCACTAGGCCCTGGTCCTTCATGGACTGTTGCGCCACCTAATTTATTTATTTTGTATTTATAAACAAGAAGTGGAAGAGGAAGAGAAAGAAACAAAAAAAAGAGGAGTCAAAAGAGAGAAGAAAATAAAAGAAGAAGAAGATTTCACATTTTAATTTTTTCTTAAAGATGAATAAGCTAAAGTTAAAAGAAGAGAAGCTGTGTTAGCAGAGACAATTTTTAACAACCCTGGTTGATTCTTCACTGAGCTTCTGATGTTAACGCGTCATCCGTGAAAAATGAGTGATAAAATATCCAAGATACATCAGTCCAAAAGATTCACGAATAAAGAAGCTAATATACCTAACTGCTTCGTTTCGTCTAAAGTCTTCGATGAAAGTTTAAGGGAAATTATGGATCTTCCTTCAACTTGGCTGTTTGCAGTTTCCTTCCTTCTTCTTCTTCTTCTTCTTCTTGGGATTCCGGGTGTCTGTCATGATAAAATATAGAAACAACATAGATTTATGACCTTCTCGCATCAGCTTCATGTTACTTGATACGGAAGCAGCGGATAACGAAAGAAGGAAACGAAAAACCAAAGAAGAAGATAGAGTTAAAGTCCTTGCGAATGAACACCTCTAACGTGAATAAAAGTGTCTTCATTCTTACTAAACTGAATGTAGGTATGTTGTTTTTGTATGGCCACGTGTGTGGGCCTGTATGGATTTTGTGTATGGTGTGTGCATGGTGTGCAACTTTCCATGATAAGCTCTGAAACTGATGCACAAGAAGTGCGGTAAAATGATATCCCCAGGCTCAACTCTATGAACAGAGTTGGGGGTGAATCAGAAATCCGTCCTCATCACATGACGTAGGTATATACTTATAGATAGGTTTTAGGTGGTTATACATCTCCTAACATCATAAATAAGCATTTATCAATACTGCTTAAAGCTGTGAGAGAGAAGGGGCGTTCGATGACTTGGATGAGGCTTAACAGTGGGTATTTTTTTTCCCGAGAGTGAAGGTGAAAACCTCTCGAGAAAACGTTTTGTTGCCGCTGCTGATTTATAGAAAAGCCCGCATTATGATGTTAGATGTTCTTCCCGACCGGATCCGGAGAGTGCATGTCGTATAATCGTAATTTATATCTCTCTATAACCTGGATTTCGATTAGATTTTTCATATTCTATTGTATGTTCTCTTGGGGATGTTTGTTCTTTTTTCCTTTTTATTTGTGCTGAACAGCAGTGGCGACAAAGCTTTAATAAGTTGGGGTAAATCAGGGCGGATTTGATTGATTTGTGGCGGCGTTGTGGTCGGTAGAGGGCATAGACATTTTTATAGCTTTATATACGGTTCATTGGAGGTGAGATGTGTTGTGTTTTTTCTTACATGTGTGATCTATTCTTTCGAGAGTCCTCGAGGGACATTTAACACGTTTGGGAGCAATAGAAAATGAAGGCAAATATAAAACATCCACGACGTGACAGAGGGAAAAAGAAATTATTTTCCAAAGTTAAAACCAATCATCCTCACATATCACATCACAAAACTTGTGACAAGGGTCCAGATGAGAATTGAAGGTTGAACTTTCAAATCTTATTTTGTTTCTTTTTTTTTTTTAAGGGTTATGTCTTATACCAAGATTTTGTTTGTATTCACCTTATTTTTTAAGAAAATTACAGCAGTTTTCAACATTGTTGGTTGTGAACGAATTCATTTTCTTTTAGAAAGGAAAAAGGATATTTTTAAGCATTAAGGTTAAAATATATTTTAAACTTAGAATTTACCTTTAGCCAGGGGTTACGCCATCCGATTTTTTTTAAAGATACTACCAGGGCCGTCGAGAGGAATTCCGGGCCCGGGACGGAAAAATCTCGCCCCCCCCCCTATTTACCATTTTTTTCAAAGTTCATGCCTACTGATATGGTACGTTCTAATTTCATTTACGAATAGAATGAAATTGGTTGGAATTGACGGAAATAATAATTGTTTGTTTGCAAAGTGGACCGAAAAAAAGTGTTAATCATCAAATCAATCTCACGGGTATCGTCCAGTTTAGTTAAAATGGAGGATGGATAGAAAATTATTCTACATGCGAGTAGATCAGATTCCGAACAGAATCATACATTCAATTCGATATTGCCAACGACATGTTAGTAACTGATAATACGGTCGATTAACTATTAAAAAAAAATTAGCATGTACAAAGATCTATTACCTACTATGAAAATAAAATAGAGCGAAGTAAAAGTATTTGAAATTTTTCTTAAAAAAAAAAAACTATGTACATAGGTATTTTAAAAGGTTTGCATTAAATACTCTTTATTGTTTTACTTTATATTAAAATATTATCACAATGTTTTCATTAGAGTTAGTTTGCATTCAATGAAATATTGTCTTTTTGCAAACGAGCTTTCCTAGCTTTCTGAGCAGCAAAACAACTTATAATTGCATCGAAATTCAATTTTCTTGCCAAAGGTGCTTCGAAGCATAGTGTAGCAAGTCCAGAAACACGATCTTGTAATGAGCACGAACGATGAAAATTCTTTGTTCTAGCAAGGATGCTAAATGAACGTTCGGTACTAGCTACGGTTACAGGTATAGTTGAAAACAAACGGAGAGCAACACAAATGTTGGGGAAAATCGTCTCCAAGTTCTGGGAATAAATAGAATTGAACAAACTCAATGGCGGAAGTTCTGCTTCAAAATTGGCTTCACAAATGTGTTTCAGTTGAATTATTTCTTTTTTCAACTCTTGAGACACATGCGAGTTATACTTTTAAATAACCCTTGTAGCGGAGTTTTTAATCTCAATTTTGTCCATAGTTGAAAACTGCCATAAAAATGATTAAAATTTTTCATCGTATCGAACCGACGAGAAATTCGAGATATAATTGAATCAACTATGACGTAAAAGGTGTTTCTCTTGAAATTTATTTCTGCGTCTGTTTCAATTTGCTTTCCGGCTGAAGAATGATACTTCTTTCATTTATAGCGCTAAGAACCTTGCACCAAATCGAAGATATCAGGACGCATTCAAGTGTGTACATATATTTTAAAACGCCATTTACATATCTTCGAGCTTCAGCAGTTATATTAATATCACTTAAGGCTTCTATTGATGTTCTTACGTTTTTCAAATGATTTGGAAATGGTTTCACTGCCTCAATTCTAGCTGACCATCTTGTATCGGAAAGTGTGTGAAGGGATCCGGCCACATTTTTCTTGAGATTTTCCCAACGTCGCGTTTTGCACTGCTGCTAAACAAGTTGAAACACTTTTGAACATCATCAAAGAATGTGATTGCGGCAGTACAACATTTCGTTATATACACACTTTGAAGTGATTTGATATCCTTCAAATCTTCAGTAAACAACTTATTCAATTTTATTAATTCAATTCAATTTAATTAATTTATTCAATTAATATTACGAAAACCACAATTGAAAAACGTTTGCGTGGGATTTTCCGGTCCCCCGAAACCGAAAATTAAATAAGAAAAGCGAAATAATTTATTATAATAGTTCAGAGTTGTCCAATTTTCCATTAAATATTAACAAAAATGTACGCCAATAATAATCAGGGGCCCAGATCGGCAATCTAGTGACTGATAGATTGGTAGATAACATGCAAACAGGGGCCTGATTGCGGAAGCATGAATGATTTTAAATTTTCGGACCCCTAAAAATAAGCGGGAATAGGTATGTTGATGATGAATATAGAGTATATTAAACAAAATACACTCTCTTCATTGCTTTCAATTTTACGGGCCCCTAGAAAAACCCGGGGCCAGGGTTCCCCCCCCTTCCCCCCGCTCTCGACGGGGCTGGATACTACAAAATATATCGAGATAACGTTTTTTAGACGCGTGGTTTTTAATCTGGTAATACTTTTTTCAGAGTTTGTCGTTTTGACAGCTGTCACTTGGATTAAGCTCAGTTTTCATAAGGAAAAGATTTATTCTTAAACAACGTTTGCAAATCGTGCAAATTGTTTACCAAAATAATGGTTCGGTTTAAGTGACTCATCGCTCGCTGCATCCACTTTATGGAATATTTTGCGAAAGGATCCTGGTTTGCGGGCTTACAAAATCCAACTAGTGCAAGAATTAAAACCGAAAGACCATGACCATTAAGCTCGTCACGTGTTCGGTGAATGGGTCAAAACAAGATTGACATCGATCCCGATTTTCACAAGAGAATTTTGTTCAGCAATGATGATAATTTTTGGTTGGATGGGTACGTTACTAAGCAAAATTGGTTAATTTGGAGTGATCATAATCCAGAAGCCATTTCCTCGAAATTATCTTTATAATAAAGCTGAATTCTTGGCATAACATTAATTTACACACGTCTTAAAAACACCCTTTCACAGGATTTAATTTGATAAAATAAAACTTGATATTATTATAATTATATAAATCTTCTAAGTCCATGACAGCACTTCAGATTGTTGTTGTTGGTTAAGATGACATTGTTTTTGAACAGGCCCATTGAATTCTTAAAAAGAAGTAATTTGTTTTTTTTGGGAGAATTAAATGAACGAATGTGTTTGGTATTTGCATGATTTTACGCACACTTTCTCACTCCACAGCTTTTAGGCAAACTGAAATGTCAGTCTGGTCAGTCACATTTCTAATCGAGTATTTTTGGTTGGAACTAAAATTTTGCTTATATTTAGCTGATTCATTTTTGGAAACTATCGCAGCAATCCCTTTTTCATTTTAAAAGAAATCAGGACCGATGATGCCGCCGACGTGTGAGCTAAGCCGCTCCAAACAATGTCATGAGTGATTCGTTAATGGCCTCGCTCCATTTACCGAAATTTTGATTATTAACGAAGCTATTAAACCTCAAATGAGCTTCATCACTAAACACAATTATTTTAATTTGAACACAGTTATTTTTTTTCACAATTTAGAAGCGTTGTTGTGGCACTAAACGATTGATGATTACTTGTCAAACCCTATTGAACAGAAATCTCAACATTATTTGACATTCAAGCTCCACTGTCCAACCATAGACAACAACCATCGAAACTTCTTATGCAGCTAAAAAATGTGTTATGTATGTATGTGTAACAACAACTGACACCTGTAGTATCAAAATTTTTTGTTATTTGTTTTGTTTTCGATTGACATTTCTACTGTCAAAAGTGAAAGTTTAGTGCCTTAATCGCTCCCGTATATTTTCTTTTCTTTTTTAATTTAAAAGTTAAATTTAAACGAAAAGTGTTTAATCCTCTTTTTGAACCACTTCTCAACTTTAAACACACAAAATCTCATCTGTTAAAATACAAGGTACGAGGTTTTTTAAGACTTTATTTGAACAAAAATTTCCAATCTCGCCAGTACGGTATTTTCCTTATGAAAAATAATCATAAAAAGAGAAATATAACCGAAACTTCTCCTGAGCCTAACAACGACTGCAAAAAATATTTTCACCTTGATAACGATAAAACAATGGAAATAGGAAAATTAACTACCGACAAATTAAAAAACATTTTAAATAGCATCCTTGCGGAAAAGCTAAAGAATCTCGCTACAAGAGACGATTTATCGAGGCTTCACAGTGAGATTAACTCTCTAAAAAAAGTTAATGAACAACTTAACCACAATTTAAATTTGATGACGGAAAGATGCGATCTGCTAGAAAAGCAGCTAGAAATCATCTCACGAAAAGCAAACGAAAGTTCAATTGTAGTACACCTTCCCATAAACGCAGAAACCAATGCAGCTCATTTAGCTTTACAGACTTGCAAGGGGCTTCTTAAGCTACAGGAAGGCGATAGTTTGCAAATTAAACGTTCCCGCGAAATCCACAACAACATAGCACAACGCGGAACTGTCATTCTCGAACTTCTTTCTGCCGAAATCGTGGACAAAATTATAGCTGCAGCGCACCAGCTTAAAAATTCAGGGATAAGCGTTTCCCGAGAGCAGTCTATTATCTACAGAAAGAAGAGACAAACACTTGTTCAATATAGAAACAAACTTCTCTAAATTAACCCGAACGCGAAAATCATTGTGAAAGGCGACAAGATGCAAATCAACAACCACGCTTTTGTTTACAAATTCTCGCGAGGGCTAGTTGTCAAAACTTCACCAGAATTGACACTTATCAATCAACTATTTGGTGACAGATCGTCCGAATTTTTTGCTTGCGATAGTGGTGTGAAGTTAGCTCTAGTTTCAAATGAACCATCTATATTTTCTTCTTACTCTCAACCGCAACCTGCGCCACCTATAAGTCAACTGCAACAAGTAGTAAGGGTGGGAACACAAGTGGGGGAATCTGTCGTCTGCCACAATATTTATAATTTAAAAAACTTAAAAATCATATCATACAATATTACAGGTCTTAGAAGTAAACTCTTGCAACCTGATTTTTTTAAATTTATTCAAAATTTTGATATTATTATTTTATTAGAAACTTTTTTAGAAGAAAAAAAATGAAAATGAATTTTTAAAATATTTCAAAGATTTTAAAGTTATGTGCTCATCTGCAAGTAGATCTAATGTACACGGCAGAGCCAGTAGTGGAATGTTATGTGGGGTTAAAAAAACTTTAAATTGTGAATTTGTAAAACTTATAAACATAGAAAACAGACCTGTTTTTCAATTCTCAATTGCTAACTCAAAATATTCAATAGTTCCCGTGTATTTAAACTGTAATAACTGGCACAATGATTTTGAAGGTTTAATAGACTTTGTGAATAATTTAAATTTGGAAAACATTATGATAATTGGAGACCTTAATGCTCGGATTGGATATTATCAGAATATACCTATTCAGAACCTTTACACTCAAAATACATTATTCGAAATAAGAAACTCAAAAGATAATAATTTGAACCGCAATGGGAGGCTCCTTATTGAGTTTTTTGAAAATCTTGGACTATTCGTGCTTAATGGAGCAACCAAAAGTGATACCGTGGGAGAATTCACATTTATTAGTAGCCAAGGACAGTCAGTTATTGACATTTGTGCAGTCTCGTCAGACTGGCTTAAATTATATGCAGACTTCAAAGAGAGTGTAGCAAATTTTTCTGCTCATTTACCAATACAAGTTGCATTTATGTTTGAATGAATTCCAAGTAAATTTCTCAAGCTCAAATGGAAAGAAAGTAATGATCATCTTTACAAATCTCGTTTAAATTACAACTGCAGTTCCTTGCCTTCTCCCTCAACATCCGAAATTGACCAACTAGACGAAAAAATAATAAATGTGATTAAAAAATCAGCCCTATCTACTCATAGCAATAACACCCATTCGTTGATTCCACGAAATATATGGTACGATAACGATTGTAAGAGCCTACGCAAATTATCTTTTGTGTATCTGAAGCATTTTAGATCTACAGATGCCTTGTTTTTCAAAAATATCTACCTTCGGGTCAACAAGGAATACAAAGCCCTGTGTGCATCTTAAAGAAAGGAGTACTTGAAACATCTAGCTAAAAAGCTATCGGAATCCAAAAATTCAAAAACATTCTGGAATAATGTTCGGGAACTGGGTGGTCATAATATAAATATGTTGAACTCTCTTGGAGCTGAAATGCTAGCAGCACATTTTAAGGCTCTTTTGTCGGCTGAGGTTAATCACCATACTTTTTCTTATGCTTTACCCAACGTTATAGTTGATGAACTGGATTGTCCAATATCTTTGTCTGAACTCGATTCTTCACTTCATAAGATCAAAAACAATAAAGCTCCTAGCATAGATGGAATTCCAGTAGAATTCTACAAAAATAGCACAGTTCAATTCAAGAATTACCTTCTATCATACCTCAACAGATTATACAGCGATTCTTATGTGCCACACAACCTAAACAAAGCAGTTATTTTTGCAATTCACAAGAGCGGTAATGCCACCCTACCGAAAAACTACAGAGGAATTTCTATTTTAAGCACTTTGAGGAAGATTCTTACTTCGATTCTATACGAAAGGCTTACCAAATGGACCGAAGAAAAAAACCTTTTAAGAATGTTCCAAGCTGGTTTTCGGTCGGGCTTCTCAACCATGGATCAAATATTTGCTTTGACAAGCATTGCAAGAAAATTCATTAATACGAAGAAAAAACTATATCTACGCTTGCTTCGTAGATTTCAAGGCAGCATTTGACAAAGTAAACAGGCAGGCTTTGCTGTACAAGCTTTCAACGATAGGAATCTCCCGAAAATTTTTGACCATGTACTCTAAATTTCGTGCTTCATCTAGTGCATCTGTATGGGACGGAACAGACTTCTCAGAATGGTTTGAAACAACTGCAGGTGTCCCACAGGGCTGTATTTTAAGCCCATTACTTTTTGCTTTGTTTGTTGACGACATTTGTGATATACTCCCAGGAGGGATATCGTTTGCTGATATACAAATTAAAGTTTTGTTATATGCTGATGACCTAGTTCTACTCGCCGAAAACCCTTACACTCTGCAATTACAAATAAACAGGCTGAATGCATTTTGCGAGAAATGGGGGTTAGTCATCAATACAAGAAAGACAAAGGTGATGATTTTTGAAGCACGTCAAAAGAGAAGACAACCCGACGAAAAATGGTCTCTCAATAATGTAAACATCGACGTTGTGCAAGAATTTAAGAACCTGGGTGTTTGGACTATACACAATCTCAATTTTTTAAAACATGCCAAACAAAAAAGTAATGAAGCAAAACTAGCCTTGAGTATGATGTGTACTAAGTTCTTTGCAAACCAAGATATCGATCTCGCGTCAAAATACCGTGTTTTTCATGCAACGGTCAACACTTGTATGTGCTATGGTGCCCAGGTTTTCGGCTATATAAATCTCGATACGTTTGAATCGGTGCAGAGATATTTCTTCAAACGATTATTCAGACTACCTAACTCAACGCCTAACTATGCCATATATGTGGAATCTGGTATAATGCCTCTGTACATAAGAAATCTAAAAGCCAACTATGATTATTTGATAAGGGTCATGAGAAGAAATGGAACAAGTCTTCACAAGTTTATCATGACAAGACTTTTGCAAACTAACGCTTCTCCATTCAAGGACTGGAATGAACTAGCTCATTCTCATACAGCTCATCTATCATTATTGGAGTTAAATGTTGATGAATGGCAGGGTATGTTTGCGGAGGTTACTGCGAAAATAGACGAAAAGATTTATAACCAACATCTATCCAGGGCGAATTCAACATTGTCTAGGAGCACTTTTAAGAATCTCAATCACCAAATTTCTTCAGGAATGAACTATTTTCGTAATGAATACTCGGCTGAAATTATAAGCTACATATTTAGAGCACGTGTTGAAGTTCTTAACTTAAACTTTATGCCTCATCGAGCAGATTTACCCCAAATCTGTTGGCTTTGCAATAGAAGAGAAAATGAAGATATAAAACATTTCATTGCCATTTGCCCAATACTGCAGGAAATCCGCCGACTCTATTTTGATGAGAGCTACATTTCTTTCTCCAAGCAGACTTTACGAAATATTAAACGGAGGACTTGGATGGTGTACTTTATATAATTATTGCAAACACGCATTAACCTTCCGCAACAGTTTCGATATTTAAATCCTTAAAAAATCCAGTTACTACAGTTAAATGCATCCTATTTTTGTTAGCAGTTTAAAAAAAAGGTGAAAATTTTGGTTAACCCTAAATATCTCATGAACCAATGACGCTAGAGACTTGAATTAAATTTTATATTATATATTGTAACGTGATACAAAACAATTATATTTTTGGAAAAAAATTCAATTAACGGTTTTTTTTTATAAATCAAAAAAACTGAAAAAAAAAAATTTGTCACTTCGAAAATTTTACGACTAAAATATGATTTCATTTCCAAAACAATTTTGTGCAATGAAGAATAATGTTTTTGACATCTGATAAAATTTTGAGAAAAATCGAATGGACAGTTTTTTTTACAAAAAATAATAACCTAAAAAAAATAAAAAAAAAGTTGGTAAAAATTGAGTTTTGACTCAAATACTACTACTTTTATCTTTCAAAAAATATTGTTTTCAACATTCAGTAAAATTTTGAAAAAATAGAATTGACAGTTTTTTTACAAAAAATTAAAAACCGAAAAAAAAAATTTAACAAAAGTTGGTAAAAATTGATTTTCGGCTTAAATATCTTTTCAAAAATTTGAGATTATGGCTTCTAACTAATTTTAACTTATAAGAAGTATTGTTTTAAACATTAGGAAAAATTTTGAGAAAAATCGAATTGACAGTTTTTTTACAAAAAATAAAAACCTAAACAAAAAAATTAATAAAAGTTGGTAAAAATTGATTTTCGGCTCAAATAGCTTTTCAAAAATTAAAAATATTGGCTTCAAACTTATTTTATTTCACAGAAAATATTGTTTTTTATATTCAATAATTTTTTTTATAAAAATCCAACAGTCCGTTTTTTCATAAAAAAAATAAAATCTACAAAAAATAGAACGCAAATTTGGTAAGAATTGATACATTTAGACAAACTTTTAAGCAAGACAAATCGATAGACGGGATGGGAAGTTATCAATGTGGGTCGCATCCCAGCCTCTTTTTATTCTTCACTTCATATTAAAAATTGTAATGAATTGTCACATCAGGCAGACGGCAGGAAAGCCATGCTCTTATTCTTAAGAAATGAAATTTGTAAATCATTGTTTTTTATAATAAAGAATTAATCTATCTATCTATATTGTTTTGGAGTTACTAGTCAAGCTCTCAAGTTCGATGTTTTTACTTGTCTTATGGTACCTTACCTATGTCGCAATTAAAAAAAAGTTACTTCTGTCTTTATGTGCAGTTTGATCTTTAACGAAACCCTCTTTTATAGTTCTTTTAACTTCTTTTTTTGTTCTATTTCCAGGGAGGTTAATAACATTATTATTTATGCTTTGAATCAAAACTTTACTCCATAACATTTTTCAGTTCATGACTTCTTATGTTCCTATCTGCAGTGGTTTCTTCTTTAAAAATAAATTTGTATATATGTTTTTACGACATTCCTTCACATATAAAAAACCATAAAACAGTATGAAATGTTCATTTTATGCGTTTCCTTAAAGGTACCCATACCTATAACCAACTTATGTAACGTTTTTTTCTTTAGTAGGCTTTTTGATAACTTCACCGAAAATATGCAAAAAAATAAACTTTTTTCCACTCAATTAGAATGTGGAGAATGTCTTTTGCTTGATGTTTTTATGTCACTTCTTTCGCTCAAAAAATAAACAACCAAAAATTTGGTTTGAAGAATCTAAACTTTTTACATAAATGTTACATTTTTCTAGATGTCACTGCTGTCAAATAAAAAAAAAACCGCTATACAAATAAAACTGACATTAAAGCCCTGTGATGGAAGGTGTTTTTTTTGTCGTTCACACGTTGCAATGACGGATTTTTTTCTTCCATTTCGAATATAAAAGCTAGCATCATCATCATCATCAACACAAATTAGTATACGTACTAAACATATACATAAAATGTTCTTAGTTATACCTTCAATGTCCTTGCTGTTGACATATCCTTCATTCAACATTGCAGCATCCAGCAAGCAATACGAAATACGGAGGAGCTATTGAAACAATTTGTTTCACTTAGACGCAAACAAAACAACAAAAAATGGAGCGAGAAAATAATGAAAATGAAATTTTATTCGTACAAATGCTTTTACGCGTTACCATTTTTTCTTATTTCTCACGCGAAACCTAATATCTACAATGTGTATGTATTGTATACGTACCTAAAGTACGGTACATTATACATATTTCAATTTAGTTTAATGTCTGTATCACATTATTGCGCTATTCTACCGTTAATTTCGTTTAGTGAACGAGAATGATTATGAAGATTTGGAGGTTAACGGTTGTGAGGGAAATAACATTGCTGTTAAAAAAAGTTGAATACCGCAGATAAAGAAGTTCCATTTTGAATAGACCGCAATTTAGGCACCTGTCACTTTTGAAGCTTTTGACACTTGACATTACAAAACATTGGACTTGAAAACACTACAACTATACACATTCAAATTTTTAAAAATCACAACAAAAATGGTGACATTTGTTTACCCAATATAAGTTTCCTTACCGTGTTGTTTCTGTGACTTTCGACTTTTTGATATTCGAAAAATAAGACCTACCTATTTCAATGCTTCACAATCAATTGAAGGCCTGAAAAAAGAAATTCGTGGTTTTATTGATGACATTCATATACAAAATAAATGCTTTAGATGAGAATGCATCATTTGCATGAGTAGTTGTCCATTAAAATAAATAAATTAGGTTGCTCAAAATTCCGTAGAGAACTAGGGCCTAGTGAATCACAACTCTCAGATATTTCTGTGCTCGAGTCAATTAAGGGATGGAGGGGACCTACAGTTTTTATGCCAAATCTGAACAGCAAATTTGAGAAAACACATTGCACGACAAACATTAGTCTTTGTATTAGAAAAAAAACTTTAGGCTATACAGGTAGAGATTGAATCCAAGTCTTAAGAACAAACCATCACGCCACGGGTATTACGAGTTATCAATTACTACCCAGATAATTTGCGTATCTATTTCTGAGCCTGGTTCGGATATTTAGATAATCAAACTGTGTTTAAGCTTTATACTTACTTTAAAATGCTTGCTTTATTTACGTCGGATATCCAGATAATCAAAGTGTGCCCCTGCCTTAAGGTCCAGTTCAAACCCTGAGACTCCACAAGAGTAAAATCCAATCCAACTTCTCTTCCGCAATCTCATCCGCAATCCAGTGTTTTTTTTACTGGGCATATTATGTCTTGCCATGAGCAACCTCAAATGTCACATTTGACTCAACGGTTAATCTGTTGTTTACTTTTAGTAACTTAATAGGTATAAAAAAATATGTAAGTATGACCGCACTCGACGACAATTGAAATTTTAATTTCAAAAAGACTGGAAAATGGACGCTCACCACTACATACAACACAAACGTCAAATTTGATGACAGGATTTTGATCCGCTCGAAAAATCCAAACTGCGATGACCGGATCATGGACTGGATGTTGGATTGTTGGTCTCTATTGGATTATCCGATGACAGGCCGATAGTCCTGTCATCGAAAATGTCCAATGGAGACCCCAGGAAATCAGCAATTCGATATTATTTTCCCAATGTTTGCTTTAAACAAGCAGTAAAAATAATTGCTTCAAAACATGTAGGCAGTCAGTTATCCGAACTATACAGCTTAACGAAAAAAAGTTTTTTTTTTTTGACGGGAGGCGTACGAAATTTCCAAAAAATAAAATCATCATTTTGCACAAAATCTCTCTATCGGTGTCAAAACTAAAGCGCCACCTATCGGGGTCAAATTTTGCAATTTTTTGTAGAAACATAAGCAACAAAATGTTGGTCTTTTTCTTTTGTCTTTTCTGTCTTCACTATTATATAATTATTGTAACTGCAAATTTTTACGAAATTCGCTTCTGCCGTTATCCGAACCAGTTTGAGATCTAGAACAGTGGAAATCTAATACTTTCCAAAGAGTGTTGAACAGATCTTAAAGCCCATCTATAATAGACTTACTGCCCCAGCAGAATGGAGTCGCTGTAGCGGCCGCTTGTCGCGCTGTCAAAGTTGAAACATACGAAAATAGTACACAGCGCCACAATGGGAAGCTGTTGCTGCAGCGATCGCTGTCGCCATTGTTGAATAATTTTCTACTTTCCGCTATTAGTCGCTCTACATTTTAAAGCTTTAAAAGCGCTACAGCGACTCCATTCTGCTGGGGTAGTAAAGCTTTAAAAACTTCATTCTGCAGTAGCACATTTGCATTATCATTGCAATAAATGCAATTTCATCGCGTTGGTCCATTTTTTTAATTTAAAAATTGAAAATTAAGTTGCCCAAAAATATGAATAGTCTTACAAAAATAAACACAAATGTATAAATTTCAAAAAAAAAATGACAGCTGACGTTCTTCCTGCGCTACACCATTGTGGGCGACCTTTGCTACATAGTGAGCGATTTTAGTGACAGCTCGTGCTACAGCGATTTTTACCGCGACTAGCGAATTCCCATTGTGTTCAAGGGGTTAACCGAAAGTAAGCTAATGTCAAAACCGAACGAAAAGTTATCGTCAAACAAAAAGTATGGCTCGAGCCATTTAAATGGCTCTTGCGTAATTGCGCAGTAAAGTTACCGAAATTTAACGAAACTGAGCAGAACGTCTATGGTTAGGTAAGTGACATATAAAGGCCCAACTATAATAGGCATAAGCAAACATAAGCTTATGTCAAAAACCCATAATGCAATTTTGCTCACTTATCTACATGTCAAAATAATATTCGCAGCTCTATATGAAGATATAAATCCTTCGTACGTATTACCCTCCAAAACCCATTTGTTTATATTGTTGTATTTGTAATGTGAAAGAATTCAAAGAGAAAAATTGACGTGTTTTCACGCATTCATAGAAATAACTAATGAGTTTTTTGGGGAAATTTCATAAATTAGAAGAGAAATGACACGCACACTATGAATAAGTTTATGAGGCTGATTTCCGGTTATGATAAACATTCTGAGAGAAATTATCTGCAGTGTAGTTGGCCTGTGTGTATTTTATCCAAACTGTCAGATTTACTTATGCGGCGAGCGACTGGGATCGCTCTTGCTTAAGTTTGCTTAAGTTAACAAAACTGAGAAAAATTGAACGAAACCGAGCTAGATTCCATTATGGTCACTCGTATTAGATTCTTTGTATTCGTACGTTTACTTATGCGCGCATATGCTAGCTTATGTCTATTATAGTTGGGCCTTAAGGCTGCGTATTGGTTCGTTCCCTTAAGCTAACTTAAGCAATATTCACATGAGCACGACCAATGACCAACGAATGAACGAATATTCGTCGATTTTGACATTTCTTTCACATGAGAGTTTTTAATTCGTCGCGAATGAAGTTTGACATTCACCACCGAAACCAAAACAAGAACGATTTTTTTAAGTTAAGTACGCGCGATTATTTTATTCGTTGCGAGTGTGGATAATGTGGAATGCGAATAAAGTTTGACAGTTCGTATCAACTATAATTTTTTTCGCGACGAATAAATTTGTTTTCTTAAATTTATGAATATATGATATTGAAAAGTAAAAGTATGCATCATAAATCAAATAGAAACTAATTGCTATCGTTTTGTAAAGAATTTGTGTGGAAATATGTCTTTAAACGTTTATAAACTCACATTTTGTAATTCATTCGTCGTTCGTTGGTCGCGCTCATGTGAATGATGCTTTAAGCTCGGTTAAGTCTATTATAGTTGGGCCTTTAATGTGAAAGGCGCATGTGTGTGTTTCACAGTTTAAATGGGAGATATAAGCCATCAGTCTGAATCTCAATTATTCGAAATTTGACTTTTGGCTGTCAAACTCATATGAACATATGTCAAACATATGCGACTAGTTTGATGGGGAACTGTTTGATTACTTTATCACCCAACACAAAATATCTAAGAAAAGTATCGTACCCAAACTTCAATTCAAAATAATCAATGCATCATCACGCAATCTAAATTCAAGGTAAACTTGATGCTCGTTGCTTATACATATAGTTACGGACTATATTTTAATTCATCCTAATTAGCCAGCTATTTGCATTTTCATGTCCAAGCTAGCAAATAATTAGCTTGGACAGTTTAGGCAAAAGCAAAAAGCAGCAAAGTTTGCCATCTTTAGACAGAGCATCCACAACCACATTGGGCACATCTTTAAATCGCATATGTTCGTACCCTATTCAGGTCCAACAACACAAAATAATCCGTAATAAAAGAGTGTAAGGAGATCTAAGAACAAGACGCTAAAAGGTGTAGCTACAAATGTTACTATTTGTAAATTGAAATTCTAAATTATCTTATGTTCTTAAAGGGTGTTTCATAAAGAAATATGTACATCATTATTCGAAATAAACCACTGATAGTCTTATGTTGATGGTTTTCTATGAAAAACTCATATCTCTAAAAGACCAAACTTGTTAGAAAAACAAAACTTACAATTTAAATAAAATTAAAATATCAAACTAGAAGTGGAAGATTCAAATGTCAAAAGAAAGTGTCAAATAAAAGTGTCAAAACGATGGTTAGATTAGACTCAATCCTCGCACATTGTCTTGAAATTTTAACTGTCACTCCCATATTTGTTCCAAAATTTATGCTCAATTGACGTTGATGGGCAGGCTCATAGATAAATAGCCCGGCGATATATGTAGTTCCTATTCAACTAGGAACACCCTGTATAGCATGATTTTGGTTTACGTTTACGTATCGGTTTCCGAAATGTTAACATGTTTGGAATAAACCGCATATATGGCGTTTAGAAGAACTGAGCACAAAATAAATGCTAAACAACACGCAAAACTCAAAAAAGATCAACCAAAGTAAAAACAAAACTTATTTTGGTTTTCTATAGACAACAATCTCCAAAATCGGTTAAACTAACCTCAAAGAAGACTTAACAAACAAACAAACAAACAAATACAAAAAGCAAAAAAACAACGTAACAAACAATCCACACCAAAAGGGTCTTCCTTTTGGTTCTTTATTTTGTTGCATTGTTGTTCATTTCATTGCGGATTGGAATTGAATCCGCATGTCCAGGTCCAGTGGATCTTCTGGAATATAAGTTTCACATTTTGGCTTGATGCCTTTATGCAGATTGCTTGCTTGTGGTTCTTCTGCGGAGCGGAAGATCTTGTGAAGTCACATTATTGTAGGCTGACACCACCGTACCGCCAGAAGTTAGTCGGGTTTTGTCACGATTTTGCAAACGTAAATTGAGTTGTAAATTGTGGCACGGAACAGGGAATAAAATACACCACAGCTAGAGCCACCAGTTGAAGCTATGGTTCAGGTATATGGATTGGTATTGTGTTTTTGTTCTTCCAGATGTTGTAAGGCATATAGCTTGATGTCCATGCCCATTTTTCCCGATGAGGCGGCCGGTGTGGTGGTGGGACGAATGCACTGGAAAATGTTTTATTTGCATTTTCTCTATTCTTTTGCTTTGGTTGAGCTAAAGCAATATCATCATGCGATCGAGAGCAATTGCATGAGCCTTACGCAGATCCCAGAGCTCTGAGGAGCATGTGGTATATAAAAGGAAATTGCTAAAGGCTTTGATACTTTTGTTCTTCTTTAAAGGGTGACCGCTCATTTCCCTGCCTATATGAGAATGAATAGTTTCCGCCGTCCGTCGTCGTCGTGGGTTTACGATGTCTTATTCTGTCACACGGTGTTATATGTGAAGCAGGCGGGTTATTCCGTTTGAAGATGAAGTGTTAACTCAAATTGATTTAGCTATCGGACTTAAACTGGAGGTTGTGTAGTTTTTCACTTAAATCGGAAATCGTGTACAAATCGTGACCACTTCCAAAACGATAAGTGATACAATAAAGTAAGAATGAAATTTAGTTTGATATTTTTAACCACATTTTCTCTTATTTCGTAGCATCAGGGCTTAGGAATAGTCAAAAGATCAATAACAACTTATAAATTTTGGAAGGGGTTGATCCTATAATTTTTCTAAACATTTAGACCACAATTTTTCTTTATAACTTGAGAGTTTATGTGCAAGAGATCAATACAATTCAACGTTAGTATAGCGATGATTAATCCGTTGAAAGTGACAGATGACGCAAGATATGTCTGGTATTGCGATACCGGATCCAATGAAGATGACGGATGATCTTTAAAACATGCGAACTGTCAACGACTTTTCTCCCAAGAGCAATAGTCTCAATTGATCAATAATCGTAAGGAATGTGCAATATTGAGGTAACGGATCAGTTGGTAGTGACAGATAAGCCCTTGAACATGCGTACTGTCAACCACATCGTTCCTGTCAGTCCTGGTACTTGCTGAGCTGAAGATACTGATCAAAATTCAAAAGAAAATTGCATTTCTTTTGAGTTTCTATAGAGTTTCCCATAAAAGGCGAGGAAATATTTTGACAGTTCATTGCAATCATGTTACAATAAACCACAAACGACGGACGACGTATAAATGTAAACATATCTCCAGCCTCTCTCATGGAGTTCCAAAAATGTGTAGGCGACCATTTTTAAATGATGTCATGTTCTTTGGAAAACTCTTTAACTTCTTATTACAATTAGTAGGACAAACAGTAAACAGAAATCATTGCTTTACGAGTCCAGGTGAGTCTCCTGGAGATTTAAGTATATAAACCTAAAATAACTGTGATACATTTCTGCTGTCACTAAAACCTTTAAAAATTCCTATGTCCAAATCTTTGTAACTTAAAATTCCACACTGACTTTCCGTAAGCCACCGAATTACCCGTTGGAAATATGCTATTGTGTTCCCATTTCAATGGATCATGACCTCTTGATGCTCCTCGTGATGCGTTTAAGGAAGTATGTACTGAATTCCACATGTGTCTTAATTTTTACCGTTTTTCACTGGCGCAGAGTTTCCATATATAAATACATAAATTAGCAATAAAAAATTAAAATTCGTATTCCGCCAAGCTCCATGCGTCGACAGCCTGTTGTTCACAACGACGATGGTTGACCCAAAGCAGCATACAAAAAAAAAAGAGCCAAAGAATCAAGTGAAAGAAAATTGTCCACAATTTGTAGAGATCGCCCCTCGGAACCAAAACGAAATGCATCAAGCACAGAACCATTCACGAAAATCTTTAATTTTTGGCCAAACATTTGTTGTTAACACAAAATCGTGCCCAGCGTTGCATTTCCGAAGTACAACAGCATCCAAAGCTAATTACGTAGCATGATCATTTGGTCATATCCCTCATCAGTGATGTTGCATTCCAACATGCATCCCGAACGCTGACAATACACTCAACGCACCACATCAGACATATATAGCAAGCCCTTTAAGGTCTTGGAAGATTCAAAGAATATGGAATGGATCTTAAAATCCCTTTTGCAAATCCCGTAAAGTTCAGGTTCTTTGGTGCCTAATCGATTCAGACTTTGTTTGGTTAAGAGCGCAGCATAAAATGAAGCACAGAGTTCAACAAATATCACGTGTGGTGTACCCTAATCCTCGTAATTATCCAAAAGAAAAAAAGTAAAGAATAAATCCAAGAAGATACAAATCTTTGTGGAATTGAATTTGCAGTTTTCTTCATAAATTAATTCACAAATACGTTGACCGAAATGGGACACAAAGTCAACGAAACTCAAACGTGTCACCAGCACCACACGCAGTTCAGTTTGTCCGCAGATGAGGACACTCCGGTGACAATAATTGCTACAAAATGTCGTGTCTTGCTTTTGCAGCGGACATATTGGAGACATGCAGCGTAAAAATGGACAATACTGAAATCATATGTGCGGCTCTGCGGTCCGTTATCATGGCTTCAATTCGAATTCGAACACGGAAATGTGCGTGCAGAAATTTTATACGATATTTTGTGTGTTAAGAATTAAGGGAAATCATCAGATCTCCAGTGGATTTGCAAAATGTGTGTACCAGTTCTTTAACAACCAAAAAGGTAAATGAATTAGCTGAGACGAAAATTGTGCAAGATAGAAGTTGACATTAATCCAAAGAAAGAAATGATAATAAGCCAGTTTAAGAATGTTTGGGATTTTTTTTTGGGGAACCTGTTAAAGAAGATCAAAATGTTGTACGTCCTGCAAAACCTATACTTCTCTTCAAATTCACACTTGACGCGAGTTAAGCTTAGGACTAGTTTTTCCCTGAGATATTTGGTTTAACTTTCTCACTTACTTACTTATCTGATAACCGATCCATTAAGGGTATCTGCCTTTCATTGGTTGTGATTCCTTGCGATGATCCTTCAGTCGGCGAGACCAAGCACTATTGGGTCTGTAACCGCCTGTTCACTGTAGCTTAGAGGTTCGGTCTTCCTGGTCGTCTCGAGCCGGAGAGATGGGATTCGAAGATTTACTACGCTGGAACGTTGTTGACCATTCACTCAATGTGGCCGAGCCAGTGTAGTGGACTTGTTTTGGCCCTTTCGACCAAAGATTCTCTATATCAAGATCCAAAACCATCGAAAGTATCACCTACTAAAACACATTTGTTTACATTGTTGTATTTGTAATTTTGACACTATATCGAACATTTGTTTAAGTTTTTCTCCCATATTAGTAGAGAATTTATACAAAAATGTTACAATTAGATTCGTTACTATTAACGAAATTCATTATGAAATACAAATCTACATTGATTTCTTGAGTTTTCTGTACTAAAATCAGAAAAATTCATGGGGATGTGTTCCAAAACGTTTGTTTGTTATGGTGTAGACACACTTTATAAATGAAAAAGTTAAATTTAATTTGATATGTCGATTCACAAAAAGTTCTTTTAATATGTCGCTCCACAAAATGTTTCCTTTTTTCTACAAACAATTAAGCTTCCATTTTGTGCTTTTTATAAGCTTTGAATTAAGTTGGTTCGTAGAGGTGGAATCTGCTAATGGGATAATTGACAATCAAGATATTCACCAAGCTTTCCGTAAGATGATTCAACTCAATTTAATTCGTTGAACAAATTCCAATAAGCGTTGTCTAAATAATGTTTGCCAAGGTGAAATTTTCAAGATGTTCCAAATATACATATATCGAATAAATAAACTAAATTGACTGTCATGTGATGATATTCCTAATGCCAAAAGTTTTTGTGATAAAATTTGATTAAGAAACAAAGATAACCGAGGAAATGCTGCAGTTTTATTTGTAGTTATCTAGTAGCTTTATTCGTTTCTTATTGTAACAGAAACGTCATATTCCTTGGAAAATAAAATTCACAATTTTGTTGTGACAGCTGTTTAGTCAACAATTGTGATTATCACCTTAAAAATTGGTTAATTTCATCTGTCATCAATCAAAAAAACCACAGAGAATGAAACAGACATAAATAAAAAAAATAATTAAACCAATTAAGTTCATAATTTCTTTATTTTGAATCAGTTTAAAAACATTTTTCCTTATCAACCAATTGTTGGAATAAACTTGTTCATTTAAGGTCCGAAAAGCGCTTTGAAATTCATTCCTTTGATTTTTATACTTTTTGAACACTGCAATGAATTTCAAACAAATCTGTGGAAAATTAATCACAGCTGTCAATGTATACCAACATTAGATGGGTGCGTGCAAATTGACGTTTCAGTTTGTAAGCAAACTGGATTGGGATATTTGCTTTTGATTACATCCATATCTTGGTACAGCTCGTAGAATTTACGATTGAATTATTTTAAATATGGTGGATTTCGATTTGAAATTCGTTGCTCTTTACCAAGATTTACCTTAATAACTGAAACACAAACACGCTTTAGCTTCGGCTGCGCCTGCGTTACGATGGGCCTGCTTCGAGGTTGCTTTGAATGACATTTCTAAAATGACACTTCTGTCATTAGCAGCTGTTATTTTTTCTCAAAAGTTTGTTTTAATTTTTCGTGCAGTAAAATATATGAATTTTGAAATCGAAAAAATTTAACTTATCGTGAAAGTAGCTTACACAGCCTTACTCATGGAGCAAGAAGAAGCGCAGACCGAGAGACGTTGGTGGGTCCCGGAGTCTACGGAGTTCTTCGAAACTCATTTACTGTTCTACAAAAATAAAACGTTTTCAAGAAAAAATTGTATAGTTATTCTATGTATTTTTGAATAACTTACCTTTTAACTTTTTCTAATAACCTCCAAAAGCAAATGTATTTTGTTTGCTGACTTTTTTTTTACAGCTGTTGAGCTGTCAGTCAAAGCAATTGTTCAGCAAATTTGAACTAGAGCTTCCGTTTGCAGTCACATTACTTAACATTACGTTCCTTTCCTTACGATTGTCAAACGATACGTAAGGTCAGAGCTTCATTGTGATAGCATGCATTGAATTCCTATGGCTGAACTTGTAAACGTCAGGCGAAGCCGAAGCTGAAGCGTATTTGTGTTTCAGTCATAATGTAATCTATCGTTGATCTGCTGGCTTTTGAGACGACACTGTTACCGTGCCAAAAGGTTTCAAAAGCTGGTATAGTTAGGTGGAAAGAATATAGTAGGCAACATTAAGCAAGGCAGGACAAAGGATCGTCTCTTTTACTCTTGATGGAGTTATTTGAATTGTGTGACTCCGGGAAGAACATGAGAACGAGTTTTGAAGTTCACATAAAAAGTTTAAAGCCCGTTTGCTTTTTTAAGTTAGGTAGGTATACTTTTTTTTCTCAATCCAATTTCCGTTTAAATTGAGCACTTTAAATAAACTTAACAAATATCTAAATACTTTAAATCCGTACAACCCTACTTCCAGCTAAATTCTACAACTATAAGTCTAAATATAATCGATAACCTCTACTAAAAGGTAAAATACTAGAACTTCCTGAACTTTCATAACCCTGTGTTCCTATGTAGTTATGTAACACAACAAAAGTAGATAGTTTAGAGTTCTATTGATAAGATCACATTCCTATAAGAACTCTAAGAACTTCTTATACCTAGACTTAAACAGCAGCAGGCTGGCTGCCGTCTGTCCGTCTTGTTTGTCGTCGATGTTCTTTTTCCCTAACTATTTTCCTCATCCTCACTTTCCTCGTAGATACGTACGTCGGTTGTCGTCGTCGTCGTCGTACATATGTTTGGAGAGACTCCATTTCTTTGGCCATGTCCATGTCCAGTTTGGCTACCCACAACACATAACAATGTGCTATTGTCCTCGCTCTTTTGCGTCAAAACTATATTAGAGATAGGAGGTTATAGCAAGCTTGTTTGGGGGGCTACAAAAAACAACTCTCGTGCAACAATGCTACACAGGAAAATAACACAGAACGAATGTTTGGAATCTATGTGGTTGCGTCGTTTGTTAAGACTCGCTTTGCTTTAGTCGCTCGCTGATGTGACTTCCTTTTATTTGCAGTCGCAATCGCAACCAAACCGACTAAAACAAACAAGCCTATTCTATGGTGAGTTCACGGAAGAAACATGACTTTACGTTACGGTAAGGAGCGTGAAAAGTATGGCGACAATTGGAATTTATTTTCAATGTTCGCGCCTAGATCGGACCTACACTCTAATGGGTATCCCGCGAGTTTGTCGCGAGTGCAATTAAACTGTAAGCCACAGGGTGACATTAGTTTTATTGCATTGCAAATTCAAATTGCGATTTACCAGATACTCTTGTTTTTTTTTTGACAGGTGTATTTCTCCGCGTTCCATTTTAGTGTTTTATGTTCTCCCAAAATCAATCGTTTTGACATTTTTAACTTCGTAGTCTTTTGAAGTGAATCATTTTGACGTTTCTTGACTTTAGTTCACTACCACATGAATCTTAAAAAGAGTGTAAGACAGGCATTTTGATTTTTCCCTTAAATGAACGGGAACGAGAAAAATTATCATGAAACGTCAAAAAGAGTATCCTCAAAAGAATACAATATGAGCACGGCCATATTCAATATGGATATTGGGTTCTGTCACTTTTAAGCAAATCAGTACCTGTCAAATATCGTCTTCAGATGAAATTCCCCTTAAAACTCTGTGTCCGACTATCATGTTACAAGGGAAAGAATGAGAGGGAGTGTTGAAGTCGTGCTTGAAATTATACCAAAGCAAAATCAATTGCCAGGAATCGCTTAGGCATATATGTATACTGCATGTCGACTGGCTATGGCCAGGCCAAGTCATCATGCTATGTTTTTTTTTTTTTTTTTTTGGGTATACACCAAAGAGAGGAGGACTTCTTTTGAAGTCTTCGGAAGTTAAGGTGGTTGTATGTTGACGACACCGATCGGCTGCCGCGATTAGCCAAATGGAAATTAGCAAGTGGTGTTTGTAATGAGAACTATATAAGATGTGATTCACAATCTGAATTTATACAGTTTCGGTATAACTGTTTCTTTTGTCGCCGCATACATTTATTTTGACGTTTTTTTTTGTGTTTCTTTCTCAAAAACATATCAGACTTTAGTTTTGTAATGTCTTGTTGACGTTTCTTTTTTTTTTGTCAAAAAAAGAAAAATGGTGTTCGTTTAATTTAAACAATTGTCAATAAAACTAAATGTCTTTAGTTTTCTATGTTATTGTCTTTTTGTTTTTGGTCTTAAAGCTTTTGTGTCAAGTAATTATTATGGTTTAAACGTGATTTTGTGACACGAGGTTTATTAATTGCTTTTCAAAATTGGGGGTTTAACCTGACGTGTTAAGGTTTCCCGTTCACTTTTCGAAATTAACTAACTTAATTTAAAATTGTGAATCTTTGATGGGAGCAAAGTTTAAGCATGTGGTTGCTATGTTTTTATATGTTGGGAATTTGGAACAATTTGTCTTCCCATCAACGTTAAAGTTGGGAATTTGGAACTGACACTAAAAAATGTGATATGACGCAGACAGACGATATTGTTGAATAATCAACTGCAGATCTATCCTCAGGACCAGACATAGTGGAATAAGTTCGTAAATTAAATCTCACTCATTGAATCGAATCTCCCACCCGAGGTAAGGTAGATTTAATACAAACACCGTTTGACATTTAAAAAACATATTTTGTTGTTTTTTAAAGAATGAAAATCGAAATATCTTAAAAAGTTTGAAATAATTTTTAATAATTTTTGGAGAGAAAAAGATGATTTCTTGAAACAAAAACGTTTTGGCGCCAAAACAATGGGATTTTTTGAAAACTTAGCAAACTTTGCTAAATTATCAACTAATTACCATTAAATTAAGCAATAATTCATTCAATATAAAAATTGAGGTGCTTTTTTCTAGGTTGATACTTAATAAGGTACTAAAAGACTCAAGGACTAGTTATAGCTATCATTGGCTGTTTGTATTCAAACCAATTATTGAATTTTTTTGAATGCTTGATTCCAATCGGTAAATGTGTGTTCAATGACAGAAATTTTAATGAAAGCTATAATCAACATGTCGAAAAATTCCAATGATGAAAACTAATTATCAACCTTAAGTTAATTTTTAATTGTTTTCAATGAACAGCTGATAATTGAATTCACATTTCGAGACATAACTTAATCACTGAAAGCTTTCCATTTTGTTTTGCCACCTGTCAGTTGAACTCTTAATAATCAACTCAAATTCTGAATTCCAATCAGGAAATATTTAAATTGAATCAGGACATTTTGTTTCAGTAACACAAATTTTCTATGAAAGCTATAACCGAACTGTCAAAAAGTTTCAATGATTGGTTTTAATGATAGCTATAAGGTGCCAAACCTTAGGGTTTATCATTAAAAGTAAAACTGATGGGCGATGGGAATACAAAGAAAATTTATCGCTTTCAGTGAAACGACTTTGTTCCGAATTATAAGCTATGACTGTTCAACAAGCTACACTAGACCAAAAATACTCCATTTCCAAGATCGGAATCTCAGACTGACATTTCGGTTTGCCTACAAGCTAACTACACACTAAATGTGACAAAGTGTGCGTGAAATGATGCAAAAAACCAAACACATTCTCACATTTAGTGTTTCGGCACATCAAAATGCTTCATTATAGTAATCAGCCCGATCTAAATGCTTTATTTTGAATGTTTTATGGCCTCGTTCAAAAACTAAACAATTCTTACCAACAGAATCTGAAGTGCTGACATGGTCTTAAATTGGAAGATTTGTATAGCTTTTTAATTTCAATCCAAATAAATGTTGTTAATGTATATTAAATAAAATAAAATTGACCAAATACATATTAAATGATTTATTAGTGCTGTATTTTGTTTACTTAAATTATTTGCGAACGCAATATGCGCTGCAACTGGTTAAGTAAAATTGGAAATGGACAAAGTGTAACTCAATACTTTGTAAAACAAGAAAACACACAATTTTTTCAGCTGTAGTTTGCTTAGAACATTTTTTTTGGCGACGTTAGAAGTTCAGGTGGAAACAATAGGCGGGTGTCTCCGTATTTTTTTTGTACAGACAATGGTACGAGAAGCATACTTGTGAAGTTCCATTGCCAACTTTAGCTAGTTCAGATTCCTCAATTAGATTAGTATTTTCATCATTTAAGCCGTTCGATGATTGCAAGACCAAATTTAAGTTTTGTTTGTTGCAGAAATATTCCTGAAAATTTCCTTTTGAGGGACTATGTTAGAGTTGGAATTTTGTTTGTAGTTAGATTTTGTAATAAAAATTTGAGGGAACCATGTTTTAAAAATAAGTTGCTTTGTGTAAAGCATCTTTAAGGAATAGAAAAAGGCAATATGTTTACACACAATACCAACTAAATGAGTGCAATAAATAGATTTAAGTAACTTTTTTTTTATTCCAGTATGGGGAAACCGAACACCCAATAGAAAAAAAATCGGTGAACGCGCCAAAATGCATACTTCTTGACTAAATAATGTTATCTTCTATGCTTACGCATAAAATTACGAATTTTGTAGCATATGAACATTTCTAGAAATTTTACAATGTGAACAATTAAATGTGCTATGAAATAATTGGCTGCTATTAATCCTAAATTTTTTTCTAAAAAGTTGATGAAGGTTAGCTGAAGCGGAAATTTCTTTAATGAACATACCTAAAATATTATTGGCTTTCTCAAAAATATTTTTCTACGCTAACCTCTGCTTTATATCTGAAAACTATTGTTTATGTATATTTTCTTCTATGTTCTGCATTTATAAAATGTAATCTACGTATTATTAGCAGCATTTTTACTAAACATATCCTTCGAACAATAATAAGTAAACTTGAACTTTGGTAACTAAACATTTTTAAGGAATGAATGAAAATTATATTTTGCGTTAAACTGTGGGAATTCACTAAAAAAAACTTCTGTACGTCAACAATAAACATTAATGTCGATTACTTGATCTATTAAATTAGTTGTGCATGAATTCAGAACGATTTTAAGACGCTTTCATTTTGTGATATATGTCAAAATTTTCATTTTATTTGCTCTGCATTTATTCAACAGGTTCGCTATAATCGTTCTGATTATTTTTTTTAAAACATCAGTGTTCCTTTGATGCATAGTTTTTTTTTTTATAGCAAATACATCTATGTTTCCATCAATCAAGAATGTTATGGATAAGGTATTTTTAGATTATAACTCTTTTTTTAAATTTAATATTTATTAATCAAAATGGAATTGAAAAATAGTTGCAAGCTTAAATCATTAAAAACAAACTATAAATATACTTGGATTGGTTAAATTTATACAGATTTTAATTACTTGCAAACAAAATATTTGGGCTGTTCATTAACGAAAATTTATTAGAATTCAATAAAAAAATTGCGCTCGCACCCTTAACTTGATGGTTCTTCGAACGCATCTTTGATACAATAATTCAAGGTTAATTATGAAATTTAAAGAATTTCGTAGTGATAACTCTAAATTAGTGAATTAATTATAATAAACTGATGTTGAACATGCTTTTTTCAAGACAAAAATGTACATTAGTTCGCTATCAACAAAATTACTGCAAAATTAAAGCTTAAAACTGACTTTTTCATCAAAAAAAGTAAAAAGAAAAACCTGAAAAAAACTTATTAACCCCCCCATTTTGTTTTTGCTGTGCAAAGTGCCGCTAGCCCACGGCATCGTTTTTTTTTTTTGTTTGTGCTCACATCTATTCATGGACTAATTGTCAAAATTACAAATACAACAATGTAAACAAACGGGTTTTGGAGAGTGAAACGTACGAAAGATTCCGATCTTGGTAAATGGAGTATTTTTGCACTAGACTACTCTGACAGAAAATGGTAGCTTTGTTGTGTTTATAAAAAAATGTCTGCACTGCCAAAAATTTACTAGCTAATTAAACCCCGGATAAATGCCTCGCCTTAAATTAACCGTTTTGACAGGCTCCTTTGCGGGCTAGGCAATTATGAAAAAATCGCTTAAGTGCACATATTCCCTGGAAAGTCATTCCTGTACCCAAAAATCCCCATCCCAAATGGATCATATTACAATTTCGTATGATCTGGATAATTTGACAATATTATGTCTGCTTGACTTTTCCAAGGCCTTCGACAGAGTAAACCAGTATATTCATTGTATTAAGCTGAATCTGTACCTTGTCTTCAATAGCACATCTGTACGCTTAGTTAAATACTGTGTATATTGAACCGACCTCAGATAGTAAAAGTTCGTGACAATTTGTCGGATTCAATGAATTGCTGGTCTTCCGCAAGGCTCAATTTCAAGCCCTATGCTATTTTATATGTTCATTAACGAACTCTACAAGTTTGTCATAGAGTCACTTTACATTTTTTTGACGATCATTTTCAATTGTACCTTTCCCGACCTTTTAACTTGTCGGATAACCTTATCTGTAGAGTTAATGTAGATCCTTTAGAAATCTACAGGTGGTCCTTGTGCAATGGCTTAACTCTTAATCCTATAAAATCGCAGATCACCATTTTGAAACTTAATATCAGTAACCTACCACCTGTCTTCTTATCATGTTTTCAACTTTAATTTGTTGAGTCTGTCACTAAAGCAGGCTTGAAATTAAATCGGACTCTCTCTGCAAACGAGCATGTCAACCTCTCCATTGATTGGACGCGTATTTATAGTGGTATCTTTAAGTTAAATCTCTTTTCTGTTCATGCCATTTGACTATGGAACGCAATGCCTATAATCGTAAGACAAATTTATTTAACAAAAAAGTTTAAAAACCGTTGCTTTTGAATTTTAGTTCAAGTAATCTCGACAGTATGATAAAAAATAAAAACAAAAACACATCATATTTAGCTTCTTCTAAGTCAATTTTAAAATTTTGTTCATCCAACTAAACTGTTCAAAAAGTACTGAAAAAGTTTAATAAGAAAAAATCCTTCGAGTTTTGGTCCTTAGAAACAAAAGTGTTATTAGAAACATAAGCTTGAGGCACTTATCTAGGTCTTACTGTGTAGGAACATCATATTCCGCATTGTTATTTTCCTTAAATCATAGCTTATTCTTCAAAAAAAATCTATGTTACCACTAATCCGAAATTCTTGTTAAAGAATTTACCTACCTATACTTGGTGTTTGATCTTTTTAATAAAATTAAAAGGCTTTTTGAACTTTTTTAACCGCGGTTCAAACCTTTTCCTGAGTACCTTGTTGCAGATGGAATACCTATCACTTTTGAATACTCTATCAGCCGCTAGGCATGTAAATGAAATTAATTTCATATTTCTTTCTTTTTTTGACAGGTGGAAATGCTGAGCTACTACGTGGGATTGGGATGGATGAATATATCAAAGGAAATTCTTCCATTGTTTGAAAATAAACATAAAAAACAAAATTAAAATAAACAAAAATAAAAATAAAAAGTATAAACACACAAAATAAAACATAACTCATTTTATTAGATGCATATAGGAGCAAGGATATACGAGGACGAGTCCATATTCTTCATCATACATATGCACCATCTCCATCATCATTCGTATCGTAACGAGATGGTGGTGTACCGAAACGTTTCTGACGTCTATACTCTCCACATATTGTTGAAATAATTTCAAAAACCGACAACAACAACAACACAAAAAGAACAGAACTGAACTGAACTCAACAGAAAAAAAAATCATCAAAAACTGGCAAACAGCCAAAAATTGAGGCTCCTGTTCTGTGAATGTGTATAGTTTATCCAGGACAAAGTTTCAGTTTCTAGAAGAATGTTTTCCCGCAGGTCATGGCCTAGAATAACGGATAGTGGGTATCGCGCCCGCCACCGTTCGTCGTAGCCGCCACGCGGCTTGAACGTGTACTTACACTGAACATTCAAAAAGAGGTGTAGTGGATGGTTGAGGAGGTTCTAGTGAGGCGGAGTAGAAGCAGATACATCCATATGAAAACCCATAGACAAATATATCAGCATATCCTTGTTGGGATAAGGAAAAAACTTGTTGTTATAAATTTATTTTAATGTTCTCTCCAAAAACTCTGCAGTCAAGCAGGAACCAGGACCAGAAAATCCAAGCATGGCACAGGAGTAGAGCAGCACATCACATATGTATACAATATATGTACATTTGTAGGTATATAAGTAGGTGTATTCAACATTGTATAGATACAGAAAACGGATGACAGGTAGATATGCAGGAAGGCATATAAATGGAGTTGAGCCAAAGGCGCATTTGCGCGACTATAATGTTTAATTAAGTTAATTACATGATTTTCGGAAGGATAGCAATATAGACTAAGCTTAATATTATTTTATGCCTGGATTGTCGTATGAAATTTATAATTTTCTAAGGTAGAAACAAAAGAGGAAGAAAATGCTTAGTTTTTCTCTCTCTCTCTTTCTCCCACTGTCTTAAGCTTTGGGATAATGAATTTGAGCTTGACTTTGTTTCAGCCTGGAGCCTTGAAAATAGCATTTTGTAAAAGTAGGTGTTTTTGAGAAGATCGTTTTATAAAAAAGTGGAAAATTGAATTAATTTGTTCTTGGGTTGCAAAGCCGAAATCCGTATTTTTTTCAAATATTTAATTCCTTAAGAAGTCTTAAAGAAGTCAAAAAACGTTTTTAAAAAGAATTATGCATAGATTATGATTTTTTTTCAAAAGCTGAAATTTCTTGCCGATATAACAAATTTAAGGTTCATGTTAAGAGGTTCTTATGGTTGTATCACAAACACGCTTCAGCTTCGTCTGCGTTACGGTGGGCCTGCTTCGATGTTGCTTTGAATGGCATTTCTATTATTTCATCCCTCCAAAGAGCAAATATTTTGTTTGTTGACATTTTTTTACAACTGTTGAGCTGTCAGACAAAGCAAATGTTTAGATAATTGAACTAGAGCTTCCGTTTGGAGTCACATTACGTTCTTTTCTTTACGATTGTCAAACGAAACGTGAGGTCGAAGCTCCATTGTCATAGCATGCATTCAGTGGCGTCCTTAGGCATGGGCCAGGCCCAGGGCCCCGCAATTATTTGGCCCCCAAATCCACCAACTCAAAATGAATGAATCTATACAAGAAATATATAGAAAACGAAATAAGGTTAGTAGACATTAACAAAAAAACAAATTTCATTTTACTCTCCGTTCCGTTGAAATTCTCCTCCTCAACATCTTAAACTTCTGGCAACATGAATCCTTAATCATACACCTGCACGCTGTCAACATTATTTTAACAACTTTGCTTTCGTTCTACTCTACAGTTCTGCACAAGTGTTGACAGTACACCCGACCTTTCTCATATCGACCAGTTGACTTTTGTAATTCGGTATCTAATAAATTGTGTTCCCATCGTAAGGTTCTTAAAATGTATACCTATTCAAGAGCATAAATCTGAATATTTGGCTGACACAATCATGACATTTCTGGAAAATCATGATAATTCAATAAAGGATTGTAGAGGACAAAGCTATGATAATGCGTCTTATATGTCGGGATAAAGGAGAAGTGCGAATTTTCTACATTTGTACCTTGTGCAGCACATAAATGATCTAAGGGAGAATTTTGATAAATTTGAAGCGTGTGCCAAAATTCAGAATTCGGATGCTAATTATAAAGACTTAATGCAACCAAGAATAGCACGAAGTTCGCGTGCCACTTTTTTTGATGGCCCTCCACCATCCGTTCAGCTAATTGGGAAAGAAAAGTAGTTTAAAACATCAACTTTTTTCCAATTATTGACACCTTGTAATTAAAAATACGATTCAATTACTATCAAGAAATGTATGCATTGTTTGGCTTTTTTTGTCGATTGCAATATTTGACTTCAGTGGAGTTGCAAAATTCTTGCAGTTTTCAAAAAAATAACATAGAGATGTTGATGCAGAAGAACTTAAGGTAGAATGCCTGCACCTCGTACAGTATTTAAAAGACTTCAATAAAGATGTAAATGAAGATCTTATCACAATATCAAAATTGTACAGTCTAATTACAGTGGACGAAATTGGGAACACATTTCCAAATGTAGAAACTGCCTGTAGAATTTTTTTATCTTTGATGGTTTCAAACTGCAGTGGAGAGCGTTCATTTTCGAAATTGAACCGGATAAAAGTGATATTCAAAGGACAATGCTAAAAGATAGACTAAACAGCTTGCCAATTTTATCAATTGAAAATGAATTACTACAGGAAATTAAATTTGATGACTTAATTCATGCTTTTGCAACTGACAAAGTCAGAAAAGTATGCCTTCAATAACATTTTATTGTATACTTAAACTTGGGAGCGGTACGATTGATCGCAAACTAAAATCTCTTATAACGAAATCTCGCATTTTTAAAAATTTCACGCAAAACAAAATTTCGCATTTTTAAAATCTTACATAAGAAAATCTCGCATTTTCAAAATCCCGCAAACCAAAATTTCGCATTTTAAAAAAAAATCTCGCTTCTGCATAAAATTCTCGCTATAACAAAAACTCGCACCACAAAAATCTCGCATTGTAAAAGTCGGCAAATTCGATCGAATTAAATCCTTTTAATCCTTAATCCAGTTGATCTTGAACACTATGAACAACTGATATAGAAGTCTAATATGCATATAACAAACTTTTACCTTTTCTATCTTTTTCTCATAAATAAACAACAAAAAATAACAAAAACAAAACACAATAAATTCCCAGGAAAGTCATTTAATTGAAAAATAAATTACTTCAATAGTTAACAAACAAAAAGTAAAGATAATATACAAATTCCATCCAAAAGCAATAATTTTAAGATAGCGAGAGGTTTTGAGCTATGCTTCGCAAGTAATCAATTTTTGACAGTTGAAGTCGTTTTTTATATATAATAAAATGATTACAATTTAAAGTAGTAAACAAGTAGACATAGGTAATATCAGACAGACTTATAATCACGCATTGAAATAAAATATTTATTAATTCGCGCGCGCGAATTAATAAATATTTTATTTCAAGGCGTGATTTTAAATTGCGAGATTTTAGTTTGCGAGATATTAATGTAGCGATCTTTTACTAAGCGAGATTTTGTAATTGCGAGATTTCGATATAAGAAATTTAATAATGCGAGATTTTAAGATCCGAGATTTTAAAAACGAGATTTTAAAATGCGGTCAATCGTACCCAACCCCTTAAACTTACATTATATGTATATCTAAAAAAACCAAATCAAAACAAATATAAAGAAATAAACTTACATTAAATTTAAAAAAAATATATAAAAACATTAGAAATAAACCAAAAAAACAATAAGGGTATTCATGTAACGATATAATTTTCTACTTTGTAGAAAAATATAAATTTCCGCAAAGGGTTTACATGAACACCCCATTAAAAATATTTGCGGAAACGTTAGAAGCAAACAAAATTTATCTGTTTTTTTTCTACGATTTCTGCTTCAAATTTGAGAGATAAAAGTCTATATTTTGCAGAATATTTTTCCCATACAAATTTTGACAGTTGATTTCTACCGATAAAAAATTCTACAGTTTTTAAGGTTTCTGTGGGTTTTCTGTGTTTGCATGAATACCCTTAATACAAATTATCCAAAATCAACTATAAAGAAAAATGTTCAACTATTGAAGGTAAATTTAAACAAAAATATAAAAGTATAAAAAAAAATATGTGTTTTATGTTTTTTTTAGTTCTTTTTAAAAAGTAAAAATTAAAAAAAAAAACACACAAACTCATTTTAAAATGGTTTTTTTAACCTGAAGAATTAAAAAAAATATATTATATCTACTTCTTTTGGCCACCAAATCCTATTGGGCCCAGGGCCCCCAAAAGTCTAAAGACGCCCCGGCATGCATTGAATTCCTATGGCTGAACTCGTAAACGTCAGGCGAAGCCGAAGCTGAAGCGTGTTTGTGATTCAGCCATTAAGCATCGAAAAAAATTTACTGCTTTAAATTGGAAAAAAGTGACAGTTAAGTGTCAGTTTTCTTATAGTCGTTTAAAATACTACTCTGTCTACTTGTCTCTATAAATATGATGGATACAACTATCGTCAAAATTACGATACGGTTTCAACTATAATTTATTTTAAAATATTGAATCTCTTTCGGAAGTCTCGCTTTGAAGATGAGTACAAAGCAACCAAATGGACGTGACTTTTAAGGCCTTGGGACACCCTACAGTTTTCGAAAAATGGATTTCTTTGTTCTGTTATATTTTTTCGTTGGCTGTATGGCATATAACAGCGCAGCCGCCCTCTTTTTGGAAGAACGTCCATATTAACATCGTCAAATTTAGGAAAGAAAAAGTCATTAATAATGGTTTTATAGCGTTCCCCATTGCATACGTTATGGCCGCCTTCATTTTATGGAAATATGAACCAATGATTCCCTCTTCCCATACAATACACCAAAAACAGTGATTTTTGAGGAAGTAAAGCGGCGCGGCGTCTTAACAATGGCTTGTGGATTATGATCATTCTAAATATGACAGTTTTGCTTAATAACGTATCCATTTAGCCAAAAATGAGATTCTTTGCTGAACAAAACTTTCTTGGAAAAATCAGATTCGGTGGCCATCTCATTTTGGGCCCATTCACTTGATGTGTTTGTTCGGCTTTAATTTTTGCACGAGTTGAAATCCTTTCTTGTAATTTTCCTTTCGGAAAATCTTCCATTATCCACTATAGAGTAAACTTGGTGCAAAATTGATCCATGACGCAGCGTGTGATGCTTCATGAGAACCGATCTATGATTTTGGTAATAAATTTGCTAGATTTGAAAACGTTATTGGAATAAGTCCATTCAAAATAAAATGCCAAACCAAATTGAGCATAAATCAAGTGACAGCTGTCAAAACCGCTTACTCTGAAAATAGTTGTCAGATTAAAAACCACACGTCTAAAAAAAAAACACCAGTTATCTCTTCTTAAAATTAGTGCTTAACCAACAAAGCTCGTTGTTTTATTAAAAAGCTTGTTGATCGTGTTCTAATAAAAAAGCAACTCTAAAGCTCTGGACACACTTAACTGAAAAAGAAACACAATTTTGAATTTTACAGTTCAGGCTCTGTTCAGATACAAAAAAAGAAACGAGCCTTGAAATTAAGACGAAGATATAAAAATATAAATGGAAATTACACTGAGCCTCCACTTGAAATAAATGATTTCAAGAAATGTGTCATGTAGAGAATGTACATATCTTGATTTGAAGTTCACATTAATTCCAGAACCAGAAAAGTCGGATGAATACGTTCATATTATAATATTAAATCACTTATGAAATAATAATATTTATTTAAATTTTTGTTTAATAAAATCATTTTGTACATAAACAATTACTATATTATAGTTCATGGTTTATTTTTCGAAAATAAATAAATAAATAAAATAAATTTTTCCAATAACATTCTGCAAAAATTTGTGTGGTCACTTCAATTTTCCAAAGTATCTCTTTAAACAGTCAAGGTCGTGCAACTCTCTTTTGGTCAAAAATGGATTTACAAAAAATCTGTAATTCCTTTTTTATTGAGGTCGTTCTGCCTCTTTCCGCAATTTCATGAAAGAATGCAATTTCAGTAAGTTCTCTAAAATCAAAAGACGTGATTTACTTGATGAGATTATAGCGAAGAATGAATAATTACAGCATAATTTGCACACACCGTTTAAGAAATATAAGCTTTAGTTATAATGTCACACAATATGTCAGAAATAATTATTGCTAATGGAAGTGCGGCCTTAACTTTGTCCGTGATTATAACAGATAGTTTAGAGCTATAAATGTCAAATCAGTGATTGAATCGGAAAAAATTAAACAAAGAGTAATACAATTTTAAATTAAATTTTAATTAATAAATATTCCTTATTTTGAAAAACATATACTATTAACATTCTATTGAAAATAAAAAAGAATAAAATAAAGGAAGTGCGGTGTAAAAATCAGTAAAAACTTTATTGGAACGGCCGGTGGGCAAACGCCAGATTTAAGCCTAGTGCGCTGCTGATGCCAAACGAAAATTCCCATACAAAAATGACATGGCGAAATCATAAACGAAAAATTTCGCAGTGCTTTTCGTTTTTTAGTACGCTGTTGAACGACGAAATGTGTCATTTTAGTGGATAGCTGTACTAGATTTCTTAGTACAATTCTCCACTCTTTTCGTTCTCAATTTAATTGCCCAGCATATTAATTGCTTGCGAAATTTTGACGTTTAATTTTTTTATTGAAAAAAAAATTGTTTAAGCCCCTAGTACGCTGCTGATGCGAAACGAAATTTTTCGGCGGTCTCCAAGTGCAGAGCGAAATGAAAACGAAAACCACAGCGGAAAAATATTTGTGGAGAGTTCTGTCTGGAAGTTGAATTTCACTGCTTGTCTTCATCACTTCTTGCACATCACCAATAACATCTTGAGTTTCCGATTCAGAAATGCAATGTTGGAACACATTTGACAAATCCATTTTATTTTAAATCATATATAAATCAAAGTCAAAACACCGAAAGTCACGAGTAAAGCCTAGTACGCTGTTGATGCGTAACGAAAAATCCCATACAAAAATGACATGACGAAATCATAAACGAAAAATTTCGCTGTCCTTTTTTAGTACGCTGCTGAACGACGAAATGTGACATTTTAGTGGATAGCTGTACTAGATTTCTTAGTACAATTCTCCACTCTTTTCGTTCTCAATTTAATTGCTCAGCACATTAATTGCTTGCGAAATTTTGACGTTTAATTTTTTTATTGAAATTTAAAATAAAATGGATTTGTCTAACATTGCATTTCTGAATCGGAAACTCAGGATGTTATTAGTGATGTGCAAGAAGTGATGAAGACAAGCAGTGAAATTCAACTTCCAAACAGAACTCTCCACAAATATTTTTCCGCTGTGGTTTTCGTTTTCATTTCGCTCTGCACTTGGAGACCGCCGAAAAAATTCGTTTCACTTCAGCTGCGTACTAGGCTTTAAGCAATATTCACATGAGCACGACCAACGACCAACGAATGAACGAATATTCGTCGATTTTGACATTTCTTTCACATGGGAGTTTTTAATTCGTCGCGAATGAAGTTTGACATTCACCACTGAAACCACAACAAGAACGATTTTTTTAGGTTAAGTACGCGCGATTTTTTTATTCGTTGCGAGTGTGGATAATGTGGAACGCGAATAAAGTTTGACAGTTCCTATCAACTATAATTTTTTTCGCGACGAATAAATTTGTTTTCTTAAATTTATTAATATATGATATTGAAAAGTAAAAGTATGCATCATAAATCAAATAGAAACTATATTGCTAACGTTTTGTTAAGAATTTGTGTGGAAATATGTCTTCAAACGTATATAAACTCACATTTTGTAATTCATTCGTCGTTCGTTGGTCGCGCTCATGTGAATGATGCTTTACATGTAATATTTTTCTAAAAGAACGTAATTTGAATAATAAATATTTTAATTAATCAAACTAAACCTTAAAATATTTAACATGTATTTTGATTAAAAGCTAAAAAAGTTATTTATTTATTAATTGAAAACTAACAAAAGTTGTTTGGTTGTGGTTTCAAAGCTTTATCTGTCAAACTACGATTCTGTAAAACAGGGACGTACTTTTTTGTTGGCGATTGTAGGCGCCTTAATATTAGGTTATAATTTTCATTATTAAAACGTTTTGTGCGTTTAGATTTCCTATATGCTTTTTTAATATTGCTTTTAAATGTAAATAAGTAAATTGTAAAAATTCATATTAAGGGAATCTTGGCTAAGAAAAAACAATAAGATTGAGGAAAAATTGTAAATGGTAATTTTTTGCTATCAAATACCTTTGATACCTTTTTTGTTTTTGAAAATGCTTAAAATACGGAAAATCCACAGTGGTTTATTGAAACAATTAAATTCTGAAGAAAATGTATGCATTATCATAAAAAAGTAAGAAAATAAGAAGTGAATGTTAAGACGCCTAACTGCTGGAACATAATACAAAATCGGAGCCGGAGTCGTAACTGGAGTAGGAAAATCTGTCACAAATTGTCGTACGTTTCACAAAAAGTACGCACACAATGTGTCGTACGGCTTTTTGATGTTATTTGGTATATTTGCAGTTTACAACCACATCAAATTTTTCAGAAAATATTTTTTTGTTCACTTTTATTTATTATTTAAATATTTTTCCACTTTTTTATTGAAAAACTATTAAAAAAAACATAATCACCAAGTTATTCACTTCAAAAATGGAAACGTCACATGTGTCGTACGTCAAATTTAAAATTTGGTCAACTCTTCCGACTCCGGCTGCGGCTCCGATTCCAGTTGCGTCGCGTTGTGTTCGTACATTTGCATTTGCGTAAATTGAATACTTTGACAGCTTTTCCAGTTACGACTCCGACTCCGGCTCCGACACCATTGTATTCCAGCAGTAAGTGGGTTACCATCGAAAATTACTCATTCCTGTTGGAATACATTTGTGTTTGTGAAAACTAATACCATCAAAAATAATGCCGCATTTTCTTACAATAATGACACTTTATATATATTTCTTCTCCAAGGGTTAAGTCAAACCCATAAATTTGGAGGAATGTCATGAGGTTTGACGTTTGTAGCTTTGACTTTGTAGAGTTTTTGTAATACATTTTCTCCACTGCTAAAATGTCAAAGGCATGAATTTGGATAATTGTCCTGTTCTTAAAAATCACTTATTGTTCAAATTTTTGTGTGTCAATATTCATAATTTTATTGAATCTTCGCCTTTTTTGCTCTAACCCTCGAATCGATTTTTTTAATAATATTTTTCATGTCATCTCAAACAGATAAGTACCTCTCTATAACGATACTGATTGTTTATTTTTCTAAAATCAATTTTTTCCATCAAAAACAAAAAAGAAAAAAAAACTCTCAAAGGACAAAGCGATTAAAAATCACAAAATTTCATTATGGACTTTGAGGCTACAAGTTGCAGTAGTGGCCACAAAATTGTGGTCGCTGGTCAGGAAGAAGAGTAAAATCATTTCGTAAAAAAAAAGAATCCGCTTTCTCCTTTTTCCCATCGTTTCCCTATTCCAGACCTATAATATAGGTATAGTTATGGGTACCTAACGTAAATCCTTTATTTTTTCGTCCTTTATTTTTGTTCTCCGCAAACACAAACTAAACAATCAAAATCCTTTTTATAGCAAGGACGACTACAACGATGTAGATGATGATGATGATGATGATGGCGATGATGATGGTGATGATAAAAGTTTGTAAAACACGAGATTCAATTTAACAACCTCCATGGATGATACAAGAGTAAGTTCCTATATAACATAACCTTTATAGTGTAGCTTTATCTATATACATTATACTGACTGAAGAGTAAAAAGCAGAACTGTGCGGTATTGAAACAACAGCAACAAAAATAAAATAAAAATAAAAATACACCGTTTGGCTTTTTCACTTTGTATCAGAAAACTCTATAGAGCTGATATTTTTTACCAAAGGACCAAATAACAATTTGCACAGTGAAGTGCAAAAAATGTAATAAGTCACGGTTAAGTGATCAAAGTGACGCAGAATAACCTTCAGAGAGCATTTGAACGAACCATCATCCACATCCACATCTCGACATCCATCGGCATCGCCGTTCAGGCGTTTGTTTTCTATTTTATTAGATTTTATTTATTTTGTAATACATACATACATACCTATTATTTCGTTTGTAGCTATTTGTTTTATTATTTTTATTTTTAATAAAAATACATTTTATTTGAGCTTTATAAAGAACACATACATATAATATGAATTGGAGCTTATACGCAGGTATAAATATCAAAGCGACGAAGAGTACACACAAATGTTCGAAACTTTTTATATTTGAAGATCGAAAGTAGGGTCGTTTAAAGCATACATTACATATGTCATACATTGAAATTTATAACTTTTTATTTTCGAACATCGGAAGGTGGAGCATCCTTTATACGTCATCATTTAAATATACCTTACATACCCTATGTGACCCTATGCTCTATAATACATCAAAGAACAAATTATTAAAACTACGTAAACATGTTCGAAACTTTTCATATTCGAAGATCGAAACATCGAAACTTTTTATTTTCGAACATCAAAAGATAGGATTACTTAAACATGTACATATTGCATACGCTACCCTATTAAAGGTATACAACGAGCAACAAATGATTAAAACGATTAAAATTACATACAATTGTTCGAAACTTTTTATTTTCAAAAATCGAAATCGTCTTTAATATATGTACATATAATAAATAATAAAAATAAATTAGGTGGCGCAACGAGTCCATGAAGAACCAGGGCCTAGTGACTTACAACTCTCAACCATTCCTGTGTGCGAGTAATGTTGTCAGAGATGGAAGGGACCTACAGTTTTTATGCCGAATCCGAACGGCTAATTTTGAGAAAGCACTTTTCATGACAAGAATTACTCTTGGAGGATTTGTCAATTCCTCGCAAGAGGCAATACCCGTGAAAAAAGTTAGGTGGCACAGGCAGGAATTGAACCCAAGACCCCTTGCATGACAGTCCAACGCACTAACCATTACGCTACGGGTACTACTACATATATCATATATCAACATTTAAATACACCTTACATTCCATACATCGCCCATAATAAGGTAAATATCAAAGACAAAATTCTCAAGGCGATGAAAACTACATAACATGTTCGAATCTTTTCATTTACGAAGATCAAAAACTGAGGTTATAGCATCCTTAATACAACAACATTTAAATTGACCTTAAACCTAAAAAAGGTACATATCAAAGAATATTCGAAACTTTTTATTTTCGAACACCGAAATGTGGAGTTACTTTAAGTATCCTTAATACGCCAGCATTTGAATACGTCTTAAATACCCATATAGGTAACATTTAAATAAATATACATAAATAAATATGAATAAATAAAATAAATATATCAAGGAACACATTTTTAAAGCGATAAATGTACATACAAAATGTTCATTTTCGAACATCGAAAAATGGGATCATTCAAAGCATTCTTAATAAATCAAAATTTAAATATGCCTTATATAGCCTATATCACCCTATAAATAGTATTTACCAAAGAAAAAATTATAAAATCGATTTAAAGTATAGAAAATTGTTGGAATATTTTCATTTTCGAAGATCGAAAATTTGCGTTATTTAAAACATCCTTAATACACAAATATTTAATTTCAACTTGTAAGCCATATATCATCCTTTGAAAATGATGCATCGCAGCGGGGTGTTGTGGTCCTTCTACAAGGAAATTCTTTATTGCTCTTAATTCTAAAATTACATTTCGAAAAATCAACCAGCAATGAACCTTTTCGAAGTGACATGAGTTCGAAGGGGAAAAATGTAAGCTCATCTTCATATCAAATAACTAACTTTTATAAAGAATTATTCCTTATGTTATGATGCACCGTGTAAAACCCGACAAAGTGACGTTGCAAAAGTTTTTTTTTCGATTTTCTAAAAAACAAAATACTTCATCTGAAATGTGCTTAACATGTACTCCTAGGGTCGACTGTAGCACATTCAAAAGTCGAACAAGGCTAACGTTTGAAGTTAAATCCTTTGGAAGGGGAAAACCAGACTCGACCGCAAATAGATTGATAAAAAATCACTTTAATCCAAAATCAATATAAATACGAATGCGCAATGAATTGCAAAATCTACTTTATTGAAATTTAAAAATAAATCTATGAAGATCTTACCCCCAGTACACACTTCTGTATAAAAACAATTTTCCCGACTAAGAACAATAATTAAAGCCAATAAAATGACAATTTTCTACTTTAATTAAGACTTTGATGTCTGAAAGTGAAATCATGAGTTCACTTCTTAGTTTTCTATTGTTGTACGAAAAATAGACAAGGTTAGCTAAAAATAGAAGGTATAATCTTCAAGCTTGGTAAACTATACCTTTATCTTCAGAGGCGAGATGAGCTAGACTTTCCATTGAAACAATTTAACCTTCAAAAATATATTTTTAAACAAAGTATGTCAAATTAAATTTAATTGAAATGAATAAGAATAAATTGAATTGAACTGAACTGAACTGAACTGAATTGAAACGAAATAAAATGAATTGAATTGAATTGCTGAAAATTTCAACAAAGTTCAGCTGAATGATATATGTATATCATAGAAAGTCAACTCATTTCACCTCTTTTCTGTCGAACAGTACTAATTTAAAATTGCGTAAATTTGCATAGATGTATTTTACAATTTTTGAATCACAGAACATATCACTGCGATTCATCTTATGTACTTGCCGCTTGAATTGTTCAGTTACAATTTATCCACATTTGAGAGCGTTTCAATTTATCAATTTATGGCTACCGAAGCTTCAGCTTATTTAGACTCAAAATTCTTTCACCAAGCTCTGGAAGAAGGATTTCGTGAACTTGGAATTATCATCCAAAATATCGAAGTTGTTGATGCTGGAATAGGTGGAGACAACTATTGCAGCACCATCTTTCGGGCAAAAATTGACTTTCAACGCGGTTCAAATGGTTCCCCGGAAAATATATCGCTGATAGTGAAAAGTATGCCAAATGTTAATTATGGATTCTTAGAACGTTTACAAGTCTATGCAAAAGAAAAAGTCTTCTACATGGACATCATGCATCGCATGGAAGTGCTTCTTCCAAGAAAAATTCTAATATTAGGAGCGAAGTAAGATCATAAGAAGACTTCACTACAAATTGTTTATTTCAATATTGTTTGTTTTTTTTACTTAAGGCATTTCTATTCTACAACTGATCCTGTCCAGACAATCGTCCTTGAAGACCTTACAAGAAATGATTTTGAACTACAAAGTCGCCAATTGGGCCTTGATGAAGATCATTCTGCCGTGGTTTTGACCAAATTGGGACAATTTCATGCTCTTTCCATGGTTCTAATGGAAAAGGTTAGTATTTTCCTATTCAATTTCATATAATTGATACGTTTCAATAATTTTCTTTAAGGATAAAACTATTGGTCGAAAGTTCCAAAAAGGCTTACTTCACGAGGAGGCAATAATGTCTGGTCCATTTGTTGGCCTCTTCGGAGCGCAACTTAAAAAATTGGCTACAATTTCCACCGAATGGGAGGGTTTCGAGGGAATATCTCATAAACTCTTTCGATTTTGTGAAAACTTCTCCAAAAATGTTATGAGAGCCGTCTTTCCTCTAGAAGGATTTGTAAACGTACTAAACCATGGTGATTTATGGGTCAATAATTTGCTATTCAAACGCACTGAAGAAGACAACTCCATCGACATGAGAATGGTTTGTTCTTTTGAAATTTGTCTAACTATCCTACAGAAATTTTACACTGCTTCCAGATTGATTTTCAATTCAGTTTCTGTGGCAGTCCAGGATTTGACCTCAATTACTTTTTCTACACCAGTCTTCAGCTGGATGTCCTCAAAACCAAACGAGATCAACTCATTGAGATATATTATCAATCATTAAGGGAAACTTTGAAAGAACTACAACACGATTTCATTCCAAGCCTCGAGGATATTCAAAATGAAATATTTAAGAAGGAGATGTATGGATTTTTTGTGTCATTTGCTTTCTTTCCGATGATGTCGATGCATAAGGAGGATTCTGTAGATAACAGTCTCGAAGGAATGCAGAATTCCGAAATAGCTAAGAAGAAAATCGAATTGATGTTTACAACTAATAAAAGGACACTCGAAACATTGCGGTATGTTCTGGAACGTTTTGACGAAATAGGCATATTGGATTAGGGAATATACAACGAGTCATACAAATGAATAAAATCGAAAATTTTGCAAATAAATAATCATTTTGCTTGTAACTGTAACTTTTTTTTATCAAATTTGTTGAATTGTTTTTCCAATAAGAAATATCCAATTTTGTTGATAGCTGTCACTTTTAAAGCTGAGATCTTTTGACATTTGACAGGTTGAACAAACGCCAATAATAAAAACAGAACGATACAAGCTGCAAATAATCCGTCACCCTATCGATGTGTATGGCGAATCCACTATCATTTTTGTCTTCATAAAATGAGTATGGGTTCTCGCATCAAGCTCAGCATTGGAGACACTCAAGATATTGCGAAGACATCTTCTAATGAACGTTTGAAGCTTTCACAATATTGCATCCATAAAGCAGCACGGATTGAATTTTGGAGCGTTCGGAACAGTCGTAGCTTGGTCTTTAAACTTTAAAAGCTCCTTCTCCATATTTGGAATAGCATTCCGAACGCAGTATTTGCTTTTCTGGTATGGCTATTTACGCCCAGTTGAGTGCCGAAAATACTTCCAAGATGCTGGAAATCTTCTACCACCTCTACCGGTTGTCAAAAAAAATTGACTTGGATCGACGAGGAAGTTCCAATCTGTCAATCTTACTTTATGCCAAACGTGAAATTTGGATCCATCATATGTTGAATTTACTCGGGAGGCCCGTCCAAACCATGACAAATCATTTTCTACTGACGCTAGAAATCGATGAACAACAAGTGAAGTGGTGATTACAATCGATTATCCACTAATGTGAATGTGATGTGGAATTCTGCTGGTTTAGCGTCGAGTATGACTTCAAGGTGGTCATTTATTGGCTCCAATACTATTTTTGGTATTATCTTGGCTAATACAGGAATAACACACATTCGTCTCCAGTTTTTCGACTGCCCAAGAGCTCCCTTTTGAGAGCTTGATTATCATACCCTTTTTCCACTCTTGATTAAAGACCTCTGTTTCCTTAGCTCTCTTAATAAGTGGATGAAGTAGTTTGCTCGATGTTTTTGGGGAAGCTCGTAATAGCTCTACAAGAATATTATCAAGTCCAACCGATTTGTTGCTATTCAATACTTTGATTACGGTAATGATCTATTCTTTACTGGAGGGTAAAGCGTATTTGGGATATTGTTACGTCGGACGGATCATGAGGCATAGGGTTAACTTCACTGGCGAAACACGTTTTAAAACCGGGGAAAAGTATTCGTTCCACCTTTCGAACTGGTCCCCATTCGAAACTAGCAGGAATCCGTTTGTGTCTTTTAACAGGTATTGTTTAAAGCTCTGGACATCTCTGGGCTCTTTAGTAATTCTGTAGACGGTCCTATTGACGGTTCTTCTGCTTGCGTTGATGCCTATCACGCCAAAGGTTACGGTGAACTTTCTTCATTTTCATGCGATATGTAGACTCTTAGCTGCTTACTGCTTCTAAATCACCGGTTGATCGTAAAGTACTAAATTTAGTTCAAAGTGAACTTGTGGTATGTCTTATGCTCCCTGCGAAAACAAGGCCGTTGGCACTGCAGAAATCAAGAAATCAGCAATCTCCAGGGGCTAGTTTCAATCACCGAACCGTCAATAAAAAAATTAATTGACTTTTTCTTCCTGGGAATAACTCGGAAAGGAAGAATTCCGCTGAAAATGAAAATAATAAACCTCAAATGACCCAAAGAATTCCGAAGAAAATCAAGGTATCCAATTTGTATCTTCGTAGAAAACACGTATGTTTAAAAAAAAAAACATTTAAACTTTCTAGAATATTAGAATTCTTTTCTCAGGTTCAACTTCATTTTGAAGTCATCTCCATCTTCGGCATTTTTCTTAGAACCGAAGTAATTCATCCAATCAAACAAATGCTGATATTTTCTTTCGACAAAAGGATAAATAAAATGAGTTTGTTGTTGTTCTTCCTTTCTTTCTTCTTTGTATCCTTTTCACATACATATTAAATATTATAGCTGCTCCGTGCTCTGCGCTGCAGCTTATTACTTTTAAATTTTAATATTTGTACTCTTGAGAATCTTTTTCTTCTTCTTCTGTTGAAGAAAAGATTTCTTCAAGATGGCAGACTTTATTCTTTTTTCCTCGACCAAAACTCTGGAAACAAAAATTCCCTCAACATTTGAACAAAAGTTTCATTTATATTTTCTTTCCTCGAAAAGTCTGCAGGAGTTTCTATTAAGTACATATAAAGAAAGGGAAACAAAATAAACGAAGGACACACAGGTATGGTATTGTCCTTCAGACCAAATGTTACTATAAGGAAGAAAAATTTCAAGACGATGGTATTCCCTGGCCCTGCACCTGGACCATGGACCTGGACATCAACTTATTCTTATATTCCTTCAAAGAATCACAAGACATTTGAACATTGAAAGAAAAATATATACTTAGCATTTGCCTGTGGGTTTTCTTATTCTATAGGTTGTTGACGTTTGGACGGCCAAAACGACGGACGACGACGCGACGGGAAGATCCACCTTCCACAACCCTCTGCAACCGATTCAAAATAATATACCAGACCAATTAATACACTCGAAAGCAATTGGTATCTTCCAGCAGCAGCAGTACCAGCAATTCTGCACTTACTCTAATGTCCTCGGAAAACGGCAATGAATCATATACATCATTATAGAGAAGAAAATTATAAAAGTCCCACACCGGGCGCCAGTTTTTCAAAACTTACTTTTGATTACAATGGCAATGGAATAACGAATAACGGATGGAAAAAGCCCGAGGCGGCCGATATGATGCGCGGATGTGCGCTAGCACTCGGTGCTCTGTGTGGTTTATGGGCAACTTTTGTATTTATTTTTCATCTGCTTTGTTGAATTTTAATTTGAATCCATCCAACCACGAGGAGATTTCCATCCCGCATCGCATCTCATAGCATCACCCACCATCACAATGCACATCGATGGCGATAGCGATGGATGGATGGAAGTGAATTCCTGGCTCATACTTCCCCAACTCCTCTATATCTATAGAAGAGAAAAAACCATTATATAAATCTATAATTATGCAGAAGTACTGCCTTCAAATGATGGAGGAGTTTTTTTTTTAAATAATACTAAATGCATGGTTGATTACATTTTAAAAGGGAAAGCTTTGAATGTGCTCTGATGGAGTAACCAACCATCAGTGGTCCTCCCACACTCCCAGTCAGTCCAGAGTCAGTGAGTTCTGGAACTATAATAATAATATGTGTGGAGATACAGTCTCATGTTTCAGTTTCAGTGACGCGTCCTGGCATCAGTAAAGTAAAGCATGGAACTCGTTCGAGCTTTCTGTCTCTCTTTAAAGGGACTTCGTTTTCTATGCTCCGAACCATCATCGACATCATGACTCATGGTTCGTTTGCTTCGATGATGTTATGGCAAATGGCAATAGCAAGTCAAGGCGGAAGAAGAGTGGAGTCGGGAAGAGACAGGAGAAAGCCAGCCTGAGCTACTGCAAATATACCTACCAGATATGCAATTAAAATATCAATTAATATTTTATGTTTGGTGACTCGAGCCAGATACGCAATGGGATAATCGCAGGCTAGGGATTACCTTAATATCCGCGAGGATTCGAATTGTCGTCGTCGTAATGGCAATGGGAATAAACTCTGAATGCTTCTGATGATTTCAAGTTTTTTTTTTTTGCATACCTACATTTATTATATTTTATTTTGTTTGTTTCAAAGCCTAGAGGATGTAGTATAGCCGGATATACGGATGTGGTTCGGTTTAAATGGTTGATCCTTGTTTTATTGCAAAAATAAAAAAAAAAACAAAACTTTGGCATGGAAAGGATGTTCATTTCTGTACTTTTTTAAAAAGTGCAATTACTTTGTAGTAAATTTACTAATAGTAGGCGAAAATTAAACTTTTTTGTAAGTTCAACTGTTTTGGAAGTATTTCCTGTTTTAGGGGAGGCTTGGATGACAAATGTCAATAACTTTGACAAATAATTTACCATAGTTTTATTAAAATCATCCTTCCTCATTAAAGGTCGATGATACCTTCAATCTGTAAACCCTACCAAACTGTCAATTTTGACAGAGCCATTCAACCACAAATAAGCTTCAATACTTACTTACTTACTTAAGGTGGCGCTACAGTCCTGTGTGAACTAGGGGTTCACCCAACAAACTTCTCCATCTAGCTCGGTCCCTAGCTAGATGTCTCCAGTTTCGTGCTCCAAGTTGGGTGAGGTCACTTTCCACTTCTGCGCGCCACCTGATCCGCGGTCTTCCTCTACTGCGCTGTCCCTTGGGTGTGGATTCGAAGACTTTTCGGGCCGGATTATTGGTTTCCATGCGCTCTACGTGACCCAGCCATCTTAGTCGTTGGACTTTTACCCTTCTGGCTAAGTCTACGTCGCTGTACAGCCCGTACATCTCGTCGTTCCATCTTCTCCTCAACTCCCCTTCGATGCATACGGAACCGTAGATCACACGAAGAACCTTTCTCTCGAAACGACCCAAGGCGCTTTCATCCGCTTTTGTCATTGTCCATGCTTCTGCACCGTATAGTAGGACGGGGATGATAATGGTCTTATAAAGCGTCACTTTGGTCTTTCGAGAGAGGAATTTTCCACTCAATTGCTTTCTTAGCCCAAAGAAACGGCGATTAGCAAGAGTTATTCTTTGTTTGATCTCAGCGCTGGTGTTGTTTTCTGCGTTTACAGCGGAGCCTAGGTAGACGAAGTCCTTGACTACCTCAAAGTTACGTCTGTCGATGGTGACGTTTTGACCAAGACGTCGATGTTGTAGGTCCTTTCTTGATGACAGCATGTACTTTGTTTTGCCCTCATTAACCGTTAAACCCATTTTTGCCGCCTCTGCCTCAATACTCACAAAAGCCCGATGGACATCACACTGAGTTCTTCCGATTGTGTCAATGTCATCAGCATATGCTAGTAATTGGACAGACTTTTGAAAGATAGTGCCTCTAGTGTTGACGTGTGAGCTCTGCACTATTCTTTCAAGTACGATGTTAAAAAAATCACATGACAGCGCATCACCTTGTCTAAAACCTTTTTTGACATCGAAAGGTTCTGTTAACTTGTTTCCAACCTTTATGGAGCAGCGTGAATTCTCCATGGTCATCCTGCACAAACGGACGAGTTTGGCAAGGATGCCAAAACTAGACATGGCTCTATACAGCTCGTCCCTGTAGATACTGTCGTATACGGCCTTGAAATCGATGAAAAGATGGTGGGCGTCGATTTGGTGTTCTTGGGTTTTTTCCAGGATCTGCCGTAATGTGAATATTTGATCGACTGTGGACTTTCCTGGTCTAAAACCACACTGATAAGGACCTATCAGGTTGTTGACGATGGGCTTTAGACGTTCACATATTACGGCAGAGAAGATTTTGTAGGCGATGTTAAGTAGACTGATTCCTCTATAATTGGTGCAGTTTAGAGGGTCTTATTTTTTCAGGATCGGGCAAACAATACTGAGGTTCCATTCATCGGGCATGCTTTCTTCCGACCATATCTTACAGATAAGTTGGTGCATGCTCCTAACCAACTTATCTCCAGCTGCTTTAAAGAGCTCGGCATTCAAGCCATCCGCTCCAGCGGCTTTATTAGACTTCAGCTTAGATATGACAATCTTTACTTCGTCTAAATCGGGAGGACGGGATTGTTGGCTTTCGTCGTCTATGTTGAATGGATCATTCTGCCTGACAGCGGAATTCGGTTCGTCGTCGCCGTTATACAGTCTGCAGAAGTGGTCCTTCCATATCCTCAGCATTGACTGCGGTTACACTATGATGTTTCCACTTTCGTCTTTGCAGCCTTCGGTTCTAGGTTTATGTACCTGTGAATTTCGTTTCACCTGTTCATAAAACTTTCGAACTTCATTCCTGCTTTTAAACCTCTCAACATCTTCGACCGCACGCTTCTCATGCCCTCTTTTTTTCCTTCTGAGAAGTCGGTGTTCCTCTCGCCTCTTCTGCTCATAGAGCTCATGAGCAGCTCTCGTCCGCTTTGCGTGCCTGTTGTTTGGCTGCATTTGCCTGCCGACATTCCTCATCAAACCAGGGGTTCATTGTTGGTTGCTTCTTGAAACCCAGCACACCAGAGGCGGCTTCTCTGATGGCATCTTGGCAATGTTGCCACTGGTTTTCGATACATTGTGTTGGCGGCAGAGAACTTCGAGAGAGGTTACTTGTAACTCGGTCGGAAAAGGATTTGGCGATCTCATGCGATTGTAGCCGTTCGACGTTGTACCTTCTCCCAGCATCTCCCTGTTTTGCCTTGGGTCTGGAAACCCGAAGTGCTACCTTCAATACTAAACACTTAAATATTGACGAAGAGTTCTATAAAATTTGCGAACAGATTTGTTATAAATTATGAATTGCCAAACTTTACTGAACAAAAATGTGAACACAGCTTGAAATTCTCAGCTGTCAAACCCTAGACAACAACCATCGAATCTTCTCATTCAGCTATTCCGTACAATTTTAATTTTCTTGCTATCTGTTAAAATACTAAATCCTTTTTATTAAAAACTTAGCATCAGATGGGAATACGCCTTAACAAACATTGACAGTGCGTGAAAAAATCAAACAAACTTAGTCTAAAATGTCAGAACCTCAGATGTCACACGGATTTATCAAACAACTAAAAGTACAAGTTGCCATTTTGTTATTTTGTCTTGGTTAAAAGTTGAGTTAGTAGTTTACGAAAATGGATTTAACATTTGGCATTAGATCCTAAGGCATCCAACTTTAAGTTTTTATTATGTAATGTTTACTTCCCACGACTCTGGCTCATGAAAAATTGATTGACGTACTATTTTTTGAAAATTGAACTATTTTCACATCACTCTTTAAGCAAAGTAAACAAAAAAAAAATGTCGGAACTCGGAATAAATACAAAATTGACGTTTATATGACAAACCAAATGGAAGAACACGAAATTCAAAACCGATCCCGATACGTCTTCGCAGTTCTGTTAAAAAAAAACTCATTAAACATATTTAAATTTTATTAAATTTTAAAATTTAAATAACGGTTCCCATTGACAGTTACTATTACACCGTTTTCCTCAGAGAAGTATGGCCCGAAAATACACTTTGTTGAAACTACGCACCACACAGTTACTCGTTCTGGGTGGTGCAGTTCCGTCTCATGGAGAATTTCTGTATTTGATTCACTCCAAATACGCCAATTTTGCTTGTTAACTTCCCATAGGAAGTTATTGTAATGGGTCCGATTTGTCGAATTAAAAATTTTGACATTTCTCGACGTTTCAAGGTCCCTAGAGTCGAAAAAAAAGATTTTTAGAAAGATGCCTGTGCGTGCGTGTGTACGTACGTTCGTACGTCCATATGTCCGTACGTCCGTACGTTCGCGACGTTTTTTTCGTCGTATATAGCTCAAGAACCAGAAGAGATATCGACTTCAAATAAATTTTGTTATACAGATAATAAGGCAGAAAGATGCAGAAAGGTTTCTCAAGAAAATTGTGTGGGTGGTTTTTTTACCATAGCAGTTTAAAACAAGTTGAAAATTTTGGTTAAACCCAAATATCTCATGAACCAATGACGCTAGAGACTTGAATTAAATTTTATATTATATATTGTAACGTGATACAAAACAATTATATTTTTGGAAAAAAATCCAATTAACGGTTTTTTTTATAAATCAAAAAAACTGAAAAAAAAATTGTCACCTCGAAAATTTTACGACTAAAATATGATTTCATCTCCAAAACAATTTTGTACAACGAAGAATAATGCTTTTGGCATCTGATAAAATTTTGAGAAAAATCTAATTGACAGTTTTTTTTATAAAAAATAAAAACCTAAAAAAAACATTACTCAAAGTTGGTAAAAATTGAATTTCGACTCAAATATCTTTTCAAAAACTTGAGATTATGGCTTCAAACTTATTTTATCTTATAAGAAATATTGTTTTCAACATTCTGAAAAATGTTGAGAAAAATCGAATAGACAGTTTTTTTACAAAAAATAAAAACCAAAAAAAAATTGTTTAAAAGTTGGTAAAAATTGATTTTCGACTCAAATATCTTTTCAAAAGTTCGAGATATTGGCTTTAAACTACTTTAATCTTTCAAAAAATATTGTTGTCAACATTCAGTAAAATTTTGAAAAAAATCGAATTGACATTTTTTTTACAAAAAATTAAAAACCGAAAAAAAATAACAAAAATTGTTAAAAATTGATTTTTGACTCAAATATCTTTTCAAAAATTTGAGATAATGGCTTCTAACTAATTTTAACTTATAAAAAATATTGTTTTCAACATAAGGACAAATTTTGAGAAAAATCGAATTGACAGTGATTTTTACAAAAAAAATTTAGGTTTAGGTCAAAATGGGCCTCATCAGGCATGAACATTGCAATTATTTCTGCGGCAAAATTGCTCGCGAACAGGAAAATCCTGAGAGTTTAACTTGCTTGTAATTTAGACTTTGTACGGAAACAAGTTTAAGTCATCTTGAAGTATCCGCTGTAACGACCGTCTGCTTACTTCAATTTGTCTCGACAAGTTTTACCCCAAGCGTTCATTTTGAAAAATCTAAATAGCAAAATGCAAAATCAAAAAAAAATACGCTGAAAAGCTATTACGTTTTATTTTTCTAGCACGATTCATGCGCGAACCTGGGATGGAATCGCGTAAGGCGATAGTTGACTGTCACTGTTTTGATAGTCAATTTTGCTTATCAACTCTTCTTTGTTCTGCGTAAAGTGATCACTAAAAGTTTATGATTGCTTGGTAGCACTTACATATTATTATTGGTATGTTCGGTCACATGAAATTTTGTGCGATTTTTTTGCTAATTTAAATGATATGATGTCAAAACCCATAGGAAAAAAACCCAAGTTTGGGAAACTTGGCGAAATTTTCAAGCTACCAAACAGGCGCTTAAATGTCATTGCGATCAGCTGTTGTGTTTTATTGTGATATTTCTTTTCATTGTTTTGTGATGACAAATATTGTTCCTCCTAAAATGTAAGTATGCATTCTTTTTAATTGTTATAAATTAAGTAAAATGTTTGTTTTCGTTAAGGTCTGCAACACAACACCAAATAAAAATAATCTCCTCCTTCAAACATTCCAAAAACTGCAATGGGATAGAAGCGAGGTCCTTAAATGCAAGTGGGCCGCCAACAAAATCTGTTGCAGATTGGAAACGAGTAAGTAACAAACACACATTCATAATGTAAATTAAAGCTACATATATCGGGTGATTTTTTAAGAGCTTGAGAACTTTTTTTTAAAAAAAAACGCATAAAATTTGCAAAATCTCATCGATTCTTTATTTAAAACGTTAGATTGGTCCATGACATTTACTTTTTGAAGATAATTTCATTTAAATGTTGACCGCGGCTGCGTCTTAGGTGGTCCATTCGGAAAGTCCAATTTTGGGTAACTTTTTCGAGCATTTCGGCCGGAATAGCCCGAATTTCTTCGGAAATGTTGTCTTTCAAAGCTGGAATAGTTGCTGGCTTATTTGTGTAGACTTAAGACTTGACGTAGCCCCACAAAAAATAATCTAAAGGCGTCAAATCGCATGATCTTGGTGGCCAACTTAACGGTCCATTCCTTGAGATGAATTGTTCTCCGAAGTTTTCCCTCAAAATGGCCATAGAATCGCGAGCTGTGTGGCATGTAGCGCCATCTTGTTGAAACCACATGTCAACCAAGTTCAGTTCTTCCATTTTTGGCAACAAAAAGTTTGTTAGCATTGAACGATAGCGATCGCCATTCACCGTAACGTTGCATCCAACAGCATCTTTGAAAAAATACGGTCCAATGATTCCACCAGCGTACAAACCACACCAAACAGTGCATTTTTCGGGATGCATGGGCAGTTCTTGAACGGCTTCTGGTTGCTCTTCACTCCAAATGCGGCAATTTTGCTTATTTACGTAGCCATTCAACCAGAAATGAGCCTCATCGCTGAACAAAATTTGTCGATAAAAAAGTGCGAAACACATTTCGAACCGAACACTGATTTTGGTAATAAAATTCAATGATTTGCAAGCGTTGCTCGTTAGTAAGTCTATTCATGATGAAATGTCAAAGCATACTGAGCATCTTTCTCTTTGACACCATGTCTGAAATCCCGCGTGATCTGTCAAATACTAATGCATGAAAATCCTAACCTCAAAAAAATCACCCTATAGAAATAAAATATAAATTAGATTTGGAAGCTTCGGAAATATAAAACAAAAAAAAAACTCACTGAAAACAAAAAATCAATTAAGAAAACTAATGGCGGCCCATTTGACTTGAAGCAGCTCGTATGGCACCACCACCGTGGCCACATAAGGTATGTTATAGGTTATAGGCAGTTCAAATTTCTTGCATGCCCAAAAAAGCATTTTCTTTCTCTACAAAACCAGAAAATAACAAAACGGATATTAATGATATCGAACAACTTTTGGAGGAGTTAACATCTTCGACAGCAATTCGAGTCACAGGCGAAGTCTTACGAGAGACCATAAATAAAACATGGACTACCCCAAAAAACACACCACAAAAAGAGAAGAAAGTGGATGATGTTATTAAAAAACAACTAGACCTGCAGGAAAATTTCTTTTCCAAACAATTGGAAGCTCAAAATAAAGCCAACGAAACTCTTGTTGAGATACGAGATGCTATTTTGCAAGTGCAACTGGCACATATCCGGGAAAAGGAGTCTGAAAGAGCTCATTCTCTTAAAAAAGAAGAACTAGAATACTAGAAATAAGGAAGAAAGAGTTGGAAATTGCAAAAATAGCCAACGATTTGAAGCTCTTAGAGCTCAACAAGACTGCTTAGTATTAAAACGACTGGAAGTAGATTTAAGTTTTTTTTTGTTATTGTTTTCTGTTATGTTGTGTATTTATGAAGTTTTTTTTGTTGTGTTTTTGTTTTGGATTTAAAAGTTTTGTTTATTTTTTGTTTTTTTTTTTTTTTTTTAATAAAAAGCTATTGAAAACAAAATATTTTCTTGAGATTGTTTTTTTTTTTATTTATTTCGCTTAGCAAAATTTGTATTGGACTAATTGTTCGCATACAAATCATCCCTAATACCATCACGGATTCTTTTGGTTGCTGGTACTCCAAGAGTTATCTCCAGCTGCAGGTACTTGAAGCCCATGGTTTTGAGGAACATTACGTTCTGGTTCAGGATGTGGCACATTGCGAGTGCAGCATATGTTGTTCAATGCAGCCAGGGGCGAACGCAGGTAGGGGTTTTAGGGGTTGAAACCCCCCCCCCGAAATATCAGAATATGTGCAGTAATCAAGTATCCATTATTGTTCAAAAGAAAAAAAAAACAGAAATGGTACAAAATTAATTTCCAACTCAAATTCTCAAACTAAGTTAAACGAAAAATTTTAATAAATTTGATACGGTGGTGATAGAAATTGTGCACAAAACACAAACACGCTGAATCAGAACAATAAATTTTTGTATTTTTTGGTAAAGAAAGAAAAATATTTTTCTTGTTTTCATTCATACTAACAATTAAAATGTTTTGTTTAGTATTATCATTTTCCAACACTGAGGTAGAAGATGAAGGGTTTTTAACATTTTGTATGCAGCTAAGTATTATTATTAACACAGAGATGCTCTCTTTCGCCATGTTTCTTATGGCTAAAAATGAAAAATTGAAAACAGAAAATGACCTTGTTGTACTCGTTTTTGAAACGATCTCACGGCCACTTATGACACATTTAAAAAAAATTTAATATCAAAACACCGAAACATTTTTCGGGTCATTTATGTTAGTTTTAACTGTAAGTTAAAAAAAAAATCTTTTGACTTAACTTTTTGCACTTCTTGAATTGGGACACAAGGATATTTTAAAACAAAAACAGCAACCCTGTTTGCCTTTGTCACGTTTTTTCCATATTTTTCAAGAACAAGAATCAAATTAATAATTAAAGTTACGTGATGTCTCCTAAATTCAATATTTTTAAACATTTGAATGCGTTTCTGCATTTAAACATACCTTAATATAAGACACAAAACAATATGGGGTATATTTATAGTCATATTTTAAACCCGAGTCTATTTGAACTGGGAAGTACCCGTTTCATAATGGTTAGTGCGTTGGACTGTCATGCCAGAGTTCTTGGGTTCGATCCCCGCCTATGCCATCTAAAGTTTTTTCACGGGTATACTTACTCTTGCGAGGAATTGACAAATTCTCCAAGAGTAATTCTTGTAATGAAAAGTGCTTTCTCAAATTAGCCGTTCGGATTCGGCTTAAAACTGTAAGTCCCCATACCTGACACCATTACTCACACACAGGAATGGTTGAGAGTTGTAAGTCACTAGGCCCTAGTTCTCAACGGACTGTTGCACAACCCAATTTATTTATTATTATTTGAACTGGAGTCTAAATTTAACATATACATACATATGTAGGTTAGACACAGCTGCTTTTCATAAAGAATTTGCCAGCTCTGTTTAGTTTGAAACAGGTTTAAGGCATACCTATTCTACTACAATTCTGAAAAATTTCACTTAAACCTATACAAAATGGCTTGTAGAGGGGAACAAAATAAATTACGCTAGCTGGAGAGCCAAAATCTTTGAAACCCTTTAAACTCTGTATTTTGTTTGCTGTTATTTGAGAAATTTTATGAAGTCGGGCTGATGGTCGTAAGACTTGGAAGCACGCAGATATTAGCAAACATTTCATTGAATTTCAATCTATGTACCTATAATATTTAGAAGGTCAATCATAAACTTGACAGTTTTTTTCTCGAATCGATACCTTTCATACAAATCGTCTTGATCTATTTAAAAGGGGTCCAATCAGGTTAAGCAGAGCTTTCGTTTTCTATTAGTTGGAAGCATTACAACACCAGCAAAATATCAAAATATTGATATATGCTAAAGTCTTTTGACATTTTAATTTCTGTTTTTAAATTTTCAAATAAAATGTCTCGTAACTTAATTTTCTCTATCAGTTTGTTTATTTTTGACGTTTAATAGATTTAGAAACAGCTTAAACATAGGTTCCATCGTGTTTATTTTTAGACTCCAGATTATCGTTTTAAAATGGGTTTAAATTGTCTATGAATAACATAAACTGAAGTTTAGCTTAGCAAAGACAAAATAAGAACTTATCAGGGAACTATGAATATGACCATATGGCTTTGGTCTACTCTAAAGGTTCGGAACGCACTTAAAATCATTATTTCTAGTATTTTCATGGTGAGTTTGAGAAAAACATGTTTGCCAATTTCAAAATTCAATCTAGCAATCTACGGTAAATTTGAATAATGCGAAAACAAACAAAAGAGAACTGTGAAAATAGAAAAATCTCACCTCATCTCTTTGTTTCTGTAACTCACATTTATTCATATGTGAGTTCAGCCTAAGAATGATGGGATCGACAACGGCAACTAGAAAATAAGGCGTACAAACTAATACATGCATAATGCATATAAAAATTAAGTTTTAACTTCCCCTATTACACGTTGACTCACGACTCACTTTTGTCTTTCCTTATAAATTTGTATTCGGTGAGGCAAGCGCTATTACACGTTGACTCGTGCCCCATGCCTCAAATATTTGACAACTATTGTTTGTTTTGTTTGAATGCTCCTTCTCGTTGGCTTTCATTTTTCGATAGTTTTTGAAGTTGAGTTAAATTTATAAAACTAAATAAATAGGATTTTGGAAATGGATCCCGAAAATTTATTTAAGCTGTTGAGTTACACACTTTTCTGGTTTTCAAACAAATTCGATGTTGTTTATCCCAGCAACAAGAACATCGAATGAAAAAGAACAGCATAAAACGAGAGAAAAAAAACGTTAAAGTGAATCTACTAAAAATTTGCCCGAAACTCACCGGTATTTTTTTTTGCATCCCATTTTCTTACATCTGCTTTCTTTTTTGCACTTATGTGAGTGGTGAGTCGTGACCGTGAGGCATCGTGTAATAGCAGACTTTGAATTCAAAGTCAAACTGTTTTGTCAATCGTGAAAGCAAGTATATATGTATGTATATACATATGTACTTTTTACATACATGTTTCTTAGTACCTATGTATATATAAAAAAGTGCCAAATAAGAAAAAAAAACACTAGACATTTAAAATAAAAATATAATATAATATATATTTTTTGAAACCCCCCCCCCGAAATTTTTTTCTGCGTTCGCCCCTGAATGCAGCACATACTTACATTAATCACTTCCACTACTCTTATCGGCTTGTTGTTATCTTAACTTTCTTTCTTCCAAAATTATACGCCATCAACCTTAATTAATAAAATTGATAGTTTTAAGTTTAAATCTACCTAAAAAAATGAACAAACTTTTTAAGCGACCGATGCATCGTTCTACGATACTTCCTGCCTGAGAATGAATAAAGTTGAAGTTGAGTTCACGAGAATCTTCACTGGCATTTCTATAAGGAGTCAGTAGGAAAGGCTCCAGGAGATAGCCACGGTCTCCTTGAAAAATAATTTAAAATAACGGTCAATTTCCGATTAAGATATTTCATGTTACCTAGCAGCCATGATGATCTCCCTTCTGATAAATAATCTCTTTCTAATGTCACTCTCTCTTCACTTTGGCGACATACAAAACTATCGTGAGCACTTCCACCATATCTAGTATTTACGGCCATGATTTTTGTGTTTTCATCGTAAATCTAGAAAATTTTAAAATTGTAGGTAATAGGTTTGTATATAAGTATATGTAGGTGCGTATATATGTAGTTATTTACTTTAATTTTGATTATACTTACAATCATTGCATTTATACTATGCCTTCCCTTGCGGTTGAAGAACATGTTTTCATTTTCTGTTGGCCTTAGAATCAATAGGTCCGTTCGCGTACTTTCTGCACCAACATAAAAAAGAGATATTTTAAAGAGTGGGGGTAAAATTCTCTTACCAAAAAAAAAAAACTACAAAAAAGTAAGCGAACGGGAAAACAACAAATTTTTCACACAATATTACTGTCTTGTTGCTGTTCTTTGAAAATTTGTTTTTAAATTTTATAACTGACAGCAAAAGCGAACAATTTATTTAATTTATTTGAATTTCTATCAAATTTGACTATTTTCACAAATCAGCCCAAAGAAATTTCTTGGGCTAAAATTCGTAGGTTGGGGAAATATTTTACTCTCTCGTGAGCGCTCTCTTTTACGAAAAACTACGAAATTTTTGAGTACGCGAACAAGATTTGGTTAAATTTCGTATTTTTTCGTAAAATTGGACTGTTTTAGGAGGGTACGCGAACGGACCTAATAGGTCCGTTCGCGTACTTTCTGCACCAAAATTCGTAAAAAGAAATATTTTAAAGAGTGGGGGTAAAATTCTCTCACCAACAAAAAAACTACACAAAAGTAAGCGAACGGGAAAACAACAAATTTTTCACACACTATTACTGTCTTGTTGCTGTTCTTTGAAAAATTCTTTTTAAATTTTATAACTGACAGCAAAAGCGAGCAATTTATTTAATTTATTTGAATTTCTATCAAATTTGAATTTTTCACAAATCAGCCCAAAGAAATTTCTTGGCCTAAAATTCGTAGGTTGGGGAAATATTTTACTCTCTCGTGAGCGCTCTCTTTTACGAAAAACTACGAAATTTTTGAGTACGCGAACAGGATTTGGTTACATTTCGTATTTTTTCGTAAAAATAGACTGTTTTAGGAGGGTACGCGAACGGACCTAATATGTGACTACCGCCAACACATTAAAAAATTTTAAATAAAACTGTCAGGACTTCTGTCGAAATTTTGGCAACGTAATCAATTTAGTAAAATGTTTGGTAGAACTTTAATTAAGTCCGTCGACGATATAAGATATCCCAAACGTACATATGTACGTACACACTAACACAAAGAAATCTTCTTGAAACGTCAAGAAATGACAAAATGTTGAATTTGACAATTCGGACCTAGTACAAACAATTCCTCACTGACACTTTTTCAACATAACACTGGTTAGAGAAATACATTTCATTTTGACATTTATGATTTTGTTTCATAGTTCGAAGTTTATATTTCGGATATCTCAGAGATTTCTTTATTCTCAGAAATATAAACAACATTTCTCGTCAAAACTTTAAGAATAAATTTGTTAAGTTTCGATTTCTCAAATATTTTCTAGAGCACAATTCAAAAAGAAGACATAAACGCAAAGCTTATTTGATATAATGTAGTTGAGAATGAATTGGACAGTTTATATTTTTCAAAGATTTCCTGGAATTTTCTCAGACGGACTGACAGAGCAGGAGAATGAAATATGTATAAACACAATACTATATACTATATTCATTCTCTCTTAACAATCAAATTAGCTTTGCATTTCTTTTTATCCTTTTTGAATTGTATGATACAAAATTCTTGAGAAATTAAATGATACAAATTCTGTTCTCAGATTTTTGACAACAAAAATGAGGAATTTCTATGAGAAATTTTGTTTACATATACATTTCTGGGAATACGGAAATCCCTGAGATCTTAGAAATATAAACTGGCCAAATAGTTAAATTTAATACTCCTGTCAATCTGACAGGAGAAGGATAGAAAAGTATTAACATATAGGACTAACTATAATGTCATGGAAAAATGTCAAGGTAATGAATTTCATTGAATTGGAAGGAAATTCGAAATATGTACATACATACATACTATGTAGGTAACCAATAACGCAGAGGTATCTTTGAATTTTATGGAAGCCACCAAATTATTGAGATTTTATAAACACAGAAAAAGTAAAATAATATAGAATTTATATTTTTATCCAAAATATTGAAAAAATTGAAATAGAAGTTGTCTAATTTGCAGTAAGTATTGTAATTTGGCAGTACCCGTAGCGTGATGGTTAGTGCGTTAGACTGTCATGCAAGGGGTCTTGGTTCAATCCCTGCCTGTGCCACCTAACTTTTTTCACGGGTACTGCCTCTTGCGAGGAATTGACAAATCCTCCAAGAGTAGTTCTTGTCATGAAAAGTGCTTTCTCAAACTAGCCGTTCGGATTCGGCATATAAACTGTAGGTCCCTTCCATCTCTGACAACATTACTCGCACACAGGAATGGTTGAGAGTTGTAAGTCACTAGGCCCTGGTTCTTCATGGACTGTTGCGCCACCTAATTTATTTATTTATTGTAATTTGGCACCTCTTGTAATAAATACAAATTTAGCTGATGATTTAATATAAAATCAATACACCTTATTTTCACATTTATACTGCAAAACTTTATTTTGCAAAAGTACACACACATACCTATGTACATATGTATGTATATTTGAGGTAGGTACTTTAAATTACTGACTTTCATTTATTAAATTCTTTATCCTTTGATGATGCTTTAATATACGAATTCAAATCCCCTTTAATTCATAGAACCAACCATAAAATATTCTTAGAATCATTTGTACAAATGAAATCGCAAATATCATTAAACTGTTTAAACATTGAAACCGATATATCTTCGAATCCCAAAAATACAAATATCACATACTTTCATACATACATAAATACGTTTGTGTGGTGTATAAACAAATATAATAGATCCATGCATATCAACATTAATATACAGTTGTGGTCATTTAATTAAACCAATATTTTAAATAAAATTTTACTTACATGGGCAAAAATAAAAGCTCAACACTATGTGACAGGAAATCATCTGTGAAAACTGTCAAAAACCAAAAAAAAAGTCTGTTTAAGTAACCTTTGTCTTAGATTTTTTGAAAGATTAAGTAAAGCACGTGTTTTATGTTACCAAATAATACAAATTTTGAGGATTTGTACAAAACAAATGTCCATAAAATCATTCTTGCTGAAGATAGAAAAATCATATATCTATCAATAAACTAACTAGATGGCGCTTACTAAATTTTCCTTTGACGTCCATCTAAATTTGATACAAGATATGGATATCCCAAGTAATTCCTCAGATAACTCATTTCCTCTATTTTAGTTTTATTGTTCTTTTGAAAAAACTCATCTTAAAGTCGTTAAAATAAATACTCATACACTCAACACGCACTCATTAAACTTAATTTATTCTTTGCCAACATTGGTCCTTCGAGCCGGATTTTTTTCATGTCAGAGAAGGACATGAAACTAATACTAGACGGCAAGTTTGGTAAAACATTTGGGTTAGAAAGTTTTATGAGAGGTATTATCCGCCTCGAGAATGACAACGTGGTAATCTGAATGGACTCTTGCTAGATGTAATAAATAAGTGTCGAAATAATGTTTAAAGCGAATACATCGTATTGCGGAAAAACATCCTCACAAAAAAAAACGGGTTTTTCGTTATGTTCAAAGTGTTTAGATATGAGGGAAGTGAAAAGCGTAAATCAGTTGTCCTTCACTTAAACCACTGTACTATAAATAGGTACAAAAAAATAGTCTGTTAAGCATGTCAAGTCTTCAGTCAAGTCAGTGATTTGCCATTAGCTTGGATATTTCAACAACAAAAAATCGAAACAGTGTTTTCGGATATTTAAATAGTTTAAGTCAAAGCTTGTACTAAGTTTAATAAATAAATAAAATCGTGTTTGAATTAAATTCTATTTAAAATCTTGGTTGGCCTGCTTTAAAGTCCTAGTTTAAACCCCATATAAAATGTATAGGGAATTATAAAATGGGCAGTTGCTATATGTTCGATGAATAAGGATTCACTACGGGAATTAATGCAACAGGAGTTGTAGCGAGTCAGGGCGGGTCAAAAGTTTCTTCTAATTTTTATTTTTATTTTCTTATTTAAGGTACTCATAAAACAGCCTTTAAAAGGACCAAAGTAATTTAATTTTATTTTGATTATTTCAATCCAAAAAAAAAGTCTGCCCTCTGCGCATTGGTGGCACGATTTCGTCAACAAGGAGGTGGAGTTTATCTCAATCAAGCTAGAAGACCTCCCAAATTGAAGTGAATGTGGACGGCGTTTTTGCAAGTGTTGTGGGAGTCCAGAAACATCTATCCAAATGCGTTCAGGTTAGTTCGGTGTGTGCCGCAGTTAATTACGAAGAAGCCGACGATTGCTGATAGTGCTGATGAGATGTGGTTCCAGTTAAAATAGGCAATTACAAACATAGGAATCTTAGGCTGACATTTCGATTTGCCTACAAGCTGCCGAGGACTATATGTGAGAAGGTGTACATAAAATCATGGAACAACCACGCACGCTCTCGCATTTAGTCCTCCGGGCAATCAAATCGTTTCTTTCTAAATGTGAGGGGCGTGTTCAAAAAAAATGCAATTCTAAAAAACAAAATCGGCAGTGCTGATATGGTCTTAGATTGCATGATTTTTTTTTCTTTCAACTAAAATAAAAATGGTTTTATTATGTAGGTATTGTAAATTGAAGTGCCCTACTAAATTTAATAAAGTTTAATAAAATCATAAAATTTTAAGTGTCCATTCATCGCAAAAACAAACTTTAAAAAAAAATGTCTTATGAAAATAAAAATTTAAGAAAATATACACTCAAAAAAAAACTGGTACCTGTGACCAGATTTCCCGATAAATTTATCCAGAAAAAGTGGTTTTTAGATTCCTACCAGGCGTCTTGGTAAAATTTTCCAGAAAATCCTGGTAAATTTTACCAGGAGATTTTTCGAAGAATTCCAGGTAAAATACAACAGATTTCTGGTAGAATATACCAGGAGAATTATTTTTCCTGGTAAAATTTATACCGGGAATAAACCCAGTGTTCTGGTAGAATATACCAAGAATATTTTTTTTTCCTGGTAAAATTTTCCCCAGTATTCCTTGTAAAAATATACCAGAATTCTGGTAGAATATACCAGGAATATTTGTTTCTCCTGGTAAAAGTGTACCAGAATTCTGGTAGAATATACCATGAATATTTTTTTTCCTGGAAAAAAAATACACGAATTCTGGTAGAATATACCAGGAATATTTTTTTTCCTGGTAAAAATGTACTACAATTCTGGTAGAATATACCAGGAATATTTTTTTCCTGGTAAAAATGTACCAGAATTCTGGTAAAATATACCAGGCATATTTTTTTCCTGGTAAAAATGTACCAGAATTCTGGTAGAATATACCAGGAATATTTTTTTCCTGGTACCAGAATTCTGGTAGAATATACCAGGAATATTTTCTTTTCCTGGTATAAATGTACCAGAATTCTGGTAGAATATACCGGGATTTTTTTTACTCAAATTGTAGCTGAATTCTGTAGAATATTAAGCTCTTCCCGCCAAATTATGGTAAGCGCCTTATGAAATCATGCATAGCATATATTTAATTGTATTCTTCCTACTAAAAAGAACGCATAAAATATATGTAGGTAATATTCCTAAAGAAAACATTCACATCAACATCGTCTCTAATATGTCCAAAAAAAAAAAAAGAGTTTTCTCTAAACTAAATTATCGGAAGCACCATGTAGTTTACGATTATTTGGCGGGAAGGGCTTGATAGGTATACTGTACTAAAATTTGATTTTTACCTAAGAGGAAAATATATACTAGACAATAAAATTCCTGGTTTTATTTACCAGAAAAAAGATAATTCTTAAACTCACAGAATTTCTGGTACTAAGTACCAGAAAGCTGGTTTTATCTACCAAGAAAAAATATACCAGACAATAAAATTCCTAGTTTTATTTACCAGATAAAAGATAATTTTTAGACTTCCAGTATTTCTGGTAATAAGTACCAGAAGAAATACCAGAAAATACATTTCCTGGTTCTATTTACCAGATTCCAGATAATCTTCATTTTACCAGGAAAAAAATACTTTCTACCAGGACGCTGGTAATATTTACCACAAAATTTTCTGTCAAAAATTTTACCAGAAAACCAGATTTCTGGTAAATAAAACCAGATTTCTTTTTACCAGGAAATCTGGAGTTATTTACCACGAAATCTGGAGTGTTTTACCACTTTTTTCCTGTTTTTTTTTTTTCTACCAGGAAAAAATTTCTTCTGGTACTTGTTAGATTCTACCAGATTTCTGGTTTTTTGATTTTTACCATGAAATCTGGAGTTATTTACCACGAAATCTGGACTATTGTACCAGTTTTTTGGCTGGTATTTTCTACCAGATTTTGCCTACCAGGAAAATTTTTTGAGTGTATCCAAACAAAATCTACGTGGAAATCTACCTTGCTTTCGGTTCTTTTTCTGGATACTACAAAAAATAGAAGTCATGATCAATAGTTGAACTTTTGTAACTATAAGCTTCCCAACACTTTTTTGAATGATTTGCGGATGGATCCAGAAATATATTTGATATTTTACTCTCTCATTTTCATTCATTTTCACTCTTTCCATTTTAAAAGAAAGAAATAGCCAACTTTGATCAACTAGAAAATGTGATTAAAACAGCATATCCTATTTCGAACCAGCAGAGAAATGGTAATAAGTTATTTGTCGAACCATGGTGTGATAGTGAGTGCCTAAATACAAGGCAGAAATCATTTTCGTGGTTGCGAATTTTCCAGCGCAACAGCAGCAATTTCAACAAAAAACAATACATGGAAGCAAACAAGTTGTTTAAAGAGCTATGCGAACACAAAAAGAAAAAATATTTTGAAATGGAAGCTCAAAAACTGGCGAGCTGCAGAAATTCGGCTGAATTTTGGTAATTGGCATGGAAACTTAACGGTGTACAATACACAACTGGTCGACACCTTAATTCTGATGGTTTATCGCGGCACTTCAATATGCTTCTTAATCCAGTTATGAACCGGCTTGTCATTCATTATGCTGCTCCAGGAGTCGAGAATCAAATCCTTGATCAACGAATAACTCCGGATGAGGTGAAACTGGCAGCTGAGGGCCTTAAAGATAGAAAAGCACCAGGGTCTGATAGAATACCAGCTGAATTCTATAAATATGCGAATAGCGGCCTTTTTAAATGTTTAGCTCTCTTGTTCAATAATGTTTTTGAAACAGGCGTGATACCGCTTCAGTTCAAGGAAGCACTGATTTTTCCTATTTACAAGAAAGGATGTGCATCGAATCCAGCAAACTATCGGGGAATTTCGTTTCTTAATGCATCCTATAAAATATTTACCGCAATAATGCAACAAAGACTGTCAACATGGATAAAAGAAAATAAACAATTAAAAGAATTTCAAGCCGGCTTTAGACAAGGGTATTCAACTGTTGATCATATATTTGTGCTGAGGAGTATTGCAGATTCATTCTTAGACCAAGACAAAAAACTCTACGTGTTCTTCATTGACTTCAAAGCTGCGTTCGATACTGTGGATCGTAAATCGCTAATCTATAAGCTGTTCGAAAAAGGAATGTCTCTGAAGTTTGGCAGACTAATTGAAAACATATATGAAGACACTCGAGCTGCTGTGTGGAATGGTGAAGAAAAGTCTGATTGGTTCCAATTTGCATCAGGGGTTAGGCAAGGTTGCACACTAAGCCCGCTTTTATTTGCAATATTCATAGAGGATCTAATCGACTGGTTGCCTGGAGGTATTGTTTATGCGGGGACGCTGATTAAAGCTCTGCTATTTGCAGACGACATTGTACTGCTCGCATATACTCCAGAATCACTTCAACTAATGATTAATCGGATACACGAATATTCCAAACGTTGGGGATTAATTGTCAATTTAGAGAAGTCGAAAGTGATGATCTTTAAAAAACATGGAGGGAGAAATTGCGCAAACGAAAAGTGGAAATTCAATGGAGAATTGATTGAAGTGGTTAAAGAGTTTAAATACTTAGGAGTTACCTTCACGAAGAACTTAAGTATGGAGAAAAACTATAGTGAAAAGCTTAATAAAGCGAAAATGGCGATAAACCTCACATGGAAAAGATGTTTCACGAACGAATCTGTGGCTCATAGTAGCAAATATAAAATTTTTGAAACGGTAGCAGAATCCATTATGCTTTACGCTGCACAAACTTGGGGAAGTAAATATTATGAGATGGTTGAAAAGCTATTGCGCTTCTACATTAAACGAGCATTCTATTTGCCAGCCTACACACCGAACTATGTCATAATGCTAGAAACGGGAATTTCTCCACTTTTTGTGAAAACATTAAAACTGCAAGTGGATTACATAATTAGAAGCTTAAAGTTGGCAGACTATCGTTTACCCAAAATATCAGCTCTTAAGATCATCAATTCAAGGAGTGGATGGTATCGCGAATGGCTTGAATTGGCAGAAAATTGTGGAATTAATTTGGTTTGTAATATCGAGGACCTTTCCAAATTAAAAAAGGACATGTACCAAATTATTTCCAAGGTAGATGAAGCAGCTAGAACCAAGTACATGGATGAAGCTTCGAACTCCTTACATCGTACGGTCTACTGCTTAACCACAATTTGCAGCAGTCAAACTACTTCCGTGATGAGCTTAGTGTCAGGGAAATATCTATGATGGTCAGGCTACGAGCTGAAATTCTAAACCTGAACTATATACCTCACAGAGCAGATCTTTCAGTCATCTGTAATATATGCAACAGGATGGAGAGGGAAGACGTTGTGCATTTCTTGGGAAAGTGTCCTACTCTAAGAGAAACGAGAAGATGTGTCTTTGGAAAAGATTTTCTAACCATTGAGGAAGTCATATTCGAATTAAATCAAATGAATGTTTCTAAACTGTATCAGTTCTGTACAATTGCTTTAAGATATCGAAATAGAATCTTACAAGGACATTTTTGATGAAACACCTTTTTTATTCTTATTATTATGTGATAATTGTTAATTAAAATAAATTAAAAATCGCTAATTATAAAATTTAAAGTCAAATTTAAAAAATAAATAATATTAGCCGCGTTTTATTATCACCGTGATCCGATCCGGATCAGATCATGATAATAAAACAGCATTGGATCATCATATTTTTTGTTATTTAAAGTTTGGTAGCAGTGTCAAATTCGTTCTTTCAAAAGTGACATTACGAAGCAAAAAAAAAAAACAAACACATACCAAAAATGGAAGCTCCACAACTTTTGAAAATGTTTCTGCAAATCACCATTGCACTCTCAAACTCAAAGCATCCAGGAACGCTTTGGTTTCACATGTAGTCCAGATTCTTTTTGACCTTTTAATAAATGTGACACTTAAATAATTTAATTTAGAGATTACTTACAATTTATTTGAACATCTTTTCTCCCATTTGTGCTGCAGCTTTCTCGATTTTATTTATATTTTTTGACATTTAAAGCACGGTTGCCCAAAGAACATTTTGTTCAATGATTTTTTTTTTCCTTTTTTTGGGGAAAATAATACCCATAAATTATGTCAAATATACATTTTTTAAATAATATAAATCTTCTCGCTTTCTATTTAAAAAATATTTTATTTCAGTCAAATGGAAATGTTAACATGGCAATACAGGTTTTATTTAATTTTTTTGCAATGATACCAACATTTACATGTGAAATGACAATGATATAGCGCTCCTTGTTGTGAAAAAAAGAATTAAATTTTGGATCTCAAATTGAGATCCAAACACAAAGCAGGATCTTGTGTTGTTGTTGTAATGCATGTAAATTCAAGATCCGGATCAGATCATGGTGATAATAAAACGCGGCTATTGTAAAAGTATATAAATAGTCAATTCGGCAGACGGCAGATAGCCATGTCTAATGATTTCGTTTTATATTAAAATGTTTTATTAATTTTATTAATTATGAATAAAATCAATTCTATGTCTATATGTCTATTCTATGTCTATTTGATATTTTTATTATGGCGTAAATGTCATGGTGTAAATTGACATTTTATTTGCCTCGTAAGCTACTCCTCGGATTACGTAGTCGATGCGATTACTTTTTCTTACTCAATTTAAGGGTTTTCTGGAAATAGAAACATTCAATCAACATTTGCTTTCAATGAAAAAAGGAAAAAGAAAAATATGAAAACAGTGAAAACAGTGAAAAGCAAGGAGCTGTCATTTTTTTTTGTTACCTTGTCAAATGGCGTCCATTCTATTTGTTGTTGGATCTCACATACAGTCATGGACGTCATGTCAAAATTACAAATACAACAACGTTTATAAACGAGTTTGGAATGGTAAAATGTGTGTAATCTTTGTAATTGAGTATTTTGGGTGTCAACAGAACGGAGAATAGATCGAACAAAAATGTATTCACAAACTGTGTTTTAATGTAAGATTTTGTTTAAAAATACATTACCTACTATATTAATTTTGAAAAGCAAAGAATTAAATCAGTTAAATAAAGGAATTTTCTTATGAATATTTTATTTGTAGCTTAAATAGATAACTTTAATTTCAGTGGCATAATTAAATGACCACAACTGTAGCTATGTTATATGTAATATATTATAAGAGCTATAATCTGTTATTACATTGATTGTTTTGCTTTGCCTTTCTATATATTCGTATAAAGAAGAAACGAAGGCCGTTTTGGAACTGGTATACTGGATGTTCGATGTCGACTCTAGAGAGGCAGAGAATCCAAAAACCAATTGGAGCACGAAATATGCCAATGACGACTCCAACGACGACGACGGACGACGGAAAGATACGCTTTTGAAAACGTTATTTGTTGTAATTGCTAACTAACCCCATCATATATTTAGTAATTCCACTCAAAGCTGGGCATAGTAGCATTAATAAGATTAAATTTCCATCTTCATTTTGTATCTCATCTATTTCGGATAGGTCGGATTCCTAAATTTCTATTAACAAATATATCTGCATATATGTACATATAGTACCTATAGCTATAGCTACATACGTACTATTATTCAGATGCTGACTATGAGTCGGAGTCCTAATGTAATTGAAGTTTTGGCCAATAGCTCGTTTCGTTATAACTGGAAAGATCTAAGTCGGTCCGTCGCGTCGTGCGTCGTCATCATCGACGCCCTTCCATAGTCAGTCTGTTGGTTGGTGGTACATCGTACATGGTATGCATAAAGCCTCAACCTCAATATATTGAATATTGCCATTGCTTCACATCTTTTATCGAAGGGGTGGCATATTAGAAAGAACTCAGTCTCGTCTCTATCCCAACTCCAAGCCTCTAGAATTTAAATGTATGGAACGTATGTACATATAGGACGTGAATAGGTTGTTTATAGAGTATGAGGTTATGGTGGATGACGCCCTTGACAATGGTATCCGTTGACGATGTACACAAATCCGTCTCCGGCAACCACAGTCATTCACATTCATTGCATAACGAGCTAAGGGATGTTCGAATATGTACCAGCACCGCACCGACCACGTTCTGAGAACTGAAGAATAACCGACAGAAGCATCACCAGCACCAGTAGTACCAGCACCATCAGCATCAGAATCATCAGTGTACCATCAGCCTCAATTTGAATTTGGCAAATTCTGGGTCAGTAATGCCGTTTGTTCCTTTCTGCTGATGGAATGTGTTCCACACAATGATTTTGATGTATTTTGGAAGGACACCCTTAGATCTTTGCGTTTGTTTGTTATAGTGCGCCTCTCGTTTCCTCGTTTCTCCTAACCTAGCCTAGCCTCGTGTAGTCCTGGTCCTGCTGATTTAAGGCATGCAAAAAATGAAATGATTTGCTCTTTTGTTCATTTTATCTGTGATGGCAGCAGAACGAAGGACACTGTTCTTATATGTCGGTCGGTAAGGTAGATATGTATGTATGTAGGTCTTGGAGCGGAGGGGTGGGAGGGGTAAAGTCCGTCCATTTATAGCGATGTCGCCATATGTGGGAATGGTTCATGGTTATTATTCGAGGCACAATAAAGTTGAAATGGATTTTTTTTTTCATCAATTTTCATTTGAAGAATAAAATATGCAATTTGGATTTTTGTCTTTGACTTGTGATATTATACCCGACGAATTTATGTTAAATTGGTTTAACTTTGATTCGATTTTATTGACGAATAGAAAATTCAAATATTTGAAATGCAAAGACAGAAAACAAACCAGCAGAATAAAGTTAGAATGACAACCTCACACATTTTTATTTTTTTAAACGTACATATATATTTTTGCCTCCCTTGAACTTAGTCAAAATGTTGGGGCTCATAAGTCGAATTTCTTCGAACATATGTACGTAGTTTCATTTCTGCTGATCAATAATTTCTAAGTTATATCGATTTATTACCGAAATTATATAAAATAAGAAGCTATATAAGAGACATGCGTTATCAAAAACATTCGAGCTAAATTTGACTTATAGCAAATATTTATCGACGCCTTCCCTTCCAAAGAAGTAGATTCAAATCACTTAAGTTTAATTTTCCAATGAGACTATATTTTTAATTTTTAAAAATCCATTAAAAGCTCTGCAAATTACACTCATAATTCTCGCAATGCTTTTTTCGAAGTTGGACTTTTTGACAGCTGTCACTTGATTTGGGATTACTTCCAAAATTATGGTTCAGTTCATTCGACGTACCCTGCGCTGCACCCCATAAGAGCTGTGCACATCGTCTTTGTTTGCGAGCTTAAAAAATCCAAATCGTGTAAGAATTGAAGCCGAACGGCCATCGCATTTGGTTTAGCGATGAAGCTCATATTTGGTTGAATGGGTTGATTAATAAGCAAAATTGTCGTGTTTTGATTGATCATAAATAACAAACCAATTCCCGAAATCATTTTTAAAACATAATGGCGCCCTTATCTTTATAATAAAGTTGAATTCTTGGCCTTAAAATTAAATTGTATGTGTGAAACTACATGTCTAAAAATAACACCCTTTATATTGTTTGACACCCTAAAGCAGCATTCACATGAGCGCGACCGACGAACGACGAATGAATTACAAAATGTGAGTTTATAGGGCCCATACACTACACAAACTGTTTGAGCAAACGAATTTATTTTGTTGTTGTAAAAATGTTTGTGCAAACTGTTTGAGTAGTGTGTAGCGATGATTCGTGTTTGCGCAAGCGGTTTGAACAAAATAAAAAAAAATTGAATTTTCCGTGCCTGCACAAACATGTTTGTGTGGTGTGTATTGAATTTTAGTCAAACCGATGCCAATTTTCATTGAGTTAACATGAATAAACATGAGGAACAAATTTTTTGGACTGAATTCATTGAACTTTATTATAAAAGTTTTAATAGCCAAGGCATAAATCAAAGCTGCACATGCTAAATCACTCATTGCTCCGTGTCCGTAGGTTGGTCTGATTAAGATGAAAAACGTCACGCAACTAATATCTCTCAAACATGTTTGTGTAGTGTGTGGCGAAACTATGTTTGCTCAAACACACGTTTGAACAAACGTGTTTGCGTAGTGTATGGGCCCTATTATATACGTTTGAAGACATATTTCCAAACAAATTCTTAACAAAACGATAGCAATATATGTAGTTTCTATTTGATTTATGATGCAGACTTTTATTTTTCAATATCATACATATATTAATAAATTTAAGAAAACAAATTTATTCGTCGCGAAAAAAATTGTAGTTGATACGAACTGTCAAACTTTATTCGCGTTCCACATCATCCACACTCGCAACGAATAAAATATTCGCGCGTACTTAACCTAAAAAAAATCATTCTTGTTTTGGTTTCGGTGGTGAATGGTGTTCGGCTGTGCGACGAATTAAAACACTCTCATGTGAAAGAAATGTCAAAATCGACGAATATTCGTTCATTCGTTGGTCGTCGGTCGTGCTCATGTGAATAGTACTTAAGAATGTCAAACTTTGTTGACGTTTCTTTTCAGCATGGTTTGACAATTCATCATGAATCGTCTATCGCCAGAACAAGCCTTCCAAATGGTACAAATTTACCTTTCAAAATAAAAATGTTCGGGAAGTTCATACAACACTTCGGTACAAGAATTGTGTTTAGTGATTAAAGCTTATTTTTAATTAAATGGCTTCATCAATAAGCGAAATTGGCACGAGTACGATAACTTTGGCGCCAAGATACAATAACGGTTTTTGGTAGAGGGTCTTAATACAAGCATTTTTTACTATGGGAGGGGGGCCTATCTCCCCCCGTTTAGGCGGGAGGGGCAATTTAAAAAAGTTATTATTTAAAATGGAAAAAAATAATTAAAAAATAACGGTGATACTTACAATTAAGTTGTATACATTTTTTTAAAGCCAACATTCTGTTCTGTTAGCCAGTTTTTAAATCAAGTCAAAACTATGCGTAGTTTTTGAAAAATTTAATTTTAAACTCAAAATTTGAGTAAAAAAAGTAAAAAAAAGGTTTAAAGTGTAACTTTTTCAATACTTCAAGATTATCTACCATTGTTTTTATTTCAGAATTTATTGCTCTTATTTGTTTTTGATCAAATGCTGAAAACTAGATGATTTTATGTCTTTTAGTTTTTGAGAAAATTGAAAATAACCACAACAACTATTTTAATTTAATTCTTTTTTTTTTGCTTGAGTGGTCTTATTTTGATAGTAATAATGGTATTTGCGGTGGTACCCTTGGCATGATGGTTAGTGCGTTAGACTGTCATGCGAGAGGTCTTGGGTTCAATCCCTACCTGTGCCACCTTACTTAAAAAAAAAAAAAAAAAATTTTCACGGGTACTGCCTCTTGCGAGGAATTGACAAATTCTCCAAGAGTAATGCTTGTCATGAAAAAGTGCTTTCTCAAATTAGCCGTTCGGATTCGGCATAAAACTGTAGGTCCCCTACATTCCTGCAATTACTCGCACACAGGAATGGTTGAGAGTTGTAAGTCACTAGGCCCTGGTTCTCTACGGACTGTTGCGCCACCTAATTAATTAATTAATTAATGGTATTTGCGTATGCGTAATGCGTGTTTGGGTGTATGCAACAGTGGCATCTGCCCCCTGCTTGGGCACACTATAGGATTTGGGGTGGGTGCAAGTTGGAGTGCGTGCAAGGTGGGGTGGGTGCAAGGTGCGGTGGGTGCAAGATGGGGTGCATGCAAAGTTTCTTTTGCATTTAAATAAGCTGGATTTAAGAAAAATTAATTTACCCTAGGTGTATCTTAATTCATATTCGATTATTACTATCAAAATAAGACTACGTTAATACTTAAGCAAGGAAAAAGTAATTTAATTAAAATATTTTGTTTTGGTAATTTTCAATTTTCTCAAGAACTAGAAGACATCAAGTCATCTAGTTTTCAGTTTTTGATCAAAAACAAATAAGAGCACTGAATTATACAAAAAAAATAGTAGATAATCTGAAAGTTTTGAAAAATTACACTTTAAACCTTTTTTTTAACTTTTTTTTGTACAAATTTTGACTTTAAAACAATTTTTTTCAAAAACTATGCATAGTTTTGACTTGATTTAAAAACAAGCTAATAGACAAAAGTATTGGCTTTAAAAAAAGGTATAATACTTAATTATAAGAATTACCGTTATTTTTTAATTATTTTTTTTCCATTTAATGTACATATTTTTTTAAACTGCCCCTACCGCCTAAACGGGGGGAGATAGACCCCCCCTCCCATAGTAAAAAATGCTTGTTTTTAACTGTTCTATACAAATCCGTCATTAAACTTTGTCGCCAAAGTTATCGTACTCTCCCCGTGAAATTAAATCTTTGAGGAAAGACAATCTTCAAGCCATTAACAAATCTATTCAAATTAAGTACTTGGTGCAGTTTACACGCTGCTGCTGGCATCATCGGTCTTTATTTTAATCGAACTTAAAAAAGAGCTGACTTTACATCAGTGTTGGGACTTCTACCACTTAAGTGGTATTTCTACCACTTTTTTGTGTTCATGAAAATCTACCACCTAAAAAGCAAATTCTACCACTTTTTGCAACTCACCGTTCACCTATCATTAAACTCTACCTTTTAATATTTATAGTATATTTAAATTTTTTATCAATAAATCTTAAAATTATAAACGAGTTAAATAAAACATTACAATCTGAGAACACAAAAATACACTTGATATTCGAAAGAATGACTACATTAAAATTAAATTTAATGAAAAATTTTGTAAAACCAGAAAATATGAATGTAAACACAAATATAAAAAACAGTCAAAACTATTTACCATATTCTTAAATGTATTTTGGCCTTTACTTTGAAAGGTACTTACTTGAAAATGATATTGTTAAACAAGATGTAATGCAACTACGAAAAGTTATGTGCAGCTATTATATTGAATTATGTGTTCAAATTGGAGAAAGGTTTAACCTTTCAAACGATGAACTAAAATTTTTCAAATATTTAAACTCGAAAAACGTCATTGATGGAACAATGCCATCAGTTTTAGGTCTCACGAAACATTTTTCACCAACTATAAATAACTCAGAACTAGAGTTAATTAATAATGAGTGGAGAAAATTAATTGGAGAAAATTAATTGAAAAATTAATTAATTAAAATTGAGAAAATCAATTACTCCAAATTTTTAAAACTGATGACATTGTTTCACAATGGCTTTTGATAAAAAACTTAAAAGACGGAATGGACAATTTAATTTTTGAAAACATATCTTCTTATATGTTGGAGCTTTGTTGCTTACCGCATAGCAGCGCTATTTTCAGATTTAAAAAATATAAAAAAGGAAAAAAGAAATAAATTAAAAACTACAACCGTTCACAACATTTTGGCTGCAAGGGAAATTTCAGTAAATTTTCAGAATTTTAATCCTCCGGAAGCATTACTGAAATATGCTTCAAAATTTAAATTTTCCGGCGGTCTATATAGCAAAAAATAATTTTAAGTTTTTCTAACTACTTTAATTATTGTGAACTGAATTATTGTTTATTTAATTTTTTGTATTTTTTAATAAGTTATTGAATATAATATTTACTACATAAAAATGGGTTTTAATTTCTACCACTTTTCTACCACCTTTTTGACATCATTTCTACCACTCTTTTGCTTCTGCGAGGTCCCAACACTGCTTTACATGCCATATGCTGACTGATTTTGTATTACCAAAAGATAGTCAGCTAAGCTTACTTCGGTCCTAAGCTAGCTGTGTCCAGTTTCGCACGCCAAGTTGGTTGAGGTTCGCACCACCTGATTCGCTGATGCCCATTCATCTATATCGTTGGACTTTTACTCTTTTAACAGTATGGCTGTGAAGCCCGTTCAGTTCGTCGTTGTATCTACTCCTCCACTCTAAATCTATGCAGACAGAACCAAAAATCACCCGAAGAATTTTTCTTTCAAAGCACCCTAAGACGCTCTCATCTTTCTTTGAAAGGGTCCAGAGCGCCATAAGTGAGACCGGGATGATGAGCCTCTTATAGATGGTGACTTTAGATGCTCGAGAGAGGACTTTACTATTAATTTGCTTTCTAAGTCCAAAGAAGCACCGATTTGCAAGAGTTAGTGTGAATTTACAAAATTTTAAACAAAGGCCTTAACTACCTCAAAGTTATAGCTGTCCATGTCCAAGATTTCGTTGTTCAATGTCCTTTTTTGATGGCAGCATATACTTGGTCTTGCACTCATTGACCGCTAATTGACAATGCTCAAACAATGCACCACTGACATCACGCTTTGATCTCCCAATTATGTCAAGGCCATCGGCGTATCCGAGTATTTGGAGGGACCTTTGGATGATTCTTACTGATAAATTTGTATGAAGACTACTAATATTTTTGGTTTTAAAACAAATGAAAAAACGTCTAACGCGAATTTGCTTAAAACCTTAATTTCCAAGTTTGAACTCAATCTACGCAATACTTTAAGCTGAAGGGGACGCACTTCTTTCAACTTTTCTATCATCGTAATGTCATGTTCGTTTTAAATATCGGGTTCGATTTTTTTACGGATTCAATACTCTTGTCAGCTCATATAATTTCCCAGATAAAAAAATATGTATCATGAAATTATCTATTAGATTAAAACATAGATTTTTAACTTCCCATAGGAAGTTATTGTAATGGGTCCGATTTGTCAAATTGAAAATTTTGACATTTCTCGACGTTTCAAGGTCCCTAGAGTCGAAATAAAAGATTTTTAGAAAGATGTCTGTGCGTGCGTGTGTACGTACGCCCGTACGTCTGTACGTTCGCGACGTTTTTTTCGTCCTCCATAGCTCAAGAACCAGAAGAGATATCGACTTCAAATAAATTTTGTTATACAGATAATAAGGCAGAAAGATGCAGAAAGGGCTCTCAAGAAAATTGTGTGGGTGGTTTTTTTACCATAGCAGTTTAAAAAAAAAGGTGAACATTTTGGTTAAACCTAAATATCTCATGAACCAATGACGCTAGAGACTTGAATTAAATTTTATATTATATATTGTAACGTGATACAAAACAATTATATTTTTGGAAAAAAATCCAATTAACGATTTTTTTTATAAATCAAAAAAACTGAAAAAAAAAATTGTCTCCTCGAAAATTTTACGACTAAAATATGATTTCATCTCCAAAACAATTTTGTGCAACGAAGAATAATGTTTTTGACATCTGATAAAATTTTGATAAAAATCGAATTGACAGTTTTTTTTACAAAAAATAATAACCTAAAAAAAATTAAAAAAAAAGTTGGTAAAAATTGAGTTTTGACTCAAATATCTTTTCAAGACTTTGAGATATTTGCTTTAAACTACTTTTATCTTTCAAAAAATATTGTTGTCAACATTCAGTGAAATTTTTAAAAAAATAGAATTGACAGTTTTTTTACAAAAAATTTAACAAAAGTTGGTAAAAATTGATTTTCGACTTAAATATCTTTTCAAAAATTTGAGATTATGGCTTCTAACTAATTTTAACTTATAAGAAATATTGTTTTCAACATTAGGAAAAATTTTGAGAAAAATCGAATTGACAGTTTTTTTACAAAAAATAAAAACCTAAACAAAAAAATTAATAAAAGTTGGTAAAAATTGATTTTCGGCTCAAATAAAAATTAAAAATATTGGCTTCAAACTTATTTTATTTCACAGAAAATATTGTTTTTTATATTCAGTAATTTTTTTATAAAAATCCAACAGTCCGTTTTTTTCATAAAAAAAAAATAAAATCTACAAAAAATAGAACGCAAATTTGGTAAGAATTGATACATTTAGGCCTCGGCCACGCAGTAAGCGGCTGAGCGGCAAGCGGCTGAGAGGCAACTCTTAGCGACGTATGGCCAGGCACTGAGCGACTGCTTTTGAGCGATTAGTAGTTAAAGTCGAGATTGCACACACCAAATTAACAACTCAATGTTTACTTTGGCCATCTTTACTTCTTGCCGCTCAGAAAAAATGTAGTAGGTACAACAATTTGTTCCTGCCCTGCATTATTTTAAAGCTCTTAACCTTTAGGAAAAACACCCGGACATTTTGGATTGATGAATTTGCAAATGACATTTAGTGAGCTTCTCCCTTACATGTGTCATTTTTTCTGTAGAAAATGAAAATAACAACAAATAACAGTATTTTAGTAATTTTTAAGAGATTGAGACTAATATCTGACCCCACTGCCTCCAACGTTTATTTTTTAAAATAGTAATTCAAAAAATAAAGTCCATAAGCTTTAGCTCTGGTACAGAAGTTAAACTTTTAAAGTTTTAGCAGTAATGTTATTAAAAGCACACAAAATATGTCTGCTAAAGCTTTATTATAAAACTTAAAGCTCACGCCGAACTTTAATGAACTGACAGTTGTTTGGACGTTTGAATGGGGAATCCCCAAAATATCTTAATTTTATCTAAAAGAAAAGCAAAATAATATTCATTTAGTTGCACAGTTGACAATTCATTATATTATTTTGCATTTGGATAACGTGCAAGTTTAGTTCCACATTTACGCTTACGCTTGTTGTGTTTATTTGTTATGCTGGGGGCATAATTCAAGAATTTGACGTGTAAGGGTGCAGTATGCAGTTTAATTTTATCTTTGCGGTGAATACTGAATTTATAAAACTGACATGTAACGGTGTAGTTTAATTTTGTCAGTGCGTTGAATTAATTGCGTTTTAATGAGTTCTAGTTAAACTGTCAAATTTTAAATAATTTTTGTGTGGCACATTCAATAAATTGGTAATTATTGATATTTTGTATATTATTCATTGAAAGATTCGATAATTTTGAGTCTTAATAAAATTTAATTAGTTATTGTTTGGTTGTATCTTTGGGTAATTCAGTTAGCAGTTTGAAATTTTGTTTTCAATTTTTTGAAGTATGTACCTATGTACATGTACATGTTTTCGGGTCAGTGGATTATTGTCTTAAGTTTTGACAGTTCATTTAAAAATCGTTAAGAATTTTCACTAAAACTCATTTCTATTTTAGGTGCACATTAATTATTATAATTATTGTATTTTTAAACTTTTTGTTTCGTGATAAATACAATTCCATTACCAATAAATAAATAGATATGTATATGAATCATATTCTCAATTAATATGACAGAGAAAAAAAAACAAATTTTGATTTGTTTGTGAATTTTGAATTCTCTTGATCGTGATTAATTCGTCTAATATTTTATTGTTTATTTAGCTTAAAACATCTTATCTTAAAGATATTTCTGTGCAATGCAATAGCTTTGATATAAATTGATAATTTATAAAAGATTGAGTGATAATAATTTGTAATTAATCTAAAATTGAAAAGTTATGGCTAACATGACACTTGCACTTTTCCTTGCACTTTAATTCAGTTTACTTTTGAAATCAAGTACTAAAACACTCTCAAGCTCATTTAATTTTGTATTTAATGGTGTATCAGAGAAGTAATATTTCTTTTTTTTTAATTTTTAAAGTGCCTTATAAAAACTCCTGTAATGGGGGACCAATATTTTCCATTTTTAATTGTAAATTATGATTGAATTGCAAAATGTCTGCAATCATAGATTGTTAATTATGATTGTTATTTTTCAAAAAATAAAAAAACACTTTAAAATTAAATGGATATTGCTATGAAATGAATTTAAAATAAAAGTCTAATAATCAATAATTTTATTTGTTAAACGTTTTTATTTAACTGATGTGAACGTGACTTAAACATAGTTAGTTCTAAAAATAAGTGTGATTGAAGGTTCAGTAATACCATTGAATAATTACAAATAGAAGTGGACACCGAACATTTGCTCAAACGACCATGCGACTTATGAGCATCCAGTGAGTGTTTTTAGTAGCTTGAATATCATTTTCATGATATTGGTTTTTGTATATGATAATTTATATCCTCAAAAGGGATTAAAAAAGTCCTTTTGGGATCTTTTTTGAAAACGAACTATATAAATATTTATAGATGAAGACAAT